>JBANAY010000003.1:35954506-37409506 GCA_037952775.1 Clonostachys chloroleuca
GACCTGGTACAACAACAACGTCGCGCATGAGGGCCGCCGCGTCGTCCTCACGTCCGTCGGCGTGCCCCTCGCCAACGTCATGGGCCTCGTCTCCAGCAACATCTTCCGCGAGAAGGAGAAGCCCAAGTACGAGACGGCCCTGATCACGACGGCGTCCTTTGGGGCGGCCGGGTGCCTGATCGCGGGTTGTCTGGGGGCCTACATGGTTTTCGACAACTATCGGAGGAACCGCAGGGATGGGAAGAAGACGACTGCTGCCGATGTGCCGACGCACCGGCTGAGGGAGGGACCCAGTGCCCCCGAGTTTCGGTGGTTCTTGTAGGTTGGTGGAGATGGCACGAGCCCAGGAGGTTATCTCGTTATGTGGGGATACGCATCTATAATCTAGAGTCCGACAGCCATTACCTCAAGAGAAGTTCACTTCTCTCACGATATATCTTTTAAGCCAACAGGAGTTGTTGGTAACAAAGCGAGTCATTTACGTTCATCTATGTGGAGTAATTGTATGATGAAGTGATAATAGGTGTACGTGGTATGAGTTAAGAAGCCCGGTAGCATCCATCATGGGACTCGCAACGAGGAGCACAGTTTCACGCTGGTTTTCCGAGGGGGACTCTGTCATGTAATTGCTCACCGAGAAACTAAGTAGAAGCATTAGCGAGGAGACATCTCTTACCGCTGGAAAAGTCATGCACAGCAGGGCTGGGAAGGTCAACCGGGTTTCCCAATTTGATTCATCTCGTCTAAGAAGACGATATTCATGACACATCTCCAGGGGTCAGTTCTCGGGAAAACAGAAACCCATGTACCAGCAATTTAGCCATCCAACAACGCAGGGCATTCCCCGCATCCAAAACCATCGGCAGCCCATCCTCGTATCTATTTGCTCGCCCTTCTCAAGCGCGCGGGCAGGGACGAGTTAGTACGCACTGTGCGGACTGCTACGTTACCTTACCTTCTCCTCTTGTAGAAAGCGAGCCGTCAAGCGCATTATCCCTAGCTCGAGCTGTCAGTGTGGCATCCAATGTCGCATGTCCCGGCCGCCGGCTCACCCCCGCAGCAGCGACAGCCTGCCTGCCTAACTCGGCATCCCATGATTGGAGGTCCGCTGGTCGGCTCTTCGAGGAGAAAGCGAAGATAAGGGAATGATCAGCACTGGGCGAATCTGCCCCGACCGAGTGGAAACCAAGATGGAGCTCGTCTCAGCCCACTACACAGCTCGGAGCTTTTGCATTACGAAAGGGCGCAGAAGCGCTCCCGAGCTCGGCATGTAACCAGTTGTGGGCGCCGTTTTTGATGCACCCTCATAAACGACGTGCCTCCATTAATATCTACTCACTTCCCCTCCAATTCGGCGAGCCTGAAAAGTATCTACCTTGATCTTGCTTTCCATATTACCCTCAGGCCTTGGTTTACAAGGGGAATTGCAACTACGCCCCATACTACAGCAGCCATGGCTTGGTCGTATTCTCCCCAGGTTGGTGACCAGCTTGAAAGCTTGGATACGCCATCCATGATCGTCGATCTGGATCTCATGGAGGAAAACATCAAAAAACTCATGGACAAGCTCCTACCGACGGGACGTAACATCCGACCCCACCTCAAGACCACCAAAAGTGCCGTTCTGGCTCACAGGCTCAACGCCGCCGGTGCCAAGGGTGGCTGCGTGGCCAAGCTCAGCGAAGCCGAAGCCATCACGCAAGCCGGGTTCGAAGACCTCCTCATCACATGCGAGATCATTGGAGCCCCCAAGGTGAAGCGGCTGGTGCAACTGTACAAGAAGCACAGGAACATCAGGATTGTCATTGACAGCCACGAGGGTGCCACGGCCATTCATGAGGCGCTGTCACAGGAGCCTGATCTTGCCAATGACCCCATCGACGTGCTGGTGGACCTGGACGTCGGACTACACCGCACAGGCGTCGCCCCCGGTGAGCCTGCGCTGGCATTGGCACGGCACATTGGCAGTCTTACGAGCCTGCGCCTGATCGGTGTGCAGGGATACGAGGGCCACCTGCAGCACCTCCATGACCGGGAGGATCGAAAGAAGCAGTGCCTGGAGTCGATGAAGACGTTGACGGAGACGGCAGATGCGTTCCGGCAGGCCGGGTTCGACATCCAGGTGGTCACGACGGGCGGCACGGGCACGGCCGAGTTCTGTGCGACGGTCCCGGGGGTGACGGAGCTGCAGCCGGGATCGTTCATCTTCATGGACACGGACTACCGGAATGCCGTGGGCACATTCTACTCCAACAGCCTGACGATCCTGTCGACGGTGGTGAGCAAGCAGGGCGATCGGCAGGTCACCATTGACAGCGGGTTAAAGTCGTTGACGACCGACAGCGGACTGTCGGAGTGCAAGGACCCGCGGTACATATACGGCGTCCTCGGTGATGAGCACGGTTCTCTCAATTGGGAGGAGGGCACTCCGTCATTGAAGGTGGGCGATCGGATTGAGATGATCCCGAGCCACATCGACCCCACGATCAACCTGCACGATGTCTACTACGCCCACCGCAAGGGCGTCATCGAGGAGATCTGGAAGGTTGATTCGAGAGGAAAAGTACAATAAGAGGATGGATAGCTTCAAGACTTGGGCAACGCTATCCTCGATGCCGCTTAACCAACACGGCAGCTGGATGGGAAGGATCCACAAGCATGCCGGTTGTGTCGGTTGTTTTCTAGCAGCTCTGGTCCCTCTATCTAATCTAATCGTGGGGAACTGCCAAGGGACCTATCACGCCTAATGCTTTTGATTCTCAGTACGTCACATTTTCTCAGCTATTTCGCGATAGATAAGGTGAGATATGTGCGTGCCTACTAGAGGTAGATCCTCCTTCCCACGCCAAAAAAAAAAAAAGATGTCTCTCCTTGCGTGTGTGTGTCTTAGCTTCCTTTCCGTCAGCGTGCCCCTCCTTTGACTCCCCGCACTCTCCTTCACCGATAGCCATCACTTGATCTCCGGCAAGCTCCAGAGCTTCATTGTAGTCAAACAGTATCTGAATAATACCCTCCAACTCACAAAATACCCATTTGGCCCAGCTCATATTCGCAATGTCTCATTCTCACTCTCACGAGGGCGGCGTCTCGCACTCCCATGATAGCAGTGGCTTCAACGCCCAGGAACATGGCCACTCACACGAGATCCTCGACGGCCCCGGCACCTACCTGGGCCGCGAGATGCCCATCATCGAAGGCCGCATCTGGTCGGACCGGGCATTCACCATTGGAATTGGCGGGTTCGTTTCCCCAAGCAAGCCAAAGTAGAACCAGTAAACCTAACAGCCAAATCCCACAGACCCGTCGGTTCCGGCAAGACGGCTCTTATGCTCGCTCTCTGCCTAGCCCTCCGCTCCAAGTACAACCTCGCCGCGGTGACCAACGACATCTTCACCCGCGAGGACGCCGAGTTCCTCACCCGCAACCGGGCCCTGCCCCCGAACCGCATCCGCGCCATCGAGACCGGCGGCTGCCCCCACGCCGCCGTGCGCGAGGACATCTCCGCTAACCTGGCGGCCCTCGAGGATCTGCACCGCGAGTTCGGCACCGACCTGCTCCTCATCGAGTCCGGCGGCGACAACCTGGCCGCCAACTACAGCCGCGAGCTCGCGGACTTCATCATCTATGTTATTGATGTCAGCGGCGGCGACAAGGTTCCCCGGAAGGGCGGGCCGGGGATCACGCAGAGCGACCTGCTTGTCGTCAACAAGACCGATCTCGCTGAGGCTGTGGGAGCTGATCTGAAGGTCATGGAGAGGGATGCGAGGAAGATGCGTGAGGGTGGGCCGACCGTGTTCGCACAGGTGAAGAAGGATGTGGGTGTGGACCACATTGTCAATCTCATTACAAGTGCCTGGAGGGCGAGTGGTGCGGAAGAGGAGAGGAAGACAAAGGGAGGGCCCAAGCCCACCGAGGGGATTGAGAGCCTGTGAGCGATAAAAAAGAAAATATAGTACGACAAGTTCATAAAACTGGCGCGCGGTTATAAAGAAAATAAATAGGCACTAAAAAGGGAATATATTCTATTGTTCTGCCCAGCCTATAAGCCTATCTCGCCGGAACGTTCGTGTCATATGGTTGTATATGAAAATGAGAGTCATGATCCTGTATCGTGTCGTAACAAATCGTCTTTCTTTTTTTACCCATCCATCATCGTATCTCCATCCTGGTTCTGTTGCCCGTTGTCCTCGATTTCTAATAACGGCCCCCGCACTGGGATCGCATTTCGAGGCCAGACCCTCTTGTACATGCTCACACCCACGGAATCTTGAGGGTTGATGTGTCCGTCGAATGTGGCCTTGAAGTATCCGTGGGTTCCCAGGGGCTCCTTGACGAAACCGCTCCTGCCACGCTTGGTCCAGAGAGGGAGGGCCTTGAACCACTCCACGTCCTCTCGGTTGAAGAACATGTATCGTATCGTGACGATCCTCTTGTGGATGTGGTAGGGGTGGCCCGTGAGGATGATGCGCTTGGCGACAACCCTTGATGTTGAAGCTGGCAGGGCAGTTCCCGTACCGACCAGACTCAGACCAATGTTGGCTTCCTCTTGCTCGGTGGAGGCAGCAGCCTCTTCGGGAGATGTCTTCTTGAAGAAGAGTACTGGGACTGGACCCCAGGTCACAGGTCCCAGGAAAGTGGCGATGGCGGATTGACCCGGGTGCAGGTACCTGCAGTACTTGTGCACATCGTTGGGTGTGTTGCCCGGCTGGGAGAAAAGGGGCTTCACAACCATGCGGCGGGGACCGCACTGGACGATCAGCTCCTCCTTGGCCTTGATGGACTTGGAGTAGTCGCTGCTCAAGTTGATGAGGTAGTTGATAGAGGTCTTCTTCTGCTCGTGCCGTAGCAGGGAAAACAGGGTGACGGGTGAGCTGGGCTTGTAAGTTTTCTCGAACTCAGGACCGATGCCCTTGATGTAGATGTGAACTCGGGTTCCAGGCTCGACGCCACCGACGAGGGCTTCTCTCGTCGCTCTTGAGCGAGAAGAAGAGTAGTCTGGGATCTGTAGCAGCTTCCTCCAGTCTTCGGGCTCGTGAGCACGGTCCTCATCCTCCTGCCATTCACTCGTTCGCAGACTTTTCAATCCTCTGTACCGGGCCAACCGCTCTCTGGCAAGAACGTTGGGGTGAAGCTCGATCTCGTCTGGAAATTCCTTGTCATCTTCCGCCTCATCCCGCTTTCTTGAACGGAACTGGAGGAGCTGCTCGGCATTCGCCTCATCATCAAGTTCTTCCATCATCTCAGATTGGGGGTACTCGGAAGGACCAGCTTCCGTGGGTTCTGGGCCAGCGAACCCCTCGATGCCATCTTCAGGAGCCGCTTCATCCTCCTCTTCCTCATCATCCTTCATTTCAAAGTCCTCAAGGTCTGAGTCGGAGTCCGAAAGGTCCTCCAGGTACCAGGCAGACTGGTACTTGGAAGTTCCTTTTGGCACACGCTTCTTGACCTGTTGCTCCTCTTCCTCGCCCTCTGAAAAGTAGTGGTGATCGTCTAACAACACTCCCTTCTTCTGAGAAGCCATGGTCGACATAGCATCGTCATCCTCGGCGTCCATCATGACGTCCTCCGGGGCAAGTTCGTTCAAGTCATCCAAGTCCTCGGTAGGCTGCTCGAGAACCTTCTCCTCAGCATCAGCCTCGACACTGTCATCGCCCTTCTTCTTTCCATGCTTCGGCAGGGGAGCTGCCACGATCTTCTCAATCTGGAAAGCGCCCCAATCACCAACTTGGACCAGCCGGTCCGCCTTGAGGCCTCTGCCCCTCACCACACCGGTGATGATGGTGGGGTCTGAAACGCCATGTGCAAACTGAACTGACTCCGCCAACATCCAACTTCGTTCATCCCTCCACCTTACGCCCTTGGGGGTAGTGCTGCATAAGGAACGCATGAGGTTGGCGCATTCTTGTCGGTTATCGAGACTGTAGAGCTTCTCCTGCTCAGGGTGGAAATGAGTGATGAAGGACTTGAGTGAACCCAGGACTCCCGGCCTCTGCTTGGCGGGCTGGACCTTATCGAGATCCTGGACGACAGTGAAGAGAGTGGACATTCCCTGGCTCTCCACACCTCTCAGGATCAGTTCACCCAATTGATCGACCTCGACGGTGGCTGACAGCACAACGAGGACGAAGTCGGCAACTCTCGCAGCATCCAGGCAGGCGCTTAGGTCTCTCTGAAGGGGAACATATTGAATCTTCTGCTTGAAGCGATCGACTGTGACTCGGAAGTTGCTGTCCTGAACATCGGCCTCAATGTCCACACTGGCGTTCAATTGCTTGGCAACAGCCTTTGCGTCGCTGTTGGAGCAGAGAGGCAGAACGGCCACAATCCTGGGTGCGCCGTCGCGTCCTGTGAAGATCTGGGTTTCCTTCAAATGGTCCTTGTGCTTGGTGAGGCGGGCCTGCTTGGCCTGGTTGCGGCGATCGAGTTTGGACATGACTTGTTGGTGGGGGGTTTTTCGTAGACCACGCTCGTTGGGCACTCGACCTAATTTGCACATATTCAATTAGATTTTTTTCTCATTAATTGTCACCAAAGAAACATTCGCCAACGTACCTTTAGCACGGTCGCGCAGCTCATGCTTGGAAGCCGCCTTGGACTTGAAAGGCTTATGGGTGACCTTGGTCGTGGGCCTATGCGAGTGAGCTACCACGGCAGGCATTTTGCCTTCGCCTCCAGCTTTGAAGCGGAAAGGTAGAGAAGCCAGTTTCGTTCGAGGAAGAAAACGGGAATAGAGGCGACGTAGTCTTTCCCTAGATCTGTAATTTTTGAACCAAAAAAATATCTCTTTCGACAAACACTGGCGAAAGAGGGTGGCCTGGTGGGTGATAGCCAAAGCGGTGATGGTGGGGTTATGGTTATCTACAAATTTTTGTGTGCGAGCGCTATCGATAACGAAAGTGGATTCTTTCGACAGCCACTCAGCGTCGCTCGATAAGACCGTCATTTGCATGGCTTGGAAATTTTGTCGGCAGGCTGGACGCAGATCAAGTTCTCATAACGACCCGACCGACTTCACCAAGGCGCATTCCACCATTGCGCAGAGCGCAAGACCTGGATTGGAAGCTCACGAAGCGGAACCATGGATGTCAAAACTTTGGAAAAGCCCTCGGGTATTTCTCGCATTTTCAACAACGACAGCGCTACAAACAATGGCGCCGTTGTGGTCGCGTCTCGCACTGATCTCGCCTCGAACAAGCAGGAGCGTGAGAGAGTCCGTCGTCTGAGAGAAGCGAATAAGTCTTATGGGCGCGGGAGGAGGGTCAACACCAAAGACATCAAGGACAAGAAGCGGCGGAACCTGAAGACCCTCAATTCCAAGAACGAGAACGCCATTCTCAAAGCCAAGGATGCCGAGATCCTGCTTGAGAATACTGGAGGATTCCTCGAACCCGAGCACGAGCTCGAACGCACATACAAGGTACGCCAAGATGAAATCGTAAACGGCATCGCCCTCGAGACCGCGAAGAAGCGATTCGAGCTCAAGTTGGATGCGCTGGGCCCCTACGTCTTCGATTACTCGAGGAATGGGCGAGAGTTGCTGTTGGGAGGTCGCAAAGGCCATGTTGCCGCTATGGATTGGAGAGAAGGGAAGTTGACCTGTGAGGTACAACTCGGAGAGACAGTTCGGGACGTCAAGTGGCTACACAACAACCAGTACTTTGCGGCTTCTCAGAAGAAGAACGTGTACATCTATGATCGGAATGGTGTTGAGCTGCATTGCTTGAAGAGACACCAGGAAGTCACACACATGGAGTTCCTACCCTATCACTTCCTATTGGGTACCATTGTAAGTTTCTTGCCTCTTTCGCGACAGGAGGACACCTCCAACTAACATTTCTAGGGTACTACCGGAGTTCTTAAATACCAAGATGTATCGACAGGTCAGCTTGTGGCCGAAGTGCCTACAAAGCTCGGCCAGCCCGTCTCCCTCGGACAGAATCCATACAATGCCATTCTCCACGTTGGTCACCAGAACGGAGCCGTCACCCTTTGGTCGCCAAACTCCCAAGAGCCCCTGGTGAAGCTGTTAGCTCACAGGGGCCCTGTTAGGTCGTTAGCGATGGACAGAGAAGGACGATATATGGTTTCCACAGGACAGGATATGAAGATGGCCGTCTGGGATATCCGGATGTTCAAGGAAGTCAACAGCTACTTCACACGCCAACCGGCTACATCTGTAGCCATTTCAGATAGCGGGTTAACAGCCGTTGGGTGGGGCACTCAAACATCTATATGGAAGGGTCTATTCGACAAGAACGCCCCGGTCCAGCAGAAGGTGCAAAGCCCCTACATGTCCTGGGGCGGTGAAGGAAACCGCATGGAGCGTGTGAGATGGTGCCCGTTCGAAGATGTCCTAGGTATTGGTCACGAAACTGGCTTCTCTTCGATCATCGTTCCTGGTGCCGGAGAGGCCAACTTCGATGCTCTGGAAATCAACCCATTCGAGAACACCAAGCAGAGGCAGGAAGCCGAAGTGAAGGGACTGCTGAACAAGCTCCAGCCCGAGATGATTGCTATGGACCCCAACTTCATCGGAAACCTGGACTTGAGGTCCGACAAGGAGAGGAGAGCAGAGAAGGACCTGGATGTGGCTGCGCCGGATATCGAGGAAGAAATCCGAAACCGGGCAAGAGGCAAGAACGGCGCGCTGAAGAAGTACCTGAGAAAGCAGAGGAGGAAGAACATCATCGACGAGAAGAGGCTCAAGATCGACGAGATCTGGAAGGAGCGGCAAAAACTGAACAACAAGAAGCGAGAGGAGCAGGAGGAGGATCTGGGGCCGGCGTTGTCGAGATTTGCCAAAAGAGAATAGCAACAAGTGATCTAGCATTAATGAGAATACCCATAGAGCCAATCCTCATTATCACGGCGTTGGTTTCTTTATTTTCCTTGCACGAAAAAAATGTACTGTATTTTATAGTCCTGCGTTTTGGATATGAAACCCTTGTATCCCATTCATTTGCGCCGTGCCTGTCTAAACCGTTCTCAGATCATTGCTGCGTTCAACGGAAACACAACTTTTAGATGCCATCATGTAACTCTCTCCCCCCCAGTGTAGGTATCTACAGCAGTTTGAGATGCCCCGTGATCTTGTCGACAACGCTCCTGGGCGCCGGCCCGACACCAAGTACGGTCATGCTCCCAGCCTCGATCTGCGTCCGTCCCGCGTCCTGGATCACCTCGGCGGTGACGCCCATGTTCCGCGCCGTGCGACGCAGCTCGAGGAGGTCGTCCTGCGACTTGATCTGCACGGCGATCTTGGTCTGGCCGTACCGCTCCCAGCGGGCGAGGGCCTTGCGCTTGGGTGAGTCGGCGGGGGCGCCGGCCAGGTTCTTGTAGCAGGCGAGGGTGGCGTGGGAGCACTGCGCGGCGATTTTACCTGGGGAAAGGATAGTATGTCAGCCACGGGAAATGGTTTTTGAGTCAGTGATTAGGGGAGAGCCTTACCTTTGGTCATACCAAGATCTGTCCGCACAACCAGAACGAGCTTGCACTCCTCCTTGGAGTCGTATATCGATTTCTCTCCGGAAGGGGCGGCGGTGCTCAGGCCCTGCCTGCGGTCTGCGTTGAGGCCATTGGCCCAGTTGGGTGCGTGGTCGAGGATGGTGTCGGCCTCGTCGACGTCGCTCTCCTCGCTTTCAACGGGGTCGTTGTGGTAGGCGCGGCGCTCGGCGACGAAGCTGGGAGGGATGAGGTAGCCCTGGATGGTCCAGACGCCGAAGAGGAAGCCCGTGGCGAATGTCACCAGGGACGTTGTGAGGATGATGGCGAACTGCTTGCCGTCGTCGGAAGACATGGCGGCGGTGGGCGGCGGAGAAGGCGAGGAGAGGTGTCCAAGGACTTTAATTGGAAGTTCTGGCTAAAATTAAGAGTATGCAAAAGACGGTACAAGTTGAAAGGTACAATTAAGCTCTTGATCTGTGTGCTGAAGCTTGATCTGAGGTTGAAGTTGCTGATTCATCATAAAAATTAGATCTACGTTGGCGCTCTAGGCAGTTAGATGCCGCGCTTGCGTCAGAGCTCAGCGGACTTGTGGAGGGGCTCAGGGCACATTAGTGGAGGAGGGGCATCTAGACCAACCGAACGCTTAAATCGATATGCCTAGGACTCTAGAATGTGTTGACTGTTTGATGAGAAGAAACCTCTCTTCTCATCCTGTTGATCTACTCCGATTCCACGTAATCGGTGGATATTCTCGCCATGACCGAACCCAAGGCCCTGGTTGTCAGTATCTCAGGGTGCTCTTCCAGTGGCAAGACAACCCTCGCAAGACTTCTCCGTGACATCTTGCCTGGTACTTTCATCTTACACGAGGATGATTTCTACCGCCCAGAGAATGAGTACGATAAAAAACACCCCATCAACCCCGCTGATCTTTGAACTAATAAGTGATACTCAATAGACTCCCTTCCAAGAATGGCCTCTTGGACTGGGACTGCGCGGGGGCGATAGATATCCCAGCCATGGCAGACTCCCTGGCCTACATTCGACAACATGCAACTTTTCCCGTATGAATTATTTCAATTGTGCTTGTCTTCTTTACTCTTTCCGAAAATCCCTCTCGCTTACACCCCTGCCAATTTTAGCCTACTTTAGATTCCAAGGAAGACCAAAACTCAGTGGGCAAATGCCCTGTCCCCGACTCTCAGATTGCTGAGCTCAAGTCCAGAGTCGCATCCCTCCTCCCCTCAACCCACCCCCTCAACACCAAAGCACTTCAGCTCTGTCTCTTGGATGGGTTCCTGCTTTATCCCCAATCCATGGCACCCATCAAGCCTTTTCTTGACGTGAAGCTCTTTCTTCGCACTGAATACGCCAAGGCCAAGGCTCGTCGAGAAGCTCGGGATGGCTATGTGACCATAGAGGGCTTCTGGGCTGATCCTCCTGGTTACGTTGATGACATCGTGTGGCCCAACTACGTCGAAGAACATGCTTGGATGTTCGAGAATGGTAATGTCGAAGGTAATTATCGCCTGGACATCATCTCCAAGGAAGGCATCAAGGTACCTACACAGGCTGGAGTGGATGGAGACATGGGCAAGACACTAGAGTGGGCGGTCGATACGATTCTAAAGGAGCTCGAGAAACTAATCTAGCAGCGCGGATCATTGATTCATAAATCGTTCACTTATCTTCCAGGTAGAATATCGCAGATTGACCGAAATGCTAGCTCCCAGTTGCAAACCCTACCCCTTTTCCCACACCACAACTCAACATAAACCTTTTAAATAAAGATGGTCCGCTCTCCAGATTACGCTATCGCTCCGGCTTCAGTCATAATCGTATCCTCGTCATGAGGCCAAGCCTTGACGGCCTCCGTAGCAGCGGCAGTCTTACTGTGCTCCCTGCTCACCGACCCATCAACTTCCGCCAAGAGCCGCCCGCCAACATACAGCTTGCAAGAATACACATTATCGCCGTCTTTGTTTTCTTTAAACGCGGCCTCGTATTTGACCTTTTCCGTTCCAGCAAGCTTGCCAATCAACTCTTTGGGGTGCATAACCTCAACGTTGTCTCTCAGGAAGCGTTCAAGGTAGGTCAAGATTCCCAGCCGCTCCACGACCGCGGTACAGACCTCAACAGACCCAGAATCAACCCAGACGGCACCAATAAGAGCCTCGACAATATCAGAAAAGAACTTTCGAGGTTGGACCTTAGCAAGCTCGGCCCAGGGATAGCGATCCGCAGTTTTGAAAAGCTGGATAATCTCGTCCCTGGAGTCTCGGTGCCTTTGGGCCACGGCCGCCTGCTCCAGTCCGATAACTGTCGATGCGTGTCTCATGAAATTCCACAGAGGTGTAATTCCCTCCTCGGGGACAACCTCTAGATCCTCAGTAACCACCGTTTCTTCCTGGCGGATACCGTTCTCCATGGCGATAAAAGCGAGGAAGTCTCCGTTGACGAGTGTCGTTTTGAGTGTGTGCATTCGGTCATGCGGCAGGGGAGGATCTAGCGAAAACAACTTCGTAACGACGATCTTGTCTAAAACAGCATCCCCGAGGAATTCAAGTCTTTCCAAGGATCTCGAGCCATTAGCTATAACGTAGGAGGCATGGGTCATTGCCTCGACTAACAACGATTTCTTTTGGAAAGAGTAGCCCAGTATCTCCTCCAACGTGGCGAAGGCTGGTATTTCCTTCACTATGTTGGGCTGGCTCTCATACAGCGATCTGCGCGCAACATCAACGGCAGGCCACTTCTCGTCGATGAAAAGGCATATGCACTGGCAGGCCTTGTCGATACCGCCGTCATGGTATGATGCACCCATCAATGCTTCAACGACATCTGCCAGGACTTTGGTAGACAGAGTTCGTCCTTGGCTTTGATTCGCGACCTCGCCCTGAAGGAAGTCGGAACGATACAGCGGGCGCCATTTTTGCCCGGTGAACGACTCCGTCAGGATGAATTTCGGGAGACCTTTCTGAAGTGCGGCTTTGGATAGCCTTGAATTAGACACCAGTCGGTCTTTGAAAGCGGAAAGATAGCCTTCTGGCCATTCGGGATCTAGATAACTGGCGGTTAGTTGGTTCGTGACTTGGAATACAGTTCGTTTCTACTTACGAAGTGCTGAGACCTGGACCGCTGTACAGTATTTTAGAATCGAATCCCCGAGAAATTCCAGACGTTCATAATGAAGGGGTTCAAGAGCCGCTTTCGAGCTAATGGCTTCTCTGACCAAGTCCAGGTTTGAAAAAGCCAATGGTTCAAGCAGTGTAGCGGCCAAATGCTTGGTTGTCAACTGAACTTCAATCTCATGAATGATGGTGGGCAAAAGCATGCCGAATGTCGCATATTTTACCGGTATGGAGTCTACCGTCACGCTTGGGTATGGAAGAACCCAAGGGTAGGGTTTTGTGGGTTCAGGGGCGTCCGACAGTAAGGGGTGAAGGAAATCCGCTCGCTTTGTCCAACGGTCGAGAACCAAATATGGGACATTGGTCTCTGCCTCTTCGAATCCCTTAAATCTGTGTTGGACTTTCTCTCCGGGCGGTTTCGAAGGGAGAGTAGAAAGGTAAAAAAACGGCATGCCTCCGGGATCTCGGATCAAGAACTCATGGTTCTCGATGGCCTTCCAATGGTCCTCGAGGTTTTCGGACCCGATCTGGTCGAGTTTGATGTCCATCTCTTTGACTACTGTCTTGATCACATTTGGTTCATCTCTAACTTCCCAACGATGTGCAAAGTTGAGGCTCAACAAGGTTGTCGTATGATCCGGCATCTGAGCCGCTTCCTCGTCTGAGATGAATCTCCCGGGGCTGGAATGAATCGTCCAAATTGCATTATAGTCACGGTATATTCGAATCGGTCTGATTTGACTGAGCTGGACTGGCAGGATGATATCGTATTCTCCAAGGGAGTCGCCCTTGTCTGTGACACATGTGAAGGTATACGCCCACTGTCCCGCATTTGCCTCCCAGGCGCGAGCAACTTCCTTCCATGGGGTGAAGGATGATTCAACATCCGCATGCGGGGCCCTTGTCTCAACACCAGGAATCTGCTCTCGGCTAAAGGGCAACAGATGTTCGCTTAGAAGACCAGCCTTGTATATAGCCAGATACGCTTCAAAAGCTGCGTCTTTTGTAGCGTTCTTCTCGGACTTCCAGGCGTTCTTGCTATGAGCAGTTCGTAACTCTGTAGGAAGGAACGGTGGAAGCAAAACTGTGGCGGTGAGATCGCACCCCAACTCCTCGGAACTGCGGTGCACGATGTAATCGGGACGCGCATCAACAAACTCGCCTCTCGAGAGGTTTCGGCAGAAGTGCTCCAAGTGCTGCTTCGCGTTGTCGAAATCGAGCCGTGCGTTGGTCGACTTAACGATGAAACACTCTTTATTCGACTCTTCTTGCGATTCAATCGTTTTCACTCTCTTGACTTGTCTTTCTTCATCCTGGCATTGGCGCTTCATTTCTTCCTCTGCATCCTCCCATTTCGTCACCACTTTGCTCGATTTTTCAAGAAAAAGAGTCAGGCGAGATTCTCGCATCCTTGCTCGTCCTCGGCGTTGTATAAAGGATTTGATTGTGTCTAGTTGGTCGAAACAGATGACCAGGTTGCAGGCTGGCACGTCGATGCCTTCTTCTAAGACGCTTGTTGCGATAAGAAGATTGATTTTCCCCGAACGAAACTTTTGAAGAACTGAAAGGTCAATCTCGCTGAAAAAATCGTAGATAGTTCGCTTTTTATTCTGGTAACTGGAAGTCCCCACCACAGTTCCTATGCGATATTTGTGCGCAATATCTGCATAGGTTCCGAGTAAGTCGCAAAGAATGGAAACAGTCGCTCTTTCCTTCACAAAAATAATGCCCACAGGCGATTCCTCTATTGAAAGAAGTTCCTTTACGAGCTTCTTGACCTTGACCGAAATATCTTCTGGTCTCGGTTGTTCAATAGGAGGTGCTACTTGGACTTTGCCAAGTAGTTCCGTGATGTATTTTTTTCTTCTTGGAGCCAGTCGTCGAAGTAGTCATGAGATTCCTTGGCCTTAACTGTGTACTCTGCGATGACTCTGGAAAGGTAGTGGTCGGCTGCCCAGGGCCCAAGCTGAAGAGCAATTTCCAAGCTCCTGGCCAACAGTCTCCTGAACTGAGTTTGGGAATTGGTGTTGTTTTTCATCACAGCGTCTTCGAGCAACCGACGGTTCCTGTCAGTAGGGTCTGCAGCTAGCATTCTAACCCGAGGGTCCTCTTGAATATTCATTTGGGCGTACACGTCCATCAAAGAGGATATTGCGGACGTGTACACTTCCTCAGCAGGCAAAGTATACTCGATATGAGAAATCTTTGGCCTGTTTACCCATTTTAGAAGCTCTTCTCGATGGATTGTAGGGGTGACACATCGAGAGTCCAGCGTCTCCTCAAGAAGTTCAAAGCCTTTTGTCTTTTTTGAGACAGCAGGGCTTGCTGTAAGCCCGAGAATTGACGGTATGGATTTCTTTTTGTCTTTTTGAGGGTGGTAGAAGTCTTTCATGATCTTTCCACCCGCACTATTACCTGAGCAATTGTGTGCTGAAAAAGTGGTTAGCCGGTTATCTTGACTGCATGAAATCTGGAACAAGACCTGATACCAACCTTCGTCAAAAATAATCAGAGAAAGCCTGCTGATATCAAGATAGGCGTGCGAGAGAGCGTCGTAGAGGATCTGCGGAGTTGATACAACGACCCGGAAACTTTTCAAGACACTTTTCCAGATCTTGGGAGACCATGCGTCTACATTATCCTGGCTTGTCAACATTTTCGTGGGATAAGAGGGAAACCGGAGTCGAATTATGTCGCATTGCTGCCCGCAGAGCAAAACAGTAGGGGCCAGAAACCATATAAGCTGGAACACTGTCAGCTTAAACGTCCCTTCAAGTTGTTACTCTCAGTATTACCTTTTTCTGAGGTCCTCTTTCTAATTCGGCATTAATCCTTAGTAAAGCCCTGCCAATAGAATAATGTCAGCCAAGTTCTACTTGGGGTATAAAACCGTCAAGAGGTCAATCTTACACCTGTGTTTTCCCGCTTCCTGTATCCATCTATATCATGTTAGCAAGGCTCGAAAAAATACAGCCGTGGGCCACACTTACAGCAACAATGACATTCTCCTTCAAACTCCTCTGGAACATTTCTAATTGGTATGCTCTAGAGTCCATATTCTCGGTCGTATCCTCCTCAGCGTCACCTTCTGGCTCTGGGCTGACCTCAAGCAAAGCTCCATTGTCAAAGCTCCGGTCCGAGGAATCATCATTTAAAGAGCCCTCGTCTGAGCCGCCCGAGGTGCTCGGACTGTACTTTGGGAGAGCCATTTGAGCAATCCGAGAGGTGGATAGTGATGGCGTGTCGTCTGAGTCAGGCGCCATCTTCTTGACGTACGCACGTACACACCGAAATTGACTGCATGCGATCGTCGGAATCCTTGTTTGTGGGCGGGCAAGGCTTGCCAGCATTCAATATTGGCTGGTCCGACTACGAGGCTTGGACCGCAAAGTACCAAACGCGATTGAAAGAAGGAAAGCGTGCATTTCACCGGGACAAGGGGTCAATCGACGAAGAGAACTTGTCAACACTTGCGCGGAAGGCTCCAATACCCGTAGCTACAGTTTTATGGGGGGTCTCGAGAGCTGCATGTGCGTAAGGTACACGACACCAATGCAACCTGCAGGAGGGCGTCGGTAGATTTTAGTGTATGCACCGCACCTGCGGGGGGTAAACCACACTGATAGTTTGGTGAGTAACAGGCACACAAGAATTATTTTGGAGGCAACACACTTGTGAGCGCCTAACAGCCATGAATGAAAAAATGAAACCTAGCAATGAGTAAATCGGGAAATAACTTCATAGATAATCCAATAAATATCGTCCAACAAAAGCCAAAAGTACTACATTGTTTGGTATAACTTGATTTAGTGCAAAGCAAGAATTGCTTAGGTTCAGGGTAGGGGACCTTTGCCGCGTATTAACCTTGGACTCATTCAACAGCCTTGTCTTTGGCAACATCCAGTACACATTGTTGGTTGCTGTTGGGTGACCGATGACGGAGAATCCACCACATCTCTTGCATGAAACTCGCCGACACTCATTCTCCACATCTAGGCACCTGAAGAGCGAGAAAGAGTGCAAAGCCCCGGGACCGCCGCCCGGCTTACAAGTAGAGGAAGAATGAAAGTTTACGCAGCTGGCTTCAACGCATGGAACCAACTGGAACTCGAAAAGGAACCCAATACAACGGAGCCAGAAGACATTTACACATTTAAAGAGATTATTGAAGGGAATGCCATCGAAAATCCGGTGAGCCGGTTGACATACACAATTGGTTCGTAACAGAGGCCCATCACCAAAGAGCACAGATAGCATCACGTTGATTGGATTGTGTAAACAAATAACTGATTCTGTGTGTCAGTACGAACTGATGGCCGTTTTGTTGTAGCCGGACACGGGTTGCCCAACACTGCAGATGACATTGGACTCGTCTACACCACGGCGGTCAACGGTATAGGCGAGATCCTTAGGGCCGAGCCAAGTCCTAATAATGACAAGGAAGATCACACCGAAAGCTCTAGGTTTAGCCTTGTCAAGTACCGATCCCTGGAGGCCTGTAAGGCTCACGACCCTGTCCAGTCTTGGCCATGCCGGCAGCCTGTTAAGCAAGTAGCCGCATTTGATGTCGGATTTGTCATTCTATACGCCGATGGCTCGGTTGCAACACTTGGAGACCCACGGTATGAAGATTGTCTAGGCCGCGAAGTGGATGATGCAAAGTTAGTGCCCAATAATTTACTCGGAAGGTTGTCCCTTGATGTTGTTGTTGGAAGCTGACCGGGTACTAGTCCCGCTGACGCACCTTGCGGTGTTTCCGAACTGAATGATCTCGGCGAGCCAGTCCGGAAGGTTGCAGCTGGTGGGTACATGGTGACTGCATTAACCACCTCCGGAGGGCTATATGTCTGGGGTATGGGATCTGTCGGAGACCAAAACCAGTCCCGAGCAATCCCTGACATATGTGGTATCCCAAACTACGTTGAAGTGGATGGTGACGCTGACATAGAAGATGTTGCCGTTGGCACATCTCACGCAATCGTATTGACGGGTGATGCAAGGATTTTTGTCATAGGGGACAATAGGAATGGGCAACTTGGTTTAGGCATGGATGACGCAGCTTGCGTACAGTCGTGGACGAGACTTCACTCTAGTTCCAGTGATCTCCATCATCCAGTCGGCGTGGCTGCTGGGCCAAGATCATCCTTCGTCATAACCAGTGTTCAAAGCAGGCGGAAGAGCTTGCTACAAGAAAAATAAGTTTGAGTTGTCAAAATTGGCCCATTGAGTCGTTTATCACCCTCTATTTTACAAGATGACGGTTTGCTAACTAATTACCAGTGGGTTCCCATTCATCCATCAAATCATAGACTCGTTAGGTAGTCCTCAATTTCCTGAGGTGTCAGCTTTCTGAACCGGGGGCCCTGAGCCCCTTCAACACCCTCGATTCCCAGAAGATGGTCGGCAGGAGCGCCCACGATACCTGCAGATAGAACATTAGTACTGATCAGATCAGATAGAAAGGTGGGAGGTGGTGGTTGGACAACATACCGATTTCGATCGAATCGCCGTTCATCTCACCCTCAATGTTGTCCTTTAGAGTGAGAAGAGCGATGTGAATGGCATCCTCAAGCTCCAACTCTTCCGAGTATCTCTTCTCCAGGAAAGTCTTAGCCTTGGTAGCGCTCTTGCCAATAGCAGTAGCCTTCCAAGGATAGTAACTTCCTGATGGATCAACCTGGTACAGCATAGGGCCTCCCTTGTGAATACCACCAGTCTTGCTGGACTTTTTTGTTCCGGAATCCTCAGTATCCTGGACCTCGCCCTCAACATCGGGCTCAATACCCTCATCCCAGCCAGCAACCAATAGACTGACACCGTATGGTCGAACACCCGCAGATTGGGTGGCCTCCTGCATGACCTTGGCTACATCCTGGACCAATATGCGGGTGGGGGGTACTCGTTGTAGATTCGCTTGTAGCCGGTGTGGGAGACTTTGCGTGCGCGGTCAACCAATACTCGATAGTCAGGGCCCATGCCAGAGTAGACCATGCCGATGTTGGGCGTGATGCTGCTAATCTTCGACACTGTCTTTTGGTCGGCTAGAGGGGAGGATGACTTCTTCTCTGTGGCGAGCACGATGCCGTTGGTAGCTTGATGATGTTAGCTTGGACGGCAGATGGCGGGGCTGCATGGGCCGCCTTACCTTTGATACCCAGAGCTGTGATACCCTGATTGACTGCATTCAAGGCATATTCTGGAAGGCAGCGTGTTAAATAATGATCCTTAAAAACAACTGCTAGACTCGAGCGCCGAGAAATGAGAGGAATCCCTACCAATTTGCACCAGTTTACCACTGTGATATCATTAGCTTTTGAACTTGATCTACATCCGAGGGAACAGGCTGCCTACCTGGGCGAGAAAGTAGTTAGGGAGAAAGAATAGCGGTCCGCCATGTTGGGCCCTGTGATTCGAGCGTTCTGGTTGAGGTTGCTTGGGAGGGTTGGGCGGTTTCGCAGATGGTCGAGCTAGCTTCCGTCTCTGGAGTTTCGCCAACAGCTCGAGCTGTAGTAATACTTGCCGCACTTCACTGGGCAGGCACCCTTGGAGCTTCGCGTCACAGACCAGAGGGCGGTCGGTCGGCGCGGCATATGGATTATCCGAAGCCCGCACCTTCAGGTCAGTCCCACATCTCCAAGCTTTATACCCCCTTCTTTCCTTGGCTACTCGAAGCTTCCTCGATTAGCCCTGTTCGGACACATTACTTGGCTCCCACGGTGTCCTTTTCTAACCTCTACATCTCAAGGTACTCTTATCTGTAGGCGATCTCCCCTGGCACTTTCGTGCATACGATGTAGTGCCTATCTACTGGGCCCATGTAGGCGAGGTTTCGTTACTTGAGGATTCCCTAGAAGCCGCCGGCTTCCACCAGCCCATCAGATTTTACCATCCAACGCCAACCTAGACACGCGCGTGCTCGACAACGTTGAGCTTCCAGCCTCTTCCATTATGGACGAACAACCCACTTGGGACTGGTCCTCGCTTCGAGATAGGGCTACCGCATGGACTTCAGGTACCGATTCTGGTGCTGAAAGCACGAATCATACCGGACCATCCGATTCACAAAGCCAATCCTCTCAACAGCCTCGCGACAGCTCCAATGCGCGAAGATATGGCCCACGTTCATGTCGCATATGTCTGGACACGGAACAGCCAAAGTTTCCAACGGATACTACGACTACTTTTGGCATCTCGCCAACTTCGTCTCGTCCAACATATGTCTCTGACGACCCCGAGTTAGGAAGACTGCTCTCCCCTTGCAAGTGCAAGGGCTCGCAGAAGTACGTTCACGAAGGATGTCTTAATGCCTGGCGATTGGCAAATCCAACTGCCACACGCAACTACTGGCAATGTCCCACGTGCAAATATACGTACCGCATGTCCCGTTTGCACTGGGCCGCGATATTGAGTAGCAGGGTGGCCCAGATTGCCCTCACACTGTTCATTCTGGTTGTGAGCATCTTCATTCTAGGATTCATTGCTGATCCTCTTTTCGACTTGTGGTATGATCCTTTTGGCACCCTCACAGACACTGTTGCCGGCGTCATAAACGACATTGAAGCTCGGAATGAGCCGGCCTGGGAGCCGCCCGTCACTTGGGGCGAGCACTTTGCGAAGGGCTTCTTTTCACTTGGTCTGGTGGGCTTCTTCAAGACCATGTTCGCCATGACACCATGGCAATGGTTTAACCTCCGCAATACCGGAGTGTTGGGGGGCACGGGGCGACGTCAGGGCACAGGCCGAGGTCGAGTTGAGAACATGAGTTGGTTCCTCATTCTTGTCGGAGCCATTACATTTCTCATGGGTATTTGGAAGTTTGTGAAGCTGCTGAGTGCTCGAGTACTCAAAAATTTCAGTGACAAGGTTCTTGATATTAATAGTGATGATGACGATGGTGAGGACGAGGACCCCGTCGCCAATGACCATCAGGGGTACAAGACAGAGTAATGGCTCAATTCGAACCCCTACATGCTACAGTCCTTTTGGCTGAGTTTTCTTCGGATGCGTGCTTTGTTTGCCTTGCACACTCTTAAGTTGTCTCGAACTCGCTCTTCCGTGTCGAGCTAACTAGTCTGTGTGCATATATCGAAACTCTGCTCATGCCTTGAACTCTGGCCGTTTTGGTCGGTTGTTCGCTGGAAGAGCACGAGGTTGTCAGTAATGTATTTGACCGGCTTGTCTTTCTGACGTGCTGTGTTTTCTTTGCTTCTTCTCAGTGCTCCCGAAGCCATTTTGATGAGCAGGCAGCTGTCTTATTCGCTGATACATAACACCTATAAACTCTTGTAGACATTTGTATAAATCAAGCAATACAGAATTTAAATCGCATCCGTAATTCTAGTCTTAGCCAATTCTCCTTTTAATACTTGCCCAAGACATTTCTCGCTACTCAGTGCTGAGAATGTGTTGTTCATAGCGCCAGATGCCAGAATAGGTACTTGCAAATACACCCAAAATATGGTGTCGAACGAGGTACCGACTGGAAGGATCCCTATCTACACCCATCAAGAGCCGCCAAAATAAAAGGGCCCAGGACCCACTATAGGTGCTGCCAAAGTGTTGCATGGGACGCTTTTGGTGCTGAGCTCATCATTGTACATCATTGTATGGAAGCGACACGGTTAGCTTTCTCCTTTCCAGCTTCAGGTCTTGGGGACGGCCGCTGAAACTGTTCTGTGTGGGGGTTTATATCACATAATTGCTTGCTCTCTGGAAGGCACGAACTTTGTTCAACTCATTAGGATCGCTTATTGCCAGCTGGTATCAAGGGCAACTTAGTGCGACTCTTCCCAGACAACCGCCGAACCTGCACCCTCGTCCGCGCAGCGCCTTTCGTCGCATCCTCGTCGCATACGGACAATCGAAGACTCTTGGACGGAGAATACTCGGTGACCATAATCCTCTTCGAGACGGCGCCGATTGCCCCTAGCGATCCAGCAAGATGCATTTCGCCTACCCCCTCGCAAAAGCTCGAATCCCCCTCCCTTCAGACTACGGCCGTCGAATCTACCGCTACGACGGCGACCCCGACTACGCACAGTAATAGTTGTATTATTCACGTTTCTTTTCGGCATATTCCTCTTATCGCGGCGTGGAGGCGGACCAGACCCTTACCATGAGCATGAACCGACGGGAAACCCACCAGTGGTCATTGTGACGGTGGTTGATCCCTCGAAATTCAGTGGATCATACATAAAATCTATAAAGGAGAATCGAGAACAGTACGCCAGGAAGCATGGTACGGAAATGCGAACGTGGATTGCTCCTGGGCTATAATGCTGACATACAATCCAGGTTACGAGACTCATATTCCGAACGTCGATGATTATGACTTGGTTAGCCATCACAAATCATGGTCCAAGATTATGGCAATGCGTCATGCGTTAACCAAATACCCCGATTGCAAGTTCATCTGGTATCTAGACCAGGATGCGTACATCATGGACCCGACCAAGTCTCTGACAAGCGACCTGCTGGACAGCAAGACCCTTGGAGGCCTGATGATCAAGGACTATCCTATTGTGCCCCCCGATAGCATAATCAAGTCGTTCGCTCACCTCAAGAGCGATGACGCTCGTCTGGTTGTTAGCCAGGACAGGGATGGCTTAGTATCAAACAGCATTTTCCTCCGAAATGGCGACTGGGCCAAGTTCTTGACTGAGACCTGGCTGGATCCCCTCTATAGGTCGTATAATTTCCAAAAGGCCGAAAGGCACGCACTGGTAGGTCGCTTCTCCCCATTACGCACTCTGGAGAGAAAAACTAAGTGAATTGCCATGAAGGAACATATGGTTCAGTGGCACCCGACGATTCTATCCAAGATCGCTCTTATCCCACAACGACTTATTGCATCGTATACACGAGCCAATCTCGGCGCTGAATATAGGGAAGGCGACTTCGTCGTCATGTTCTACGGATGTACGGTAGACGGCGAGCGAAGTTGCGACAGTGAATCACAGTTGTACCGGCAGAAGTGGCAAACGGCATTCCAGGCATCATGATCATTTTCGGCGGAACCGGATACTTGGCTACGATATTCGAAAAACAAAAGGTGGAAACGGGTACCTTATTTCTTACTTGATTCTTTCTCCCCTGGACTGGCGTTTGATTGGTGTTGGTTGATGACACCCTACTGGTTGCGTGTAATAGATGCGAATCGACCCATTAGGCGGGTGCGAAGCGTGATGATATGATGAAAAAGGGACCACTACAGAAGCGGAGCTTTGGCATTTCATCGGGAATCTTGAATCACCCACAAGG
The DNA here is from genome assembly GCA_037952775.1 of Clonostachys chloroleuca. NCBI lineage: Eukaryota > Fungi > Ascomycota > Sordariomycetes > Hypocreales > Bionectriaceae > Clonostachys > Clonostachys chloroleuca. The sequence continues at coordinate 35,977,342 of JBANAY010000003.1, forward strand.
TGCCAGTAGCTATACCCCCGGCCACTTACCGTTTTTAGGTGGATTTCCTAATACGGACTATTCGCGGGCTCTGTATTGGAAACTGGCGTTTGCTCCATAGATCGAGTTGACAGTGAGGTGGTGGTGGCTTTTGCGAGATACAAACAAATGTATGATGGCTATATGTGGTTGAGCTTTGTTGGTGTGGATAGGCCTTTGAATATCATATTGTTTAATGCCTCACAAATCGCGATTAAACGGTTTCCCCTGATCTACTCTGTTCTCTTTGTCCAGGCTTCCCCAGATAATGTTTCATGGGGATCATGCGCCTGGCTCCTTCGCGGTTGACACTGGCTGTCTATTCAGAGCCAGTAGAGGGCTAGGGCCTTTGGAATACGTAACCAGTCTCATCCTATCCAGCGAGATGGGCAATTGAGTGTCAATCAAACTTAAGATGATTTGCCAAATACGAGTCGTCAGAAGCCCCCATCTGGCTACTGACTGGGGTAGGTGGCCAATCCTCGGCTCCCCTTCAATTGGCAGGCGGCCGGATGCTCGCATGTGATGTGTGTCGATGGCGCGGACTCCGTACCGTAAATAATTGATTTGTCCGAGTCACTGCTTCTTTGGTCTTAGATCCGGCAACAATCAATAGTTGTCTGCACGTACCGACGTCAAGCAGCATCGAGGTCGCCGATTGTAGGCTCCACTGACACACGCTGCTGGAACAGCCCAAATCTCCAACTAGAGGCGGTCCCCCACCACCTAAATACCAGCACTGAGATCCTGCCTTGCCACCGCAGGCTTGCAACCAACAAGCACGAGAGCTTCACGCAACCACGCAATCATGCCGGGCAGCTCGCGGATGCCCATCAGCTTGCGGGCCAGCTTTGAGTCGGTGAAGAAGAGGAAGCCCAAGCTGACCCTGGATATGATCAATTTGGACCTGTGAGTATCCAATGCCGCCGCCACCTGCGTTCGCTACATGGAGCTGTAGGCGGTCCCTATCGATGATGCATTGATGCAGCCATAGCTAACCACAGCGATCGCCGCAGGCTGCGCAACATTGTATTCATCTACTTCGCCCTACGATGGATCCGAAAGGGCTACTGGAAGCTCAAGGGCCGCGGCATCATTGGCGCCATCCTCGAATTGTACTATAACACCCAACGCATCGCATACGGCATCTTCCTCCGCGCCCCCGGTGTGCGCGGAAAGGTACAGAAGCAAGTCAAGGAGTCGCTCGACAAACTCGCCGACAAGCTCGTCAAGGTGGACACGACGCGGCACCTGGTCCTTCCCAAGGAGGGCATCCCCCAGGACGTGATCCGCGTCGAACTGCAGGCGATGGCCGACATGGACCACACGAGATGGGAGGACGGATACGTCTCGGGCGCCGTCTACCACGGCGAGGACGAGCTGCTGAAGCTACAGACGGAGGCGTACGGCAAGTTCACAGTCGCCAACCCGATCCACCCGGATGTCTTCCCGGGTGTGCGCAAGATGGAGGCCGAGGTCGTCAGCATGGTTCTCAACCTGTTCCATGCGCCCCCGGGAGCGGCGGGTGTGTCGACATCGGGAGGCACCGAGAGCATTCTCATGGCCTGCCTAGCAGCTCGACAGAAGGCGTACGTGGAGCGGGGAGTGACGGAGCCAGAGATGTAAGAGCTGACCGACACATGACGATGCCATGACACGAGCGTTGATTTGGTTCATCAACACATACTGATCTGTTTGACTTTTTTTCTAGGATTATCCCTGAGACTGCACACACGGCGTTCCACAAAGCAAGCGAGTACTTCAAGATCAAGCTGCATCTGGTTGCGTGCCCAGCGCCAGCCTACCAAGTCGACGTCCGAGCTGTCTCGAGCCTAATCAACAGCAACACAGTCCTGCTCGTTGGGTCGGCGCCCAACTTCCCCCACGGCATCATCGACGACATCTCCGGCCTCTCCAGGCTTGCGCTGAGGAAGAAGCTCTGCCTGCACGTGGACTGCTGCCTTGGCTCTTTCCTCGTCCCCTTCCTTGAAAAAGCCGGCTTTGAGTCGGAATCGTTCGACTTCCGCCTGAAGGGGGTCACGAGCATCAGCTGCGACACCCACAAGTATGGATTCGCTCCCAAGGGCAACTCGACAGTTCTGTATCGCACCTCGCAGCTCAGGACGTACCAGTATTTCGTGTCACCAGACTGGTCAGGCGGTGTCTACGCCTCTCCCGGAATTGCTGGTTCGCGACCCGGTGCTCTTATCGCCGGTTGCTGGGCCAGTCTCATGTCGGTCGGCGAGGCTGGTTACATGGACGCCTGTGTCAAAATCGTCGGGACCGCCAAGAAGATTGCCGACGCTATCCGCGACACACCGGCGTTGGGCAGCGAGCTGGAGATTATTGGCAAGCCCCTCGTGTCCGTTGTGTCCTTCACCGCTAGAAACCTCAACATCTACGACATTGCAGATGCCATGACAAACAAGGGCTGGCACTTGAACGCTCTACAGAACCCGCCGGCTATCCACGTTGCAGTTACGATGCCCATTGTCAAGGTCTGGGAGAAGCTGGTTTCGGACCTGGAGAGCGTTGTCGAGGCAGAGAGGGAGAAGGAGCGCATCCGCCTTGTAGAGGGCAAGGGGCCCAAGGGCAAGGCCATGGGTGATTCTGCGGCTCTGTACGGCGTTGCAGGTTCATTGCCAAACAAGAGCGTTGTTGTGGACCTAGCCAACGGTTTCTTGGACATCCTGTACAAGGCATAAGCCTAACAACTAAGGTGGTACAAGGACGCCGGATGGTGTCAGCTCTGCACACCCTTCAGCTCCTCATCGCCTTGCCTGCTTAATCGTTGTTTCACCTGGGTCAAAATCATACGTCAATCCATTTTTCCGCGTACTACATTTTATTTTATAGTTATCGTTAAGCACCACCACGTCACAAACATGATACAGGAAACACGGCTGCTGCAAAGTAAGAGAGAAGGGCTGGGCGTAAAACAAGACAAGCACATGGGATAATGCCCCTCCCCCCCCCCTTGATTTTCCATTTTCACTCATTCTCATATAGCAAGACGAGGAGCCTTCGAGTCTTTTAGTTGATCGATGAAACAGTTAAAGCGATTCAAATGGTTGTAAATTGGGAAAAACCATACCATACATACATACTTACCTACCTCCCCATGAGACTTTTACGCCTCTGCTCTGCTGTGCAAATTAACTTACTGGTTTCTCACCACTCCTTCTCTCACTTGCATTCGGCACTCCTACGACAGATGATCCCCCAATGCCAACTCCAACAGAACGATAGCTTGTTCCAGCCTCAGCCTCCCCCTTCCGTGTTGCCCTCCCTCGTGCCTAGTAACTCAGCGCACATTTCTCCTAAGCCGAACACAACACATGCAACGGCGATGCTGTGCCACAAACGCAGCACACACCCCTCCCCTCCCTCTCTCGTGTGCCCACCATAAACCCAACCAAAATCTGCCGTGCGCTTCGACGGACTCATCCCGATTGACCCCTCACCCAGCTGCCAGGCGGACGCGTCCGTGAGAATTGACCCCGCCATCAACTCCCCGCGCTGGGGTTTGACCGCTTTTTATCCTTTGTTGCAATGTTCACAAAACCGTCCTAGCTCGATGTATCTGATGTCATCTCCTCAGCCGGGATGGTGTGGCTCGATATACCCAGGAACTTTGGTTCTAGAGCCAGGCGGGTTTTTGTCTAATCGAAGGATCGGTCTGTGTGTAGCTTGCGGGTAGTGGGTGGCCTGTTTATCTTAAGGTGCTTCTCGCCACTTGCGTTGAAGCCAGTCAAGTTGGAGATTGGGGTTTCTCAAACTCAATGGATGAGGGGTGATGGAACATAGAAACGCATGATGGGCTCAGAAACCTTTCGACTTTCAAACCTTTTTCTTTGGCTCGATAGAAACCCACACCTTTTCGGAGTTCTCCATCCAGACGGCGTGGAGGAAAAGCGGTTCGTGCTACCCCGCGATTCGGCCTGCGGCGGTCATTCATGTTGGTGGTGGTCTGCTGCGTGCATATGCATGGCCAGCGAGAGGAATTCATGGCAAGATGCCGGTCGCCGAGCGGTGGCATCGAGATTGGGGCCGAGACCGTTCTTGATTCGTTCGAGCTAGGGGGTTCTTTTGGAACTTGGTTGTTTCCTGTGAAGAAGGTAACCATACCTGAAGATGCCAGCATTTGGTCTCTTCAGGAATTATCCGCGTTGAGTTGGTAGATAGTCTTACAGAAGCATCTTTGGTTGGGGAGGGTGGGTACCCTATAGCTGTATCTCATACATGAACCGGCGGCGATTGGCTCTGAGATTACTTAGATAGGTGATTACTTTCGAGAATATCTCCCGAGTCATGATTGGTTTGTCGTTTTCGTATTTGATATTTCCGTGGCAGGCATCGTTGTCTCTTAGTTGCCTACAACACGGTCTCACAAGTTTCCATCTATCAAAGCAGGTCTCAAGTTGATTCATGCTGTACAAAACCAGCACTATCACTGGTGCGTGAGACACACATTACTCAGAATAGAACTGCACCCAGGGGAGTATCCCGATGCAACAAGGCATAATGACTCGTCGTGATATTCTGGTGTCGACTCGGGCCTCCCGGTGATAGACACGGCGATTCCCTGGCTAATCGATCACTGCTACCCATCTATCGCAACTAACGCCGCTTACAGCGGGAGTTTTGTCATCTCGGAGGCTGAGTAGAATATAGCCGCCATTATGCTTAAGAGATATGGGTCTTATACATTTGGACTCCGTGACAGTCGAGGGGAGGAGTGGGGTGGGGTTGTTTCTAGAGTAGCCTTTCACAGTCGAATCCTGACCAACCGAGTGCAACCGGCACCATGCTTTGTCTTCAAGGGTTGTATTAGGTCGCGCCCTGCGGTCTCCAACTTGGAGCGAGACGGAGCCGCCGGAACACTTCCATTTCATGCCGCGTGTTCTTTACGCGCAGAGGTCGGATTCACTCCAAACCAGAGGCTCGTGGCTATGCCCAAAGAGGCCTCCTTGGATTAAATTAACCATCTACATGGACACTGCCTGATCGTGATGATGTAAAGGCCTGGCTACACACTCCTCAATTAGCTGCAGGCGACGGACCCTCCCCTGCCTGTGTTGACAGAGGGGGAGGCCATGTTCGCCACCCGCGCTGGGTCCATGTTTTAATATAGAGTGCTCGCATGCGGTTGGTGGATCGCTGCAAGCAGTTGCAGCTGTGGAGTTGCAGCGAGGACTGTCGGGGGTGGTGTGTGTGTGTCGCTGGCTTTTGCTTGGGCTGGGAGGACGTGAGACTGGGAAAAAGCTGCCTCCACTTCTTCGGGACGGGCCTTTGGCTCTGGAGACTAAGGCAAACCATTTCTGCGTTTCAGCGCTGTGGAGGACCCCTAGGCCAAGGGCTAGAGGGGACCCGTCGTTCGTTGCTTTAATTAGGTAGGTAGATTGATTTCGCTACGGTAAGAAAAGGGGTCCACCCCGATGAAATCAATCGCGCAGGGACCTTGAGCGGGTGCTGGTTTACGATCCGAGACGGAGCCAAACCTAATCATGTTCCCCTCCCATCAGCAATGCTGGAAATACCCATATTACCTGGCTCAGGGGTGGAGAGACTGCAATACAACGTCAATGGGCAAACCAACAGGTGATTTGTGTGGGTAAAATCGGGAAGGGTATCAAGATTGATTCCGCCAGGGGTGGGTTGCCTGTAAGCTATCCGTTGCAGTCGACGTGCATGGAAGCAAGTCATATCTGCTGGAGCGAGCCGGGGTGGCCCGGAGAAAACAAGCTACCATCGTGCATGAATGCCACAGGGAGGTGAGCAGAGTCATCTATCATGATCCAAGATTGATGCCCAGTTTAGAAAGGCTTGATCTTACTTGCTTGCTCTAGTCCACACGCATGTGCGAGGTATTTCCATTTGCCAATGCGTTCCGCCAGAAGTGCATCGCCCATCCAACACGAGAGGTATGCCGGGTTGTGCACAGATGTGCTCTACGGACACGCAATCAGCTTCCGCTCCCAGTTCCCGCTCGGGATGATCTCTCTCCGTATCGACGCTTATACGGAGACGTGGCAAGTCGATAGGATCGGGCTGGGCGGTCTGTCTGCGTCAATATGCAACTGTGAGTATATGCTGCATTGCAATGAGAGGCCATACTGTAATATACTGTACCAAGTGTGTCTGGATTTGCAGAGAATATTGGAGCTGCCATCCACTGAGTGACCGCAAAGAGACTGAATCACGTATCTCTGCAGTCGAAAGGACCATGCCGTGTCTGCACACTGCATATCGACGGTGCGTACGATGATTGTTCGAGTTGTCCTCGCAGCTGAGGCATCAAACGCCTCTTTCCAGACTCCGCTCTGTTGCTCTTTTCTCCTCTCACCGTATCGAGGCATCCCACACACACACCATTCCTCATGCTTTCGGGCAGGACAAGACAGCCGCAGTTGGCTTACCGAGCAAGCCTCCGAAGCTGTGCTCCCCTCCCCGATCATGGCGTTGCTCATCGCAGCTCCCCACTCGCAGCCCCCTCGCGCCACCACCCTTCCGGCTCCCCACCTGTCCTCGCGTTCGTCTGCCTGATTCTCCCCTCCATCTTGGCTCCCCAATCAAGGATCAGCTGGCGAGAGGCACAAACTTTCGTTTTGATCATCGCCCAACTGGCGTGAGGATGATGGAGTGATAGTTGCCTTTGTGGCACCCAAAATGCAGCCGTGCTAGAGCACGGCAGGCTCTCCGTTGACGCCCAACGTAAATGAGAATCCTCCAGCCATCACGAGCAGGTTTTAGCCGTCCCTGGGAATAAGAAAGAGGGGGGATGAGATCCGTTTCCGGGCTAGATCGTTGGATGGCTGCGCAATTGTGTATTCCCACAGCAAGTGTCACAGCACGCATGCCCTCTCCAGCTGGGCTAAACACAACTGCGAGCCATGAACTGTTGGCGTGGGAACAAGGCTGGTTCTATGTTAGTTCGTCGCGTCCGTCGCAGCCTGATGACAACCTGATTACCAAGGAACGACGTATGAGGTGCATGTCCCACTGGGTCTGGCCGTGCAATAGGAAGGAAACAAATCAGCAGCCAGCAAGAGTGTTCAGAAAATGAGGCTGCGATCCAGCATCATCCTTGTTTCAAGCAGACCTCCCATTGCCAAGTTAAAGCAAAGCATATGCCGATCATTGTCTGGCATATCTATAGGGTACTTGATCTGTTAGATCTGGCCTGGTTGGGCAATAGGGCAATGTGAAATGCGTTGTTTGCTTACGTAGTCCACTGGAATGACGGATAGTGGGTGCATTTTATGGGGTTGGGGATCCACAATTGGCCAATCTGGCTGCTACGATAACACCCACAGACGAGTCCAGCGCACGTCGATTACACAGATGCAAGGCCATCCCAGCCGCGGTACAGCCACGACCTGAAGCAGCTCCAGGCCAATGCGCGCAATTAATCAATGCATTCAAGGACTGAGCAACATGTAACACGAAAATTGGCTAGACGGCTGCCCTGTGTGAAGGGTCGCACTGTCAGCGGGCTTGTCCATCCAAACCATTGTGCAACAAATCCGTCCGCCCACGGCAGCGCGAGGACGGCACAGAGCCCGCTGCGTTCCCGCCGGGTTCCCTCCCATGCCCTGTGAGTCTCGCCCGGCTCATAGTGCTGGACTTGGCCTTGAACAGCTCTGTCGAAATAGGCAGCGTACGCAGCGTAACATAGCCCGGATACCATGGACTACTGCACGCAATTCTCCCTGTTGGCCCCCCTCCAACTTCTCTGATTGGGGGCCCCGTGGGCGAAAGGGAGCTCCCATTGCTCATCCACCATCAAGCCTGTCGTGCCCCCCAAGCACACCAGCTGGATGAGCCACACGCCCTTGGATGCTGCAAGTCACGTCCAGTTAGCAAACCGGTCGCCGATCACCGAAAATTTTCAAGAGAACAATGGCAACACGGCATGCAGATAAACAAACTGCTCATACTGACATTTCTCCTGTGTATGGGCCCTGCCGTGTGATTCGTCTCTTCTCGGCGTGTACCAAGGCGTCGAGAGCCACAGCCAGCACTTACACTCCCTCCACCCCCACAGCTATCCCCTTGACAGGGTTGTCAGTCTGGAACTGAGGGTCAAGAGCCCTTCTTTTGGGGTGTTTTGGCCACAGGAGGAGGCAACCGACCCTGCATCGTGCTGCAACCTTGCTGACGGGGCGCACCCGAGCAAGGGCGCCTGTCTACCTAGCCTGTCCTGCTCGCATAGTACCGCCCGGATGGTATCCACGCACCCAGTATCGCCCTCACTCTGCTATACGTAGCGCAGCGGGTATATATCAGACCCAGCTTCCTCCTCTCCCTGCCCCCAGACCTTCTTGTTTTTAAAATCAATCTAATCAGAGTCTTGTCTGGCACTTGACTAGCAGAAACTACCATCGCCATCTATCTGCCAGTTCCACCATGGCTGTTGCAGAGATCGCTTCACATGACACAATGAGCAAGCCCATTATCACCTTGATGGAGGATGCCCCCCGGCGCTCCAGCGATGACGTCGATGCGTCGCCCGTTTATACTTGTGCGTTCGCTCCTTCTCACTCCCCGTGTCTTGTTCCAATGACTCCCACATACAAATGCGTGCTTAATTATTCTAACGCGAGACATTTCCCTCCAGCCCACAACCTCGACGACGACCTGGTGTCGCGCATCGAGAAGCAGGGACAGGGCTCCACTGACGCTTCGGAGGGCCGTGCTGTGACCAAGCGTGTACCCCGAAAACTAAAATTCCAGGCTACCGTCGAGGATGTTTCAACCCCGTTGTTATCCGCTTCCGCCTTTCCCAAACCAGCCCCAGAGTCAGCACCACTCTCTGCGACGACTGAGGTCATCCCGCCTGAGGCCGCCCCGTCGCCACGCGGAAGAGGCTCGAAATCTCAACCTCAGCCTTCCGATGATGCCCCGCGATCTAGTTCGCCCTTTGTCCATCGCTCTGACATTGATCCCGTCATCAAGGACAAGGTCCCTTCTTCCCGCTCCAGGGACGTGCCCCGAGTCCACTTCCAGGACCGCTCGGTCCCAAGCCCAACCGTCGCCACCACCACCACCAAGGTGCACCACAACGCGCGCCAAAATAGCTCCCGCCCGCGTGCACCCAAGGAGACTGACCTGTCCCCTGTTGACCTGAAATGGGGTCGCTTGGTTGATGACCATGGCCAGCCCACCAAGAGACTGGAGAACATTTTGCACGGCGTCGCCGACTACATGGTAAGAAATACATCATCTCCTTGGCCCCGTCCCTTTGGTAAGATGTGGTAACTAATACGTGAAACCATACAGATTGCCGAATATGAGCCAGTCAATTCAATTGTCATCACACCAGAGAAGCTCCTCAGACTGTACAAGTCATACAACTGCAAGCAGGAGCTGCTTCCCTTCGACTGTAAGTCCAACTATACTACCTATCCCACTTGGCATGGCCTGTTCCCATGCTAACTCGTCTCATCTAGGCCTTTTTGATTGCTATGACATTGAAGAGTACCGTGATCTTCAATGTGTCTACACTGCCCTGAGATGCGAGCACTTTCTGGTGTCATCGCAGCCAGGTTCTCCCCCAGACATCCCTGCCCTCACCCCAGCCGGCTTCGCCAAATGGATGTCAATATTCATCCTGGCCACTCCTGACCAAGAGGCATATCGCCTGGATAGTATTGTAGAGAGACTTCCCATCCAGTGCAAGGGTGCTGCTGGAGAGATTGAAAGACTCCCCAAGCAGCTGTCCCGACACCTGCTTCCTGAGAAGCACGATGAGGAGTCACGGGTTCTTGTTCTCAGTGCCTACAACAGGGCATTCCAGCGCAGCGCCATGCGCCATGCTGAGATTGAGTCGTCGCTGGTCTCCTCCTCTCGCCGCTCGTCGCGTTCCACGGTGTACGCGAATGATCGCCAGCGCCGTGCTCGCAGAGACGACTCTACACCCCGCTACAGCCGGGAAAAGAGGATGAGGGAGCCCGACAGCCCCGAGCGCTCAAAGAGAGATCGGAGCAGGCGTGCACAGAGCAGGCGACGCAAGTCGGAGTATGGTGACAATGAGAGCACTACCACTACTCATCGCCGCCGTCACCATCACAGCCCAGGCCGGAGCCCGCAACGGAGCCCCGAGCGGAGCTCAAGGCGACGCCGGACAGACTCATCTCCGTCTCACCACCACCGCACCTATAGCCCATTTTCAACATCATCACGCCGCCACTCTGGCTCCGGCGATGATGCTCCCAGGCAGTCCAGCCCATCCTCAAGGTGGACGATGCCTCTCTTCCGCGGGCGCAGTAGCATCGGCGGCTCGGATGATCACCGCCGGCGGAGCAGAGATCTGACCCCCGAGGATAATACTCGTCAGTCAAGAAGAGACTCTGACTACGTCATGTCATCTTCACGTTATCCCGGGGAGTCCCGACGCAGCAGCGCGGAGACATCGCCAAGAAGTGGTTTCGAGGAAGAACCTCGCAGAAGTGAGCGTAGACGCCAAGCTTCAGTGAGCGTCTACTAATCCACCAACCTGTCTTTCTTTTCTCTACAACCTCAAAAGTAGAAAATGAGCCGGCAGATTAATACTAAACACCAAAACACACACAAAAAAAAAAAATCAGGCCAAGAGACAAGAGGAAGCTTAGTATAGGCCCCTTGTATTTTCACACTTTGTACACGGGAAGGGGCAGGATTTCCTTTTTCCTTTATTTTTTTTCCTTTTCATTTTCTCCTTTGGACTCGAGCCAAATTGGTTTACACTGGGATACACGGTTGGGGTATGGGAAACAATAATACCCAGGAGTATCGGGTTCACGGGATTATTAATCGGTAAGGCAGGCACCCAAGGTTTCACTGGCTGGGCCCAGAAGGATTTGTTCTCATTTTTTCATTCTGTTTTTCTTCTTCTTCTTTTCTTTTGCAAAGGGTTTGGTATACACTGCCGGTGACCACAAAAATGGAAGCCCGGTCCGGTTCGGTACAGGCGGCGATTAATGGGATGGATTCATTAGGTAGCGATACGATAGGTACTTGTCTTTTTCCTCGGCCTGGATTTTTATAAAGAATGTCATTTCTCCCTTTATCTTTGAATTTGTAATCGTGCCTTTTCAGCTAGTGAAATACATGTTCCGCAAGCACTGCGACCTTCTGACTTCTGGTATTATAATACAAAAGGGCTAAATCATGCAAAAAGATAACTTAGAGGGATGCGCGTGCGTAGGAGAAATGCCAATATATATAAATCAGGTGGGTATGTCCACTTTCCATACCATTAGTAGGGCTCAGTATTGTCCCCTAATCTAGTGCCATGCAATCGTCAAACAACATTGCTTCAACAATTCGTACGCAGAAAAAGAACGCCTAAGAGGGCGGCTCGCTCGAGGCCCAGGGCTGGAGGCGGGGTAAAATAAAACAAAGAAAAAAAGAGAATCAAAGGATGAACGTTGTGAGAAAATTTTGAACAAAGAGGGAAGTTGCTAATAATTCGCAAGCCTTCGCTGCAATCTTGGCCGAGGCTATTGGTCTGATATCGTCATGTCGTGAAAGAAAAACTATAAGAGATCATGGGTGTGTTTTCGTCGCATTGTTCCACCGTGGCGACTCCCCTCGTCCTGCTACCTGGGCGATGAGTGGAAGTCGACCTGGGATGTTTCGTAGTTTGAGAAGCTGGAGACGCTGCTCCTGATGGCGCGCTTCTTCTTCAGCGCCCTGTAGTCGTCCTTGAAGGCGGTGATGCAGCGCTGAAGCTCCCTGTCGGGATGGGGTGGCATCTGGATCTCGACTGCTTTGAGACAAATGCGGAGATGCTGGAGTTCTTCATCATTGTCTTGCAGTTCTTTCTCACTATGTGGGCATCAGTATTGCAATTATTTCAGTGTTCAGCTTGAGTTCATCTTACAGATATCCGATGCGATTTTGAAGGAAGATAATTCGCTGGGCAGCCCGCTCGGCCCGCTCAATCAAAAGGTCTTGAATATGCTAGACGTGAAAATGTTAGAAACATGACGAGATACTGGGGTGGAATTTGACGCACGTTGGCCTCCTCTTGACGGGCTGTGAGGTTGTGCACAATGGTCGTGAGCTCCTCATTTAATTTGCCGGCCTCGGCGATAATTTTATTTGCTTGAGCGATGGTGAGGCTCTCCTGGTGCAACTCCCTGGTTTCATCCCCCTCCTCATCCTCGTCAGCGGGTTCCGGGACCCTGTACAGCGACGACGAGACGTCAGAAAAGCGGGAGCGCATGAATGAAGAAGCCGGGGAGCTTGGTAACGAGCTGGCAAAGTCGCTGAAGCTGCGCATATCTAAGCTGTGCGGCCGACGATGCTTGGTCGCTGAGAATGGCGATGGCGACGGGGAGCCGCTTGCCAAGACCTTCTCCATCTGGTCCAGCTGGGTCTCGAGGGCAATCTCATCAACCTCGCCATCGTGGGTGAGCTCCCGCGCCAGGTTGCTTAGGCGCCTAGCCAAATCAATCCTGCCGGGCGAGGTTGGGATGATGTCGTGCTCATCATGAAGCATGGCTTTCCTGAGAGGCGTGACGGAGCTGGAGTAGCTCAGCCGAGAGCCAGAGCTGGGGGTTGGCAGCATCGGTGGCGGTGAGCGGTCCGCATCGCGCTCATCATCGCGACTGCTAAAACTACTGCCATAGCTAACGGGACTGGCCACGGATCTCCTAGACGAGTGACGGCGAAAGGCGGGAGTGCGTGCAGGCGTCTGGTAGAGCTGCGAGTCGATTGAATCTCGGTTGGCCGCCATGGCTGGGAGCTGACTGGTCACCTGGTTTCCCCTGCAGTACTCAGGCGATGTATGTAGGTCCAAAAGCTAAGGATGGTAGCGAGCCACTCAGTTGGCCGTTTTGCGCACGCCTCCCAAGTCCCAAGTCCCGACCGGTGGATTACGCAACCATTCAGAGAGGGGGCGGTGGGATCGAATAGAAGAGAACAAAGAAAGGAACAGGGTGACGAGTGAAGACGCACGCTCCAGGCGACGTCGGAGTCGGTGAGGGTTGAAAAAAGAGTCGAAGAAGAATGAATGGATCAGCAATCAACGGCGGCCCCTTGATGACAAGGAAGAATGAAAGGGACGGTGCAAAGCTTCGGTGGAGCTGGCAGTTTGGTTCTCTCCATCTGCCTCGACTCCATTGGCCTTGACGCTTATTTCAGCCAGTCAGGTGCTGGGGCCTGTCGCTTCGTTGCAGTAGTGCGCTCAACCGCTGCAAACTGGACGCGGGTGGCTGGGTCCCCTAAAAAATGGTGCCCTAGTTACCTGACACAGGGGGGTTAGGTACCTAACAACTGCCCGGTTTGGACCATTTGGGCAGCCGTACCTACAGGAACTTATATGGCATGCGAACAGCATGCAGTGCAGCCCAGTAGATGGATGAGCCGATGAGACAATTACGCAATGCCTGCTGGCACATGCTGGGTCATGTCCAAATTCAGCTTGTGCCCCTACTCTGGGTTCCCCTAGCCCGTGAATCATCCGATCTATCTTGCGAGTTGAAAGGGTCTAATTACCTCCTAACTCCTGGCCGTGCGATGCCTGCTCTTTGTTCCAGTTGCCGCCAGGTACCTCGGCCATTGGATGACATAAAGCGCAGCTCATCATGGCCGGCGACAGTATATTCCGACATCTATGAAAGCAACCAGCACATGAAGAATATAAGAACACAAAGACAATGCATAAAATAAGAATGATCTTTTGTTGATTTGATAGTTATTTGCTATGAACCAAATAGCTCTGCCTCCATAGTCCATGGATCAGAAGCCGAGCGAAGCGCTGGTGTACCATGTCCTATGTCGGCCCCTTGCTCAGGTACCAGCAGATGTACCTGACCTTGATTACCTAATGGCGCCTAGCTGCCTGCCGGTATCCACTGCCACCTCATTCATATAAGCTTCTAGTGCATCTGCCCACCGCCTCCAGCCACCGCTTTTCAGCATGAACATGCCCGTTCATTGGCATCAATCTTGATTCACATGCGGGACGGACCTGGAGCAGATCATCCGGCCCACAAAACTATTGGATCGATCTCGCCATCTCATCAGATCAGGGCATTATGCTGTCTTGCATCTTGAGCTCTGGATCCATATGCTTTGAGCCGGGGAATTAGATAGTACTGGTCCGTTCCAGACTAACTGAGAGCGTGTGCTATCGGTATATTCTATCCCAGCCTTCTAACTCAACGATACATAAGTATCACAGCAATGTGTTCTGTACAAGGAACCAATTTCCCAGAAACCTATTCGGCCTCGTGGGCACGAAGCTCATTCACAGACCAAAGCCAGAACTTTTCTCCGTTCCCAGTTCCGCCTTCCGATACTCCCATTCCAGCTTCTCGAATATCCTTTCGCACCGGGGCCAATCGCCCCCAGGGAATAACTATGGGATTGTCATTATGAGTAGCTGATAGATCGACCGACATTGCTTACCCCAGCAGCCGGAATTCTGAACCGTAATATCAGGAGAGAACGCCGAGTAAAGCTCTGTATAGGCGCCGTAGATGGGCTCCCAGCTCATTGCATGGAAGACTTTTGTCACTATCCCTGGGACGTGTCGCTGCAACTCCGACTTCAAATTCCCTGGGTTCATAGCCTGGACCATATCACATAGGTTTAGCAGTTGACATATTTCTGGCCATGGTGTGGGAGATCTTACCACACTAATGATCCCATCTTCGTGGTGACGTTTGGCATATTCTTGCGCCAAAAGAACCATGCCGGCTTTGCTAATAGCATATCGAACATGATTCGACTGCGGCTTTTTGTAGTCCAGGTTGTCTAGATCAACACCCCCAGTGGGAGAAAAGAGCTCCGCGGCAGAGGACGAAACCCAGAGAACCCGCACCGAGCCAGTTTTTGCCCCTTTGGCCGTCTCTTTCATGATCGGAGTCAGAAGCTGCGTGAACAGAAACGGGGCAAGACAATTAACACCCAGCTGCATATCGTATCCCTGCTTGGTCTTCGACCCGGAGGGTGGTAACATGACACCTGCGTTATTCCAAAGCATATCTAGCCTTTTTTCCATTCGCAAGAATGATTGGGCAGCTTGCTTCACACTTTCAAGGTCCTCAAGATCGATTTGAAGAAATTCAAGCTCTCCTTTGGAGTCGCGATTCTCAGTCTGGATGTCTGATATTGCCTTTCGTACTTTGGATTCTGAGCGGCTGGCGAGGTAGACCTTGGCGTTGAGAGCGAACACGAGTCGAGCTAGCTCTTTGCCGACGCCTGAGGATGCGCCTGTGATGATGAATACCTAGTTCGAATATCAGCTTTAAGAGTTAAAGGTTAGATGAGGGCGTCAAGGGCTGGCACCTTTCCACTCTGATCAGGCACATCTCGCTCTGTGAACTTTGGCGCCGGTGGCCACACCTGGGAGAGTCTCGAACCCATTTTACCGTCTAATATACATCAAATTCCGCAGAATTTATTCATCAATGTGATCCTGGGCGATTTTACTCGCTACTTCCGGATTGCTGGTGGTCGTTTCGCTTGCGCTTATATGGGCGACTCCGTCGGCCGAGTCGGCCGAGGAGGCAACTTGCATTTCGTCATGGCCAGCACACGCGCAACGGCGGCCGAGAGCCCTGCAGGGGGAATAAATAGCCAAAATTTTCCTTTTCTTTACTATGTCTTTCTATCTTTATTCTCGATCTTCCTTCTGAAAAAAGACACCGAAATGGTCAAAGTTCTTCTCACCGGCGCCACAGGCACCATCGGCGGTGCTGTGCTAGAACAATGCCTCGCTCATCCTGATATTAGCACAGTGGTTGCATTTACGAGACGAAATATGCCCGAAAAATTCACTTCAGATCCAAAATTACATGTTGAAATAATGAAGGATTTCTCAGTATGGCTAGAAGAGCTCCTTAATCCTCATAGGGATGTGCGGCGATGATCTGGTAAGCTTCCGTTCTGCTCGGTGTGATACCCATACTGCCTCTCAGATGAGATATATCTAACGCCTTGGACGTGGCAGGGCTATGGGAGATTATGTAGGAAGTGAAGATGTGACTCTGCAGTATCCTCTTGCCTTCCAAAATGCGTTTATCAAGATTCGTACACAGTCCCCCCCCCGGGGAGAAACTCCTGTTTGTTTATGTTCATCTTAGTGGGAAGTTATCGGTTCAGGACCAGTCTCAAAGCCTCTACTTTATGCAAAACCCAAGGAAACTAAAGGTCTGGCAGACTGTCCACCACTATGAAGAACCATGCCGCTGACCCTCATTCTGGCAGGGGCTCCATGAGATACGGGCAATAGATCTTGCAGAGAGGCACAAGCCTTGGTTTCATTTGTATATTGTACGGCCGGGTGGTGTGCTTCGAGACAAAGGATGGACTGCAAGTCTACAGGAGCTCGTAATGGGAAGATCCTGGAGTGTGCGAGTTAGGGAACTCAGTGCATACATGGTTTATCTTGTACTTGGAGGAGAGGAGTCGGACGCTGTGATCATGAACGAGCGGATCGTCGAGAAGGGCAGAGAGCTGGTGGGACTCTACGCCTGGGAATAGATCCTGTCGAGTGGCTATCAAGTCACCACTGTCAGCGATTCTTCGTCGCTCAAGAGAAAATCGAGAAGATTGGCCTCGGCAATGAGAAACGGCGACTCAGCTTTCTTCTGATTGAGTGTTTGGTCAATGAGGTCGATGGCATCTGGACTGTGTGCCAAGTATTTGCGAAACAATCTGGACAGCAATTCCCGAGCACCATCATGTCTATCAGTTGATGGATACAGCTCGTGTGATTGCCCACCGTTTGCGATTGAGGATGCATCGCCTTCTCCGTGGCCCCCTTTGGAACCCGAAGCCAGGAGCGCCCGGAGAGCCTCGGAGCCTTGCTTAGCGACCTTTTCCCTAGGACAGTCTTGGCTGATTGCAGTGAATGAATCAGCAGTGCCTTCGGCAAGTATCATATCAGAGCCTTGCCGTCTATTAGGCCCCGATGAGGTGGCGTGGGCTATAATAATGGTAGCCGCAGCAATGAAGCTAGCTATGTCTAACACGCGACAATGGAGCTGGGTATTCCCAGCGCGGTGAACAAGCTGCTCGTGTCGGTGAAGAATGATCCTCGCCGCCTCTAGCGCAAGCTCTTTGAAGGCGCCTTTCTTCGTATTTGAATCCGTCTCATTGATGAAAGGGAGATTTGTCAGGAGCCTAAGCAAGAGGAACCACACTTGGCAAGTCAGGCGCTCATAGTCTCTGGCTGCTTCAATAGATCGAGAGTAAGGCATTTTTGGCGCTTTCCACCACGAGGAAGGCATTGAGCTTTCTAGTTTTTCAAGCTCCTGGTTGAGAATCGAGGTATCACGGAGCTTGCCATCGATACCAATACGATCGGAGCCCGTGAGTTGGATGGAGAGGATGCATAGCCGGTGGTAGATGACATCCTCCCCTAGTGAATCGCTGAAGTTCATATCCGCGAACGGTTTGACACCGCTAGCAGTTTCGAATCCGAGAAGCATGCTGCAGTAGCAATCTCCCATAACTGCAGAAAGCCAGAGATGCCGTTGGGTTGCAAGGTCTAGTGAGTGGTCCTGGTTTGAAGAAGAGTAACTTGAATGGAATCCCAGGAGACGCAAAAGGTCAAGAGCTCGCCTGAATATTGACCAAGCCTTTCCAATATGGAACTCATTGATGTGTATCATCCCTAGCAGAGAAAGGCATTCAACTCCTTGAACAGAGCAAGCCAACTCGTCATTCGCCAATACAACATGAGTCACTGCCTGGATGTAAGATTGGGCTGTCTCCTCTGGGTTTCCAATATCCAAATCGGTGCTGTCAAAGTCTGGAGGAAGCTGTTGCAGACAGAGGGCAAAATATAGCAGCATCTGTGCAACGATCAAAATATGGGAGCCCACCACCGTGTGCGGTAATATAATGGGGATTGGTTCCTTGGGCCGCCAGAACGTACCTGGTGGTCTGCGATTGATTTAGAAAGACAATTCGGATATGATTTGATTTCTGGCAAAACTTACTGCGCAAAGTCCATGACCCACGCCATAGTATGCGTGCAGATCAAGACCGCATCTCGCTGACTTGGGATGAGACTGATTAACTCTTGCTCAGCTTGGCTGTATTTAAAGAAGCCCGTTGATCCAATGGCATGATTCATTGTCGACACCAGTGATTCATCTCCGAGTGATAATCCCGGGGCGAGAGTCATCGAGGTCGGCCCGGCGATGGGAACTTCGTCTGCAGTAAGTGACATTTCTAACAATGATGGCTGGTTGGCCGTGCTCTGATGCTGCCCTTGTACTTGGTCGGCCAAGAGCTGCTGCTGGACCTCTAGAACTCTTTGGAGGATGTTTTCGATGCGTTCAAGCCGCATAGAATGCTCTGCTGGAGCTGTCGTCGAATCGCTCTGACGATGCAGCTCTGGACTTGCAGCTTGGTCTTGTGGAGGCTCGAGGGAGCAGGTCGCGCCAGTCTTGACACATTGTGAGCAGACATCGACGGCTTCTGTGGTTAGCTGGCACTTGACCTTGCGCCGCCGGCCTGTATAGTATAAGTATCATAGTCCGGTCGCATCACTCATTGGATAAATCAGGGGCTGTCTAACATTCGAAGCATCTCCGGGTATCCCGCCGAAGGCGTTTCAACGGGCGCCCGGATTGCTGCATAACGAGGGGAAGGTGGAACAACAAGATCTTCCCAATTCAAGCGACCATTGCCTTCAGCTCATGAGAGCTAAGATTTTGCATGTAGATAAGGAAAGATGACATCGTTGACATTCGAATACGGCTTAGCTACAGTATGCATCGAAATGCACATCACGTGACGACAACCGTACTTCACATATCAATGTTGATTTTCCTCAAGGCATGTATTTATCAGGCAGAGAGGCTTATGCGCTTAAAGGAGACATAGCGAGGTTTCGCGGGAGTAACGTTCAGTGAGGATGTGCGCATTGCGCCTGTTTGGGAGCGGTTGGTATGTAAGGATGCCTTTCAAGCTGCCTTACCACCCTGCATCACATTGGACCATCAGCTTCCAAGATCACGCATTACCTGCTTACTTGTTGGGCATAATATTGAAATAAATTGCAATCAACTAGTAAGGCGCATGTTTGGAAAAAATTTCAGAATGGCTTCAGCTAATAGGCACTCGCCCTACTCTGGTCACCTGCAATATCGATGACTTAGTACCACCTGACTACCGAACATCTGTTTACTACGACCATTATTCCTAAATTGAACTTGTATCTGCCTATCACCTCTATCCACTGCTGTAAACACTAATTTGATGTTTAACAAGGTTGTGTGTAACCTATTCACCTCGTGTACCAAACATAGCCCTATTAAGAAGTCATCTTTGGTAATACTAGACTTACCTCCCTGGTTAATTTTGAAGTTTAGCTTATATATCCTAAGTTCAAGCTACAAATAAATCTCTCAGTTTTCTGGAGCTAGAAAAGTCGACCCGTTTTCATTTTAGAATCCTTCTCTTGAAAGATTATTCTTTGCGTGCTAATTCAGCTCCACCCGGAATTCTACTGATCACAAAAATTGGTAATCTAGGTATTTAGTCAAATGATATAACGATGATAAATTAAACTCCGATTTTTGTAATTATTGAATCATCTTTGTGCTTACTGATGGTTGACAGTTCGCATTTCTTCCCTGTATATCGGTGCCCTGCTGTAGTTTACTCTTCAAGTTCTCAAAATTGGTACAATGAGGTTCAGAAAACAGAAAGCTCGGGCGATTCTAGGGTTTAGTTTGGAGTTACGAAATCCTCCAGAAGTTTGGATCCCGCCCCAGAGTTGCCCCATTCATGGGCTCAAAAGCCTTAATAAATTTCTAGTTGTAGATGCCAGCTGACTGACAACTTCGACATACCAGTTGATGCCAAATAGACTGTGACTCGCTACTAGCGTGGTGTGCTTCCTTTCTTTGAAGTTCATGAACATACATTTGCCATCCTAGAAAGACAGTGAGCCTGTGTCCACAGCGTTCATCCCGTCATAGAAGAGATTGAGGGTCAGAGCCCGTGACTGTCCAGTACGACGAAACACCCAGAATGCCAACCACAAAGATAGATGTGGGCCCTAAGCTGGACATCTTTCTGGCCACTTCGCCGCCGCATCGCTACGTGGCTACGGACACAATTCGGCGAGGTCCAGAGAATTCGGCATCTCGTCTCTGCAGATGCTAAAGTAACGATAACGCTACGCGGCAGAGCCAAGACGAAGATCAACGTCTCTTACGTCAATGTCAATATCTGGAACTGCGATCGCGACGACATTATTGAGATCGAACAGACCATCTACAGCGGCCCTGTGCATATCCCCGAGGACAGCCAGGAGGCGCAGGGGTGGCCGTTCAGCATTGACATGCCGCAAGTCTACACGTCAGCGGCTGGCTTGACGGCACTGCTCCCCAATAGCGTTAATGTATTCCACAAGGATGATGAAGGCAAGGTCGAGGCCTTCATAGAATATGCCCTCTTCGCAGAGCTCACGGCGGCTGTGAGCGGCTCCCTGAAGAAGTTTGAGGCGACTCTGCCGATTCACATCCGCCAGCTGACGCCCATTCTCACAACGTTGGATACATCGGATCTTCTCGACAAAGCACATGTTGTCAAGTCGCGACAACTCATGCCGGGTTCGGGAGATGCTGAACGCTCCACCTCCAAGAAGCTGCAGAGTTTGTTCAAATCGTCGCCAACACCTGCATTTGCCTTCGATATCCAGGTTACTCTGCCTGATGTCATTCAACTTGAGGGTCCCAATCCTCTCCCCTTGAAAGTACGAGCCATCCCTGACTGGTCCAAAACTTCGCAGGAAATCGTCAATGTGCCGCAAAAGATGACTCTGACTCGGGTCAGCGCAAACAGTGTCTCCCTTACGGTTGCAGCTCATAATAAGTTAATAAAACACGTCGAACAGCGATCCAACTTTAAGATATGGGAGATGGTGAGGGCATTAGGAAAAACAAATATTGAGATTCCCTGGTCGAAAGAGCCCGAGGATATTGACGTTGGGGAGCTGGTTAATCTTCGATTTGGAGCGGACAGGGTGGTCCCCTCTGTAAAGAGGCCAAACGGACCTCCGATGATTGTTCCTTGCGATTTGCCCTGTTCTCTGATCACGAGACTAACAATATCAAGCATTCGAATTTTTTGGAATGGGAGATCATTGGCAGGATCGGGGGCGAGAAGTTCACCACCAAGGGGGTGAGGCCCGTTTCCGTGGTGTGCTTGGGAGAGAAAGGCGCATATCAGCCTCAGCCAATTACTAGGGAAAGAAAGCATTAGCAGCTGTCAAGTAATGTGTTTGTTTTACCATATTGTAATGAGACAAGCAAGGTGTGGTAATGAGATGAAGATGACTTGTGAGGACGACAGCCTCCCACATTAGACTCATTTATTCTATGAAACTTATTAGATAATTCCTGCTGAAGATTCATGTAGGCTCTGGATTAAACTTATTTATATCCTGGCTTGAGAGCAGGGTGTCAAGCATCGCCTTTGAACGTGCTGCTTACCTGTATGTATGTTTATATTGTCAACCACCCGGGTTTGGGGACAGAAGAAATGAGACATCAATTTGAAGGGCACTTATCAGCAGAGCGCTCGCTGTAGCTACCAGAGTGAGATAAGAACTAAGGAGAATGAAAATGAGTAAATTAAAGAGTGTAATTTATTGATTATATATTGTTAGCTCACAATAATATGGTAAGTCTAACCATAGACGCGACAATAAGTAGGATATTGCTTGAGTGTATGAGTTTTAATGTCACCCGGTTGTTAGCGCACCTACATGCCAAATACTGATTACTTAATGCTGTTCAGGTCTAAACATTAGTAGTGTATGACGATCAATTTACGACCAATTTGCGATCCATGCTCCATGCACTTGCATCTGCTCACCGTCTCTAGCCATTGCGTGAAGCATCATTCTATTGTTTGAGCAGGACACCATATAATATATACTTGGCCCATTGAACCTTCTGTGCTTTAATCATTACTTACCTCCAATCACTGCGGCCAATGTTACGCGCGGCATTCCATCTTAGGCTGTGACAATGTCGCTGCCCCAGCAACCTTTCGAGGATTATGAGATCGAACTTCCTGATATTCAACACGGCGATTCATTCCGCCAGGTGGTGAGGAAGCTTTCTCTGTAAGCGATGCATTGGATTGACCCCGGAATGATAAATTGGCATTTCAAGGACCAGAGAGCTAATGAAATTCGTCACTTTCTGCGATGTAGCTACTTTGGTGAAGCTATCGAGCTGCCAAGCACCTACGAGCAGCTCAGAACAACTTCAGCTGGAAGCTGTCTCCGCGTCCTAGTAGACCACCTTGCGTACAGCCGGTCCCCGAACCCAGCAGTTGTAAACGCCCTCCTGTGAGTTCGGGCTGTGAATCGTCCCTTAGTATGAGTAGATCCTCTGACCAGCTTGGCAGAGCTCTAAAGTGGCACTATGCCTCCGAGGACGAGCAACAAGGCGTCGACCTGTCTCGCTCGCATGCATGTGAAATAGTCGCGTGGCGTTTCCTTTCCAGAGTGCCCGAGCGGGATGTGTTCAGTTATTGTCTCTACGAGATCCCAGCAGTCCAAGATGCCGATTTGGCTCAGTCGGAAACCGACACTGCTGGTCATTATAGTGAGACCTCACCATTATTGGCACGGTTCGGCACCCACGAGAGTGAAGACGGTGTTTACAGGCCTCCCGGCAGCTCCGGAAAAAGAGTACAGCTCCTCGGGTCGCTTTCGTTTCTGAGCCGGAACCAGGACGAGAGCTCTGTGGATTTCAACGACCCTGCCGTGGCCTTCAAAGGGCTCAACGCGCTCGAAATAGCGGCGATTGCAGACGCCAAGCGGTTCATGAGCCAGCACGTTGTTCAGAAGATAATCACTGGTATCTGGAATGGTCACATCGTCTACTGGGATTCGCTTTCGACCAAATCTACCAAGCAGCCTCGTTTCTACGACCCGCAGACGACTGATCCCTTTTCGCGCCT
Source organism: Clonostachys chloroleuca (assembly GCA_037952775.1). NCBI lineage: Eukaryota > Fungi > Ascomycota > Sordariomycetes > Hypocreales > Bionectriaceae > Clonostachys > Clonostachys chloroleuca. Next base: position 36,000,295 of record JBANAY010000003.1, read on the forward strand.
GCGAGTGCCCAAGTACATGAAGTACTACGAAGTCGCCTTCTTCGCCATCTTCCTATGCCTTTACTATGCTGTTCTCATACGCGGAAAGACAAGTCGGATGACGGGCGCAGAGGTCGCCCTACTGGCTTGGTTTCTGTCCTTCTTCTCCGCCGAGTTGAACGAGTGGTACGATGCCGGTTCTATATTCTACGCGACGGATTTCTGGAACCTTTTCGATGTCGCCATGATCCTCATTGGGTTCATCTTTGCTGTGCTAAGTAAGTTGATACCATATTCCTCAAAGCTCACACTGACCCTAATTGTCTAGGGATAACTGGCTTGTGCCTCGACGATTCGAACCTCAGCGGCTGGGCATTCGACATCCTCGCTCTCGAAGCCCTCTTCATGGTCCCACGTATCTGCTCCATCCTGAGCCTCAGTCCTTACTGGGGCACCCTGATCCCATGCCTGAAAGAAATGGGCAAAGACTTCGTCAAGTTCATGGTCCTCGTCGTCATCTGTTATATGGGCTTCTTGACAACTTTTTCATTGCTGGGGAGAAAGGTATTCAGCTTCGCCCAGATGGCCATGATCCTGACCAAGATCTTCTTCGGGTCGAGCTACATCGGGTTCGAGATGATGAGCGAGATCGACCCCCTCTTCGGCCCTCCCCTCGTCATCCTCTTCGTCACGCTCACCAACTTCCTCCTCCTCGGCTCCCTGACGGGTATGCTCTCCAACAGCTTCATGAAAGTCACGAGCCGCGCGCGCGAGGAGTACCTCTACGTCTACTCCGTGTACGTCCTGGAGGCGTCGACGAGCAACCGCCTGGTGCACTTCTACCCCCGTTCAACCTGCTGGCTCTGCTCATCTTCCGCCCCTGGGCCCTCCTCGTCGGCAAGTCACGCGCGATCCGGAAAGGTCGAATCGTTCTGCTGAGGATCACCCACCTGCCGCTCGTCGGCGTGATCAAGCTGTATGAGCTTTTCCGACACGACGTGTTCGAGAGCGAGCTCTCAAGGTTGAAAGACAGCAGCTCGCATGCCGGGCAGAATGGACGGTCGAACAACGCGGTCATACGTCCCCGTTCTGCTCGTCGTCAGTCCACGTATGCGGAGTCGTCCGCCGGGAAGGACAGGGTGAGGAAGCGCAGTCTCATGCTGGAGGACGAAGTCGGCGACGACTCGGCCGTGGAAGCGCAGCTCGGCGAGCTCCATCGGAAGATAGACCAGCTCACGCAGATCGTCATCGCCTTGCAAGAGAATCAGTCTGCGGCGCCAACCAAGTTAGAAGTACCAAAGCAATAGGCTCCAATCGAATATAGAAAATATTGATATCGTCTCGAGGCTATTCTCACCTTGGGCTGTCGCCGTTGTCCACTGATACGAGCGCTTGCGAGCGCAAAGAAGCAGGGCCCGGCTGATGATTGTGTTCTCAAGATCAAGAACCGGCGTGGAGAGCTAACATTCATCAGGCAGGTCATGTCCTCTCGGTGAGTCTTTTCCCAGACATTGCCCCGGCGCCCGTCGTGTGTCTCTCTCCCCGAATCGCGGGCATGATTGGCGCGCCTGGTGCGTGGTGGAATCGCGACCAGGCAGAATCGGCCCTTCGCGATAGAAGTGCCCGGCAATTGGGTCCTGTGACGTCAAAATCCGCTGTCAAAGTGTTTTCAGTTGGCCTTGTTGGGGATGGACCGAGAGAAGCTGGCTCCATAGAAGGTTGATTTACCCGCCCTTCTCCACACAATGACCTCCTCGCCCTTGGGGGTTTGCGGGGAAACTCAATTGAGCCTGGGTCGGGACCCTGGAAAGTTGGAGCTTCAGGCACACTGACCGCTGTCATGCGGCATGTATAAGTATGGCCAGCTCCGATGTAGTCTCGCCAGCTGAGCGGCCGGCACGCGAAGAAGACGTTCGTCCGGGACGTGTACTGCCTCCCCCTTCTCCTCCGAACTCAAATCTAGGAAACAAGATGGTGTGGCTCTCAGGATTGGCCCTTGCAGCGCTGGCTGTATTTCTTGGCCATGGGTCAGCTGCTCCCAACGGGAACTGTCCAAGAGACTGGCCATACGCGCCCTTCAAAACTGAAGGTAGAGACATTGTGAATGCGAAGGGGGATAAGGTTAAATTTGCGGGAGTCAATTGGCCCATGTCCGGTTCGTCAATGCCCTAGAGATGACATTGGGCGATTTAGCAAAATCTAACCTGGCCATAGGTGAAAGTATGATTCCTGAAGGCCTCGAGAAGAAATCTGCGTCAGACATCCTAGACGATGTCGCAGGTCTGGGCATGAACTTCCTTCGAATGGGCTACTCTGCCCAAATGGTCGATGAAATATATCAGGCAGGAGGAGAGGATGTGTCCCTCGAGAAGGCCATCATTGCAGCGATGGGAGAACAGAACGGCACATCCGTCGTGGAGAACATGATCAAGCACAACCCAAAGTGGACTCGCGAGACGGGCCGCTTCGAGATCTGGAGCGACATTGTCAAGCTTGCTGCTGAGCGCCACATCTACGTCCATCCAGATATGCACATCGCCAAGGCGGGCTGGTGCTGCGGCCACGCTGATGGAAGCGCCTGGTTCGGCGACGAGGATTTCTCCGTGGCCAACTGGACAAGGGCGCTGAGCTACGTGGCCGACTGGGCTGCCCAGCATGACAATATCGTGTCAATGGCGCTGGTGAATGAGCTGCGCCAGCCTTGGGTCGAGAACTACCCAAAGTTTGGATACAACTGGATGACCCTGGTCGGAAACATGACTCTTGGGTCCGATGCCATCCATAAGGCAAACCCAGACCTGCTCATCTCTTGGTCCGGCTTGCAGTTTGACGAAGATCTTTCTGCACTTACCAGTGGGACAAACCTGCTCTCCTCGCCTTGCTACATGTGTGTATCCAACCGACAGGCGCCTTCAATGGATCCAGTGGTGTTCAACTTGGCGGACCACGCGTGGGGAGACAAGGTATTCTACGAGCTGCATCTGTACACCATGACGGAGGACCTCGACATGGGAAGCTGTGGCATCATCAAGGCACAGCTGTACCGCGCAGGCTTCAATGCTCTCGGAATGGATCCTCCGGAGGACTGCGCCTTGCTGGAGAATCACTGGCTCGGCCCATGCCGACCGGCATCACGACTGACACCCGTTGCCATGACCGAGTTTGGCACCGCGCAGGATGCCAGTCTGCTGAGCAGCGCGTACATCCAGTGCCTACGGGAGTTCACCACGGAGAATGACGTGAGCTGGGCCGTGTGGGCTCTCGCGGGAAGCTATCGCGTGAGGTCGGGCAAGCAGGAGGTGGACGATACCTGGGCGCTGTTTGACTTTAATTGGGACAACTGGAGGTTCCAGGAGGGCATTGACAAGGTCTGGAAGCCGTGGGTGAAGGCGACGATCGAGTAGGTAGGCCATAATATCCGAGAATGCAATTTCGAGTGGGCTAGACTGAACTGAATCATGCATGTTCCCTGTTTTGCCATGTCTCATATGGGAGGAATAATGCGCCGCGTTATGAATTCTGAACGAACCACTGCCCGCACGCACCGTGTCGGCTGTAGTGATCGCCCACGAGGCCCCGTTCCGGCTGTTACCTGCAGCGTTCAGGGATGATAGAAGCTGGCCAGTGCTTCGCGGGGCGCTACAGGTACCTACAGGCAGTATTGTAATAACGGGGTGAGATACCAGCCACAACTCAAACGCAAGACAACAGTGAGCAGGAGAATTCGCAAGCCTGACCAGAAAATACGCACAGCCAGCACCCCCGCCATTAACAGAAGCATTAAGATATCGTTCCTTGACCACCCGCACGGTTGCAGCGGCGACGGGGCCGAGGTCACCCCTGACCGTCTTACGCCGACGATAGGCGACGATCTGCTGCCCCGGCGGGTTCCGATCTCGGGGCTACTGCACGCTGTAATTCTCCAGCGAACTGCACCTCTCCACTTTGGGCTGAGGTCTCACCTTGACGGCACGTCTCATTAGCTTCAATCCATCGTCGTTGCAGTTAGCTTTACCGGGCTGGGCCACAACGGCTCCGGCTCGTGGTCCGTAGTTGTCCGTTCTTCCCTGACCTCCCGCTCTGCCTGGCCTCGCCTTATGCCCAATAATCTTCTTCTTATTACGATCCTTCCCCTCGAGTTGCCATTGCGACCCAATGCCGAGCCCGTTTGCTTTGATGTAACCGCACTCCTTCTCTGATGTCTTCTACTGCACTTTGATCTGGTTTATGCCATTAATACCCCCCTGGCTTTGACGTAATCAGCCAGCCCGACTATGAAGAACGAGCCGGTCTCATCTGGCGATCTCGCCAGTGACATCAACGCCCCTCGTGCTTCAACGACTTCCTCTCCCACAACCACCACGATGGAATCGACGCGGCGGAGTTGGAATACCAAGAACCTCGGTGCTCGAATCGGTTCCGATCTCGTCAGCGCCAGTTGCGCAGGAGCTCTCATCGCGCCTATCGTAGCCATCATCGACAGGTAAGAAGCCAAAAAAAAACAAACAAACCTCACTCCTCCTCCTGCAGCACAACCATACTGACTCCCCCCAGATCCATCATGGAGAACACCTCCGGCCGCAACACCCTCTCCAACTCCCTCAAAACCTCCCTCTCCAACCTCCTCCTCCGGCCCCACACCATCCTCCTCACCAAGCCGACCGCCCTCCTCTTCCTCCTCTACGGCGCAACCTACGCCTCCGCCAACACCCTCGACACCCTCTCCTCCACCGCCCGCGACAGACCCGCCTCCCACGTCACGGCCGGCACCCCCAAATTCGCCGCCTCCTCCTCCGTCAACGTCGCCCTCTGCATCTACAAGGACCAGGTCTTCGCCCGCATGTTCGGCCCCCCTGGTACCCCCCCGCGGCCCGTAACCCTCCCCTCCTACGCCCTATTCGCCGCCCGCGACTCCATGACCATCTTCGCCAGCTTCATCCTCCCGCCCCTCCTCGGGCCCCGCCTCGACGACCACCTCTCTGTCTCTTTACGCCGCCACGTCTCCGGCGCCACGGCCGCGCAGTTCCTCGCCCCGGCCGCCGTCCAGCTCCTCTCCACCCCGCTGCACCTCCTCGGGCTCGACGTTTACAACAGGCCGCCGGGGGGAGCGGGAGGCGGCGCGTCGTGGGGCCAACGGTGGGAGCTCATACGGCGCATGTGGCTCCCCAGCGCGGCCGCGCGCGTGTGTCGCATCGTCCCTGCTTTTGGTGTCGGTGGGGTTGTGAACACCAAGTTACGGAGGAGCATGATGGTGAAGCTTGAGTGAATTTGAGGGGGGGGGGGGGGCAAGATTGGGGAGTTTTCTAGGGTTCGTTTCGGATTGGGTAACAAAGACGCTTGTGGTCTGCTTGACTACAACTTTGCGGGGAGAGGAAAGGAAAAAGGCGAGGCTTTCAGTTTGCTAGTTCTTTTACTGCATTGGTATCTTGGCGTTCGTTTGATTGTTTTGTTTCTGGATACGTTTACTCGGTTTGGTCGACCTGGCTTCGACAGTTTTGCTTCACAGGGATAGACTGGGGGAGGGCTGACTATTACATCAAGACATGACTCCATGGATATGACATAGACATAGAACCATCGAGAGGGGGGCATAATTAGAAGGTTTCATTCCTAACGATACACACTGTACGACGGGACATACGAATCAATCATGATCGAAATCAAGTGACTTTGCAGTATAAACAGCCTTTGATTTTCTAGCTTTTTTTTTTCATTTCACTCATCGCATACGTATAACACTTCAAGTCATCCGTGTTACAAACTTCGTCTCGATGCCAAGCTGCCTGAAACAAAACAGCTCATCTCTGAGCAGGAATTATCTGCAACACTGTCGAAAAAATCCACACGAACCCCGAGTTGCCTCTGCAGGAAGCAAAATAAATCAAAAACAGCCCTGTCGGGAAGCCCAAAAATAAATCTCATGTTCCATCAAATAAGTGAGCAGGACAAAAAATCAAAAAGGTATGTACCAGTCCTTTCCAGAACGCCCTTTCACCCCCTTTCTCCCATGGCTTACCCGTGCCATATGTAAAAAAAAAAAAACCGAACAAGGATAAAGTAGATGCATGAAAACCCAGGGATTAGAGGATTATCTTTCTCCAAAAACAAGGCTGCCATCAAACGATTCGCCCAACGACGGCCTTTTCCTTGAGGGCATCAGATCGACAAGATTTCGACAACCCTGGGGTAAGAAGTCAATGTGTCCAAAACGATTTAATCAGCTGCTTCCCCTCTGATAACCATTCAAGATACAGAGACAGAAATAAGAATAAGAATGGGAAGAAGTGGAAAGAACAAGTCGATCACACAACGAGATAGTAGAGATGCGCAAACACCGCTGCGCTCTCATGGCTTCTGAATGACAACCGTCCGAGAAAAGGTCCAATAGGTACAAGAAAACCAAAGTAAGCGGATTTTGGGGTAACGCTTCTCAAGTGCACCATGTGAGGGGGTGAGGAAATAGTCCGAGATGAAAAGAGAAGACGAGGAAAATCGAGGTCCTGGGGTCGTTGAGTCCGGTACTCGGCCGCGTTATGCTACCTCCACGTAGAGGAGCAGCTTTTCGTTTCGTTGCAAAGCAAAGTCCAGATCGTTGTCACTCATTAGGTTTGGGTTGTCACCAGTCGCCTCGTCCTTGTAGAAAAGTTCCAACCGCTCTCCAGCGGGTACTTTGAGTCTGTCGCGGATTTTGTCATAAAGCTGTTGAAACTGAATATCGGCTGGTACACGGATGGCGATTAAATCGTCGTTGAAGTACATCTTGATTTTCATAGAAGCACCAGACTGGCCCTGGTTGGCTGCTTGGGGTTGGCCGGCTGCGAAATGTTAGCAAAGGGAAATAAAGGCAGGGGAAGGCGCAGTGGTATAACCATACCTTGCTGACCGCCAGGGTGACGTGGTGTAGCGGATAAACCGCCATATCCACCGCCATTATTATCTACATTGCGGGATTGTCCGTAGGATATATGTCCAGCATTGTCGATAGATCCCTGTGACCCTTGTGATAATCGATAATCGCCCATCTCATTTGGATCACTCTCATAGTCGCCCTCTCGTGGGTGGAAGAATTGCTTAACCAACATGCATCTCGAGATGTAGTGTGGCTGGTTCAATAGATTCTTCACATAAGCGTCCAGGTTATGCAGCCGCCCCTCCGTGATCGCGTCATTTACATAGTTGACTGGGCCGGGCATGTACGGCAAAGAACGCTTCTGCTGACCAGTGTTGCCGGCTTCGGCAGGGAACTCGGTGAGAAGTGCGATTTGGAAGTCATAAAAGTCCTCGTAGTACCGCGAAAGTTCCCAGTGTCGACCATCCTCCAGGACTGCTTCTATCACAAACCAATATTTGTCTTCGGCGAAACAGTACCGGGGAATGCGAGCTGAGATGGGGCAAAGAAGTTGTGAGGAGCCGTCGGGGCCGTGGTTTTGCTGGACTTGTTGAATGTACTGTTCCTGGTTGGTTCGATGGCCGTTTGGGTTCTGCTGCTGTAAAAAGTAGAAGGATTAGACAAGACTCCAGTCGAGGGAGACATTCACAATATTCTCGGCAACTTACACCATTGGGAGGAGCAGGGTTTTTGCCATTCTGTTGAAGACTCATGCGGTCCATGGCGTTGGCAAGGCTCTGTGGTTGCTGAGAGCTGCCACCGGCGCTGGGCGACCCGGGCGATCCAGGACCCTCGAACTTGCCCAGAGCAATACCACTGCTGTTATATTCAGCGACCCTGCGTTTCCATTCCTCCACCTTGGGAACACCGGCCTTCCTTATCGCCTCCTCCGGGTTTTCGATGGGCTTATCAGTCGCCATATCTCGGATCTCGACAAACGATACGGGAATCAATCCAGGGTGACCCAGCCTGCCAATAGGCTTTGCGACGAGCCATTCAGGATTACTCTGAGCAATGATGATAATAGCCTCGCCAGCCTGTGCATTAAACTCGTCGGCCCGTTCCGCCTTGAAGTCGTACATGACTCTTCCATACACCACAGGGCCCGGAGGCCCTGCTGCCTTTCCTGGCTGCGATATCCGTTTCAGAGCCGGTGAGGAAATGGGCTGGGGGGCGCCGATGTGAGACTCGCTAAACCCGGAATCATTATCAGGCAGCTTGATCGGCGATGTGATACCACGCACGCCATCCGAATGCCCGCTGTCTCTCTCGGTTCTGCCGAGCGCCTGGAAGAAGGCAACGGGTACCAAGCCCCGCGCGTCAGGAAGCGCGGGGTTGCATGCCTCGTACCATTCGCTGTCGTCTTCGTTGCTGATGACATGGAAGAAGTCTCCTCGTGAGAAACTCAGCTCTTTATCTGATCGGGCCTCATAGTCGTAAAGTGCTCTGATGACCTGCGAGAAGCGGTCAGCGCCAGGACCAGGGAGGCTACAGGTAAAAGCAGTCTGAGACGTACCTTTTTGGGGGGAACAATAGCGATGGGGGACTTGTGCGCTATGTTTGGATTGTTGCCTTTGTCCTTATCGCCCTTGATGGAGCGCCGTAGAGCCTGGATAGCGCGCATTTCGGTTAGCAGCGGTCTTTGACCATGCGAGTAGGGCAGAAACAATGAAATAAGAAGAGTAGGAAGAAAGAAAATGACGGGATGTGAAACTGATGTCTGCAACCATGCGAAGTAGAGGGGCACGGCGAGACTGGCTCAAGGGCAGAATAGAGTGAGCATGTGCGGGGCGAGGGGACTGAGTCGCATCACGACGATGGGCGTCATCACCAGCTCCGCGTCGCAGAGGCAAGATCCGGGGATAATCACAAGACATGAGGAGAGGGAGGCGAGCCAAAGGAGCGGGCAAGAGGAGGGGGGCGCGGCGGAACAGTGTGGATGGGTGGCCGGGTGCGTGATGAGAATTGCTTGGTTGCAGTGACGAGCAGGCAGACAAACGAGGGAGCGAGCGAACGAATTTCGACGAACCTTCATTTTGGTGTAACGAGAGCGTCCAGCTGCGATGACTCGGTCGCAGGGCGTTCGGAATGAAGTCGAAGCCGGGAGAGTCGATCGAGAATGGAACACGAGTCGGTTGAGTCTGTAGTCTGGTGTAACGGGACGAATGCGAGGAGGCGGGAGGAAGATGGTGTTGTGGGCTGGAGCAAAAGTTGGAGGAGCGCTTGGGACTTGCTTGGGAACTGGGACGGGGGGCGGGCTGCTGGTGGGAAAGGCAAGGTCCAGCGGCACTTTGGCTGGTTGGTCGGCGCCTACCTCGTAGAGAGTAGCAGTGCTGCACCTCTGGCACCTCACGTTAAATAATTCCTACTGGAGGTCGGGCTGGCTGTCAGCTGTGTCTAGTCCCGAATAGCGGCTGGCTCAGTCGGGTGGTGGCCCTGTAGGCAGGCAGTGCCTAATAAATTACCACCTCCCTATGACAAAAGCTGTCCACTCACGCAGAAAGGAGGGGGCGGGGGTGTTTGTGGCCGCTGCAGGGGTCGTCGCCCTCCAGGAGTCGGAGTGGAGGGAAAGGAGTGCGGTTAGGTTGAGCATATGGCGCCTAGCCCAAATACACAGGGTTTAGAGTTAGACAGATGACGGGCGTTGGAGCCCGGCTGGCACTTTTAAATGGCTGCGCTGTGAGGCGAGGTGAGGTCAGGTTGTCTGGCTCAGCGCCCAGCAGCATCGGCTTTGGCGTCAATGTCTCAAGACGACGACGGAGCCCTCTCTTTTGGGAACGCAGGCGTGTACTTGGGCTCAGCATCCTCCCCACCGCTCGCCGCGCCAGAGTGACATCAACAAAGCGATTGCTACACTGCGACCTCTCAGTTGTCTCTTGCTCCGCTGTTCTCTCTTTCTCCCGTCCCTGTTGTTGGCCGGCACGAGCTTTCCTCAAAGCGACTAGCCGTCGAAGAACCAAAAAGCAAGAGACAGGGGCGCAGAAACGAGACAGAAGCAATTTCGGCCGTCTCAACAATGGATGCCCAACGGCCCTGGCCTCCGAATTGGCAAATCCTGAGGTCGTGACCGCACAGCTGAGTCCTGGCGCAATGATCAAACCACCAAACCCAAGCTGCACGCCTTGCGAAAAAGATACCCAAGTACACTGCAGCCGTTGATGCTAAGCACACACCTACACAATGCCCACGCACAGCCTCTCATGGCGATCTCTTGGTAGCGCTAGTACAAGTCAGGCACACACAGTTACCTAATGCTCCGTCGTCTACATCCGAATCAGACGGGGAGCTGGACGAGCCTTGGGTCAGCCTGTTTGGCGAATCAGAAATAAGAAGCCGAGGAAAACGGGAACAACGTAATGCAAAGTGCTGCAAGGCGAAGTCTTTGCCTCCACGACCAGCCAACCAACTCTCACACTCAGCTTCTTAGGCTGAGTCTACCAACCAAAGGCTCTAAATAAGGGTTCTCCCTCCCAATAAGCGGCCTAAGGATGGGGCCCGACTCTCCCGTAGGCTAACGGGGTCTTCCGACGAGCGCCAAGCAGACGGAAAGTTTATCGAAGTACGAGGAGCACTTGCTGACTTACCTTGATCTGGCAATAATTATCGCCTTTTTTTTCCCTCTCGCTTTCCCGCCGTACTGGAACTGGAGAAGCCGCCTTTTCCAATTCGGGCTCTAAAAAATACAGGGCCCGAGAAAACGGGGAGGGGCAGAAGAGTGGGCGGGCAGTCTAGAATCAGGAGACTTGGGGCCATGACCACTCCCGACAATGAGAATCACAGCCAGGGATCGATCTGCCCGGAAGCCGCATTCGTGACTCGTATTTCATGCTCAACTTACCTGCTTTTACAAGTACCAACCCGAACCGCAGGGGACTGGGGACATCATCCCTCGATGAGGTATAAGGCAGGTAAGGAACAAGGGCTCCAGACCACATGGTGGCATACATACCCGCAGCCCGGCTGCATCAATGGACAACCATCTCATAATATTACATGGACCACCAGAGCTCAGGTACAGTCTCTCCATTGGTCCTCTCGAGAATGACCATCCGCGCGTTGTCTCGGCAAATCTTACCCAACTAACCCTTGATCCTAAACCCTGCTCCACTGCCAGAGGTATCACAGGTGCAAAGCGATATGCTGGTGCTTTCCATGATCAATGCCGGGTCTTTGTCGATACCTTGCCTACATGATCCCGTGACTCGAGAGTTGCATGAGCATGGGGTTTCCAGGCAGAAGAAAGCTTCGGTCTCGTTTCCTGTCATCGTTGCGGTGGTTGCAGAAGCTGATCAGTGCGTAGATGATTCCGCTCACACGAATTCATGGTATGCACGGGGACCGGTGTGCGCCGAGATTGGGCAAGTAAGCAGCCACGAGTCAATGCGACCTCCGACAGCTCTACACTGATTGGTGCTTTTGACTGAGCAACCTTCTCGGCTGTTGCTTTGCCATGCTCTCTCCAGCCCAGGCCCTTGTTCCCATGTGCATGGATGAAACACTCGGTTCCGGGATCGTTACGCGGCCATTCCAGAAGCAAGTAATTAAAAAGAAAGAAGCAGCCCCTGACGATGGTGAAATCCCCGGCATCAAGAGAATACCATGCAAAATTTCATCATTTCAAATTACAACTGCAGCCCCAGATGCAGATGCACATCATATCACACACCAAAGTCCTCTGACCTGTCACAAGCTGCGAAGGATAGGAATGGTCGCACTTCGTACCCATAGAGGATGCAACATCACTCTCTTCAACCATGATGAGTCTTTTACTATGTCGTTTACTCGCCAAAATACCCATGTCCAGGTTTTAAGATCTACGGGGTGTCCGGATTTAAGTAATTTAAAGCAAAATCTTTACGTTTTTTATATACCTATATGCACTACGTAGGTATCCATCGTTAAATGCAAAGACTACCCGAAAAAGACTCCATGCCTCGGTACCAAATCGCCTTGACTCCATAAACCTTTGCCAACGGTAAAAATAATTGCAAGCAAACGCGGCGTCTGACCACGTGAAATGAAACGCTGGTCGGCAAGGAGAAGAATCCAGAGGGCGAGGAGACGCCGGGCCGCTATTGCCGCTTTTGAGCCGAACGTGAAAACTTTTGAAGAAACCAAATCCCATGAGTCCATCTATTGCTTGAGCCGAACGTGATAACTTGTAAGTAGTAAGTATGTTGCGAAGTGACGATTAATCAAAATTCCCTCGGGAGGATAGATCGGTGGACATGAGGCTTTGTCGAATTTACACCATCCGAACAAGCGAGCCAGATTAAAATCTACCGTTGTTCAAGACGGCTGACATCAAGGGTCGTGTTGTAGCAAAACATCAATAATCATGGCCGCGTGCGCTGTGTCGACTCATCGTGAAGGGGTTGAAGGTCAGGTGTAGACAGAAAAGAAGAATGTGAAGCGGAAAGAAGATGAAGTGACTCGGGGAAGGGGTGGTGGCCAGACTATATCTGTCCCTTAATATCCACCTTTTGGAAGGCTGCAGCTCGAGCGCCCTCAAACAGAGCGCCGGCCTTGCCTGTCAAAAATGCTATGTAATCCTTCCGGTCCTCAAGAAGATGCTGACCATTATAGTCGATTATGAACTCCGCAGCATCAGCATCAGACTCGAAGCCGAGCTCCTCTGTGATGAAGCGCAAATTCAAGTCAGGTTTGTAACTAGAGACTGGTTAGTGGGAGATCTTCAAAAAACGTTGAGCGAGAGGAATTTCTTACGCTTTGCAGATGTTGCAGAGAGCAGCCAGACGCTCCCGAACAATGAACATATCCATGAGATAAGCCCCCATGTTGGGAGTGTCCATGTAAAGTCGGAAGAATTTATGGTAGTTGCCCAAGGCGAGGGCAGAGCGTACATCTAATGCATGCTTGATCGCATGCTCTTGTTTTTCTGCTGTGGTTAGGTCTGCTATAGCGTCGTTCAACCCGGTCCGGTTGGCAGTGTGAATAAAATAAAGAATACGATATGCCTTGAATTCTATGGGGTTGCCCTTCAAACCCAACGCGTAGAGTGAACGCAGTTGGGTCTGGCACTGATTATACTCACCAATATCCCCCTTCTCCAAGGCAATCCGGGCATGGATCTCATATACTGAGACGGTGAATTCATTCTTAATGTGTTGCACAGTAAGGTCCTGGCGCATAGACTTGAGTTGGTCGCAAATGTACGAGTAGTTGCCTTCCTTTCTCCATTTCTTCTTGAGAAGATCGAGAGTCTGCCTGAGAATGGCCTCAGGTCGCACCTTTGATGGTATAGGAGCCGCTGTGAGACGCAAATACTTTTTCTCCAAAGTTTCGCACGTACCCACAATCGGTCCAGATGAAGGTGGTGGCGGGCTAGGAGAAGTTCCACGGTGTGCCTTGTATTCGTTCTCGAATCGTCGCCTACGCTTGTTTGCGTCCTTTTGGAACTTACTTGATTTAGTCCTGGACTCATCTGATGCTAAGCGCTTATCCGGCGAAGTGATCCGATCCTCGAGAGACAGGCGGAAGTTAGTATTAGCCCAAGGGGGCGGAGTGTGCCCGTCGGAACTCGAGGTAAATTCAGAAGACTTTCGCTTCTTAGAATTAAATAGAGAGCTTGCCGGTGACCCTGTAGCGCTGCGGTCGGCTTTGACCAACACCTGAGGGGACGGCATAGACGCCCAATCAAGGGTGTACAGAGTTCCATCCTCAGTCGCAGCACGAATGATGGATTTCAATTTAGTTTCGACCTCGGATCGGCTTACGGAAGGATCATCATTGTCAGGATGGAAGGCACGCTGGACATAATCGCGAACGGAATCGGGCCATTTTACTTTGGCTTGAGAGTGGTCGGGTTTTGCTGCTTGGCTTTCATGTGTGGCCGGTTGGGCGTGCATAGCTGCTGGCTGCGGGTAACCGGGATATGCTGGGGTTGAGGTGTATGGACCAAAGCCTTGGCGAACGGAAACAGAAGTGTAAGCAGGGTCTGGCAAATGTTAGTTCGTGATCAAATCGTCGTGTATATAGAGCAGGGAGACTTACTAGAAGGGTAAGAGTGAGGAGCGGCTGAGGTATGTTGGGCGGCGACGCCCGGCGCTTGCTGAGTCGTCGTCCACCCTTGCATCCTGATGCGAATGTGGTTTGTGAAGAGGGTATTAATTCGGGAAGTTGAAGGCAAGATCACGGTCTGACAGCAGCAAGGGAGGAGAGAACGGGTGTGTGGTCGTGATGTGAGATGAATAAAGCAAACTGGAACAGCGGTCGGTGCGTGAGAAACAATCATTCCAAGACCGAGGATTCGTGGCGGGCTTATCTCGTGACTTGGTGGGTAAAAATCGGCTAAAGTCTACTCTGTCCGATGGATGTGTCATCCTCCGCCACTGAACTTTGGCAGTGACCATTAACGGGCCCTCATTGAGCAATAGGCGCGGGGCACTGGACAAGGTGAAGCATTGTTATTAAGTTAGGAAATATCGCAACATTAAGCGCCGCAGCTCGGATATCTATCCTGTCCATCTCTCATTACCGATTGTCCCATTGTTCGCATATAGGGAAATTCTCCCCCAAGCCTGAGGCACGGCAAAAGCTTAGACTCGCCCCCCTCGACGGCATGACGAATGTTTCTAAAACACATCGACCTCACGACTGCACTAAGGCCATTTTACTTACCAGATGAGGTGTTGCTCTTTGTACAGGACAATGTGGGCCTCTACGAAGGGTAAGTAGCGATGAATTTGGTTGAAACGCCAAAGCTTGCGGGACATTCTAACACAAGACAGAAAGTTCAAGTTACCCAATTACCAAAATGGACAGGTATACTTGACAACACACCGCATCTGCTACGTTGATAAGGAAGATCCGCGCTCCTACTCAGTAGCTCTCGAGCTGAAAGAAGTAGATCGATATGAGTTCTACGCTGGGTTCTTCAAGTCTTCAGCAAAGATCACATTGATCCCAAAGCCCCCCAAACGCTCATCCATATTACCCTCTGCGGTCTCCGGGGCCAGCCACCAGCGGAACGGATCGTCTCTCACACGCTCAGACAGCCCCAGGTCAAATCCTGAGCAGTCGCAAGCGACTTCTGCTACTTGGGTTTGCACGATATGCAGCTTCTCCAACCCAGTGCCATCCAACTTCGACCCTGTCACTGCAAATGCCCATACCCCGCTGCCACCATGTCTGGCCTGCGGTATCAAGCCCACCTTGGCACATGTTCTAAAGGCTGCGATATCTGGAGCGAACAATCGGGCAATGAATACGCCTTCGTTCGCCAGCTCCCACCCCTCCTTGGATCAATCTGGGGTGGTACCGCGACCTCTCTCGGAAAATCTGAGTCTCGATCTGACATCCAGTCCACAAACTCCTCAGAACGATGAAGAGAGCACATTTCAATGCCCGAGATGCACATTTTCAAACCATCCCTCACTCTTGTCCTGTGAGATCTGTGGCGCCCCCTAATCTCGCGCAAACAATCCCCGCCAGATGCCAGGTCGAGTCTGAATGACATCCGCAGCGAGTCCCCAGGCCCAGTCATCGAGAACCCAAAGAAAACCGAACAAGGAAACATAAACGTTTCAGAGAGTGTGAAAATCTCGTTTCGAAAGGGGGAGAGAAGATCTTCTATGAGCGCTTAAAGGGATCAATGACACAACGCAAATGGCTCCTGCAAGACGCACCGCCAGCACCCACAAGAAGCCGGCTGGCCGACGAGGATCCTTCTAATTCCAGCCCTGGACAATCTAGGAAGAAGGCTGCCGGTATTGCTGGACTCGAGCAGCTGGGCCTGAACATGCGCAAGAACAACGAACTCATCATCGGCAGTGCCTTTGAGGATCTCGAGGCACTGATGGCTTCCGCCAAGGATGTTGTGGCGTTGGCGGAGAGGCTGTCACGGCAGAACAGCTCAGGAGCTGATGCGATGTCTGCCGAGGAGAACAAGCTACTGGCCGAATCAGCCAGCCAGCTGGGTCTTATAACAACGAAAGATATTGTCGGGGGTGGCGGAAGCTCTCAGTCGCTGTATCTCTCGGAACTGTCCCGCAATGTAGCCGAATTCCTTACCGACGACTCCAGGGGGTCTTGAAACAGGCAGGAGGCATCATAACTCTCGTTGACTTGTGGGCCAAATTCAATCGAGCCAGAGGCGGAGTAGAGCTGGTCAGTCCTATGGATTTTGAGAAGGCTGCTCGGATGTGGGAGGAACTGAAACTCCCAGTGCGTTTGAGGACCTTTCGAAGCGGTGTGATGGTCGTTCAAGGACTCGACCGCACTGACCAAGCAACCATCAAGGCTCTGTTGGCCTGGCTCAAAGACTTACACGAGTTTCCACCCGAGAAAGAAGTACCCTGGGATTGGCAACAATTCGGCATGGGAGTTACCGCGCAAGAGACGGCGGATAGGTTTGGCTGGAGTTTGGGCGTGGCTGAAGAGGAGCTGCTCATGGCAGAGGAGCACGGAGCCGTATGCCGAGAAGAGGGCCTCGAGGGACTCAAGTTCTGGGTGAACTATATTGATATGGGCGATGTGAAACCTCCAAAGTCGCAAGCTCAGCGGGATCAAGAGGCCATTGTCAAGGCCTTGAAGAAGTCTGGGATGATATGAACGTTGATACATGACATACGTTATCTTTCATTATGATATATAGTGGACTAGGTATAGATTAGAATAGCCGCCGCCTCACAACGCCATTGCATTTTATTAAACAAATAATCCGCCACCCCTACTCCTACGTAGACTATAGCCTGAAAGGAACAAAATGAAATTCGTTTCCTCATAAAAAATGATCCCAATCAAGAATGGCATCATGAGAGCACCCTTAAACCACAACATGGGTAGACATATGCTCAACCGCCTCCTTAATAGTTCGGAGCATACGCAGGTTTACACAGAATGGGCATCTAATTGGCTTATCGTTCGTAGAGATCGGCACATCTGAATGAATGGGGGTGAGAGTCAAGTCCGTGTCTATATCCTGGGCCGGAGTGGCGTATCTGGGGTCAGACGATGTCTGTCTATTAGGCGTGGCCATAATTGCAGTGTGCGCCAATCCAGCTCGTTCTTGTCGTTCACGTTCCTCGCGCACTGCTGCCGCCTGCTCCTCCGCGGCTTGCTCTTCTTGTTGAAGCTGCCGCAATGCATTTTGAAGGACAACCTCAGGATCGTCATCTGCATAGATTGACGCGTCTGGTGGGGGAGGAGGGGGGATAGTGGGTGATTCGGTGGGTGTGAGCTGGGGAGGCGGCGCCTCAGAAGGCACGGGCATCCGTCTTAGGATTTCATCGCGGACTAATGCACAGGTGCTGAGACTTGCCTCAACACCTACGGCCCGAAGTATTTGGTCCTTCAGGGCTGGGAGACTGGTGTCCGGCACGACAGTCATGAAACGTGGCACATAGTCGGCCAAATAGCCAATGTCCTCGGCCGGGTTGATTCCCCCTTCTCCATGTCGCCGCTGGCGCCTTATCAATAGCCCGTATCGCTTCTTGAAACGATGGATCCAACCAGGAGAGAACTCAGGCGATACCTCTTCCTTGTAGCGCGGAAGTTTGTTGAAAATAGACTTTGCCTTTTCGCCGAGCTCTTCATTTGTAGGCTGGCGGCCTGAAGCCTGCACCTGCTGGTACCATCGCAACACAAGTTTTTCTACGTCGGGCCAATTGCCAAAGCGGAGACGCGAGCCCGAGAGCTGGGGGTTCTCACTATCAAGCCGCGAATACTTGGGAGAAAGAGAATGCGACACGGTAGATTGGCTGATCTGGTGGCCATACTGAGCAAAAAACCAGTCTATGCATGCCTTGTGCGACGGGCGCACAGGCTGCTCATTTGCCCATTTCCGCAAGGAGCGACGCTGGTCCAGCGTGAGAGAATGGCGTTCTTTGGGATGCGATGAGTCTGGGACGGGGGTGATGTCGGTGGTGTCTGGGCCTGCGGCGGCCGGGTCCGTTCCGGTCTCCGCCATATGCCTAGAGATGATCACAACCTTGCTGCTGGGATGGTAGTGCAGGTTGATGCGTTGAATCGTTGTATCCGAAGTCGTGTGCAATCGCTTTCGATTAAAGGGAGAATAGAGAGGGGAACTAGGGAAATGCGGGTGGCGGGGCCACCATTAGTCTTACCCTCGCTTTTGGCCTTGCAGACCACGTGATGCAAGGCATATATATGTTAGTCTTCATTTTGGTTCAAACGTGAGTGAATACACCAAGGACCGATGCCTTTCGAATGCGCAGCAGGAAAAAAAAATTTGGAATTTGTTACGAAGACTTCGAGTTAAAGGTTCAATTAACCGTATGAGGGATAATGGCATGTGGGCTAGAAATTGCAATTCAGCACTAGCAGTATGTTCTCATTAACTCATATGCTCATTTATGTTTCGCGTAAATGCATGAAATATGGCCCGTTTCAAAAACACGAGAGCCTAACTCTAAGCGCATGAACACCTTTCTAGACCACAAGTCAACGTCCTAGGAATGGAAACCAGCCTAATACCTCTAGATATGATTTCACATCAGATCTATCTTTGTGTGTCTGTAGCGAGAACAGCGGACAGATAAGCGTGGTCACTCTCAATACAGGCTGTTCTCGGACCCCCTCCTATGCCACCCATATAGATGCATATTACCATTACAGAGGTCTGTGAAACCACCTTTTAATCCATATTACCTCTGGTTCCCAGCATCGGCATCGGTGACTACCTTACCTCAGGTGGGGGGTTTCGTGTAGCCACTATTGAAAGCAGAGCGCCTGCACCGAGTTGCGAGGTGATGACAGCAAGAGGTGCATTCCCCCAATTGAAACAGCATTTCCTATGGCCAGACATGGATTATCTGGATGCGGGGTGCTCCAATAAAATAAGTTGTCACAATAGCAGAAATTCTGTACATCGTGCAACTAGCTTCAATTTGTACAATCGTAATGCGATCATAGTGCAGGTTGCAAGAAGCTCACGAAGTTCTAACACCATTGAAATGGGTCGCCCGGGGGCAAGGAATTCTCCAGTCTTATGAGTTTGACAATGAGTTCGGTTTCATTTATATTTCAACACGGCCGAAGACGGATATGCCATAGGAACAATGTGTTATTTGCAGTCAAACGTAGCTCAATGCAAGCTGTTCTGGAGCCATCTATTCATACAATCCCTCAAACATGCCGCCGGCGACGAAAGTTCTGGCTGTCGCTTAGTTCTTCTTGTCATCCTCGAGGAACTTCCTATATTTGTGTGTTAGCTTCTCCTAATTGTCATGATATCGTCGGGGTCGAATTCGCGCACTTGATGAAGTCGGCCTCGTCGGAGCTAGAGGCATTGATGGGAGGAGTGTTGTTGGCAGCAGCAGGCTTCTTGGGGCCGGAAGTAGCAGCATAGACACCGCCGAAGATGGAGGCCAGAACACCCATGGCGAGCTACGGCAATGGTTAGCATGATGAGTCCAGCTCTTTTGTAGTCAATCGGGAGGTTTGACGAACGTAGTGGCCGCCGACCTGTCGGCCTGCAATAGTGTAGTATGCGACGCCAGCCATTTTGAATCGGTGTGTGGAATTGAGGTGGTTGAATAGGGGCGGAGGGTCTAGTGGCTGTTGATTCGACTGAAGATTGAATTCCTGAAGAGATCTCAATTTCGAGGTGTCGGGAAATACAGGCCAATGGTGCTGCGCGCTGGACCGACGGCTATACCTCGGAATTATGTAGGTAGACGGTCTGAATGGAAGTCGGACTTGTCGGGCATTTGCACCGCCCGTGGATCTGCCACAGATCTCACTAATGCCCCGACTTGCCGGCCAGGCTGCCTAAGATTAGAGGGAGCTTGTACGTCACCGGCCGACGGGCGTTTTCGGCATAATCCAACAGTATCTCCTACTCCCGCGCTTATCACCCTTCTGTCCTCTTCTCATTTCTGTCGCACTATTGCCTTTTTCTTTGTTTTTGGCCAATCCCAATTGAAAGAGCATTCGTTTATATCAAGACAAGATGCCTTGGTGGGGACGAACACCAGATCCGTCCGAGTCGAAGACTGCGACAGACGCTCAAAAGACAGCCAATTCAACGGATGGCGCCTCATTCAACCCCGATAAACTCCCCGACGCTCGAAAGCTTCCCAGGTCGCTCCAAAAGATCGTGGATGAGTCAGACAAGGACAGCAGCTACTTCGACGATGTAGCCGAGGGATAGTACGTTCCTCTCAGAACAAACCCAACCAAGATTCAACTCCAAGATACTAATGCGCTCAGTGGCCGAGACTCAACAGAGTCTAACGTACGATATGCCGCCTACGCAACGAGGATCCGGACCATAATGCTCTCGGCGCATCGATACGTTGCCTACACATCCGATATTGGAGAATCCTTCCGCCCAGTTGCCCATAAAAACCTTGTACGGGGTGCCTATGGTATTTCATGGATCTATATCTTGGGTGATGTGTCCCATGAGGGGTATAGGGCGTACTGGAGCAACCAGCGCACACTCAACCCCGCATTACAACTCACTGCCGATCAGCAGAAGTGGTCTGGATTAGAAGCTGCTGTCGCTAGCCCCGGACAGGCAGGCACTGTTTCGCCTCTGGAGGATTGGCGCACGGTCATGGTCCAACGAGGCATCTTCCAAAGTGTTGCTAGTATGGGTCTGCCGGCTTTCACAATCCACAGCGTTGTCCGCTACTCGGGGCGAGCCATGAAGGATCTGAAGAACAAGACGTTGAGAACCTGGGGT
Organism: Clonostachys chloroleuca; assembly: GCA_037952775.1. Lineage (NCBI taxonomy): Eukaryota > Fungi > Ascomycota > Sordariomycetes > Hypocreales > Bionectriaceae > Clonostachys > Clonostachys chloroleuca. The sequence goes on from JBANAY010000003.1 coordinate 36,020,835, forward strand.
CCAATCGGACTGGGTCTTGCGGTCGTGCCATTCTTGCCAAGGATGTTCGATGAGCCTGTGGAGAACGCGGTCGAATGGATATTTCACAAAGGTTTTGAGGCCTACGGAGGAAAGGCGGCTGTTGGAGATGCGCCAACGATGGGAAGAGAGGATCTGTTAGGCAAAAAGCCAACTGATAGGGATCTGTGAGCCGAGAGAAAGATTACAGAATCATACTAAACTCCACACTGGGAAAACACATAAAGCAAATAGAAGACAACTCTGTCGCATATATTCAGATAGGGATAATTACAGAGATATCTTGCCACTATTATGATTCCACGTCAAACGAATTCCGGCGTCGGTACAACGATGAACAAATCGCTGATGCACAGCGACTTGCCTCTGAAACGACTGGCTATTATGCGGCCGTATTAAGCTAAGAGGAGCCTTAATTTGACGTGGGGTAAATGGCCTGCACCCGAGTGGTGGCTTGGCGGCCCCTTGGCGGCATTACGTTTAAAACAGGCATCCTTCACGCCAATTTAATTCACCTGCGAACCACGTAATCAGGACCGACAAAACATATCGCCAAGCGGCCACGAGGCTTCTCATATTTTGCCAAATTTATCCACCATCATTTTAGAATATACACGTTTGGTTTAGAGCCTATCTCTCGTGCGACGCCGCTCTCGCCCTTGACCGATCTTACGACACACGTTACGAGCTAGTTGTTTCCAGACTCTTCCCTATCAGCTCAGTCAGCCTTAGCCACCACCACAAGAGCATACGCAGCGCTCTCTGCCTGTCGCCTCCAGCGTATTTGTATTTGAACCGCTTTCGGGCTCTGCTACGGTCAGAATGGCATCTTCATCCAGCTCCGGCGCTCAGGACACGAGCTACGTCGAAATGAACGACAAAAACGACGCCACCTTGATTGGCAAGCACTGCGAGTACGACTACTGCAACCAGCTCGATTTCCTCCCCTTCCTCTGCCAGTCCTGCCGCAAGACATACTGCCTAGACCACCGAACCGAGACTGCACACAAATGCGCCAAGGCCGGCGAGTGGGCTGAGCGCAAGCGACTTGCGCAGCTGGCACAACCCTCCGTTGGCGCTGGCAAGACCCTACGGGACAAGGTGTCGCAGAAGCCCTGCGCCTCGCCATCCTGCAACACCACCGTAGGGACGTCACTCACCCCCGGTGTGCACTGCTCGATATGTAATCGCGACTACTGCCTGAAACACAGACTGCAGGAGGACCATGACTGCAAAAACCTGATTCCAATAGGGGCCCGGCCGGTGCAAATAGACATTGTGGCCCAGAGGACGAAGTCGGCATTTGAGAGACTGAAAGCTTGGGGATCGAGCAAGAAAGAGCAAGCTGGTCGAGCACTACCTAAGCCAAAGCCCAGTTCTGCGGCTGCGAGACTCGTGGCCGTCAACAACCTGAAGAAAACGGCCAAGGGCGATGCCAAGGTTGCACCGGAGAAGCGCATTTACCTGTTTGTCGAAGCAGAGGCCGAGACAGCAAAGGCCAAGTTCCCCAAGGGAGAGTTCTTCTACAATCAAGAATGGGTGGTCGGGCGTGTGCTTGACGCTGCGGCAAGGAGCCTCCAGGTCCAGAATATCAACAACCAGAGCTCCAATGAGCTCGACAAGCTACGGGTCTTCCATGTGGAAGGTGGGAGACTGCTGGAGTTCAATGAGAAAGTCGGCGCCTCCTTGCAGAGTGGTAATACCATCGTGCTCCTTCGAGGCGTGGGACCGCCAGCTGATCTGATTGATGTATAATCTTGAGATATGTAGTATGATAGAGGAGCGTGAAGCATTTTTAGGCGTTGGTAGAAGATGTATTGATGATACCGATCTGGAGACGGACTTTTATTTATGGGATCTCGTTGATAGCTAGGCATGGAGCTATTACTCAGCACTTTAGAGAAGAAATACTTAACTTACCTGGCATTCGAAAGCTACATGTATCCAAGTGCACCCTAGCTGGGTTTACCCTATGCCTACAGATGCAAAGTGAACTGTCAACAGACACAAATTTGAAAACCTTCCACAGCAGTAAAGGTGTCATGGCAATGTCTCATGCCATCAATTCTTGAGATTTTAAAAAATCAAAGCCTGGTGGCTTCTCAAGAAGCGTAAGGTGTAAGCATAGTTTAATGGGAGTCACGTGCTTTCGTGATCTCTGGCGTGTATCTATGACGGAGCCATTCACGCACTAACTTAGCATCCCGTCGCATACTAATTCCCGACTCCCATTCATACAAGTCGTGAAAATGTAGGATGTCAACAAGAAGTTCTCTAGAGGAAAATGCCACCTCATGTGCCCCGGAAGCGCATGCGCGTATCATCGCCTGATGAAACTACGAAGAGCAGCAAAAGGGGGAAACCCAATGCGGGCACTTCACGCTCTGCTGGCCGTCGCAAAGCATCCTTGTATGATGCGCTTGATGCGACCTCCACACCCCAATCATCTAAAAACAACTTTTTAGACGGTATAAAAGAGGGGAAAGACGAAAGTGAGAGCTCCTTGTCTTCGCTCTCAGATGCCGATTTCGAGGATGTTCCATCTGCAAAGGTCGAAAAGCCACCACCAGAGTCAGATGAGGAAGAGGACATCGAATTCGAAGATGTGGCTGCTCCAAAAGATACCGCCTCCGACGTTCCAGTCGTTTCGGGTGACTTGGAGCTAACTCTGAACAGAGATACCCGCATTTCGCTCGTCAATGCGTACGGGGACAAGAAGGGGCCGACGAAGCGTGAGAAGAAGGTTCGCATAGCTACCCACGGCCTTCACGTCTTGCTTCTGCTCTGGCACAATGCGATTCGCAACTCATGGGTCTGCGATGAAGAAGTCCAAGCTACTATGATCTCGCATCTTCCACCTGGATTGTGGGCGGAAGTTGATCGGTGGAGAAGGCATAGTGGTCTTGAGAAACCACCCCCAGTCAAACCTATTCCCGCCAAGTCGAAGGGCAAGAGAAAATCAAAGGGTAGAGCTTCTAAGGACGGCAGCTCCCGAGACTGGGGCTCAGCTTCCGAGCGACTAGAGGATGGAAAGGTTGATATGAGCCATGGCGATCCGCTCTTCCGGTTGATGCAGACCTTGGTCAGTTGGTGGAGGCAAAGGTTCCGCGCATCGGCTCCTGGTCTTCGCAAATGGGGTTACATGTCTCTTGAACGTCTAGACCGTTTGACGAAAGCCCACAAAGAAAATTCATCTGACCCTGAGCGCTTCGGTGAAAAGCTGTCCTCCATCGAAGAATTTCGAGAATGTGCCCGAAACTGTCGCGGGAGTAGAGATGTTGGGTCTCAATTATTTACTGCCCTTCTTCGAGGACTTGGACTTGAAGCGCGCATGGTTGCCAACCTCCAGACACTCGGATTTGGTTGGAGCAAGCTGGAAGATGCAGAATTAGAAGACGAGGAAGGGCCCAGCACGGAAAACTCTTCGCCTAAAAAAGTTCCCAAAGCCAAGCCAACTAAATCAAAGGCTACGGCCACCAAGAGCAGCAGGGGTTCTTCCCGATCAACCACTACCCGATCACGATCGAGCAAGAAGAATCAAGCGAACCCCATCGTCATAGACGACTCTGATGAACTCGATCTAGAATACAAGGACTCGGATGACGAGTCAGTTATGGAGCTGGATATCAGGCCTAAAGCGTCTAAGGTACCTTCCAAAAAATATGATTCAGACCTTGAGTATCCTCATTATTGGACAGAGGTACTTTCTCCAGTCACGAATACTTATTTACCAGTTGACCCGATTGTGAAAAACATTATTGCAACAAACAGAGATCTAGTAGAAACGCTTGAGCCTCGCGGAGCCAAGGCTGAGAAAGCTCGGCAGGTCATGGCCTACATTGTCGGGTTTTCACAGGACGGGACCGCAAAGGATGTGACAGTACGATATCTGAAGCGCCAAGTTTTACCAGGTCGGACGAAGGGGGCGAGGATGCCTCTAGAGAAGATACCTATCTACAACCGTCATGGAAAGGTCAAGCGGTATGATCATTATGACTGGTTCAAGACGGCAATGGTGGGGTACCGCCGAGAAAGCCGCCAAGCCCCCGTGACTGAAACGGACGAGTTAGAAGATTCGACTGCTTTGCGGCCTGCAGAACCTGAGAAGAAACAAGTCAAGGAAGGCGCCGAGACTCTGCAGTATTACAAACAGTCCAAGGAATTTGTGTTACAGCGCCATCTGAAGCGAGAGGAGGCTCTCAAGCCAGGCTCCAAGCCTGTGAAAGTATTCAGGAACAAGGCCAAAGGGGGCAGGATGGAGGAAGAAGATGTGTTCCTTCGATCTGATGTAATCAACGTCAAGAGTGCCGAGACTTGGCACAAACAAGGTCGAGCGCCTCTCCCGGGCGAGCTGCCTTTGAAACGGGTTCCCTACCGAGCGGCCACAATCAATCGTCGTCGAGAGCTTGAAGAAGCCGAAGCAATGACGGGGAGGAAAGTTCTACAGGGCCTATTCAGCAAAGAACAAACAGACTACATTATACCTCCACCGATAAAGGATGGCATCATTCCGAAAAACGAATATGGGTACGTGTTGATGAATACTCGTTTGGTTTACATGCTCCGTTGCTGACCGGATGCAGAAACATTGATCTTTTCGTTGAACATATGTGCCCGCAAGGGGCAGTTCATGTACCATTTAGAGAAGCCATCAAGGTCTGCAAAAAGATCGGTATAGACTATGCTGAAGCGGTTGTGGACTTTGAATTCGGCCATCGCATGGCAGTACCAGTAATACAGGGCGTAGTTATCGCGGAAGAGAACCATGATATGCTCATGGAAGAGTTGGAAAAACACGAAATCGAGCGTCAGCGAAAGGAAAACGAAAAACGTCGGAAGGTAGCCCTTGGAAAGTGGAGGAAATTTCTCATGGGTCTTCGAATCGTGGAGCGGATACGGCAAGATTATGGAGAAATCGACGAGAGCGTTTCGGTATTTGGCCACAATAAAGGGGGCAGCCTACGAAGGAAGCACAGCCGGGGCAGGATGAGGAGATGGCTGGTGGGTTTCTTCCTGAAGGATATGAGGAGGACATCGAGGACGAGGCATCTTCACACCAAGCATCCAGTTTCTTCCCCACTGCTGCTGAGGAAGAAGATGGCGGCGAGCATGATGGCTTGGTAATGGAGAGCCACGTCGAAGAGGCAGCGTAATTAGCGTACCGAATTGGATGGTCGTGCTGTCGTATGTCCCCCTGCAAATAAGAACCTGGAATAATGTCATTTTGCAGATAGATTTTTCATCATAAAGCTCAACAAACCAAAGAAAGTTTCTGGAGAAAAAATGGTTCGTATTCCGGAAGGTTGGTTTAAAAACGGCTGATTGATCATGAGGCATGATTTAGGGTAGGACTTGCATTGCTGGAACGCGGTTATCCATGGGCACCAAAGGTAACCCGAAAGTGTAAATCAGAACGGTAACTTTCTGTTCTTACTAATTTACGAGAATGATTTTATGTAAGCTCTGGACGCCAGAGGCTGAAAAATGCGCATGGATTTCCCGTTTCCGCCTCGTTGCTCACTTCTGAGATGATCTATGCCCTGTAGTTTTGGGCTAGTGACCACCTATGTAAGGAGGACTCTCCGTATTCGTCAAGGAAAGTTTGCCCGGAGAACGTTATTATGGCCTTCGTTTAAAATTTCTGGAGTGTTTCAGAAATCTGAACATCACATGCTGTGTGGCATATCAGAGCGTATAAGTAGGCTTTAGTGGAAGAAGGGGGGCATTGACTCGCTTTTATATCGTATCGATGGTAATAACTTTGCATATTTTTGATTACCTAAGTGCTTAATTCTATTGCGCCATGAGTAGTTTCAATTGAATTTCCTCTAGAACAGGCAATATCCTTATTTAAACCACATATTCTCAAGCCATATAAGTTTAGAATGGCCTGACTTGGACTATCCTGAGCAATGACTTTAGAAAAGGGGTTTGAGAGTGGGACAATCCTTTTTGATCATCTGTGACTCTGCAAACTTTCCCTGGCGAGAGTGCATCACAGGCAGTTGGCAATAGCTCTGACCTTGGCCGATACTTTGCGAAGCTTGGTGGAGTAAAGCCTGCACGGGCAAAGAAGCTCTTATTCCAGGATTGGGAATTCCTGTAGAAATACGAACGTTAGTGCAGTGTATTGGGTGGTAATACGAAGATGAAGTCACAGTCAAATTAATTTGGCAAATAGTAGTGGAGAGAAAACTCAACAATAGGAGGAGAGTCAGAATGGTGACGTAGAGAGATATGATATCAAAGTACAGCTTGTAAGAAATCAATGACTCAAGCCCTATTGGGAAGGATGAGTGTGATATATGCAGAAGTTGGTTTAGTGTGATGCGAGCCCTTCAGCTACAGTTATGTCTGCTGCAGGTGGACCAATAATCAGCCTAACCGGGGATAATGATTGGGACAAAAGCATCTATAGCCGTCAAATGCCTTGAGGACCACTTTGACTACCGGGATATGGAGCATCCATGACACAAGCGTGAGGGCGTCTTCACACTTGTAGATCGATTCAGTGGGGCACCTGATGCAGGTTTCCCTGTCTGCACACCTCACGGTGGTGTGCAACAATCATTGTACTTGGTCTGGGTTAAGTCAGCTATAGGTGGATGGCTGGCAAATGAAATGCCCAGGTCTGCCGTATTAATATGTTTCTCCCTGCTTCCACTGAGGTCAGTGCATGGTCAGCTGCATTTGGGGGGATTGTCATAGTGAGACCACTTGATCCAACTCCTCCTTCCTCCTTCTACCTATCCATCTCGGTTCCGACGATTGTCTCTCGTTCAGCCTAAACGTAGAAAACTGATCGGCAGGGCTGAGGTTTGCCTACCATACGAAGAGCGATCGATCTCTGTGTGCTGCGTCTTCGCTTAGATACTGGGGAGGGGCAAGAGGGTCGATCCCGCATAAAAGAGAAACCGACTGTAATAATCTTTACACGCATTTAGCTCCAAGGATGCGCACACAGCTATTGTGGAATTCGCAGCAGCCCCAGTTGAAACCTGCATGGTTCATCTCGATTCTTGCTCGTATCACAGCCAGTTGACGGACCTTTGGTCATCGCCAGGCGGTGATCTGTCGTAAGGTGTCGTGACTGGGGGGCTGAAAGAATTCATTAAAGATTGCTGTGCGTGACGAAGAGAGCAACCGGCATCGTGCCCAGTAAGTTCACTTCCAGATATTCATAAACTGGTCACCTTGCTCTTGATTTGTTTGCAGAGCACCAGACGCCCCCAACTGCCTGCACGTCCTAGCACATTGCCCAGCAAATAGCCACTTATTGCCACAACCCCGGCCGTGCCTACCTCTTCATTCGTACCGCTCACTCCTTGATGCGTTTGCACTGGGGCGGGACGGCTGAGCCAGATCAAGAGTACCTACTCTTGATGAATTTGGGTAAATTCTGCTGGTTCGAGTAGGCCGCATGCTATGTATCTTATGCATAGCCTTTGTGTTACTGCTCGCCACGGCTGTTCCGGGCTGAACGCTCCACCTCACGTTGCCCATGACCGTCCTTCTTTCTCCCTTAAATTTGTTCAGGTCCCGTTCACCACACGTATGCCTGTCGCTCGTATTTCTGCGTTTTTATTTCATTCCTTGTTTATTCTTCTTACTGTCTCTACCTAGCAAACACTGCTGCCTTTTCGCGTCTGTGATTCACCAACTTGTTGCCAGAACAAAGAGTAAGGCCCTTGGAGTGGAGGGCATTGTTGGAAAGATGAAGGCAATTGTTGATACTTTTTCTCGCGTCTCTAACCCAACATCAGCACAGGAAATTGCCATCAAGAAGTTGCAGCTCCCGCAAAACCGCGAACCCCGTAGAACGGCGCCTGATTCCCCCCTCATGTCATGTGTTAAGGAAGCGGCACGGTTCTTATTCTCTCGGTTAGCTTTATCTATTAATGATGGAAATCCCAGGTCGATCAAGCATCCGAGACTTTCTTCAGAGGGTATCTTCAGTCTTCCCCGGCATTTCCTCCGAATTCCTTCGATCTCTTGGCGGGAGCTTTCGTCACGATACAGAGGCTGCGATCAACCATTTGATAGATGAAGAGGAGCATGGAAGGCCATACCGGAGGTCGCAGATAAAACAAGCTAACAGTATGAAGCGAAAGCGCGACGAAAACCTTTGTCCTCTTGACCTAGGACCCCTTGCGGCCGATGTTGCCGAACAAGGCCTTGATGGACCTCGATTTGTCCCAAACTCTTCTAAGGAGAGTAAGGCTCTGTAAGTATCGGGAACAATATTATTTTCTTCGCTTCATTTGGATGAACTCTATTACACCACTGGAGCCGCCGCCTTAGATTCTCTTTGCTTCGTATCCCTTGGAAAGCTAATAGTTCGCTTCTAACCTAGTTCCAAACTTCTGCACCAAGAATACCCTTGTGTACCGCACGAACAAATTGACAAACTCCTCCTTGACCACCAATACTGTCTGCGATCGGCGTATCTTGCCCTGGACACGCTTGTGTATACATGGGATACTCTTCTAGAGCAGCCTTTTGCGATGGTGTCGGACCCGTCAACTATACAAAAACCGTTCTTGGACCGGCGAAACCACCTTACGATGATATCCGCTATTCGAACCGCGAAGGGTTTCAAGAAAAAAGTTCTCCAGGAGCTTTCCGTGTGTTGGAAGATGGGGTATACACTCCATTTGCAACGACAGGGCAAGCCATTTAAGAATAGGGCGAGAGAGAATACCGAGGCCGTTCTCCGTGAAGATGTGACAGAGTGTCAATGCTGTTTTATTGAGTGCCCCTTGCACCAGATGGTACAATGTGGAGGGGAAGTCGCCCACGTTCGTCTACCCTTTCCTAAATCATTCTGGGTGTTTGCGTCTCTGACACTTATTTAGTTCTTCTGCGTTCAATGCACACGCCAATACGCAGAGACCTTGATTGGTCTTTCGAAGTACGAGCTTGTCTGCATTTCTATGGACCAGTGCGATGCTGGCTTCTCACAAGCGGAACGAAGTAAATTTCTGGACGATAAATTGACCAAAGCATTGGACCAGATTGAAGCTGCTACCGTACTTCTTTTGGCGAATTTGGAGGGTCTTGTGCACTGCCCCTTTTGCAACTACGCAGCACAGTGTCCACCCGTCGAGGAGGATAGAGAATTCCGATGCGCGAACCCTGAATGCGGGATTGTGAGCTGTCGGCTTTGCCAAATAGAGACCCACATCCCCCAGACTTGCGATGAATTCGCTAGAGAGAAAGGGTACTCTGCTAGGAGGGAAATCGAAGAGGCCATGTCTGCCGCACTGATACGGAAGTGCAACAAGTGTAAGTCAAACGAGCTGTAGAGTGACGTGAATTATGCTGATATTAAAGCTCAGGCAGGACACCCTTTGTGAAAGAGGCCGGGTGCAACAAGATGACCTGCCCACAACAGGTATGCCGAAATGTCCAATGCTATATCTGCTCCAAAAACTGCGATTATACACACTTCAACGACCAACACCGAGGAGGACAAGAGGGAAACTGCCCACTATACGACAAAAATGTAGAGACTCGGCATGAGTTGGAAGTTAAAAATGCCGAGGACGCTGCAAGGGAAGCAGTATCACTGAAACGACCGGATGTTGATCCCAGTCTTCTCAAATTCGACATGTCAAGCCGCGTTTTCGAAGACGACGAACGTCGAAAACAAGCGAGTCATTCCGGTCGAGGGTATCATCGGGGAGCGCGTAGATTAGAAGAAGAGCCACTTGGAGAAATCGCACTGCTAGCCATGCCTCATAATCTGGCACAATACCGTGAGCAACTTCATCAGAGAGAACGCTTCCGGCATTGGCAGAGGCTACAACCTCCGGTAGCTCCCCCAGCTGTCCCGGGTATTGCACCATTCAATCCAATTATGATACCCGACGACCCTGCGCCGGCAGGACGTATGGCAGACTGGCTAGGGAATATCCCATTTCCCGGCCCCCCGAGAGTTGGACCAAATGGCCAAGCGACCAAAAAAATGTTTGACATTCCTGCTGACATTGATCTTCTGCCTGGAGGTGGAGGTGCAGAGAACTATGACCCTTCAATCGATCAGAAAGTCAACGCTCCCGCTTCTCCAGTTGGAGCGGAACGTATTCTTCGAGAAGCACCGCAGCATAATCCGCGACTAAAAAATATTCTTGAACCACAGGCACAGGGGAGGGCTGTCAGGGCTCAAGCGGAGGTATTACGTCAAGGCAGAGTTTCGGATTAGCCTCAACGCCGCGAATGGGCTCAAATCGGTGGCGGTATGATAAATGGGGGGATATGGTTGTTATCGGCGTTTTCCAGTTTCACGAGTTATATCGAGATTGAAATCCACGATTTCTGTAAATATTGGAACAAAAAAATGGCCTAAGGGATCGCATGGGGAGCCAGTTTGAAATACAGATTGCTAATTTATCACAATCTTCAGAATTTGCATGATGGCCCGGGCCCAGTAGCATTTAACAGCTGGTTTGTTCGTTATTATTCCTACCTATTTCTCCCAAAGCGCTCGTGCCATTTGCCTTTACTGCCAGTGTTTTTCGCAGGCCCTGCGGGTTCCGATACCGCCGCGGTGTCTTTCACAGCCTCAAGATCAACCGTCTCTTTTATGGTGGAGATGAGCGCCATGCCCTCTTCGGGGTTGGATGGATTGGGAGTGTGCGGCTTTAGGATGATGAGGGCATTGGATGTGTTCTTTTGGCGCAGTGCGTAGGTCTTGTCGGCGGTTCTCAACAGGGCTGAGGATGGGGAGGATTCGAGAGTCAGACTGCCGGTCATAAAGGTGAGCTGCGATTAGCATGGTTGTCGTCTAGGCGGGAGGGTGTGGGGGCTGTGCAGGAGCGGGAAGCCATTTACACGGGGGCCTGGTCGCTTTCAAGGAGGGTTTGAAGCTCGGGAGGGAGTTCGATGAGCCGGTAGCCGACGTCGTCGGGTAGGTTGAAGAGGGGGACACCCCTAGTCTGGCTGGATGACATGGTTGTAGATGGGTGGACGTTGTTGCTATGTGGACTGGCAGTGCTTTAACTACCTTAGTGAGATGTTGTTTACTTGGGCGGGGGAGGGGCAGTCCAGAGACGGCCAATGGGAAATATTAATAGGCAGGTAAGGCTGCTGAGAAATAAATGGAAGCTGTCGGCGGCGGGGTGTTTCATAGGCCAGATCAAAAAGCTTAATGGGGACGCGTCTCAACGCGCCCTAAAGGGAAACCCCACTGGAAATCTCGAGGCCCTGGCGCATTGCATCGGGCGCCGCTTGACCGCCTAGCACTGCGGCCCTAACGGCCAGGGCAGAAGTGGACTTGCGCCATCGAATCCATCCTCCGGGGACAACTTTCGGGCTCCTGCATCTCTACATTCGCTTGCCGTCGCGCACTCCCCCTCCTTGCGTGTGTCGTGTGTGTGTGTGTGTCGAGTCGGGATCAGTGTGACACATCTTTTTTGATCGCCGGCCTGCATGTGGTAATTGGTCACACAAACCTTCTGACGCGCTCGTGGTTCCAATGTTTACCTTTTGCTGATAGCGGCCCACCACACCCAAACAAAGGCTTCAATTGGCAACCAACGATCGATCCGACCGACTTCGAACGAGCGCGGCCCACGAAGCGGCCCGCAAACGACAGTGTATAGTTGACGGAGGGCCATGACTTGGGCCTATTGACCAGACCATGGTGCGTGTCACGGACGAGGTGCTTCTCTCGGCAGAGCACCTTACTCTTTACCATGCCTCGGATCCTCTTCTCGGGCACCAGCCAATTCTCATCTTCCACGGACCGTCAACAACTGCCAATTATACCCTGAATAGCTCTCGAGTCCAGGTTCATGTCTTTACTCCCGCCGGGTGCCAGTCTTTCCCCCGGCTTACTATCTCACCAAACTCGCCATTCTACTCCGTCGTCAACTACCTCCCCCGCGAGTTCCAGGGCGACGAGGTCTACCGAGGACTCGCCTTTGGTCTATTCAAATATTTCACTGAGCTCCCCGATGGCGTCAAAAATTACCTGAAGAACTTATACCCCACCAGGGGGCGACGGCCCGGCAGCGCACCGGCGTTATTCGGCGATCAGCATGCGGCAGATCTGGTGGCCTCCATGGTAACGAGCGAGAACGGTACTGAGGTAATCTCTGTCCTCCAGGAAGCACTTCAGACGCAGCACCTCAACAATGTGGATATCGACCTGGTTCTCCCCCCGGGCGCAATTGTTCCCCTACAGCCCGAGGATCTGGAGGAGGTGCCGGATGATGAAGACGGACTCTTCGACCCCACGCTGCGTCAGTATGGAGGGTACACTCCACTTGTTAAGGTGTTCGGAGACCCCGTGTTTCTGCCGACAAGCAAACTTAGACGAGCGCCCTCGAAACCGACAGCGTTGAACCGAAACAAATCTTTCACCAAGGATCAGAAGTCCGAGTTGCGAATGAAGCTGAGTGAATTGGTTGATACGGAAGATCGCTATGTACATAAACTGGGAGAGTTGGTTCAGCACATTGCCAATGACTTTCGTGAGTCGGCAAAGAAAAGGGCCCCGGAGAGTTTGAGTCCGTCAGAGGAGGAGCTCGAGAGACTGTTCCCCAGGTCTGCGGATAGTATTCTTCAGATGAACTCGGGTTTCAGAGACGAGCTGAAGAGAATCATGGATGAGACGGAAGACGAGGCATGCAAAGACATGGAGGTCTCTACAGTTAACTTGCTGGGTTCGAAGCTGGGCGCAAGCGGGCGACACAGGGACCCCAGTGGCGCCCTTGCCATTGCCCGGCTGTTCTTGGAGTGGTTCCCTAAGTTTACTGGATGTTATCAGGACTACATCAAGGCGAGCCAACATTTCCCGACTCTCCTCAACTCGTTCCTCGATCAGCAGTCAAGCTTCAAGCAAAGGGTGGCTCAGAGAGGAGAGCAGGCCATGCGCTCGATTCTCATCGAGCCAGTCCAGAGGCTTCCAAGATACAGCCTGCTCATCGACCAAATTGTCGGGTGTCTCCCAATTACACATCCTGCGCTGCAACCTATGCTCAAGGCCAGGGATATTATTACGAACATCTGCTCCATGGACGAGCCCTTGCCGGACAAGCCCCATATCGCCAGCCGATTACGCAATATGGTTGAATCGTGGCCCATGGATCTTGAACCCCAAGGGCGGCTGGTTTTAGCCGCTGATTTCATCGAAGTCCTACCACCATTCCAAGTGGCATCGAATGCATCTGACAAACCAGGCATTTTCCTCTTGTTCTCTGACTGTATTGTTATCCTAAAGCGGGTGAGTGGCACAATGTCTGGACGTGACTTGGTTAGAGAGATTGAGAAGCCATCTGCTGCTGGCTTGTTAATATCAATGACGAACGCCGCGGGCGGCCCAGCCAACTATGAGTTCGTCTTCACTGGTTGGCATAATCTTGCCGATGCCCGATTTAGCGAATCCGTCGATGGGTCGTTAGTCTGGATGACATCCACCCAGGATATGAAGGGCGCTCATGCTGGTGAGCACCGCATTAGCAAAGCTGTTACCTCACGGTGCTTCCTCCTCACCGAGACTATGGAGGGAAAGGCTGCTAAGTGGGGAGAGGACGTTGTAAAAGCCCGCGTCGAGGCACGATTCTCTGAAGCTGAGCGAGAGGACCCATGCTGGACGCTGCGGTCGACACGCATGCCCGATAGCAATCTTGGTATGCACGCTGCAGTATTCCAAGAAGGTGCCCACCAGCTCGTTGAAGGCCGCCGAGAACCTGCACCAATCCGCGTGGTGGTTGACAACGAGAAGGGCACTAAGGGGGCACCCGTAGGTCATTATGGCGTTGAGATTGTTGTCGAGGTCCGGAGTAACGATATGAAGCGGGTGTCGATGACGACTGTCGGCCTGAATGGAAAGGAATTCCAGGACGACATTGCCATCGAGGACTTCTTGCCAACACTCTCACGGCGAAGTAAGCCCTACCTTTAGTATTATCTCCATCGTGTTGATCTACACTGACTTTTTTTTTACTAGTTATTCAACTCCTTAGCATCCAGTTCAGTGTTTCGAACATGCAGCTTACGGCCGCGATGGTCTCGTACTACTCGAAAACTCTTCGGCAGCTCCCTCTGGCTACTCGCGCGGAGAAGACTCGTTCATTCCTTGCAACATCTCCAGTCAAGATCTTCTCGAGCTTCTGGGCCGGGGGGTCAAATCAGAATCAAAACGGCGGGGAGCTGTCGACATCTGGTTCTAGGAGCGGACGTCCTCTGTCTATCCACCGCAACAACAGCCAGCACTCATTCCTTAGCTCTCTCGGTTCCCTTCGAGGTAAAGACGGCGAAAAGATTGCAACCGAGGAGATTCGTCCAGAGAATCCTCTTGTCCGCCTTGAGCGGACCTTTGTCGGCTACGTCGCGGCTCTGCAGTCTCGTAAGGGTCTCATTATTGGACGCACATTACTTAACCGTGCCATGACGGACGAACTCGTTGTCAACGACTTTTACAACAAGTTGATCGAGATGCCTTATGAGATTGAAGCCACTTCGGAGCTTGTCTCAACTGAGGTTATCTTCGTCGCCTTCGAGAAGTTCCTCAGAATTGCTTGGACTGAGCAAATGGGGCCTGTTATGTCCATGCAGTCGATGAATACACTCCAGGAGCGCGCCAACAAGAAGGTTCCTGGAGAGTTTGCTGATTTTGTCAACTTCTTGTTTGGAGATATGGCGCCACAGAATCGGAGAGCCTTTACTTCGATGATCAAGCTCCTCGCTGATTTACTAGACGGATGCGGGAATGACAGTGATCGAGGAGCATTGACTCTTGCATTCTCTGAGCTTCTAGTATATGATGGTTCTGCCCCCAACTACATCAACTTGCTCGATCGGCTGGTCGAGGACTGTGACCGTATTTTCGAGGAGCCAGGTTTAAATCACAGCTTTAACCTCGGCAGCCAAGCGTATGAGTCTATTAACTCAGCTATCCGAGGAAATAAGTCGTACACGGGATCCGTCACTTCAAACACCTCATCATTGCGACGGAAGTTTGGTTTTGATACCTTGCTCCGCCAGAATAGCAAGGACGAGCGTTCATCCGTCTGGCGAACATTGAGCAAGCATCGGAATCCTGCTACTGGCGAGACATCGACTCTTACTCGGACACCTATAGGCCGCGCTGAGACGATGGATGATGGTGCGCTATCCAAGAGGATGCTTCGTCGTCCAGGATCTCGCGACCGACCCCCCATTGCCGGGGCTTTCGACGACTCCAGTCGCCCCCCCAGCTCCTATCGATTGGACTTTTCGCTGAGCACGATCGGCGAGCCTGATAATGAGATGGGGACAGTGCGACCCAAGAAGAAGCGCCGGAGCTCTCTGTCAGATCTCAAGAGTCTGATGGCCGCGGCTACGCTGACCGACGATCAAGAAGAGGCAGCTGAGCCCGAGCCGCAGCCGCAACCGTTGCAAGACACGAAGCAAACATCAGAAAAGTTTAACTCCAGCCCAAGAAGCCCCAAAGCACCGTCACCTTCAAGGATTCCGATTAGTAGTCCCAGCGCATCCCAAAGTCTCCGGTCACCAAGGCAGAAAGAGAATGTGACGGATTATTTCCAGGGTGCGGCTCCTTCGGCGGGGTCCCCTGTCAAACGGGAGTCCCCCTCCAAGCACCGGCACTCCAAGACACTCTCCACTTCCCACATACCTACGCTGAGACCGGCCAGGTCAGGGAACTCGGGAGCCGACTCGCCCACGCGCCTTGGCTCGTCGTCGAGCCCTACACGCTCCCCTCAGAGGCTGCGCCTGCAATCGCCACAGAAACTGCGCGAACGACTGGCGACGGAGAAGAAGGCGCTGGAAGAGGTCGACACAGCGCTCAAGTCCGAGCTCTCAAAGATTGGAGAAGAAATGGCACGTGTTAACAATGCCAGCCTCTCTGGCTCCCAGGGCGGCGGCGGCGCGGACCTCGGACGCCTGCTGAACAGGTTCAAGGCCCTGGAGGCCAGGATACCCGAAGTCATGCTGGAGCTCGGGGACAAGCAGTCCTTGCTCCAGCGGGACATGGACAACACGGTGAGGGCCTCCGAGGCCAAGGTCAAGGCCATCGACCAACTCTACAAGGAGACGAAGGCGGAGAATGAGCTCCTCTACGAGAAGTTCAACGAGGACCTGGGCAAGATTGTCCAGGCCATCAAGGGCAAGGGCAAGGAGGGCAAGGAGGAGCTGATGGTAAAGCTCAAGAAGCAGAGCGAGGAGGCGGCCCGGATGAAGATGGAGAACGAGAAACTCAAGAGAGAGAATGTGAGCCTGCGGGCGGCGCTGAAGGGGACGGCCGAATAAGTGATTCTCTCCCTGGCAAGGCTCGGGATGGTCCCCGTTGGGCATTGTTGGTTACGTGATGATGAATGATGGCGGTTTTAACACGGTCAAACGGAGGGGGGGCGGGAGGAAGCGGTTTTCATTTCTGGCATCATTTATGGGAGCTCTGTTTTGGAAGGCTTTTTTGTTTAATACGGGTTGGGTTTCACGAGGGCAGCAAATGGATTTTTACGACTGTGTTGGCATGTTTGCTGTATTCTAGGCATAGGGAGAAGAGGTTTCGCGGGCATGATCTGGAAGCCGAGATGACCGGGTGGGAACACAAGCACGAAAATATGTCTACGAAAGGGAAAAGGTTGATGTTGGTAGACTTGATGAATGCGATGTGTTACGATGATTATGATTACTTATTTTTCTTGTGGTGGTGCTGTCTTGACCCTATGTGATAACGCAGCAGGAGTAGCCGAAGTAGACGAGGCCTTTAGTGCAGGCGCAGGCGTTGGCTTTGGTTTCGACTTTGACCTTGACTGTGACTTTGATTTCGACTTTGGCGTTGACTTTGTCCTGGGTTTTGAGATCCGGGTTGGCTTTTTCTCGCTTTCCTGGACGGGCACGTCTTTGAACTGGACGCGCTTCCCAGACCCGGGCGTTTTCTTCAGAATGGAGGGCAGCTCCTTGGGTTCCGACGCAGGGCCCGCTGGATTTGGCTTCGCTTCGGGCTTCTTCTCCGCAGGTTTCTCCGGCTTCTTGAAGAACGGAGGTCTGGGCTTTGACAGCTCTGCCCAGCATTCGAAGAACATGGGCCCCGCCTGGACGGCGCGGACGGGAGCCATGGTTTCCGTGCGGCGGGCTGGGATCTTACCTTTTACCCGGCGCTTCTGTTTCTGCTGCTGGTTTTGTTTTTGCTTATCTTGCAGTAGGGGATTTAGCCTCTGCCGATTTGGCGGTGCTGCTATCCATGGGCGGGGATGCTTGGGATAGAGTTAGTTCTTGTTCTTAAACTATTTTATAAAAAATCCTCTTAGTTGGAGAGCAAGGACAGGATACTTACCGTGGCTGGGGCAGGTGTCCCTTTACGGATGTCCACCGCCAGCGTGAAAGTACACCCCTTGGGCAGGGCCGGTAGCCTCTCAGCCACGTACGAAAGATTCCTCAGGGCGCCCCTCAACGCCTCATTGACATCAGTCCAATTGATTAGTTCCTCTTCTTCCACGTCGTCGTCGGGTAATTCAATCTCCCCTTCCTCGTCACCCTCCTCCCCTTCTTCCTCGATCACATCATAACCATAAATTGGTTGCTCCTCCTCTTCCTCCTCCTCTTCTTCCTCGTCGACCTCAACCCCGTCGTCATCACCAAGCCCGTCGTCCTCATCCACGGCGGGTTCGGCAGATGGATCCTGCCAAGCCGGGAAGGAACCCACGTCGAAGACCCACCTCTCGAGGACGGAGAACGAGTCCGGCGCGTGGATGACGAAGACGATCTTCTCCACGGTCGCGCGCGTAAGCTGGACCTTGACGGCGGACACGGCGTCGAGGACCCATTTGCAGACCTTGGGGTGGCGAGACTGGTGGACGGGGAGGTTGTACGCCCGCGCGGTGAGAAAGGTTGTCTGCGGGTAGAGGGAGCGGTAGTAGAGGAGGGAGTGGATGGAAAGCGTGAGGAAGGAGGTGAAGGAGGAGAGGAGCTCTGAGGCTTCGGAGGCGGGGAGGGAGGTGGCTTCCGTGGCCTCCTCCGGAGCGGCGGCCATGGCTTTTTGGGGGATTACATGTATGATTGCGCTTTTGGAGTTGCGGCGCCTGGAGGGAGAGATCGTGAATGCGCATGTCGGGGATGACACGAGTTGAACACGAGGTCACGTGAGAGCCTTAGGAGTTAAGCCATTGCGTCATTGTTCGCTACCGAACCACCGAACTAATTGCACCTATCGAGGTATGCGGTGGTTGTTAGTCAAATTTCTGTCTGGTCAAAACATAGGTAAATGGAAAAATAAACATTTTGATATTTGGTGTTGAACTCGATTCTACAGATTGTAGGAAGTTTGGGGCTTGTTCAGCAGTTACCAAGTCTATGAATCAGGAGTTCCTGCTCCAAAGCAACTCTAATGAGTTGCGATGTCATCTTTGGGCGAAGGTGAGCTTGGACATGGTGTCGAGGATTCATACATGTACCTTGATGGTCGTGATTGTTGCCCCAGCCTCCAACCAATTTTTCATCCAGGCAGTGTTTGACTTCTGTGTACTCACACGAGAGAGCGTAAAATATGGCTACCGTGATGAGCTCGGAGAGAGTTTCCGTGATGGATTCCTCGTCCTGCAGAAAGTGTTGAGCACACCGTACAGTCTACCTAGGTAGTCACCGACGGGGAAGATCGCATCGTCTTTCTTGTTGGAGAATTCAACATCAATAGACCGAAGGAGTTTCTACAGGATCAACCACAGAGTTAAGCAAGAGACTCAATCATTCATGGCCCAAAAGCCGTTGGAGAACGGATGGTGATAGTGAATACACCCCGACCGTCAGACACGAAAGCTAATGCCGATTTTCTCGCACATTTATAAAGAGACCGGTATGCCGACGGCAACCACAGAACATTGCGAGAGTTGCAAGTCACCCACTTGCCGTCCGCGCTTACTCCAATATCGCAGCGTTCATCTTGCAGATCAGCGGCGGTCCCTGACCCCGACGATGATATATAGTCTGCAAGGGCAAATGTAGCTATATCCGTATAAATTTTCGAACCATCTCCACTGAATTCGAGATATAGCTCTTTTCTCATGCCCCATGGGCCTGTCCATCGTACTGCTTTCAAAGAGTAGTCAATGGTCGCTACACAAGCACCAGTCACCATGTCCCAGAGCTTTATGACATCCGAGCTTGATGCAAGCCAGTTCGAGTCCGGCGAGAATGCAAGACCGGAAATCAAGGCAATGTGGCCATCGAGTGTTGCTTCTATACATGCGCCTGCCATATCCCAGAGCTTTATAGTTTTGTCGAATGAGCCTGATGCAAGCCATCTTGAGTCCGAGGAGAATGCAATCGCGCTGATCCGCTCATGATGACCCGTGAGTGTAGCTATGCAGGCGCCTGTCTTATCCCATAGCCTTACTAGACCATGAGGTGATCCTGATGCAAGCCACTTTGAATTCGGTGAGATTTCCAGGCACTGATCATCATCATCATACCCTTCAATAGTCGCCAGGCAGATAGCTGTCGCTGCATCCCATAGCTTTATAGTTCTGTCTCCTGATCTTGATGCAAGCCAGCTTGAATCAACAGAGATTGCAATCTGATGGACGTTCATATCGTGGCCCGAAGTGTTGCTCTACAGGCCCCAGTAATGTCCCAGAGTCTTATAGTTGTATCATACGAGCCTGTTGCAAACCATTTTGAGTCCTGAGAGAATTCGATACAGGAAACAGTGTCTTTGTGACCCTCATATACGCTTATACAGTCACCTGTCATATCCAATAACTCCATGAAATTTTCAGATGACAGTGTTGTAAGAAACTTTGAGTCTGAAGGGAACCCCATAAGAGATCTGGTACTTTCGTATCTTTCAGTTGGCTCAACATAAGTGCCTATCGTATCCCATAACTCTAGTGTCTTGCTAAGTGATCCTGATGCAAGCCGGTTCGAGTCAGGAGAGAAAGCGATCGTACAGAACCGAGTGTCTGGGGTTTCATATGTTGCTTTACAGGTGCCTGTCTCTATATCCCTGATCTTTATTGTATTAGAGGATGATGCAAGCCAGTTTGAGCCAGGAGAGAATGCAACCGTGCTGATATATCTATCATGGTCCTCAAATGTTGCGATACAGGCACTTGTTTCTATATCCCACAGTTTTATAGTTTTATCGAATGAGCCTGATGCAAGCCATCTTGAGTTCGGCGAGAATGCAATACAGCGAACTGAGTCATTATGGCCTTCAAATGTTGCCAGATTAATGTCAGTCTCTATATCCCATAATTTGATCGTTCGATCCTCCGAACCTGATGCAAGACGGCTTGAATCGGTTGAAAACGAAATCGCTGGAATGTCGCCGCTATGGCCCTCAAGCGACACGGTATTATGGCTTGGGCCGATTTTCCATAGCTGCACTACGCAGTCGTTTAGCCCTGACTCTGACCATGAGAGCCAACGTAGATCGGATGAGAAAGCGGCTCCAAACACAAAAGAATTGGTCTCAAATGTTGCGATGCAAGCGCCTGTTGTCGTATTCCAAAGCTTTACCGTTCCATAGTCTGACACTGATGCAATCTGACTTGAGTCTGGCGAGGATGCGATAGTACGGATCGGTTCACAATGTCCCCTGAGTGTTGTCCTCAGGGCACCTGTTCTTGCATCCCACAATTTGACTGTTTGATCTATTGAGCCTGATGCAATCCAGCTCGAGTCTGACGAGAATATAACGGTCTCCACGGCACTTCTGTGACCCTCGAGCGTTGCTAGACACGCGCCCCAGCTGGGCTCTGCCTCTGGTGGCGGCGAAGATATCCAATTTGGAAATAAATGGCTGAAAGTCCTTCGGACAATGCTTTGATAAGGTGCGAATACAGTTACTGTACAGTAGATTTGAAGAGGCCAGGAGCCGACGACTGATCCATAGCTGAATAGAACGCGTTGTGTATCGCGAAGAAAGCGTTCTATTTCACAGTTATTGGAAACCTAGAAATTTGGTCAATTCATCTGTCAAGAGAGAATCATAGATTGACTTACATGAAGTAGTTCCACCAAATCGTTGATCATGAGCAGGCTCTCTGACATATTCCCCAAGAGACTCAAAGCTTCAAGCCAATAAAGGAGATGGGAAGTTAGAAATCGGTGAACCTGGTCATTATCTTGTATCGCCTGTTTGCTCTCTTTCCAGTGGAACACCCAGTAGCGGCAAGCATACTGCACTTCAGGCGGCAAGCAGGCATCAATGGTTTTCTGATCGACCTCAGTTCGAGATGTTCCTGGGTGTTTTAGGTTGCAGATATCTTGCTTGAGGGCGGTCCCCGTAGAAAGTAGCCTTAGACAGTCGAGTGCTAACTGGGAATGGGCCCGGTGCTCGTCAATCCAGAACGGAAACTCTTCTGGCTTCCCACCTTTCTCAGGATCGACGAGGAAGTCGCGAAAGGATAAATGGAGCAGCTGTATTGGTTTATCTGGATCCGGGGGTATCCGTAGGACAGAGTGAAGGTAGTCTAGCTGGTCTTCGATGGTGTCTAGCGGGATATCCAGGAGCTGAGCGAGCGAACATGACGATAGAGGACTACCGAGGATAACAATAGAGCCAGCAATTCTTTTAAATCTCTTTACTACCTCTTTCTTCTGTGACTCATTCAGCCCCGCAAGAAGCCGATCAGTGACGGGAAGATAGGTTGCGTCGAGTTTAGATTTCCGATCTCCCTGGCGCTCTAGGATTCTTTCTAGCTGGTCTCTTGGGCCACCGAGCCTTCGATCCTGGATGAAGCGGCAGACTGTGGCGGCAAAAAATGAACAGAGGAATAGCCATTTCAACAAGCTTCTGGATTTGCTTCGGTGCAGGCCAGCTAGGTGGCAACGGCCGATTCGGCCGCGCTTTGTTGTAATCCAGCCGGATACGAGCAAGTTCGTGCCCCAGGAAAACCGTGATGTCATTCTTGATAATCGGTTTAGGAATCTCTTGCAAAATCAGATCCGTGTACTCGCCGGCAATGTCGTTAAAACCAAGCTGGATAGGTAGCTCAGGTCTACTGGTAACAAAAGCCTTCAGGCAAATGTGTGAGAAACCCTTCACTCGGGACAGTAGGTGAATAATTCTCTTCACGTCCTCAAGGTACTCGCATTCGTCAAGTGCGTCAACAACTATGACCAGAGTTTGCCGCTGGGAGGGTTTGGGGAGTTGCTGTATCGGCTTGACGATGAGGCGATCAAACTGATCGCTGAGGGCCTTGTTATTAATAGAAGGATCAGCCTCGACCTCATTACGCACGAGGGGGACCAGTGATGGTAGCTGGCGGGCAACCTGAGTAATTATCGTGGGGAAGAAGAATGCCGCACGCCCGCGATCGCCCTCGCCTCGCTTGAAGAAGAAGCTGGCACCGAGCTTGTTCTTGTCTGCAAGCTCCTGGGATACTGTTCTCGCTATTGTAGACTTTCCAGTGCCAGCCATGCCGTTCAGCCAGAAAATGGTCTTGCTGTTATCGAAATCAAGCCATGTGAGTACTTGGTTTATGAGATCTGTCCGAGTGCCGGGGTAGCATCTCGCGTTATCAGCGTCGGAGTGAGCATCAAAACCTGCACGTTCTACGGTACGCAGCTTGGTCAGGATGATTTCATGATGAACGCTAGCTAGCTGTGTTCTTGATGATCGATTAGTAGGATGGGCTGAAGGTCATGGTGACAATACATACGCTTGATGGATCTGAAGATCCAGAGAGATGGATGTCCTACATCGCTCTATCTTAGTGATGATATCGGCCACTTCTCCCTTCTTGAATGGCCATTTTAGGCCCCTGACCTCCATTCCCTGCTGGAGTCTGGCAACGATGAGGGTTAGCTGCAATCGACAATCCTCAATACACTTGTGTATGTTCTGTGACGCTTCGACCTGGGGGGCATTTGGGCCATCGAGAAGGCGTTTGACCTCTCCTAGCGTAACCACCAACCTGTCGGCTTCTTTGAGAATGGATCGAACCTCGCGTGGCGCAGCCTTGACGCCAGCACAATATTCGGAACACTGCACGCCAACTTTGATGAACATATCAACAACAGTTGCCACGTTCACAGCAAGACCAAAGAGCTCAGCCATAATGGCCAAGACACCTTTCTAGAGTTGCCAGGATGGTAAGAGCGATGAGAGGGACCTTGGTGGTTACCAAACCTCTACCCCGCTCGATGTATGTTGGCGTTTCGCCCAGGCGCCCTTGCTCCTTGCATTCTGTTGGTTGGTCACGACTGGGTGCCACTTTATGCAGTATGCTTGAATTTGAGTGGCTGACACTGAGATGTGAGTACTCTGGGCAAGTGTTCCCGGGTTTGGTTGCATGAACACTATGAAGGGAGTTTTCTGGACAGGTTGTTTGAGAGGGGTTTTGTTTTCTGCAAGACGGGGGCAGTAGTATGATTGTAGAAAGAGGAATCACAGTATGCCAGCACAAGAAGCGCCGGATTTTCTTCATTACGTGATGGACAAATAAGGTACAAGAAAACTCATCATGGGAGAACAGGCCGTCAACGGGAGAGCGCTGGGGGTATGCTACATGCAGGTATCGATTCTCCATCCAGCACTCTTGCTCGCGAGAGAAACACCAAGGAAAAGAGACACTACCCTACGCTACTGCTTTTCCTTTGGGTATTCGGAACTCGACACCGAAAAGCCCTTCTTCTCATCCTGTCTCTGTACATCGGCAAAGCTCGGCGGAGGCACGTCATCGTCAGGTGGCGCCATCCATGACGGTGGTAAGTCGATGCTTGCCGGGAGGATCGTCACCTCGTTCGACCCGCTCGCAGAGAAAGACTCATTGGCAATTTTGCAGGTGGCCTTCCAGGACAGCTTCTGGGTGGTCGTCTTGATGTTGAAGGTAGACACATTGGGAAGCGCCTTATCACCAAGCCGCAGACGAATGGCAGTACCGATATCCGTAGGCGGTGGCTTGTCGCCCGTTGTGCATGGAATCTCAACTATGTCGTTTCCGACCTCATCGTTGAGCAGTTCAACCTTCTCCGACGCGTAGTCTGTGTATGGGTCACCAGAGTCTGAGCCGACGACGTCGAACTCGTACTTCAAGCTTGCTCTGAAGCTGGCAAGCCTGGCCTTTTGGGGCGCGTTCCGGATGGACTCGCTGGTATCTGACCAGTTGGGGATCACGCGCATGTACACTGGGATCGGCGAGTCGCTGAGCTGAACTATCTTTGGCACTTGAACCTGAAGGTTGAAAGCCAACACCGGCACGGAAGAGGTGCCAAAGAACTTCTTCATCTTGTCAGACGTGGACAGCTCGGCGTTCTCCTTGCCTGGGACGAGGCGTTGTGAGCAGACGGTGTCCGCATGTGAGGTGATTTCAAAGTCAAAGTCGCTGATGGGCGGGTTCGGGTCGACATTGATGAGTCGGATTGGCAGCACAGCCTTTTCAGTTGATGACGAGCCCTGGCCTTCAGACTTGAGGGTAGCCTCCAACAAGTACTCAATGGTGCCCTTGGCGCCGCCATTGGATACACTGAACGATGCTGGGAGCTCTCGCTTGCCGACTGAGTCCGAATCTAAGGGGATATATGACAGCTTGGGGCTGTACTCTCCGGGGTAGAGTCGCGCATCGATGTTGGTGGGGATCGTAAAGCTGAAAGGCCATTGCTGACGGTCCTTGCTCGGAATATGCAGAGGGCCATGGAATATCTGCTTTTCCTGGCGGAAGAGCGCGAACTCGCCCTTGTAGGTGTAGGTCACGTCGCCAGACCTGTAGTCGATATAGGACTTGGTGCGGCCATGGAACACAACGTCGATGGTAGCTTCGGTGCTCACAATGGTGTTCGCCCGGTAAATTACCCCACTGACGGTGTCGCCAGGGCGGTACGTCGTCCGGTCGGTCTCGATGCCGAGGTCTTTGCTGATACTTGCTTTCTTTGCTGCCATCTTGGAGGACAGTCGTCAGTCGAAGGTATGTATCGGAAATGGAGGAGAGCTCGCGCAACCCCGCATGGTCAGCTCATTGTGTTCATATAAGCCCATCGTACTGTTGACAATGGCCAAGCCAAGCCTTACTGTTTCTTAGGCGTTTGCCTAAAAATAACCCAGAGAGGCACAGGAGCGAATCACAGTCTCACCACGGTTCATGCGAAACACCTTAGTGGATCATGGTTTGCATTTCAGCCCCTGAATTACAGGGTCTCTGAGCATTCTGATGACGTACGTAGGTGGGGTGAATCACTCAAGCACACCTGAAGCTCAAGACACAGCTCTGTTCCAGCCTATAAATCACGTAAGTTGGATGTCTTGGAAGCCAAACCATGTCTCAGCCGGAACACCTCTTGCGTGTCATCGTCGTAGCAGCCTTGCATGAAATCCTGCCCAGCCCGTTTTGCCCTATTAAGGAAGCTAGTGTTAGGTTTCGAGGATTGCCAAGGTTAGAGCTAGAGTGGCACGCTCACAAAAGCACAATGGGCCCCTCACAGTATTTCGGCCTGTGAGCATACTATGTGTAAGGCTGCCTAAAATGCCAAGCCGCCACCAAACCTACCGGACTGATGGCTCAAGGGCCGAGTTGCCAAACCAGAGATTCTAGTGGCATTGATAAAACGTGCCGAAGTTAGAGGCTGACACAAAGGGAACACCATGTCATAGTAATGCCACACTAGATATTGGCATATCTTACTCATTATGGGGTTCAGTCGTGTTATTTAAAATCAAACGAGGGCCAGAATATCCATATCTATGCATAGGAGCAGCGTAACAGAAGCAAGAGTGTAGGTAATACAGATGGTTATGAAACCCAGAATGTAAGTCAGAAAGGCACCTCTGGTTCTTCACTACGTAAAGCCATATACACAGCTCTCAACTCTGAAAAGGGTCCGCGTTTATCATTGCGATTGTCTCCCGATTAACCCAGCCCTGAAGCGGCGGGGGCCCATGTCAACTTCCCTGTAGGCCTTCCCCGCCTCGCCCCCTGGGTTGGTGTAAAGAGCCATCTGAAAATCGATTGGCGTTATTCGTGCCTTTTGATCCAGCCCTTTAACTACTCGCCGGCCACCACGTCCGGATGGCCGAGGCCGGATCTCAGCCGGAAGGCGGAGAAGCGCCGCAAGAGGTTGTGGCGTCACAAGTGAACCGACGGTCAACTCAAATGGCCCTTATTTATGTTTAGAGCAGCCACACCGTTCAAGTTTGCGCGTTATCTGTGTCAAGCGGTAGTGGGAGGTGGCGGGCGTTTGCAACCTGGTGGGGTAAAGTTGAATCCAGCTTTGAGTCAATATAAGGCTCTACCGGACAACGCCAAGATCTATCTAACTTGGGAATTTAATTTGAATATGCGTGGGACAGGCGTTTTCACTTAAACTAGTGGACAAAAACGATCTGGGTCGGATGGAGGTCGGTAAGCGCCGGCCCTCATGCAGGCCGCAAACCAATTCGCCTGCCCATTTGGATGCTTATGGCCGGCGGCTATATCTTCATTGGGTGGCATTTGTAGATATCTCATCCAATGATTGACCAAAGTCCTTCCAAGAAGTCAGCTCGTTTCAGCTTGGCATGAAATTTATCGATCCGATCATTTTGATGAGGGAATAGAAATAGTCTTAAGTTCCTTGACTCATGTTGACTAACGAGATGAATCCTCACAACTCACTTCTTGGCGTTTGGGATCATCTCTCCCTCGCCCCGACATCAATCCCTCCAACGGCGAATATTATTGACATCCAAGAAATATAAATGAGTTGGTCAAGGAACAATCGTCATTTGTCTTGGACGGACTGGTCTTTCTCCGATGTAGATGCCACTCTAACTCATAATACGCTTGGATCTACCGGCAAACCTGCATCGCACCTTCAAAATGAGCTACACCAGAAACCAGATACCGAAAATGAGCCCAGCATGTCTACAACCATCATAGAATCTCAGTCAGTGGTAAAGGAACGGAGGTTGCGCCACAGCGTCATATCGTGGGCCCCTGAAATTGTATGGTGTTTCTCGGCCATAGTAGTGTTCATCGCCCTGGTTATTCTACTACAGTTCTTTGACTATCAGCTGAGACCAGACTTACCGCTGGGTTTGACACTTAACACACTAGTCGCGCTTCTAGCCACAGCTTGCCGCTTCATGACCGCAGTGCCTATAGAGGAAGGCATCTCCCAGCTTAAATGGAACTGGATGGCCGCTCGCCAAAGGCCTCTCCATGATCTATATAAGTTTGATCAAGCCAGCAGAGGGCCCATAGGATCCATGCGACTGATCCCAATTATGCGCGGAAAGTATGCAGTTTCTTTTGGGCTTTGATCGAAGATAAACATCACTTGGTGTGACAAATACACTAACATCCCTTCTAGATTTATCCCAGTCGTTTCAACAGCCTTGATTGTTCTTCTATCTAGCTTATTGACCTCCTTTGCAACACAATCTGCCATTTCATATCAGGATTTCCGCAGGCAGACAACATCTGGGAAGTCAGACCCCCAAGCTCCAGTAGCTCTTCACTACGATGTAGCAGACTCCGAGAGAAATCAGAACCGTTTAGGTATGAGTTAATCACTGCTTCTACAGTGGTCAGGCTTGTTAAGAACATCATGTATAGATCACCACAGAAGAGCGAGCGAGATGGCACGGGCTGGGTATCAGGGACTGCTTCAATCGGTGCAAACAGAATGGCCCCAGGTACAACTTCAGTGCCCATCTCAATTTTGCGAATGGCCATCCTTCAGCTCCTTGGCCGTATGTAGAACCATTAACAACGTTACCGACCACCTCCAGTTGAAGAGCCGGTCCGAATCTACGCGCCAAGGTAGCAGAACACAGTACTATGCTTCGCTCCCGGGAAGGGATAGTGCCTTGAACGTCTTTGAGCTGGATTCCTTCGGGTTGAACATGACCTCGCCGGAAGACAGGTCGTACGAGAATGGCGAAACAGAGAAGTGGACTTCCTTCGCCCTCTCCGATGATGACGCCGTTCTCCGGACTGCTTTCACCCGGTTCTACATACATTACACCAACTTCGCATCTTCAACAATCCCTGCGAGCTTCCGTGCCACCGAAGTCTTTTGGCACTTTTGCGTCAACACCTACAACGTTGATGTTACAAACGCGACTTCAGACACACGGATCAGTACCACGGCGACAAGAGTCCGCGAGGTGTATGGCGATCCTCAGCCAAGCCACTACAGCTCGTTTTCGATGGAGAGCGAGGACAGGAAACAGCTATTCAACGTCTCCGACCGCTTGAGGTATCGCCTGAAACAAAAGATCAAATACGACTTACAGGGCACTAGCAATTCCGTGTATGGTGACGAATCTGTGCTTCCTGCGGTTGTATTGGCGAATCTGTACTATGGTCACCAAGGATCCTCTGCAGAGAGAAAGTCCGCTGGTGAAAATCCATCTGAAGAAGAGCTTGACAAGGAACTATGGAGCAACACTGAGAAACTCACTCAGTCGTTTGCAGATGCCATGACAACTCAGTAAGTCAAAATGAATCTATCCATTTCCGGTGAAAATAACCCTAATAAGATGGCGGAAACAAAGTCTTCGGGCCACGGAAAAGAGTGGAACAGTTCGTGGATCGGCTTTTGAGATGCAAACCTACATTGTCGTCCGGTGGGAATGGCTCTCATTCTTGGCTGCCCAGATAATTTTGACGATCGTGTTCCAGATTGCAGTCATTGTCCAGACAGCTAGAATGAGTGTTGGCATTGTGAAGAGTTCCAATATGGCAGAGCTCTTCGCTTTATATGGCGACGACGACGATAACTGGTCTCAAAAGTGGACTCTAGCCGCAGCTGGTCTCAGGGCTAGAGGCTTTGGCACGGAAATTAACAACAGTGTAGAGGCGAAATTAGTTCCAGGAACCCACGGCTGGAACCTTCAAATAAAATGAATCAAATATCATGAATGCCTGGATAATAGACATTGTGGATTTTGATATCAAGCCCGGGACTGCAGTCACCCATTCGCAAGGTCTATAATCTCCTTCTTCAAGTACCTCGTTTCCTCTTTTGTAGCTACATAAGATGGGCTCTGTCTTGGATTATTAAGCTTCCTCTGTCCTCTGAGTCTTCTTTTGCCAATGTAGCAATATATTATCCATGGACTATCACAATCGTCATCCGGCCACCGTGGCCGGGTCCTTTCTTTTCAAAGCACCAGCTTCTGTATCATAAAGAACCGCGATTTCTTCCCATTATTTGTGCGGATGGTCACGTACTCTTAAGTTTCGGTAAAAACCAAACATTCTGCAATGGGAGAAGTAGGTATCTGATGCCGAAGATGGAGAGCCCGGCCATGAGAAGTAGTACCAACCAGAACACGTTCAAATTAGTGTGCTTATCACTCAGAACTCTAATCGAGCCACATAGAGACCGCAATTCGCCTTCTGGTTCAGCTATGAAATCATGCGAAGTCTTGTTTCCTTCCTCTCCAGCTATCGGGAAGACAGGAACAGAAGGGAAATCGGCCAAGAACCGTTGCATTGACGCCAATCCAATGCTGTGGAGGCTCATAATCTCCTCTCCCTATGCCACTGTGTCGGTCGTAGTGCTTCTGAAAATTGATACACCTGCCGATCGTTTGCTGACAGTATTCCAGCGCCAAGCGTACGGACGATGGCCGAGAAATTCAGGACCAGGGCTTTCGAAAGGAGCTCCAGAACCGCGACCTACTTTGGATTCACGTGCAGCTTCCGTCCATTGTGCAAAACTCCCACTGGCGAGTGCATCCCAGTGTAGATGCCACCCAATCAGCGTAGTAGAAGACGCCCAAGGGGAAATCTGGCCGGAAACCACTTGGGTCATCCTTTTTGGTAGCCTGGAACCAAGGGTCCTCGGTGACGTTAGAGTATTTTGCGATATTCAGCAGATATAGAACTGTGATGTCCGCATGGGGCATAATGAAGTCATCTATTGGTGAGAAGTCTGAAATTGATGTGTTATCGTGGAAGCCGGCGTAGGATGCCAGTGCTCTATTGCTCAGTTAGTGTTGCATGTTTCAACTTAAAGAATTCCATCTGTGGCTTACCTCAACTCATACGGGGGGAAGTTCATAGATGAATCAGGCTCCAAAATCAAAGATTTACGTACCACCCAGGCGAAATTAGTAGATTCCGTTGGCCCCAAGTAACATTCTTTGTGTGTGCCCCACGGAGCTTTAAACCATGGAGGCGAATGCTTTTCCTCAGCTAATATCGGAACACATTTCGTAACTGAGCGGAAACGGAGTTGGCCATCCTTGGCAGTGTTTATACCGAGATGTTCGTTAGGTACTCCCGGGTGCCAATCTCAAATGCCGGAGTCTGAGCACAACCGCGGGATCTGTGAGGCTGCGCAAGAGTGTGGGCGTATCGATGTTGCAAGGTTTCGTACAACAAGGAAAGAAAAACGGAGTGTAGCAGCGACAAGCGTATTCCTGGCCTTGGGCCAGAATATGTCGATACCATGAGCTCGCTACAACCTCTGTTTAAGGGCCATTAGGCCTGCCGCATTTATTGTCAGCTAATAGCACATCCCCCTTTGTTGGATCAGCCGCAAGGAAAAGATAGTAACAGGAACGAGGCCCAGATGTAGGGCGACGACCTGCAAAGGCCGCCAAATATTCCCTAGCCATGTCCAGATCGGTCTGAACAATCTGAGGACCGCGAATGCCGCCATGGCAGGATAAGAAGGACGAGCCCGTTGTTGATGGTTTTGCGCAGCGCGCGGCCTGGGGGGGGGGGGGGGGGCCAGGATCTATAATAGACAATGTCCTCCAGATTCGATGTAACAAGTTTGAGAAACAAAGTGCCTAAGAACTTCAGGACAAAGAAGGCAGGGTTGCCGGCTTCTAAAGGGACAGTGAGGGTGAGTCCGTACCAGGAAGGCTACCAACTTCCAGTGATGTTGAATGATCGTATTGCGGTAGGACGTATGTTTCCCACGTACCATTGTGGTTCATCCAGAACCCTGTGTACACCAAGGATGCGTTCATCCTGTAAGTATACAATTCGGAAATCAAGGGAAGGATGAAGAAGGATGAAAGGGCCTGTCCATTAGCTAGTTAGAGAAGACAAGTCAACCTCACAGCCGACGCAAACCAACGTTGACATGAGTTCAGAATACATTAGCAAGAAGAATTTGTGAGTCTTCTAGCACGGCGGGCTACCCAGCTCTTGCTGGTTATGCTTGCATGGCACATCCTGGCCTTTGCAGCAAAACTGCGGAACTTTTGCCGAGAAACCACTCCAAGAGTCCGTAACCAGTAAGTATTTTGCGATTGCCGCAGGGGTAAATCGATACTTCTCAAACTAGGCAGAGACTCTCTTCCGCATTGATTTTCTCTCTTGGCGCTTTCATCTCTCTTCTGGCCTGGCACTAGCCTGATACCCAGGCAGTAGTACACGTCCTGCGGTTGATAGGAATCATTGCTTGAAACAGTCTTCGAACATCCAACGCGTTCGAAGAGCAATCTTACAGCCCAATATCAAATTATACTCAATTACACGCAGTTTCAGAAGGCAGGGAATGGAACTGTGTTCAGTTGAAGGCGCAACGAATCACACTCTCCATTTAACATAATTTAGAAGCCCTCGCATCTAGGGTATGCTTCCATCTCTCTCTGTGCGATATATATGCCGTCTTTGTTCATTAAAAATCATGCCCAGGATGCAAGAGCAGGCGAAAGGTAAATGACAAGCAGCCACAAACACCACAGCTGCAACACTACCTCATCCCACTTCTGACCCCATCTCGCCAACGCCAAGCTTGCAAGCGCTACACCAAGCACAATCGAAGGTGCCCAAAACCAGATGGTTGTGGTTTCAGTAGCCCAGAACCAGGGCCCCAGAATCGACCAAAGGAGGACCATGCTCGCGACGCTCCACCTGGTAACACTCTCCCCATATACAATTGGGATCGTCTGGCGCCCTCTCGCTCTATCTCCTTCCAGGTCTGGGAGATCCTGGCTCTGGACTGTGGTAGACACGATGAGCCCAGTCAGGAAGAGCCAGTTGTAGGCTTTGGGGAGCAGACTACCCTCGCCTCCGGCCAGCACCGTGAGCGCACCGCATCCAAAACTCATGAGTCCGGTGCCGTTGAGGGCGTTGCGCATCCAGATGCTAGCGCTGCTTCCCTCGAGGTCGTTGTACATCCAGACGAATACCACGAGCATCGTCATCGGCACCAGTGCTCCGGACATGAGTGATACCGCCAGCGAGAGCGGGATGATGGCGAGGAGCCACGATCGTGCCTGTGATCTGGAGATTCGTCCCGAGGGGATGGGTCGCCACGGCTTGTTGACTGCGTCCTCCACGACTGAGTCTGGCAGGCTCTGGTTGGCGATATCGTGGAGGGCGCAGTTGAGCCAGAGCCAGAAGAGCATACGCGGGATGTGGGTGAGCAAGTATCCTAGGTCGGGGGGAGTGCTGGAGTCGAAGGATCTGACGCATTTGACGGTTGGAGGTGCGTATACGGCAGCGATGGCGAAGATGCTCTGGGGTATCGTCATGGTTTTGAAGTCGCTCTTAGTGAAGAGGAAGAATGTCCAGAGATGGAAGCCGATACTCCTAGGCTTTTTCTTCTTCAAGTCAATACAGTTTACTTTGAGTGTTGCTGTATGGTATTTCAAGTCACTTACTTGGCCTGCACTAGGCGATGAGCCCGGAGATTTTGGCTCATGTCGAGCCAATGTTGTCTCTACTGACATGGTTATTTTGTCAAGAATGGGTAGAGGCAATGAAGATCAAAGAACTACGGTGATTGAAACAAATCACGGGTGGGACATACTGCAGCTATTTATGCCATTAGTGGCCATACATTCAGCTTTCACAGCTTGTGTCATATACATAGTAATGTATAGCATTCGTAACCTGGGTTTCTTCTCTTTCACCGTCGCGATTCCTCCAATTGTAACAAGAGTAGGCATCTCCGGCCCTCGGTTTGATCACCGCCTGTTTGAGTCTCTTTATGTCACATATTCCATCACTCGCTATTCCGCCAATGACGATATAGTAGGGACCGCCGGGATATACAAAGCTCCCGGACCTCGGTTTGAACGGGGCTAGTCTAGACGCTCTAGTTCCAATCCTAGCTATAACGCAACTTAATAGAACAGGGGAACCACTGCTCCGGCTCTTGTAGCCAATAGAGTCTATGATCCATTGATAAAGGCAGTTTGTGAAATACTATCGCCTTCCTAGATTTTGTTCTCTTTTTCTTGTTCCAGGTGTGAATATATGAGAAAATCCTCTTTCAGAACAGGTGCTTTGCCTTTGCACAAGAAAAAACTTTCGCACGAGAACGAACTATCACAAAAGAGGTTGTCGGAGTCTAATTAAACAATAAATCCAATTGAAATCCTGCTAGGCTGTTTCTTTGGCTCCTATGTTGACGTACACAAGCGCCTACAAGATTGAAGTGAGAGTATTAGGGGGATCACAAAGTGGTTTCTTAGTTTGAAATGGGTGGAAAGCAGGATTTTCACGCAAGAAGAGGTAAAGATCGCAATCAGCACTTGGTGAGACGTGGCAGCTCACTAGTAAACGGAGTTTCGCATTCCAAGCAATCATGGCCAATGAAATACCCTTAGCCCAAAGCTGTCACAACAGATCGGTGGTGGGGCGTCAATGCACGAGTGGCAGATTACGATCCTCCCAGCAGACTACGAAGAAAGTAATGAATCAGATAAACATAGATTCACATAGGATTCTTAGTTAAGTCTCATGTCCCAGCTAGCGTCGGACAGGTTTTCGTAAACGACATTCTCTGCCTGTTCTTGCCACTTTCAACTTGATTCAACAAGGTATATTTGGTTATATACATCTTACCATTATGCCACAGATCTTTTATTTTTTGTACGCGACGGCAAGAAAACGCTAATTTTCAGGCCACATAAACACAACCGGCCAATTTCAATTTCCAAAGCTGCTTATCTAGCTTGGAAAGAGGGAGTGTTCATAGTCGGGTGGGTCCGTGTTGCAGCAAGGCCATGCGAAGGAAGTCGATGTATTTGTACTGTTCTTAGCTTTACTGCACCAGGTTAGAGGCGGTAGGATCAAAACTTCCGATGGCGTCCTTGGTGGCAAATCTTAGTGGCAAATGGGCGACATGGAAATTGAGGTTTCGAATTTTCAAAACCGCTCTCCTAATAGAATGGCTGGAAGGCGTGACAAAACAACGACGCACAACAACGATAATATCTAAATTACTTCAGGATATACGAGTAGCCACTTCTCTTGATGTCGGAATTAGATTGGAGAGGAGTTTGCAGGGGAAAAAATTAACACCCATTCGAAGGCTGCCGATGGATCAGTTTGCGTTGATCATCCAACGGTCCAACGGCACCTGAAATTCGACGACAGCCGTGCTAGAAGTTCCATCACGGGATAGCCGTCGCTCGTTTAAATAATGCTGACACTAGTCATATAGATCCATGGTTCATGCAATGCAAGATTAGCAGGTACTAGGGACAGCTCAGGGGTCAGGATCCTGGAGATCTACGGACCACCCTTTGCTTATGACGAGATCTAGAATCATCCAGTATACTAAGAACTTTCCAGCACTAAAGGCGCACCTACTTTAACGTGCCGGATCAAGTAAGCCCCATTCAACTCGATCCCGTATGACCATAAGATTATGGACATGGCAGGCTCATCTTCACTTGTCACTCGTCATCCCAGATATTGCGAGATCCGCCATCATTTCCATTGCATCAGTATAATCAGTGTTCATAACTTACGCGTCGGTTTTAGAAGATCTCTCCATGAATTACCATGCTTCAAATCATTCACAGACTCCAGGGTCGGCGAGCGGGCTTGCTACTCTATTTGTGCCCATGTCAAGTCCAGTCCTCTCTCACCTAAATGACTTGGTAAAATCATCAGTTTCTCTCCGTAGAACCAAGAATCCGTCCCGTCCCTGCTCCGATCATTGAGGTAAGATGAGAATTCCGAAAGTCTCTATATATCATCGTAATTCTGATACAAATCATCCTCGCTTTAAGAATAAGCTGGCGCAAGCCTCGGGATTCCTTTCATCCTCAAGAACGCGTCTTGCAGAGCTTGCCCTCAACGCTAATAAACTCATGTTTTTCACTATTATGGAATTTTTCATTTGTAAGTAGTTGTCAGTCATGCGAAAAGTCTCGAATACTAATTGCTCCAATCTATGCAACCTATGTCTTGAAGACACTATCTCCTGAGGCTAAGAGATCTCACATTCCACTGTTGACCTGATTCATCCTTCTTCCTCGGGCCTGTCGTATCGGCGATGAACCCTCAGTTGTGATAGAAGCTAAGACGATCCATTTATTGCTGGATGCAGATGATCGAGGACGATCTTCGGGTCTAGGTCGTGCACGTTCCACCTGCATGAGGGCAGCACACGCAGGTGCATTTTAGCTACGGCGGGAGGGTCCAAGCAAACGGCTGGATCGAGGCGGGCCGATCAGGTACCGTTGTGCAACCTGGTGGCGTTCTAGACTCCCGTTGGGGGAAGCTGGAGCATCACGATTCGCCAAAGAACCTGCAGCCATCAGATGCACATCAGAGCAGCCATCACGGAAGTGCGGGGCACAGAAGACTCCAACACTATCTTAACCATGTACGTATCCATGGGCGGCGCATAATGACGACACTGCTCCCATTACCCATAGCCACCACTTGGCGTCAGCAGATGGGGATGCTCCCAATATAGAAGGCAGCAGGGGTCCAGCGCTAGCTGACGGGTGCAGATCGCAGAAAACCACATACGTCGCTTCTCCAAGCCGTCGAAAATGAGATGTCGGAATCCAGGCCATTCCACGCCAGCATCTAGGGTAATGGTCTTGTCCCCAGCCGCCTTCGCCTGCTCTCTCCCACCATGGCCGCGCAGCCTCGCCAGCCCGACCACATCATCACCACCAAGGGCCTCACCACCCCGCCGCAAAATGAGCTCATCAACCCCTCAGCAGTGAGCGCCGCCATCTACAAACCCCTCCTCCCCAATGAGATCCGAATCCTGGAGCTCCAGCCCGGCGCCGTCCAGTCCGAGATCCAGTGCCGCCTGTCCACCGCGCGCTTTGACTACTACCGTCCCTACGAGGCCCTTTCCTATGTGTGGGGGGACAGCCCGGCCAGGCGCCCGATCAGCGTCGACGGCACCCGCGTCCATGTGACTGCCAACCTCGAGACGGCCCTGCGCCAGCTGCGCAAGGAGAAGTCGGTGCGCTACCTGTGGGTGGACGCCCTGTGCATCAACCAGGCCGACCCGGACGAGAAGGAGGCCCAGGTCCGCATCATGTACGAAATCTACCAGCAGTCCAAGGTCGTCGTCGCCTGGCTGGGCGAGGCCGACGCCGAGAGCGCCGCCGCCATGAGCCTCATCGACTCCTTCGCCGGCTTCCTCAAGAACATGTGGTCCAAGGACGACAACTGGCAGTCGCGCGCCACCGGCACCCGCGAGCGCCAGTCCGAGGTCTTCGCCCGCCTCGGCTACCCGCTCGAGAGGCAGAACTGGCCGTCTCTCTGGCGCCACCTGCACCGGCCGTACTGGTCGCGCATGTGGGTGCTGCAGGAGCTCGCCACCGCCGGCCACTGGAAGGGCCGGAACAAGCCCTGCATCGTCCAGTGCGGCACCCACATGACGTCCTTCCACAACCTGCAGATCGTCCTCGAGCAGGTCCGTGCTATCCTGGTAAGAGGGCTCAAGCAGGAGGCGGATTCGGGTGCCTACCTCGAGCCCTTCAAGTCCTTCACAGAGCAGGGCAGCACCGAGCCGCCCGGGCTCGTCATGACTGAGCTGTTGACGCGGCTGCATCGTGAGGAGCTGGATATTCTGAAACTGCTCTATCTCACAAGTAGGCTCAAGGCCACAGACCCTCGTGACAAGTTATATGCCCTCCTCGGTCTTATACCTTCAGCACAGGCTCTGAGGCCCGACTATAGGAGGTCCACCAGTGCCACGCTGATAAACCACGTCCAGAACTGGGTAGAGAGGGAAGGCACGCTGGATGTGATATTCTCAAATCGCCTAGACCCGTGCGCCTCCGGATTACCGGGATGGACGCCGGAGATCCGCGCTGAGCACCAGGCCTACAGCGAGTGGGAGAGGATGGGGGTCGACACCCGCTTCCGGGCTGGGTATGGCAAGGGCGCTGACGTCGAGATCTTCCAGCCGTACCAGAACAACGGAGAGACCCCGCCCATGATGCGCGCCCGTGGCATAGTCATCGGCGAGCTCGAGTCCATCATCGGCCCATCCAAATCTGACGAGTCCACGTCGCAGTCTACTACAAATATAAACACTGGCAACGACGCCGGCCAGAGGTTCATCGACACCATTTTCACGCCGCTCCAGGAGTTCGCGGCCCGCATCAACGATGGCACGCCAGAGTACGAAACCTTCTGGCGGACCCTGACCCTCAACGTCGACGACCGCTGGCCCCCCGGCCTCGCGCCCGACTCGTTCCGCGTTGGCAGCCTGCTCGCCTTCAGCAAGCGGGGCCAGTCCCCGAGCAAGAAGGACGTCTGGTTCCACAAGATCAAGTCGTGGTTCAACAAGAAGGAGCTCAACATGCTCGACTACAGCAACTCCTCGGGTTCGCGGGGCCCCTCCATCGACGCCAGGGTCCGGTTCATGCGCCACATGAGCAACTGCATACACAACCGGACATTCTTCACCACCACGTCGAGGAAGTTCATGGGCCTGGGTCCCTACGGCGCGCAGAAGGGCGACATCGTCGTGGTGCTGTACGGGTCCAAGCGGTGCGTCGTGCTGAGGCCGAGGGGCGCCGAGGGGGAGGCTACGTCGTCATCGGGACGGCGTACGTCCACGGCGTCATGGGCGGGGAGTTGGTGCGCCGCGACAAGGTGGACGAGACGGTTTTCAACTTATACTAATGCCCTTTTTGGCGAGAGTGTACGAGATCTGGAGAGGAGGTTACGTGAAGTGAGTATCGTTATGCCAGGATGAAGCTTACGAGAAGAGCAGAGCAACACACCGAGAGCAGTGTGGAGAATAGTGCTAAGATGGGAGGATGGAGTGATTTCGACAGATGAGGTCAGGATTATCTATTCTTGTAGTCCCAAAGGTATTTCGTATCGACCCCTGAAGTGCTCCAGAATACGAAGTTAGATATTCACAGTACATTTTTCTTATGAAGTTTCACGAGGATGACCCTTCAAATGTATTTTGCATGAGGCTCTAAGCCTCCAAGCCGTGCTTTCAATGGCAAGCCAACTAGACTAGCCATAAAATAAGTTCGGTCCTTATAGGATTGATCTTTAAAACCTCATTGTGGCATATTTCGTACCCTTTGTAACGGCAGAGCATCAGCTACTCTCATTCAACTAGCAAGCTCCCCAACCTTATTGAGCAATAGCCGTGTGGCGTTTATATCAACGACCAAACCGATCTAACCACATCACGTCTGTAGCCTTCATACCACTTTTACACAACGAAATAAATTGATCTTGATCTTACAAACCATCCTCCTGAAAATCCAAACATATTCGGAATGCAAAATCCTTTCCTAGGTACAGACAAAGTCAAATTTAAAGAAAGCCATGCAGAACTTGAAAGTCATAGGCATCGTAGGCCGCAAACATAGAGGCCTGCCCCCAAAGTATCACAGCCCCAGCTCAAATAGATGAGTCAAAAAATCTCACCGGACGCTAATGCTTACTGCCGCAGATCCAAGGTACATCATACCATGGTCGATGGGCCGGAAGTTTTTCAATTCGAACCTTGATTGCCAAGTGCGTGATATCCGACTTGTCCAGCTCAGCGCGAAGACGGAAATTGCTTGACCAATGCGTTGCCGAGCTGCGGCCGGTCGACTCTTTGGGACATGTGTGGAAAAGGCTAAGGGGATCCCCAAGAGGGCCGTAGTCTTCAATGTTGGTAAAGGGGTTGATTATGTTTCTATAACCACTTGGGAACTGATGTTCCGCGAGAAATCCCACACGTAAATCGTCGCCACGAACTAGATTGAAAGCCAGGAGCAATGTTGTGCCGCCGGGAGCGATGTAGAAACGTAGAAAACCTAGGAAGTTGGAAAACCCCGGAAGAGAAAAGCACTCTCGACGTTGGTCCCAGAATAATTCTGGAACAGCCCGTATGTCTTTGATGATGAAAAGGCGCCGCAATGCTTCATCGATCCTCAAATCGATCTTTAACTTCCTAGATTCTGAGAGGGGTTCCAGCGCATTGTCACTCGGTGCAAGATATATCGTGCGAGGGTCATGAGCCGCCTTCATGGCCCCTCTATAGAGAGACTCGGATGACGCTCGATAAAATGTGTCCAATTCTCTCGTTAATTCAATACCTAACCGTTCCGGGGATGTTTGTGACTGCATATCGGAACAATGTAGATCCAATATGAATATGCCATGGTCCGAATGGGCGATTGTTGTATGGATCTTTATGCCTCTGTTTGTAAGACTAATTTCGTCACGGAATCGAAATTGATCTTGATTGCGTTCGATGGAGCCACAGTCCCGAAACTCGGCGGGAGATTTTGCAAATACACCTCGGTAATTTGAAGAGTTG
The DNA here is from genome assembly GCA_037952775.1 of Clonostachys chloroleuca. Lineage (NCBI taxonomy): Eukaryota > Fungi > Ascomycota > Sordariomycetes > Hypocreales > Bionectriaceae > Clonostachys > Clonostachys chloroleuca. The sequence continues at coordinate 36,060,246 of JBANAY010000003.1, forward strand.
TGGGCGGCCCGCCATGCGAATATGGATAAATCAGTCGTCGTGTTCAGAATTTCCCCTTCCAGCCGCATGAAGGCTCTAGGCCCCTCACCATATATCATCGGCATGTTTATGTCGAAGATTCCTAGCAGAGAATACGCCATGTCCTCAACGCGGGTTGTCTCCCGACGGGAAGCCCAAGACATCCGCTTCGCAATCGCGACAGATGAGAGAGGGCGGGATCCATCCAGTATCTGGTGGTTAATGCGGGTGATATTCGCAATAACTTCTTTGAGTTCAGACTTGGCTCCGATGCGTGTCCAATTTTGGTCAAAAAAGACGACATCTTTAGGAGCGATGAGCTCCTGCAAAGTCCACCCTCTAGTGAACCATCTGCACTTGTCAAGAGCAGATTGGTCGGCAGCCTGGTTTGATGGTAAGTCGGAAAGATAAGCGAAGCAGAAAACCGAGTTCTTGTACCAGCGGAACATGGAGTTGATGGCCTCGGAAAGCTCCGCACTCGATGATTTGTCTATACAGCAAGTGTCCACCCAGACGTAGTTCAGACCATGGGCGATCGTCGTTTCGCAGGCTGAGCGTATCTTTGCGAATCCCGACTTCTTTTCTGCAGCTGCAGGATCTTCCATGTCGCCGAAGCGAACCTCATCTCCCCCACGTATGTGACAGTGTGGCATATTGAATATTCTGTGCAGCCGGGTCGTGGAAGAGCTCGAGCTTGAGCGTATGAGCATTGAGTAGTCTCATGGTGTTTCTGTATGTATGACAGAGAAGTCACCAAACTTTAATGCGTGACGAAAGTAGCGATGATGGCAAGATAATTGAGACGCCTGAGGCAAGATTGGAACTAGAAACTCATGGTTGCATAGTACTGAATAGCGAGAACGGGTTTTCAAATATGTAATATGCGGCGGCATGCATGAGGCTGATTCAGACAGGACGGCTGGAGAGGAGCTGCTCCATCTTCCTTGTTACATTGCATAGGCTCTACCTTCCACTGATGGCTCGCCTGAGGCTGAGCAGGGCAACGACTGAGCCACGAAAGAGCCCGACTGGATTCGCCAAACATGCAACTGATCGACAGAAGAAATGAGACATCAGATTACAGGGTGGTTATGAGCAGACAACTTTGTGTAAAAGATGGCATGATAGCGCAGTTTGAAAGTTAGTCTATTGCCTCTGTGGTGTTTATTTTCAGCCCTCAATAATCTAATAATACGCAGACTCGACAGTAAGCAGTCTCATATGTCAGTGTCTCAATTTCGATGGCGCCGGTTGATAGTTGACAGGCAAGTAGGTAATACAACAGATAAGACACCAAATTCTTAACTCCTCTTTCTAGATATATCCTACAGTCAGAAATACTCAGATATCGGGGGAAAAGATATAAGTATATTCTATAGTCTTTAGATTATATCTCAGTCTTTTTTTAAATTCATTTATATATATTTAAGCTGGGAATATAGTAGATAAAACATAGAGCCTCTTCTATTATAAATACTTGAGGTACTAGTTTGGTATCTCATCTGTTATATCACCTACTTGACAGGGTCCTCACCCACCTAAGCCTGGCACCAATTCATACCCCACGTTTCACATTTCACAACCCCACCTGCTTTGCCTGCCTACAAATCAATGGGGAACAGCTACGGAACACAGAAGAATAATTATTCTCGTTTGCAATCCGCCGTTATTGCTAGGGGGGTACTGTGATTGTTCGCCAAATGGAATAATAAGTCCAACCTATGGCTAGGCCCAACGTGGCTAAATGGCCACTCAGGTCGCAATTGGGAGTCAACCACAGCCCCAATTTAGGCTGCGGACTTGAGGCTCCCAGGCAAACGCAATGACGCCACCCCCACTAGTCTATGATACGAATACCGAGAGCTCCTAGCTAATTTCTTGCCACAAGCTCCTCCTTTCTCATCATTCCATCCTCACCACCTATCTTCCACAAATCCACTGCGCAGCTACGGAATCCATCAGGCCCCCAAGATGACGAGCAATGCCTCCATCGTGCAGGGCATGGCAGACGCCCTGCCCACCCATCAGAAAGACGAAGATAGCTCCGACCTAGCCAGCTCCTATGAGGCCGTCGCTCTTCTAGTCCACGCCCATCTCGCCTCCTTGGGCTTTCGGCTCTTCGGATTCGACGAAGAAAAGCCTCTACGTATGCCATTCCTACGCCTTCTGGGTACCTACCTCCAGCTTGGCGCTCGTTGCTGACATCCCCCTCTAGCCGAAGCAGAATCTCTTGCCCCGCGCCTCCCGCCTCAATGGAACAACGGATTCGGGTCGCTCAGCTTCGCCTACAAGCATAAAATGTCGTCCATGGACCTACTTCTACGCATCGACCGCATGGGCACAAAAGTGAGCGTCCGCGGGTTCGCCATCGGGCACGATAAGATCCACGGCTTCGAGCGCCCCATCAGAGACATCGTCAACTCCAAAAATCTCCCCGTGAAGATCACAATGACAGACGCCGGCGAAGACCGAAGCGACCTCCCCGAGAAGCTGAAGAAGGTCTTCGCGTCGGAAGACGCAATCAAATGTACGTCGCGCGCTCTACTGGCCTTACCTTACCAGAGCTTGACTAACTCCGTCACAGCCGTCCTTGACGCCATTATGACCGAGATCATCCAGAAGTTGTACCCCAGCCTTGACGAGAACGACCGCAGCACCGACCGCGCCGAGGCAAACGAGCGACTACGAGAAGAACGGCGACCGCCGAACGTGGGCCCATTCTCCGATCCCTCCCAGCCCAGCGTTCCGTATCCGCGCCCGGGTCTCCTCCCCGAAGCCGCTCGCCCCAGACCTCCAGTCCCCGTCGGCGACTTCCCCCTCCGGGCTTCGAAGACGAACATGAGATCAACCGCCCGGGCCGCGGCCTAGTCATGCCCGGCGGCGTCTCCCCCTTCAACATCGGCCGCGACGACCTCAACCCGCCAGGCCTCGGTCCCCAGGATCCCCTCAGAGGCTCGTTCGTCGGGGGCGGTGGCCTCCCACGCCCCGGCGGCAGCTCCGGCATGCATCCCACATTCGACGACCCCCTCTTCGGCGGATCCAGGGGAGGCCTTCGCGGAGACCCAGACCAAGGGTCCTACGATCCGCAGGTACCGCCTGGCGCGCGATGGGACCCCGTCAGCCCCAACCACCCCAGGTTTCCTGGCTCCGGCGGAGGCGGGCACAATCCGTTCGGCGGGTTTGGCGGGTTCGGCGGGCCCGGCGGTGGTGGGATCATCTAACTATTTTAATCACTTAATACCCATGTTACGACTCAATGAGATATGGTTTACTTTTCATGTATCACTAGGCTGCATTTTCTTCCTTTCCAAAGTGTACTTTAATCCAAAATGATGAAACGCGGGGGCTGGGATCCCGGGAGGCTACAATATTACGACATTGCTCTCGAGCACCCGTCAGAGAAATACGTACCACCGTAGACTTTCTGTAAGATCAACTACCTTGACAACAAGTGTCCAAATCCAACTTCAATACAACGGAATCCTCCTACATACTGTCGAGAGAGTAGGGGCTTCGTATTCCTTTCGCTACATGGTCCTATACGAGGATTTCACCGGAAGTACATGCCTTAAAGAATTATCGTGTGATTAAGGAGCAGTCTGGTATTGAAACTTGTTTTGTCTTTATTCATGTCGCACTTGCGCCGAAGCCTCGTTCATGGAGGCTCGGTTTCTCACATATATCTATCTAGAAGGATAAGCTGGATGCTATTATAACGCCAATCTGGCAAAAGTCGAAGTGGTCCCTCGTTGTGGAAGAGCGAGGGGAGGGGGTTGAAGTGAGAGCAATACATATTGTATCGCAGCGGGGCTACTTGGGGTTCCTTGCAAACAAACTATTGGGCCTCATTTCTACCATATTCCCATCCGTAGTTTTGAATAAATATTACCGTGTAGTCCCCTCTAGGTCGAATGGAGAGAGATCAATCCCAGGGCATTGTTCGCGGAACAGTTGGATCTCTCTATTGTCCAGCCGAGCTCGCAAGTTGGTTAAGCTTGGCTTGCTCATCCTGCGTCAGCATGCCGTACCAGTTCTGGAAGTTGCTGATATTTTCGCGCCCACAGCGGACGAAAAAGTCAATCAGGAAGCCTTGGGTCTCATCGTCGGGTTCACGCTGCCCTGAGCCTTCGATAAAGGACATAAGATCGCCCTTGACCGACATAAGACCAAGGTCGAGGGTTTCATCCTCGTTCTCCCATCCTTCATCATCATCGTCCTCGGGGTAGTCAGCATTTGCAATAGCAGCAGAGGCGGCATCTGCTGCAGCTCGAGCACCGGATGCAGAGAAAAGCTCGTCGATAAGCAGCTTGATGATTTTAAGTGGTGCTGGGATGATTGTGTACTGGTCTGGATCTGTGAATGTGCAAGGTTAGCCGAGCCGGGTCATCAGATACATCCGCAAAAAATAAAGCATACTTCGGCCAGCTGGATCAAAAAGAGGATCTCGGGCTTGATACATACTCTGTCTTGCACGTGAACGTGTCTTGATTCGCCCATCGTCATTCATAATGAGCTCGCCCTTGACAGATATCTGAGCTAAGCGAGGATCATCAAGGCTGTAGATCTTGGAGAGAGCGATAACACTAGATATGGTTAGCAAGCTGGTAGTTATCCAAGCGCAGATGATCTTACTTCTGCCGTATCTCGTCATAGCCAGCAAAGGCAGTGGTATTCTCAAGCCACAACTCCATGACGACTTGCAAGCCACTCTTGCCGTTGGTTTGGGTTTGGCTAAGGAATTCGAGAACATCAGAAGCCCCGTGGATAGATAGCCCAACAAAGACTAGACAGAGCGACTGGATGAGAGTAACCTGTTGTGCCGACGCGAGTCTGTTGACCACGGCTTGCAACAGCTGAGGTAGGAATGGCCCAAGTCGTTCCTGGCCCGCCTTTTCCACTAATTCGGCTGCGAGTCCACCAACTTCGGCTGCATCATTATCACTCATTGACGGGCCAAGGAGTCGGTCGATGATATGGAGACACACTTCCAGGCCAGATCGTCCGTTGGCATCTTGCCACTCGAACAGCTGCTGGTGATCGTGGACGAGAATCCATTTGACAGCCTCCGCGCCAGGTCGCAGGACATCACCCTCGGTAGACTCCATCAAGAGTCGGGTGAGCTTGGGGAAAGTGGCCGCCACAAAGCCAGCAGGCAAAGGCGACGAGCCGTACCTCACGAGCACTGAGAGGAGCTCAACGGCAACCTAAAAAAATTAGTCCGCGCTCGAAGAACTAGTAACGGTAACAAGGTATAAAAGACGAACCGTAACGAGAGGATCATCCTCTGTCAAATTGGCCACATCAAAGGCACCTGTCAGAGTGGGTATGATTTTCTGGCAAAGTGCCCCAAACGAATCCTTGTCAGAAAGACTGCGGACAATTTCCTCAATGGCTTCAGACAACATTATTGTGACCTGGAGGTTGGAAGCTCCAATCTTGGCAAGAACAAATAAAAGATCAATAGAGGGGATGTCGTTTGACAGGGCAATTTGACAGTTCAGGCGGATGGCAGCGCGCAGCGCCTCACTGAGGGTGACCAACAGCTCGTCAGCATCCTCCATCTCAGAAGGGTCTTTTCCATTCATGTAATTGTGGATGGCGGAGATGATGGAGACCTGTCGATCAACAGTAATCTTGTTGGCATTCATAAGCCCCTCAATAGCCTTGATGCAAGAAACCTGGACAACCTCGGCCTCTTCGCCAGTAATAGACTCGATGATACGGTTGAGAAGAGTAGACGGTGCCTCATATGCACGGCAAAGCATTCCTGCAACAAGGAAGCCCCGAGCACGTAATAGAGCCTCCTTGGGGCGGCTGATTGCAAAATCGATCAACTCAAGGTATGCGGCCGAGACGGGATCGGGGATAGGGACTCCAGTGTCGTGGCAGTCGCTAGCAAGCATCACAAACAGGTATAGAGCAGCTTCTTGGCTGCGCCAGTTTGAGGCATCTGCAGGGAAAAGTGTCTTGGTGTAGCCAAAGAGGCCGTCGATAGTCTTTTGGCCAAACCATTCGCCCATCTTGATCAACAAGTCACTAGCTGCGACACGGGCGGTGTAGTTGGCAGTAACAGACGTTTCCTCGGCCAGGAACAAGGAGCAATCGATATCCCAAAGCTCTTCCTCTTCCCTGGTCACAGAGGAGTAGCTAACGAGCATTCTCATAATCTCCATCATCCAAGGAACCTGCTCAGCCGATGCGTGAGCGTTGAGTTGTCCGTCCAACTCGGCACGGACAGGGGCTGCACGGAAACAGCGGCTGAGGAAGTCAATCTCCTCAAGAATGAGAAAGTCCAAAGTATAAGGCAAACCATCTGAGTCTTCCAAGCGTCCCTGCGCGTCACTCTCGATGTAAAGTTTAGTATAAGGCGCTTGGAAAAGACTGAGTTCCTCCCAGACTGCAGTGAACAGAGCTGTGCTGTGTGGAAGCAGAAGGGCAGGGAATCCTTTTCGAATGTCGGAAAGAGTCTTGACCACCTGGACCTTGAGTGAAATCACACTGTTCCAACTCGAAGGCTGGCCAGTGCTCAGATCGGCCTCGGGCAGTCGGCTCTTCAGCACAGTCAAGAAGAAGGGGTTCCACTGCTGGAGCAACTCCTCAGCGAACGGCTTGACCTGGTCCCCGTGATCCCCCTTTATCATTTCCAGAATGTTGAAGCAGCCCCGGAAGACGGAAATAGCGAGCGAACGGAGGAGCGGTTTTCGGTTTTCGTTCAGTGCGACTTCAGTGAGTGTCTTGGCAATGTCCCTAGCCATCGTGAAGAACTGCTCCTGGCTCAAACTTTCCTCAACAAGATCACCAAGAACCTTGAGAGCTCCGTGTAGTTGCCCGTCGGTGCCGGTGGAGATTACGCCCAACACGGTGGGGAGGAGATTGGGCCATTGTTCGGGGAAGTCGTGGACAGCGATTTTTCCAACAGCATAACTGTATTAACTAAGGGTCAGCATTCATTCGCGTGAAAAATAGCAGTCAGCCAAACGTCGTACCTAGTGGCTATCTTCACCTTGCGGTCCTCCTCCCCGCTCAAAACAAGGTCCAGCAGACTCTGCTTGAGCGCAGCTCTGGCATTGTCGGCAATGGGGATCTGAGGTCCGTCACCCAGTTCCTCAACAGCCCAATTCCTCTCAATAAACAGACGCAAGGTGCTCAGAGCAGACTGCCTCACAGAGGTATCGACAGAGGTGTGTGCAGCAATATTAGCCAGAGACTGGGGGAAGGCAGGATTGGAGGCGGCGCGCTTGAGCTCGATTTCGGCCTGCTGGCGGGGCACCTGTTCAGAGCTGTGCGTGTTGGACAGCAGCTGGATGAGCTGGTCCTCCATCTTGTCGACCACAATCAAGCTATATCCTCGAGAAAAAGACGCGTTGGCGGTTCGGTGGCTGACAGCGGATTGGAGGAGGAAGGGGAGAGGTCGAAATAGTCTGGACTTTTTTCCGTGGTCTCGTCAAACTGGCGGGGGGATCAAGTTGGCAGCTCACAGGAGGGGATGAGCCACACAAAAAGTGGGCTTTCCGCCCACAGCGCGTCTGAAAAAGACAACCTGGGAAGGCGGTGAGGGGGCAATTGCTTCTGAGACCGCGTTAAGTACATACAGGCATCATCAGAGATGTGAGCAACACTGCCTCACCTTGATCCTTGATGCCCCTGCGTGGACAGGGCACTATTGAATGGCTAGTCTCGGGTGGCTGGCGCTCGTACATCTGCAGGCGTCTTCAGCACCGTAGCGGGAGAAAATATCACCTCTCATTTATTGAAAGCACACTACCCATGGTGTGCAGTGCCCGCATAGATACGTAGTGCATACTATACTAGAGCAAAGTCGCAGTAGCACCTCTCCCACCCCTGAGAGCTCGAGCTCCCCGTACATGTGCTTGCGGCGGGTGTCAGATCAACACGGCCGGGGAGCTGCTTCCCCGCCTGTCGACCGCCAACGGCAGTTACACCATTGTACATTGATGTTTGCTATTTTGAGAAGTCAGTTTCAAACCGCTGGGTCCGCTGAGGCTTGTCATGATGGCGCCAGCTGGGGCTAAGCTGTCTTGCCCCAATTAGCTACGTAATCAGAGGTCCACGATACCTCTAGCTTAGAGCAACCCGGAACACATTGGTCTCCGATCCAGGACCGGGCCGGCGTGTTCTTGTAAGGCGCTGAATCCCTATATGTCATGGACCTCGCCAATTCCTCCATTCTACCAGTTATCCCCCCAACCTACATAGAAGTTTGAACTCGCGAAAAAAAAAAAAATACATCATGGCCCAGTCCAAGGCCAACGTGCTCATAATTGGCTCAGGAGGTGTCGGCACGATGGCTGCCTATGCCCTGGAAATTGGTGGCAGGGCAGAGGTGACGGCTGTGCTTCGATCCAACTTTGAGGCAGTGCAAAAGAAAGGATTCGACATCGATTCCCTCGAACATGGCCATGACATCAAGGGTTGGCGACCAACGCATAGTAAGTGGTTTCGGATGAGTTACTCGTTCTGCCGGGCAGCAATTGGACCTTGATATTTATCCAACCCCAGTCAGGCGAACCATCCCAAACGTGGCTGAGGAAGAGCTTCCTGCATTCGACTACATCGTGGTGACCACTAAGAATATCCCGGAAGTCCCCCCTTCTGTGGAGGATCTGATTGCTCCAGCAGTCACGCCAGGGAAAACAGCCATTGTGCTCTCTCAAAACGGATTGAACATTGAGAAACCAATCATTAGTCGCTTCCCTACAAACCCCATCATCAGCAGTATCTCTCTTATCAATGTGGCAGAGACATCCCATGGGACGATCCTTCACGACGATAATGACGTCCAATTCATCGGGCCTTGTATCAGCCCACAGATCAAACCTGAAATCGTCGAAAGGGCTGCAAAGGAATACATATCGCTCTATAATGCATGCGGGATTCTGAGGATTGAATATGAGCACGACGTCCAGTTCACTCGTTGGCAAAAGCTTGTCTACAACTCCAGCTATAACACGGTTTCTGCAGCTCTCCAGATGGATACGATACGAATGCGCAAGAGTATACATGTGATCGACGAATTGGTCAAGCCAATCATGCTTGAAATTGTGGCTGCTGCAAAGGCTGCAGGGTACGAGCTCCCCCCTGACATCGTGCAGAAAAAGATTCTCAACGACCCAATCGACGTTGAAGTCCGACCAAGCATGATGCAAGACGTCAGCAAGGGTAACTTTATTGAGATTGAGAACATAGTTCATCAACCGCTCTTGGAAGGAACCTCTCGCGGTGTGCCAATGCCCACGTTGCAGACGGTTTATTACATTCTCAAGGGTTTCCAAAGAAAGACGATGGAGAAGAGAGGCCTTTGGGATCCTGCTTTCACCCCAGATAACCCGTATAAATAGAGATGGGGAGCAATCCAAATGGGATTACCACGGCCTGTTTCCATTCTTCTGTCTCGGTGATATCTTGATCCAAGTATGATGACTGTTACTAAGTGCTGCACTAGCTGCGACTATGCTTTCTCCGTCAACTACACGTTGGAGAGAGCTGCGTGTATTAGCTGTTGGGTGTCCTCATCCAAGAATACTTTTTGAGAATCCTGTAAGAGGATCTTCCAACTCTCACAATAGCCGAAGCTCAAAGTGTTCATAAGGAAGCAAGGCATTATTCGGGCTTGATTCAGAGCATATATCTTCCGCATACATGCACTCCGTATCTGTACCTTTCTCCAGACAAGTCATGCACCATGCTGGAAGATGCCTTTTAAACTTGGAAAACCCGTAATGTTCCATCTCCAGTTTTTGAAAAGGCATGCTATGACATCTGAGCAAGGAAATCTATAGTGTTCTCATAACTGCGAACTTCTTCTACCGTCTTAAATGGCCCAGATAGCACTAGATGCAATGAGATTGATATGCCTGAGCCGGATGTACTCTACTCACCATACTGACTATGAAAGCTTCTCGCTATCACCATCACTTGAGGATCATCTGACCAGAATCCCTCCGAGCCAAACTCCACTATCAATATTCCTCCTTGATTTGGATCAGATACCGCCTATGGCCTCATCGGAAGAGTAACTCGAGAAGTTGGGACTGATCATGGCGCGCTTTCCCAACGAAAGAATAAATACAACAGACAGTATGATACGCATGTGCTCTCCCTGTTCCGTTTTCTCAGGATACTGCAGCAGTATTGGTTTGATCAATGATCTCTCTCACTGCCTCGGTCGCTGAGAACTCATTTTCACGAAGCAGTCTTAGCATGAGATCTCATTCTATATCGCCAGAGAACCATCACATTTGTTCATAAATAGGTATCCTCAGATGAGCGCTATCATTCCCCCGCGCAAGATATATAAGGTACATACAACTTCAATCATGGTCGTGGCGGATATGGTGCTCCAGCAGAGGAGCCAACGGGTGCTCCTAAGTAAGCTTGCAAGTAGGTGATTGAAGAAATCAAACACTTAATGGAAGGGTGGTTATTAATCGACTACTCTCTGTAATAAATAGAGAAATTCAGTAGTATAAAAACAGCATCAAGTAACGATATGTACAGTATTATCTCTGAAGTATGTATTATTGGGACTGAATAATCTGACATGCCGATCGCAGACTTGAGAATAAGCAGCTCAATATTTGAGTGTCAATTTCAATGTCACCCACTTGGCTTGGTAAAGCTCAACATTTCGTAAAAGATATCCTAAGCTTTTATTTCCCTCATCTTCAGACATCTTAACTACTAATATTTCACATGTGTCAATTCAAATTTGTTTCTCACACCTCCCAGTCTGTAGCAAGCCCGTCAGATTGCACCTTCCGTCTGCATGTGCTCACCTCGCTAAATCCAACTGCTTGAGTACCAACCCACCAGGATGTCAACGCCCGCCAAAGATATCTCGGCACCAGGTGCAGTCAATTACCTCACCATCAATCCGCTCCCCACGTTCATTATCTGGAGGGATCGCGTGCTGCTTGTCTTGGTGGTTGGTGATGCAGTAGGGTAGGTGTTCCCCGCTGACAGAACCTTGAGCCTTGCTAGCCTCCCAGAACCTAACGGAAGCCCCGTGATTGGTGCAACGGGCTCAATGCCCTGAGATAACAGCCCCAGCAGCCAATGAGAGGCCACCACATCGGCCCAGGCACCCACAGGGATGTGCTGATAGGCGCTACACTTTGGTCACTCCCGGATCCTGCGATAAGGACATGCCGTTTCCCTCGAGATATAATCGTAAATTGAAGGTATCTTGAAGACCAAATAAAGGTTTATTTACATACTTTGCTGGTTGGACTAGTGTCCAGAAAGGGTGATATCATTTTGATGGGCCATTATTCCATACCATATACTCGCTTGGCTGAACTCTGTTTCCTTCCAGGCACGGCCAGAGTTCTCACTCCCATCTGTCTGCTTTCGTCTCGGCTAACTGCTAGCTGCCACCAGCATGCGAGCATATACAGGGATCGAGTGTGTACATCATATTGACGATCTATCCCTGCCCTCTTCGTGCAACCCTATCCACGCTCTTGCCATGGCCAACGTCATTCTGGCCACTTGATTAGTTGATCGGCCGTTCTCCCCGCACGGTGCCTGTCTGGGTCATTACGTTTTCTTGTTCCTTTGACTACACTCCATTACACATTTCGCAGTCCCAACCTAAGATAAGCACCCCGGAAAAGGCCCGCAGCACTGTGTATCATCGACTGCACTGATACTTGAGAATTGAACATGCGACAACCTGCATGCAGGAGAATGAGAGAAAATTTCCAGACGAGAAAAGTCGGACCCTGCATCGGCTGATCCTGGGTCACTTATACCGAGTCCTTATCAGCCACTGGGTAGCCTCCAATTCTCCTCTCTCATACACCAGTCCCGAGGTCTCGGACGAGATTGTAACTCAAAAGCATATCGGCTGCAGCAAACGGCTTTTTAAGACAGCCGGTATCCAATCAGAATGGCTATCCACGTCGCGAGCAAGTCTCGTGCAGCCCGCTGGGCCGACAAGCTGGCCGTTGATGAAGCAGAGTCAGGCTTGACCAGCACTCAATTGATGGTAAGTATGACTGGATCAGGCATTCGTCGGTTTCCACCACCAAAACTCAAACGAATGAGATATCGAGTGAACCACGCCGTTGCGCATGTTCATGCAGCCAACATGAAACCCAATTGTCCCCAACTTTGTCTAAACGAACTGCTAACTAACTTGAATCAATTCATAGCTCACCAACCATGATTTGAAACCCGTGGAAAAGGAGCGGAGACAATGGGGTCCGTGGAACTTTGTTGGCTTCTGGATCGCCGACTCCTTTAACATCAACACATGGATGATATCATCCTCGATGATCGTCAATGGCCTCTCGTGGTGGCAGGCGTGGATCTGCGTCTGGATCGGATACGCAATTGCCGGCTGCTTCATCTGCATCACAGGTCGTATAGGGGCAGTCTACCACATCGGTTTCCCTGTCGTCGCACGATCTTCATTCGGCATCTGGGGAAGTTTGTGGCCGGTCTTTAACAGAGCAGCCATGGGTGAGTAGACCAAATCACAATGTAATCTGCTTTGCTCATCCAGAAACCCAGCTGACTGTTTCCTCAGCATGTGTCTGGTATGGTGTGCAAGCCTACATCGGAGGGCGATGCGTCTACATCATGATCCGCGCAATTTGGCTCTCCTGGGATCGAAACAAGATCCCAAATACCTTTTCAGATGATGCCGCCACCACCACAGCCGACTTTGTCTCGTTCTTCCTCTTCTGGTTCTGTTCTCTCCCCGCCATCTGGTTCCCCGTACATAAAATCCGGCATCTTTTCACAGTCAAGGCTTATTTTGTCCCTGTCGCCGGTATTGCGTTTCTAGGTTGGGCAGTGTCACGCGCAGGTGGCATAGGACCGATCGTCAAGCAGAGCCACAAGGTCCATGGCAGTGAGCTGGGCTGGCAAATCGTCCTGGGGATCATGTCCTCAATTTCGAACTTCGCCACCCTGATCATCAACGATCCCGACTTCACTAGATTTGCTCGCAAGCCTAGAGATGCTCTGTGGTCCCAACTCATCACCATACCTACAGGCTTTGCATTCACCAGTTTCGTTGGCATCATTGTCTCGAGTTCATCCGAGGTTGTCTACGGAGAAGCCGTCTGGGACCCCCTCGAGCTGCTAGACAAATTCATCGACGACAGCAGCTCCGGCCAGCGCTTCGGCATCTTCGTCATCGCCACCGCTTTCGCCCTCGCCCAGCTGGGTACCAACATCGCCGCCAACTCCGTCTCGGCTGGGACAGACATGACGGCTCTCCTCCCGCGCTTCCTCAACATCCGTCGCGGTGGTTACATCTGTGCCGCGATCGGTCTGGCCATGTGTCCGTGGAACCTCCTCAGCGACAACAATCAGTTTACCACCTACCTCTCGGCCTACAGCGTCTTCCTCAGCTCGATTGCAGGCGTCATGATCTGCGACTACTATTTCATTCGCAAGGGCTATCTAGAGATCAAGGAGCTCTACGATGGACGGAAATCCAGCCCTTATTACTACACATTTGGCGTCCACTGGCGGGCATACGCAGCTTACATCTCCGGTATTCTTATAAATGTCGTGGGTTTCGCCGGCGCCGTGGGACGAGAAGTGCCGATTGGCGCGCAGTACATCTACAATCTCAACTTCTTTAGTGGCTTCATCGTGTCGTCGTCCGTGTACTTCGTTTTATGCAAGCTGTTCCCGGTCCCGGCGACGAGCGACCGCTGGATGGAAGTTGGGGAGGAGCTGGACGATGTCCGAGTTGCGTATGGCTCCAGCGAGTATGTTGATGAAGAGCGAGAGTCGGGGATTCCGAGTAACAAGGCGGCATATGATCCCAAGCATTTTTGAAACTAGATGGTTTATCTCTTGCTATTTGAATTGTTAAGCGATTATCGCCAAGCGGAAGCACTACAAACGCGGCCAGTATCTCGTTAGATGGAATGGCTATGATGCAGGATTCGATACATGGCTGTAAATACCTTAGTAGAAGAGGCCTGCTACCTACCTCAAACAAAGGTCCCTATGGGGCCACTACCACCGCTCAAACCACCTCGATCTCGACGGGGAACCGCTCAATTATCTGGGCACACCCAGTGACCCAATTACCCACCACCTCTCCGTCCTCGTTGCGTGGGCCGTTCAACAACGTCTCGGAAAGAGAGCGTTTGCACTTGGCCACCGCCCAATGCCAGGTGGCATCAACATGATCGCGAGGGAGTAGTCTGAGGTGCAGTTGGTCATTTCACGCTTCCCGACTCGCAGTGGGCTGGCGAAATGTTAGAAACAAGGGACACGCGGCTACTCACGGCAAGGTATATCGTAGGAAGGTACGCTCCTGCTAGGTACCTACCTAGGTATATCGTGGGAAGGCACGCTGCTGCTCCTTCCTTGATGTAAGTTGATACCTGAGGCACGCCCACACACACAAAATGGTAGATGGGAAGAATTTGGAATTGTTTTTTATCTTGTCTTGTTTACCAGATTTTTTTACTGTCTGTTCTGAATTGTAGACATGTCGCACCGCCGGCTTAATTATAACCTGGAGGGAGTCGACCTGGGAGACGACACCTGGATGAACAACCTGCCTCCACCACCACCACTTCCACCAACCCCGCCGCCTCCCAAGGAAAAGGAATCCGAGCCCGTCTACAGTATGTAGTATCAAATTGTTTTTGTCTTAATGCCGTATCCCTTTCGAAAGTTATTATGGTATTACATGTACCAGCATCCCTCCAAGTTTAACTCTTTACGACGATAACTGCAACATGGCTTAGTTACCTTTCCCCTTCCCCTTCCCCTTCCTTTTCCTCTTCCCCTTCCCCTATGTGCTCAGACTAACAATCGGTACCTAGAATTTATAGTGAAGGATGAGGCTGAGAGTCTCAAGGCGCAGGAAGAAGAGGCCAGAGAGTCTTATTTCAAGGGATTCATATCCCATTTAAAATATTCTGAATTTGATTGGACAATACCAATCAAAGAATTCAAAGCGGGAAAATGCATTGTCAAGGGCATGAACTGCCAGCTCACTCCCAACATGGCCAAGAATGTCCGCAGACATTTCCTCAGCAAGCAGCACATGGTACTAACACTTACTCTATTCACAACTATCATCTATCATGTACTAACATTGCGAGAAATAGGATTGGGATGAGAAGATGTGGCAGAAGGCCGAGGATGAAGCCAAAATGGCTGTAGATCAGCCAAACCCGCCCGCCAACGCCAACGACTACCAAACGAAGGTTTGGTGATGCATTCTCAGCATCAGATAATGGAGAGTAAACTCCCCAAACCACCATAATGGAGAAGGATACTCCCCAAACCACCCACCACCCGCCACCCACCATAATGGAGAAGGAAACTCCCCAAACCGCCATCGACGACAGGTTCGCACTTCTACGCAGTGTCGATGATCAATTCCTATGGTATTCCATAGGAAGCTAAGACGAACCTAAACCTTCAACTGTGAGTACGATACCAACTCTCCTGTCTATGATACTACTTTATCATCATGGCGACAAATAGGATCCGACTTGCCTGCTCAAGGCCGCTCGAGGCTGCGGCTGCTGATTGCATTCACCTGGGCAGCGGGCCTTCGCCTCCGGCGGCCCTCCGGGGGTAACCGTCGTTTGTATTCTCGTACAAATTAGAACAGAAGCCGTGAAGAAAGCTACAATGCCAAAATTATCAATTGTACCTACTTGGCGCCCATTTCATGAGAAGAAGTGAAGGCGTACAAAGGTTTATTTCCTAGTCCTACATTTCCTATACTACAATACAAAGTTCCTTCCTTGGCCCCCTTGAGATGTTGAAATCTGAGATGATGTTCCTGTACAGGTTCAGTACCTGTTGAACCAAGTTGGAAGGCTTTAACCCCGTCACCTGAACACCCGCCTCAACCGGATGTCGAAAGAAAGAGACGCTGGGGCTGTCGGCGGGTACGATTAGCGGCGCGACCGTCGCTAGTTCTGCTGCCCACAGCACGGATGTTGGAATAGTCAAACGAGGCACTGAACATGATGCCCTCGAGAGTCCTGACGCGCGAAACCATGACATAGGTGAGGCTAACGCATGCAGCTTCTCCATGTGCTCCAGATTGTACTGCCGGACCATCTGATTCGTCGGAAAGATGCGCAAAGTCTCGTCAAACGTCGCCACCTCGGTGAGAGTTAGTCTTGCCTGGGCGCGCGTGCAAAGAAGCCTCCAGTGCTCAATGAAAGGACGGCAATTGCGCAATCCCTCAAGAGCCCTGCGGAAAGCTGCCTGCTCCGGGCCCTGCTGACGAATAATCCGGACCAGTTCAATAATCCTGTTAATACTGCGATACGCATTGCGGCCCATGATGTCAACCTCGCTGTATAGGCTTCCATCAAAGTAGAGCGGCTTCTCCATCACTGGCGGCAACTGACTGAAGTCTCCAAGGAGGAGGACGTTGCAATCACCAAATGGCTCATCCTGGTGATCTAGGTGGATCTCGCGCAGTCGCCTGTCGATGAAGCACATGGTCCGAAGACCGATCATTGACTTCTCATCGATGATGAAGTACTTGATAAATCGAAGCCTTGCCCTGAGCACACTCATGACGTTGGAGCTGAGAGGTGGCAGGTTAGCAATCGATCTCGACACTGGCAGCAGGAGGAGTAAATGCAACGTGCTGCCACCGATGGCATTGGCCGCGACACCAGTCGGTGCAGCTCTGGCAACAACTGACTGGTTGGAAGGTGAAAGACGATTGAGCATGGAAGAGATGGCTTGAATAAGGAACGACTTGCCAGTGCCACCATGGCCGTCCAAGTTGACACGAATAGGTGGCGGGTTCTCACCGGCAAGGGTCTGTTGGTAATGAGAAACGAACAAGTTGTATGCAACGTGTTGCTCAGAGTTAAGACTTTGAGGCAAATCAAGGGAGATACTCTCATCCTGATTTCCCTCAAAGTGCGCCTTGAGCTGCTCCCAGTAATTGTACTCGAGCACATGCAAGTCAGGGTACGTACCACCATGTGACTGCCAGTCATACTCAAGATCAACATCGCGAGAGCCAAGGGTTTCAACGTCCTCAATCTCGTCGCCGTCAACTGGAAGCTGACGGGCAATATCAAGCCACTCCTCATTTGTGGTTTCAGTATCACCTTCATCCAACTCTTCTGGCTGAGGTGGGAGCTCCGTGTGTAGTAATTATCTGGATGAGCATCCAGATGGGTCCGCTGGCAATACTCGAATGCAGCTCTGAACGAGGCAAACTGTATGCCGTCAATGGTCTTGAGTTCCTCGACCAGCCGATGTGGGTGATGCAGAAGAAGCCGGACGCGACAATAACTCTCGTAATCCTCGGATAACGGATCGGACCTGTACCAAGGAAAGTAGTTGAGAATTCGCGGCTCGGCCCAAGGAAAATGTCGCCACGGGGTAAGATTGTGGCCAATACGTGTCAGGAACTCTAAGTATGAGAGTTCCTCCCACGCATGCGATCGAACAAGGTACTTGCCATAGACCGATTGGGTCCTCTGAATGGTTGTCTCCTGGGTTAGCTCGGTCACCAGCTGCTCCGCAGGGTGGCGGCAGTTCACAGAGACCAACGTCCGCGTCGATTCTTGCAGCGGAAGGTTGAGCAACAGGTGACAAACCTCCATCGCAGACCAGCCCCGCTGGAGCACGACCCCTCCAGACCCATCACGTAATGATGGGATTTGTATAGGCTGTCATCCTAGTCACGACTACATTGGATAGTATTCGAACTTGAGGGAGGAGTGGATGAGAGGTGCACGAGGGCCATGTCGCCGAAGTAGGTAAGGGATACCTTGCCGCAATGTGAATCGGAAAGTAACATGGCACTCTGGGCAATCTACCACGACTGCGAACAGGCACATTCCGCCCAGCCCACGAGCGGGCGTACCTCTCTCACGTTTTCCACCTCGTTTAAGCAACATACCACCGCCGAGACTTCGCAGAGCCCGTGTACTCCCAATCGAGCGAAACACCATCTCGTCCCCCCCTCCTACAGTACAGCACAGTAGCTATTCCTATACCTTCCCTCCAATAACAAGCCCGAGCCAGTAATCTCCACCTCTGGGCATCAAGGTGATCAGTCTAGATTATCCCTCCGCCAGACCTATCTGCCTGATAGGCACCTCACGATATCCAAACTTCCCTAGACACACAGCCTCAAGCTTAGTTCACACCCGATGAAGAGTATGCAGTAAATTCACCTCATTCAAAGCTATCGTATCAGTTATCTATAGCTGAGTCTCTAATAAGTAGACCATCTTGGATTGGACCTCAGGCATCTCTTTCCAGGAGTACTCTCAATGAGTGCCTGTGCTGAGGAAAACCAGTCGAGCGAATTTCCACATGATACACATTTGAGCTTCACAGGACCTTAACCAGACAGTCAAACCAAGTTTCCACAATAGTAAATTAACCTAGACATTGGAGCGTAGATCGCCGACCCGCAAACGGAACAACTTGGGATTCTCATGCGCGAGGCCATGGTAACGGAGACGCCATCATCCCAAACATGAGCATGTCTCTTGAGGAAAGCCAGAGATTCTACAGACAGTAGGCTGATTCCGACCACACCAGTACGCATGAACTCTCTCTCTCCGGTAAAGATACTGACTCGAGCAACTTTGATGCTCCTTCAGGAGGGTTGGTAAGTTGCACAAGCGCAGAGATTGAATGCCGGCCAGTACTGGTATTTACCACCTTTGCCCCCTATTCAGAAGCCGCATACTATACGATAATACTAACAAGTCCCCAAGCCCTCGAGGCATCGGTTCAAGCGGGATTAGGACCGCCGATACACTCTACTTAGGCTCACTCCACCATCTTGCCTATTTCGCCTTTACCACGTTTGCATCAAGATACTCCTGCACCATCCATGCTGTATATTTGCTTAAACCCGGATGGCATCAACCACAATGTTGGTTATACTGTCAGTCGCGGAGCCTGCACTGGCTACAATGCGGGTTCTGGCCATATATCCACTTGGCCGCGAATCAATCACCTTTTGCTCGTCTCACAGTTCACTCCCAAGTTGGCTGGAGTTACCATGGACGTCCATGGCACAGCCATTCACAAACACAAGACCTCATCACGTAACAATCGATCAATCACATCAATATATCTCCACATACGCGGGTGTTCACCATAGCGCGTCAAACACCGGTCTTTTTGGTTCAAAGGGTTGTTTGCTGGTGTTGTAAGAGAATGTGCAACCACCGTTGGAGGCGTACATTTTCAAACTGACCTTGCCGGGCCAAACTTGGAGGCGACAAACACGGATTCGTCGGCAACTTTGCCACCGATTCCATGGACGGCATAACAAATTCCTGCAGCTACAATCTCAAAAAGTGCGCGTCAGACGCCGTTAGAGCACAGTGATCAAGAAGCGCCCAGCCCTTAAACTTGGAGACCAAACTTCGCACACCCCCAACGCCTGGCAGGTGCTTCGTGCTATGAAATATGGAACAGAGGCAGATGTGCTTGTTCCGGGCAGTTGGGGATTTGCCTTTGATCCGAACCAGATCCCTGTACCGGAACTGGAGTTCAAGTATTAAAAAGACCGCTCATAATAGATGACGCAAAAGGTGTCTAACGCGATATCGACACCATCTGGCGTTATCGTCTCTCACCTTTAGACATTATATCATGGCCAACACCATCGGGAGCCAAAGTTTGAGTATTAGGCTGACGAAACCTTGGTTTGGGAGGAGATGAAAGCACTGGGTATGCTCTCGGGGCGGATCTGGCGGTCACTGCCTCTGCCTTCAGAAGCAGAACTGCCTGAGCTACAGTTTTTTGTTATTTAGATAGAGGCTGCTCCATACACTCTTCGTGTTACTGCTATGGCGAACATGTGGATTGAGAGTCTGGATCGCAGACCCATTTGTATGTGAGGATGGGGAGAGAACACGAGCATTGACCGGGTTGGAGGACGTATGAAGCATCAGCATCAAGGCCGAGCTCTTCGGCTATGCGGTCGGTGAATTCGATGATTGCTCGGGGGGTGCCATGGTTGCAAAGCCCCGGCCGGCCATGTTTCTCTGATCAAACGTTAGAAATGCATCTTCGTGGCGGTGTCAGAATGCTTGCCCTCTGGCAGCAGGTTAGTTTTGGGCCAATGTCAAGTTGGCAAGGCCACAGACTGCATGTAAAGGGTCATAGGAACGGAGCCAGCCTCAAATATAGTGCTTGCCTGGTACTGTACAGGGAATCATTACTCACAAACGTACAACGGTCCATGTTTTGGATCCATCCAAGATGAGACTGTAAAGCAACAAAAGTCATTACCAGGTGATCAAACTGAGTCCCAGGGCAATCCATGAGGGCTATTGTTCACGGGATCAAACACAAGAATTCCTCAGTGTCCAAGAGTTGCAGGCTAGCCCAGAAAGCCATGTGGTTCACCGTATGTGACTGAAACGTGAGAACGCTTGCCATGCTGACCTATTGAAGCCCGTCAGCGCATTCAGCAGAATGCAGCGCTTCTCTCTACTATGATTACTATTCTCAGTGGGTTCCGGGGATATAGGTGGCGTGCTTGTTGCTTGCCAGCCAAGTGGGTGAAATAAACATGGCACACCAAAGCTCTTTTCGCGTAAGGCACGGACTTCGCCTTAACTGAACACAATAATAAGAGAATAATAACCTATTCTATGATGTTCAGCTTGATATTCTATTTATTACCAGGCTGTTCTTTGATATTATGTTGAAATTTAACGCTGGAGTGTCTACCTAGACGTGCCATGTTTTTTTGTCAGTCGCTTGCCAGCGTGCGAACTGGCAGTGATTCACTGCCAAACATCGGTTAGGTGCTGTATTTAACAACCTGAATCGTAGAGCACTCGCCATTGTGTTCTAGGCAGGCAAACGGCTCTGTTCTCGAGGGTTCTGGTTCCATTTTCATCTCCAAGGTTCTCCTCTGCTCTCTTTCCTCTTGCTACCTACTCATAGATCTCTTCTCCTTTCTCTCTTCTCCTTCACACCTCACACTTCTCTCGTCCTTTTTTTTTTTTTTTTTTTTCGCAACCTGATCTCTATTACAACACACCCCAACTTTCGCAAACCCACTGCTTCATCAACAACCTGCCGGTAAAGCAACAGGTTAGAGACATGCCAGCCGCCCATCTGCCAGCATGAATGACCCTCCGGCTGGGCCGGGCCAACATCAACACCAATTCTTGGCCCCCAGCTAGAACCAAGCCCATTTACCTGCGATTATACACATCAGGATCTCGCGGATGCCAATGTTGGAGACTCTGCTCTGTATGCTGGGCAGAGCATCCAGGTCCAAGGAGGAGATTGTCAGCATAAAGAATAGACACAAACCTGAGACTCACATTATCATTCACACTACAGCCAAGCCAAGAACTGGCTACCGCAAGATCGGCACATGATCCCAACATGATATTTGATGAGGCAACATCTGGTGCACTTATCAATATGGCCGAAGAAACGGCTATCACGGCATTTAATCGTGTTCATGGTATGGGCTACAGAGCTACCTTTTCAGACGTCCAAAACTTGAATCGAATCAAAAGTTCTATTGCCAATCAGGCTCGTTAAGCAGCATCCTCATGGTCAAAGCTGGAATGCTCAGGCTGCAATGTGATATCGCCATTGACTGAAGGGAGTGGAGCGCCTTTTTATGACATCTCAAGGCCTTCACACTTCCCAGGAGACCGTGGCATGACAGTTTATCGAAGAGTCGGAGTGCTTACAGACGCCAATGGTACCTATACTCTTCAAGTCGGGCGGGCTCTATCGAGGACCCGAGCTTATAAGTGCACAATTCTTTCTTGATGCAGCCAGATCCCACCAAGCTGGCCTCAAAAACCTTACTCCTGGCTACGTCGTCTTTGAAATCATGCATGATGGTAGGCCCCATGAAAAACTTTGGATTAGATGTTCAATTGCAGGGACTTTTAAAAAAGTTTGACTCTCCGTCAAGACTTGGAGTACGGGGTCGAATGGTTCCACGAATCGGCCAAATAGTGGTACTCGTTATCACTCCATCGACAGACGTATCGTGGCCAGTATAAGCGAGGGGGCGACAATCAAGACGAGTTTCTTGCTCTGAGGAACTGGCACAAAGCAAACGATATAATACGAGCCCTTGAGGGAATCAGATACCACAATCCCTCAGGGGATTTTCCCGAGACCGTCAGCTTTGACAGCGAGAACGTCCTGATACTAGAGTTGGAACACTTGAATCAGACTGCAGCATGGGTTCAGCGAAAGGGCAGGACAGAAGCAGCTCCAGAGAGAGCCAGCTTTGAATACAACCAGGACCTGATAGAAAATCACGTCCAAGAATGCGGGCCCAACACTCATAAACATGGAGGAACCTCCTCGTGACGATTCCGATTTCTGGCTCTCTAGAATTCAGCCCGGGAGCAACGTTCACTATGGCTGCGAGAAGAAGAAAAAATGTGACCTATGTACATTCATGGTCACAACCTTGTCGATATTGCGCAATGCTTAACAGATAATGCACGTATACACCCTCGGCTCATCGCATGAGGGACTGGGGACGGGGGCCGCCTTTCCTATTGGCTGCGACGACAACGCTTCCGCGGTTTCCAACCGGCAGTCATCGCTACTTCTCTTTCTACCAGGTCTAAGAAGACACAGAGCCCCAAAGGATACCTGCACGACAACTCGCTTGCTGCAACCTACCATTTCTACAAGAGGGTCACCACCTTTATCAATACTGCTCTGAAGCCCAAGTCCGGTATTACTAGTTCATATTTTCACTTTAAGTAGCAGGCCGGGGACAGTACACATCTTCATAGTCTCTTTTAGTTCAAGAATGATCCTGTAGCTGACTTCCTGAGTCAGGAAAACCGTCGTGTCTTTGAGTGATTCTGGGGCGTTCATATTTCCGCCGCTGCCCATAAGGTAGCTTCTTCTGTGCGAGGGCAAGATCCTCTCGCTGCGAACTCGATGGAACTTTCCTTGAACAAAGTACAAAAACTCTTAGAGAAGAATTTCCTATTATTACTGAGACATATCTTTTTTATGGTAATATTGCGGAGGAAACAGCGAGTCGTCTTGAACAGGCTTATGAGGCAGGCCCTGCAGTACTAAACCTCAGAACTTGCCGGATTCTTTTAGGTCTTCTGCATCATTATCAAAGGCGGTTGTATCTGCACCGCCCACACGCCATGATGTTGCATTGTCTGCACTCAAATATGAAGAATGGCAGACGGTCGTGACACTCCTCACACCGATGTGCACCCCTCCGAGATTCCCACCTCTCGTGTAAACACTGATGATTTTGTATCAAATTCGTTCTCTCTCGGTCAATCCGCGCAGCCCTCACCGCCGGAGCTATCGCAACAGCGTTTGCGTCCCGGTTGACAATGTTGTTTGCTCGGGTTAATAGCCGCTGCTCGTCCCAATGTGGGCATTTGCAGTTCTTCCACTTCATTCCACACACATAGCAGAACTGGTGTTTGCACACACAAGCTATAACCCATAGGTTAGCGAGTTACAAGTTAAAATGCTGCAATAACAGGCAAAGGGAGAGGAGGTGACGAGAAACCTACTAATATGATTGCACCCGGTGGAAAGCTCCACGATTCTGTGGCACGACTGACAGCTCTGCCATCCATTTTCCTTTGCGATACGAAGAAGTTCCTGCGTAGCCGAATCTTGAGGACAAAAACCAGCGTGGTATAAACCTTTGCAGTGTGTGCAAGTCGAAAATTTACACTTTCTGCACACAGCCTTATCGCCTTGGATAGAGGAAGGAGGGATGAATGCCGAGCATGTCTTGATATGACAATACGTTCGGTTGAGTGTTGTGAACTCGATGGACTTTTCGTCGAACGAAGTACGAAGACTCTTAGAGAAGAATCTCAGATTCAGGAAGAAAGGAATCCGTTCATGGCAACATTTGGGGGGAACAGCGACTCGTCCGTAAGAGAGCTCTGAAACAGGTTTACTAGGCAGGCTCTGCAGTAATGATGCTCACAGGCGGAAGTAGTGAGGTCGTCGTAGTAGATGCGTTCACAGCAGACCAAACAATCATAGGGCGAAGGGGCTTTCTGTCGTGTGGCCTCACGTTGTGTGAATGGTTTTGACGACTCTCCTGTGAGGCCAGCCTTGGCATTTTGATCTTCGCCTGTTGCAAGGCTCAATTCCGGAAGCTTTGGCATTGGGACGCGTTTATTAGAAGTAGGAGCACTCCACTCCCCATGTCTTTTCATGGGCAAGCTAGTAGAATGTCCTGATGTTGCCGTGGCGGTTTGTCCATTTGTGCTCAGGGCCAAGGCATGCTGCCGGTCGCTTCTGGCCTGGAGCTCAACTCGCCTATGCGCGACTATCGCAGCACCATCCGCTGATACAGCGTTAGAAATACTTCTGCACATGGCTTGGTCCGCGCTGAAGGATGCTAGGCTCTCAAGCTCCGCCTTATAGACACACATTGCCAACTGACTGTCCGACATGGGCTGATTGGTCTTGCGTTTTTCCTTGTCGAGTAATTTCAAGTCCTCAGATTGAAGCTCAATGAAGAGCTGGAGGCTCTCCGCGTCGAGATCTTGAATATTCATTTTCTATACCGCTTGGGTCATCCACTCTGTGGAATCAGAAGCCCAAGGGCCGTGCTGAGCATTGAAGATGGCGTTTGTACTGCCGAGAGATGAACATAGACTTGATCAGCATGAAAGAGAAGTTCATGAAGGAGAAAATTTGACTCAGCAGGCAGGAAGTCGTAGTGTCTTGAAGAAAAAGGGCGAAAAGGTAAGCCACGTGGGGCAAGTGGCCTGCGAGAGTGAGCAAAAGGTGAGGAAGGTGCAAGGAGAGGAAGGTGCGTGTGCCAAAACGATTGAGGTTGGAAAACAAGGCATACAACCCCGCGTAAGATATGAGTTTAGACCGCCAGGTACGAAAGCAAATGTGAGGTGGGTGGCAAGAGTTGATTGATTGGCGATTCTCCTGGTGAGCGTAGGCTTCACGATGGTAAATTTCGGTGATGGGTTGGGCTCCTCTGAAGTCACTGGTGGCGTCTGGTATACCAGTATACCAGGAAAGCTTGCCTTGACGAGTTTCCGAGGGGTTTCAATGTGCACAATCTACGTGTTCCATCTTGATGTGATCTAAAACACTCACTTTTATTACGGGCTAGCTGAGAGAAGCAGCTCTTTGAATTACCAACAGGACCAGCTGGATACCGCGCGCTTCGTACAGGAGGCCGCGCATCTCAGTTGTGGGTAGGAGATTGACTGGAAGAGTGTGTCAGATAGGTAGAAATTCTTGCCCGTACAAGCTGGCCGACTGCACCTTCCTGCATTTTGTGTTGGTCAAGGCGGATTGGAATCGCTTGATTCGCATCGGTCTGACCTGCATTTGTTATTGGTCATCTCGGCTGGAGTGCCTGTTTGCTGTCGACGAGGAGCTATGGGTAAGACGAGCCATTACATCACACAAAAAAACAGTGAATTGCGTAACCAAGAACATTTTTGAGGAATTAAAACAGGAAACACAATGGCAAACCAGGTTGGAAATGAAGAAAAAATGCAAAAAGAAACAGATGCCCCGTACTGGAATCGAACCAGTGATCTTATCATTTTTTTAATATTTTACTAGTGATACGCTTTACCACTGAGCCAACGGGGCTCCAGATCTGTTATCTGAGATTAATGTTAATTGAATCTATGGACTAACACCATTTTCTCTGACTGAACCAAAGCCCTTGTTTTCGCTTTCCATGTTCGCGGTTCTGGCGAGGTAGGCATGACAGCCATAGATTCAAAGCAGTGCCGTTTAGTCCGGCCACGGGAAAATCTTAAGATTCAAGTTCTAGGTATTAGTTGCATACAAGCGTCTGATTTAGACTTTTCTTCGGCAAGTACTCTGGTTGGCGTTGGAACGTCGCTAGGGGGTAACAGTCAACTTCCATCAAGTCTTTGCGACAATACTCGGGTGGTAAACTTGAGGAATCGCCCGAGGGGTTAGGGGGCGTATGCGACACTCTGCGCCCAAAATGCTCCCGACTCTTAGAACCCCGCTGTTGTGGCCTCCGTCAAGCTCACGAGGATCCGACCACGCTGTTCATGCAAGCACCTGAGCGTTGAAATTTTTGCTCCCTGGGCTCGTAGTGTACGCCCCGCCATGCAAACGTGCCGGCAAGCTGCAGGGTTTGAACCTGCTACGCGTGACAACCTAGCTGGGGGCTTGATGATGCCCTATGGGCCCTAGATGCCGCATGAATACTGTACCGATTGATACACCGAGGAGCGACAAGTGAACCGAGAACGCTTTGCATTGAGCCAGGATATAGGGGGGCCGGTACTGCCGGAAATATCCTCACGTCTCCACGGGGAATGAGTGCGCACATTTGCTTCTACAGTGGCAGGTAGTTTTTAATATGTATCATACTCGACATTCCAAAATATGCTCGTCTAGATACCAGGAGTTCAGCATCGTGAGCATCGTAAGCACCGTGAGCTTCACGGCATTCGAGGCCTCTCGCCCGTTGCATTGCAGGATCGTGCTGTCGCCATGCCCTTCTTGGCAAGATCTAACAAGCCTTCAGGAGCTGGGCTGGTGACCAAATAGTTTGTTCTGGGCCAGTTCCATAGTGGATCTGTTCATACGACGGCAACTAAAGTCTGCTGTCAAGGTCGCAGGGATTAGTCTGTATAAACTCACATCAATCCACTCACTCGCGGCGTTCTCTCCTCGTAGTTATCAATTTTCCGATTATGCAGGTCTAACGGGACTTACGAGTGGCTTCACTTGATTGCATGCTAATTTGGGGTATTATTAATACCCAAACATAAGATAGTTCAGTCTGGTTACGATAACCAAATTCAGCTCGCCAAATTTGACTCTCTTAAAAGAGGTTGAAGTTGAAGTTGATCATTATTTTGAGCGGGGATCTACACTATTCTGTAAGATTTCGCCTCTCTACGGGTGAGTTTTTCTTCTTATATGGTTTCACTCCTTCTTTGAACTGCCTGGTATGAAAATGCAACGTATCACCCAGTTTGCGAGGAAGCCCCTTTATGTTGTCTCATCAGTCAAGGACATTTTCGACCGACATGGAGATATGACGGGCTATTTGGTCACCAGTTGCATATGAAACATCTCTTGTACAAACCTTATCAGCATTCTACTTCTTATTGGCCAGTGGTTGTCGCCTCTGCGCCAGGGACGTCATTGGACCGGTCATATTGGCGGGACGCGACAAGTCACAAACTGTCCATCCCTATTGACATAATAATGACAGTCGCCGCGGGCGGGTGTGGGGAGGAGGAAACGAAAAGAGAAAACAACATGATACTTGATATCATCAATAAGGGGTAAATGATGAACCATTGTACCTTTTTGAGAGAGCACCAATACTTGCGTGCAAGTAATGCAATGTTGAATTCTCTCCCCTTCCGGCACCACTCTACAACTACGATCGACGCTGGGTTAAAATAATTCTCTGGGTCCAGCTCATTGCTCATAGCTTTAGGCTCTTGAAACCTCCCGTCTTGGATCTAAAGGGTCTTAAGGGTCCTGGTAGATGGAGGTGTCACGCGGTACTGACATTCTTGTTGGACCGGCTCTTGACCTAGGCCCCCCTGTCAAGCTTGTCAGTAGGTGGAGCTCAGAGCTAGTCTTTACGTCGAAGCTTGATGATCGAGCGGCGGAACAGCGGGGTTTGGGATGCTGGCAAATGGTGGGCGGCGGATCGTATGGGGGAGAGCGGTTAAGTCGCGGCACCCACGCACACTACCTCTTCGCTGATACAATGGTTGCCGTTGACAGAGCCCGCGAGAGTGATCGGATGGATCATCTTTGAAGCGAGGCAGCTGTCTGGGCAGCTCCATAAATACAGGCACGTTCGCTCACCTACACCAGCGGACTTGTGGATAGACCCAGCTTTGTGGAAGAGTTAGATGGACAGTGACAAGTGTCAGAGTGGCTACAAGGCCACCGGCCTAACCTTGAGGCGCTGCAGGTCCCGGTCTCCCGCCGTGCATCGGACGCACGTCTTGTATGACGGTTTCCATTTTAGGTAGCGCGCAGACTCGGCCAGTCTTCGGGTTTCGATCCCACCCACCAGTGAAGCAGCAGGCCGCCTCACTTACCCACCTGTATGGCCACCTGGCTGTCCATCGACCAACGTGTATGAAGGGCCTCAAACACAGTATGTAGCAAGCGATGGAGTGAATGCGTGAGGAGCTGGTGGTGGCAGATGAGACATGGTTCATCTCACACGTTGTTTAGGTTCCTTGTCTCCCCTCCCCCAGCTCTGCCATGTAGCTATGTGCAGGGCTTGCGGAGTCTTGTCCACTAGTGAAGCAAAAATGATTAATTGAAGCCCGGGCTCAAATGCTCCTACAGTCCGGACCTCACGATGTGCCCCCAGCTGCCTCACCGATTGATGTTTTACCTGCTCCCTAGCCCAGCGGTTCCGCTCACCTATCGATTTTTGCTGTCCACCTGACCCGACCCTCCCTCCTGCCCTGGCCCTGGGGGGTCTTAGACTGTCAACAGGCCACATTCTAATTACCGTGCTCACGGTCAGTACTCCGAGCTACTGCCAACGAGCCAGTTCTGTAGGCCGCAGACTAACCGCGAACAGTAATACAGTGCTTGCCCTGAGCGGATTAATTAACCCAAGGCAAGCAGCAGGTACGCTGGCAGGCAGGCACGTTGCAGCCGTCGTTGGCTACTGTACAGGGAAGGCACCACCAAGGTGAGGGGAGCTTGGGGTTAGGAAATTTAGACAGCCACACCCCCCTCGCGCTTGCATCACCTCCATCCATGCATCACTTACTCCAAGCACACGCTCCGAACGGCAGACCGTGCAGCTCAGGCAAGACCCATCAAGCCCTCTCGTCAGTTCTCTTTTCTCTGCGTCATCTCCTCGCCTCCCTCGCTGGCACCGCCGACTTCCTGATCCTACTTGAGCTGCATCGCCCGCCTCACTCTTGCAGCATTCGCCTGTGCCGTCTTATTTGTCCATGCGAGCTGTGATATCATCTTGATCCTCGAGGTGTGGCAAGGAAATTTTGACCATCTAAACCTACCTTGCCTACGGATCACCATACGACGCAGCCAAGGCAGGCTGCAGCGGAATAGTAGGCTGACAAAAAGCATCTGAGAGTCGATGCTACAAGGCAGAAAGGTAGAACATAAAGCCTGAACAGAAACAGAGATGATTAGATCCGGATTATAACAACGACTCGGCTTCCCCCGCCACCCAGAGCCGAGCCGATTTGCACCATCCAACAAAAGCCACTTGTTCATCTCCGATCTACCACCATTCGCTAGTACGATAATCAAAGCACCACCTTATTTTGTGTGTGCCATCTGCCTCACACCCTCATCGGCATCTTTTGTGACTATAGACTGCTATCTTCCAAGTCAAGGGTCCTCCACCACTATCTCTTACATCCGGTATCCTCCATCAATCGACTCTCTCTGGACCACCAACGAGATATTTTATCCTCTTTTGTCTCAGATCTGGCCTTCGATAAAGAAGACGCTATCTGAGGCAGCAGAGATTGGCGCATGCCAAGCACAAGCAAGCCGTGTCACAACTGTCGTCGTCGACGCCTGCGCTGCGACCGCTCATGGCCAACATGCCACAAATGCGCGGTCTCGGGGCAGGAGTGCCTCGGGTACGGCAAGGTGTTCGTGTGGACGACACAGGCGATTGATTCTCATGGCAATCTGAAACCCACGCAATCCAGTCGCCATGCTACAGATCCCCACGTCTCTGCGGCGTCGAGCACTGCTACGAGCCCCATCATGATGAGCAGCAGTGATACGACGCCTCCCCCATCAAATCTTCACCAGGGGCACGCTCAGCCCCTAATGCAAACGAACGAGTCCATGTGTCCAGCACTTTCGCCCGAGCCTGGAACCGCATCAGCCATGGTACTCACAGATCCCGTTTTTCAAGACCTGGACCGCACTTCCAGATCTTACCTCGCTTACTGTAAGTTGGTATTCACTCTGAGCTCTCGTCATCCCCTTCCTCAACCACCCCTTTGCCTCGTTTTTGTCGGCTCAATGTATCCCGACAGCAATTCTTTGGTCCCTACATGATAATCCTTGTCAGGCTAGGCGTATGCATCTCGGTGTATATGCCAAGAGAGGAGTATACGCATACACTCACGCCTGTCAGCCCTTACCGCCTCCTCGGCAGACCACCCTTCCACATCTTTGCATGCAACACCATGGCACACCCTTCCTGGACGTTCTAGACTGAATGCTAATGCATAGTGCTCCGCTATCCTAGTCGCTGATCGTGTTTGTCAAGACCTTGTCGGCAGGGACAGCCCTGGCAGTAACCCATTCCGGGAATTGCTACCGATGACGAGAAAGCACCCTCTTCTACTCCAGATTCTCATTGCCACCTCAGCCATACACTGGTCCAATATCATCCGGCCAATCACAGACATATCTACCGGCCTCACCGACCCCGGTGGATATCTTGCCTCGCTTAGGTCGAGGGACTTGGTGACCCGCCAAGCCCTCATCGATGCTCTCACTGCCAAG
This sequence comes from Clonostachys chloroleuca, assembly GCA_037952775.1. Classification (NCBI taxonomy): domain Eukaryota; kingdom Fungi; phylum Ascomycota; class Sordariomycetes; order Hypocreales; family Bionectriaceae; genus Clonostachys; species Clonostachys chloroleuca. The sequence continues at coordinate 36,090,744 of JBANAY010000003.1, forward strand.
CAGAAGGCGATGGTCCATATGCGCGAGGTCCTTGATACCTTGGATCCTGCAGGGAGTGAAGTTGCCTTGGCCGCCATGCACTTCTTCATCAAGTTTGACCTCATCGACGTTGAGAAGAAAGACCCATCTAGTTGGAAAGCACATCTTGAGGGCGCAGCTAGCATCATGGCATTACTCACACCAGACAATATGAAAAGCTCTTCAAGTAGGACGCTTCGAGACTGTGTCATTGCGGATTGCTTCATGTGAGTTTCACACAGACAAGCATCAATACGAAAGCTGTGCTAGAGCTAATAACTCCCTTAGCTACCACATATTTGGCTCCACACTCTCGTCGGGAGGTCTGGCAGCTCGGATTGCTAAATACGCGTTCGATTTACTACCAGTTATGAAGCGAGTGGAGGTCACGAGTTCGCTATCATGCCCGCCAGAAATACTCCAGATCATCCTCATGGCTTCACAGTTATCTTATGATACCCCTTGCACTGACACGTATGTTGATAACAGCATCTTACTCTTCTGTCAGCCCATTATTCTAACTCGATCTGTAGTTGGTCGCTTCCTCCAACAAAAGAAGCTCTTTCTCTGATTGACCAAGCGCTGACCTTCGATATCCCAGCGTGGGCAGAGCAGCTACGCCAGATTCCACACATCACAGACGTTGAAAGTCGAGTACATGTAGCTTCTGCGCATCGATCTGCAGCCTGTCTATACATCCTGCAGGCGTTACCGCTTGTCCGTTCCTTAAGACCAGTCGATACAGACCTACTGGTCAAGGATATTCTAGAACATGTTGCTGCTTTGGGGCACGATGACCCCTATTTTAAAGCTTCATCATGGCCAACGTTCATAGCCGGGGCCGAAACTTGCGATGCAGAAAAACGCACTTGGACCCTGAAGAGACTGCTGGATATGTGGGAAACCTGCCGCTGGGGATATATTTTTACTGCAATCGAGATGCTCAAAGCGACCTGGCAACTACAAGATGCTGCAGCCAAGGCCGGTAACATGGATAGTCGAGCACACTGGCTACAGGATTTGAAAGGGCTAGGTTTTGAGCATTTGATCGTTTGAGACTGGGACTGGAACATCCCTTGTCTGTTGCCCGTTTCTGGAGTTCGAGCATTAAACCCAAGCCCTGTATTACTGTTCGGGCTTCGTATGATTGGATAAACAAAAGTTTGATAAGGATGTTTTGCTGGCCGTAGTTCTACTTAATTCCTAATTTTAGCGTGCCAAATGATATCTACTCCCATTCAGATACTGTCCACATCATCCAGCTGACACTGTGCCCATTGACCTCGAAGCCATGTAGGGCTGGTGATTGGAGGGAAGCAGGGCTTTTGAAGTCGACCATGAAACGGGGATACGGCCCCAAGCTGACCAACCCCTGACCCTGACCTGCACCCCAGATGCGGGAGATCCACGCCCCCAGAAACTAGAGCGCGGGGGCCCTGCCTGAGTACAACCAAGAAGCCATGGCATGCCAGCTGATTGGAAGGATATTGCATTTAGGAAAGCCGGCCGCCGATCTATTTCCCCTCGCCCCTCCTCTTGGAGGGTGTCTGAAAGTGTCTTAGATAGATGAGGGGCAGGAGTGTATGTATACACAAATCGTCGTCGTCAACGTCTTACGCGGTGGTGCCTTTTGCAACTGCTCATGCCATTATTATAATGGCAATCCTCTTCACATTTTCACAATAGGCTAGGTTTGGGCTAGGTATCAATTAGACTTGAAGTCTCTATTGGCATCATATCATTCCATCGCATACCTTACTCACTTTGCTTCTGGTAGAGAAAGCCTTGTCCAGTAGGAGTCCAATCCCTTTCGTCCTTCGACTCAACTATCTCACTAAAGAAGGAAAGGAGGGAAAGAAAAGATTATCTGCCCAGTAATCCGTAATATTTAACACGGATCGGCAAATTCTCGCTGGCCTTTATTCATCACACAGTATTTGCTTCGCACAACATCACATCACGATCATCGTTCAGAGCAAGGAAAAGGAGGATATTGAGAGAAACTTTCGATTGACTGACTTGGGTGCAGATCTAAGTCTGGCACCATTGAGTATCGCGATTCCGTAGCTATATTTCCATCACAATCAGAAACCAGATTCCATGTGTCCAGTACTGAGTCTCGAAGACTCCTCCCGTAACATTTGCCCTTCTCAATACTCAAGTCCAAGAGGGTGATTCCGGCACCGTTGCGATTTGCGATTCCGTAGCAAAATTTTCCTTGACAATTCAAGCACCAGATTCCATGCTCGAGTTGGAGTCTCGTAGACTCCCTCCTTCACAATTGCCCTTCTCAATCACTTAAGTCCAAGAGGGAGATTCTGGCACCCATTGCGTGTTTGCGTTTTCCGTAGCGAAGTTTTCCATACAATCAGACACCAGATTCCAATGCTCCAGTATAGAGTTACCGAAAGACTCATCCCGTTTGCATTCTTTCCATCTCAATCACTTAAGTCCAAGAGGGGTTCTGATGTCCGTTTTGACTACATCATTTAATCGGTAGCTTGATCTGGTCGTATAGGGCCAGTCTGGCTTTTTTTTGCGTTTGCGTGAGAAGTAGTCTTCTCACTCTCGATCCGTTCTCATTCCTTGTTTCCTTTTCCCAATTTTTTTGTGGTTTTTTGTCGTTGTTTTTTCGATTTTTTTTTGGTTGCCTTTGGGCCACTCGGGTGAACCGCGGGGCGATGGAATTCGAGCGATAGTCTTCGAGGCCAGGCCGATAGTCGAGTAGCTGGCCTAGGAAAGCTGGCCCTCCTACAACACAGCACGATCCGGGGAGGAAACGTGTCTGTGCTTCCGAGTAGATGGTACTATGCTTGGCGAACTGGCGTCTTTGGGACCGCTCTTTCGTAGGTTTTTTTTTTAAATCGTCGTTTTGGAGTCGACGATAGGATCTTTGGGATTTCGCAGTTGAGAGTGGGGTCACCATGTGACAGTGGGAAAATGGTATTACAGAGTCACTCTGGGTAAGAGTGGCTCTACTTGGAGATTTCAAAAGAGCAGGAGTACCCGTTGGAATAGGGTACATAAGGAACAAGAAGGAAGTGCAGAACTACAGTAAAGACTGGACCGCAGGTAGCACATGGCTCCCTGAGCGGGTGAATAATGGGTTTAGGAAGTTTAGAGTTGAATCCAAGGGAACAACTTTTCCAATGAGCCTTGGTCACAAGTGACTCGTGATGTCTATAGGATGGAATATGTCTAGGGGGCGGAAAAAAGAGAGAGTTTCATGAAAGATGGCACCATTGGCCGCTAATTGGGGAAGAGGATAAGTGTGTAGAAGGAGGCTGTCCCAATGCCAACTGGAAAATGAATCAAACGAAGAAAGGATACAATGGTAGTTCAGTGTGCTCAATGACCTCCCCGTCGTTTCTGTAAAACGCCTGCCTGATAGCACAACATGTAGGAGAACAAAACGATCTTCTAAACTCAAGGAAAGAAGGCAGCATTCAAAAGTGTGAGGAAGGTGTGTGCTGTGCAAAAAAGAGAAGAGAAAGAAAGAAAATCAAAGGAGAAATCAGCCGGGTTCACCATCGGCGACTAGAGAAATATCAGCAGCTTGTTTCCACGGGCAGACGAGGATGAACATACTTATAGGCAGAGTTGACATTGGGCTGGCGCTTCTTGCCAATTCCACGGCCATCTGCCTTCTTCTTCTTGTCTTTCAAACCAGTCTTCGATTTCCCTTTAGCGGGGCGGCCGAGGATTTCTCGGTCGAGTGAGTCCAACCCCGATGATCGACTTGAGACTGATGACCTTCTTGATGCAGGCCCTGATCCACCGCTGAGAACAGAGTCTCTCCTATTTGAGGGCAATTGCTCTTCAAGTGGAGCAGGGGAGGTGGTATCTTCAGACGACTGAGGACCATTATTGTTCTTCTTCACCTGGAGTGACTCCTTGGGTTGAAGGCCCTCAGCTTCGGATGACTTTCGTCTTTTAATGAGATGATCTTGGGGATACTCATCCTCCTCATCTGTGTGCCTTCGCTTTCGTCCCATTTCTTGACGATCGATTGGCTCCTCCACAGTATCAGGTGCCTTAGGATTCGCCTCCTCTGAGCATTGTTGCTTGATATTAGGCTCATCAACTAAGAGCTTTTGGTCTGTGTTGGCAGAAGAGCCATTTTCAACAGTCTCTACACGCTCTGTATCCTTGCTACCAAGGTCTGTAGCAGGATCATCGTGCGGGAGTTTATTTGTATCCCCGCTATCGGAGTTGAGACTGGCGTCTTTGACGTCGTCCGAGTTCTCCTTCAGCTGGTTTGCAACTTTTGGCTTCTCCTGATCATGGAGCTCTGCAACTTCTTGATTACTAGAGCCTCCTTCAGTAGGCAGTTCGTTTTCACAAGTCTTCCGAGGCGTCGATGCCTCATTGGACTTATCATCTGTCTCGAGTCTACCCGGCGAGTTCTCAGTCTTGGTAGCCGATTTTGCATCTTCAGTTGGAGCGCCGTCTCTGGATCTCTTGCGAAATCGTGGACTGTTGCTCTTGTTTGATACATTCTGCTTCCTATGACTGGAATTTCGCCGGTTATTGGCACCTCCATTCTGGCTACCCTTATCCCGGTTGGCCTGCGAACGCTCCTGCTGCTTCTGGCTTCGCTGAGTACGCCGCTTGTCCAACCTGTTCTGGTTGACCAGATGTGCAGGATGCTGGTATGGAGGAGGAAGCTTTGTTACCGGCTTCTGTGGAAGCGTATAATCGACCTCTTCACTTGGCTCTGTTGGCGTCGTGAGCGGCTTGCTTTGTGCAGCCTGATTTGGCTGCTTTTCCGGGTTTGATCCCCCGCTGGACTGGTGCTTATCAGAGCTACCAGGAACATTTTTAGGCTTTGATTGAGGCCCAAAGCGACCAGGAGTTTGTGTAAGACCAGGAGGTCCCGAGTGCACAGGCTGAGGAACTGAAGGATAGGTTCCGGGAGCTTGTGTAAGACCGGGAGGTCCCGAGTGCACAGGCTGAGGAACTGAAGGATAGGTCCCGGGGGCTTGTGTAAAACCAGGAGGTCCCGAGTGCACAGGCTGAGGAGCCTGGTAATAGTTACCAGGAACCTGTGGATAAGGAGGAGCCGGGGCCTGAGGTTGGAACCCGCCTTGGTGAGCCTGCAACGCCGGTGGTGGCCCCAAAGGTGGTGGCGGCCCCAAGGGCGGCCCCAAAGGTGGTGTAGGAGGCACGTCTGTTAGTTGGTGGCCTGATGGAGGCGGCCCATACGATTGAGGCGCAGAAAATGAATTAGGGTATTCTAGAGGGTATTGGCCTTGAGGGTAATGGGCCTGAGGGGTGTATTGAGGGACACCCAAGTCAGCAGGAGACGGGGCAGGCACCCACGGTGGCTGTTGCGCTGCATATGGCGCTGGAGGCGCCGGATTGAATCCAGGGGGTGGAAAGTTTGAATTATCCTGCGTTCCTGGACGTGTATATCTGTTGATGATTGGGGGAGCGTGACGTCTCCTCCCACTACGGTTGCGGTCCCTACCACTTCTCTGGGCATCTTGTGCCGAGTTCGCGCTAAATTCAGATAAGCTTGTATTCCCATGCCCATGATGAGGATGGATCACTTACGCTGGTCGTTCACGGATCTTGTTATAGCAAAAGGAACCCCAGTGACCAGCCTCGCCACAGTTGGTGCACAAGGCATCGTCCCCTTCGGGCTTTTGGGGACCTCCAAGAGGATCCGCCATATTGTATTGTTATGTGAGCTTTGAATCAAGTGATAATCTTGAAGTCAGTTGCAAGAACTGAGGAAAGTTGTAACGATGGAGAAAGTTGCAACGATGGAGGAAATTGCAACGCGAAAAGTTGCGAGAATGGACGTAAGTTGCAACAATGGAGGCAAGTTGCGAGGATGGAGGTTAGTCGTGAGGAGTTAGAGAGAGGTTTGAAGGTGTTGTGTGAAAAGTTGCGGATGCTGGGGTTTCACGATGAGGATGCAAGGAGATTTAGGTTGAGGGTTTGTTTTGAAGAAAGAGAGAGGTTTGTTTTGAAGAGAGGGAGAGAGAGAGAGAGAGAGAGAGGTTTGTTTTGATCAAGGTGAGGACTGGGTGAGGACTGGGTGAGATCCCCCAGCAACACACAGGACTGACAGCCGTACGCAGTCGTCGTCGGCCGGCCGTCGTCGAAGCTGCATTAGCATTGGCATTGAGGTCAGTCGAACAACTCACACATGCTGCAATGGGGCGTACAAGCGGAATTACCTTCTCAATGCACGCGCAACCGCCCAGCCTGGTGTGTTCAATAGCCTCTTCCCAAAGCCCCAAATGGCCTTGTGAAAGAGGCTCTTATTGTCGCCTCATTGAATGGGCCTCGAGAGCAAAATGCGATTGACCGTAGGCGCCGGACCTGGCAGGAAACTCGATGGCCAAAGTTTCACCTCGGAGCACTTTGTGGTACATCGCGAACCACTTAGTCAGACGTCAGACGCACGGACCACAGCATCACTGCCAGCGCTGAAATGGCCGTCGCTCCGCCGTACCAGGCAGCGAATAGCGAGAACACCCGAGCATCTGCCGAGCCAGCTAGGTGCCTGGTTGTACCGGTTCCAGTACCTGGATGTACTCTGGCGTACCGCAGCGCAAGAGGGCGACGAACCATTCTGCTCCCCACGAACTGACAAGTCCAGCGACGGCAGCTCGCCGATCTCGTTCGCATGCCAGCAGGCTGCCAAGCTACAGCTGTGGCACGCCGAGTCCTGCTGCTTGACAGGCGGCAGTTGGGCCTCTGTCTCGGGTGCGTTGGGGTGGAAGCTTAATTCCTGAGCAATGGCCCCATACGGCTCCCTTGGCCAGCACCGTTGTACGGACCTGTGGCTGCTGCTGCACAGCAGATTACGACCCTCACGTTCTGCCTCTGATAGCCATAGTATCTGTCCAAATCCATCTTTTGCTTGTAAAAGAGGCATCGTTCACTGCAGAGTGCAAGCCAGCCATCCGTCGTAATTTCCGTCTGCTGATAAATCTTCATGGGGCCAGCTTGTAGGTAGCGAGCCAATCTAACGCCGAGTGCGCTGGCAGGAGGTACTTCCGAGGGCCGCCAGCCTTGGAGGGCAAGCAGTACACCACGCCTGCAGCCCGCCGTGGACGGCTAGAATTTCTTTTGCCGTGTCGCTTCCCTGGTAGAACACACGAGAGCTTATTGCCCATCCGCCATCACCTCGTCTGTGTCTGTACACGCACGGCTTGGACGTCGAGCCGCAGTTCGCAGTCCACTGTACGGGATACAAGCCACCGCCAGCCTGCTTTGCAGCATCCATGTGAAAATTCTTGGGTTCTGAACCGATCATGTTGGTGCATCCAGCTGGCGCCCCTCCAGTCATAGCTTTCGCCTGGAGCAGAACCAACGTCAACCCCGACAAGCCTTAATGAAAGGTTGATAGCAGACGCGCAGGCAGCGTTGTTGCTAAGTCTACCAATCCACCATATTTGAGAAGCTCTGCTGGGCCTCTCCCTATCCTGATCACCATGCCAAGCCTTCCATGTGAGCCTCCCCAACATGAATCTCGACCGCATCAGCGCTAACCCTCCCCAAGCATCTGTCGATCTCGACGAGTGTATCGCGCGATTATATAAAAAGGAGCTGCTGGCCGAATCCGTCATCGAAGCAATATGCGCCAAGACCAAGGAACTGCTGATGCGGGAGAGCAACGTCGTCCATGTCGCAGCTCCCATAACCGTCGTCGGCGATATCCATGGGCAGTTCTTTGATCTCATCGAGATATTCAAGATCGGCGGGTATTGCCCGGATACCAACTATCTCTTCCTAGGCGACTATGTGGACCGAGGCATGTTCAGCGTCGAGACCATTTCCCTCCTGGTGTGCTTGAAGCTGCGATATCCCAACCGAGTGCACTTGATCCGCGGTAACCACGAGTCACGCGGCGTCACCCAGTCATATGGATTCTATACCGAATGCTCCCGGAAATATGGCAATGCCAACGTGTGGCATTACTTCACCGACATGTTCGATTTTCTGACGCTCAGTGTCGTGATCGACAACCAAATATTCTGCGTTCACGGAGGTTTGTCTGTCTTGAGCCTTGCCCATACCATGCTGATAACTGATTACGGAATTAGGCCTTTCCCCCTCCATCCACTCGATCGATCAAATAAAGATTATCGACCGATTCCGCGAAATTCCTCACGAAGGGCCTATGGCCGATTTAGTCTGGTCTGACCCAGATCCTGACCGAGACGAATTTTCCCTGTCGCCACGTGGTGCAGGATACACATTCGGCGCTCAAGTGGTCAAGAAATTCCTAGCTGTGAACGGCATGGGCCATATCCTTCGCGCACATCAGCTATGCCAGGAAGGCTTCCAGATCCTATACGACGACCGCCTCAGCACGGTTTGGAGCGCCCCCAACTACTGCTACCGTTGTGGCAACATGGCTAGCGTATTAGAAGTTGGCCTCAACGGCGAACGGTTCTTCAATGTATTTGCGGCTGCACCAGAGAACGACCAACATAAAGATTTACAACTTGGTGGCGAGAGGGCAGAGGATGGCAATGCATTACCGGACTACTTTTTATAATGGCTTATAGACGCGGACAGACGCTATGTTGATAAATATCAGAGACAAACTACAATTGTATGATACCAAAACCGAAGATATATGACCTGGGTAACCTCGCCTGCAGATAGCCGACAGCTGGGGGAATTTGTGTATAACTCGGGATTCAATATTCACTCTTTGAGTGATGCTAGCTACTTATGAAACAAAATGTGCTGATTCTTTTTCTCGAAAGACAACTGACCGCCATTCACTCTCCGTAGAAAAGTCATATCTCGTGACACCTCGGGACTCAGAGAAACGCAGATTGGGCGTGCGGTCTCTTACCAGTCCTTGGCAATATCGAAGCTCCACTCGAACTCGAGGTGCTTCTTCTTATCATCATCCACAAAGCTGGAAATGGCGTTGTAGTGGCCACGGGCGAGCATGCCTGAGGGAGCCTCCTCTTCTTGGACTATCGAAGACGAATTAGTACTCGAGAACTCCAAAAATCAGCAATCACGGTTGGGGTTTCTCTTACACTTCTTGATGTAGGTGGGCTGCTTGTCGGTGCTGGGGGCGTAGCTGCCGATCATCTCGGAGTCCTTGGAGACCTTGATGCCCTTGCGCTTGACGACCTGGACGTAGTGCAGGCCGCTGAGGATCTCGTGCTGGACCTTGAAGGTGGCGCTCATGGTGAACTTGGCGCCCTCCTTGATCTTGAAGGGCTTGTCCTTGAGGCTCTTCTCGCTGCCCGGCCGGGAGAGGTCGATCGTGACGGGGGGGCGGCCGGGGGAGTCCATGGTCAGGGCGAGGATGATGCAGACGCGGGGGTCGTTGGGGTCGGAGATGCTGGTGCCGCCGCTCAGGCCGAGAGATTCCTTGTACCGTTGGAGGGACTCATCGCCGGCGTCTGTTTGGAGTGGTCAGTTTGTTGGTGGTTGTTGGGCAAGAGGCGGCATGAATGGCGGCGAGTGCGCCTGGAGCTATGATTGAGGGGGCGGGGCATCATGGGAGTGAACATTGTAAAGAATCAAGCATTGTTGGGCTTCTGTAGAAGTGCAGGCGGAATAGATTAATCCAAGACCAGATGCGAATCCGGTCTTGGAAGGCTGATGGCGAATCGACTGGAAGTAAACATACCCATCTGCTGGTACTGGGCCAAGCTCTGCTTGGGCTGGGAGAGCTTGTAGCCCTGAGTCTCCTCGGGCATGGTATCATCTTCGTGGGACGCCATTGTGGAAAGCTGATTGTGTGCACTGGGTGGGAGAGGCAGTCAATGGCAGGAAATTGCAGGGCGTGGATGAGGCTGAAGATGCGAAGTCGTTCGAGATTGGAGGAGAGGGAGAGCTGCGCGGCGGTGATGATGGAGGGGCAGGCCAGCTCGAGTCCATCTTACCCACGGTGGGGTATCGATTTCGTGCATTGATTGGGTGAGGTGAGCAATCCGTTGGAAAAGGGACCTTGTGCGGAGGCACAGCAACGCGATCGGGCGGTGTCCATAAACCATGCCCAAGATGACGTTGGAAACTGTTATGTTTTATATTGATTTCCGAGAGGAATGGGAATTATCTTTCTAAAACATGCTCTCATCGGGGGTGGCTCAACAAGATGTTACAGAGTGGCTTGTCATCGGCGTCTGCTTGCTTCCATCACCGTCTCAGCAAACATGTTTGCCTTCTTGCCTACTGCCTCCCGTACCTATAAATTGCGGTGGACCTCTCAACGATAGTGCCAAAAAGGGAAGATGCTGACTGCTGCCACTACTTGGAGGATTTCAGAACCGCTACCAAGGCTGACTCCGCATTTTCAAAGTACGACGATACTCATTGGTAGGTAGCGTGCAGTGTCGGTACGCGGCAACCTACATACATAGATACCCTGCAGTGCCTGCCTATCTACTCTCCCAGGCAAGATCAGTAATCAAAGGATCCGGATTGCTGGCACTGGCCCTGCATTCTCGGTATGTAGGCAAGCAAGACGTCTTGCAAAGGATCTTCGGTCGGTTGCCGTTGCGGTCTGTCAGGACCTGCCTTAGGCCCCCTATCCTTCTCAGCTACCCTACATACTGTGCTACACCTAATAAGGCAGCGCCAGAGTTGGCACTTGCCGAGCTAAGCCAGAAAAAGCCCGTTGCTGGATGAGCGCGAGGCACAACACGGGGGCACTGTGCGCTGTAGCTCACTAATTGATTCATTACTACACTAGTGGGGTATTGAAGATAGCTCTTGGGGAAATATGGGTCTGCAACTTGGTCTGATGCTATTCGCCAGGCGGTCAGGACGAGAGCGACTCAGGTGTGTTCGAGACGATGGAGGTGGCATCTGGAGAAGCGGAAAAAGGAAAAAGGGAGCACGGTGGGAGGGGCACATCACCAGAGGATCAGCAGTCAGAATTCTGAACCCTAGGTACCCAGGCACATTTCTCGGCAGCTATGGCACCGCACCTAATTTTGGATGCCATTATCAGAGCGCTGCTAATAAACGCTTATTAGTCAGGTAGTGTCCCAAAGCTCAGTCCAGGTTAAGGGCACGGGCGGGATTGTTGGGGGGAGGGGAGGGAAGGGAACCTAGTGGGAGGGAGGGTTCATGGTGGCCACCCAAAGGAGTTTTACGTGCAAGGGTCCCGTCTGGAGTGGACGGAATGGCCAGATACATAGCATCAGATGGCACCCCGTGCTCAGCCAACCAGCGCTTGTGCCAAGAGATGAAATTGACTTTGCATCTCGCCGGCGGAGCACTGCAGAAATTTGTACTGTCCATCAGGCGGGGCCAGTGCAAGTACCTACGGCTCGTACCCTGGACCTCCCTAAATCAGATGGATCCCCAGAAAAGCCCGCTGAGTAGACGGCGCTAAGCCCAAGGCCTAATTTGCGCGAACTTCACGCCCTCCATCGCGACGCTCCGATTATCCTCCCTCTTCATTCTGAAGGCTATTCCCGTCCATCAATTTTGCTGGCCGACGCCCTCCCCTCTGAAAGATCGCACAACTTGCTGTCGCGTCTTGACAGTCTTGAGGTCTCCTCTTGCTACTGTGATTGACGAATCCATCTCCTTGCTGTAAGGCGCCTCGAAACGCGACCCACCGAACTCCTATCGATTGCGACGAAGGCAGCAAAAGGCTGATTGCGCTTCCTTGTTTATGTACAGATATCCGAGACTACTCGTCGCACGCTCTCCAGACTCGCGGAGAGTGTCATCGTTGCTCCTGCACTCACTTACTGCTCGCCCGTGGCTTGCGACTTTACGATTCTCGTCGAGATGGCTCCCACTCGTTCGCTCCCGAAAAAGTCGAACCCCTTGATGGTCGACGCGACTCACGACTGTAATTGCCTACAGCACCCTCCTAGTTTGTCTCCGAATGCGTCTGCTAACAGTTTTACCTAGATGAGGATCTCGTTTCCCGTCGTCGACTGGGCCAGACGATGCTGACCCCGAAGATGGTCAGCGCAAGCGGAGAAGAGGGCGAGGCCAGCCTCGGATCGGCGTTCGATTATGCCCACCTGCGCGCTCCTCTCCCCAAGGGAATCGTGTCCGGCATCTTCAAGTCGAGCCCCAACAGCTACTTCTTGATGAGGCGAAGCTTTGACGGCTACATCTCTGCGACCGGCATGTTTAAGGCCACGTTTCCCTACGCCGAGGCCTCGGACGAGGAGATTGAGCGCAAATTCATCAAGTCTCTCCCTACTACGAGCCCCGAGGAGACTGCCGGCAACATCTGGATTCCTCCGGACCAAGCTCTGGCTCTGGCCGAGGAGTACAACATTGGTATCTGGATCCGCGCTTTGCTTGACAACGCCGTCATCCACCCCACCAGCAACAACCCTGATTCTGCGCCTCCCAGCATCTCAGCACCTCCCAAGTTCGAGCCTACTGCCGATGCTCCCAAGACCGTTCTAGCTCCTCCGACTCCCAGCCGCTCTACCCGCTCTCGCAGGAGCGCTAGCCCAACAAAGAGCACGAGGCGATCCACTGCGTCGCCACGAAAGCGAACTGTTAGGGCCAAGGCAGAGGTCTTGGAGGTTGTGAATGAGAAGGAGTCCCAGGTGAACGGAGATGCCAAGGGCACCAAGCACGAGGACATCGTGCTCACCACAACTGAGTTTGACCCTCAAGTGACTCTGGAGCCCAGGGAGGAGGATCCCAAGCTCAAGGTGCACATTGATGAGGAAATCAAGAAGAACCGCAAGGGGGTCGAAACCAAGCACACGGTTGCAGAGGTTGAGCTACCTCTGCCTTCAGCTGGTGAACCGCCCAGTGCTGCAGAGATTGCCGCTATGATCCAGTCCGCCAAAGAGATGGTTAAGGAGCAGAAGGAGGCACAGACGCAGCCAGAGGACGAGGCCGTTGAGGAGAAGCCGACCGAGGTCAAGGAATCTGGCAAGAAGTCCAAGCGCAAGGCCGCGGACATCTCCCTCGGAGATAAAGAAGAGGAGGAGAAGAAGAAGAAGAGCGAGCAGGCTGTCGCCAAGAACGAGACCACGTCCGAAGAAACGGTCGTAAAGGATGAAGAGGAAGAACCCAGAGCGAAGAAGGTCAAGACCGAAACTGAGCTCCGAAAAACACGCGTCAAGAACAGGGCTTTATTGGGTATTGGAGCCACGGTGGCAGTGGGGTAAGTCGTAATCGAGTGCTGAACCAGCGCATTTACATTCATCTTGAATACCAGAACGGATTACTAACCTCTTTTATAGCGCTCTTGTGCCATGGCTCACCAGCTTCCTGTAGAACAGGGTTCATAAAACAAAACTACGACTTTACTTTTACGGCATCTAAGAATGGAAGAAACATGAGAGACCGTGGTATTGTAGGAGATACGGAGGATGCGGAGTAGAGGAGGAAGGCTTCGGAACGGCGCTTCATGTATTAGGATTTTGTTTTTTTTTGTTTTGTTGGTTTCGGTTTTTGTTTTTTATATTCCCATATCCCCACCCGGGGTGAGATCTTCACTTCATTGCCCTCACCCTGGATATCATCCCTACACCTTTTTTAGTATTTACTCTTTTGTTGGACATACCCCTTCGCTATCACCGTCAACCCTTCGACCGTCAGCACAGATGTTTTGATCACACACCCACACCTTTTTCTAACCCTCTAATCAACTTCCTCCTTTTGATTTTTAACGATCACCATTCCTGGATGAAACTGGAAGCCTTTCGAGAAAGGCCACGGCCGTTGTCGCCTTCTTTTGTATTTGTGGTGAAGTACAGAGACTTCCCAGAGCTGAAAATTAGTTTCAGCAAGCCCATGGCATGTCGGCTGAGGTCAAAGCGCAGAAGCGTGATTAAAAACAGCCACGATAGTCAGAAATTCTATCTGAGAATGTAGTGAAAAGATTTCTTGCTACTATTCATACTTATGCTGAAACCCTGCTTGAAATTGGCCTGGTCATTCTTTGATGCTGTGAGGAATGGAGGTCGCGGCTGGAGCCATTATCGAGACGTACAAATTTCAACCGAGTAAGTAGCATGTAGCATCGTTCCATAATCCAGCTACCCTATAGCTGGTCACTACCATCTCTTCCCTACGTCTACAGTTTTGTTTGTTGTGTTCTGGTAGAATAATTGACCAAATCTAACTCTCATCGTTGCCTTAAAGATTTCCATTATTTTTTAAAACTAGTAGAAGGATTGTTGGAGGTCCTTGTAAGAATGTTTTGTGTGTGGTGTCGCGTCGCGTTGACGCATGTTAGGAGGGCTTCCTCTTGAGGTATATTCCAGAGACAGATTTATAGCCCTGCTGAGCCAAGCTCAACCGTCTCCAGCCGGCCACACGCACAGGCAGGCGTTGCATACATCGTTTTGCCCAGAACCCTGTTCTCTTGGACCACGATCCCAACACCCTCCGGCACTTATCATCGTATAAAAGCCCAGGGATTCTGTAGACTTGTGCAGCATCCGGTTTCGGTTCTTCCCATACGGTCATTCGAAACACGGATCGCCGGCCACAGATTTTGCAGCTTACTTGACTTATCCCCTCCATGGCTTTTCCATACTCCCTCAGGAACCAGCCTGCTTCCCCTGCTGCCATATCCAGGCGGGACTCCTTTGCATAACTCCCTCTCTTATTGAGGTTTAAAACTGCTGTGATCTTCTTCACTATCTCTAACCTCTTAACACTTGCTTCATGTCCCACCTCGGCATCTAGAAAAGACCTGTATTCTTCTAGAACACCTTGTATCTTGTGTAAGTCGTATATCTGGGCAAGATCTTGTTCAGTGTCTTTCCAGTCCATGTTTACCCCTTTCCTCTTGTCTAGTGGAAAGATGCGGTCCATGGCCTCACAAAGAGCTTTGGGATCCCGACCTTGGGCTCTGACTGTCTTGGCTAGGACGTGATCAACGACCGATCGAGGTTCTCCTTCAAAGCCGAAGTATTCAAACCGCTCAATGACACCCACCGTTTCGAGAGTGGGTTGGACTCTGCCATCTTTGATGATTGAATCATACGTCGCCTTCCGGTGACATCGACCCAAGTCCTAGACTTTCCAGCCTGCTGCAGAGTATCCACGCAGCCATGGTGCACGGTCATCTCGTTTCTCAGCTGAAGGTGGTATAAACAGCAAAGGCGTGTAGTCTCCGAGCAGTAGCGCATGCGTAGCGAGAGATAGAAAGTATTGGAAACGATCTTCGACGAGAATAAGAGGATCTTTCGTTGGAACGAAATCCAGCATCTTCCCAAGGGCCAGGAGATAATCCCTGGACCGTCGACACTGCCGATGGCCCAATATCCCAATAGCCCATCCAAGGGTCCGGTACATTCCTTTCTCGTTCTTCCATGCTTCCATGTCTATCCATGAATTCATTCTTTTGAGGGTTGTGTTCTGCTTCCATATCTCCTCTGTCACGTCGGAATTACCTCGCTGCTTCACACACTTCGAATGCAGTGCGTCTAAGCGGAGACACAAGTCCCTCGCATTGTGCTCGCATACCATGTAGTCCTCCGTAAGGATAACGGCGTCTTTGCTGCGGATGTATTCCAGGGCAACCCACATGCGATCGAACCATCTTGATTTGATTATGGTTGTGAAGTCGACGATGAATCTGTTGTATGGCGAGCTTTTGGCCTGATTAGTTATATGTACCGACTTCACGTCATCCAAGTGAATGGCAGTCTTTGTGGCGTAGTTGTATATTTCTGGAATACTAAGTAAGAGTTGTTTCTAAATATCGGCGCGCCATTGCGGCACGCTTATGTAGTCATGCCATATCTCGCAGTCTGGGGAGACTTCTGCAAGTGCGAGGAGGGTTTTGAGCGGTGTCTGGTAAACGATCCGAGCAACGCTGATGCTTTCAGTGCGAGTATCATGTGCGGCTGCGACACTCTCGTGCCATGCGTGCGAGATTGGTATATAGTTTACCTTGTTAGTCTTGATACAGGCGAAATGTCGGTTAAATATCCGGAGATTCCAGGGAGAGATGGGATCTTGGGTAATATCTATCACGGACGGCCGCAAGGGGCTGTTTCTTTCCAGCCCAATCCTCCGTATTGGAACATCCTTGCTAGGTTGGAAAGGCTCCCCGCAAGAGACGCAGCTGGAATCGAGACCGGTATTCCAGATATATGAGAGAAGGGAACCCTGAGAGGTTTCTCGCGATTCGTTGCCGACGTGGAAACACACCGTAGGCTCTGACGAAGTTTGGCTGGCGGTGCTGTTTTGGCGTTTCCTCTTTAAATTCGCACCACCTGATCTTGAATGAGATGAATGTTTGTGGCCGGGAATGCTTTCGCTCATTTCGAGGAGATAGGCATACTCTAATGGAAGAGGCTGCCCATTGCGATGAGCTGGGGAACTGGTCTGGAGTTGGACGTCGACGTTTGGCAGGTTTGAGGTGGTTGGATGCAACTCTCATATGCGACAGGGGTGGCATGGTGGAGACTGTAGGATGAAGCGTAGCTAAAGTGACTAGGCAACTTGATTATCGACAAATGTAGAAGAAGACTCCTTTCTAACTTGGATAATAATATCCTATTTCAAACTGTTTTGTAAGGGTAGATTTTAAGAATACCTTACCTTACCTGTAAGGGAGGTAGAGTAGGGAGGTACGTTGTTGATTATCTCACCCCTGATCAGGCGCAGGCTTGGTCGTGCCTGCCACAATGTGAGGAGCCACAATTAGCAGTCAGGCTGACGTCCAGTCTCCTCACTGCCATCACCATCAAAATCCGTTCCTTGACTAGCATTTCCGGTGGAAAGGCTCCTTGATGTCGAAATATGTCGGACAATGTCAACTTTGACGAGATTTGGGAAGAGGCTATCGAAACTTATCATGCCACCACTAAACGCACCACTCCAGAGCGCGAGGTCTTTAGGCGGATCTGCGACCCAGAGGACTTACGAAAGCATCTCCAGAAGCACCAAAGCCAATTTAAGAGCTTCACAAGCAGCGATGAGAAGATTCTCAACAGAGTGAATGCCGCGATATGGCCCTTCATGAGGCTATCGGAGCGAACATCCGCTTCTCATGCCGCCTCTCCGTTCTACCTTGCTTCTCCTATCATTGGGGCAACATTATTCATGTTCCAAGCGGCTGGGGATATCGCCCAGTCATACAAGTACATAGAAGAGCTGTTCGGAAAACTGGAAGGATATACAGACCGTCTTGATGAGTATATCAAAGGGGAGGTTTCTCCGCCACTCAAGAAGAACATCGTCAAGGTGTTTGCCTGCTTCTTGAAGATTCTAGCTTGCTCGGAAATGATCATGAAGACGAAAAAGCTAAAGAAATATACAAAGGCATTATTTATCGGCCACGACCAGAATATTACAAAAGCATTTGATGAGCTGGAACGGCTTTTTGAGGAGGAACGTGGACTGGTTAGCGCTATTGTGTTTGCAACATCCCAGCAAATCAAAGAAGATGGACAGAAAATTCTATTGTCGTCTGAGGCAGCTCAGATAGAGATGCAAGCCAAACAGCTACGAGAGGATGTTATTCAGTGGTCCTCATCAACAAACTTCTCAGCACAATACTGTGACTATTTGGAAAAACGACAAAAAGACACTGGATCCTGGTTT
Source organism: Clonostachys chloroleuca (assembly GCA_037952775.1). Taxonomy (NCBI): domain Eukaryota; kingdom Fungi; phylum Ascomycota; class Sordariomycetes; order Hypocreales; family Bionectriaceae; genus Clonostachys; species Clonostachys chloroleuca. The sequence continues at coordinate 36,108,258 of JBANAY010000003.1, forward strand.
TTGGAAGACCCAAAATTCAAAGACTGGGTTGAAGGCCAAGGGAACAACATCCTTTTTTGTCACGGGAGTCCAGGCGCCGGGAAGACAATCATGGCTACAACGGTAGTTGATCACCTCGAGAAAACCAGAAAAAGCAGTGCAACACCTGTGGCTTATATCTACTGTAGCTATACAGATGGTGTAAGCCAGAACCCTAGAACTTTGATTTCTGCAGTTCTTCGACAGCTTCTTCAATCTCGAGAAACTGTGCCAGATGCCGTCCTAGGGGTCTACGAGGACAATGAAAAAGGCAGACCATTGTATCAAGACATAATGGATATGATGAAGGCTATAGTTCGGGAATATGAAGTTTTCTATTTGGTGATCGATGCTTTGGACGAGGCGATGGACAAGAGCGAAACATACGCAAAGCTTCTAAATGCAGTCGAAGAATTACAGGAAGAAGCGAATCTACGGGTTTTTATCACCTCTCGATCTATTCCAGAGATCACGGAGAGGTTTGAGCCGGAGTCCATGCTAGAAATCCGGGCTAGCCGTGAGGATCTCCAGCAATATCTCGATCACGTCTCCTGGAGAGCTTGGATAAGAAGGGACGAGAACCTCACCGCACAAATAAAAAATGGCGTGGCAGATGCAGCCGATGGAATGTAAGTCTTATCAAACATAGAACTCTGGGAGATGGGATGCTAATTCAGCTTAAGGTTTCTCCTAGCTTGCCTATATGTCCAGTGGGTTCAAGGCTTGACTCGACGAAAAGAAATAATCAAATCACTGGAAATCATATCCCACGAGTCTCGGGAAAGCTCCGCGTTCGATCGAGTGTATGATCAAGCATACGCATTAACCATTCAGAGAATCGAAGGACAGTCGCCAGAGCAGATAAGATTGGCAAAACAGGCAATCTCCTGGATTTCCTATGCTCAACGGCAATTGAGTATTACAGAACTATGCAACGCTCTTGCTATCGAGCTTGAGACAGATGATTTGGATGAGGACAATATCCCATCCATTGAGGAGGTTATCTCGGCCTGCATGGGGCTCGTGGTACTTGATAAACACAGCGAGAATGTTCGTCTTGTGCATTACACTACACAGGAGTACTTGGAAAGAACACGCTGCAAGTGGATTCCAGAAGCAGAAATTGAAATTGCTTCGATGTGCTTGACGTACTTGGCATATGATGCATTTCGTGATGGACGTCACACCGTGGGGCGTGATATTGACGCCAGGATCCAGAATTATCCGCTATTGCCATACTTGGCACAAAGCTGGGCCATGCACGTCCTAATGGTTGAAGCTCAGATGCTTCATCTTGCATTGCGCTTCTTACAGAATGATGGTTCCGTCAATTCAGTTGCTCAAGTGGCAGAAAGGACGGGACATCGGGACGGCGGGGTGGCTATGAGCACAACAGCCTTGCACTTGACATCACGTTTTGGTTTGTATTTGCTATCCAAAGAGCTCCTCTCATCTCAAATGGGCAGCAATGAAGACGGCGATGAGACGAGGGTTTCTCAACTCAATGCTAAAGATGGCCGTGGAAGGACGCCCCTCATGCGAGCAGCCCGCTATGGTCACTTGGCCGTAGTCAAGCTCCTTCTCGATTCTGGTGCAGATGTGAATGTACAAGGTGGACCAAATGACAATGCACTGATGTGTGCTTTGCAAGGGAATCACAGAGAAGTTGTCGACGTTTTGTTAAACCGTAACGCCAACATTCATGCAGGCTACTGGCCAGCCAGCTCAGCTCTCGCGACGGCTACAAATTATGGGAGTCCCGCCTTGCTGGCGAGATTGCTTGATATGGGCACGAGTGACCTCAACCTGGATCGTGCCCTCTATCTTGCGGCAGAGCGCGGGAATCTCGAGATGGTTCAACTCTTGCTGGCCCGTGGGGCTGGGCTGGAGCACGACGGTGCAGGCCCGGGCGCGACCCCCCTGATGGTAGCCTCGCTACATAACCATGAGGCAATAGTAAAGGTGCTGATCAAGAAGGGTGCAAAATTTTACGTCAATGATGGACGCAGCGCGCTCACAGCAGCAACAATAGGCGGCCATCTGCATATCGTACGGCTCCTTCTCAAGTCGGGTGCACCAGTCAATGTCCATGGTGGGAAGGACTATATTAAGCCTGCAATTGCTGAGGCATGTGTCCATGGCAGGAAAGAGATTCTTGAATTGCTTCTGCAGCATGGGCAAGGGGTCAACCATCACACTTCCCCCCCTTGGTTTTTGCTTCTATGCACGGGAATATTGAAATGGCGCGCATGTTGCTTTTAAAAAATGCCGAGGTTGACGCCTTCGAGTCAGCATTAGGATGGAATGCTCTCATGGCCGCAGCGTCCAGCGGCCAAATTGAACTAGTTGAATTGCTTCTGAACCACGGCGCAGACATCAACCTCCAAGGGAATGATGGATCGAGCCCTCTTGGGATTGCGGCTAGACAAGGACACGAGGAGATTGTTGACCTGCTACTTGACCGAGCAGCCACGGTTGGATTTCCCATTATAAAAGCAGCAATATTAGGAGGCCAAGTGCAGATCGCTGAGAAGTTGATCGGCTCGGGATACGAGCGTCACGATGAAGCAGTGGGGGAAATCCTGCAACTCGCATGCCTGCAAGGCTTCGATAGTCTCGCTGAAGCGTTAATACAAAACGGTGCGAACGTGAACTTCTTGGACTGGGATCGCCACGGAAGTGTTCTGCAAGCCGCTGCACAGCGAGACAATGAAGATATCGTTCAACTACTCATTAATAACGGTGCTTACATCAACTCTACGAGCGGAACGCTGGGAACAGCACTACATGTAGCCATCAAGAATGGGCATGAAAATATCGTCACGCTACTCATTGATCACGGCGCCGATGTCAACATCCAGGGAGGTGTTTATTGTAGCACATTAGAAGCCGCCAGCTCCCATGGGTATGAGAATATTGTTAGGTTACTGATCGATCACGGTGCCGATGCCAACTCCCAAGAAGGAGGCCGGTATGGAAGTGCCTTGCAAGCAGCTAGCTCATTCGGATATGAGAATATTGCAATCCTGCTCATTGATCACGGCGCTAATGTCAATTCCGAAGGAGGCGAATTCGGCACCGCACTACAAGCAGCTAGCTATTCTGGGCATGAGAGCATTGTCAGGTTACTGATCGATCACGGTGCCAAGGTCGACATAAAAGGAGGCAAACATCATAGTGCCTTAGTAGCAGCATCTAAAAAAGGCCATGAATTTATTGTCCAAACACTCATAGCAGCTGGCGCCGATGTAAACTTCGATGGAGGCTTTCAGTTCGGGACTGCTCTGCAACATGCATCTGCAAAAGGACATCTCCAAATTGTTCAAAATCTTCTTGATGCAGGAGCTGATGTTGATTCTGATGGTGGAACCGAAGGTACTGCGCTTCACGTTGCTGTGATGAAAGGGCATTGGAGGGTTGTAGATGCCCTACTAGAAGCGAATGCCAGTGCGAACAGAGCATGTCCAGGAAGACACAAATCTCCCACCACCCTCTACGCGGCAGCTGAACTGGGCGATAGGAAATTGGTCGAGCGTCTCCTTGCTCATGGAGCTGATGTTGATGCATGGAGTGTGAACTATGGCACGGCACTAGCCATCGCGTCCTCAAAAGGGCACCTAGAGGTTGTCGAAGTGCTCCTTGATGCTGGAGCTGATATTGACCTGTACGGCCGCTTGGATGGCAGCGCACTCTACGAGGCATCAAGTCATGGCCACGAAGTCGTGGTACGGAAACTCCTTGCTAAGAGTGCAGACGTCAACGCCGGGAATCCCTTCCTGGCTGCCCTTCAGAATGGCCACATAGCTATTTCTGACCTGCTGCGTGGTCACGGCGCCAACATTGATGCCCCTTCTGGACATTATTCTTCCGCCCTCAGTTGGGCATCTAGCGAGGGCAAAGCAAAAGTTGTGTGCACGTTGCTTGATTATGGCGCCGACCCAAACATGGCACACGGAAAGTTCCCTAGACCTCTCCAAGCGGCCGCAGCCTATGGCCACGATCAGATTGTGGAGCTGTTGCTTGATCATGGCGCTCATATTGATGCAGATGAGAGCGACGAGAACCAAGACAGTGATGAGTCAGAATACGATGAGGCAGAGGAGTTCTTACCACAGAAGGCCCAATTTTGGGACCGATACGAAACAGAAAAGGGGGAGAAGCGTCGAGCCTCTGCCCTCTACAAGGCAGCAAAGAACGGGATGCTGTCAACGGTACAATTGCTGATCAAAAAGGGGGCGCGAGTGAATGTGCGTAGCGGCCGTTTTGGAAACGCCCTTCATGCGGCTCTCAACGGTGGCCATGGCCAGGTTGCCCATGAACTTCTAGACCAAGGTGCAAATCCTCACTTACGTGGAAGGGTATTTCATACAGCTCTGGATGCCGCTTTATCAGCAGATGTTTTCTCCGTTGTGGAACGACTGCTTGAGGAAAGCTCGAGATGGAGTCCGGTAGAACTTGGAAACGCTCTACGCCGTGCCTTGGGCAGAAGGAATCAAGAAGTTGTGAAGCGGCTGCTTGATCTGGGTGCGGATGTGTTCACTAGTGGCTCAGACGATATCGGCATGCTCTACTCTGTTTCCGCTGGCGATGCTCCGGAGGCTCTGAAGATACATTTTGCAAGCCTCTTGATTGAGAAGGGAGTAAATGTGAACGCTCAAGGTGGCGAGCACGGCAGCCCTTTGCAAATGGCCTGTTACAAGCAGCAGAAGCGTTTCGTTGAGTTCCTACTTAACATGGGCGCAGACCCTAATGCACAAGGTGGTCGATACGGAAACGCCTTGCAAGCTGTAGGAACGACTCGTAGCTCTGGAAAGAAAATTGCTGTGGACATCGCCTTGATGCTTATCGAAAAGGGGGCAAACGTGAATGCTACAGGAGGCGAGTTAGGAACCGCACTCCAAGCAGCGGCTTTGTCTGGAAACAGAAACCTCATGCAACTACTTCTACAACATGGGGCTGCAACCAACACGCATGCCGGGATGTATGGAAATCCTCTCCAAGCAGCGGCTTGTTGCAAGAAATCAAAGTACATTGAGTATCTGGTCGGAATGGGGGCCGATGTCAACGCACAAGGCGGGCGATATTGTACGGCGTTGCAGGCTCTCTTATCATCCAATTGCGATAAGAGGCAAATAGTTGGATTCCTCCTAGACAAAGGGTCTAATGTCAATGCCCAAGGCGGAGAGTACGGAAATGCCTTGCAAGCCGCGTGCTGCAATGGATGGATATCAAGATCAGGAGCTGCCGCTGACATCCTGAACATGCTTATTGACGCAGGGGCGGACGTCAATTCAAAAGGAGGCGAGTTCGGCACTGCACTACAAGCGGCTTCTTTTGCCGGCAAGGGCCAGCTTGTATCATTGCTGCTGGCCAGAGGAGCCAACGTTAATGAGCGAGGAGGCGAGTATGACACAGCTCTACGAGCGGCTGTTATTGGATGCCACAAACACATTGTACAAATTCTACTTCACAACGGGGCCGATGTGAATGCTGGCAGTGGGGAGAAAAACGCCATCCAGGCAGCAGCGGAACAAGGCTATGAAGGAATTGTTCGACTGCTTCTCGAAGGAGGTGCGATAGTTCATGCTGATGGGGGTGCGATCAAGGCTGCTGAGAGGAAGGGCTATAAAAGAATTCTAGCCATCCTTCGCAAGGAAACAAAGAATTGAGGCAAGAGTTGTATAGTTGAAAAATTTGAAGCATGTAGTGCCCTTTAACGGCACAAATTTGAATACTTGTTGTACTGGATAATCAGCAACTTTGACAGCCCTCGCTGCTGGAAAGATCGAGCGAAACCACAAGCGGTATTAGTTTTAGAGTTGTATTCTCGGAGGCCATTCTGGATAAGAGTTGATATTGCTGTAGCTGCGCAGTTGCGATTGCTGTCGTCGTTGTGTTTGAGGACGAGTTGTTGGCACTGACAGGCTGCTGTTGAATGAGGCCCGTCCCATGATTGATATTAGACCCTGAGAAATGATCGATAGTTTCGTCAAATGTTCTTAGCAGCAACTGCCTTTCTCATCCCTAGATCCTGGATTGCATGTGCTTTGAGTCTTCTGCCGTCGTACTTCCCTTCTTCGGTACCAGAACACAGCCGAATCCTATGGGATCGTTAGGGTTCAGCAGAACTGAGAGCTAGGCCCTATGGTTTCGTCTTAGTATGGCTGACTGGGAGAACCTCTTCCGCCTCGTATGGGGTTATGGCATCTTTTCGAGATGTTGATGAGTCTGCTCCAGCGGGCGTCTCTTTTCTGAATGATGGGAGTTTGATCTTGCTGCAGGCAACAACGCAGAGGCATGGGAGGCAGAAGATCATTGCTATGCTGGCTTGAATGTTCTCAAGAGTATCATGGGGAGTACGCCCGTGTCCATCCCAGATTGTCATATTTAATCGTATGGAAAGGAGCGAATGCCGGCTTGTGCCCTGTAGTTCTGAGATGGACAAGCCGCCCACTATAAGACAAACGGTCCTATTCAACACTGCAAACGATTCAGATACAATCTTATTGATGTACGTATTGCATAGATTTTCAAGGCCAAGTACAATTGACAAGTCGCTAACTGAAGAGTAGCGTCTATTAATTAAATCAGGGGTAGAGTGTTGTCAGTATGTACGTATTTTCTGGTTAGTTGTTCTCAGCCACACCACACTTACCACTGTGGCTCAGTCATGTGTGCTAAGCCTCCTGGAGGTAGTTTTCCCCAACTCCCGAGTGCCCACGGCAAATTTCTCCGCATGACAATGCACCCCAAAAGCCAAAAGCGTCGACACAGATCTGCTGGAATCGTCTCCCGCGCCCCGAAGGTTTGCATCGGTAATGGCCGGCATTTTCGGTTAAAGGCGTATGGCACCGGGCGGCCCCCGCATACATCATAACATACTCTCTGGGGTGAGGGCCACATTCCCCAGAGTCTGTCTGCGATGAAGCTGTTTATCGTGAGCCCATCCGTCGTCGTATCCTATCTTCCAAGATGAGAGCAATTGTCGCAGCTCGCGTGGCTACAGCCGCTGCTCCTGTGTCGCGCATAGTACAGAGAAGATGTTTCTCGTGCACGACCAGGCGATTGGATAATTATGGGTTCATTGGCTTGGGCCAGATGGTTGGTTAGAGTTGAGATCTTCAGACATGGACACCTGGCTGACAATGTGATGACAGGGCTATCAAATGGCTAAGAATCTGCAATCCAAATTGAAACCAAGCGACAAGGTGGCCATTTACGACATCAACGCAGATGCGGTGAAAGCTCTGGAGTTGGAGATGAAAGCTGCCAGTGGCGGTGCCACGGTGGAGGTCGCCTCCAGTGCGTTTGATGCTTCCAAGGATGCTGTAAGTTAATAACACTATACGTTTACCTTCTCATCGTACATGATGTTCTACATTTCTATTGTTCTATCTCTGAATCACATTGGCCAGCTTGCTGGCCCTTGTCTGATTACATTTTTCAAATACTCTGAATATGCGATGCCTACCTGGTTTGCCTTGACTTGCTTCAACATTGAATTCTCGTATTCAAGCATAAGTCGCTAACGTCAGGTTCATAGGATACCGTCATCACAGTGCTGCCTGAACCACAACATGTCCAAGGAGTCTACAAATCCATTCTGAGCCCCTCGCTTCCTAAAAAGGACCGCCTGTTCATTGATTGCTCTACAATTGACCCATCGACTTCTCGGCAGGTGACTAAAACTGTCGCCGATGCTGGCCAAGGAACATTCACGGATGCGCCCATGTCGGGCGGCGTCGTCGGCGCGACAGCCGGTACTCTAACCTTCATGCTGGGCGCCGCACCGAGCCTCATGCCCCGTGTCGAGCCGATCCTGCTGCTGATGGGCCGCAAGGTCCTCCACTGCGGAGACCAGGGCGCCGGGCTGTCTGCCAAGCTGGCGAACAACTACCTCCTGGCCCTGAACAACATTGCGACCGCGGAGGCAATGAACCTGGGCATGAAGTGGGGGCTGGATCCCAAGAAGCTCGCAGGTGTGATCAACGTGAGCACGGGTCGTTGCTGGCCTAGTGAGATCAACAACCCGGTGCGCGGCGTCGTGGAGAATGCGCCCGCCGGGCGTGATTACAAGGGAGGCTTTGGCATCTCGCTCATGAAGAAGGATCTCCGCCTGGCCATGGTGGCGGCCAAGGAGGCTGGCGCGCAGATGAAGCTTGCGGACTCGGCGATGAAGGTGTACGAAGAGGCGGAAAAGGAAGAACAGTGCGCGGGAAGGGACTTTTCGGTTGTTTATAGACATCTCGGCGGTAAAGAGGAATAGATACAGTCTGTTAGTACATCTAAGCATGTTCATCTAGAAGCTGTGCCGGAGGTTCGAAACACTCTACTGCAATTCCGTAATCACCGAGCAAGTTATGTAGATACTATTCCCGAGGACACGGATAAAAGAGTCCGGACTTTCGAAGTCACTGGTACACTTATATAATGTCTTTTTCTATTGAAGATGGAGGCAAGCGGGTTTCATTGAATCCGAGACACCCCAACATTATACTGCTTACCTATTGCGTCGAAAGAAACCAGAGGCGCGGACGAAGCACCAATTGGTTGGAGATTTGAGGATCCGCTCGGGAGGAGACATGGCTTTCTGCAAGTGCAAACACGTAATCCTGTCAGTTCAGGGCCGAAGGTGCCCAGGAAAGAGAATCAGTCCCGCGACCGGCCTGGGCGGAAGCAGGGAAGGATTCATCTCATGGATGATGGATTGTTATTGTGGAGCAATCTGATCTCTAGCACGAGCTAGCGTCAGCTATATACGCGTATCCGTATTCCAGAACTTGGGAGAGGCCAGTTCCCGATACGCTGTACACGTATTGGCGAGATACGCGTATTATACTTCCTCGACTGCGGTTCCGCCCCCACCCTCTCGGTCCCTCTCACGGGTTTCGGAGTTACACTGCTAGGGAGCATCGCGAAATAGACTCAGAGATAGAGTATCTGCACCAAGGGTCGGGGTCTCGCGTGGCGTCCTCTCCTAGTAGAACGAACCGTGTGTTGCGCTCACAGGAAGTTGGTAGACGTTTCATCTGCCCAGTTTGCCGCGACTGTAGGCTTGATAAGCATTGAACTGGGATGTCTGACAATTAGGTGAGGGATCTGTGATCCCACTGGAAATACCGGGGCAGCGGGCGGAGTTGGTACGACCCCGGAACTCTCTTTTCCCCTTGAGAGATTAGGCTCGCTCGGTTACATCTAAACTGCGGCGGCCGCCTGCCTTAAACGTCGATGGTGCCGGGGTTTCATTCAATAGTAGATGACAATATGGAGTTGGGGAATCGTGGCAATGCTCTCACCACATAAATACCTTTGAGCTCGTGTTTTCTATCTCTTCTCCGCACCTGGTCCTCTCATCGATATGCCTACTTCCTATCCTTCGACTAACGAAAGGTCCCACGACTACCATCGGTTCGTAGTATCTCTATTGGGTTGAACGAAATCGAGGCCACGCATACTTGTCGGAAGTGTACTGGGATTCACATCGTGGGGTGCCAGCGAGGAGGCATAGGCTATCTGCCTGGTGGAACGAGAGCCGTCATTCTTATTGAGTTTCGACCATCGTCATGTCATCGACGACAGAGCCCCCAAGGAGGGTGTCCTACAGCGTCTGCCATGAAGTCTCCAAAATGTGCCCCGTCGAGGCCACGGTCCTGGGGTACTATCCGAACTTCGGCGTCAGCATCTTCTTCGCAGTTGCCTTTGGCCTCGCCATGATCGCGGCTGGCGGCCTGGGAGTCTCCAAGAAAACGTGGACCTACGGCTTTGCCACGACAGCAGGTCTTTTGCTCGAGGCGGCCGGTAAGTCCACTCTGAGCCTTCATACGCTTGCTCTCACTAACATGAAAAAGGCCACATCGGTCGAGCACTCCTGCACAAGAACCCCTGGAACAAGGACGCCTTCCAGCTCCAGATCTGCGCCATCATCATCGCTCCGACCCTCATCTGCGTCGCCATCTACGTCACCCTCAAGCACATCGCCCTCGCCCTCAACCCGTCCCTGTCGCGCATAAAGCCCCGCCTCTATCCGCTCATCTTCCTCCCCGCCGACCTGTCCTGCCTGGTCCTGCAGGCCATCGGCGGCGGGCTCGCGGCCTCGGGGAACAATAAGAAGCTCATCGACGGCGGGAACAACACCATCCTCGCGGGCATCGTCCTGCAGGTCGTCGTCCTCGCCGCCTTTGGCGTCATGGGCGTCGACTACTGGATCCGCGTGAAGAAGTACATGGCCTCGCCCGAGGCCGACACTCGGTCCCTGGCGACGTGGAGGGACAAGAAGTTCCGCAGCTTTGCGTATGCCGTGACGGGGGCCTATGCTTCCATCTTTATCCGATGCATCTACCGGTACGTTTCAACCCCTTTTTGTTTTATCTATATGGTAGAAACCGAGTTACTGACTGGGCAATTTAGAATCGCTGAGATGGCGGGTGGATGGGGAAACCACATCATGCAGGACGAGCCCAGCTTCCTGGTCCTGGACTCGGCGCTTATATTGGTCGCGACGTATCTCCTGACAATCTTCCACCCAGGACTCTTCTTCCCGCAGATGTGCAGCGGGTACTATAAGAAGCATCAGGAGGAGGTCCCCGTGGGTGAGAGCAAGGACAACGCCGCTGAAGCTAGCGAATCGCCCTCTTCTCATGCGTAAAAGTCTCACCTTTTGAAGATACGAATTATTCGGGGGAAATGAAACAAGGGGTGTTTCTGGGGAATTCGACGACGGTGGGGTTGAAAAGGAGGCATATTTGAGGGAAGTCTCGGTTCACCTAGTTGGAGTTCCCAAGAATCCCACCCCTTTTCTTTAGACCTACCGAAGGAGGATCTTTGTTTTCTCTATAGAATTTTAGCAGTGCTCTCCGGATGGGGCCACGTATAAATACGCACAGATCTGATAGTAGACAGTTCTGTCTACGGATACTGAATAGATTTCTTGTTCAAACTGAAATTCGGTTTAATTCATGTTCTATGTCTAGGTTAGGGAGGATGCGTAGACCAAGTCTCGGGATATCGAAGCAGGCCATATTATCATGACTTGACCAATCGATCAGCTTCCCCGTCGTCGTCACTCTCTTCATCCTCTTCCTCGCTTTCTTCCTCGTCTTCCTCTTCCTCTTCCTCTGATTCCTCTTCAGATTCTTCCTCGGTCTCTCCCTCCTCACTTTCTTCGTCCTCGCCTTCGGCTAGCCAGTCATCAAGGGTCTTCGCTCCCGCCCCGGCAGCAGCAAGGCCGTTGATCTTAGACGGCATGGACTTGGCAGCATCATCTAGTCTTTCACCAGCCGGGACGATGGACTTCTCGGTGTCGTACCGCGATGACACGGTAGATTCAGTCTCGCGCAGTCGAGGATCAGGCTCCCTGCCAGGCTGGACCCAGTCGGGGAGCGACTCGTATCCCTGAATTCCGTGTAGGCCGCCACCACCAGCCAAGACAAGCGTCGAGGATCCCAAGAGGAACCCTTTTCGGGATTCCGAGGGGCTCGGGGCCTGCGGGGCAGGTTTGGGTGCTAACAGCATGAGAGTCGCGAGCTGGGGTACAGCGAGGAGCGAGCGGTACATTCTAGCCCGATCCCGCAAGTCGTACGACGTATCGTATCTTACGAGGAGGAGCGCATATTCCCAGAGTCGGGCAATGGGATGCGTTTCCACATCCTCTATTGCGTCATCATCAGCACTCCTCTCCTTTTCCGCCTCGCTCTTCCGGTTGAGATGATGGAGATACACCTTGGCAGCGAGAAGTAAGATCTGGCGTTTAGATGCCTCGGCTTCACTTGTAAAGTCCTTGAGGAGGATCCGTAGAACGTCTGGGGCTATGTTGTCCTCGCCTTTTAAGCCGGAGAACTCGCCAACCAACCAGATAATGGTTGCCCGTGCCTGGGGATCAGTTGCGGAGTCGAGATTTTTAGCTAAGCGTACCACAGTCCCGACATGTTTCTCGGGATCTTGCTGAATTAGATGTCGTATTACCGTGAGAGATTCGGCGGCCAGGACCCCATCCAGACTGGTGATCTGCCCCAAAAGGAGCTTCAAACACCGAGGTGCCGCAGAGGCATCCGCCTGAGCACAACGTCCGATGGCGCGGACAGATTCCCTAACTAGGGTTTTATTCGAACTCTGCGAGAAGTGCTCGAGCTCCTTCAGGATGAGGCTTTTGGTGTGCAGGGGGCTGTGCGGGAATATGATTGTGAGGATCTCGAGTTTCAACTCCCACACAGGTGCAGGATCTGTGGCCCTCACCAAGAAGTGGCTTGCATATTTTACAAAGTCCTTGGGCCTCATGAGGCAGACTGAGACGATGTTGTACAACGCAATCTGCCGGATGTCCTGTGCGCCTCGCAGCAAAGCAATGAGAGGACCAACTGATTGTTGCACATATTCCGGTGTCCCGACTTCAACAAATAGTCTGGATACAGCAACAACCACACCAGCATTACGGCTTTGTAACAGCGGCCGAACTGTGTTCAGTAGAAGAGTCAGGTCAGGATCCGTGGACGGAGCCGCCCGTCCTGCACCGGTAGATTCGCTGTAGAAGTCATCGGCCTTACCGTCAGCAGGGGCTTCTTCTGATGGCTGCCGTTTGCGTGGGAAGCATTTGCGAGCGTAGAATGGCATCAAACGCAGAAGGGCCAGCTGACTCCATTCATCCATGCCAACGATCTTCTTGATTAGGCTGCGATAGTGTTTATGAATAAGGTCGATTCTGTCGGGGCAGATAACCATAAAGGCCGTCACTGCGGCTCCTGCGACAAAGTACTGCTTGTCACCGAGCAGTGTCGACAAGTACTCGATCAATTGTGGTAATGTACTGGGGTCTAATCGGTAGCATTTCGGTATCGATAGCGCAGCAGCCTTGCGCACATGAGGGCTCATGTCCACCACGCCTTTCTTGATCGCCAGGGAGACGATTTGGCTAATCACAGGTACTCGGATGCCGGACATGGTCTTGAGCGCGAGGGCTCGGACCTGAGGGTTGTGGTCGGAAAGGGACTTCTGGATGGTGTTGATGGAGAGGAGGGCAAGGTCGGGCTCCTGTTCGGCGTGGTGTATTAGGTAGATGTAGACGAGCTTCTTGATCTCGAGGTTCGGGGATGCGACATTCTTGACCACGTTGGAGAAGAACACTATCGTCTTTTGGCTCTTGTACATCATCTGCCCAACCGTTCGTTAGCAATATGCGTGGTATTTAGTCTCGCCCATTGACGCAAGCCAGACATATTCGAGGTGGATAGACCAACAGCAAGAACGCGCCGCAATCCTTCAAGAATCTCTCTATCATTCCTACTGTCCAGGAGCTTCTTCATCTGGTTGCGATCTAGCGGTCGACTGTTCGTGCGAATACCGCGGGTCGCCTGGGCCGCATCGAGGGTCAGCTCTCTCGCTATGCAGGTCGGGTATGAATTAGCATGTGAAGGAACAAACTTCCTCTTAGATAGGGGGATGCGTACCAGTCTCCATGAGACTCGAGATCTTTGAGATGGACTCCATGGTGAGAGCTGCCCTAGCTTCGGATGCCTGCTTGTGCGGCGGCTCGGCTCTTGCCGGAGCGAGGTTCGATTGTCTCGTGAGCTAGATGAAGCGAGGCTTGCAGCTATCCACGGAGAGATGCTGGGCGGATGCAGTAGCTATGGTTGATTATGGATGACGTGCCGGTTGATCGGTCTCGTGCCGCTTGGGGGCCCACGCTGAGGGGCTACTACTGGCTGGAATCATGGTGGGGTCCAGGTTAGGCTAGAACCTCGACCTATCTTTCCTACAGAGCTTCATATCCATCTACGACCTCTTCACCACAGCAATTCACCAGACATGCCGAAGCTGGATTTAACAGATTGAATTCTCTCTATCGAGAACAAAATAAAGCTATGGATTCCGGAAAAGTCCCATCAACTCTCCTCTTGCAGCCAATATAATGGCACCTCGACCCGTTGTTGTTCCTCCTGCAACACCCGCCCAGTGTCTTCTAGACATCGCTTCTCGTTACAGCTATCCCACAACTGTCATCATCACATCAACAAAGGAACATTTCCTGGGATCGCTACAAGAGGAGGTCAGCATGCATGAAGAGCAACGGGCCCACGACTCTTCCCCAACCCCAATACTGTGCACGACTCTTCTACAAGTCGCTGCTTCTCGGCACATCCGAGTTGTCTTTGTGCCTACAGTTACACACCTGCGCGTCTATCTATCCGTCTTTTCAAAGGAAGATTCCCGGGTTCCTAAGCCTCCACATCAGCGCCCAGGTCAGGATTCCCACCCGGCGTTAATAGTCTACGGCTTTCTCTGGCTCCATCGCGATACCAGTGAGTGGTCAGCACAGGGACTCGGCGACTCTGCAGCTGCATTGGTAGAAGCTGCAGCACGGAATAAACTCAGAGCTGTTCTGATTGAACCGACCTCTGATGCTGGTCTGGCCCCGGACCCAAGTAGCAGTGCCAAGCAGGAAGAACACCCACTCAAGGAACATATACCGCTGCTTAGCGAAAAGAAGGCTGGATCCTGGACCGCTAGGACGGTTGAGTTGTACAGAGTTCTTGCACGCTGGTTTGAGATTGAGCCTCAGACTTCGCATAGCAGCCAAAAATGATCAAAATCGAAATGATATCCAGATTCTAAGACAACTCTGTATGTACAAGCCCATGTGAACATCTACTCCAACGCCAACCGGTGGTATCTTCATGCATCATGCCTTCGTAGTAAAATAGCCATTAATCATGCCGTCCAGATCAAAATGAGATCATGAAATATTTTGTTCCATCTCGGTGATGTACAACTTGACGTGGGCCTCCAGCTTCTGATACTCGTCTTGGGCGGCGTGGACCTCATTTTCAATGTTCTCTTTGAGATCGAGCATCTAGGCAGTGCGTTAGCCGAGTGGCTCCGAAACAGTCAATTATGAGCTTTGAAACGTACCTTCTTTTCAGTTTGCTCAATCCGAACTCGTCGGATATCGATTTCTTTGCCCTTTTCAGCATGCTCCTCCGTGAGCTTCTTATACTGAGCTCTCAGCTCATCCATCTTCTCCTTGGCCTCTTGTGCCTTCTGGTTGCTTTGCTCGCGCAGACGCTCCGTGCGCTCATTCCATTTGCCAAGCTGGCGCTTCAGCAACCCCTCGGCTCTCTCAACTTCCCTTGCGTTGTTACCCCTCTCAGTAAGAGCATCTCGCTGCTTCGCGTTTCTTGCCATTTCATCTTCCTCCTTTGCCAGTTCGGACGCAATCTCCTCCAGAATTTTGATACAGGCCGATACATCTCCCGCCACTACAGTAAACGAGTCCGTAGACGTCTGCAGCGCTCGGGCTCTCCGGTCAAGAGAGTCGAGGTGAGACTTGTCGTTGTTGAGCATCTCGCGGAGGTCGGCCAAACTGTCCTGCAGGCCCGAGGGGCTCTGAAGCATATACGGCCGCAGTTTGTTAGCTTCTTGCTTCAGTGTCAGCTTCTCCTGCGTCCCCCGTTCCAGCGATGCCGTCAGCGCGCCCTTCTTGTCCTTTGCGTCGTTCAGGCGCTCGGTCACCTTGCCCAGGTATCTCTGGAGCTCGAGAAGCTGCTTCTTCAGCTCCTCGTTCCTCGCCGTCTTCTCCCGGACCTGCGCCTCCATGACTTTTCGGTTGTGTCGGAGATCCTCGAGCCGTACTTCATTCTCTTGATTTTCGGTGTAGAGCGTCTCGATGCGATTCTTGACACTCTCGGCTTTGTTGTAGTACTCATCAATAACATCGGTTTGCGACTCGCGGAAGCGAACGAAATTAATGAGAAAGCTGAAGATCTTGGCCACCCGCTGGTACGTCGGCTTATAGAGATCGTTGAAAGTGAAGTCGTTGATGCCGCACTCCAGCATCACCCTTCTCAAGGCCACATAGAACCCCATGAGGTTCCGGGTATCCGGCGAAATCACATCCGCGAACTCGCCGCAGATATCCTCAGCGGCAGCCCGCATCGGTGGCTCGACGGTCTCGCGCGTTGCATTGAGGAGAAGCTCAGCGAACCACTCGAAAATCTGCTGGACGTGGGCTGCGCTGGGTTTTTGGAGATCAGCGATGGAGAAGGGAATTCCGAGCTCGGTGATGCAGCCCACAATCTCGTGATCGGGCAGGCGAAAATGCGTGTCGTCGTCTTTCTTGCGCGACCTTGACTGCTGTTGGTTGGTCGGGATTATGCTCATTCGTGGGTTGTACGTCATCTTGATTGTAGTTGCGCTTTAGAAGATGATGGTGAGATCGCTTGTGTCTTGTTGAGATATTGGCCTTGCGCAGGACGATAGTGAATCAAAAGTCGCTAACGAAGCAAATGCCAAGCAGTGGATGCAGCCTTACAGGAGCGGCGCCGTTGTAAACAATGCTTGCGCGTTGCTCCGGGAACTTGTCAGGTGATCAATCACGTGCCATCATTGATCTTCCCCAGAATCCGCATGTGCTTCATTCCAGGTTAGGCCAAGCAGCACGCTAGCGAAAGTAGGTGCAGAAGCCGCTACCCATCAACGTTTCAAGTTTCTAAGCGCTGCGGTCTATTTTATCTGACCATCTCATCTACCATATCCTTTGATCTTTCCTTACCGCCTATGGCTACGACTAATGCCAACACAGACCCTACACTTTCTGCGCGGATCAAACCATGCTCCCCCTAACTGTTAAGCGCTTACCAATGCCCCTAGTCGTCCACATTTGCTGGGACTTGAGGACTCTTGAGGAATGTGGGTACTTCGGACTGGGCGAGATGAGCTAATGTAGGAACCTCCATAGTACTGAAAAGGGACCCGTGAAGATCTGTTCTGGCCTTCCTGTCTAGTTTCAAATTCTGGTTTTGGGGATGACAGGTTCTTGGGCAATGGCGGGTATCCTGCCTTCATCGTCCATGTGAATGTACATGGAAACTGGGCTTTGGCTACTGGCTAGCATCTATCCGTGCTGCCGGACTCAATCGCAAGATGCGCATCATTGATTCGCTACAACTGACGTCGTGACTTGTACTAAGATCTCTAACGCGACACCGCCTGCCCATCAGTTAAAGAGGTCGCTCAATATTAGGTTGCTAACCGACTCATGACAATGACCTTGTGCTTGTCTTCCATGGTGCGGCATGGTCTAGTGCGCAAGGCCGTCAAACTCAACAGCCACCGCTTGGTCTCACCAGCTCCTCACCATTCTCGCATTGGGAAGTCTCCCCCTTTGGGATGCATGCACAGAGTTTCACCCTATCCACGTGTCTGGCCATCACCCGTCGGCCCAGACCGACTCAGAGGAGCAAGCTAGCAACAGACGGCCGCTCAACGGGCAGGAAGGATGACGCCCCGTTTCTAACTGGTCGTTATGCCTCACATCGTGGGGATGAGTTCTTTTCTTTTTTTCTTTTGCTTGTCCATCAGATAATGAATGCCCTGCATATGTCTCCCTTTCTTGCCATGGTAACCCTTTCCCTCTTGGGCCTAGACCCCTTGTCTCTCATATCTGTGCTCGATGTTGGTACGTGTAAGTAGTTGATGTTGACTACACCCCAGGTGTCCCCCAAATGGCAAGCGAGACGTATGTACTATGTACGTACGGCAGCAGCGCGCTATGCGATTCATGTCCCTGGGGACTCGTTTTGCATGATAAGGCGCGAACTGCCGAGAAGTCTATCCACTGGCCAGAGTCTAATTTGGTGATTGAGACACCGTGACCAATCACCTGGCTTCTCGTCCTTTGTCCAGAGCCATTTGCGGAGAAAGTTGAGATGACCCAGCCTTAAGCTTCTTTGGTCAGGGCGGGTGTCCCAGAGCGAAACGACGGCTAAATTGCAAGTTCATGAACGGACTGGCAAGCGTCGTCCGTTGAAGCCCTCGCTGCCAACCAACGGTCAAGAGGAACCATGTCGCGACGACAGGCAAGAGAGCACCGTACTGTGGAGAGAGGCCTGCAGGAGTGTGGAGCTAAAAACTACGTGTCATGCGCAGAGAAGAGAGAGCGATGCAAGCAAAGTGCTCAGGGTCTGGACTGTCCCCGGCATCCAGACATATATTTCGCAAAAAAGCCAGCGAGTCTGACCAAGGCCGGTGTACTCTCTCGAACCTATGAACTAATGCAAGGGAGACAGGGACACGCAGGGATTGGGCACGCTCCTACACGTGCGAGATTCCGCATGTAGCACATTGAGTCGGCTGTGCGCGAATGGCGACAGCGGTGCCCATTGTGAATCATCTCAACGGCCCTTGCAAGATGCGAATGATCAAGTGTGGTGGTGCACCCGAGTAGGACAGATTAGATGTAGTTGCAATATTGCAAGGCACATATGGCAGCTATCGAAATCGATCATGAGCCTAGCGGGAATCCCTTGCTCGGCCCACGCAGATCATGAGCGCCTCGATGACCCCAAAACGAGGGTCGAAGGCGGGATTGAGTACATGGGACAGCACACGCCGGAGCTTTCTCGTCCTGTCCTGGCTGCCTGCCTGCCTAAGAAAATGGGGGTGCTGGTTATTGCCAGAGTACAGCATGAACAAGGCATATTGTCTCTGGGCACGCTCCGCCCACTGAGCAGCGACTCATGCTGGGCTGTAAATGGACGAATACGAGGGCCTGTTGCGGGTCCCGCGCAAGCAGGACCCTCAGACCCGGGGGTGATACGAAGATTCCCGCAATCAAGCAAGCCCAAAAGGAAAGAAGAAAACGCTCAGTGACACACTCAGCGTTGCGCTGAAATGCCTATGCGGCGGGCGGGACCGAAAGATGTCTCGATGTGGAAACCAGACAGAGGTGTGGTACCTCAGCCCAGTTTGTGGTAGGTACCTGACCTTACCCTACCTATATGCAGCCGTTGGGTTCTCGGCACGAGGATGGGTTGATGCGGGACTGATTGTGCAAGCGGCGAGAGGTCTGGAACGAAGCAAGGAACGGCTAGATTGTTGCGAATTGATTCACTCCCGCCAGGTCTTGGTTGGTGGAATGTGATGCGATCAAATGAGGTCTACGGACCTTTCAGACTGGTTGGCTAGAGTTATTCCCGACGTCAATCGGGTGACGGGCTTGCCACTATTGTGCAAACCAACATGCCACTAAGACCCATTGATGGCGCAAGCTTCACCAACCGCGGCTGAATAGTAGTCTAGACGCAGTGTTCGTATATGGCGGAATGAACGAGTAGCACGGCCAATGGCCGACTCAGCAGGTTAGTGATAGCGCAAGCAACTGATAGACAACTTGCGGTCGGCCGAGGCCAGCACTATCACTCTCAATGGAAGCGGAAAGTTGTCCGTCGGACGAAAATCAGGCAAAGTTCAGGCTACGCGACTTTGTAATGCACTGTACCTTACCTCATGTGCATAATAATCTCTGGCACACCATATGATAATCCTGACCTCTGCGGTCTAATCACAGGGCGCGAACCCAGCTAGGAGGTGGGCTGGTGGGTTCATCGCTCATCGCCAGCGTAGACAGTCGCCAAGGAAAGGAGAGACTGGCTGGCAATGTGCATCGAACATGAAGGGAATTGAGCGGCAGAGACCCCGGGCCTTGGCCCTGTGCTGTCCTGGCAAGGGACCGGCAAGAAAAAAACCGGATGGGCAGCTAAAGTACCCATGACGGAAAGAATGTCGAATCTTTTCTTTTTCGGGGTGTGTGTGTGAGGATCCCTGCAGCCCATTAAAGTGGCATACATCATCAATGCTACAAGCATCCACGTTTCTGTGCAACGAATTTCCCACTGTAGGCGCTTGGTGATGGGATGCCGCTGGCAGAGGTAACCTTGTAGGGCCGTGCTGGTCGACTGTGTCTGGCAGAAATGCGCCATCGCCATCCCTACAGGATTAGAATTGCTGTGCTCCGCGTCCCATTTCCAGTACGAGTTCTTGGCGCTGGCAGACCGCTTGGGGAAATGATGAGGCTACTGACGGCTGCTAGATTGGGCTGGCCTCTCTTGATCGGCTAGGGCTGGCCTATCCCAGAGAAAACCTGGAAGTGCACCCTCGCAGCTAGTGCGCTAGACGTTGGTTCCAGTGGGCTAAGAACTGGCGGGATGCTTCTTGCCTCCAAAGATTCAGTTGTGACGGCATAGCGTGGTAGTGTCAGCTGGTCCCAACATGGGCGTGGTGCTAATAACAGCATCTCGGTCTCTCCAAGCCCCCAGGCCCAGGCCATTGTGGGAAAGGAGGGGCGTCCAGGACTCGGGGAGGTGAGCGAACGAGGTGGCCCCGGTTTTCATGGCATCCATTCTGTGCCCAGTTCCAGCGAGTCCAGTGATCCAATCCCTCTTAGCACAAAGTACCCGCTAATTAGTGAGTGCCTCCATCGCTCGGGACCACCCCCCCCTTAAGCAGGCGCGCCCCTCCCACTGACCTGCCCTCGCCAATCCACCACAAAAACAGCAGAGGCCCAACTTAAGAGGCAGGAACCCAAGAGCTACCTGCCTGCTGACACCTGCCTGCCTACACATTCAGCACCTCACCTTCAACACGCGGGCGTTTTCTTTTGCGGTGACTTCGACTGGCGGTCGGGAGCGGCTTCAAATTCCAGCAAGCAAAGAGGAACGGCGCATACGTCCTGGATTTCCTTTTCTCTCCTTTTACGCCGTCACCCCCTTGTATAAGTGCTGCCGCCCACTCGCCGCATCGTCGTCGACAGTGTCTCGAATATCTGAACCGACACGACCACCACGCCAATACTAGCATTCCACCGCCATTATATGTTGAAAACACAACAGCGAGTTTCCGAATCTCCGGGTATCTGGGATTCACCACCTCTTTCGCATCGCCACACCGTATAGATGCGCTTACCATCTTAGCCTACTGCTTAAGGCTACTATTGGTAGTTGATTTCGTCAACGAACGACCAAATACTGCCACCGGCGTCGACTTCTGGAGGACCTGCACCATGCTACAGCCCGTCGCTGACCTCGGAACTACCTACTTAATACTTCCATCGTCAGCCATACCCGAACATTAGGAACTGCGCCGGTCCACAGGGACTATCGCAGGATGGCCCTGTGGCCTTTCCGCCGCAAGAGCGGTCGGAAGCGGCCCCTCAGCGGCGCAGCTTTATCTGACGCTGAGGGGTCGTCTGCAAAGGCACATGCTGAAGGCGCAATCACCCGAGGCGCTTCACAGAAGAAGCAAAGGATTGAGCCTGGTCCGTCTAGCCAGCCTGGACGGAGATATAGCTTCTCTCCAGGTCGACAGGATTCCTTGGGCACAGAGAAGCGCAGAGCATCTCCGGATCGACGAGCCCGGCATTCGCGGCAGATCGATGAGAATGACCTCCCGCCTCAGCCAGAATGGGCGCGTACACCCACACTACACCATAATAAGCAAAAAAAGAAGTCCGCACGGGGAAAGAACAACAGGAAGAAGGAAGAAAGAGCCAGGGCTGCTGAAATCAAGGCCATCAGCGAGTTTGCGCCCGTCAGACCCGCTGCTGAGGAGTGGACATCAGGGCGGCCGATGAGGAAAGAGAGCAAAAAATTCAAGGCTATGCCTGGATTTGGAGTACCGCGTACGTCTGATGTCTCTATCCCTGTTCCTGGTTCGATCGATTCTAGCATGTCGTCAGATTCGGACTATGCTTCCTTCAAGGTCTCGGCACTAGACTCGCTCGCTCCAAGGCCAACTCTTCGCTATGAACCTGGGCCCAGGAGCTCGCCCTCTCGGACTCCTCATCCAGGACAGAGCAGATTCGGTCTTGATATTGGCCCCACGAGGCAACCTACATTGAAAGGCCCGAAGCGTATTGACGAGTTAGCCGATGACCTTGACGCTGGCGGTCTTCGCGAGCTGATGGAGCGGGAAGATAGGCGCCGAGAGCGACGACGACAGAAGGAACGCGAGCGGGCTGGACGTAAACTGGCTCGCAGCGCTGAGAAGCAAAAGGCTGAACTAGCCGAGGCTCGCAAAGCTGGAACTCCTCCTCCAGAGAATCTCGAGAGAGGTGTTGCTGGTCGTGAGCTTGTCGGTCTTGGCATTGACCCGCCCTCTGCCGTCAGGACATCATCCGAGCGTCGTGAATCCATCTCCTCATCTCGTCGCAAGTCTGAATCTTCAGACCTCGAGAAATCCGCGCACCCGCCCCGGAAATCGGCTGACTCAGGTGCTGAGCCAGCTGAGGAGCCTACTCCACTCGAGAACGAGCTCGTTGACAAGATCAAACATGAGTCTATTCTGGAGCCAGAACCGATGGTTTTGGACCAACCCCCTTGGAGGGTGAATCAAAAGAGTCTGCGAAGGATGTCCCCCAAGAGCCCGCTCGACAGGATCTTCAACCACGGGAACCCAAAGCACAAGAATCGACAGCATCTCTTGTCCAACCAAGCTCAAGGTTAGGCAGTCTTCTCCGCTTGAGGCGAAGCAAGTCGAAATCCACGGTGACTTCCGAGAGAGATCAAGTTGAGGAAGATAGTTTACGAAGAAGTACAGCAAGTAGCGGGACTCGGAACCGTCTGTCTCTTACCAACTTCATACGATGGGGAAGCAAACGCCTGCGTAAAAATCCAACTCCATCCTCATTCTCGAATACCTCCAGGGATGAAATGCAGGCCGCCGCTGCCGCCGCCGCAGCAATAAGAGCTCAATCGATTGCCCAAGCACAAGCCGAAGCACTTGCTAGGCTCCAAGGTCAAGAGTTACCAAGGACAGAGCCAGGGTCAGGTGTATACATCTCCCGAAAACAAGGCTCGCTCCGAACAAAGTCGAGATTCCGAGAGGACTTGCCAGATTATCCATCCCCTCCTGAGTCTCCAGTGCAATCGCCAGTGCAATCGCCAGACCTCCCAGTCGTGGCAGAATCCACGGGCGATGATACTCGCACACAGCCTATCCCAATCCCAGGAGCATCCGATCGTCAGCGCCCACGCTCAACTTCTTTCGACAGGGTGTCTTCAGTGCCCTCCCCTGACGCCAATCCGGTGCTCTCCATGTCCTTGGCTTCCGTTGACTCGGAAGGCTCATGGCTCTCTGGAAAAGTCAGCACCAAGCGATCGTCGGCAATGCGCGAGAGTCTGCTCAGAGCCAATCGTATTACCGAAGCTCCATTTGCCAGCTCGCCTACCAACACCACCCAAGAGGATCTGGCCATCGCTGATGACGATTATCTCGTCCGCTTGACGCCCAACCGAGAACCTAGTGGGTTTAACAACCTCCAAGGAGATGGCCGACCAAGCAGCGATGATGAGGATTACATTGACGAATCAGATGCCAAGTGGGGAAATGTTGGTTCCCACCCCCAAGTCGTGCACAAGCATAGAAGCACCCTGCGGAGCGTTGAAGGACTCCTCAATATCGAGTCTGAAGACGAGGAAGTCCCGGCCCCGCCCTCTCCCTTGAGCCTCGAGGATGTGGGCAGTAAATCCACCCCAAACGCCAAGGCCTCAAACTAAGTTCATTCTTTCACAGGTCAATAGACCTAGACAGAATGAGTTCAACCCCTACCAAAATATGATTTTGATGAATTCCGCGAAGATTCTGGCACAATCCGCCCAGCAACATATATCTAGACAACGACAAAGTCGGAACCCTATTTCTTTATGTCAAAACTGACCACAGTCGCTCTTTTCTTTTTTCGTCACCAACCATTTAAAAAACCTAACAGCTCAATAACCCTTGACCGTCGAAAGATATACACCAAAAAAAACTCGGAAAACTCAGATGAATATGGAGAAAAAAAAATCGAAAATTAACAAATGATCAACAAGAACGACAAAAGAGAAGAAAAGAGAAAAAAAAATTAAGAAATTCAACGGTCAAGCGGTGCGAACATAACGGTTACCAAAAAAAGGTTAAAACTCAAACAACAAAGGGCGGCTTGTGACCAATCTCGCAAAATTCATCATCACTCATATTTTTTTTGGGCAAGGCTCACTACAGGAACAATAGTTGTTGGCCAGCTGGATATAATTGGTTTTGTTGTACTATACGCACTTTTCAAAGGTATACGCGCGCGCTTTGGGTCTGCTTCATTATTTTTGCTGCACATATTACCTTGATACCCCGGAGCAATCGGATTTGGAGAGGTGCTATCTATTTGGAATTGGTGTATTTGTTCCTTTTACTGGAGAGGAGATTGGCGGCACACTGGGCTGGGAGGCTAATTCATCTAGGCTCTAGTGTGCGACCATCTACACTTGCGGAAAAGAAAAGAGTCGGTGTTTTTAATTGCTTTTTTATTTCTTTTTCACATTCCTACACTGCATGGAGAGGCGTAATTGGTTGCAATTTTTCTGGGGATTCCTTTTTTTGCTTATTCCACGGATGAAGCGGTGCTTCTATAAAGGATAGGAGGTTCTGAACAGGCGTTTACTAGGTTGGCCTCGGATAATAGTCTTTGACTGAAGGCCCTGATTCGATTTTAGGACAGCATAGCCGTCGAATACAATCGTATATTTACCAGTCACCAGACAGCTCTCGATATTAGTGGTGGATGTGACCTACGTCATACGCAACATGGGAGAGGTAGGATGAGGCCACCCTCAAATGGTGTGGGGAACATTATCTCCAGCTGCAGGAACAGGCATTTGAGATGAAAGCAGCGAGCCAATATCCGGCATCAACTGCTGCAGCGCATAAACTCTCATTCTCGCCAGCCGCAGACTTACGCACGGGAGGCTTCTGCACCCACTGAGTTCCGACGACGCCGTGTTGCTAAATTAAGTGGTTCCATCTCAGATGCAACCCTCCGAGTCTCCTGTCAGAACTTTGGCGCATACAGTGCCCTGGTTCGTGGACTACTATCCAGGATGAGGGCAGTACTTCTTTCAGCCGGTAAGGGGAAATTCAGAACTACGTACCACTGCATATTGCGGTCCGCTCTGCTTCTATTTTCCACGCATGAACTAGACACTAGGAGTGGATTGTTTGATTACCGAGTGGCGTTTCACTGTGCACAACTGGCAATGTAGCAGTGACCTGATGGTCATCTTGCGGACGCTAGATAAGGTGATTGTGACAGAGTGAGCAGCTTGAGATATTAAGCGTCCAGGGGGAGAGGGGGGTGCGCGGATCGTAAGCCGTATGGCGCAGCGTGTAGTTCCAAGCTGAATGAAGTGGCTTGATCAAAAGCAAGGTACGGTATTATCTTTGTATGGGTCTGGGCTGACGCCACGGGGAGTTGCTTGCTTGCTCGTCGCTTACATTGGATGTGTGAAGGGAGGACCGTGCCTGCTAGAGCAAGCCACCGAGGGAGAGGAAGACCAATGGCAGCCGGGGACTCATTCTATCGCATGGATCGAACAACCAGGAACGAGAGGTATTTTACCCCGGGATCTCAGCTCGAGACAAGCTTCCTAACCTCCGTTGGGAGAAGCTCAAACAAGCCCAAAAGCTTGGGAGCTCTGGGTTGCTGCTCCGCTGAGGAAGCATCCTGCGTCATCGGTTATCGTTATCGGGCATTATCGTTATCGGCTAATTTTCGTCATAGCTAACCTACAGCGGCATCCCGATATTTCACAGTCGCAATGGTTTAACCGACAATTGAAGCATCAGTCGCACACTCAAGCCTTCAGCGAACGCCTTGGTTTCCGAGACATCAGCAAGCCAAATCAGCCACCATGAACGCTCTCGCCCCCGAACAATGGCCTCCTCCCGCCATACCGTGCGAGCATCTGCATCGGCCGCGATCCGTCAGTTCCACTCGACGCCTTCTCGCTTGGTTGTCCACCATGCTCCAAAGTACGGCCTCGAAGACTTTTCGTGATAGCAGGATGTGTGTGGGACCGGAGCTGACAAAATGCCCGACCGCGTAGTGAGAAGACCTTCAGGAACCACCTCGCACAGAATGACAAGGTCATTGTGGACTGTTTCGCCGATTGGTGCGGCCCTTGCAAGGCCATCTCCCCGATCCTGGAAAAGTAGGGCTTTCGATATTCCTCCTTTTTTTTTTTTTTTTTTTTTTTTTTTCAAACGGCGGTGAAACTCCGTCGGAGGGGGTGGGTTAATTGCTAACATGTCCTTTGTCGCCAGGCTTTCCGAGACGGATGAGTTCAAGCAGATCCACTTTGTCAAGTTTGACGTTGACGAGCTCCCGGCGCTGAGCCAAGAACTGGGCGTCCGGGCGATGCCGACCTTCTTCTTCTTTAAGGATGGGAAGAAGGTGGATGAGATGGTTGGAGCCAATCCTGGTGGGCTGCAGACTAAGCTGAAGCTGCTTTCTCAGAGGTAGGCCATATGTGGATTTCAACAAGATAAATAAAACTTTTGTATAAAATCGCTCGGGAGAAGATTGGCCATGTTGTATAAGGATATGTCATTATTGACACTCGTAATGATGTTTGAACCCACTGGCGATTATGTATTAACTACGGAAAGTCTTTTTTTTTTTTTTTTTTTTTTTTTTTTTTTTTTTGGAAATAGAGATACGGTGTACATCAAAGCCAATTTGGTACAATGACTTTTGACTAAATGGTTGATGTTGGAGATAAGAGAGATGGTTAGCACTTGACCCGACTTCGGAGCGCCCTATGTCGAGCGGGTTCTTGCGGTTATGACAAAGGATGGATACGACGCTTTCATGCACCGCCAATACCGTGAACAACCGTGCGGACATGTTCCGGGCATAAGTGCCAAACTTGTATCCCAAGACATATCGAACCATATAAGTTGTGTTGTTTCAACAATTGATAGTTGTGACGGGAAAACAAGCATCAGCAATTGCGAATAGTCAAGATGGCTCCTACAATTGTTATCGTTGGGTGGGTTCGACCCCGGGCTAAGCTATACGGCTTATCAATCTGTCTTGCATGAGTGCCGTTCCTCACTGACTCTTGCGGATCTCAGCGCTGGCGTCTCGGGCCTCACTTCAGCCTTGCTGCTCTCGAAGAGTATCAAGGGATGTGACCTGACTATCGTGGCCAAGCATATGCCGGGTGACTACGATATTGAGTATGCGTCACCATGGGCAGGTGCCAACTTTGAGCCGTATGTTTTCTGATCCTCCTTGGTCTAATTCGCCGTTAACAACGGATTGATGTAGGATGTCAAGCAGGGAGGGGAGTAGATGGGAGCGCCGCACATGGCCAGAGCTAAAGAGGCTCACAGAGGAAGTTCCCGAGGCTGGAATTCATTTTCAAAGTAATGACACAACATTTGCCGCTTCTACCCCAATAAGGGAGATGTTATACTAACTCCTAACGTATCAAAGAAAGTCGTGTCTACAGGCGAAACAAGGACATGGAGGCTGAGGGACAATTGGGCCTCTTCGCCCTCGACCCCTGGTTCAAGGACCTCTTCGACGACTACCGGGAGCTCAACAACGACGAGCTCCTCCCCGGCACCGACTCGGGATGCGGATTCACCAGCGTCTGCATCAACACAGCCATCTACCTCCCCTGGCTCCTCGGGCAGTGCCGCAAGGCCGGCGTCGTCTTCAAGCGCGGGGTCCTCAGGAACATCAGGGAGGCCAAGACTCTGAGCCACACGGGACGCCCGGCGGACATCATCATCAACACGACGGGCCTCGGCGCACGCAAGCTCGGTGGTGTTGAGGACACGGCGATGGCACCGATCAGGGCACAGATTGTGCTTGTACGCAACGAGCTGCCGACTATGCTGTCAGTCTCCGGGACGGAGGATGAGCCTGCTGATTTGATCTACACCATGCAGAGGGCCGCGGGCGGGGGTACGATCCTCGGCGGGACCTACGATATGAACAACTGGGAGTCTGCGCCGGATCCGAACATTGCCCTCCGGATCATGAGGCGGGTTGTCGAGGCGCGGCCTGATATTGCTAATGGAAAAGGCGTCGCGGGTCTGGACGTCATCCGGCACGGGGTTGGGCTGCGGCCATACCGCCACGGGGGTGTTAGGATTGAGGACGAGAAGCTGGATGAGAGCACGTGGATTGTTCACAACTACGGGCATGCTGGATGGGGATATCAGGGGTCCTATGGGTGTGCAGAGCAGGTGGTAGAGTTGGTGGACAAGATCCGTGCTCAGGTGAAGAGCAAGCTATGAGTGTAAGTCTGTTGAACTATTGTCTTATTGTTTGAGGTATGAATAGGCAAACAATATACCCAGCGCATCAAATTTGTGAAAAGAAGAAAAAAAAAAAAGATACTGTTGTTCTTGAGACATATCAATTTAGAACAATGGGAGCTGCTGTGAACTTATAAGTTGAAGGTTACTTATGTATGCATCTGCCGAGGCGTGAAACACGTGTGCATTTAAAGTTCCGTCGCGTGGCGCCTTGACTCAGAATTCTTGCCCCCAACTGCAAGACCCCACCACAACGTCAAGCTCAGAGCGTCAAGAGGAGAGCTCCAATGGCTTCCTCTCGAGCCCAAGGCCTTCCCGGGCCTGTTCGATTCGTTCTCGATGTCGCCACTCGCCGAAACGAGTATGCCAAATTCATCCCTCCGCTACTCTGGCTTGGTGATGCGCTGCTCACCTGCCTCGTCATTTGGAAGGTCCCTTGTAAGCTATGGCCAACGCAGCCAGCGACGCTGATCTAGCTAGCTATCTATGCGAAATCGCACCGACTGACATTTTCGAAACCAAGATACCGAGATCGACTGGGTCGCGTATATGGAGCAGGTGTCGCAGTACGTCAATGGCGAGCGAGACTATACGAAGATGGAGGGAGGCACGGGGCCCCTTGTCTACCCAGCAGCACACTTGTACACATACACCGGTCTTTACTACCTGACGGGTGAGGGGAAGAATATTCTCCTTGCCCAGCAGCTGTTCGCTGTGCTGTACATGGCTACCCTGGCGGTGGTCATGCTATGCTACTGGCAAGCCAAGGTATATTGCGTCTAGATCGAAGCTCTCTTCGTGCACTCTATTCTAACGGAGAGAAACCCCAGGTCCCGCCGTACGTCTTCCCGCTCCTGATCCTATCCAAACGACTGCATAGCGTCTTCGTCCTCCGTTGCTTCAACGACTGCTTCGCTGTCTTCTTCCTCTTTCTCACCATATTCCTCTTCCAGCGCCGGTCGTGGACTTTCGGAGCGATTGTATTTACGTGGGGGCTGGGTATAAAGATGTCGCTTCTCCTCACACTCCCTGCTGTGATCATCATTTTGTTCCTGGGACGAGGGTTCTGGCCCTGCTTGCGGGTGCTTTGGCTGATGGCGCAGGTCCAGCTGGCAATCGCGGTTCCTTTCCTCCCCGCCAACGCCAAGGGCTACCTGGGACGAGCGTTCGAGCTGTCTCGCCAGTTCAAGTTCGAGTGGACCGTCAACTGGCGCATGATGGGTGAAGAAGTCTTCCTCAGCCGGCCGTTTGCGCTTGCCCTTTTGGGGTGCCATGTCGTGTTCCTGCTCATCTTCATCATCGTCAAGTGGCTGCAGCCAGCCGACCGCCCCCTTCTGGACATGATCTTGTCGGTTATACAGCTTAAGCCCCCATTCACGCCGCCAGAGGAGCGGCGTGTATCGCTCAAGGTCACCCCGGAGTTTGTCATGACCACAATGCTGTCTGCCAATGTAATTGGCTTGCTATTCGCCCGATCGCTGCACTACCAGTTCTATGCCTATTTGGCTTGGTCCACTCCCTATCTCATCTGGCGGTTTTGGTCGAATCCCTTGGTTATTTATGGCGTTTGGCTGGCCCAGGAGTGGGCATGGAACGTCTTTCCAAGCACCCCTATCAGCTCGGCAGTTGTTGTCAACGTCTTGGGTCTCACTGTCCTCGCAGCTTACTTTAGCTCGTCAGAGGACGGGAGAGCTGCCCAGGCAGAGGCCTCATCATCTGAGCTAAAGAAGACAAAATAGGACGTCCAGATAGAGTTTCTCACAGCTACAATTACTCCTCTTCCGAGTCGCTAGGTGGCATTTTGCCGACGTTGGACTCGTCTTCCGAGTCTTCGTTGTTGTAGGAAGACGTCTTCGGAAACTCCTCGGGCCTGGAGCGAAGCTAAGAGTCAGCAAACATGAATTCGTGTGAAATATATACCCTATCCCTGCGTCACATACCAGTACGATTGCTTGCGCCATAGCTTTTCGTCACGCACGACGTTGATGATCTCCCCGTCTGCTCGAGTCTCTTCTGTCTCGGCGGGGTACCGCTCAGCGACGACGAACCCGCCGCGCTTGATCCATATGGTGTTCCGGAAACGCTGCGCGAGCTCCAGGATAATCGGCTTCTTGTTGGCGAGCTCGCAAGTGTACAGGTTGTTGCCCTCGGGTTTCACCACCCTCACAATGTACTGGTTGGACTCAAGGCTGGTTGGTGGAGTGAGGGATGCCTCGGCAGCGGCGAGGACATTGCGCTTTGGACGACCCATAGTAGTAGACAGATAAAAGAACTGTTTGAATGTCTATGTTCTATCTCGCGATCTGACCAGTGCGTGCACCTCTCTGCATGGTATTTCACTAACTTTTTTTTTCTCCGAAGTTCTTTTGGGTGGGTTGGAGGGGCATTGTGGGCTTGGCAAGTGGGATGTCGTCCGGATTAACGCATGATCCCAATATAGTAATATCCTTCAACCCACCCAATTTTGGTAAGATTGACCGTTGGGCGGACTTTCCCGAATTGGATGTCCGTCAATATTGACAACGCCAAGTCGCTCTAGTAGAATCCATCATCGCGGGCTGTGAGCTGCGCCTGTGTGGCATAAACGAGCAGGTCAAGGGGAGAAGGCGAGATAACAGCTGTGCATTCTTCACAACTGCCGCTCACCAACCGTGACATCGACTATCCCAGTGGGTGTGTGCATTAAGGTTTATGGCTCGGACCGGTGCCAAGCTGTCAACACTGATGAAACCTCAACAACGCTCAGAAAGTGGGCTGGGCATGGGTGCGAGTCCGGCCCTGTGGGACGAAAGAGCCGACTGTTCCTCTGGGAGACGGCAGTAAGACCGAAAGCAGTCATTCCACTACATTATTTTGCACAATATATGCCCGTGGCGGGTGATAAGTGTACGCCGCGAGCTATGAAAGGCCTGCGGGGGTCATCCAGTTTCGCCGCATTGAGGCCGAGAGATACGAGTCCCGGCTTTGATAAAAGTTGCCTCCTGCATGGCTGAAGGGCGCGGCTGTTTGATATCTGCCGCCTTTTCCTAGACTTGTTTCCCCGGCAAGTTATGGCGACGTCCGTCCTAACATGTCTTGAAATGAAGGCTAGACCTCCCGACTTACACGCCAACGATGGGACCTCAGACTCCGCCGCGGGCGGTAGTAGCGAAGAGCTGGCCGTGATCCAGCCCAGGACGGGGACGAAGGCCGTAGAGCTTCGGGCTCACCCGGCGGGTCAGAGCTTCCCGACAGGAGCTACCGCCTTCTCCGCCGAACACGATGATCTCGAGAGGAGCCGGTCGTCGAGCCCTGTGCGAAGCCGTGACGTTATGGAGAAACTCCCTAGCGTTTGGGAGCCCTTTATGAACCGGTTCCGCTTGTTGGCCGTCTGTGTTGCTAGTGTTATAGGCGGGCTGAACGACGGGGCCTTTGGTGCCCTGATTCCGTATATCCAGTCGTGAGTGTCGTCCGAAGCCTCCGAGCCAACTTAACCCATATGGTTCTGATAGTTGTATGTGTACTAGGCACTATGGCATCGACTACGCCATGGTCTCGATGATTTTCGTGGGACACGCCATTGGATTCATCTTTGCCGCCGCATTTTTGGATTCTTTGCGAGACAAACTCGGCCGGGGCAAGGTTCTGGGGTTGGGCCAGGCGTTGATGTTGTTGGGATACTTGCCGGTGGTGTTCACTGCCCCCTTTGCCGTTGTTGCCTTGAGCTTTATATTCGTGGGCTTTGGCATTGCCACAAACGACGCTGTGGGCAACGTCTTCTGCGGCGGTCTACAGAATGGCACCTTTATGCTCGGGATGCTGCACGGCTCGTTTGGACTTGGAGGTATGATGGGTCCTCTGATAGCTACCACACTAATGACTGTCGCTGAGACGGTATGGAGCCGGTATTACATCGTCACTCTTGGCCTGATCGTCATCTGCGTCGGCCTTTCCCTCTGGGCCTTCAACAACTACGAGAAGGAACAGGGCTCACCGGCCAACGAACCCCTTGAAGCTTCACCCTCCTGGGCGTGTACTCGACTCTCAATTCGAGAGTCATTCTTCTCGGATCCATCTTCATCTTCGCCTATCAAGGTGCCGAGGTGTCTATTTCAGGCTGGGTCATCTCCTTTCTCATCACTGCTCGTGACGGCGACCCTTCCTCTGTCGGATATGTCACGGCCGCCTTCTGGGCATGCATCACCATCGGCCGGCTCGCCCTCGCAGGCCCGGCCCAGCGCATAGGCGAGAAACTATTCATATACTGCTTGACCCTCGGTGCCCTGGCTTTCCAGGTCCTCGTGTGGGTCGTGCCGAATATCGTAACCAACGCCGTGGCCATCTCCATCGTCGGCCTCATGCTGGGACCCATCTACCCTTGCTCGGCTGCGGTGTTCTTGCGGAACATGACGAGGCGGGAGGCCGTGTCAGGTATGAGCACCATCAGCGCCTGCGGGAGCCTTGGGGGTGCCGTCGCCCCCTTCATTACGGGATTGTTGGCGCAGGCGGTTGGGACGTCTGTCCTGCACCCGATTGCTATTTCTATGTTCATTGTCATGCTGATATGTTGGTGGGAAATACCCTCTGAAGACAAAAGGTCAGAGTGAGCTACTCTGGTATTGCTTGTTTTTGAGTAACTATCCAATGTTGCTCTATAGGGATAGTGTTCATTTTTTTTTGCCAATCAATCCCTTAATAAGGCCAAGGGCGCGAGGTTGCTCTTCCCATGGTGTTGCTGGACGGCGTTTTCGCCCATTGCGGCATCGAACACCGCTGATACAGGCGCACAGGACCAGAACTTGTAGCACAGGACGGGGACTTCGACCAACCGGCATGGAAGGTTGGGATATAACATAGCCAATAGAGTGAATAGGTACGTAGCAAGGTTGCATCTGAAACGTGTAACTGCATACATTCGGGCTGAATCTTGAGCGGCAGGCATACTGCTCTTCGAAGAGGCGGGATTTCCTGAATTCTAAGACTTATTTCGAGGAACGTAATCATACGACCTGATATGTTCCCAAAGCGTAAGATTTCTCCTAACGAGGTCTCTGTTTCTAACAAGATTTCTGTTCCTAACGAGGACTCTGTCGCAGACGCCCTAACGCCGTGCCTGATGATTCTTTGGACGACAGTAGCTCGACTGCAAATGATATTTTGAGTCTCTTCGGGGCTGCCAGAGACAAGTTTCTCGATTCCTTGTCCGTCGAGGACAAGAAGAATATACTTCCCCTGCGCTTCGAGTGATGACTTCGTCAAGGCCATTGACAAACTGAAGACCGCAGCGGGTAGAACCTCCACGAAGGCTGCCAAGGGGTTGAAATGTCTTTATACCCTAAACACATTCTTCCAGCCTTATTTTGATGTTGTGGGAATTTTCATTCTGTGTAATCCAGAAATCTCTGCCATTTTCTGGGGAGCTCTCCACCTAGTTCTCGAGGTATGTCGGCCTGCTTGTTGCATTGGTATCCACTAAACAAGGCCATTTTAGTTGTCCGGCCGGGTTGAGACGTTCTTTGAAAAGCTTCTCGAGCTCTTTGTCCACATTCGAGATGCGTTTCCCAGGTACGCTGACGTGGTCAGTCTGTGCAAAGACGCCGATTCTGAACGAATTCGACAAAACGTGTTGGAAGTATATCTGGACATGTTTGAGATATTTCAGGCTGCGGTAAAAGTATTCACGAAGTCAAGTGGAACAGAGTTTCTTGTACCCCTACAGATTGCGCACACCCCAAGATATACGAAGGCTAACTGTATATCCATGAACACCAGAAATCAAGAGAACGCCTGTCGTTCTAGGTGCGCTCCTTTGGAAGCCTTTCGATATCAGATTCAACCGTCTGATCCAGAAAATGAATGTCCACAGAGAAACATAGAGGCAGAGGTCAGAATATGGAAGCTGAAGCGGGACGATCAAACCTACACGGAAACGATGATTTGGCGAAAGTATATCAGCCAAGAGCTGAAAGATACAAAGGAAGAATTTCGTGTTTTGTCCGAAGAAAAGCGATTCACTGCCCTGGAAAAGGAAGCGGACTTGGAATCAAGAAAAGAAATTCTAGTTATTCTTAGGGAGCTTCAAGCTGAGAAACGCAGATTAGAGGGGCGCCGTCTTGGTAAGTACCCTTGTCGAACTATTCCTTACACATCCAGTTGGCATGTTTAAGCCCATGGAAACTGATTCTTCGTGAAAAAGAAACATTTGAGCGAATCCAAAAGTGGCTCGACTCATCAGGCTCTGCTAAGATTCGAGAATCAAATTCACAGCTCAGAGAACCTAACACGGGAGAGTGGATTTTAGATGATGCTCAATACAAATCATTGTTTCAACCACAACCCAAAACGAATGAGACGAAGAGCCAACAAAGTCGCCGGTTTGGGAAAAACATGCTTTGAATTCAAGGTAACTTTCACAATTGTGTCTATCCTATCAAGTGAGACAGCTTTCTTACAAACATCCAAGGCAATCCTGGATCCGGAAAATCAGTCCTCGCGACATTTCTACTGGATTACTTTAGAGACAGAAGAAGATGAATGTGGAGAGAAAAGATACAAGGTCTTGTATCATTTTTTCCACTTCAATCACCCTGAGACTATCACACCTAGCTCAGCTTTCAGATCCCTTCTGCAACAAGTTCTTTGGTAAGGACGACACGATCCATTCGTAGTGGATAAGTTTCTCTTTTTGATGACTTGTCAAAAGGAAAACGCTCCATCGTTGGTAGCAGAAAGTCCCTCGGTTCTGATTTCATTTCTCCAGGCATGTGTTGATGGTCAAACAATCATTGTAATCGACGGCGTTGATGAATCCATAAACCACGAGGAATTTATCAAAGGTCTTCTAGAAGCGACGAAGGCTTCGTCGACTAAAGTACTGGCATTGAGTCGTACTAATGTCGAACAGCTACAACGATCGGTCCCTCCTGAACAACATTTGCCATTGCCGAAAAAGAAGATGGAGTCAGACATTCGTCTATTCAGTCACCGAGAACTAAAGGAATTCATCGAAGATGGAATTCTCCCGGACTGTGCCGACGGGTGTCTCGACGAACTAGCTGATCGTGTGGCTCTTGGAGCTGACGGGATGTTCTTGTGGGCTCGCCTTATGATTTCATTCATCCAATCTCCCGCACATTCCAAAGACAACGAGAATGAGCATATTGCGAGAGATTGACTTTCCTGAAGGCTTGGGGAAAATGTACCAACGCATTTTCTGTCACATTAGGAACTCAGGCGAGACAGCACATAGACTGGCAACTCACCTTCTGGTCTGGTTGAAGTACCGCGCAACAGCCATGAGCACCAAACAAACTCGCCGGGCATTATCTAATGCAGCAGTTTGGTCCATGGGAGACCAATCTAACGATATATTGGACTTTGAAAAGGCGGCACTCATTGCGTGTGCGGGTGTGGTGGAAATTTGCCCCTTGCCATCCAATTCGGAGGTTACCAACATTCTGAAATTTTCACATCTTTCAGTCAAGGAAATGCTCGATTGGCCAAATACAACATTCGAATCAGAAGATCAAGCTGGCCAGCCACGATTACAAATGATTCCAGCTTCATCTTCTTTCGTGATGAATCTACGCTTGGCAACACAATGTCTTCAACAATTGCTCTACTACACTCCTATACAATCTCTCGCATGCAAATTCGGAACAAATGTCTCAGCAGCCACAGTCGGACGTGCGCTCCCCTTCACCGACTATGCTGCCTTGTACTGGATGTATCATGCGACAGGATCACGCTTTGAACTAGATCCTGAATCGCCTGGGCCGCCTACAATACTCAGCGCCTCATTCTTGGATGCATTTAGAGTCTTTTCTAAGGAGCTAAGAACATTTCTGGAATCGCCCAAGTCATTGTCTGTGTGGCTCGAAACCTACTACACTACCAAATTAGGAACATCTCCATCAGGAACAAAGCTGCGTTCTTGGGCGAGCTGGCTTTCGGATCTTTCGCAAAAAGGCCTTCTAAACGTTGATAGCCAGCTATTGGGCCTTATTTTCGAATTTCGTTCAGATCTAGACCGTATCATTGCAATATGGGATGAAGCCACTGCAGTGAACTTCTCAGCTGGAAGCTTGTTCTTTTTCTCTGGAGGAGTCTGGGTAATTTCCCGGGCCCCTCAAAGGCCTAGCATCGCGGTTTGAATGAAAGGCCGTACAATTCAATATCAGCAACATCATCTGATTGCTCGCTTCTTGGTGTTTTGGCAATGTGGGATCTCAAGTGCCAGAACCTAAGTAGTGGTTATTCTTGGTGGGTAACATATGATCTATGGCCATTGGGCGGCAACGGTCAACGCATTGCAAATGTGGCGGCAAACATGGAGACGGGTGAGGCGTATGCTTACTGTATTTGGCTGGGAGTCGTTCTTAGTATTAGCCCTGATGCTATGGCATTCTCAGTCCGGAACACTATATGGCGACTCCTTCCAGATGATTCATGCAAAGCCCAAGGACTTTCAAGTCATGTCTGGGCTACTCCTATGCATTACGAATCGTGTTCATTGGGAGATCGTCGAACTCTCGAGGGATATGGTATCCTGTCTGAAGTTTGGATGGATTCAGATCCAATCCTCAGTAAGACTGCTTATGAGCTGTCGGACCCATCAAGCCTCTCTGATATCGATAACCCTGCACTGAACCGAGAATTCAACCCTATTCGACTATCAGATTCCAGATCTCACGTCGGGGGCAATTTTAGCAAGACCATATTTCATCCAAAATTGCCAATTGCTCTGGTCAAAACGAATTTTGGCAAACTCTACTTATGGGGCTTCTTGAAGGGTAATAGACTATCTTAAAATCAAGTTTTAAAAAAGAAGCTAAACTGACTCTTCGAGGAGAGGCAAACTATTTCTATGGATTATGACGAGAACGAGATTGTGGATTTCTCAGCCTGTGGGGAATACATATTGTGGAAAGGAAATTCTACCATTAAGTTGTATCGTTTACCATCTACCTTGTTTACAGACAAAGAGGGCTCACGAGCTTTGGATGCCTCAATATCAGCCGCGGGAGCTTCGAGCGGCCTCCGTTTAGAGGCTGCAGACTAATCATATGAACCACACACCACTAAGGACACTGCAGGCGAGCTTTGTCGCCTTTCTAATTCCTCCCCTGGGAAAATAGTAGGCACTCTGCAGGCGGGCTTCAGTGGAGTAGAGACAATCATGTCTACTCTACTCAACGAGGACGGTGTCCAACTCCACGTAAACAGTGGTGAGATGCAGCATATATTTCAGTTGCAAGAATTCCGACCGAACTGAGACAGGAGTGCCGCGTGGAGATTAGACTGCCGGAGCCACCCGGAGACTCACTCAAAGTCATTCTTCATCAGGGTGAGGTCTACAGGGATGCACCTCTACCTTTGATTATTGAACGCGTTCCAAGGTTTGTGGCTCGTCCGCAGGAACAGGGGCTACTTGAGTACCGGAAGAATCGACCTCTTCTCAGTTCTCATCAGCATGGTGCCGGAGAGGCCAGTGACTCCCAGAAGTCTGCGGATGATAATGAGAGAAGTGAGCTATTTTGGTGGGCAGAGAACGGGAATTGAGGTATTACTATAAGATATCGTCTAAGGACAAGTTTACTCCCTAAAGCTCATCTCCTCGTGCTCCAACCTGACCCATCACCACTCTGGTCTATGCAATACAGTTGCAGTCCTTAACTTTAAGTCTTACCTAGGAGTCTATACCTTCCTAATTTCCTACTTCCTAATCTGAGGGTTTGTATCAGTTTTTGATGCTATGGATGAAAATACTTCGTATTCAAAGTCTATATCAGGTTTTATATAAATATCCTCTTGGTTTACTTCTATTGAAAATTGAGGTCTTCGCAAATCTATGGCATGAAACAACTCTATTATGGCTCAACCATCTCGATATCCTCGCCATCAAAAGATTCTAATGCGCAAATATGCAATCAAATCCGACCCTTGGCGGCTTCTTGGACGTTAGTTTTGCCGGCAACGATATCCTTGACGGTCTGGGTAATAGTTGTCCAGTCGCGGAAAGTAACAAATGGGACCTTCTCGTTCTCGCAGTAGGTGACAAGATCTAGTCGAAGTCAGTCAGCATCATGAGTTGGTCGTATGTCGTTGTCCACGGCGGCTCACCCTTGTCGGCCTTGGCGAAGAGAAGGTCGGTCTCCTTGGCGGCTGACAGATCGGAAACTCCGTCACCTGCGTAGAACAGCGTCGGCCTGTTAGGTAGAGAAGAATATTTTCGAATCTCGATGGACTTGTCGTGTCCGTGAATACTGTAGCGCATTGTTCAGCCCAAAGTCCATTTTAGTCGCAACAAGCGAGAACAAACCTATCGTCGTGGAACTTGATGGTCCAGCCACCCTTCTCGTTGAGATCCTTGCCCTCTCTGCTTGCAACGTCGTTGCTGACAATCTGGATATCCCAGCCAGGGCCCAGCAAAATGTCCAGGAGAGCTCTGATGACGGGCTTCATGCCACCGCTCAAAATGACAATGGGAACATTGTTCTCGCGAGACCAGTTGTAGAACTCGGCGAAGCCGGGGTCGAGCACAATGTTCTTCTTGAGAATTTCGAGGCACTCGTTAAAGGGGGTGTTGATGCTGTCGAGCATTTCCTGAAAGGAGTCGCGGAAGTGCACATGGCCGAACAGGACCCCCTTGTTGGATTCGACGCGCTTCGCCTTGCCGAATCCCAGGTTGTCGGTCATGAAGTCATTGGAGTCGGCGGTGGTCACGGTGCCGTCGAAATCTGTGAAAAATATGAACTTGGGGTTGGTGGCCAAGGCGGGTGTTTCGCTGTTTGTCGACGCCATTTTGAGAACGAGTGTTGTATCTGGTCAGAAATGACCTTAGAAAGTTCCGCAGATCTTTTCAGGACTCTATTATAGAGGAATTGCGCAAGGTTGTATGAACAATTGGAGAGAGAAAAAAAAATAGGAGGGAGGAAGATCAGGCTCTGAAGATGCAATTATGGAGGGGCACCGATGGAGGGGCTGCTGCAGCGTGGGGGTGAGATAAGATACGGTCCACGTAAATGCCCAGCAAGAAACTTGCGATTCAAATGGTGATTTGCTCTAGTTCTACGGGCCAATGCTTCGCCGGCTATACTAAAATGAGAAGAGGCGCCTCGAAGGAACATAAACCCGCCGAAAAACCGCAGCGCCGTTACACTGTCCCAAGGCTCTCTGCGCAACGGGAGCGATGAGGAGCGCGGAGAATACATTCTGGGTCAAGCGGCGGCTGCACGATGACCGCTGTCGTCATGGGCTAGAGCTTGGCCATAGCATGTGGCTGCAGGGGCTGCAATTAGCGCTGTTGGACCCGGCCGAATCGCCGTACATGCCATGCTCTCGAGTCTCGGGAGGGTTAAACAATTTCAGCCAGTTTCGGAACATGAATCTATGAGAGCAATTTTCCGTAAAAGGACCCGATGAGCACCTCTTGACTTTATTGGGTTGCCGCTACTCTGATCCTGGTGTTTGATCAGCAGGAAAAAAAAAGGAACGTTTCTTCCAGCTTCTCCGTTGATCTGAACGGTGACGGTGTCGTCGGTCTTGGCACGGCCCTCCGTATTAGGGAAGCGGTCAGCGTGAATGGCATGGCAGAAACCCACGGAAATCCCCGGCCGGACCAGACTTAGAACCCAACATGTATCGGCTACCGGAACCTCGAATGTCGCGACGACATAATTAACTCGGAGATGCAGCCTTTCGGACGCCCCATCGCTCGGGCTGTCGTGAGCCAGACAAGATTGGGGCTCCAGGCATCCTCGAGGTTCAGCTCCTCATTGAATTGGGGACCTTGTCTCCAACCGACATACCTACTGTCCCCATGCGGCCTCGGCCCTCGCAGTCCATGGCGGTCTTTCTCGTCACAGCCACCGAAACCCCCGAAGGAGGCTACTGGAGATGCGCCGGCAGCCCCTGAGGAACATTCTCAACCCGTCGACAAGTTGAGCAGAATTACCGACCACCGCTCGAGCAGCAGGGAGCACCGGGATCTCCCTTCGGCATTGGAAAAGAGACGCAGCGAGATGAATCAAAAATTCAGCGAGATTATGGACAATGTACAGTCTCGGGTCCTCACAGCGTCGAAAACCCTCAATGAGATGACCGGATACACCAGCATCGAGGCCATCAAAGCAGACAATGCCGCCCTCGAGATATCCCTCGCTGATGCCCAGGCCCGCGTCCGCACTGCCCGGCAGGCCTACAAAACGTCCAATTCGAAACGAGCGACTACCCAGCGAGAGGTGACAACGCTCCTTGCGCGGAAGGAGTCGTGGACTCCGAGTGACCTTGAGCGATTTACGGAACTGTACCGAACAGATCATTCTCTCGAGGGCGAGGTCGCGCATGCGCAAGAATCTTTAACCGAGGCTGAGGCGGAAGAGCAGAGCTTAAGTCAAAGGTTGAATAACGGCATTCTGAAGCGATATCACGAGGAGCAAATTTGGAGCGACCGCATTCGGAGGGCCAGTACATGGGGGACATGGGGTCTTATGGGGATGAACTTTCTCCTGTTCGTCGTCATCCAATTCTTTGCGGAGCCTTGGAAACGAAGACGTCTCGTCAAAGGAGTAGTTGCCGAAGAAAAAGGACTGTTGGAAGAGGTTCGCTCCGAGCTGAATGCTCTCAAAGAGGCTCTGCAGCAGCGAGAAGATGAGAGGTTGGAAGCGACACAGCCTGAGGGTCAACCTACCTTCGCAGCGGTTAAGGAAGCAGTTCCGGAAACAGTCGAAGCAGAGGCAAGAGCCACTACAGCGCGTGTGGTTGCCACCCCTGAAACCAAAGCCCAACGACCAAGAGGCGCAAAAACAACACTTCTGGGTCTAGATCTGGATTTAGATCTAGATGCATGGAAAGACTTTCTACTTAATCTACCAAGATGGAGAGCTGCATTCGAAGATTTATTCAGCGACAGGCGGTTAGACTTCCGAATGAAAGATGCCTCCGTTCTGGCACTGGAGGGCGCATTGGCCGGCGCAACACTAGCTGGCAGCCTCGTCTGGATTATCATTCGCACCTGAGCGGACAGCGATATAGAATAGTCTGTTTTGTACATTATCATGTGTGACGAATCTACTGCACAGTGTAATATAGAATACATATTTCAGCAGATGGGCAGATTAGCACAAGGGGGTAAGAATCAATGTTCGTGTTGCGCCGGTAGGCAGATATTCACCATGTAATCAGCCCATATTACTGTGGGATTATGGACTGTCCCTCCCACCCTTGCACTGCTGAAATATTCCTCCGCGGGTCGTACCTACAAGGAGAGTTCCCGTGGGACATTTGGCGTACGATATATCGAGCTACAATGCTATGAAATCCTTATGGGGTGCCTTTCCTAGGAGGAAGAATGATCTTGTTTTGACAGATCATATTGTATTTAGTTCCTCAATATTTCGGCCCCACTATAAACTGTTAAGCTAACTTCCGGATTACCCGTCTTCCAATGCAAAGCCACCAAAGGTGAGCTGGCATCTAAACTGCCCCGCGGGGATGATATTCCTAGCTCCATGGGCTCTGTCCTAAACCGACTCTAGCTACCCTCACACAACACAATGTTCGCAATACTTTAGTAGCCAATATTAGTTTGACTGTGTCGTCGTTTGACATTTCATTTCTGATAGAACCTTCCAATTTCTCCAAGAGTTGGTATGGAATTACTGTGGAAATCTTCGGCCAGCTGTTAGGGCTCGAACAACCTAGAAAGTCACTACGGAGTTAGGACTATCCATGCTCAGCGGGCCGGCGGATGCTACCTGCTGCTGGAGATTTCCTGCAGATGGAGTGGTATAGTAGAAGCAGCAGTAGTGCCCAATCTGATGTTAGATGCTGCAACTTGAAAGTATATCTGTTACCAAACAGTGGGGAATATAGCGTTAGGGACAAGGAACATAGCAATGGGATTTGAAGCCTCGTGGCATCCTTTGACAAATGTTCATTTTAGGATATTAAGGAATATAAAAATCTCGACGAGCCGTCTCTTTCAATGTCATTTTCGTCTCGTTGTTATTCTTTCGATGTTTTTGTGGCCAGATGTTTGGCCTATCACCTCCAGTATAGGGTGCACTACCTCAAGTTGTCTGGCTTTTCCCCTACCACTCAACCGGTACAACCATTGTTGGAACCCCGTTATCTAGGTAGGTAGATAGCACGTACCAATTACGTCCAAAATTAGCTACCTATGATGCCATTGCAAACTTTGACCTCTACAAATGTGCACTCGAGAGCCTCAGTCCCATCAATCTCTCCTGCCCAAGTTGCAAGTAAATTGCCCTTTTGGCCTGTATAACCTAGCAGGTAACACGATGCAAGTTGATAGCCGTTGTACCTACCTTTTCCAGAGCCTCCAAGGTAGGACCTGGGAAGATATACATATGGCAGCAAAATGTTGGCTCGGTTCTTTCCTCACTCGCCTACAGAGAAATAACAAAGCATTTCTCTAATAGGGGATAAAGCAAACGATGCTGCTGTTTAGGATTCGTCCACTAACAGTTAATGCGTAGGGTGCCTGGGAGGTTGAGCTAAAGCTTGGACCAGGACTCAGCAGGGGGGCACTTATTTGCAGGACACAATACCATACAATGAGGACCGAACAGCAGATGTGACGTACAGCGGCTGCCTCCGGTATATACCTAGACTTGGCCACAATCATGAGGAATAGGCCGACATAAAACGCAACAGCCGCACAACGCGCACAAAGCGATTGGCTGGGAGGGCGAGCTGTGAGTGTGAGAGCTGCAAGTCTTCCTATGCAATTGGTGGGGTGTTTTGGGTTTGGAAGCTCCGCCCCACTAAGCAGGCTGCTACCACGGGCGGGTTGAAGGGCGAAAAGTCCTACGAGATGGTTTGTGCGTTTTCGGGGTGTACCTCGAAATTAGGACCAGCCCAGCGGCGGAGGTCGGGCAATCTCGCAGCCATAGCCGTGCTAGACACGTGCATGGTGATCGTCAGCGAGCGGAAAAGACGTCAGAGCCTGGGGATCGGGAAGTCTTCGGGGCATGAGCGGCCAGGCTGACGAGAAGACAATGCGTGAAGCGGGAAGACGGTTTCAAGTCGCAGGCACTGCGCTGCGACATACGTGCCCAAACAGCGCCCAAGCTGCCCGTCACAGCAGCATCTCTGACACCCGGCTCCAGGTACGTCGGGATGTCCTACCTGCTGCACGTAGCACTGGACCTAAAGTGCAGGG
Source organism: Clonostachys chloroleuca (assembly GCA_037952775.1). Classification (NCBI taxonomy): domain Eukaryota; kingdom Fungi; phylum Ascomycota; class Sordariomycetes; order Hypocreales; family Bionectriaceae; genus Clonostachys; species Clonostachys chloroleuca. Next base: position 36,151,354 of record JBANAY010000003.1, read on the forward strand.
GGGCAACAGGCTGGGCTGTGGCGAAAGCAGCCCGAGAGCGAGAAAGAGTGAAAATTGACCCCGCCAAAAAGACCTCCTTCATAAGCGCGGTTCCCCTCCCTCCCTCCTGCTCGTGCTGTGTGTGCTACCTTGAGCCAGGTAGCCTGTAGGTCATTGCCCACTGACGACATGTCTCACCACCAGGTAAACACTGGCACCACCTAGAACCACGACCTCTTACCTCCGCCGCTGCCAAAACTTAGGACCTCCACATCAAACCTCCTGGGGGTGCCCTTCGTGCTCCCACCGAAAGCGTGCAGATATCCTCCGCTACCGGGCAGCGCTGTATTCTCTTTTCCTCTCTCATACATACTCGCATTTCTTTCGCCGTTGCTCGTCCAGGGCCCCGACGACGCAGCATCTGTTAGCCCCCCTCCTTCCTCCGGCAGTTGTTACTCCAGCCGCGAAGCATCGCCCCTCTATTGTTATAGCCCTCGTCCAGCGCGAACGTATCGCGCTACCTCACCGCCACCATGAATGATGAGGAGGCTATCCAGAATATTCACAAGAAGATCGAGCGGGAGAAGGCTCTGATCAACGCCGCTAATGCTATGCGGGCGCAGACTAACAATGAAGCTGTCCGCTCCCGACTCGACTCCCAGATGCGAGATGGCCGAAGGAACCTCCAGTTCTTCGAGGAGAAGCTGCGCGATATCCAGATGCGACAGGTCAATGCCAACATGGCCAACGCCTCTCTCGACAGCGACGGCCCGCTGCCCCCGCCCAAGGATGGCCAAGACGACGGCGGCTACGGTACGCAGCAATACAGCCAGATCGGCCAGCACGGAGATGCGATGCCCCCGCGTCACCCATATGCTCCCCCCGGGCCAAATCAGGGCATTCCCAAGGCCAGGCCCAACTTCTCCAAGCTAGGTGAGCCGCTCATCCTTCCCTACGGTGCACCTTATGTTTGTGTAGCCAAGTGTGTAGCCAAGTGGGGGGGCTGGTGCTAACACAAAATGCAGACCTGATCAAATACGACAACCCCTACCTCGGCCCCAGGATCCAGCTCATGCTTTCTCAGATTCAGTTCAAGCTGAACGTGGAGGAGCAATATCTCAAGGGTGTCGAGAAGATGGTGCAGCTCTATGGCATGGAAGGCGACCGCAAGAGTAAGGCAGATGCCGCAGCTCGTAGGGTAGAGAGCAAGCAGAAGATTCTTCTCTTGAAGCAAGCACTCAAGAGGTATGAGGAACTGCACATCGATACAGACATGACTGATAATCAAGATGGTGAGTCACTTGATGCTCTCTTCTTCGCCGTGGTGGAGGGGCGTTCAGCTAATCAACATTCCAGATGAGTCCATCAATGCACCCAATCTAAGGAAGCCTCTCAGTGGCCAGCTTGCCGTTCGCATTACGGCAATCAAGGACGTTGACCATGCGACGACGGGAAGGTTTGCGCGCGGACCAGAGACTTTTGTTACCATCAAGGTTGAGGACACTGTCATGGCCCGCACCCGAGCCTCTAGGACAGACCGCTGGGAGGCCGAGTACCACACGATTGAGGTCGACAAGGCTAATGAGATTGAACTTACCGTTTATGACAAGCCAGGAGAGCACCCCCTGCCCATCGGACTTCTTTGGGTCAGAATATCAGACATTATTGAGGAGATGCGTCGTAAGAGGATCGAAGCTGAGATGAATAGCTCTGGCTGGGTCTCCGCAGATAGAATGGGTAATGCCCAGGGTGGGGGCTCGCAGTTCCCAATGAGTCCATCTCATGGATCCTTTGGTCCTGGGTCTCCGGCAGGAGCAGGCGCGCAGGGTGGCTTTGGGGGAGGCCCTGGGCCTCAGCCTCAAGTCAACACCGGTCCTATTGACGGCTGGTTCAACTTGGAACCCGCTGGACAGATCCAGCTTGAAATGACCTTCATCAAGTCCAACTCGGATCGCCGACCTGTGGATCTCGGACTTGGTCGAAAGGGTGCCGTTCGCCAACGCAAGGAGGAGGTTCACGAGATGTTCGGTCACAAGTTCGTTCAGCACCAGTTTTACAACATTATGCGTTGTGCTCTCTGTGGGGATTTCCTCAAGTACTCCGCGGGAATGCAGTGCGAAGACTGCAAATACACTTGCCACACCAAGTGTTACACCAGCGTGGTGACTAAATGTATCAGCAAGAGTAATGCCGAAACTGATCCAGACGAGGAGAAGATCAACCACCGTATCCCACACAGGTTCCAGCCATACTCGAACATGACGGCTAATTGGTGCTGTCACTGCGGTTATATCTTGCCCTTCGGTAAGAAGAACTGCAGAAAGTGCTCAGAGTGCGGCTTGACAGCTCACGCTCAGTGCGTCCACCTCGTTCCCGACTTTTGTGGAATGTCCATGGCCGTGGCGAATCAAATTCTTGAGGGCATTAGGACCCAGAAGCAGAGGCAGGGCAAGGTGAGCTCATTGTCAGACAAGACTCTGCGGCCTAGCAAGGGAAGCCCTACCGCCACTGCTCACTCGCCAACTCCATCCTACTCAGGCTCGACGATAGCACCGTCTCACGCCTCATCGGAGGCTGCAGAAGCTGCCAAAGCCACATACGGCGGCCCAAGCCAAGGCCAGAGGCCACTGGGTCCGGACAGATCATCCACTTCTTCAAGTGCCACTGCCGCCGCAGCCGCTTCCGCCGCGATGTCTGGCCCCGCGCAAAGCCAGCCTCCACGGCAACAGACCTACCCTCCCCCAGGTCAAGGATACGGCCAACCACAGGACCCTTACGCGCAAGCAGGCTATGGCGCGCAGCCCCAACAGCGCAAGTACAATCCTCAGGACTATGCCAATGTCAACCAGGGATACGGTACTCCTCCTCCGACTCAAATGCAGCAGCCAGTCCAGCCACAGCAACCACAGCAGCCACCGATGCAGCAGCAGCAGCAACATCCTCAAGCGGCTTACCAAGCCCCTGTGCCACCCAGCCACCAAGCCCCGGCCCCAGAGATTGTGCAGCCTCAAGGCGCTGGTGGTGGTGCGGTATCAACGCAGAGAAAGCCCCTCCCTGCTCACTCAGACCCTGGCTCAGGCAAGAGAATTGGCTTGGATCACTTCAATTTCCTTGCTGTGCTTGGTAAGGGTAACTTCGGAAAGGTCATGTTGGCGGAGACGAAGCGATCAAGAAAACTTTATGCCATTAAGGTGCTGAAGAAGGAGTTTATTATTGAGAACGACGAAGTGGAAAGTATCAGGTCCGAAAAGCGAGTGTTCCTTGTTGCGAACCGCGAACGACATCCCTTCCTGACAAACCTCCACGCTTGTTTCCAAACGGAAACCAGAGTGTATTTTGTCATGGAGTATATCAGCGGTGGTGATCTGATGCTGCACATTCAGCGTGGACAGTTTGGAACGAAGCGAGCTCAGTAAGTGACACACGCTAAAACTAGGAGAGCACTCAAATGCTAACTATGCCCACAGATTCTATGCCGCTGAAGTGTGCTTAGCGCTTAAGTACTTCCACGAGAACGGTGTCATCTACCGTGATCTAAAGCTTGACAACATCCTTCTCACTCTTGATGGCCACATCAAGATTGCCGACTACGGTCTTTGCAAGGAAGACATGTGGTATGGAACGACAACCAGCACATTCTGTGGAACCCCCGAATTTATGGCTCCAGAGGTACGACGCGAGCATCATTGCATGTGAACGCTGTTTGAGTGCTAACAGTTGGTATAGATTTTGCTCGATAAGAAATATGGACGCTCAGTAGATTGGTGGGCGTTTGGTGTCTTGATCTACCAGATGCTCCTGCAGCAGTCGCCATTCCGAGGTGAAGACGAAGATGAAATCTACGACGCCATTCTCGCCGACGAGCCGCTTTACCCTATTCACATGCCAAGAGACTCAGTATCAATTCTGCAAAAGCTCCTGACAAGGGAGCCCGACCAAAGACTGGGTAGCGGTCCCACCGACGCCCAGGAGGTCATGAGCCAGCCATTCTTCCGGAATATCAACTGGGAGGACATTTACCACAAGAGAGTGGCTCCTCCTTTCATGCCTCAGATCAAGAGCGCAACTGACACCAGCAATTTCGACTCTGAGTTCACAAGTGTGACTCCAGTTCTCACTCCCGTTCAATCTGGTAAGCTTTGCCATCCCGGAGCTTCTGTTCCAATATTCGTAAACTAACATGTTTCTAGTGCTTTCTCAAGCCATGCAGGAAGAATTCCGCGGCTTCTCATACACGGGAGATTTCGATTAAGGAAATCTTGAAAAATTATTTACAGCGACGGTGTGATTACTGTTATCGACGTGGAAGAGGAAAAAGGAAAGCAGTGGATATTTTTGCTGTAAAGTGTTTTGGACACGAACGGCATGTGATGTTTGAAGAAATACAGCGGGCGTCAAAACAAGTTGTCTAGTTCTAGGAAAACTCACTCTCTACCGGGCTTCAACATCAAGAGAGCAAGGTGTGTGTGTGGAGTGTGTTCAGGAAAGCGGTGCAGTTTCAAAGAGTAAAAGAAAAGAAAAGAAAAGAAAAGAAAAGAAAAGATAACATCATGGTTTAGTTCCATGTTTAATAGCAGCAGGATATTTCTCGATCAAGCCTCTCTGATGTGCTCTGCAACTCACCAATGAACTGCAAAACAACTGCCCGACTCAGGATTGAGAGAATGGTTCAGTCGAGCTTGAAGCTTGGCAAATTCCCGTGGTTTGCTGGAAATGCAAATTTCAGGGGCAATGCAGGCATGCAGCTGAATTGATGGCCTCGTCCTCCCTTCCCATCGCCCTAGACAACGCCAAAGAGGCGTGCCCAGCCACCTCTCCGGCGAGGCTCCGATATTCCCAGAGGAATAAAGAGCATTCTTCCGTTGATCCCAATTCCAATGAATTCCATGTCCATGGTATTTCCCTAGCTACTGTGACAGAGGGTGATTTGGGCTCCTTGACTTTCAGTATATATAGCGCCATCGCCTTCACTCTAAACCAAGTCTTTACCCCAGCGACAAACTCTCGTTTACAATTCTAGACTTAATCCTACAACTACTTTCTCTAAAGAAACCAAAAGCTTCTGCAGCAATCATGCAGTTCTCCGTCGCCGCCATCCTCACCACCCTCCTCGCGGGCACCGCCCTGGCCACGCCGACCCCCATGGAGGCGGAGAGCACCGAGGTCAAGTCCATGTCCTCCTCGGCGACCTGGACGATCCGCCACCTCCGGCGCGAGTGCGACCACAACGACTCGTGCTGCACGTGGTACTTTGCCGTCGACGACGGGCACTCGCAGTGGTGCGACTGCGAGTTCCGCACGTACTCGACGCACGACACGCCCGCGAGCCGGGCGAACGGCCAGGAGCAGCGGTGCGGGCCCTACGTCATCACGAGCGGCTGGAGCGGGCAGTTTGGGGAGGGCAACGGGTTCACGACGTTCAGCGTCGTGGACAAGGGGAGGAGGGAGATTGCGTGGCCGGCGTACAGGGATGAGCAGGTTTGGGGCGGGCACGTCGTCAGGCCGGATCAGTGCTATCCCGTTCAGTGGCTTCCTTGAGCGGGAGGCTAAAGGGGGATGGGATACTATGGGTTGTTGCTGTCGAGGTTTGGCAAAGGGTTTGGGTATGGTAGGAGGGGATGATGGTATGCTTGGGGAGATGAGTGGGCGTGTAATAAGCAGATTCAACTGTTCTATATCAATGATATGCCGAAATTTGTCTCCGCAGTTCTGAGAAAGGCCAGAGTCTAATTAGACACGGGACAGGTGACATGATAAGGGGATAGGTGCCAGGGCTCGCGTGTCTGTGGGGAGCAACACAGTGATGTCTCACCATGACATAGATATTGGCGGTCTGTGATGACTGAATCGGAATTCATCAGCGAGTTGGCATCCTAGTGGTGATACGGCATACCAATTAATCACGGTTACATGTGAATGATGCCTGTTTTTATTTGTATTGTAGATCTTTTTACTTTTTTCTCTTGAATTTTAGACAGCCACCACTTACACCATTCTATAGTGGTGGCGGCCGATATTTTCCTTTGAGTGTATCTATTTGCTTCCCCATCATTGCTTCATAAGTGCTCTATTGAGTGTATTCCTTCTGGAGGATCTTGGCAATAGTATTCAGCCTAGAAGTATGTTAGCCTTGATTCAAATCTCATACAAATCCTTCAAGTAAACTCACTGGATGTTGCTGGTACCCTCGTAAATGGCACCAATCTTGCTATCACGCCAGAACTTCTCAGCCAGCCCCTCACGGACGAAGCCCATGCCGCCCATCCACTCAATAGCCAGCCCGCTCACTCGGCCCGCAACCTGCGAGGCGTACAGCTTGGCCATGGCGGCATCCTTGACGAAGTCCTCGCCGGCCTCCTTCTTGCGCGCGGCGTTGTAGACCAGGGCGCGGGCGGCCGAGATCTCGACGTACGACTGGGCGATCTGGTGCTGCATGCCCTGGAACTCGCCGACGAGGGAGCCGAACTGCTTGCGGTCGTTCCACACATAGCGGGCGGCGTTCTCGAAGGCGCCGAGGGCGAGACCCGTCATCTGGGCGGCGATGCCGATGCGGCCCTCGTTGAGCAAGCCGATGGCGTACTTGTACCCGTGGCCGCGCTCGCCCAGCAGGTTCTCCTTGGGGATCTTCACGTCGTCAAAGTTGAGGACGCAGGTGCTGGACGCCCGGATGCCGAGCTTCTTCTCCTTCTTGGCGATGGAGAATCCCGGTGTGCCCTTCTCGACGATGAAGGCGGTGATGCCGCGGTACCCCTTGGAGTGGTCAAGGTTGGCGAAGACGATGAAGAAGTCGGACTCGATCGAGTTGGTGATCCACATCTTGTTCCCGGAGATGGTGAAGCCGTCGGCCGTCTCGGTGGCCTTGGTGGCCAGCGCGAAGGCGTCGGAGCCGGAGACGGGCTCGGACAGGCAGAAGGAGGCGACCGTGTTGGTGGCTAGCTTGGGGAGCCACTTGCGCTTGAGGGCCTCAGACCCCCACTTGAGGATGGCGGTGTTGCACAGGGTGTTGTGGACGTCCACCAGGACGCTGACGCTGGGGTCGACGCGGGCGAGCTCCTCGATGCCGATGATGGCGGCGGTGAAGTTCATGCCGGCGCCTCCGTACTCCTCTGGGATTTCCACGCCCATCAGGCCCTGCTCGAAGAGCTGTTCTACAATGGCGGGGTCCATTGATTCCGCCTCGTCCATGTCCCGGACTTTGGGGAGGATCACATCGTTGGCGAATTTGGAGACGCTCTCGGCCATTGCATTCTCAACCTCGGAGAGGTGACTGATTGGCGTGGGCGGGATCTCGGAGATGTCAATGGGCGAGTCTGAGCGGAGGGCGGCGGTGGTAGAGATGGGACGGGCTCTGGACACGACATGTTAGCTACCTCGCCCATGCTGTTGCTTGTCTTGGTGATTGTATGTACAGGTTTGCTCGGCGCATAGGTCTCGCCAGGCCCTGGCGGACTGCGGTCTGTGAGAGAATACGGCTGCCCCTCAATGCGGGCCGCAATGCCCGAGTAAATGTCGAAGACATGGTGATAGGAATAAATTGAACCTCGAAGCTGTGGGCTGTATACAAATTCTAAGGGTTCCAATATGCTTGTAAAATGTCTCAATTAGGAAAAAGATCTAAATGCGAGGAAAATGGCAACGTAGGAATCAGGTGAAAAGGGAAAAAAGTATAAGTCATGAGCTCATAGGGCCGGACTCCTGCAACTGCCACGGCACCGGCTGGGATATCACGGCTTGCACGGGTAAGAGAGCTCAAGGGAGGCAACGGCTTTAGTTCAGCCGAGGGTAGCCACAGATTTGCGGGGAGCTACCTTATCAGTAAGTTCTGGGGTAGAGACTGCCGGAAATCAATATGCATGTGATTCAGCAGCCAGCTCCGGCTCGGGAAATCTTGAACGCCGAGACGTCCGAGCTATCACGTGATTGCTCCAAGATTTCCAGATGGGCCATACTGAAGATGCAGCGAAAGTGAGGATATCGAAGCGCATCACCGATCAGAGGCCGCACCACACCCTCTCGCCCAGAATGGTCGGCTCAATTCTCCGTCAGTTATTCTCGCCTCCGACTCGGAAGTCATTGGCCTCCAATTTGACCACCTCCGCCTTCAGAACGGCGGCCACGACGACCCAGCAACTCCCTGCATTCCGCAGCTTTTCCACGACGCTCCCACGTCCCGCGACCCTCAACCAGGTCCTCCGCGGCACGCGCAAGGGAAAGCGAGCACGCCACGCCATCTCGCCCGCCCTCGCCGCGACGCACTGTCCTGCCCAGAAGGGCGTCTGCCTCCGAGTAGGTGTCGTGAGACCGAAGAAGCCCAACTCTGGCGAGCGCAAGATTGCTCGTGTGAAGCTGACTTCTGGCTACGTCGTGACGGCATACATCCCCGGAGAGGGCCACAATATTCAGCAGCACAGTGTCGTTCTGGTGAGAGGTGGACGATCACAGGATTGCCCTGGTGTGCGGTACCATCTCGTGCGTGGAGCATTGGACCTGGTAGGACCCAGCATTTTTTTAACCCCGTCTGTTGGACCATTGGTTACAATTACTAACTACATTTTGCGTCTAGGGTGGTGTTGCCAACCGTTCTACGAGCCGAAGTAAATACGGAGCCAAGAAGCCAAAGAAGGCTACCGTGGGTTAGATAAAGTTGCGCCATGAGTCTGGCAATAAAAGCGAAGCCAAGAGCCTAGAAGATCGAAGACAGGGGAAGTCTTCTTGCTTGGTGTATAGACTAAATCAGGGAGTGCGATAGGAAATTGTTACCCTGAGTGTATCTTTGTTGTACATTAAAACATAATGACGAATAGCTGAGCGAGCTGGTCACAAATATAAAACAGCCATTTCTGGTGTCTTTCTCAGATACCGGTTGTGCACATAAATACTGTCCAAAGTGTTTCAATCCAGACGCCCCGTTCCAATTCAGATTTCGCACAAGATCGTTGTTTTGTTTCATAGTCCGCTCCCGGTTTTGTGGCTTCTTCGTCAATGCCGCAAAACAGATGTTCATCCCTCCCAGCCCATCAAGATAATAAAAGTGATCAAAAAGAAAATTGAGTACAAGAATGGTTGTTGTATTAGCCCTCAGACACTCTAGTCCTTTTCGTTCTCCCAGCCCAGTGGTTTCTCCAGACCATTGAGCTCATAGAATCGAGAGGTGCCTATTCACAGTTAGAAACATGATACTTTTCACAACAGCTGGGATATATGACTTACAAGAATAACCCTTCCAGTCAAAGTTGTCCTTGGGGTTGCAGTGGCATCGAAGATCCAGGCGCGTCTGCTCACCAGTGGGGCAGTGAGTGAAGGGAACATGCCAGTACCCAATATCGTTGAAGAACTTAATCTCAGACTTGTCAAGAAGCAGACCAGCTGCAATAGAGTGGACAGGTGCATCACCCCAACGCTCGTAGAAGAAACCACCATCCTGGTCCAGTGATTCGAAGAAATCGATGTATGCCTTGCTTCGTAACCACTCCAAATTTCCGACTTCGAAATTGGACCACTAGAAGAATGTTAGCTTAACACTAGATTGCATCGATTTTCAAAAGGAGAAACGTACGAAGTGGCAACGATTGTAGTTCTCGCCCTTATCGTCACTGAGGAAGGCCATGGAGTTGTCCTTGGCGATGTGCTCGGGATGGTTCTTCATAAACTTCTTTGTACTCTCCCAGAGGGTAGGAATAGTCTCATGGTACTCGTAGAGACTCAGAACAAAGCTGTACTTCTTCTTCTCCTCGGCCATGACACGGAAAGGATCATAGTGGACGTCGCAGAAAAGCTTGACGGAGGGCTCGACACGCCAGTACCACTCGTAGTTGAGCATCAACTCGTGGCGGAAGAAGAATCCGGATTCGAAGCGGCACATGTGGCGGTAGCTGACAGAGTCACCGTAGATGATCTTTCGCTCCTTCATATCCTCACGGACCTTCTTCGCCTTTTCTTGGTCAATCCAGTCGGGGAAAGACCAGTGCTCGACGGGAATCAAACCATAGTGGGTTGTACCAGAAACCAGCGAGGTGGTAACCTTCTTGAAGGTCTCGTCGAAAGGCTGGTCATTGAGGAACACCCAGTCGTAGTTGAAGCGACGGTTGAAGCGATCCTCAACCTGTCTAATGGAATCGGCAATATCCCAGACGTCGGTGTTTCGGGCCAGAGTGACGAAAGTGGCATTCATTCGAGGGCCGGCGTTGATGTTCACGAGGTCATCCCAGCCTGGCGAGCTAGGGGTTCTCGCAAAAGACATGTCGTCGCCCTTTCCAGTATTGACAGTCGGCTGCTTAGGAGGGTTCTTGATAGGAGGGTCAGCGGGAGACCCGGGCGCCGGCTGCAAAGGAACCTGGGGGTTCGGGTTCTTGGGAGTCGACGGCGTCTCGGGCTGCACTGCTGGCTTGACGATTTGCCCAGCCCCAGGGATTGGGGTGTACATGTTGGAGCGGGAGACAAAATAGAAGACGAAAAGTGCCTTCCCATGGACTGTCAGCCATCGCGATCCAATCCAAGATGGTCCTTCTGAACATCAAACTAGGGGGGAACTCACAAATGCCGTCATGGCAATGTAGCGCACAAGGCGCGTATTTCCCGTTGCCATCATGATGCCGACGGTTGACGATGTGATCGTTAACTCAGGCAAGATGGAAGAAGACGGTGGCAGTTGGGATCTTAGGACCACGCGCGTGGAGCTTGATGGCCACTCGTCAGGGATGGTAAGCCCCTACCAATCAAAGATGGTACGCAATCTGGTACGCAACACAATAGGCTTCGCCACAGGTGTCTAGATGCGCATGGCTTCCCTGAAACCACGGACCCAGAACTGCAAGCCACGGACAACCAAGAGATGCTGCTAGGGCTAGGTAGTAGGTATGGAAAGATGGAATGCAGAGAGAGGTTTCACATGGATAAACTACGAATAGGGAGCGGAGGATGCACTGAATCACTGGATGAAAAGGGGATGCATCAAAGCGAGATGTACCTCCCGCATCAACCTTAAGGGCAATCGATGAATTTTCGCTGTCTTTTCCAGAGCAATTCGCAGCAGGATCAATAGGATGGATGCACCTTCCAGGGGCTCTGGCTGCTGGGGGTGCTCACCCTTGGCTCTGAGTGGCGCTAGGATCGACTTTCGAGACTGGACCCAGGCGGGTCCAGAGTTTAGGTGCCCCCTGAAGATTGCACACCCACAGCACGTTCAGACATCTGGCTCCAGCGCCCCATCAGCTAGAGATTGGCAGCCGATAGCTTGTCAATGGCCTCTGAATGGCCTGACGAAGGCGCGGGCAGCTTGTCACCGTCTGGCCCACAAAGCCAATAGGGGGCTATCTTGGTGTAAACCACAAGGGGACAGGCTTCCATTTTTTATTTGAATAATGCACCTCCAATAATGGCAGGATAACGTCGCAGCCAATGGTCGTCTTTCAAACCTCGTATCACTTGCGATGCCTGCCCTCTGTAACAATAGAGCTGGGCTAGCGAGCCTCAGCTCCAATAAGCGATGAAAGGCCACCTTTCCTGCTTGGCAGAGTGCCACCTGGAATGCTATTATTGCCTCTCGAGGCTAGACTCCAGTGCGGCACATGTGCAACACCAAGTACCAGGATAATGGCGATGGTCAAGCGTTCAAGATACGCAAGCTCAGCCCTTCCGAGGAATCGGTGGTGCATCCAGCCACTGCAAAATTAAAATATAGGTGTGTTAAGGGCGTGGGAATTATTCACAATCCATTCACCCGAGCAAGTAAACGAAGCAACTCGAAACGACGACAAGCCAATCAATAATGCCAAGAAATAAATCTCCCTTGCTACTCACAGAGTTTCGGTCGCCTCTGGGATCGTGTTTTTCACTATATCGTTTGGAAAGGCACCCGAGCACTGATATTGTTAGAGCGTGCTCATGAGCAGCTCAAGAAGCATCGAGTAATCATCCTAACTTAGGTTCCAGTTTGCTTGACCGGTATTTCTTTCCCCAAGCGAGTCCCGTATTAGAAAGTCGAGATGTGAATAGAACAGCCTTCCGGCGCCTATTTTCCGACAGCCCTATTAGGCTCAAATGTCGGCAGAGCCGTTTTATCGAACCACGGCTTCATAGGATATATCCTACGGCTATCTAGTATTGGGCATTCAATTACCATGTATTGTCAAGACAACCCAATTCAACTTGAGCCCACCAGAGATCTATTCTTTTCGAGTGAGAGCTTGAGAGATGTCCGTCTCGACTGTCATACATAAGCACGGCCTAAAGCAAGGATTCCGGGCTGGTAGGTGCTGGGCGATTGATTGCCCGTATTGTTGGTCACAAATGGAGCATCCTCAATAGGAAGAAGCCACGGTTCGTCTACGTCACCAATAAATCGCTGGTGGACTCGCGGGTTACTGTATGGAACTTCTCTGCCACCAGGTAGCAGTTTGGTGGAGGTTGCGAGAGAACATCTCTCCGCCCAAGATGCCAAGACAGATGGCCAAGGCGGGGTTTTCTTGTTTGAAAGGGGGAATCAATGCAGCACGAGATGCACTGCTATTGTTCGGATATCGTCTTTAGGATCCGACTGACGTGGTCACTAGATCGGTCTGCTAGGAGACAAGCACTGCACCCACGGTCAGCATGCGGTCCCCCTCCCTAGGAACAAAAGCCCCTCATTCTCGCTTGCACCGGCATCGGCTCCCCCTGCCATACCGCCACCATCATGGAGATGGAGGAGCCGTTCATCATGCCGATGTGGAACCCCGCAGAACACCGCACGGAGGGACACACGGCGCCGATAAGAACGATCACGGTCAACACAATCCGGAGGAAGACATCAACACTATCAGCATCAGCAGGTTTCTACGAGTCGAACAAGCCCCGAAACACCTACCCCTGGGCGAGAGCTGCTGCCTCACTGCCAGTCGCTCGCTGTCCGTCCTTCGCAGGCGTCGCCTGCATGCGAACAAAATACGTACCTCCCGAGGACCCGGCTGGGACTTGCATGTCCGTGGGTGCTACCAATGAGGTACGTCAGGTCGTAGGGAGGTAGGGTAGGGAAACAAGGTAGCGGCTTGGTAAAAGCCGCCCATAGCTACCTTGCACATGGAAAAACAGACTGCGCGCGCTGCGTTTCACCCTCCTTTTCGCCGTGGAGCCATTGGCGTCACTGGACGATGATGAGATTTTCTCTTCATTTGCCCATCGTGGAATGGTATGCACTTGTGCCCACCATGTGCCTGTTCATCTGCGACTGCTGGTTGGCTCTGGAAGGGTCATGTTGCACTCCGAACGCCATGCCATGCAGTACTTTGCCTCATTGTTCCTGACCGGCATCGCGTTGTGTTGAGCTGCCTTTCAGAGAACTCTAGGGGAATCAAGGACAGAGCCAATTGATTGAGCTTAGGTGGCGCCACATACCTTTCCTTGATTTCCTTTCTCGCCGTTGCCTTGTTAAGAATTAACCCTTGGTCCAAGGCACGCAGCGGAAGGCTGAGAAGTTCCCCAGGAATGCGCTTCCTCTTCGTTAAGAGACAGAGAGATGGTCGTGAGCCCTCTTTTGCCAAATGCTTCCTCAATTGCGTTCTGTCCCATCAACGCAACATGACATGATGGAATGTGAAATAGGATATTCTAGGCCCGCATCCTCTAAGTCTCGTACCCTCCTTCAAGGAATCCTGGGGGGCAGAGGCTGACGACCCCCACCCCAAATCATCCCCTTCCCCCTCCATGAAGGCATTGAATTGCTCTCATGTCCCCGCTCCTGTATCACCGTCCCGGTGGTGTTATCAATGCCTTATGGCAAAGTACACTGAGCCGCAGATGGCGCTCTGGAATTGTTTCGCCATTCTCACATAAATGTGGAATGGAGGGTAAATCTTGAGCTCAGTATCCAATCGCTGAGCTTGACGGTCCCCCATGGAGAGCATCACCCCGAACCACCAATGCCCGTCTAGTCTTTAGTCTCCCCACTGTCTCGCATGGGCGAATCAAGGATACAGTCGAATGTCGCCTTTCTGTATGTACAGTGGCATTGCGCGGCTATGCTGTGTATACTCGTCGAGCTCTTGTGTACGATGGGACTTTTCGCCAATACCATCGCTTAAAACACCACGATGAGATCCACAAGTGCAGACTTTGTGACGTAGCCAGAACTTGAATTGCTCCGAGCTGCTCTGAGCTGATGAAGATAAATAGCTCGGTTGATCGCCTTTCTTCATATGGGCGTTGTCCTTCCTTCATCATTTTCACTTCCCTATTCAATTGATCATACCCTACACCACTCTTCTCACATACAATACCTAGAAATCTTTCAACATACCCTTTTTACATTCAACTCAACATGTCTCAGCTCGCCAAGGCCTACAGTCTCACTGATGTCAATGACACCCGGACTCTCTATGATGAATGGGCTGCCAACTACGACTTGGAACTTACAAGCAAGGAGCAGGACTATGTCGGCCCAATTGTCGCTGTTGCCCATGTTCTAAAGGACCTAGGTGTCACCAGCCTTGCCCCCGAGACTCAAATCTTGGATGCTGGCTGTGGCACTGGTCTTGTCGGCACTCACCTTGCCCAAGTCGGCGGTAAGAAGATCGACGGTGTTGATCTAAGCCCAGGGATGCTCAAGGAAGCTGCCAAGACTGGCGCCTACCGTGACCTCCAGACGGCAGATCTCACCCGTCCTCTTGCTTTTGAGGACAACAAGTATGATGTTCTTGTCTGCGTGGGTACATTCACCCAAGCTCATGTCGGGCCTGTCGCCCTTGATGAATTCGTCCGCGTTACCAAGCCCGGCGGCAGCATTGTCGCCACTGTCCTTGGCTCCATCTTCGAGAGCGGCGGTTACGCTGCCAAGATTGAGAGTCTCGAGAACCAGGGCAAGGTGAAGCTTGTGAGCGCCGAGATGGAGGACTATCGCCGTGGTCCTGGGGTAAGAGCTCGCATGGTTGTGCTCAAGGTGCTGTCGTGAACTCCGCGTGCGTGATTGATGCCGTGAAATCATCTCGAGTTTTGATGACTGTGAAGACAAGAATGCTTCCGATGGTGACGGCGATGATTGACATGACTTGAATTTTTTTTGTTGATTATGACGATGACGGTTTTGGCGATTGAACGATGCTGCACATGACGTGTGGTCTTCGGTTTGAAGTTTCTGTTACGAGTTTCATCCAATTTGCCCTCGACAACACTTTCAGCAACTGGTGTTTCAGGCAGTGAGAGTGCACATGTGGACTCAATGGGTACCGTCAGGGGAGAGGATCGTCGACTTGACTTGATAATGTTTTGCAAATCAAATCAACGAAAACCATTTGAAGGTGGAGACTTATTAGAGTCCAATTAGTTTGAACTGTCAAATTCGCAGCGCATCGTAGAAGTTTCACGCTTGTTTTGATAAAATGTTCATTGTGCTATTAAGAATCTTCTCCTAAAGCCAGAATCGACCCATGAACAACGAGTATTTGTTGCCGGAAGGGTAAACTTGTCATATGCTTCATCAACTGGTGTTAGGAGAATAGGACCTTGCTCTCTCTACTACCACACATATATTCTCTAATGTTATAGGGTAGGATTGCTAGAGCAGAAGATGCATCGCCTGCCCCCCACGTGACTTTCTGGTTCCGGTGGGTTAGGTTGGAGGGATGGAAAGTCAATGTGGGGCAACAGCTGGTTGGAGAACCTCACAGCGATTAGCACATCACCACCGTGGCTTTACCTCGAGCAACGCTGTTCGTGAGCATCCGCCCTCCTCTTGTAGCAACTTAGGCGCCTTGCAGCGTACGCCGCCAGCTCTTGATTTCTGGATTATCCAAACTTCGTCTTGGCCAACCTTCTTGGAGCCGCGTTCCGCATGCTGCTTGCGCCGGCTTAATTAGCCTTTGCTGCACCCGATTTCAGCTCCTAGTCTACGAGACACAATGATAGAGTTGTGCGCGTTGGTCTATACTTCAGTTCTCTCCTCAATCTAGTGGTGAGTCTATGCCATTTCTCCCGAACAATTCCCCGATTGCCACGCGCTGGTAGCCAAATGGAAAAGAACCCGATTTCAGGCGTTGGCACCTCGCAGCTTTGCGGAGGGGCCCGTTTGGCATGGTGCGCACCACATTGGCGAATGACGTGGACTCGAGGATTCGACAAAGCTCGAGGTCTGGGGTTCTCAACCTCTTGGTCTATCTGGTCAAGGGCTCCCACCCAGAACGGGTCCGAATCCCAGAGTCTTGCAGACATCCTTTGTGTTGCTCTCATTTCGAGCTATTTCAGCACATTATTCCCTCTTGATTTTCCTGGCTCGATTTGGTTCGCTATACTTGCGTTGTTATTCTGACATTGTTTAGATTTACTCTTTAATTTTATCTCCCTCGCTTGTCTTGGTAAACCATGTCGTTCTTTGGCTTCGATCCCACTCGCGGCCATGATTCGGCCGCGCCTGGGTTTTCCCAGGCTGCGGATCCCTTTTCAGGTCTCTCGGGAAACAACGTCGATGACGTCCTCGAATTCGAAGATACGTACGATGGGCTTGGTGACCAGCTCGATGAAACCGACGATGCTTTCAACGACGATACCTTTGGCGGCGGTGATGTCGGCCCAGCTGTTAGCAAGGTTGGCAAGGATTTCGACTTCTTTGGGCAGACTGCGAAGGTCGCCGGGGCTATCGAGGAGGAGCATCTTCGGTTTCATCGTCAAGGACCAACCGTCCGCTCAGGCGCAAACCAATCTCAGGCGGCTTATTATGGCGCTCAGCCAGCTCAGCCGCCCCCCGACCTGTGCGGACTGGGTATGAGAAGTACAAGGAACCCGAGCAGATGCCTGATTTGAACGTGGATAGAAGCATTTGGGGCATGGCTCCCGCAAAGTCACCCGCCCAAACTGCTTCTGTCCCCAAGCCTGTTCAACCTGTCCAACCCAGCAGAAAAATGATGAGCCTTGAGGAAGTTGAGGCTGCTATGCGCCAACAACCAAAGCAAGTCACCCCACAACCTCAAGCGCATCTACAGGAGGCGCCTCCGTACGCTCAGGCACCTCCCCCAGGCTATCAATCTCAGCAACCCGCCCAAGCTCCTCATGGACATGGTCAACCGGTTACCATTCTACAGCGTCCGCAGAATATTCAATCGAAACCCACTCCTCCTGTTACAGAGTCCTTGGCTCCAAATCAGCAGCGTCAGCAACCTCAGCCGACCCAGATTTTGCAAAATCCAAACCGAGGTGGCGGGGATGTAATCAGGGCAGAGCTTGCCGGTACCCAGCTTACTGCTCTCCCAGGATCCCTGCCCAAAGGAAGTCAGCATCAGGGACCTCTCCAGTCCCTCCAGTCCCACCCGCAATTTAATCAACTATCTGAGGAGGACAAGGCTGCTTTCTTGGATCAGGAAACCAAGAGAGCAAAGCGTAACCACAAGATCTGGCTTCTGTCAAAGGACAACGGTCTGATGACCCCTCAGGACAAGAATTTCATTACTCGTATTCAGCTTCAACAGCTTGTATCTGCTACTGGAAACCCTGCCGAGCAAAGCTCCGATACGTCTATTATCGAGGACTTCTACTATCAGGTGTACAGTCACATCAGGGCTGGCCAACGTCAAAATCCTAGCCAGCCGCTCAGTAACTTCGCTCAAACCTATCTTTTCCAAACTGGAAGCCGACATGGTGGTATGCGCAGGCACGGCAGACCTGCTGAGAATCATTTCCAGCGCATGGAGCAGCAGGTTCAACGGGCCGTGGAGGCCGCTAAGAATAAGCCCAAGAACCCACAGCTTGTTATCGCGGGAAGTTTGGGCAAGATTTCATTTAGCAATGCCAAGACCCCTAAGCCACTTCTCAACATCAAGAGAACCGAGGCTGAAACGAGTCGTCCTGGTGGTGGAAAAAAGGCGGACTCTAGTGGTGACGGTCACGCTCGAAGGGCTGCCCTACGCAACGCCGAGAAGGTCTATGACACTCTCATGAAGATCGAAGATCATGTTCGAACGATCCCACCACCTCCCACCGACCAGGTAGACGAGGAACTGCACCAGAAGCATATGGAGTGGAAGGCCACACTGGACGCCCTCAACGCCAAGCTTTGGGACCAGTTGCAGGTTCATCATCCGGTTGATGTTGTCGTTCCTCACCCCTTTATCGCTTTTCTGTCTTGCGCCAAGGGCAAGAAGGCAATCCCCCGCATCTTCCCTCATCTGGATTTCGAGAAGCGCACGACTATTTTGACTTTGATCATTTATCACTTGGACCAGTTGGATGTTGTCCAAGGCGCTGTTACCAGCGGTGATACCATTCTAAACTCACAGATGCGTGAAAACATTGAACTTTTCATTTCGACTGTTATGCCCTCGTTGATGCAGTACTTCAACGATACCGGATTAGACATTGTTGACGGAGTGCTTAATCTTGTCGCCATGAAGCTCCGGGTTGATTTGATTGCCGGAACTCGGATTGGTGTGTCCATGCTGACCCTGATCCTCAGCCGTGCCGTTCTTCTTAAGCAGACCGGCGCCGGGGATGCTGAGCAATGGGAGAAGTGGTAAGTTACGCCCCTAAACGATTGACTTCTGACTTGAAGACATTCGCTAACTATGTGCCAGGGACCATACATTCGAGACACTGTTCAACAAACTAGAGCCTTCACTGCCGCATATTTTCCCCGGTAGCGTCAACACTGGCGAAGATGTCTATGTTTGGCAACTCCTCGCTGCGATGGGAGTCAGCGCAAACCACGACCAGCAAACAAGGCTGGTTCTTGCTGTCAAGGACCGTGTCATGAACACTGTCTCTCTTGCAAAGACACTGCCGCCCGCTATGGCTAGCGAGCGCCTGGGCAGTGTCAACCTCTTCATGCGCTCCATCGGCTTGGATGTGGAGTTACTGCAATAAATAAAAGAAAACCATATTACAAAATTATGCATTTTTGAACGGAGACATCTAATCTTGCTAGTGTATCCTGAGCTATTGCGGGTGGCTCGGGAAAGGCTTTGTCGGGGTTATCAGTACGCTCAAGCTATGCGAACATGGCCGAGACGTATCTTGGGTTTTGATTTCAACGCCCCTTTTCGTTCGCATGGGCGATCACTGTATATTATGTGGTGGGATCGGCGAGCGACAAGTGAAAACATTCCGAGCAGGGATATGCATGCGATGGGAGCTTAGAGCGTTGATCCAGTACGTTTACTATAGCGCCTTATAGTTAAGGCCTGCTTTTGTACCGAAATATCGTCTCTAGGAATCAATCTTCATAATGGCCTGAAATATATTTTCCCAAACCCTCTTGCGCCGCCCCATGCAGTTAAAAAACAAAAACCCTTGGCAAGCCCGTGAAGACAAAGACATTTAATCGATATTCACTGTAGTAGAAGGTCCTGGCTTTGCGGGAGCCCTGGGTCGTCCACCTCGTCTAGCAGCAGTGGCTCCTCCTCTTGGTCTTAAAGGGGCCCGCGCAGCCGGAGCAGCAGGCTGGAGTGACGGCGGCGGTACTGCTGGCGCAGCAGGCTCCGGCTTCACGGCCTGAGCAGCCTCAGCCTCCCGGTCAGCCTTCTTGATTCCGCTCACGGCCTCGAGCAGCTCGTCGTCACCCCAGTTAGTAGAGAACTTGGGGACGGCGGTCTCCAGATCCGGCTCTTCCTCCTCGACGCCCTTTCCTTTGTCCGCCTCGCTGGGGTCCTCCTTTGGTCGCAGGAAGAGACTTTCGTTATATACGTCCCACGCGGCCTCCTCGTTCTCGTCCGTGTAGCGGAGCTTGCGCCATGGCTCGGACTGGACGTTTCGGAGACGGTCGGCCATGGTCTCGGTGGTGACGCGATCGCCCTCGGCGGTGTTCTTGATGGTCATGTGGATGGCGCGGGCCTGGGCGGCTGCTCCCCCAGCGGCGCCGGCGCCGGCACCTGCGCCTGAACCTGGCGCATCTTTTGCGGCGGACTGGCGCTCGAGGTAGGCGGTGGCGTCGATGTGGTGAAGCTGGGGTCGGAGATGGACGAGCTCGGAGACGGGCGTTAGGTGAAGATCCTCTGTAATTCTACATGTCAGCAGGCGAGGCCAGTCGAGCAATCAGACGAGGCGTAGTCACGCACTTCCTTGAAAGACACCAACCATGTACTGGACGTCGGTGACGTCTGGGTACTGCCCGCCTAGGGTCTGCGTCGCAAGAACCTTCTGTTGTCGAACGGCCTCGTTCCAATCGAGGAAGATGTCATCGTCTTCCGTCGGGTCCTTCTTCTTCCCGCCTCGCTGCTGGACGGCGCCGACGCCGAAACCGCCAGCAAGACCGTGGCTGCCGCCGCTCTTTGCCGTCATGGAGGCCTTGAGGTTTCGACCCCACTTCATGCCCTTCTCGCGGTCGTAGGCGACCGAGCCGGTATCCAGAGGGATGTCGACCTCCACCATGCCAGTACGGGCCTTCAACCGGAGCTCTGTGGGAGGGGGGCGAGCGGTGTCGTCTGTGCGATTTGGGTGCTGGAGGACGAGCAGGCGGCGGCCGAGGGGCAGGGCAGGGTTGAGGAAGACGCGGTAGGTGGCCGTCACGGGGTCGTTCTCCTCATCGGGGATGGTTGCGTCCATCTTGTCATCGTCTTTGACCGACATGATGCCCAATTGGGCTCTTTTGTTTTCACTAAGCGGCGAAGTGAAGGTGGTTTGGGAGGAAGTTGTCTGGTCATCGATGATGTGAGTCGTCAATGTGGGGTTACATCACCAAAACTTTTTGGCTTATCTTATCAGTGCAGCATGTTAATATTCTTTTAAGTTCGTGGTTCTAGGACCAGTGTAATAAGTAAAGAGCGTACAATTGCGATTTATCCCGAGGATGATATATACGGTTATTTTGCCACAATTCACCCTTGATCTCTATATGTCTGGGAGCTTGCCAAAATTCCGTGTTTGTCATGCTACCTAAGCCAGCAACCGCACATCCAAGTGGAAAGAAAGCCCAGGCTAGCCGAAGCAGATCGCTCCGAGGCCATATTTTACACCAATGCAAGAAATATATACTGTAAAATCCCATTGTTAAAGAATGACTTTCTACCTGTTCTTTCCACGGTCTCTGCGCCCTGACTCAAGCACCTTGACCCGTTTCTGGAAGCGATCACCCATTCCACTGCCTCTGGGACCGTCTGTTGTATCGATGCCTCTCTTGCGGCTCTTTTCCAGCATGGAGCGCACATTGCCTCCTCGTCCACCTTCCTTGCGTTTCGTCAATCGGTCGATCCGGTCAATGCCCTGTCCCAAATCGTGCCATTCCTCTCCACCGAATTGCATGCGGTTGCTTCGTCCAAGCTGCTTATTCTTCTTTGCACGGTCCTTCTTACTCTCGGCGGGCAGACGTACGAAGTTGGTCTCTTCGTATAATGTCCTCTCCGCCTCCTCCTTGCGCTCATCCGCCGTCTTCATCCTGCGACCGCCCTGGACAATGGTCGTGCCAATGCTGGGCATAGCCACCGGTGCAGTGGACAGCTCGTCGGCGATGAATTCGTCCATGGTGTGTGACTTGGCGGGGCGGCGCTCGGACTTATCACGACGTCCACTCGCGCTGTCCATGACCTGACGCTCTCGCTTTGGTGGTCGGTAGATGCCGGAGGGTTCGTTTTTGTCTCGTCTCGAGGCACGGGCGGTCACATCGTCCGTCATGGCGCCTAGATTGGGTGCCGCAGAACGTCCTGCTGGTCTGGCCTTGGTCTTGCCCCCCTCACCACTGTCGTCCTCAGAGGCCTCGGACTCATCTTCGTCTGAGGCTGATTCCGAATCATCGCTGTCCTTCTCACCCTTTTCAGACTTTTTGAGTTCCTTTGCTTGTGCATCCTGAGCCGTACGAAGGAAGCGTTCAATGGAGAATCGGAGTTTCTCCTCGAGCGGGCGGGCTCCCTTCTCGAGGTATAGACGCAGCTCGACGAGTTTAGAGCGGACAGATTCGTCTATTTGACCGGATTGTTCTGAAGATTCTTTCTTGGCATTGCGGATTTTCAGGAGAATTAGGAAGACGAGGTTCTGAAGATATGAGAGAAGCAGTTCATTTTTGACGTCGAGGAGAGAGATACCGTCTTTGGGCTTCTCCAACTCAGTGACTTTGTGGGTAGCTTCGTGAGTCGAGGCCAGCGACTGCGTCAATGATTCCAGCAGGGCGGGGAGTGTCGTAGGTGCCGCCATCTTGTGCTGCTGTCTGTCTGCCGACTGTGAAAGAAATTTGTTGGTAGCCGTTATCGATCTTTTTGCGCTTGGAGATTTGGAACTTTTTAGTGGAGCCCCTGTCAGTCTAATGCAGGCGGCAAAGGCTGCTGACTCAGCACTTCCTCGTAAACTTAGGACACTTGTACGAAGCTCCTGGAAGTCAGGCAACGGCTCCCGATACGATCTTCAAGTTTGGATACGACCAACTGCTTTGCTCAGGGCAGATCTGACATCGAAATCGCCCGTCTCAATCCCCCCTAAATCAACAGGACGGGTTGCCGGCCCGACCTCGATTCGTGCGGAGACCTTCATTTTAGAAAGGCGATAAGATCGCCTATAAAAGGGACGCGCAACTCGGATACGTCACGCATCTTGAACTTGCATCGTCCTGTTCGCGGCAAAGCAATCGCCAAATCCCTGGAATGACCTGTAGTCAATAGCACAATGCTCTGCAACAACATGGCGCCATCGGCGCTGTTTGCGACTCTACTTGCCGCTGTCCCTGCGTCGGCTTTCTACCTTCCTGGTGTCGCACCAACTTCCTACAAAGTCAACGACAAGGTGCCGCTCTTCGTCAACAGTATCACGCCCGTCGCCTCTCCCTCCGATCAACGACTGCACTCCATCGTTCCCTACGACTACTACCATGACGAGTTCAAGTTCTGTAGGCCCGAGGGCGGACCCAAATATGTGTCGGAGAGCTTGGGTAGTATCCTTTTCGGCGACCGAATCATGACCTCCCCCTTCGACCTCTCAATGGCCAAGAACGAGACCTGTAAGTCTCTCTGCGAGGTTACCTACGATAAGGAATCGATCCAATTCGTCCGATCCAAGATTCAAGCGGGCTATACTCTGAATTGGCTCGTTGACGGTTTGCCCCCTGGTCAGCAGATCGAGGACGAGATGACAGGAACTTCCTTTTACAGCCCCGGTTTCCTTCTCGGACAGGTGGACCCTACTGCGGAAGTTATCTTCAACAACCATTACGATATTTGGGTCGATTACCACGAAGTCAACAAGGACCCTAACCAGCTCCGTGTCGTTGGCGTTACTGTCGAACCAAGCTCGAAGCGATACTCTCACACTGCTGACTGCGGCGATACTCACCCAACTGTGGTTCTAAAGGAGAATGCAGAGTCCGAGGTCGTCAAGTTCAGCTACGCCGTCTACTGGAGAAAGTCTGGAACTGCCTGGGCTACACGATGGGACAAGTACCTGCACGTCTTCGACCCCAAGATCCACTGGTTCTGGCTGATCGACACCGCCATTATCGTCGTCATCCTGGTTATGACTGTTGTATCCATTCTCGTCCGAACTCTCAAGAAGGACATTGCACGATACAACCGTCTCGACCAGATCAATCTTGATGACTTCGGTGCAACCTCAGCTCTTGAGGAAGAGGGCGTGCAGGAGGATTCAGGCTGGAAGCTGGTCCATGGAGACGTTTTCCGAACACCATCACGCCCACTTCTTCTCTCAGTTCTCCTCGGAAATGGTGCTCATCTCTTTGTGATAACTGCATGCACCATCGTCTTTGCCCTGTTCGGTTTCCTCTCTCCATCCAACCGTGGTTCCCTGGGAACAATCATGATCCTTCTCTACACCGTTCTGAGCTTCGTAGGCGGATATGTCTCAGCAAGGGTATACAAGTCGTTCCAGGGAGAGCAGTGGAAGCTGAACATCGCTCTCACGCCAACTCTAATCCCCGGTATCACTTTCTCCTCCTTCTTCTTCCTGGATCTCTTCTTGTGGGCCAAGAAGTCCTCTGGTGCCGTTCCTTTTACGACCATGCTCGTGATTATTGGTATCTGGTTCGTCATTTCCATCCCGCTCTCTCTGGCAGGTTCCTGGTTCGGCTTCCGATCCGCCGCTATTGAAGCCCCGGTCCGCACCAACCAGATTCCTCGACAGATCCCACCTGTGAGCACATGGTTGAAGCCAGCCCCCAGTATGCTCATTGTCGGTCTTTTGCCTTTCGGCGCTATTTTCGTCGAGT
The DNA here is from genome assembly GCA_037952775.1 of Clonostachys chloroleuca. Taxonomy (NCBI): domain Eukaryota; kingdom Fungi; phylum Ascomycota; class Sordariomycetes; order Hypocreales; family Bionectriaceae; genus Clonostachys; species Clonostachys chloroleuca. The sequence continues at coordinate 36,175,427 of JBANAY010000003.1, forward strand.
TATACTTCATCATGAGCTCCATTTGGTTCAGCATGATCTACTACATGTTTGGTTTCCTTTTCCTCTGCTACATTCTCATGGTTATTGTTTGCGCAGCCGTCACGATTCTCATGACTTATTTCTTGCTCTGTGCCGAAAACTACAACTGGCAATGGCGGTCGTTCATGGCTGCCGGCATGACCGGTGGCTACATCTTCCTTAACTGTCTCTTCAACCTGATCACAAAGGTGAGACTCGGTGGTTTGGCTGGAGTTGTCTTGTACCTCGGCTACAGCGCCTTGATCTCCATGCTCTTCTTTGTTCTTTGCGGTAAGTTTGGTCATCCCCCTGAAAACTAATTATTCGAAAAGCGGTCAGCTAACGATGATGAAATAGGTTCCATCGGCTACTTTGCCAGTTGGTGGTTTGTGCAGAGAATTTACAAGTCAATCAAGATTGACTAAGTCCGAACAGACCGAAAATTCGAGTTATTGGAGGAGCGGGCTCAAGTATAACCGGTATTTGAGACGGGGCAGACTCATGATATATACCTTTTGCTTTTTGTAAGACTACATTGTATCACCAGCGTTTGCATTATTGGGCATCGAATAGGAAAAGGGGATTTTTCTTTTACTGGAAAGAACATTCTGGGAATAGCTGGAGAAAAACCTGGTAGAGAACAAGATTGCTCTCCTATCTGCCTCTTATCGAGGCACTCTAAATAGAATGAACGCGCGGGAGAGTTAGATACTGGATGGATTTTTTTTTGATTTTTTTTTTTAAACTACAAGCGCCCCCAATAAAAAGGTATTTTAAAAAAGAAAATGCGTCCTCCTTAACCAACGTAGTAGTCTAGTCATCGTCATCGTCGTCGAGATCATCCAACGAGGAGAACTGGAACTGCTTCTTGACAGGCGGCGCATTCGGCTGGGTGGACTGGGTAGGCGAAGAGCCAGCCGCCGTGTTCCTGCGCCACTCCTCCTGCTGCCGCAGCTGCCTCTCGCGCTCCTCCTCCAGTCTTCTCTGGTGCTCCTGCTTCTCCTGCTCCTCCTTGGCCCTGCGCTCCTCCTCCTCCTTCTGCTTGCGATTCTCCACCTCCACGGGGTCGTACCCCTTAGGGTCGATCCCTTGCTCGGAGAGGGCCTGGTTGGACGCCAGGGCGCCGCCGCGGATCCGGTTCTCCTGCGGCCACGGGTAGAAGGGCTTCCCAGATTGGGGGTTGAGGTATTCCGTGAAGTTTTCGGGGAGGGTGGTCAGCGTTGATGTTGTCTGCTGCGAGGGCTGGACCTGGCTCTGCATGGGGGTGGGGGCGCCGTTGATGATGGCAGGGCTCTGGGGCTGCGAGGGCGTCGGGGCGGCGGACGGCGTCGCCCCCGTTTGGAACTCGGTCGCCAGCGGCGTCTGTGTCATGTCTGGGGAAGTGGCGCCGGCGGCGGGAGCAGCAGCGGCGATCATGGACGCTGAGGGCATGGTGGTCATGCTAATACGGCAAGCGTAGTTAAGGAGCTCCTCGTACGAGAAGGGGTAGCTTGGCCCGGGGGGAAGGTCGTGGCGTGGGTGGTCACGATGTCCTTGCGGGTTGAGGCGAGGCTGGAGAGGGTGTCGCGGATCTGGGAGTCGAGGGCCGCGGACGACTTGCGCAGCTCCTGGATACGGAGGTAGTTGTTCTGATGGGTTTGGACTAGGTTTTATAATGTCAGTGACGTGTGTACGAGAGATTGGGGGGTGGTTGACGGGGTCGCGTACCATCTTCCAGGCCTTTGCTCAACTCGCTGTCGGCGAGCTCAATCTCTCTGGCGTGAGCTATGGAAGGATGATATTTGTTGACTGAGTCGACGAGAACAGCTAGGGCCTTCTCAAGTCGCTCAAAGCGACCGTCTATGTATTTATCCATCCGCGAGGGTTGACCAGTCAAGGTATTTGCAAGGGAAAGTTGAAATTCTCTATTTCAAGAAAGCGTTGATGGTGCACGTTTAACAATTGGAGCTTGGAGCTCTTGGACTCTAGAACCTGTCAGATTCAACAGGCCCGCTAAATTTGCCCTACCCTATAGTCCAGCTGTCAACGAGGGGAAGGCCTTCGATACACAGGGGTAATCTGTAAATTCAACTCTGGGAAAATGATTGTATGTTTCATGTTTGATTGATGGAACGGGTAGGTTCATATCACCTTCTTGGTGAGTGGTTATGTTCGTTAGCTTATCACTTGTTTGCCTTGCTTCGTTATCTGGTCCGTTCCCATCTCCCCCAGGCAAGCAAGTAGGTAGGTAACAGGAGAAAGGAAGGGTGGTTATTAATCGACTACTTTCTGTAACAAATAGAGAAATTCAGTAGTATAACAATAAAATAAAGTGATAATATATACGGTATTATCTCAGAAGGGGCTCAATAATCTGATGATACTTTGATGTTTGAGTGTCTTAATTTCCATACCACCCACTCTCCATGTACAAGACCAGGAGCAAATTGGTAGGAGCCGCAAGGATAAGATACAAATCTTAAACATAGGTACTCATGTTAACCGATTTTACTTTCACTCATCAACTAAGTGGAAAAAAAGATTGCAAAATTCATCATAGAGAGACTACCTAGCAATGAGTGCTGCTTCCTGTTAGTATCTCGGCTCATCCTATTGGCTGAGCAGGCCCCGTTCCTGGCCTGGGGCAAAACTCCGGCTTCTGCCGACGGCTAGACTCAGCTTCCCAAACTCGCGCAATTGGTGATATTTTTGACTGTGAATACCGACGACGATTCAGCAATTGACCGATAAGAACGGCTTCAGCTGCCTCCACAAACAAGATGGTCTCTCCTGTATGTCGAAACAAGTCACATACTCGCCAATTCTGGCCCTCTGCTCTCCCTCGAATCCCTAATCAAGACATCCATCTGACCGTTCCTCGTACAGACTCCCTTCCGCGCTGCCGAATTCAGGAGCGCCTACGGCCCTAAGTATGTCCAGAGATTATTCTCCTCCCGATAGCCATCACGACCGACTGGAAGCAATCTTCGAACTTGCGAATATCCCGGCGACTGAGTCAGAGTCAACGCGAAAGAGGCGGTTTAGAGGCTGACCGAAGAACAACAGGTACCAATTCCAGCCTCACGTTGCTGGCATCAGCTCCAAGACTGCTTTCCGACTGTAAGTAGCACTTTTATCACTCCCGATTATCGACGCAAACCCAAGGACGAGCGAAGCAGACCTGGAGTAGTTCAGCGCTCGCGGACGCAATGGATGGACGAACGAGCAGCAAGAATTCCTTTGCCCCGGGGCCGGAGATCTCAGCACGGTGGCTCGATGAGGTTCTACGAATTGCGTCTTATCCAGTAGAGACAGCCCGGCGCTCTGAAACTGGGTCGTTGTTGGTATTGCAGCGGTTGTTGGGGCGGAATGCTGATCCTCTTTGACAGTGGTGCCAAGTCTGCTGCCTTCGGCGGCGCCGCTGGTGTTGCTGTCCTCCTCTACGTCTCTGGCATCCCCCGTGTGAAGACCGATATCCTCCAGGTACGTTCAATTCGCCACGAGGAACCCGTCTCGAAGGCTTCCCCGCTAAACCACCACGTAGAAGGTTCCCTTCCTCGGAAAGTACTTCATCACCGAGGTCCACCCCGCCGACAACGTAAGTTTCACCCATGTCTTTTCTGAAGCAAAGAGCGCATCTAACAGTACATGCAGCCCTTTTAAACAACTCGAAAATCATGGGGTTTGTGTGATGGGATGGCTGGCTGGAGCGGATTAGAATACAATCCCAGCTTGTACAAGATACTTCCAATAGAAATTTCTTCTGTTTATAGATTTGTACCATTTCCATCAAGTGAAACGCCGTTGTTAGTTGCCAGTGCTCTCAGTGGACTGTGAGCTATCTGCGCGCGGAAAATCTTAAGTAGATTTAGGAAGCTGAGTACTCCCAAATCGATGAGACTGGAGGGTAAGACATGGCTATTACCACTTTACAGCAAATTAGATGCCTTCTCTATTGATAGAATAGACAATGGTTCGAATGTAGGTTCAGAATGTGTAAGCCGTAGCCCCACGTAAAGCATTAGGAGAACATGGCAGCCTCGATTCTTGGGGTGGAAATTGTCAGGATTAAAAGAAAGAATAAATCTGTTTTATAAATGACATTAAGAAAATTAGGCCATAGAAAATATTCCATGTGGGAGTGATTCTTTTGGGGATGACGAGAAGCTACGTTACAGAGCTTCGGCACTTCCTCACCTTCAATCTTCAGTGTGGGACCGCGAGCTTTCCAAAACCGTCACTCAACCGCGTCATTCGCAGCCCAGATCGCACACAAGCCGACATGGAATGCGAAAGCGACACTGCAGATGGCTGGATTGAGTCTTGGGTTTCCCGCCCCAGCTCTCTCCAATCGGCCAGGAGCACTGCCATTACTGGGGTGTTGATACTACTCGTCGCACTCATTCAACCGCCTGGGCGAGCCTCAACCCGATGGGCCACCGTGGCCCCAGTCTGTGCTGCCGTCGCAGCCCGACTCTGGCTTCATATCAGCTCTCACTATGTGCCCGAGCCCTATTTGGATGAGATCTTCCATATTCCGCAGGCTCAGAAATACTGTCAAGGGAGATACGACGAATGGGACGACAAACTCACGACGCCGCCCGGCCTGTAAGCAACTGCAGTCTTTCCCCTTCACTGGGCAAGCTTTCCACGAATTTGCGACAACGGAGACTAATTCAAAACCACAGTTATATTTTGAGCATGCTGGCTACACGCAATAATCCTTTTGCTGTGATGTTCGCAATTTATGGCTGTGACGCCAACAGCTTACGTGCATTCAATGCGCTTGCACTGCTGGCTCTAACATATCTGGCTATGTTTGCGCGCCAGCAAATCGAGGCCCGTCTTTACCAAGGAAACTCTGGGGCGAGGATGGGGGCTAAGTCGCAATATGCTGGACATACTGCGCTCAATATTGCCCTGTTTCCTCTGCTGTTCTTCTTCTCTGGGTTGTATTATACGGATCTGGTGTCTACTGCTGTGGTTTTGGCGGCGTTCCTCAACTCCTTACGTCGCATGGGAGGCGACCGGCCTTCATTCCTCAGCGACGTTTTGGCAGTGTTACTCGGGATACTATCTCTGGCCATGAGACAGACCAATGTGTTTTGGATCGTGGCGTTCATCGGCAGTCTGGAGGGCATCCATGCGATCAAGACTCTTCACCCAGAACGAGTTGAACAACCAGTGATGACTACCCTGTGGGAGCAGGTGAAGTTCTTCGCTTGGAGGTATTCCGTGGGGGATATTCACGACCCCCCTCTTGACAGAGCTTGGCCTGATGGTATTTAACACTCTCCAGCCGACCCCTTTCTCTCCTAGGATGAGACTGATATAGTGTAGATTGGCTGTTCTCCGTCCTGAGTATCTTGATCGCGGCTGTTTACAATCCCGTGCGAGTATTGAGGCAAGTTTGGCCGTACATTACTGTGCTACTATCTTTTGTTGCATTCGTCATCTGGAATGGCGGCGTGGTTCTTGGTGAGCAAGATGTCTAATCATGAATGGAAGTTGTATCAACATTGCTGACTCTAGCTTAATAGGTGATAAGTCCAACCATGTAGCGACGATTCATTTAGCTCAGATGCTATATATCTGGCCATTCTTCGCATTCTTCTCACTGCCCTTATTACTCCCATATGCCCTGTACCCTCTCAACATAGCCTGGAACCTCGTCTTTCCTAGAAGCGAGCCAGCGCAATCTGGGCCGTCAAGAAAGGACACGGATGAAGACAAGAGAGGAAAGGGTCAAGACAATACCCAGCCCAAGTCTCCCCAAATCTCTACACCCCTCCGATTTGTCTCCAGCCTGCTTAGCCGGTTCGTTGTCTGGCCCGTCTACCTCATTATCACACTGATCACATCCATCGTTGTGGTCCGATTCAACACCATCATCCACCCATTTACCCTCGCAGACAACCGACACTATATGTTTTACATCTTCCGCTACACGATTCGGCGCGGGGCAGCAATTCGCCTCCTGCTGGTGGTCCCTTATACCCTCTCTCGATGGTTGGTCTGGGGAACGTTGGCCGGGGGTGAAGCCTGGCCGTTTAAATTCATCTTAGGGGATCGGGACAGCCCTACACCAACGAAGGAGCCCTTATTTATCAACCACCCCCTATGGATACGCCAGGACGAGAAAGCCAAGCGACCAACGAACGCACAGTATCCACAAGCCTCAGAGAAGACACAGCTAGATGTTGAGGAGGCTCTTGCCAATGATCCACTAGCCATTTCCACAGAGTCAGTGTCGACTTCAACGGCCGTCGTGCTTCTCCTGGCATCTAGCCTGTCCCTCATCACTGCACCCCTAGTTGAACCTCGTTATTTCATCATCCCCTGGGTCATGTGGCGGCTCATGGTCCCGGCCTGGAGACTTCCCACCGGCGGACTGTTCGCCTCCGTGCAATCCACCGGACCAGCCGGTAAGCTGCTAGAGTTCTTCCGTCACTACGACCTCCGGCTCGTGCTGGAGACGGTCTGGTTCGTAGCCATCAACGTCGTCACAGGGTACATCTTCTTGTTCAAGCCGTTCCAGTGGAAGGCAGAGGACGGGAGCCTGCTCGACGAGGGCCGTTGGCAGCGGTTCATGTGGTAAGGCTGTTTAGGGGTTTTTACAAGAGACTTGTCAATATGTATGGTTATGTAGGATATATGTATTGTATACTCGTCAAGTCATCCCGCGTTTCTGTTTCTTTTCTGCCGCGAAACATCAAACCCATCGCGACTGTTTAGTTTTTCCATAATCACATAACAGTAGCATGTCCAGAACGCCGCCCAATAAAGTTTCGTAAGCGCCTCCCCAAATCCAGGAATATCATAAATGTCCCCATATGCACCCGTCGTGGAATCCAGCCCCTCGACGCAGGGGATGCTAGAGCCCGCTGACAAGCACGATAATGTAAAACACGCAAAAAACGCCATGATACGCCATGATGTTCCACATAACCGATCCCGTGCCCTTCATCTCAACGTTGATTATAAAAAAACACATCAAAAAAGCGGTGTGTGAATTTTTGATTTTGACATTTTTTTCCTTTTTGATTCTCCGTTCGAATTCTCACAAGCTGAGTCGATCTAGACTTAGGCCATCGTTACTGCGCACGCGCCTCACGACGCCGAGCTTGAAGAACCTCTCCTCGCCGCCGGCGGTCCTCCCGCCGATGTACCACTTGTCGGCGCCGATGACGTCTCTGAAGCCCTCGCTGCTGCTGTCGCTGCCGCGGCGGCGGGAGGAAGGGTACTGGATGGGGATGTTGGCTGAGCGGGGGGCGGTCTGCGCCTGGCCTGGTGTGTCGGCGGCTTGGTTATTGCTTGCCGAGGGGGTGTTGCCGGTGTTTGCGGTCCTGCCGGCGGTGGTGGATGTAGCGGTGGCGTTGGCTGGTGACGATGAGGCGGCGGATGAGGTGGTTTGTGTGGCGTACTTGTTGGGCTGCTGGGTGATGGAGAGGTCTTGCTGGCGCAGGGCAGCGAAGACGGAGGCGAGGAAGAAGGGTCGTTGGGACGGCATGGTGGGAGGAGTTGTTCGTGTTTGGTGGTTGCGTTGGTTTCGTATGTCCCTCTGCCCTGATGGTGCCTGGGAGTCTTGTTGAAAGTGTCGTCGATGGTTTTCCCTTGCTGGTGGGGTGATGTATGTATGTGTGCCGATCTTAGGGCGACGATAGATATGATATGATATGATATGCTATGGGATGGAGGGTTGGCGGGGTGAGTCGGGGAGGTCGAGCGATGATAAAGCGCTGTCCTGCCGAAGGGCCCCCACGCGTCTTGCGATCAAATTGAGGAGGCTCTGGGTGTTGCGTCTGTATTGATCTTATGGTCGACTGGAGCAAAGGAAGGGTGTCCGGGGTTTGCTTGCACCCAGGAAGGCCGGCGTGTTGGTTGGTGAGGGTTGTGAGGGCTGTCCAGGGTACGCAGGAGGATGCAGAGACTGACGTCGATTGGATCGGTCGGTGCGCTCGGTAAAACCCGGAGAGTGCGTAATGGCAGGGCTCCTACAGGCTGGTGGCGGGGTTGTGCTGCAGCTGGCGGCCTTGGATCGGGAACGTCTGTTACGGTGTTTACCTAATGCCTGAGCTGCAACGTTGGTTGGCCGCGGGAAAACGTCGGAGCGGGCTTCTCTGCAGTCTGGACCAATATCAGGCTGTTGCTGGCCCGATTAGCTACGGGTGCGTGATGGTCACGGTTGAGACGTGAGTGGCTGCTGGTGCGGGGGCGGGGAAGAGGAAGCCTCCTCCGCATTTTCATGGATGGCCTCTGTTGTTAATCTAGACCAAGCGCGGCCGCCTGCAATGACTCGTTTCCTAGCCTCGTTTATGCTGTTGTTCGGGCAGGCAGAGGCCTGTGATGTTGGCTTTTTCTCCTCCCTCGGATGGCTTGAAGCTGCTCCCCTCGGCAATACTTCAACAGCGCAAGTTATCCCGCAAGGAAAACCTCGGGGAAGGTTTGCGTATCATATGAGCAATAGACTAGAGTCCCTTGGCCCCTTGGCCCGCTCGTCCGCATGTGCTTGGCCTTGCACCTTCGCCGTGCCTGGTGCCTCACAGTCTTCCCAGACGATGCAAGACGACCTTGGCACGGCTAATGTTGACTGGAGCATGCGCGTGCCTCCTATCTGACCTTTGCCTGCCCTATCATGTTCTCTTATCGTCTTCCCATCACCTGGTGGAATGGTATTCCACACTGCCCCAGGTATCCGGTTTTGGGAGCCGGGCCCTAGCCGGAGTCCGAAGCCTGTTTCGTAAACGCGCAGGCGACTTGACTGCCTTCGGCTCCATTTACAGGGCCAGCCGGTAGTTAAGGTTGTGTGTGTGTGTCGACGGCCCGGACATGGCCTGATGAGAGACACGACCGTGTAGATTGCTGACGCGAAGGATTTCATGTTCTGGGTGTATTGCATAAGCGAATTCAATTCAGCCTCGTGCTGCAACTGCGTTGCAGTGTAGTCCGATCCCATGTTGAATTGAGTTCACTCCTCTTTTTGGGTATGTTGCAATGCCTGGAGTAAACACATGCAAGATGCCATCCCAGTCAGTCCTACGTGGGGTTGTAATAGTGGGAAACATAAGTGTTACACTCTCATTCACTGCCACCGTGCATCTTTAGGTAGAAACTACATAATACTAGGGATTTCGTGAGCTGGCAGTTAGAGGGCGTCATAGACGGAAAACTATCCGTGATTATTATGAATGAAATATGACTTATCCCGTATTGTCTAGCAGCACTTTCGTAATCAATTTCTAAATCACCGGGCAGGATGCTCCTATTTGTTGTTTCTTTTTTCTCGTGTTGATACGGAGGTCTGTGAGTATATCTACATCATAGATCATCACTCTCGATCACCCACTAGGCGATCTTGAACTCTAGACCGCCTACTGGTTATTTTTGGATTGATCTAAGAAAGCAGCAACACGTCAGAGAAGGGAGTTTGAACATAAATGAGACTTTTCTCAGCGTCATTCACTTGTCGGAGTGGATATGGAATGGAATTGATCTCAGAATGAATGACGGCATTGAGTCGCTTGGGCGTTCATCAACCGTCTATAAAAGCCCGTGATTGAACTCGCAAGGATAATGGTTTTATCCTCATCAAGCTGCTCAATCACTCCATCTACTCAAGAACTCATTCAAACCGTTTTGAACCAGCCCTCCAGACTATATTTGCAACAATGACCGACAACCAGAACCCCGGAAACTTTGCCAACCGGTGAGCCACACCAATTGTCATGAGGAAAAAAAAATATCCAATGGAATCTAATAGCTAACATCTCTCCCCTTAAACAGTCCCACCGAGGAGGTTAAGGAAATCGCCTCTAAGGGGGGCCAGTCCAGCCACAAGGGCGGATTTGCCAGCATGGACTCCGATAAGCAGGTGAGATTCATCCCAACCGGAGGTGAATGAAGAAGTGAAATCGATCATGAAATCTGACATCACTTAGCGTGAGATTGCTTCCATGGGCGGGAAGGCGTCCTCCGGGTCGTTTGAACCTGGTAGCGAGAAGGCCAAGGAGGCTGGACGCAAGGGCGGACTGTCTTCTTAGACGAATCAGTCAACATAATGTCCTGCACATTACCTCTTGTGTATTATCTTAATTTACGCACTGTCAAATTTTCGAAGGGATTAGGAGTTTCATGATACTCGATGGAAATTTGGAGCCTGGCTGGATAATATAGGCGGCGGCGTGAGCTCCGTTTCTCAGGTTGAACAGATGCACAGCTAAGAATAATTAATCAAAGTGTGGGAGGAAGATGAGTTTATTCGTATCCGAAGACATGATATGTGAGAAATGTGGATCCTGAAACTAATCACAATGCCGAACAATTCCAACCTGTCTTAAGAACATCGACCCTTCAAGACCAACCAAATTCAGTGTCTGTTTGAGCAAATCAATTCCGTTCCCTCGTGTTCCACTCGCAGTTTTTAGAAAACTTCCATGCGTTCATTTCAGCAATGCCTCCTGTGGGCGAAAATCCCTGTACTCTGTGTGCCAATCGTCGACGAACATACCAATGCCAAATCAATTCCACTCCCTTGTGTTCCACTCGCCGTTTTTAAAAATCCGGATATGTCCGTGTAAGCAATGCCTCTGGGGGGCGAAAATCCTTGTTCTCTGAGTGCCAATCGTCGATGAACGTACCAATACCAAAATGTGAGAATGACATATGCCTCGTGAAGGTGAAATCCCTGAGCTTTTTGTGTCGAAAGTCGTAGAACATACCGATGGATGTGAGTAATCTGGAGCGACGCGAGAGGCATCAAAGCTCGTTCGGTTGTCGATGTAGATATGGTGGACGGGCACATCTGGTGCTTTAACCGTTGCTTTTTTGTATTCCATTTGTTCCTTGTGGCCCAGGATTCGCGAAGTTGAGATAATGGTTGTGATGAGAGTAGAAGGTGATCATCATACCTGAGAAAGTGAACTCGAGGCAGAGTGCAACATATTTGATCTTTTCGTATTGTTTGTTCCTTGTGACCCAGGATTCGAGAGATTCAGAGACTGATTGTGACGAGAAGTAGAAAGTGATAACCATCATACCTGAGAAAGTGAACTCAAGGCAGAGTGCCAGCTGATTCGGTCTGTATACGAGCTCAAGGTAAAGTGAGACCCAACTCGTTCGTAACTGAGAAGATGTCTCAAATCAAAGTGAAACCAATCCGTTCATACCTGAAAAACTGATTCTCAAGGAAAAGTGAAAATAATCCGTTCGTACCTGGAAGAATGACTCGAGGCAAAATACAACCAATTCGTTCGTACCTGAGGAAATGACCAAATGTATAGTGCCACCAATTCGTTCGATGAGATCTGCAAGAGAGAGAGAAACAAAACGACAAGAGGCAGTAAAGACTGTGTTCCAGAGTGAATGACAAAACGTTAGCGGAGATGAAAAACCACCAAAGGGAACGAATGTGACGGAGACGTTAGGGTTGGGTGAACTCGTTCCTCGAAGAATGACTAGGCAATATCGCACTTCCGGTTGGATGGACTGTTGCTGGGTAGAGTCTACATCCATTCTTCTGGCCAGGCGGCCAGCATCGCCGCCTCGTAATCCTCCATCTCCTCCTGGCGGGAAGTCAGCAACGCCCGAGTTTCCGTCATGGCTGGCGGGGGCCGGCAGATCTTGTTACCCTCGTCATCGGTAACCTCATCGCGAGCTTTTAGCTCGTGATGGCAAGCGGCATGTTCGATGGGCCGATCCTGGCTTGCGTCGGCAAAGTACTCCCGGTAGGGGGAGTAGAGTGGCAGAAAGTGGATAGTCGGAGAGCCATTGGTGAAGACACCCTCAGCCACGAAGAGGAGTTTTGACAGCTGTCTCTCTTTATGCTGCACGTAGGTGCAGCGCCGCTCGTCGTTGATTTCGGGGCCATTGTACCCCACAAAGCGGGAGAGATCCGCAAACAAATCTGCGTTCAGAGGTCGGACTCCGTCGGTGAAGGAGACGGGCTCAGGAGTCTGGAACATCTCGAGCTCCTGAGCGAGGAACTCAGGAGCCTCGGAGGCACTGATTGACATCTTGCTGTGCACGAACACAGCCTCGAGATCTCTGGTAAGTGAGGCAAGGATCCCAAGAGCTCCTGAGGCTGGCCCAGGTTGAAGGTTGAATATATCCGGGACCCAGCAGAAACCAGGGTTACGGCCCTCGATGGTAATGTACCTCATTTTGGCGAGGTCACCCTCGTAGAAGGAGTGCCCTTCTACTGCAACGTCGCCGAGGACGAACATCGTGGTATTGATGTTCGCATACACGACCGGCCCCTTGGTTGTGATGGGGGTGTCGACCTTCCCCCGGATAGCGACACAATGCTTCTGCACAATGTCTCTCGAGTCTCTGCACACCTGGGAGATGGTGTGCGGGTCCATCCCCTGGAAGGACCAAATTGCTTGCTTGTCCCAGCGGACAAGCCCGTCTTCTGTCACTCGCTCTGGCGCGAGGACGGTTGGGGTTTGGACGGCGGCAGTCCAAATCTCATCTTGCAGCTCCTGAGGGAGCTGGTTGAATAGGTGGAAAGAAGTTAGCTTCTTTCCGAGGTCCTTTCGGACCGGACGGTGGATCCCCAGCTTGGGGAGAGGATTGATGGTCGCCTCGGCGACCGGAAGGGAAATCTCGTTGTTCTCAGCCATTGTGCTGAGATGTGTTGGTGGTGGCGGCGGCGGCGGCGTTGGTGGTTGGTGGTGGTGGTGGTTGGCTGTTGCTAGGAAGAGAAAGTGTTAGTGAAAGGCAATGAAGGAAGATAGAATATTCTTGGAATGGAGGAAATATTGGGTTACTTACCGCTGAGAGAAGTGTGATGGTTGGGTAGAGAAGATGAAAGGAAGAGAAAGGGAGAGGTTCTCTGGGAGGAAGAGGCGCCATTTATAGGTCCCCGAGGACCCTCAAGAAGCTGCTTTCCTAAAGAGGCCATGATGAATGGTAGTGAGAGCCTATTGAGAAAGAGTTTAAGAATACATTGAGAACTTAGGCGCATTCAGCTTGGCATTGTGAATCCGAACGAGGGGAAGGCTCCAGAGACATTTTCATTCAAACCTACTGGGATAATCTAGATCTTATTTAAATATCTTGTCAATAATACTTAATTCCATTCTAATGTAATGCTGGTGATTTGGTTTATATATCTACGTAGGTTTGTGGGATATAGGAGAGTGCCAGCAGACACATTAAGCCATATAAGAAGGGTGAGGCGGAGTTGAGGCAGCCACCCGACGGCGGATTTTCGCTGCCAAAGGTAGCCTTCCAATCAGGAACATAAGGGGACGTCCTATTCGTCAATCTATTGAATGGGGCAAAATAACTCTCACCGCCCGGAATCTATTCCAACTATAGTAAATGCTGACAGCTGTTAGCTTTCTCTGCATGCACCTACACTCGAGACTCTTATTCATGAGGGCCAAAATGAATCTTTTCCATTCAGACGATTTTCCAATTCATGTGGAGACATTGATGCAGCAGAATCATGTCCCTGGTCTTGCTGTGGCCATTGTTCACGGTGATCAGGTCGCCTCTGCGGCCTATGGCTATGCATCCCTGAACCCAGAGACGCCCTGCACTCCAGACACAATCTTCGATATCGCCTCAATGTCAAAGTCGCTGACCGCTGCGTCTGTGGTGCTGCTTGTCAATGACAACAAGAGCCATCCAAAGGTGCAGTTCGATTCGCCCATGTCGACTCTGCTGCCCGAGGACTTTGTTATGTCAGATGAGACTTATACTGCCGGCGTGACCGTCGACGATGTTTTGGGCCACAGGACGGGATTATCAGGGTTAGTGATAGGATCCTTACATTATGCTAGATAGCTAGGCTAGCTGCTGATGAAAACAAATCTATTTAGACATAATAATTCTTGCCTGGGCGTGCGTGCTAAATCCCATGATACACCACGATCCATCACGAGAAACCTGCGAAATCTATCCATCGCGGCCCCTTTGCGTTCTAGATACCTGTACTCGAATACAATGTACACAGTAGCTACACACCTCGTAGAAGAGAAGAGCAAGAAATCCTTTGCAGACTTCCTGCATGGCCGTATCTTCGCCCCATTGGGGATGGAGTCGACGCACCTGCAGCCTCAGAGGGCAAGAGATCACGGCTTGGGCTCACGCCTATCCACAGGCTACCTCTGGGAGAAGGAGGACTCAACCTACTATGGATTCCAAATCCAGGACTACCCAGAGGGTCAGGGCGCGGGATCGGTGGTATCGAGTGCTAAAGACATGATTCTATGGGTCAAGGCTCTGATGAACCGAGAGGGGCCTATCTGCGAGGACGTCTACCAGGGGATGGTTCGCCTGCGTTCGTTTAGGGACCCAAGTGGCAAGAGACTCAAGCCTCTGACTTCTCCTTCGTTCTACGCTGCAGGGATCGAAATCTACTATTATCGAGGTTATGCGGTGATATGGCATGATGGGAACACGGCGGGATTTAGCGGTAGATTCTTCTTCGTGCCTGAACTCAAGGTTGGGGCCGTTGTACTCGGAAATGCATCTGGTGCCATGGGCGTTAGCTCAATCTTGATGCGGGAACTCCTGGACGATGCATTGGGGGTACCGCAGCAGGAACGACGAACACAGGAGAAAGGCAAGAAGAAGGAGGGCAAGAAAAGGGCCACCAAGGTCGCGGCCGGTCCGCCTCCCCGTTCTGCCAGGGGAAGAGGCAAAACCGAGCTGCAGGCCCAGGTGACACCGCTTGCGGCCTATACGGGAGATTACTCCAACGCGGGATACCACAGCTTGAGGCTGGAAATTAAGGATGGCAGGTTATTCATTGATGCGACAGACCGCTCTTTTGGCTTTACGTTGGAGTTCGAGCATCGGGAGGGCCAGACAAAGTACACGGCATATCTTTGTGACTTCCTCGAGGGTGGTGCAGACCCTATCACGGCCGAGTTTTCGTTCGAGGGAGGAGTGGCTATGAGGATGGGATTAGATCTTGAGCCGGCTTTGAAGGAGCTGATCTGGTTCGAGAGGAGGCAAATTTAAAGAGATGAGGTTGTGGAGGAGGATGCTCGATCTGTGCCTGTGATGAGTAAGTAAATGCGTGATGAGGCCAAGGTGTGACAAATACCTTGAATTACCTGCGTACACATTTTCGGCTTCAGAAAAACACCAAAAATGCTCTTGAAGAGCCTGCAACTTCTCTGTGATGAATTCGTAGATCCTCAGCATACGGCTATAGTCGGATTTGGAAATGGAGACGACTCACGATTGACCCCGCGGCAGGTGGAGGTTCGTCGTCGTTCGTCGTCACAACTCGTCGACGAAACACTTTTTGCTGTCCAGCATCCCATCACACTTCCAGAAAAGGTACAATCCGATCAAATGATATAGAAATCGAAAGCTTCTTCTAATTTCATACATACAGGCTTCCTTATTTTGCCCCATCATGTCATCACCACCAAGTTACAACATTGCCCTCATCGGCCTGGGATCAATCGGCATCTCCTTCGCCGCCCTTCACCTACGCTTCACAAACGGCACAGTAAAAGCCTTCGATCCAAGACCAGATCTAAAAGAGCACCTCCTTTCCGTCCTCCCCGGATACCTCCACGCAAACGACCCCCAAAGCCCGCCACTCGACGTAGCCAATCTCATCACCGCCGGCCGCCTGGTGATATGTGACTCACTCGAGGACGCCTGTGCAGACGCCGATATCATCCAGGAACAGGGCCCAGAGAACATCTCGTTCAAGCAGAAGACGTGGGCGGCCATCGAGGCTGCCGCCCCTCCTTACACCCACTTCTGGAGCTCGACCTCTGGGATCCTCGCATCCGCTCAGAACCAGTCGATGAAGGACCGCACCCGCCTGCTCGTCGTGCACCCGTTCAACCCACCTCACATCATGCCCCTCATCGAGATTGTGCCGTCTCCGGAGACGAAGGCTGAGGAAACTGACTTTGCCCGCACGTACTTCGAGACTCTTGGCTCGGGCCACCGTCCCGTCGTCCTGAAGAAGGAGATTCCAGGATTCGTCGGTAACAGGCTGGCGTTTGCGTTGCTGAGGGAGGCTGTGTACCTAGTTGAGAACGACGTGGTGAGCGCAAAGGATCTAGATACAGTCATGGAAGCGAGCCTGGGACCGAGGTGGGCTGTCCAGGGACCATTCAAGTCATACCACATGGGCGGAGGAGCCGGTGGCATACGGCATTTCCTGGGGAACCTGATCTCTACGATACAGACCGTTTGGAACGGCCTGGGAAGTATGAACTTTGGGGGACAAGGAAAGGCCGAGGAGGAGGGTGCTTGGGTTGACAAGATTGTTAAGCAGACGGAGGAGGCTTATGGGATGCCTGACCCTGCTATGCTTGATGATAGGGATAGGGAGATTCGAAGAGTACTCGGCTTGTGAGAGTGCCAAGCTTTCCTTACATAAAAGAAGTTTGAGTAGTCGAACACAGTAATATGAAGATAGCGTTGGATAAGACTATGCCTATTGGTGTTGGAGCTATCCTGATGGATATATTTGGTATATTGTGGTAGATTAGTGTTCACTTTCGTCTTCTTGCAACTTGGGCCTTCCTATCTATTTAACCCGTCTAGCCTCATTACCCCTTTTGGCAAGCAATTAACGAGAGTCTATGACTTCAAAATCACAAGAATTTTTTGTTCATGGGAGAACTCGATGACCTGACGGTACCACCCATTTATCTTTCTTGAACACTTACGCCTATTCCTCAGAATTCACCTGGCGAAGTGTTCGAAGTCCTTCTATCCTTGGCTGGCAATCGATCCAACCCAGTGCTTTGAGCTCGCCTGAAACACACTCTCCCTAGAATTGTTTCGAAAAGCCTATTTCACCAGTGTGCCATAAATATGAGGTACCATTTGGTAAGAAGGCTCCTCCGGTGGCTGGGCAAGGTCAATCTTATCCCACATGGCGGTATGGGTTAGGGTCTTCTCCGTATTCAGACACAAACGACACCCGCCCATCATGTATTTCCAGAAAAAGTCGGTAAAAGCTGCCATCTCAAAGTTAGAACTAGATTCCTCGTTACCAAACTAGCTGGGATCCGAAGTTGCTTCCTTACATTGGAAAAAATACCAGAGACCGCCACGGTCGTTCCGAACGTGCTCGTACACATACCACCTCCCGCCTTTCTTCAAGTAGTTGTACAGCAGAGCCACATTCTTCTCAGGCTCGGGGATGCTGCACAGGCACTGCACGGTGACGATGCAGTCGACGCTCTCAGGCTCGATGGTCGCACCCCAGGCATCCGGGTTGTCCAAATCCTCGATCCCCACGGGCACGACCTCGTAGACGTGGTCCAGGCCGATCTCCTTGACGTGCTGCCTCAGCGTTGCCGCCGACATGTGGTTCGGCTCGACGCCGTAGATCTTGGTGGGACCTGGCTTTCCCGTGCGCTTGGCCTCGTCGGCGACCTTCTTGTACGCGTCCGTCCAGAGCCCGCTGCCGGCGCCGACCTCGAGGACGGTGCCGTGGAGGGGCTGGCCGACCACCTTGTTGTGGACCTCGCCGTTGCGGACGCGGCCCTCGACAAGGGGCAGGACCTTGGGCAGGCCGGCCTTCTTGGTGATGGGGGCGACGTAGGTCCAGAGGACGCCGAACCAGGTCTCCTTGAACTTGGGCAAGGAGGTCAGCGTTCGCAGGTCAAAGGCCGCGATGAGTTTGAAGATTGTGAGGAAGAAGCATGCTGCGGATATGGCCATTAAGACCCAGGGCCGTGTGATCTCCGCCAACATTGTGACGATGAGGAAGGGAAATTGAGGCCGGATCTCCCGGGATGATTAACGTAGCTGCTCCTACGAGCAATTCCTAATGAATCTAACGTTCTTGCGCAAGATGAATTGTGATGTCTGGAAGACGAGGAAGGCAGTGTGTGGAAGCACGTGAGAGGCTCCCTTCCTGGGACGTAATTATACCGCGATGTCAGTTTGTCGGAGCGGAATGATGGCTGGCCCCGAGGGCTTCCACTTCCGCCGCCGCAGTCCGCAGCAACCGAAGGCTCCGGATTGGCTGATCTAGTCTATTCCTACTATTAAATAGAACACGGTGTCTCTCCTCATTACGGCTACAATTGAAACCTACGCATATTTCACAGAATTGGTGATAATCGTCGTCGTTGCGCTCAGGTAGCACAGTCCTATTCCTATCGTATTGGTTCCAGGGTTAGGGTTAGGATAGGAATAGAATTACAGCGTCCATCCACTGAAGCCCGGTGCTGTTCAGCTGGCGGCCACCACCCGACTACAGTGACGTACCTCATTATTGTGGGTCTCTCTGCTTCCGCATCGCGGAAGTATACGTACCTCACTCACTCTGGCCTCATCTAAGGCATCTATCCTTTGCAATATCCCACGGGGCTCTGCCTGCACCACAAGTAACACAATCACCCATCCTCGTTGTCTCATCCACCCGTTTCCCGGTGCCCGCATAGCTTGGTATTTAATGCCATAGGCCGATCGGCAAGTGCGCTGTCCATGCGTTCCCGATCCTATCTGCATCTGCATCGCCCATGCGCATGCAGACCGGAACCCAGATCTCCCAGGAGGAGATGTAACAATGGCCTGCGGCTGAGACGGAACGGCCTTTAATCACAGATGAACAGGAATCATGCGTCGAGACAGACACGTTCCTGCTAGTCACACACCCTCGGACAATAGGGCCTGAGCGATTCGCATCTTTATTCCCCTTGTAGTATTTTTTCTTTGAGGTTGGGCATCAGTGCTGAGATGCTCTTCACTTTCGTTTCATACGGGATGCCTGATGCACTGCCTTTCTCAGAAAGGCAAGAGTTCAGCGAGCAGCATGGGTTGGCTTCCGATTGATGGGGGTGATCATGACAAGGTAGTGTAGGATTTGCAGATATTCACTCGTCAAGAAGACTCGCGTGGGATAGATTTACGAACATGAGGTACGAGAACAATCTTGCTTAGTAGCTAGCTGCAAAAAATATCATAGTGGATTCAATTACTCAATGAGAAGACCTCCTAGGAGAACCTTCTACGACATACTCCAATTTAGTTCTGACGAGGGCTCGCGGCCATCTCAGCTCGAGTCTCCAGATTCCTGCTTCTTCGCAGGCTTCTTTCTTCCATAGTCCAACTTCTCCCACTTCATGAGAGCTCCACAAACAAGACATAAGGCCCCCGTAGCTATGACAATGTAGAACTCCTTCGCGATGACTTTGGTCACAGCCTCGAGACCGCTCCTGAGTACCGCCTGGTCTCCTGTCCGCCAAATGGGAGAGGAAACACCAGCAAGAGCCTCGCGAATGTCATGGTCGGAGAACCCTTCTCCACCAACGGCATCTACAAGAAGGGAGTAGCCCACATTCTGGAAGATGCAGCCGGCAACGGAGAGAATGGTGGAGATGGCTCCCATCTGGAACATGTTGCAGATGACCGTGCTATCGACCCGGTCACGGGCGTCCTTGTTGATCACATTGGAGACGCCAAACCCATGCTGGAACTGCAGACCAAGACCAATTCCCAGCATGGCCTCGAAGCCCATGACCTGAGATTCAGAGACGTCAACCTTCAGAGTTGAGCTTAGTGCAGCGGCTCCGACGACTGTGAAGGTGCCGGCAAGGATATAGATGATCTTGTATCGTCCAAAAAGAGGCAGGAGTGCGCCAGTGCACATGACGACGACAATGAATGGCAGGATGAACGGCAGCAGCCTCACGGTCTGGGCAAGCGCATCGTGGCCCTTGACGAAGGCGAAGAACAAGGGGCTGTAGTAAAGAGTGACTGCGTAGGATGCACCGGCGCACCCGGAGGCCAGCCAGATAGGCATCAGGTCGAGTCGACGGAGCATGTGCATAGGGAACGCACGGTCCTTTGGAGTGGTGAAGATGCAAAAGTATTGCTGAGCCCACCAGGCCACGAGACCGACCCCGAAAACAACCCAGACGGCAATTGAGTTTGGGGAGCCCCAGTCCCAGATGGGACCGGAGAATGTCAGGGCAATGGCAAATATGACGGGAAGGGCAATGTTGAACAGCATCCCTAGAGGATCAGCCTTCCTCAGACGGGTGAGAATGGAGATTTGGGTCGCGAATGAGTGCGTAGGAACGCAGAAGGCTGAGATGAGGAAGCCGAGTCCGACTAGAGGAAGGTTCAGATAAAAGGCCCATCGCCAGGTTGCATGAGCATTTTCAGCAAAGGCACTTCCGATGGGTCCTCCCACGACGAGCCCGACTGCCCACATGGCGCTCATGGTGCCGAAGAGGCCAGGGGTCTCGGCAGCAGTAGCAAAAACGGCCATGTACGACATATTTCTATTGCATTTTGAGTTAGAATGTGCTACTCAATAGAGATCTTGTGGATAGAAAGGTGTGGGACATACGTTTGCTGGACCATGGCACCGCCAACGCCCATGATCACTCTACCAACGATGACTGTGGTCAAACTCTTGGCACTACCGGCGACGGCAGATCCAGCCAGAAAGATGGCCAGGCTAGTGAGATAGATGATCCTGAGATCGAAGCAGTACGTCGCCTTTCTTCCCAGAGAGAGGACGGCGAAGTTGGCGAGAGAATAGGACAAGCCTATCCAAGGTAGGAGCTCGATACCACCGAACGCCTCATAGAGGCGTGGCTGGATATTTGCAACATTGCTGACATCATAGCCTGTATTTCGAATCAGTTAGGTATTCATTCTTTGGAGAAAGATGTCACCTGGGGCATACCGTTGATCAAGCTCGTCATATATATCACGGCAATAGTGCCCTTCCACTTCCATTCTGCAAAGCCTCTTTGGCCCCCAGAAGGCTGGATGCTGCTCTCAGGTGAAGTTGGAGCTTGTTTGTTCTCCATTTCCAAGATGAGACAGCCCTATGTGGGTTCGAGTTGATTTGAGTTGATTTGAGGGCTACTGAGAGATAGAAGACAATGTGCTAGAGACAGCAAACAATATTTTCAAATGGTGAGAGATACCATGGAGATACCACGTGAAGAGGGGAATGGCTCTCAACGCTGGGTCCTTGCTAATATATCTCTGATGCGGAGTGCTAGAGAGGTGGCCGGCCCCAACGCGAACGCATGCATGCATGCTGATTCCGACAAGACGGGCGATTGGAGGACTTTTGGCGGGACATCCCCAATGGAAAAAAAAGCAAAAGGAGGGCTTGATCGGCACCCCAACGGCAAGGTGAATCATGGCGCGTTGTCTGGGCTTTTTGCAGCGGTCAGAGCATCGGGTAGTTCATGGAACAGCTTGGTCCACCACATGAACTGTGTTACGTCTATTGTCCCCAGCGCGAGGAGGGGGAGGTATCCCTGCCAAGGTGTGTCGATACCAAAGGAACGGCTAAAACTTACGTGTGTTACATTGCTGACAAGGCACGTCGACGAAGGAAGAAACGGTGAGTTGGATGGCGGGAAATGATTGGGTTGACATATCTGGTGGCTGTAACGAGACTATCCCACTCCAATCTACAGCCCCCAATATCAAAATTGGCACCAGTGGGTAGGTTGCCGTATGGACAGGATCGGTTTCATTTACGTTTCTGTTTTCGGAAACTTATTTGATTTGTCCGCCATGTCTTTGGCGCTGGGCGAGGAACGTGGTGGCACATGCAGCCGTTGCAGAAAAAAAGCCAATTTACGGACAATAGACAGCCCCAGACACGATATCAACGGTCTGGTGTAAAGTAGCTGAGCGGAAAGGTGATGATACAAGTTCGTATATCCATCCAATGTTGTCCTCGAATCATGATGATCTTGTGCTAGTATGTGGTGCAACGCATGATGAAATTAACGAACGTCGGACCCAAAGGGTTTGGCCGGGCTCTTCTATGCCCCTCGGGGCGAGCTGCTGCTTTGGGCACGCCCGTATTTGCGTTCAGAATAGAGCCACACCGAGGAGGAAGAAAAGTGCTGGTGATAAGACACCGTGTCTCTCCGTCGAGTGTGTGTGGTCAGCGTGTCGGGCCCGAGGATAAGGGTCAACTGGCAAACAAACAGCTGCATGTATAACTCCATTGAACCATGTAGTTGGTAAATGCTACATGTTGGTTAGTTTTTTCATGCATATGCTTAGGCAGACCATGCGATGTTACACTAAGTGACGTGATATACCACCCACCCAGATACCCAAATATATTCTGCTGCGTGCTTGATTAGGCTCTCACCTCAAGTGAATCGAAAGAGAAAAGGCAGATGGCAGGACATGGTTGCCATATTAGGTCTTCGCAGGGGCCAGGGGTGGAGTATTCTCCCATTTCTTCACTTTATTCTCTTCGGATCGAAGAGCCGGGAGAGTGAGCATGAATATAACGGGGCGCTGTACCCATGAGCTGCCTGGATAGTCGTACATAGACTTCGCACAGCGTGGGTTCTTGCTACGGACGGAGTCCGCATACATGCGAAACCCACGGCAAGGCGTCTCCCCCCCCGCATCTCCTGTACTTTCCCTACCAAGCCACAATGTTTTGGATGTCTTGGGCCGAGAGCGCAGGGAAAAGATCGCTTGGCCAGGCTGGGCTTCCCACCATTGGGTGGCGGCAGGGTGACACGGCCAATGGCTTGGTCACCAGTGGACAGCGTCAACTTAAGCTTGCTGCATGCTTCTCGACAGGTCGATTCGGATAATTTGGGTTGCACACATTCACCGTTGTTTCTGCTGCGCTGGCCGCTCTAGCCGTCCATGTGGGAGTGGCTTGGGGGCCAAGGATGCGTGCAATGAGAGACAATGCTTTGAGGTGAAAGAACCCGAGTTTGAATAGAAATCCTCCTAAGAATGGATCCACAATTGCAAGGAAAAAAGGAAAAAAAGGGGTGCGGTTCGGCCGCCCACGTCCGTATCCGTGGTAAGGGGTGGTTGCGATCCTATCTCCCGCAGGAAGCCAGGGAAGTCCCGGGCCAGAACAATGCTGCCCCCCTGGCAGGATGCTATCTTCCTGGCTCCCGTTGGGTATATTGCTCCGAGCCAACAGCGCGGATCGAGTGCGAGTGCTTCTCCTTGGTTGCATTGAAGGAAGGCTGTGGTTGACGATGTCACTTGTTGGTGGTGGCAGGCGGTAGGAATAAGCGCGAAGGCCGCCACTCCCGCCGCTGCGACAGCGCTAGGACAGATCTGTAGTGGCCCGACCGCCCCTAAGGCTGGTTCCCACCCGCTAACAACAGCCCTAGAGCTGGGGTTTTACAGGGGGCCACACCAAGGTGCCATCAAGCCACGGCTGACGGTCTAATAATAAGATCCTCCATCCAATGACGATGTGGTGACAGCCTCAAGCAGATGGATGTTGGCTCGCAAACTCGTAACGCCTCCGTCTTGCGTTGGTTGCCTCCGTGGCTCGCATGAATGGATGCGATGCTACTATCGAGCTCGTTTGATCTCGTCCCCGGTTCTCCGTGTCAAAGGGATCGCGGCCACCATCGCCATTGCAACCGCCAAGAAGCCAACAGCAGAACCCCATGGGCTTGCACGACGTTTGAGATTGACGTCTGTGGACAGGATCCTTGCATGCATTCCACCGCAGATGATCAGCCGGTGACCCAGCTTGATCCCAGTCTGCCGCTGGGCGTGCTGCCGTGCTGGGCATGGCCACGCCGGCAGCTGATAGGTGCTTCCGCGTCACTTTCCCGCAGACCTGTCCATCTCTCGCATGTATTCCCAGTCTTCCATGAAGCGGTCAGAAAATGAAAACAGGCAAATCAACGCCCAACATTCACTGAGAGCCGCACTGCATCTAGCCCCTGCCCGCCCCCCTGTATCGCAGGAGGCAGAGTAGTGCGTATGACGATCGAATACCCGCTGATTTGCCTAAAAGCACAGACGTATGATAACTTCGATCGTATCTGGAAATCGCCTTTGTGTGCTATAATAGCTGCAACATGGATCGGATGCTGCACAAAGGAATCAGCTTGCTTGCGCGTCTATCGCCCCCAACAATGGTTGAAACAAGATCACATGAAAATAAGACACCATGAATTGCTATTAAGAAACAGACGGCATCTATACTATCACGGAACGCTACGATGAGCTGTCATGCGCGGCTGCTCCTAGCCGTTGACCGCGCCCAAGTTCCCAGCAAGACATACAAATGTATGTCTTGCCATAATTCCGCTGCCATGCTGTGGAACTTGCAACGGTCAGGCCCCAAAAGCTTCCGAAGATTCATCCTAGTTGTTTTGCTTCTCTGTATCTTAAAGTGTCTTTGATCAGCTCGCGCATGGTTGCCCCTATACGACCGTCGTTTTTCGTATATGGGAACTCCTGGCTCCGTTTAGAAGGATCGATCCCCACACTAGCCACACCATTGGAACAATTTTTCGTCATTCTTTGATGCATGAATGGACGGAGAATTACATGGGCGTGAACTCGTAGGCAGATGGATCCGTCGTCGTCGGTCCCTTTCCTCACCATTGTGGGGCGAAGGATTTCGCAGATGATAATCTGGCTCCCAAGTCCCTTATCAAAACATGTCAGATCTATTATCATACGCTGCCAGCCTGCGGCAAAGCTATGACTTGTACCGAAGACGTTATTGACATGGAAAGGTCACCCAAGGCTTGGCAACCCAAAATCCTAAGGTGGCTGCCACGCATATCGGTATCACCACACTGCAGGTCATTGGGCTGATATCCGCCACGCTCATTTACACACAAGATCGAACAAGCAAAGTTTTCTATGGATCCCTGGCTCTTTGACTTTGTAGATACACTCTAGCTCCAACAATCCTAAAGCCACCTAGGTACCTGACACGGGTGGCCTCGGGAGCCACGTCTGGATTCATCGGCCACCCGCGTTGTACCCAAAGAACATTCCCCTGTCTCCCGAAAACAACTAGAACTACGTCCTCCTTCCTCCTTGTTATTGCTTCGGATCCATGTCGATCCTTGTCGAAGTGACCATAAACAAACCGGGTCTAGATTAATTATGGGTTGACAAAGAGCTCCATCGTTTGGGGATGACTCCCTCCCGCAGGCTAACACTGCCACCAGTGTTAATTGGCTCCTGTTGGGATTTTATATAAATCAAATATCCTGCTTCACTTGATTTGCTCTCTCTGGAACACAGCCAACTGTCACCTGCAAGTTGAGGCAACCAACCATGAGTCAGTTCACAGTGCAACCAGTCACCCCAACTTTGGTGAGAGCCTCAGTAGTCATACTGCTGCTTGCATTCTTTTTGTACCATGTATCCAAACTCTTTTTCTTCGTTTTCATATACCCGTTTTACGTCTCCCCTCTAAGGAAGCTTCCCGGACCCAAGGTGCGTGAGCTATGCTAGTTCTCTTCCTTTGTTTCAATATGTGACCTCCGTTTTCACCCAAACTAACACAGAGTATAGGATAATAGTTTCATCTTTGGCCAATGCAAGAAGTTTCTCAAGGCCGCTTGGGTTCCTTACCTCTATCAAGAGTGGTCCTGCCGATGGCCCGAGAGCCCCTTCATACGCTTTCTAGGGCTCTTCAATTCAGAATACCTTATCATTAACTCGGTTCAAGCCTACCAAGAAGTCCTTCAGACCAAGAATAGTTCATTTATCAAACCAGAGTTGACGAGAAAGGCTGCTACCGTCGTGATTGGCGATGGCCTTCCCTTTGCAGAGGGTGATTTGCACCGCCGTCGCAAGGGTGTTCTGCTCAGTAAGTCCTCAGCTTATCGGAGCTTAGGGTGACATGTGACTGACCAATCGTTTCTGCGACACAGAGGCTTTTTCCATCCCATCCGTCAAGAATTTCGTTCCAACAATAAAAATTAAAGCTGATGCTCTCTCTCGTTGTCTAGAGTCAGCTCGGCAAAGATCCAACGTGGTTGAAGGCAAGTTAGCTCCATCACTTCATCCTCCTGCTGGTTCTAAGGGATATTTTCTAACAGCCCACAGTGGAGAGTCTTCTTTGGAAAGCATCCTTTGATCTAATTGGAATCAAGGCGCTGGGAGTAGACTTGAACCACGTCGAGTCCAATGACTCGCATCTTCACACACTCGTCGGTGAAACCATGAAGCAATCACTCTCGGGGCATATCATCCACTACCTCAGCTCGTACTTACCCTTGAGGAGACTTTTGCCTCTCGAAATGAACAATAACTTCCTGAGTTCTTGTGCACAAATTAGAGAATTGATCTGGGCCCATGTTCGGGACTGTCGTTGCCAAATCAACAGCGGCACTAAGACAGGAACTCCCAATGCGATCCGTCTTATGATGGAGCAGGAGCCTCTTTGGAACGATGAAGAGATTGTGGAATATGTGAGCAAACCCCAGCGTACACAGCCCAGACTTAAGACTGACACTTTGCCTTCGCTTCTAGATTTTAAATCTTTTGATACTAGGCCACGACACTACATCATGTAGCTTGGTGTGGGCAGTGTCAATCTTATCAAGAGATACTAAGCATCAAGACCGTATTCGCAAGGAGATTGAAGACCTGGGACTAGATCCAGAGGAACTTGGCTACGAGCAGATCGAGCGCCTACGGTTCCTCGATAACTTTATTCGAGAAGTGCTGCGAACACACTGTCCAGGTACGTTCTGACGTCTTCGTCCCAAAAGTCAGAAAGGCCAAAGCTGACGCATTTACTCCCTAATAGTCGCCTATGTCCCCCGAGAGGCCATCGAAGACGTTGAAATCGCCGGAGTACACATCCCCAAAGGCACAGTCATCCATCCTTGCCCTGCCGTGATCAACCTCCACCCACAGGTCTGGGGCCCGACAGCAAGTGAGTTCAACCCAGACCGATGGGACAACCTACAAGGTGCTGCTTCAAACGCTTATGCGTTCGAGACGTTCCACAATGGGCTCCGTGTATGCATCGGGAAGCAGCTCTCGATCGTGGAGATGAAGGTTATGCTGATCAAGATGGTCACTAAATTTCGGATAGAGGCCGTCGACGAGCAAGCGCAGATTGAGCTTGCCAGTCCAAGTTTTACCTTGAGGCCCAAGCAGAAGCTTTGTGTGAGATTGTCGGATATCATGTGAGGTGGCACTATGGACATAAATGTGATAAAGACTAAATATAACAAACTTCATGCGAAATTCATATGATACCCAATCATCATGATCCTTTGACCGTTTACTGTGACAATATTGAGGAGCATAATCTCCAAGAGGGCGGCTCTAATCTTAGTATCGAGAGTGTCTTGTTATCCTGAACTCCTAAATTCTCTCATCCCTTCAAGCAGATTACTGCTTATTGCTTATTTCAACATGCTGCCTCAATCTTATATACCTCATACATCCAGTGATCTATGGTGCTCTTATCGTATGGGTTGTCCAGAATTTCAGGAGTTGGGGGCTCCGGGGGTTCAGGTCCCAATGTCTTCCAGACTACCCCGATCTCCTCGGCTTCCCGTTTCTCGTCGACCGTTAAATTGTCTCCTTCAAGCTTATCCAGAACCTCAACCATCCGATCCTCCCAAGTATGTGTCCAGAACTCGGCTATATGATCAATGCTTAGGTTTGGATCTTGAAGGACTTTGGCGAGCTTTCCACTAAACTCGTGCATGAGCTCTTCTAACAGCGCCAGTTCATAACCGAATTTATCCTCTATTTCGTCCGGCGAACTGCAAATTGGATGCAGAGCCTGGCAGCAACAATGGTGAATCCCCAGAATCTCGAAGGTCAGATACCGGAGAGCTTCGGTGTAATGCCTGGCCTCGAAGTAAACCCAAAAGTTTTCTAGGTAATGGATAAACGGACTTATCATGCCTGAAATAGATGGCTTGTGTACGGTTTCCTCCACAACACCTCCCCCGAAATTATGGATCTATGTTGCCAAGATTTGGGTTTAACAGCCCCTTTTAAAAAAGAAGTTATAGGGGTACAGCCCGCGGGAGAGCATAGGCAACGGCACTCATCGTGGATGTCGGCCGACAGTACCGAGGCACTGACTGTGTGAAACCAGTCTTTGCGAGCCTCGAATGATAATGGCAACGTGCCCTCGGGGAAATTCCAGGACGAAAAGAAGCCGTATTTAATGTTTGGGCCTATCGCAAAGAATAGAAAAAGAGCGGTGAGGATGTTCTTAGGTGAGTCGAAGGACTTGAATTGGCAAGACGTAGCCCCATGTGCACCCAGCCAGTGGAGATAGGATGGGCCTTGTGTACGAATACTATCCAGTTGTGTGGGAATCCTTCTCAGTGCTGCCTTGTCAACGTCGAGCCATGCGTCTGTGTCGTGGAAACCAACCCGGAAGAAGAGTTCGGCATGCTGAAAACTTTCCAACTTTTGGTATACTGGCAAAGGGCTATCTGTGCCGATCTCGAGGGCCTTAGGGATAGAAACACCCCGGTTCTGTAGGAGTTGGATGGCTCGGGGCGCAAAATAATCAAGGACACGTTCAGCAGATAGTTCCAACTGCTCTAGTTCCGCTGTAGAAAGGTTGTCGACAGCTAGACGCTGCAGTCTGTCTCTCCGTGCCTTCATGTGCCGTGTGTATTTCAGGATACATCTTTTGGAGGCAAATTTCAGTACGTAGTTCAATCGTGGTGACACCAGAACAGAGCAATCGGCTTTCAGAAGAATGACGGCGCTTTCAGCACATCTGCATCTCCGGCACATGTGTTGGCTATTTCTTTGCACTCGGCATCTCAACCCACTGAGCAAAAGGGCGGCTTCTATCGGCGAGATTCTGGTTCCGTCTGAGTGATTGAGAATACGAGCATCTGCGGCTTTCGCTAGAAGTCGCAAGAATTGCGGTTTGTCCGCGGCGAGATGAAGTGGATTATATCCGAAAAGATTTTCCTCGGCGAGAGTAGCGGGATGATTCTTCACCAGATGCTCAACTTGTTCCATACTGTTGGATAAAATTGCTATGCTCAATGGACCGCAGCCATAGGCTATCAACAAAAATGTGGATATTTAGCACTGTTCCTTTGAGATCTCGGGGAATACCAACCTTCAGCCAACCTGGTCGAACTTGACAGAAAATGGAGTAACAATACAAAGGATTCCGCATGATATTCACGCCCTGACCGATCAAGAATTGTCGCCGGTGATGGTAAATTTGGCCTTTTTGACATGCAGACTACATCGCCCTCGGGGTTGCTTCGAAGAATAAGCTCCGTAACAGCAGAGTATGTCGGATCGGTGATAGCGGCATAATAGTGGAACGAAAACATGGAAGCGATCGGCGCACTGGACGAGCATGTTAGCAAGACTACAAAGCAAGCACTTCCTAAGGGAGCAATAGCAACATACTCGCCCCAATCATCATAATCATTTGCTGGAGCCTTGTTGGCAAGAAGATATTGCAGAAGTTCAAGAAATACATTGGGTTCTGCCTGGCTCGGAAATCGTCGTAAATGGTCAGAGCCCATACTTTTAATCTAAATCCCAAGATTAGTCAAAACTAATTACCAAGTAGTTAGAGGAAGCAACGAAACGACAGGGTGTAATGTTTTCAGGACTTGAACTGTTGTCTTGAATTGCTCATCATTGAGGCTCTTTATCCAGACAATACCACTCAAGAGATTTGATTATTTTGTGATATGTTTCAGAGCGTTGGGTTGACATCTGGATTACGGGAAATAGCTTGCCACTCACACATTTAATTAAGTAATAGACGAGAGACCTATTATGATTGTCAACTGCTCGAGGGGATGCCTTCTTAGCTTGGAACAGTCTCAGTATTGAATTTACCACCGATGGGTACAACGTTTCTGTCATTTTCGTTTCGTCCAGCATAAAAATCTGAGCGGTTTCTACCAGGGTCAGTAATTTGAAGACTGGGGCAGTGTCCGAGTCGACAATAGGATAGATGGTAATATTGGAGCTGAGACTCCAGCCTCCTGCACCCGAGGGTATCATGAACGAAAGCTGAACAGCTGAGTTGAGCAGATTTCGCAGTCCTGTGTACGTGAAGCGGATCTTTCGGCTTTGGTTTGTGTCCAATACTATTTGAGCGGCTGGACACCCAGGCAAATGATTCTCTGTAATGGTCTCAACGGACACATTTATAGTGCCCCAGACGGAATTTTTCCGTTCTAGGTGTTGTAGGTGGCGGCATAGACATGAAAATCTTCCGCCGGGATACCTGGGCACCATACTGCTGGTTTGTGCTGGGCCCTGATTCATTGTGGACGGAGTCTGGTTTGGTTTGTAGAAATTCCGAGCTCCAGAGGCGTCACACATGTCTCTCAAGACCGCTGGTTTGCTAAGAAGTCGGCTGGTGATCATGTTCGGGGTGGCCTAAGACTTGCGGTAAGCATGAGTACGGCGAGGCAATCTCTAGGCAGGAGTTCCCCACCTCCGGCGTGGATCGGGGCATCGCCGGGCTTTCAAGCAGGCGTTTACATAAATCCTCAAGGCTTTCAAAACGTGTCTCAAATCCAGATAGGGTTTTGTGCATGTCTTTGATGGGGTTACCGATGGCCGAGACTTCGGATTGGACCATCAGAAGATCGGTAGACATGGCATGAGAGGCTGCCTCAAGCGTAACTAATTTCTCAGTGCTCAACTGTGATATAGAACTAAAAAGAAGTTTGTTTAAAAACTAATCGCAAAGGATGGGGACCTCAATGTTTACTTACAGACCTAGAGTCTGCAACGCCAGTTGAAGTGCCGCGTTAATGTGCCCTAGTCTCGTCCCTAGTTGTTCGAGCTTCGGACGACTGAACGGATACATCAGCTTTTTGCCTTGAGTCTTGAGTTTGCTTTGCCGGCGAGGCAGCGATGGATCGCCGATGGTAAGCTCCGTGATGAGATCCTCTAAAGCCTTCAGCTCCTTCATCGATGTATCCAGGCATTCTCGCACTACTTGGGCAGCCGCTTGATGATCTCCCTGCAACTGAAGCCGGGAGAGCGAGGCCTCGACAACTTGAAGGGTCTTTCGTAATGTATCATTTTTCTGTCTAACAGATGCAATATACTGGTCGCGAGAATGAAGAGCGTCGATGTATTCCGTGATCCCCCCAGTCACTCTAAGACCCAGAGATACAACGGCAACGGCCGAGCCGGCGACGGAAATGGGGTTCGCCATAGTAGAGGAAGCATTTGTGTCTAAATAAAAAATCCAAGTTGGTGTAAATCGAAGAAATGTCGAAGGAGAAAAGGACTCTTGTACAGGTGCCTCAAGTTGATGTCATGCAGGGGCAGTTAAGCGCCGTGGTGGGTGACATTGAAATGGAAGCGCCAAACGACAGGGCCCATTACGAGCATCAGGCCTATGAAATATTAGAAAATTATATAATAAAAAGCAGTTGAATTCGTAAATTTATAATAAATGAATGATAGAGTCATCTATTTATCAATTTGCTGACGCGCCGATATGATAGATAATTGGGTGCGAGAATAGGACTTCAAGGAGCAGAACCGCATGATCCATGCCTGTCCATTTTTGGCGCCGCATCCTTGTTTCCTGCAGCACAGCGCGTAACGTAATGTGCGGCTATGCTCGTACAAAGGAATAAGAAATCCAGGATTATCTCAAAAAGAAGACTCTTTGTCGGTTGTAGCCATTCCCGAGACATATCTTACCTGGCTCCTTGGGTGTGGGTTTCTCTCATTTGACTACCCAAGGTTGGTGACTAGCTTATGCAGATTGGAGCCGGATTGCTACTCAGATTACTGGCAATAATTGATGTCTTTTTCTAAATTAAAAAAAGTCTCAGATTGTGAGCGCTGAAAAAGAGACAAAATTCCCAGATGCCATATATTTTGCCATCTCTAAGTACCTTGCCTACCTAGTTATCAGGCGAGTCTGACACCGCGGTCCGTGCGGGGAATCCGGGGTTCATATGGAGGATTAATTAATAAGAATAAGAGCCTCGGCACTCTCCAATACGGTTCGACTAGACTCCTTCTTCTCTCACCAAAGGGCAATAACAAACTGAGCACACTGAATCCGAAGAGAAGCAGATAACCGCTGACCATGTCTGCCTTCGGAAATCGCATGATCTGTCCAGCCTTGAACTGGATCCCTGCTCACGCGCCCCCAGATCTTTTCTCGTCAGCACTCGCCCATTTTCAGGGAGTGCCTTGGACAGCGGCACTTCTATCCAAACCAAACGTCATCCCTTTCATCCCCAATTGCCGCAACCCATCGACACCTGATCTTGATCAGTTTCTCGGCAATACACTCCGTACAGATAATGCTCTGCGCCACATGCTCTGCTTCTTCGAGAAGGATGAGCATTTCGCGGACCCAAATAAGCCGATCACCAAGCTCACTACTCTTCTCAGTCTCGGCCCAGGGCTCTCTGGTGTACCACATGTCCTTCACGGCGGTATGACCATGTCTATGGCCGATGAGGCTATGGGCGCTCTTACAGAGCTCAACGCAGAGCTGGCCAAGCAGGGGGAAGCATTTCAAACGGGCAGCGTCACTGGGACACTTGAAATCAAGTTCCTGCGTGCCATTCCTATCGGGACAGACATCGTGGCGACGGCGTGGATAGAGTCGGTGGAGCGCCGGAAGACTACAATCAAATGTGAATTTAGGGATGAGGATGGTGAGGAGCTTGCTCGGTGCCAGAGCATTTGGGTTGCCGTGAAAAGTAATCTATAAAGTCCAAATGAGTCATCAAGAATATCCAATTTTAGACACTTGGAAAGCTTTTATTGCCTAGACTATGGAAAGGGGAAATTAGGTGGTATCGTCGGAAGTAGGTATCTTGGTCATGAGCATTCATTATATTAGAGCGGCCGTCACGGGGTGATCTTCTCCCACCAGAAGCGAGCATCCCAAACTTTGTCCCAATGATTTGATATCAAGGGTGTTAATCCTTGCAACTCGAAGCGGGACCTTCTCCATGTTTAACTATTCTCGCCGTTCGCTGCCTTGGGAACGGCGCCAGTCCCATGTCTCGGCATGTATCGCTTGAAAGCCTGCTTCGCCAAGGCAGGGTTTTCCACCGCTGCTAGTGCAGCCTCGCGCTTGCTCGGCTGTCCTGACTCCCAATTCTCGCGATCATCCAGGTCGCTCACAGCCGAGCTAAGACTGCTATCGCTAACGTTCATCACAACATTCATGATTCGACCCGATTGCTTCTTCGCATTGCGTCGGGCCTCTTTAATTGCTTGCAGTTCCTCATCATCGCTAGATTTGGTAGTTATTTTCAAGCCTGGCAGATTTTCCTCCAGAAATTGTTGCAAGTCAGGCAGAATGCGCTTGTCGGGGCGATAGGTTCCGGAGTCGTTATCGATAACCAACTCGTACTGGGACACGTCTCGCACAGGTGAAGGTCTTCGTGAACTGGTACTGGGCCGTGGAACATCAATCCTGTCCTCTTCATGTAACCTTGGTTCCTCTCGGTGGCTGTGACGAAGCTTTTGGACGAAGAATTCGCCCGAGCAGGCCACATACGTTGCCACGTTGGAATGCATGGTGTGTTTGCTGAGCATGTCGATTCCGAATTCATGGCCGGTTTCGGTGAAACGCATTAAGGCGTCTAGAGTGATCACGTAGGTAAAGATCCGATTGCCTTCGCCGAACTGTGCGAATTTCAACAGCTGCATCGCTGCCTCTTCCGAGCGGGCCTCGAATGCACCATACTCGGTAGATGAATCAAAATTATACACTCTGCGGTGCTGCTTGTGCAAAGCGGCGTTAAGAATCTTGCCGCGGAGACCCTTTGACATGAACATGGAGCTGATAATCGGCCGAAACTCTACATAGCGATGATACAGCCGCGACGGAACTGGTCCCTGAAGCTGCATTTCAACGGCTTGGAAACTATAGGCATTATTCAGTAAATAGATTGTGGGAACAGTCACCCAGAATGTGTACTCACTCGTATTTCTCTGTCTTCCTTTCGGTCTTCTTTGGTGTCGGTTGCTCTCCCTCACCACCCCGGTTCTCATCATCTTCAACATCAACTTTTGTACCAACAAGGCGACCAATCATAGGACTGAAGTGTCTAAAGTAGGTGGTAGGGCCGAGAGTGCACATCTGAGCATAGGGAGGATCTGACTTGCCCAGGATCTCAATGCTGATCCAGAGATGGGGCGTCATATGAAAATTATGGGTGAGAATGCCAGTGATGCCTTTGAATAAGAAGGCTCGTTTGCTGATCATGTGGCGCTTTGCTTGGAACTCCTTTCCTGGTAACGGGATGGGGTCCCCTTGATCCTCAATTTTTGGGACCTTGATGGTGACATTGCCCAATCTGTCATCACTATCGGGGTAATCCTCATCATAGATTCGGCACTTGAGTTGGAAGCCTGTAGGAGGAACATTTGCGACAATCCACTCGTCTTCCCACTCAGGCTCAGTTGTCCTTCTAAGGGTGCGTGTCCGGTGAGTTAAGTCGGGGTCCTCCTTGTGTCGTTTGGGGCTTGAAGTCTTCAAGGTAGCCACAAGGAACGGGTCTGAGGACATGGATGAGAGATCCGACGGGGGCAAATTTGATGCCCGGTGAAAGATAAATTTGAGTGTATAGCCTTGGGGAACGTTGGGGAGTGGAGTATCATCATATCCACCAGGAGGACCTCTGTGGGTGAGCGCCCGGAGAGGGCGGCCGAATGTATGGGTTTTGCGCGGCGCTGGCTTACCGTCACCGCCATTGGTATTGCCGTTGGCGAATGCGACCTTCTCGTTGCTGGGCCCGTTGGAGGGCCCATTGGAAGTAGCTGGTTCAGGGGCAGAGACCTGCTCGGCTGGCGACTCATCGGTGCCGTTTGTGCCGTTTGCGCCGTTTGCGCCGTTTGCGCCGTTTATGGCATTGTTTTGCTCCGCCATTTGCGCGCAAGTTCAGGCTGGTGATGGATCTCGATGCTGGAGTGAGGGGGAAGTTGGTGATGGACAGAGGATGTGCCTCAACCAGCCAGACGCCACATCAGCATATATATGGATGACGAGACGGTCACATTGGGAGACGGCAATCTCAACGGATGCCACCAGCACGGTAATAATTAGGACAAAAGCTCATGCTGATGATCCGGATGAAACGGCACAGTAGGAAGTGTGGCTGGGCCACGGGGCTAACGAACACCACAATCTCAGAGTAATAAAAGCACAGCTCCCTTGGAAGGCCTCGACTGCGGCCCCGGCCCGAACTCTCTTGGCGGGCTTTCTTTGGGGAACGATGGTCTGTTGTCGCAACCAACAAGGCCGAGTTGCAATTGACGTCAGCGCGCGATTGGCTGTATCATTGGTCCCAGCGCTCATGAACTGCCTCTGTAGTACAGGGCGGTACGCCGGCCTGTCCACTAACGGAGTCAGACCAGCCCATGTTGCTTTTTAATTTCGACATTCAGCCTGAGACGCAGCCAAGATTTTCCAAGAAGCAAACGATTACGCGTCCTCCATGCGCCAAACTTTGGCATTTGCTAAGACTTATCGTGACCACATGTTTTACATCTTTCCTATGGACGACTCAATTGATCCTCGTCAAATCCACGTCAATGTAGTTCCGGTAGGCCGCGGCCACCCGTTTAATCCCTGTCAATATTGTGAGGCGGTGGATTGCCAACCTTAATTGCACTCTGACACCCTCTCTAGGAGAACAATGAGGCAATGGCATATGGCATCTCAAATGCCATCGTGCCTTGAAAACCCTAACCTACGAGGACGACACAACCTCGGACATTTCGACCCTTAGGCAGGGAGTATGTCTGACATTTCGCCACATCACATCCGAGGGTCATGAGAGTCAGTAGTTAGAGTAGTACTCAACTCTTGGCAACTACAAGTGGCACTCGCGTCAGCCAGTTCACCATGCCAACTGGAATGCAGGGTCTGGTCCGTTGCTGTCCCTTGTTCAAATGGGGGTTTCGAAGAATCAGTACTTATCTGTCCACGCAACAGGCCAAGAGTTGAGCCTCCGTAGCTGCTCCAGCCGAGCTTACACGGCCCGCTCCGATCCTTGAATGGATGGCCATGGTCACATGAAGGGCTTTACTCGATCACAACTAATTCAGCTGGACGTGGCACCTCATAGTTTACATCAACTGCCTGCCTTCACAGTACATAACAGCCCTCAGCCCATTGTTAGGGTACACGTCGATGTCGGACGACCTTAGAGCTTCATCCTAAACGACCGAGATGCTGCTCACATTGTAATATCTCATGTAGCCTGGGCACGACGCTCAAATCCCCATTGTCGGAAGTGGACATTTCGATTACGCACTTATTATACGTGCTGTCTAACTGCTGAAGTTTTTTTTTATTTTTTTATTTTTTATTTTTTTTGCATCATGGTCAAAGAAGCGAACCAATGCTTCGGATCGCTTCCCTTTCATTTTCTATCCTACTTAATCCGAAGGTCCTTCATTCTGGCTCCCGATATGCAGCCTTGAAATACCATCCTGGCCAAAAATGCAACATGCACCAATTACTCATAGGGCATGGATAGCTCACAGAACCTCCTCCAGGACCTCGAAATCCGGCTAATGCCTTCCCAGACATCGTCCCAAATTCAACGGTGGTGAGCTGGAGGACGGGGCGAGGGGCAAGGCAATGGTCACTAAGCAAGCTCAAGCCACAGAAGTGGCTGGTGACCTTACATAAGACAAAAGGCGGAAATGGGAGTCGAAGGAAAGCAAGTCACGTGCACCTTCGAACCATTACTCGGTGAGGGAATACTCTTGGTGCTGTAGTAGGTACCTATGTTCCACAGAAGATATCATGCTTCCTGAGGTGCAGGTACTTTGTCTGCAGGGTCTTGACACGCATCATGTATCTTTATGTACTCTGAAGTACACTCCTGACGTGAGAAGCCCCGTCCAGATTAAATTTGGCTTCAATCTCACCCGCGTACGAGGTACTTCAGTACCTCCCTTGGCTGGTACTAGTAAACCCTTTTCGATGAGACGCCAAGAACTTGCACTCTGAATTGAAAGAGAATGAGGCATTCTGAGTAATTACTTACGCTCTCTGCCCGTTCTCATGCTCAACAACAGCACCAGGATAGATATGACTGAGTCAAGCTCTTCAGCCTAGGTACCTAAGGGGCAGGGGGAAAGGGACAAGATGATACTATACTATACGGCCCATCTAGGTGGGGCAGGTATCGATACTTGCTTTCTCTCCCCTCGTCCACTCCCCGCTACGATGTCAGCGCCAGATAGCCTAGACCTAGAATACGCTGATTTCCCTAATTTCAGTAATGTCCATCATGGAAATTTCGTTCAAGTTCTCAGGTCCTGTGCTGGAAAGCCCACTGGCTATTTGGCAGATAGTTCGATGTGCCATGGTGCAGATTAGTGGCTGTGCTCTGCCCCTCAACAATCCACCCAGGATTCTGGGATAGCAAGCACAAGCTTGTGGATAGAGGAGCCACGTCTTTGCCCACGTTCATTGGCAGATGGGAGGCCATTGGCTTTTCGTCATTTTTTGGGACGTTGCACCCCGCCGTCGATCCGCCTCCGCCCCACCATCACCAATCCGAGGGGAGGACGAAGAGCTTCCAAAAGTTAACAGCTCCCCCTCCCTGAGTGAGCTTTCAGCTTGCCCTTTTTATTCTTTCATCTACACCTGCATATTCCATGTTCCGGTTTTCTAAAGCATTTCTACGGCAATCAGCAAAAATGGGTGTTGAGAAGATACATGTTCATAAGGAAGGTACTGGCCCTCAGCCTGTCAAGGATCAGGTCGTCACCATCGAGTACACTGGCTGGCTCAAGGACGCCACCCAGGAGAATAAGAAGGGCAAGCAGTACGATTTCCATGCCCAGTTCGATTGTAGAAGTCTGTCTCACTCACCTTTTCTAGATTCGACACCTCCGTTGGCCGAGGCGACTTCGTTGTGAAGATCGGTGTTGGTCAAGTCATCCGAGGTATGACTTGCGTCCAATCTTTTTCTATCCTATTCAGACCAAGCTAACAATCATCCTAGGCTGGGACGAGGGTGTCGTCCAAATGAAGGTTGGCGAGAAGGCCACTCTGGACATCTCAAGGTATGGTTATATACTGTGTTGTGACCATTTGTCGTCTAACTAACGCCTCTCTCCAGTGACTTTGGCTACGGTAGTCGGTAAGATATCTCCTTCTAGCCAGCCATCTAACGCTATCTACTTTTGGCTTGATTCGTCGTGTGAAGCTTCACTTTCGAACAAACTATTGACTCTTCTTAACAGCGGCTTCCCCGGCGCCATCCCTCCCAACTCTGACCTCATCTTGTAAGTCTCGTCTCACACTCGTTGCATTTTAGATGGCTAATCCTCTTCAAACAGTGATGTTGAGCTCAAGAAGGTCCAGTAGATCAAGGGTTCAGAATAGAACTAGAGGTTGGGTGCGCAACCCAGGGTGGCAGGAAAAGAGAAGGATTACTTACACTGTTCACCACTTGGATACAAGGGATTCCGTCCCATATGAATGGTGTCCATAAATATAAAGCTCTAAATTCCTCAATTGATTATACTTTGACCACATTCGTTGCAAGTTCACTGCAGCAGTATCAGGATGAATTCAACCCGCAAGTACCTAGCCAGTGCTCCCAAGGATCGCATTGATTTTGGGACGATCACCTGGATGCATTAACCACCACGCAAGAAGCTGCCAATCGATAGACTCTAGCTATTAGTAATCAAATGGGTGTGCTGCTCAGAAACAGCACCAAATCCCAAGCCGAGATTCCATCATGCCAGAATCCAAATACTTCGTCCAACTACATTTGTAATCCCTCTTGAAGATGGTTAGACTGCTCACTTGAGTCAGATGTGAGCTTTGTGCAGGTCATTCGACCAGAGAATGATGCGCCTGCCCTGCTTGCTAAAGCCAAAATGTGGAACTGGAATTATCTAGAAGGCAAGCTAGAATGGCCAATCAGCGGCATCCAAAGAGCTTTATCGCCCCACCTGCCCACCAACCGTGGTTGCCCCTCACCTCACAGCCTCAGCTCCTGACAGGCTGCCTAAAGGTACGTGGATACCTCGACTTGACGCATTGCGATTACCTCATCTCTTAAGAGCGACCTGACACCTTACCTCTTCGATCGTCGTCGTCGTCCTGATCGTAATATCGCTCCTACAACTCTCCCACAATAACCAACCCGACCTACACCCCCGATCTACGAGGAACAGGCGACTGTTCCGTACACTTCTCTCCCGCTTGCGACGTAACTGGCGGGGTAGCTCGACCTGGTGCTGGATCACCTGGTGTCGACCAACGCGACGTCTTCCAAGATTTCGCATCCACGGGCCAGCACAGTGACGCTGGGGAAGCGAAAGCTCTCCAACGGGGAGCTCCAAGACACATCTACTAAAAGGCTAGCCACTGTACGTCATCGCCAGCGGCTCGGGCAATAGCAAAGCCCATCTGTTGCTAATACCTCTCCAAACCAGGAATCCAAGATGGCCGACGTTGATATGGCAACCCAACTGCAGGTCGACGGCTCTGTTGTCGGCACTACAGAGATCGATGAGTCCCTCTACAGTCGACAGCTTTACGTCCTAGGACACGAGGCGATGAAGCGCATGGGTGCTTCCAATGTCTTGATTGTTGGTCTCAAGGGTCTAGGTGTTGAGATTGCCAAGAACATCGCCTTGGCTGGTGTCAAGAGCCTTACCCTCTACGATCCTTCTCCCGTAGAAATTTCAGACCTTTCCAGCCAGTTCTTCCTCACACCGGCCGACGTCGGCAAGCCTCGTGATGAGGTTACAGTCCCCCGAGTTGCCGAGCTGAACGCTTATACTCCAGTGAAGGCCCATCAGTCTGGCGGGTAAGATAACAAATACAAAATCCCTGGTAGCATGGTGTGTTTCCGGCTAACCTAGAATCATGTTAGGCTTGAGCATGAGCTCTCTCAATTCGATAATTACCAGGTAGTAGTACTTACCAACGTTCCTCTTCGGGCCCAGAAGGCTATCGCCGATTACTGTCACACCAAGGGAATCTACACCGTTATCGCCGATACTTTTGGTCTCTTTGGATCTATCTTCTGTGACTTTGGTGAGAAGTTCACCGTCATGGACCCCACTGGCGAGACGCCTTCGAGCGGTATCATTGCTGGAATCGATGAAGAGGGCTTGGTTTCTGCTCTAGACGAGACACGCCATGGTTTGGAGGAT
Source organism: Clonostachys chloroleuca (assembly GCA_037952775.1). Classification (NCBI taxonomy): domain Eukaryota; kingdom Fungi; phylum Ascomycota; class Sordariomycetes; order Hypocreales; family Bionectriaceae; genus Clonostachys; species Clonostachys chloroleuca. Next base: position 36,215,273 of record JBANAY010000003.1, read on the forward strand.
GGCGACTATGTCACCTTCTCCGAGGTCGAGGGAATGGAAGGTCTAAATGGTTCTGAGCCTCGTAAGATTTCTGTCAAGGGCCCTTACACCTTCTCCATTGGTGATGTGTCTGGTCTTGGTCAGTACAAGCGGGGTGGAATCTATCAACAGGTCAAGATGCCCAAGGTTATCGATTACAAGAACTTCACTACCGCCCTGAAGGAGCCCGAATTTGTCATGTCTGACTTTGCCAAATTCGATCGTCCCCAGCAACTCCACCTAGGATTTCAAGCCCTTCACGCATTCCAGGTTGCCAAGAACCGCCTTCCCAACCCCCATCATGAGGAGGATGCGATTATTGTGCTCGAGGCTGCGAAGAGGTTCGCCGCCGAGGAGAAGCTGGAAGTTGAGTTCGACGAGAAACTCATCAAGGAGCTCAGCTACCAAGCGAAGGGTGATCTCAGCCCAATGGCTGCTCTATTTGGCGGAATTGCTGCTCAGGAAGTGCTCAAGGCAGTATCTGGAAAGTTCCAGCCAATCAACCAGTGGTTCTACTTTGATTCTCTTGAATCTCTTCCTACTAGTGTTCAGAGGAATGCTGAGACCTGCAAGCCCACCGGCAGCCGCTATGACGGGCAGATTGCCGTCTTCGGCACAGAGTATCAAGAGAAGATTGCCAACCTCAAGCAGTTCCTTGTGGGTGCCGGAGCCATTGGATGCGAGACATTGAAGAATTGGGCAATGATGGGACTGGGAACTGGCCCCAAGGGCAAGATCTGGGTCACGGATAATGATTCTATCGAAAAGAGCAATTTGAACCGCCAGTTCCTTTTCCGTGCTGCCGATGTCGGCAGTATGAAGAGTGACCGAGCTGCCTTGGCTGTTCAGCGCATGAACCCGGATCTGGATGGACACATCGAGACTTTCAAGGAGCGTATTGGCCCTGAGACTGAACATGTGTTCAATGAAGATTTCTGGCAGGCTCTTGATGGAGTTACCAACGCTCTGGACAACGTCGAGGCTCGCACCTACGTTGATCGCCGATGCGTATTTTTCCGCAAGCCTCTACTCGAAAGTGGCACTCTAGGAACCAAGGGCAACACCCAGGTTGTCTTACCCCATATAACGGAGTCCTACTCATCCTCTCAGGACCCCCTGAGAAGGAATTCCCCATGTGCACAATTCGCAGCTTCCCCAACCGAATCGAGCATACTATTGCCTGGGCCAAGGAATACATGTTCGAGAGATGTTTCGTCAAGGCACCCCAGACTGTGAACTTGTACCTGACTCAGCCCAACTTTTTGGAGACGACATTGAAGCAGGGAGGGAACCAGAAGGATACCCTGGAAACCATCCGCAACTACCTCACTACCGAGCGACCTCGCACATTTGAGGACTGCATTGCTTGGGCCAGAAACCAATTCGAAACCGAATTCTCCAACAAGGTTCAGCAGCTTCTGTACAACTTCCCCAAGGATGCAGAGACCTCGACCGGTACCCCCTTCTGGTCTGGTCCAAAGCGCGCCCCTGACGCCCTCAAATTCGACCCCAACAACCCTACGCACTTTGCTTTCATTGTTGCGGGGGCGAACCTCCACGCCTTCAACTTCAATATCAAGTCGCCAGGGAATGATAGGTTAATCTACCTTAAAGAGCTCGAGAACACTATTGTGCCTGATTTCTCCCCTGACTCGAACGTGAAGATCCAGGTTGATGACAAAGAGCCCGTAAGTTTTCTTCACACTCTCCGCTGCTTAGATTTTTCTTTTACCGACCTAAAACTAACTTGCATATGAAGGACCCGAATGCAGGTGCTACGGATGATGATGATGACCTGAGCAAGCTCACCGCCAGTCTGCCATCACCCAGCACACTGGCTGGATTCCAGCTCACCCCTGTGGACTTTGAGAAGGACGACGACAGCAACCATCACATCGATTTCATTACTGCCTGCAGCAACCTGCGAGCAGAAAACTACAAGATCGAGCCTGCAGATCGCCATAAGACCAAGTTTATTGCTGGAAAGATCATTCCTGCCATCGCTACCACAACCGCTTTGGTCACTGGTCTGATTGGCCTCGAGCTGTACAAGGTCATTGATGGAAAAGATGATATCGAGCAATACAAGAACGGCTTCATCAACCTTGCACTTCCCTTCTTCGGGTTCAGTGAGCCTATTGCCAGTCCCAAGGTGGAGTACAAGGGTCCTGAGGGCAAGGTTACACTGGACAAGATATGGGATCGTTTCGAGGTAGACGATATTACATTGCAGGAGCTCTTGGATTATTTCAAGAACAAAGGCTTGAGCGTCAGCATGCTGAGCTCAGGGGTCAGCCTCCTGTACGCAAGCTTCTTCCCTCCTGCCAAGCTCAAGGAGCGTTACGGCCTGAAGCTCAGCAAGTTGGTGGAACACATCTCAAAGAAGCCAATCCCTGCGCACCAGAAGGAGGTCATCTTTGAAATTGTTGCTGAGGATGTGGATGAGGAAGACGTGGAGGTTCCTTATATCAAAGTCAGGGTACAATAGAGAGTGAAGATGAGACAAGAAAACGCGAGTCAAACACAAGCCCAAGGGCTGTGGAATTGCTGGGTTTTGTGAAGATAGACGAGACGAAATGAATAAACCTCGCATTATGATTTATGTTACATTGTCCCTGGTACTCGTAAGGTTGGATACTGCCAGCTAGCTGTCTGTATTTCCGCTCTTTGTGATCCAAGGTAGGTATGTTATCCTGTAGACTAGGCTGGCGATCCTCCAGCACCAGGATCGATTTGGACGACGTTGAAATAGCTCCCGAGACCACGCAATGCGGAAGTGACGACTGAACGCTACAACCCAGCTCCCCAGTAGGGCTGTAAATTTGTATGGGGGGTTTTATCTAGTGCTGCTTAGCTCCCATTTATTAATCGCCATGGATGCTCACATCATGATGACAACGAAGGGGCTAAATGCGGGGAATGCTGGCGGGCTTAGTAACTGCTAACAAAGCGAGCTTCAATAGTATGGTAGCGTAATCAAATGCTAAGCTAGGTGTGAAGCTGCATAATCTATTTTAGCTCTGGTGAAGTGTGCTGGCATAGGCAGCATGTGGCGATGGATATGCTTTTGGTATTTAAGAGGGCCGCCGCTGTCCTCAATACCCCTCTTTCATCAATGACTTCCTCAACAGGTCTCTCTATCGGAGCTCTAAGAAGTACAGGAAGAACACTGAGAGTACCCACGAGAACAGGCAGCTTTTGTTCAGCCCCAATTGCAAGCATCCGTTTATACCGTACTTCTACTCGCGATCAGCCAACCAAATCGAAGCTACCCGCTCATCAGCAGCAAGTCAGGATGGTAAGCACAAAACCTAGGAGGGGAAATGCCACAGTAATATTTAATTAGTCCCCTCGTGACTGACATGCCCTCACAGGCCAGCAAAATTACCGATTGGGTCAGCGTGGGCGACAAGTCTGGCGAGTTCAAGCGCCAGGTCAGCTCATTCCGTGACTGGATCTCGCGGGAGGCCGGCGCCCAGTATCCCCCCGAGAAGGGTCGATACCACCTCTACGTCAGCTATGCTTGCCCATGGGTATGTGACTAGCGTATTGAAGATACGCGTATTCGGTCTTCTTGAACAGCCACTAATTCGAGTAATTTATTAGGCCTGCCGTACACTCATTGCCCGCAAGCTCAAGGGGCTGGAGGATATCATCTCTTTCTCAGTCGTCCACTGGCACCTCGGCCAGGGCGGCTGGCGTTTTGTGACCAAGGATGAGAAAGAGCCAGGCGAGAATGTGATCCCCGACCCAATTGAGGGCCACGAGGACTTCACCCACCTGAAGCAGGTGTACTTTGAGTCTGAGCCCGAGTATGCCGCCAGATTCACTGTCCCCGTTCTCTATGACAAGAAGACCAAGCGAATTGTCAGCAACGAGAGCAGCGAGATCTTGCGCATGCTGGCCAGCGAAGTACGTTTTTCCCCTTCTTCATTCTAGCGTACCAATGTTCACCTCGACGTTACAGTTTGACGACCTCATTGAGGAAAAGTACCGTGCCATCTCCCTGTACCCCAAGGAGCTGCAGAAGGACATCGAGGAGGCCCACTCCTGGATCTACGACGGCATCAACAACGGCGTCTACAAGTCCGGGTTCGCCACCACCTACGAGGCCTACGAGCGCAACGTGGTCGCCCTCTTCGCGGCCCTGGACCGCGCCGAGGAGCACCTCTCCCAGCAGCGGGACGGGCCCTACTGGTTCGGCAAGACGCTGACCGAGGTCGACGTGCGCCTGTACGTGACCATCGTCCGCTTCGACCCCGTCTACGTCCAGCACTTCAAGTGCAACATCAGGGACATCCGCTCGGGGTACCCGGCGCTGCACAGGTGGATGCGCAGCCTGTACTGGGGCGACGCGGCGTTCAGGGACACGACGCAGTTCGACCACATCAAGTGGCACTACATGCGCAGCCACACTCAGATCAACCCGCTGTCCATCACGCCGCTCGGCCCTCTGCCCCATATCCTGCCGTTGGAGGAGGAGGTCCCTGCGGTGGCGGCTGCCAAGCAGTAGATGTGTGGCTCTGGGTCTTGGTTGGGATTTGGGGGAGGCTATGGAAGCACAACCGGATGAATTTTCTTATTCCAAATGAGATATGAGATTAATATCGTTGCATAATTGGACTTCTGTCGTGTCAGCTGAAGTGGTGACAAAAATGCGTGAAAGTGATGGTGAAGGTGACGAGAAATCGTAGAAGCCTCAAGTTCACCCTAATCCGGTGTGGAACACTCCAATCGCATCTGAGACCTGAAAGGCGACGGGCAAGTTTGTCTCCCGAGTCAATAGACATAGCATTCGTATGACTCGCCTGGGTTCTGGGTCCCTATCACACTGAAACAGGTATTCACTGGTCTCTGGTCCAAGCGGTTTTCACACGACGTAAGTGAGCTTTGAGCTGGAAAAAAGCTAGAACTGCCTTATTCGTCCATGGATTTTTTTTCATTGAGCTCCGAGTCGTGATGTTCGATGGAGGAAGCCTGGCCTCAAGAGTGGCTTAGGCGACAGAAACTGTGGCTGAGTGGCAAGGTACATGAGATGGTACGTATGTGGCTTGAGAAGGCCAGCACCCTTGCCTAAGACACACCAAGAAACCGTTTAAACGACGGCTCGTCGTTTTCAGACCTTAATATGGCTTCAGGAACGGCAGACGCACATTTTATCTGATTGATCAAGCGGAAACCAGCGGACAGTTGTGGCTCAACGCCGTGCACTTAGCGCAGGGCTGGATGTACCAGGCCTTGTAGACAATTCGTTACAGTGGCAGAAGAAGTTGATGAGGGCCGTCGACTCAGGTCAGCCCATGCTGGATGCCGCCAGTGGCACCACTAGGCACAGCACTCCATCAGCTGCCCCTTAGGCAGGACTCGGCAGGCTGCCCACCACTAGCCAGCGTGCGCTGCAGCCATCACCCAGTTTTCTCTGCACAATTGACCACTGGCCAGCACGCACGCACCCACCAGATTCACCCTCACCAAAACCACCAGCAAACCACCACCACCAACTCCACAACCGCCCCCCTCCCTTTTTGTTGGCGCATCCATCATCTCGTCACACGCAACATCTCCCTCTGGAGCATCACCGCCCAACTTCGTCCCGCAGCAGCCCTCAAACGTCATCCTTGTCGCGGCATCCCATTCTTGCTCCCATCTCTGCGATATTTGCGCCGCCTCCCGCTTCAGCATAGACCCGTTTCTTGCTGTCCGTACCGCATCCGCTACATCACACCTATCTGCCTACCCACTCTACTCATCCACGTTCGCACCCAACCAAACCTGCAAACGATCGCAGCCTAATTCGACCACCGAAAACTGGAAAACAGCCGCCGTGCTTTGCGAGACATCCTGCACGCCTTCGTGACCCGACCAACGATCTGTGCACACCACCAGCTTCCTCTTCTACCTGCCAATATCAATAAACATTCTTTTTCCTCTCAGCTCGCAACATCAATTCTTCCATCAGGTTCCACCCGGCTCCCTACATAAACCAGGCAACACCAAGTTTGCCTATATTCGATCGCCTCATTTCAGCATTGCTCTCCTTGGCCTTGAAAAACGAACTTCCACGACAGGCATTCTCACGATCATAACATATACCTCGTCCTGAGGAGTACCTAATTGGTCGGTGACTGGCGACTGGCGAGCGCACTCCTGACAGATGCGCGTTGCGCGTGCACATCCTTGTTATGGCCTTACGATATACGACAGAGGACCTTCTCTGTCTGAGAGACTCTCCATTATGTGTGAAGCCTGAGAACCTCCCACCCATTGATGAGTGGATGGGGTATGTGATTTCAATTTCTGGATTGGCTGCCATAGCTAACAGTATCCTTTCAAAGACAATCCCCTGAACAGCCCGCTCGTCACCAACAACAAAATCCCCGTGGCCAGGTCGGAGCTTTTGACAAGTTCCGAAACAATGTTGAAAACCCTCTGCATGACCAGGCCAATAGACGTCCGAACGTTGACCGGCATATCTCTCGAAACAGCGCTACCAGTACGTCCCCTTCGAACAGGTTTCTTCTTATTGGATGAAACAAGCTGACACCTACCTACTTACAGACCCTGAAGACATTGTGTTCGGTCCTCCACGAATGGCCTTTGCCTCATCTGGCCGAGCAACGAAACCTACGGACGGCGACAAGCTCAAGGACGGCGATGCACAAGGGCGGTTCGGCTTCCGAAGTCGTAATGAGGGCGAAGGTGACCGTCTATCAGCAAACCGAGCCACTAATCCTCTGAGGAGACGTGGCGATGGCACCGATCAAGACAGTGATGGTTGGACACCAGTTAAACCTCGCAAAAGTTTTGGCGCTGAAAATGCAGAGCGTTTCCAGGGCAGAATGGGAGGAAACTTCCGAGACGAAAAGATTCAATCCAAAGACCCGAATGGTAGAACTGCACGACCATTCGATACATTTTCAAGGGAGCGCAGCATGAAGGAGGAAAACGGCCAGCCTAGAGCGACGACTGATAAGAACGGCACTGAAGCTTGGCACAAATCCAAGAATAGCGAGGGCCGCGTACCAGAGAAGCGCGAACGTATCGATCGAGCCAAGAACTGGAGAGAACGCGACCAAGAATCCGAAATCCAGGATCAAGGCAACGCCCGGAACGCCGACAGAAGATGGGGAGGCGATCGCCGTGTTGAGCGTGAGCCCGAGTGGTTAGACGAACCGGCGGACTTGAAAGGAGAAGCTCGAACTCAACAAGACTTCCAGAAATGGATGGAGGACATGAAGAAAACCAAGACCGGGCAGCCTCCCTCCAACGAATCATCGGCCATCCCCCACGAGCACAGTTTCGAAGAGCCTCCGGCGTCTGCGCCAATCATCACCGAACAAGGCCCAGACAAGTTTTTCATGGCTTTTGGGTCCAAGAACAGCACCGAAGTGAGCTCACCAGGAGACCAGCCTGAAGTTGCAGCAAGCAGGCCAAAACCCGCCGGCAAGTCGTCCAGGTTCACCTCCTTCTTCCAAAATCATGAGGTCAAGACCGAGCCTCCAACGCCCATGGCTGCACCCCCTCCACCAATGGGTCTGAACATGCTTCAGCAGCCCCAGCCTTCGGCTCTAGGTCCGCTCACACCAGCTGCTCCGCAAGACGAAGAGAAGCAAGCATTCCAGCAATTGCTCGCAAAACTCCAAAAGCACTCTATGAGCGCTACGCCTCCCGGCCCGTCTCCATTTATGGCTCCGGGTCAACCGAACCCTGCTATGGAGGCTGCCAAGAAGGCCCAGATGCCTGCTTCGCCATTTGAAGCCCTTCTTGGAGGCGCCGGCCGGCCGCCTCCTCAACAGCCTCACGAGATCCATGCACCAAGGCCCCAGCTTCAGACTGCTCGACCCGAGCAGCTCCTGCAAGACTTGGTTGGCCACCACCAGCGCGTATCAAGTCGGGGATCTGGGCGCCCCGACGAAGGCGCAGCTCGCAACAACAGTAACACTGAGTTCTTGATGAACCTCATGCGTGCTGGGTCAGGAAGCACGGAATCGCAGCTTCACAAGCAACCTCCGCCGTTAAAGGGAGGTGAGCGCGAGGTTGACTTTGGCCGCGACGGAAGGGGTCTTCCCCGCCAAGTCCGTCCACCGCCTCCCCCTGGCTTCCCCCTGGAGGAAGGCGAATACATGCCCAACCCGCCTACAATCTTGCAACGGCCACCACCACCTCCCGGACTGGACCAGATGCCACCGAACTGGATGGGCGGCGGAGGGGTCCAGCTTCCTCCCCTCCAGCCTCCCCAACAGCCGCAGCAGAGAGGCCCCATGCTACCACCTCCAGGTCTTGCCGGCGGCCCTGGCCGAAACCCTCCAATGCCCCCTATGTTCCCGCCCAACTTCCCACCTGGCGGGATGCCTATGCCAGAGGGCATGGGCAACATGCCTCCTCGCAACATGGGACCTCCTCCCCTGGGCTTCTTTGGCCAGATGCCCCCAGGATTCATGCCGCCACACGGCATGGGCGGATTTGACGGCCCACCCGGACCTCAGTCCCCGGGGGGCTTTGGACCCCAAGCACCTTTCGAAAACCGAGGAATGCCAGCTCCCGGCGGACGAGGTAACAATTTTGGTAGAGGCTAAGTAAATATTTTGTCCTCTTCTCAGAGAAACAGTAAGAATATATTATTTCTTATCTAATCCAACACAAAATGATGTGAGACTCAAGGAGAAGCCATTCCATTCAACAGGCTTTCTTGTTCTCAAAACATGTACTGTGAAAGAAAAGGGGGGGGGAGGAAATCGCCTTTTTCCTATTCGGGGTCGGAGCCCAGATGGCAATAACTACTTCTTCTTGCCTCGGAAAGCCCGACTTTGCCGTGTATTCGTGTCCTCAAGCTATGAGGCGAGGTAGTCCTTGGTTGTCGTATCGTGGAGGGACTAGCTATTGGGTCAATTGTGACAGAAAACAAAAAAAAGAAAACGAAAAAATCCAACGAGGCAAATTTTTGTTCGTGGACGCATTGGCTGTTTTGCCCCTTGGTTTTTGATGTGATTGCTTGCTTGCCTACTCATGATGATGAAATGCTGCAACGTGCAGTCTGATTGTTTTTCAAAGTGTTGTAGATACATGTCAGAAACTTATCAAGGCGGGATTCAAAGCTAAGTGGTATGTATTATGTAGACTTATCCAGCTCTGGGTGTGGAAGACGAAAATAAACATGAGAAAAGGAAGAAGCGAGTTGGGGAGACAAAAGAGGTCGATCTCAACGCCACGCTGAGGAGAAGTGAGTTTTGTATCCATGTAATATAGCCAATTTCAGACAATTAAGGCACCCCGTAGCCGCCAACATCAATACAGATCCAAACCTGCCTGTCCCTTTCAATGATTTACTTCCCCACTACACCATCTCGGTAGAGTCTATATAAGAATGTAGGTTTGATAAACGTAGATGTGTTTGGGGGACTGGGGGACACGCGAGGGCCAAGTCATTCATGGCTGTGACCTGGTCTCTTTCATGGGTTTGTGTTTCCTTTTCGCACTCGCCGCCAATGCACGCTCCTCTTGCCTGCCCGACCCATCTGCCGTCCCTCTTTGGTCCTTATGCCGCTTTTGGCGGTGTCGTCTCTCCTCGGTACTTGAGGAGCTTTCCCAGGCGGTCGAAGCCGCCTATGACTTCTTCATGCCCAGGAAGTTCCTCAGCTTCTTCTCCTTGTGGTGTTTTCCGTCACTTGGGGGGTATTGCTGGTGCTGTGATGTTGGTGTGCCCGGGCTCTTGACGGAGCTCTGGGATGGGCTTTGGATGGGTCGAGGAGACGGATTCCCGCCAGAGCCAAGGGTCATCTTCGACATGTCCTGGGCGAGGGGGACTGGTCTGCGGGCCGGGCCGCCATGGGGAGAAGGGTTTGTCGGGCCTGGACCAGCAGGATTCGGGACAACTTTGGGGCGCTCGAAGAGGTGGGCAGGGGCCTTTGGCTTGGGCCGGTCCGCCGGTAGGTCGAGCTGACGGCGACCACGGCTGAGGTCTCGGAGCTGCCTTATATAAAGTTGGGGGGTGATCATGTGGGAAGTCGCCAGGATGACTTCACGGGCTCGCTCGTTGCCAACCTGGTAGCAAGCACGGCTTTCACTGTAGGTGGCACCGCCAGCCATGAAGACAAGGATGCGCTGTCGCTTTTCTGGTGGGCGTCGACCGCCTGAAGCCCAGTTTGGACGGCCAGCTCGCAGAGAGCCGCCTTGAGCGAGGAGCATGTCCTCGTTCGGATCTGAGGGCGGCTTAACGAAGGGGAAGTCTATCTGGTCGAGAACACCTCTTGCCGTGGCATCGATCACATCTTTCAGTACTGGGTCAAAGCGTGACAGGCTGTATTCCTCACTGAATTGAGCATTCTTTGTATCCTTGGGGAACAAGACTGTGGGCTCAGAAACAGGCTCTTTCACGTCCCTACGAAGAGACTGGCAGCCCAGAGCTCGCAAATTTTCCAAAACAGCTGAGTCCGCCTGTGGCAGGGATGCATGAGCCAGTAATCGTTTAACGTCCTCCAAAATGACACCGTTGCGATATATCACGAACAAAACAATGAGTCTCAGCCTGTCCGGATAGCTAATCGATTCTTCGTCCAGAAGTCGCACGACAGAGTCCAAAACGTTCTTTGGCTTTTTGTAATCCTCGTCCAAACCAGTGGCCATCGTCTGTTCAGCAGCCGCAATATCAGGTAGTTTATTGTTCTGGAAGATGTTCATGCACTCCTGCGCCATGGTGAGATGAAGCGAGTATGCCTCCTTGAGCTCCTGAAACTGCGGTAGGCCCGCCAACATATCGCGGATGGCGCTGAGACTGGTTGTATCGGCATTCTCGTTTGTGAAGTGAGGGTTCTCTTCGATGAACTTTCGGAAATCCCCCATAAGCTTATCAATCGTATCCTTCATATGTCGGTGACGGTTCTCCACCCACAGCTTGTCCTTCTCGCTGAGTTCCAGGTCCTTTTCCTCGGCATCTGGCATACCCTTGTTGATGGTGGTGCGATACGTAATCTTATCCCCCTCCTTAACGGGAAGTAAGTCGTGTGCCATCGCTTGGTACGTGAATTCGTGCACGAGAGGTGCTACAACATCCATTGCACGATCTGTGATAATCAACGACGCCTGCGGTCGTCCGGTCTGGGGTGGGAAGTTGTTGTTCCAATGGGCGTAAGTGTCAAGCTCCTGCTGGACAAAGGAGGCCAGATGCGTACATAGCACAGCAGCATCCCAATGCTGCTCTCTAGGGCGCCAATAACGGACTTTCGGATACTCTCCAAGAGTGATACAGACACCAGCAATCTAGGCAAACCGGTTAGCAAGGAATTTTCCAAACCATTCAAGTCCGAAGCATACTTTTTGGGCAAGAGTTTTCAAGTGGGTAGCAACTAGGGAGTCGCAATCTTTGTGGTACAGGATCGGGAAACTCCAGGGGTCTCGGAAAGTCAAGAGGCTGGCTTCACGAGGGTAAAAGTCAATGAAGAGTGTGTTTGAGCTGGCTCGAAGTTGCCGGACTCCAGGAAAGTCGTCAATTTTGCGCCGCAAGCTAGGATCTATTAAGCTCGTCCAGAGAAGATGCGCGCACTTATACCGTCGACGGTCGAAATCGGCGAGGAGACAGTCGACAATATGGGGTTCCGGTGAGAGGATATATATGGCCTCCATCTCAGGGTTGGGTTCGCGGCGATCCTCAATTTTCTCAATAGCTACAGGAGTTGGATCAGCAGGAGGTTTTGGGCGTGCATGAGAGATCCCAAGGAGCACTGACTAGCAATGTTGTTGTTGAGAATGTCATCTTCCTTGACAGCATTATCGATAATCTTCTTAGACTCGGTGTCGACAACCAGGCATTTCCACTATAAGTTGAATCTGTCAGCGTCCACATTGGTCAAGCTTCCAAAGGAGGGTAGTCGTACGTCGCCTCGAGTGATGGACTGGATACCTTGCAGGATAGCTAGGACAAATATTAGAAAATATGCGCAGGAGAGTCTGGGGAATGCAGGTGAGGGTCTCACCATCCCGCTGCTGGTCAATAACGGAGAAGGCCATGGCGGTTCGGCGGCAATTGCTGGGCGCTCCTGAACCTCGAGGTCAGGCCACGCCACAGGCAACAGGTTGTTCGGTGCGAAGATGTCGAGGATGAGGCTGCCAAAACGAAAAGCAAGCGGCAGAGGAGAGACAGGCGGCGTCGCACAGCACAGCACCGCACAGCAAGCAAGGAGAATTGGGTCGGGCTGGGCTGGGCTAGATCAGGAGAGCTGGCTGTCTGGCGGTGATGGCGGGGTTTGGACGGTGCTTGGACGGTGCCCCAATCAGCGCGGATCAGCAGCCAGTCCTGAACGGAAGGCGGCAGGCCTAAAAAAGCTTACCTTAGGACACCTGCTGCCGACGGTGCAGCCTGTGGCCCTCTAATCGACCCTCTAATTAACCCTCTAGTCGGCGCTAGTCGTGCGTGCAGCCACCACCCAAAAGTGGGCGTCTCAAACAGGCGGTCGTCACAGGCCTCGTTGCGCTGTGACGTAACACAGGCGTTTCAATAGCGAGCATAGGGCTCGTTGTGGTGCAGCACGGACAGGGGCAGCCGGCCAGGGATGCCCCATCGGCAGTACCTAATTAGCATGGGTCGAGATACCGCGCATCCACGATGCCAGTTTGCATTAGGCCGGCTTCCTAGAAATCTCCAATGAGTGTTAATAAGGTGAGCGTGTCTGGATCGCCGTCTAAGCATTGAGGGACTGGGTCTGATTGTGCTTTGGTACTAGGTGGGCAGAACCTGAGTAGTGCTTAAATTCAAATATTGTATTATCGTTATTATCATTACTAACTGCGCAATGTCCAACCAAACCTCCTCTCCTGGAGGAAGGTTTACCTGTCCAACCCTAAAATATTGTTCGTAAAACGCCTAAAATCCCGAATCCCTGGTCCTACTGGCATAAACGTGTATAACAGAAGATGGCTGCCACACACATGCTACCACCTTCCCGCTCCAGTCGCATTATGTCGTCGCAGCTCGTCTAACCTCCCCATTTGCACTCAGCTCGCCTGAGGGCCAATAAGCTCGGCCAACCAGGCCCAGGCGAATGCAAGAGGCACGAGCGCAAGGAGCACCCACCACAGCTCAATGGTGAACTTGGTCGTCAGCCATCGCCTCCACCTCGGATTTCGTTGGCGATGGACACAGGTCTTCGTGCCAAAAACGAGGCATCCCAACCCAGGTCTCGAGTCGCACTCCATATGCTCCCGGCGGCGTTTCATAAGAAGTCTAGGGTAACAATGTCAGCGACGTATAGCCAGGAGAGATGGGATGGACGAATGATGATGACTTACGGAACACTCCCACGACAGAAGCGTAGATCGCTCCCCAAGTCGCAGCGCTTGTCATTGGGGCATTCAAGATGCAGGCTTCGACGCTCGATAAGCCACTCGACCTTGAGGTTGACTCCTGTATTCACGAGCCCATAGAAGTGTCTGCTCGTGTGCTTTAGGGACAAGGCGTCAGGGTAGATGAGGTGCTTGGATATGGCGAAATGGATCTCGGTTGGCAGCGACATGAATTCGACGGCCCCGGACTGAGAAGCTCCCGAACCGGCGCGTTGCGATGCTGGTTTGATGCCGCGAGTGGAGTCGGTAGCATCGGCGGGGGCAGACCCGGAGCTGTTGACTGCTCGACGACGGTGTAACATAGATGAAGCCATGGCTAGAGAGCAGAGTGCAGGTTTTTGGACTCGTATGTCAAGGGGGCGCGGATGTGGGCAAACGCGTGCTGGAGACTGCGGAAGGCAAAAGGGTACGGAAGCATGGACGTTACTGGCGAGGCGCTCACCAATCTCTATGTACTCGGCTGCTGCCTTGAAGCCGACTGAGACCGCACGACAGTCTACACCACAATAGGATTGCCAGCGTGTTCGGTCCATCCCCATGTTCGCGTTTCCATACGAGCTTCAGCCCACCCCGCGGCTTTCAGGGGGCGGCGCCCGCATTCAGGAACCAGCTGATGCACCGCCACGGCGAAGCCCACCGTCGACGAAATAATCTGAGCACAGGCATATCGGTCATGCAGGCGTGGCCGATCCATAATACGAGACGGCGGGCAATTTACTGCGCTTGTTTGAGTATAGGCGCAGGTTCCTGAATGTCGTTGCCTTGATCAGAGCCATTCCCTTGACACAGATTGGCCTGAATTGTGCTGCCTGCCAACTACACCACCGCAAAGTTAGCCAGTCATGGGTGGGCCTGCCTCCATGTGTAACTCATTGATTGAAATGCGTGTGCCTACTGAAGAATCAGACCTCATGATTATTCCCTTGATTGGAACTCGGCGTCATGATAGCAGAGATTATTGTCAGTGGACACAGTGACTAACTCACAATTCCAATTCACGTCCAACAATAAAAACAGCAATAATTAGGTCTCAAGCTTCGAAAGGTGGCGGAGACCCAATAGTCAATATAGCGGCAGGCGTATGACTGAGCTTGCGGCTAACCTGTACAGCCACAGATAGATCCAAGAAAACGAGTCATTGGCTGGTATAATGGCTTTGAGCGGGTAAATGCCATCGACAACAATCAATCGCCTAGTGAACGAATCAACCTATCGTAGGTAGTGGCTTTTGTTGTATTCTCTGTCTCCTTCTATGCCCCCAATCCGGCAATTGCTGCCACGTGACGGCGTGTGGCTCTCGCGTCTGCCTAACATCACCACTTTTTAATCGACGCTCTATGAGTGGACGACGCCACCTTAGAAATTCACCCAACTCTCTGCCGTACCCACCGCCTCACCCAGCGATGAGCGTGCCAGGTCATGATTCATGATAGTAGCTACAATGGCAAACCTGGCTTCGCAAGATAGCGACGATTTTGATTACGATTTTTCGCTAGAAGACGAAGAGGCATTGATACAACTTGCCACTTCCGCTCGCCCCGTCACTGGGCAGGTCCCAGACAGTGCTGAAGCCATTCATGCCACGGATTTCACATACAGTAACTGTACGCCAAGAAGTCACAATGCGTTCGAGCAGCAGTCCTATATGGCGGCTCATGCCGTGGCACTGCCGCGCACGCTGCCTTCACCAGTATCGCTGGATGGCGACATCCAATATCCCGATTGTAATTGAATGGCCCTCTCTATAAAAAGCCTTGTGGTCGAGGCTGACTGACCGTGAAGCGATTAGTGAGTCGGGCGCTTAAGAATATTAAAGAGGGAGCTCCCCCGCCTGCTGTGCAAACTGCAGACCAGAATAAAGCGCCCAAGTCATTGGTGCGAGGTCAAGAGTCCGACGATGGTCGCTCACCCCTTCAGAGGTTCCGTTCCTACCCTAAGAAGCCTCTGACTGTGTCGGACCTGACATCGGGCGCTTGGTGCGAACTCCAGTACTTTTATACCCTTACTCGACTACCTGGAGGCCGTCGGACTCGCACTGCGGCGATGCGACAAGGCAGTGCTATGCATCAGAAGCTAGAGGACGAGGTGCACGCGGCCGTGAAGATCGACATTGTGACCAAGGAGGATGCATTTGGTCTTCGGCTCTGGAACTTTGTCCAGGGATTGAGAACCCTCCGCGACATGGGCTTGACCCGGGAATTAGAAGTGTGGGGTATGATTGATGGGAATCTCGTCAACGGAATCATTGACAGCGTCAGCTATGACAACCCAAACGAGGAGTTCGAGGAGGAGCTCTCCAGTCAAGATTCGCAGGCAGCGCAGCTTCAGACAAGCATCCGAGACTTCTTCCCACAGAAGTCAAAGACTGAGCATCACCGGAAGGTCTATCTCACAGATGTAAAGACCAGGCGGTCACGCAAGCCCGTCACCCGTGCAGTTGTCAAGCCAGCCAAGGTCCAATTGCTTTTGTACCATATGTTCTTGTGCGACATGGCGGCGGGCAAATTGGATTATCTGAAGGTTTTTCGCCGCTATGGCCTCGATCCTGACGATACATTCTCGGATACGTTCATGGCCGAGATTGGCGGTCTTCACGATGAAATTTTCGATGACACGCCCGCAAGCTCGGCAGGCGAGGCGCCGAACGGGAGCTCGCAGGCAGCTCCAACATCAAGTGATATTACCTCCAGTGGTGAGGAGGATTCACGGATTGCTTCGACTCCTGACCTCCTCAAGTATAACACCCTCCGTGATCTTATCGCATTGGTTAAGGATGAGATACGTCTCACATTCCCTGAAGGGGCAGATTCTATTGGGCAAATGCTCCGTGTTCATTATATTCACCAGGAAACTGGGCAGGATATTGATGTCTCTGATTTCCCTGTATCCAGGGTAGCGCTGGAAAAATATCTTTCCAAATACATGGAGTGGTGGCGCGGAGAGCGGCCGGCCGAAGGGGTTGAGATAGAGGAGGGTTTCAAGTGCCAGACATGTGAGTTTGGAAACGACTGCTCCTGGCGGGAAAGCTTGGGCCAACGCATACTGGCACAGGCAGAGGAGAGGAAACGTGCACGTCAGGCTAATGCACGCTGATGAAACTGGTCATGAAACGAGTATGAATTATTTTGGATGAGCCATATTTTGAATAAACTAATCTTACGGGATGGGTCGTTATGCACCCGAGAGGTTTCAAACTCCTTCTCACCTTTGACATTTGACATACATTCACGATATGTATGCTTGGGTCGTTGCGAACTGAGGCCTACCTTGGACCCCAAAGCACCGAACTGGAGCCCGCCCAATTGCTAGCCTTGAGATCTAGCGACCATCTCTTGTTAATTTTTAGACCCTCGTGTAGTCTGATAGATACAACTGTTTGTTTTGGTGAAGTGCCGTATCCGTACTTGCTCATGCGGCAGCGGGTTTGTTCCTCAGACAGGGAGGAATCGGGAGGCCGAAACAAATACCTGTGCGTACCTACTTGTAAGACCACCTACCTACCTAATAGGGATTGAATTGTAAAGAGACGCACTGGGTACCTGGATGACTCTTTGTCGTTGCCGAGTTTCTTCTCACAGGCGCCAAGACTCTCGACGAGAAGATGCTCTGCTTCGTCTCACTTCTTCTACATGATGCACGCTAGGCTCAGGCTGGCCCTCTGAGATGGAGGGACCCAGATACCGTAGGATTCACGAATACCCATTCCCGCTTAGGGATACTTGGAGGTCTTACCAGGGACAAGGTCACATTTAAGAGTTTCGAGCAGACCATTTTGGCCAAATAAGACTTAATGCTGCCTTAGTATCTCGATGATAAGACACGGGGGATTGACTCCTTTATTCTATGAGACCAACTGTGTCGCGCTTGTAAGTTTATTGGCAAGTGTGTTGTGAGTTGTCTCAAATTTAAGTTGGGCACTCAAGCTATGCTTGGCGAAAATAGAGTTGCCATTTGGGTCTTTGGTCCTCGAGTTCGTTCTGGAAAAGGCTTAGCAGTCGTAAACAATTTGTTGGAAAGACTTGTTGATTTTCCTTCACTACCAAGTTTAGTTGCTCTACGTCGGAGAGCTGGAAGACCAAGTTTTTGCTGCGGCACATCGAAATTCCGCTAGACACATTCTCCATTAACTGGTATGTATCAGTGGAGTTTCCATATAACTGATTAGTTGTACCCACGCCGAGACAAGGCTGTTCGCAAGACATTCGACCGACGGATGGCACTTCCTTCTGCAGGGTCGTATAATGGCATTTGTCGAAATGACACAACTCCAGTTGCTCTAGTGGTAACATTATTAACTCTCTCCGCTATATTTGGCTTCACTAAGACACTCATACAAGACCTTATCGATGCTGCTTTGACGGAGCACCGATCCTCTTTGGTAGAACAACTTTCTTTACCGTCGCGGGTTTCTTGGGGGGACTTTCTTCAGAGGAGTAGCTTTTCTGGGAGGAGTAGTTTTCTTGGGAGCAGTAATATTCTTTCAGGCAGAAGGTTTCTTCATCGGAAAAGCCTTCTTGGAGGCGACAGGAACCTTGCTAGCAGGAGGCCTCTTGGCAATGTTCTTCGAGGGATCCAGTTCGTGGAATCAACCCCTTTCTTTCGAGATTTGGTCTGCTTCGGAACTGAGGTGGATTTGGGGAGTTTCTAATTGATCCTGGACTTGTTGGACTGAGCGCTCCTTTAGGTCGGTGTGGCCTTCTCGCCGGTCTTCTTAGGGGCCACAGGTCTCTTACAAACGTTCTTGGGAGAAGTCCCCTTCTCATGCTGTTTGTGGGCAGCAACCTTCTTTGCAGGTTTCTTGGGTTTCTTGGGACAAACGCAAGCCGATGCTTCCCGGCCAATTGCATGGGGACAACCTGATTCGGCTTGTTACACCAAGATTTAGTTGTTGGTACTTAGCTGACATCAACCGCCGCGTGTAAACACAGTATGCCAATTCCGATTTCATTATTAACCGTGCTGGTCAATAGTACGGATAAGAGTGTACAGAAACATGGTGCATGGTATTAGAGCTGACGAGCTTATATATACTGGATTAATTTTCGGCCGGAAAACTATATATCCAGAAAATAGCTGTTTATTGAAAGCAGCAGACAAGTTTCGACTTCACACCTACTCAGGCACGGAAAGTACAGATGACTAAGCTAACCTGCGCACAGGTTAGATGACTCAGCAACAATTGGGACAGTAGCTTTCTAGGTCTGACGACCCCATGCTTGAGCCAACACCCCTCATGCATATATCAAGAGTAGAGCTAGCATCGGCCGCCGCATTCAAATACAACATGCATTCCAAGTCTAGTATTAGCCGTGCTGGTCAATACGGATAAAAGTGTTCAGAAACGCGGTGTATTGCATGAGATTGGACAAGCTTATATATATTAGATTAATTTCCGGCCGGCCGACCTCAGTGCCTCAGGCTCCCATTGTCTAGTGGTTAGGACGTAAGGTTTTGATCCCCAAAACTCCTTAATGCCCAGGTTCGAACCCTGGTGGGAGCTTTACTCGTGACTTCATTTTTGCTTTTTACACTCTTTTTCTGAACTACCTAGACACTGTAGTGTGCTTCAGTGATTCCGTTTGCGAACCTAGTCCCGCACCTGGTTCAAGAGAAGGCATGGATCCGCGTCTGCACTAGTTCACCCCGGACAAAATGCGACGGTCAAGAGGCTCTGATGATGATGAGAGGAGGAGGAGGAGGAGGACATCCCACTTCATCACAAGAAGCCATTTGGCTCAGGGCTGAAACGCAAGAAGATCGAGTTCGTGCGTGCCACGGAACCCGACGAGACGGCGGTTGCGGCCTCCGCGTCCAGAGCCAAGGCTTCGGCTATTGGGGATCTCTACGCTAGTATCGTGCTTGGCCAGTCCTCTGCCAGCTCTGGCACGCCAACGCCGACACCAGAGGCGGCGGGAGAAGAAGCAGCGGGAGGCGCCATACCCCAGGAGACGTCAGATCAGACCATCTGCCCCGTGTGCCTGCTGCCGATAACCACGTCGATCAGCAAGCACAACGCTTCGCTTGCTCACCAGGTCAGCCTTGAGCACTCCCACCCGCCGTCGGCGCTCGACAGATCTCGCATGGGTCTCAAAGCCCTCGAGGCGCAAGGGTGGAATCCAGATGCGCGCCAAGGACTGGGCAAGGAGGGAGAAGGAATGCGATTCCCCATCAAGGTGTCGGCCAAGGAGGACAATCTCGGCATTGGAGCTACGATCCCGGAGACGAAAGAGGGTGAGGTCAAGGTCGTTAAGGAAAAGCCGATGAGCGTTAAGGAGCTCAAGGCTGCTCAAGCAAAAGAAAAAACGAAGACGGAGAAGCTCCAACGGGAAATCTTTGGGAGCGTTGACGTGGACAAGTATCTCAAGAAGGGCGCAGAATGGGAATGAACCGATATGAGATTCAGGATTTCCTGGACGGTTTCAAGCCTGGTGATATCACCACGAAAGGCCGAAAGCCTCCAAATCGCCACAAATCGAACATTCACCAAGCTGAAAACCCCGCTACAATTGGCAACCCCCGATGGATGAGGCTACCCATAATGATTTACCTCTTTTTGGGCCACCAGTGCTGTGTCATGTTGGCCGGCAGGTGCTTCTCCTTTGACCAAACCAGCATGACGATCATCCTCGGGCCAAAATGAAGATGGATCCCTCGATGAAACAAGCAAGGCAGCAATCATTTCTCGGTTAAGCAAGGCATTCATTCTCCAGCAGCCTGCAATCAAACTAGGTCGGCAGGCTGAACATGACAAGCCGGATCCAGGGCCGACAGGCTGTGGTACTTAATTAGCCAATGCGGCCAAGATCACACTGGATTTCTACACCAGTCGGCTAAGTCCCCCTCAAGCCTCATTCTGCGGAAGTTCGATTCGTGAGATAAGAATGTGGGGTATAGTGACCTATGCCGGCTGCTGGTCCTTCCTATTAAATGAAGCGCGAACAGGGGGGCGAGATGCGGAGGTCTTCACTCCCGCATCCCCATTCGGAAATTTCACTGCTTCAACCTTCTTCCCCGCTTCAATGGTTCTGAAAGCGCGCCAAAGCAGGTCAGGTCATGTAGAATCGAGGGACGGCGGCATCAGGGCCGACTCGCCGATATACCGATATTCAGGAACCGAGTCCGCGAGCAGAACCGAGTCCGCGAGCAGAACCGCTTCCATGATTCGATTTCTCCAAGAGGGAATGATCGGCTAGACATGTCAATGGGTTACGGAGTATGTCACTAAGGATACATTGTCATGTCTTTGTTTAAGATATCCACAGTCGACCGAAGGCTCCGGCCCTTCTTTGTATATATTCTCAGTTGCGCCCATTGTTATATAGGAGGTTCTTGCGAGAATAGATACCCAAACACAAGTCCACGCCAACATGCCTTCTTCACGTCTTCTCCTTGTCTCCTCTCTTATCGGATTGGTTGTGTCACAACATGCCGGAGACACTCCTGATATCCACCCCCCAATCACAACTTGGGAATGCACCAAGGCCGGCGGCTGCGTAGAGAAGAAGACCCATATCGTCCTGGACTCTTTAGCCCATCCAGTCCATCTGGTGGGCAACTCCAGTGTAGGATGTGGTTCGTGGGGTAACCCGCCTCCCGCGGACATATGCCCAGACAAGGAGACATGCCAAGAGAACTGCGTGATGGAGGGCGTCCAGGACTACTCCCAGTACGGGGTCACGACTGACGGTGGAAGCCTCAGACTTGACATGTTGTCTGACAGTGGAGCTACCTTGAGCCCCCGAGTTTACCTCTTGTCTGAGGATAAGAAGTCCTACGAAATGATGCAACTCACAGGAAAGGAATTCAGCTTCGACGTTGATGTCTCTAAATTGCCCTGCGGGATGAATGGGGCCCTGTACCTGTCAGAGATGCCAGCGGATGGCGGGCTCAGTGACCTGAACAAGGCCGGTGCCCCTTGGGGAACAGGATACTGCGATGCCCAGTGTTACACCACGCCATTTGTTGGCGGTGAGGTATGGACTTTCAACTTACGCTCTCCATTTCCTACAGCCTCCATTTTGCGTCTCCAGTCGAATGATTTTGGATAGCTAACCAGGAGTTCGCA
Organism: Clonostachys chloroleuca; assembly: GCA_037952775.1. NCBI lineage: Eukaryota > Fungi > Ascomycota > Sordariomycetes > Hypocreales > Bionectriaceae > Clonostachys > Clonostachys chloroleuca. The sequence continues at coordinate 36,236,691 of JBANAY010000003.1, forward strand.
GCCCAACATTGAAGGATATGGCGCCTGCTGCAACGAGATGGACATCTGGGAAGCCAACTCGCGCGCAGTTCACCTCGCGCCCCATCCCTGCAACCAGACAGGCCTTTACAAGTGCGAGGGCGCCGAGTGCGCGTACGAAGGCATCTGCGACAAGGACGGCTGCGGCTACAACCCCTGGAGGTTCGACAACTACGAGAGCTACGGCCTCGGGCTGGAGGTCGACACCACACGACCCTTCACCGTCATCTCCCAGTACCCAGCTGACGAGAACGGCGTGCTCCAAGCCTACCGACGCATGTACATCCAGGATGGCAAGCTGATCAAGAACGGCGCCGTCAACATCACGGACCTGCCTCAGGTCGACTACCTCAGCGACGAACTATGCACTGCCATCAACTCAAGACGGTACGGAGAGCTTGGCGCGACCAAGGGGATGGGAGAGGCCCTGGCCAGAGGCATGGTGCTTGCTTTCAGCGTCTGGTGGGACGAGGGCGGCTTCATGAAGTGGCTAGATTCCGGGGAGGCCGGTCCCTGCAACGATACCGAGGGCGATCCTAAGCACATCCGCGAGATTCAGCCTGATACCGAGGTCACCTTCAGCAATATCAAGTGGGGAGAATCGGATCGACGTTTGGGCCGGTGAAGTGTGCCGACAAGAGACGCTAAGAAATGGTCCTTACCGAAGATGATGCATCTATGTACATACTTTACAGAGAAAAATGATCGAATGAACTTTACAGGAAGATTTGGAAAAAACAAAGTAAAAAAAAATAAACGGTCCACTCAGTAAACCGGGTTCGAAGCGAAGCCTTCCTAGAAAAGGGGAAGGATGGAAACAATAGCGTTTAATAGTTCGCTACTTCGCTGGAAACCAAACTCTCCTCCTGCCATTATATAGATAGGCACCTAGGCAGGAAGCTTCTCAGGTGCCGAGGACAAGTGCTAAACATCCTTTCAAGTCCTATCGCTCATCCCCAGGCCCCTGATATATCCATCGATACTGACTAGTTAGGTATTAATATATAGATGCTACCAGGCACGTACATACGTTTCAAATCAAAGACCTATAGCACAAGCCTCGTGCTATGGTTGTCTACGAGCCCACAGACCGCCACCATGTCCTTTGTCACACAATCACCCTGCTTCTATTTAGTTCCACGCCCTATTCTTTGTCTCGTTCTTTTCTTTTTCTGGTTCTCGTAAGATTTCATTCCGCGTGTGCATTCATTCTTTTTCATCATAACCTCCATTGTTCCACCTACATCTTCATGCTCATGAACCACCTACTGATATCGTTTTCAATGAGTTCGTTCTCATAGTAATAGTCCCTAGAGGATTGAATATAGCTCTTCATAGCTACCCCAGACTCAAATCCAAAATCCGCCAGTCAATTGAACCTAATCATAGTCATCCCAATGGAAGAATCGCTCATCAGCCTCCAAGTCCCACACTGGCTCGAAACACTCCATGCCTTCCTCGCTCCAATGGAAGAACTGCTTAACCATCTCCCTCTAGTCTCAGACTGGCTCGGAGCATCCGTTCTATACCTCCCCCCCATGGAAGAGCTCCTCGATCACCAACAACACTCCGCGGCGTCAGTAATCCTAGCCGCCATACACGACCCTCACCCTCGCCCAAGGCTCTCGCTGGCTCGAAACCTCCGGCGTGTACAATTCCTACGACGAGTCCCTATTCAAAGGAACCACCGCTCTACTCCACGCCATTTATGCTCTCTTCAGCTGGAGCACCCTACAGGGCCTCTTCCCCAAGAATCAAACAGACCGCGAAAGGGATCGCAGACTACTCGACAACTGCGCCAAAAACGACCTACTCCCACTGAGACGATCAAACTCGACATCTCGCAGAGTAGACTCCCCCGCGCGCGTCTAAGACGCTTCAAAGACCAGTGGAAGGACAAATCCTTCCCCGGCAGCAGCCGACCCCCCTGGATCCGCGAGCAGCGCCTCACGTGGGAGCGCAACGTCTGCGCCCTGTACATGGAGGCCCTCGTGCGCGACCACGACGCCCTGGAGGGGCAGCTGGCGGCGCGGGAAGCCAGCCTGGAGAGTCTGAGGGGGAGATGGCCGAGCTGGAGCTGAGGGTCGAGCAGAACAGGAACTGGTACTGCAAGATATGGAACATGCACAAGCCGGGGGACGTGGTGAGCAAGGCGCCCATGTCCATGGCGAAGATGGCGCTGAGGCAGACGGATCTGTGGGAGGCCATGTATAGGCAGAATCTCATGAGGATGGGGGATGAGTTGCAGACGGTGAGTCTTCAACTGGATAAGATGACGGATAGTGAGCGGGCGTTGAAGAAGAAGATTATCGGGTTTGCGAATGAGAGAGAAGCGCACAGGCAAGAGAGGGAGAGAGATCAGGCGTTGATCGAAAAGTTGAGGCGTGAGTTGGAAGACAGCTTGAAGGAGGGGCAGGTCGAAGGGCAAGATGAGAAACGGGTGGAGGACATCAAGACTGAAGAAAACCTTGAGGGGGAGGAGGCCGACGAGCGACAGATAGCTGCGTCAGCGGGGAGGATGAAACACAAGACATCAAAGGAATCCATCAATCTGGTAAGCAAGCAGCTGAGCGAGGAGCTTGTGGATACTGATATCAACGACGACGATATGATTATTTCTTGGGAATAGGAGGATAGGAGGATCATAATTCTCTTGTAGAGTATGCAAATTAATGATATACGTAAATAGTTTGCGACATAATCAAATTCATTCCCACACAAGGACCACAACTAATCTCCTCAATCCCAAGCCTAAACTTGGTACTGCTCTTGCCGCAGTTGATGCTTCATAAACTCATATCATCCTATATCATAAAACTACCAAGCCTTGACACGGTAGTATAAATAAAGCAACCAAATGAACGATGACGGTTAGATATAGGAAAGAGACATGTGGTAGGAGACACGAAATCTCCCCGCCAAGGCAAATAATCCCGTCTCATCCTTCTTAGCAAAGAGCTGCAGCAACAGCACCGGCGAAGCCACCAGCAAGCAGAAGAGAGGCAACCTGGCCGGAAGCAGCGTTCCCGTTGTCATTGGAGCTACCGCTGGTGGTGGTTGCTGCGGCACCGTCAGTAGTGGTGCTGGAACTGCCACTGTTGCTCTGCGTGGTAGTTCTGGGAGCACCGTTGTACGTAGTTGTCAACTGGGAAGCGTCCGTGGGCCTGGTCGCAGTCACGGTGACGGACTGGATATACGAGGTGGCGGCGCTGGCAGCGTAGCTGGTGGATGAGAAGCTGCATGAGCGGACGATTTTGTTGATGTCTATTTGCCAACAGGTTAATATCATCTCGCCCATGTTGAGAGAGGTTTATATTTGTGTAAGTACATACCCTCCAGAGCATCGTCAGCGTCATCATTACCGCTGTTGTTCTGGTTCTGGCGGATGCAGTCCTGGCAGAGCGCAGCAACGGTGGAGACATCGAAGCTGTTGTTCGTGCAGAAGCACTGAAGCTCGAGCAAATCCTCCTGGCGGTCATTGTTGTCGCCTGGGAGATCAACGTCGCACTGGTCACCGAGGGTGGCGATTGGCTGGCAGATACTACGGCACACTTGAGGAGTATCGTTAATATCCAGGTCAAGATCGGCTCGAGCCAGGAGGGCGAGGGGCGCCAGAGTGAGGAAAGTGTTGGAGAAATGCATGGTGTTGATGAGATGGGTTGAAGTCGTGGAGATGGTCTTGACTGAGTTATTGAGCTGAGTGATGGATGGATAGGGAATGGTGACCAGAGCACAGGCGGGCCAAACGTTTCTATTTATCCTTTGTGTCCTTGTTCAACAGCAAATAATATGCTCAGTATGACATTCTCCAAATTATTCAAGACAAATTACGCTGATGCTTTCCCGGGAAGTGGGATGGTCTCAGCGTCGTCTTGGCAATTGGGATCGTCTCCCACCGACGCGTGTTGCCAAGACGACAATGCAGTCCATGATTCGCCCGAGAAAAGCATAAAACAACTGATCGCCAAGCTTGCTTCGTCCTCGTTGCACACACAGCCCAAATGCCGAGCCTAAAACTGGATCCAGGTCTGTGGGGGAGCCGCTCTTTGGGTGCTGCACATTGAGCGGTGGTTATTGCCGGCAGGCTTGGCAGGTCGACATACTCTCCATCTTCGTCACGACATGATCCATGGCCAGCTGCGAGGTGGACATGAAACAGCGGAGAGTGAGGCAGACACACGGACCGTGCTGTGTGTGATAGGCGTCGGTCGGGCTGCATTGTCATGACGCAGCGCATTAACCCTTCTGCCGATCAATGGATTTGCGGTCAGCCCTGATTGGCGAGGAGGCTCAACCGGTTTCCGATTTAAGCTTGCTTTCTGAAACTGGTGCTGCCGTCTCGGTGGCGCAGTCGAGACACTCACGCAAACCGTCGTACGTCTCGAGGGCGGGAGGTCGTCCCGGGCCAAGAGATGGATATTCGTAATGAGTCGAGGCTGAGATGTGCAACAGACAACACAAAGGTTCTCGCTGGAGCCTCAGATGACAGGAAGCAAAGGTTATCATGCATCCAGACAGAAGATCCGCTTTCGCCTTGGAGAGCCCCGAGAACGCACTCTAGGAAAGACTGAATACCATGGGTATGACGACCCATTGATGGCTTGGTAGCCCTCACGCTAACCCGTATTACAAGCCGCTCCAACGAAGTAGATAGACATTTTTTACTACCTATGTGCATAGATGCTGCTGTTGATCTATTTTTATGCACTCAACTCGTCGACGAGAGAGTGTCCCGTTATATAGGGATCTCAACGCCGACCCATCTCTATTCACTATACCGAGCCCAGAAAACGGAATAAAGGAAATCTCAAAATGAAGGTGCTCTTTTTTAATACATACTGTAACTTTTCCAATTCGTCGCAGAATCGTCTCATGCCTTCGACTTGATCTCGTCTCTCATCTCGCTCTTGATCCTCGTGATTGTGCCTGCTCCTCCGTACACCATGCCAGTGTAAACCATGGCCACGCTGGCGCCGGCGTTGAGCACCTTGAGAGCCTGCTCGCCGTTGGTGATGCCGCCCGTGGCAAAGATGACCTTCTCCGCCTCGCCAGACTTGAGCGTCGCAGTCGACAGTGCGCTGTTGTACTTCTTGACGAGGTTCAAGGTGCGGCTGAACATGGCGGGACCAGAGAACCCACCCTCCTCCGTCAATGCCTTCTTGTCCTTGGAGGTGAGGTACGCGGGTCCCGTAGCAGGGAGGAGGCCATCCCTCCTCTTCGTCGTGTTGCCCACAATGATGCCGTCCACACCGCTGTCAAGCACTGCAGTGACGATGCCGCTGACCTGGCTCTCGTCGTCCTCGTCTGGCGACACCTTGACCATGACCTTGGGCCGCTGCTTGCGGTCCGTCTTGGCAGCCTCCTCGACGACCGCGCTCAGCAGCCGCGTCAAAGGTCCCGTGGCCTGCAGGTCCCGCAGCCCAGGCGTGTTGGGGCTGCTGACATTGACCACGAGGATGTCGGCGTAGCGCGCCAGCCTCCTGACGCAGTATACGTGGTCGTCCGCCACGGCCCTCTCGTCTGAGCCGTCCGTCTCCTTGTTCTTGGCGATCTGCACAGCCAGCAGCCGACCCTCGGCCAGACTCCCCGGGGGCACGCCCGCCTCGCCGTCCAGGACGTCCTGCTCGGTCACGCCCAGAGACTTGGCAAACCTCCTCAGCCTGTCCCTCAGACGCACCGACATATTGTCAGCCCCGCGTGAGTTGAGCCCGTAACGGTTGACCATGCCGTTCAGGGCCGTCACGCGGAAGACGCGAGGCTTCGGGTTCCCTTCCTGCGCAAGGGGCGTGCAGCCGCCGACCTCGACGATGCCGGCGCCGAGGCTGAAGAGAGGGTCGGGGACCTCTCCATCCTTGTCGAGGCCGGCCGAGATGCCAATGGGGTTGGAAATCTTGGTTCCGAAGACGGTGGCCTGCAGCTCGGGAGCGTCTTTCAGAGAGGCGTCTCGCTCGCGGGGGTGGAGGTTGAGGGGGTAGAGGAACTTGAGGGCAGCGGTGCCGACGTGGTGAGCGTCCTCGGCGTCGGGGAAGAAGAGGCGGATGGCGGGAGGGATGAGCCACTGGTGGAAAGACGCGCGGGTGTCGGTTGTGTAGAGGTAGGCGGCGTAGGCAGAGGCGGCGAGGGCGGTACTGTATAGAGCAATCTTGGCTCCGCCTAATTGGCTGCCCGACGACGATGATGAGGATGCGTAGCGGCGGGTGGGAATGGGTGATCGAGGGGCAGCGTTGCGTAGGCCCAGGGCCAGGCGCGGTCGAAGCAGAGCAGCCGACATTGGGGGCTGTGATGGAGAGCTGATGGTCTAGTCGGAATGATTAGTCTCGTCCCCCAATGGCAGGCAGACAATGATTGCGATGCCCTTCGTCGGCAGGCTGATCAGGAAGCTGGGTTTGGTGACAAGACGTTGATTCCTTCGATCCGGCAAAGTGCCTGACCGAAGTGGATCTCTCGGTACGGGTGCGGATGGTCTGTGCTTTTGCCCAAAGTCCATCGTCCCGGGTACAGCAACAGATCATCCCTACTGAGGATGATGATCGCCTACTAATTACATCACTTCAATATGACGTCGGTTGAGTTTACAAATTGTGTAAAATGTAAGGTTATTTAGAGTCATATCTCAGGTCATTAAATTACAAAAAAATTGGATACCCTTTCGGGTCTATATGTGTTCCCAAACCATCCCGCATCCTGTCGGAGAAGAGATTCGAAATTCATCCATCGTCCTTCAACTTTAGATCGAACTCGCCTGTAAGACGGCATAGATATCCTGATCAAAAAACCACGCCAAGCGGCCCGAGAACATAGAAAGTGGTGGTGGGGAGCGATATCACACGCTCATAAACGGGAACCAGTACGTAGTCTCGTCCTTCCATCCCATTTACCCTCCACCCAAGAGATGCTATCATCGATATGATCAGCGGTTACTGTTGAATCAACAGTGATTAAGAGGCACTTTGTTATAGCCCCCCAGAAGCTCAGATGCCAGTTATGTTCTGAGAATCCATTACCAAAGATGGTTCGCCCAATCCAGCCAACGCCGAGTGGCGGCCACCTGAAAGAAGTAAAGTTCTCTTCCAGTTGCAGCAGTGGCTGCAACCTGAATTATAAATCACCGCAATTAGTAATCTGCGAGCCGAAGAGAGTAAAGTTGCCGAAACCAAAGGGTCCTGATCCTTGATGACCTGGCAGGCAAGCATAGCCGGCTCCGAAGGCTCATACTACCATGCCGAACCGGTTTAGTAAATAAACCGGACTCGGTCACCCCAGTCATCACACCTAGCGAGAGGAATCCATCGAGAATGATTCAGCTGAGAGAATAGTGTTGCAGCAAGAGTCGAAAATCACATCTCGTTAGACAATCAAGGCGGCAGCTCGTATGCGAGGCGAGGATCAGTATAGTTGTCTCGGTCCTGGTAGTTCTGTCGCTGGTTGTACTGGGCCGTTTCCTTCTGAGGTGTCGCATTGCGAGGAGTGTGCTGCGGGCTATCCTGGAAGTGCGCATCTCGGACCGGGGTGCCGGTCGAAGTCGGGATTGTTGGAGTTGGAACAGGAGGGCTGTCGCCTGCGTATGCACGGGCAGGCCTCCATATTTGGGCATCGACGCTCTGGGTGTTGGTTCTCTTTGTCACTACTGAATCCCTAGCCGACATGTGCTCGGGCCGGAGAGTCGACTGCTTGCTCATCGATCGCTTCGAGTGTTCCTGGAATTCCATGCCCTTTCTTCGTCGTCGCTCTCTGATGAAGAGGAATAATAAAATAAAGATGATAAGACCAGCGACACCGAGACCCACGCTCATACCGATCATAGCTGTTTTAGAAAGACCAGAGTCGCTGCCGCTACTATTGTCACCGTGTAAGTTGCTGGAATCACCCTTAGATCAGGTTGAAATGGCATACCTTGTCGAGTTAAGCGTGCCAGTTCCAGTCGGTAATGCAGCTGAGACCGACGAAGTGGATGTCGCTGATAGAGTGCCGTTGGCTGCAGCTTGCTGGTCGCAAATCAGATCCACGGTAGCCTTCATTCCTATCATTCAAAACAATCCGTCAGCATATATGGCCCCAACTGCGAGGAAGAGAGAGGCGTACTATTAAAGAGGTTCTCGGGGCAGGCGGATGGCTTCTCCTTGTAACAGGTTGTCAAACCATCCTTAATGCCCTGCTCGTTGTTGCCGGTACACCAACATGACTGCGTGCTGGAACAGTTGACGCTGGCCACAGCCTTGGAGAGACAAGACGTAATACACTCGGGGACATTATCGCCCTGGACGAAAGGATCGGCCGTGCTCATCTTGGTGACGGTTGACTTGATGATCTCTTCAAGCCTAACAAATGTCTCCTGTGGATGAGCAAAAACAACCAAGCGAGCCAAGACGAAGAAAACCGTCTGGAACCAGCAGCGAGTGGTTGAGGAGATGAGAAGGAAGATGAGCAGTGGCAGCCTCACGTTACTTAGATGGAGACCACCGGAGAGAACCCAGGCCCATCCTCCATCAATATCCACTCGCTTTCGGCGGTATGGGAGACACGCAGCATGGACCCAAGGCCCAGGATGATACCCCATAAGCAGCACCCTGCAAACTGCAACAACCCTCCACCTCACCTGCAGAGTGTGGCATCCTTGGACATGGATAGAGAGAGAGAATGGGAACTAGCACCATCCATGTGCGGGTAAGGTAGGCCAGAGAGAAAGAATGGTGAGATGGCAGTACGGAAGCGGCCGAACGTGAACCTGATGGAGTTAGACCGAAATGAAGAGGGCAGGGCCTTGGACGCGAGAAGGATCAGTTCCCTGTCCAATCTAAGGCTGCTGAACTGAGGCTTTCGACATTGGATGGATCGTGCCAGGAACGTTGCACTTTCAGCGGGGAAGAACCGTCTGCGCAAGTCCCTGACGAAGCCGATGAGGTAGACCAGTTTAGCGGGCTCTAGACGCTTCAGGCATCGCTGCGACTGCTCTCCCACCTGTAGCTGCAGGCTCTTCGGTGGATATCAGCCTCTAAAGTCCCAGGCAACATACCCTCCACCTTCCACAATCCCTGCCCTGCCCACCAAGCCAAAGTTGATGCAGCACGCATCTGGCTCTATTCGCCTGTATGTGCTAGCGAGGATTACTCAGGCTTGGCGAGATTCACTATCACTGCAGGGAGCTAGGCAAAGGTTGCATTCAATAGCGTTAATATTGGCCATACTTCAGGTACTGGCGGTCACCCAAAGCCTTGCCCGGCAGGCATCAGTCATGCGACCGGAGGAAAGATGGGATTTATTAATAATAGGTTAATCAGGCTGGGACAGTCTAGCTACGCCGTTGTTACAGACTGCGAACACAGACGATGCTGATCAGTAGATGAGTAAATACATGGCAGTGGCATACCACTCTCCACAGTACGACGGATATGAAGGGGGCTGAAAAGTCTACACTGTCACCCTGATCTATGCGCATCGTATTGCGAATTTTAGAGACAAATCCAGGATAGCAACCGGAATTCTCCCTCTGGGATGATCCCCGCCAGCACGTGGAAACGACGGTCTGTCTCAATGTCAGCTTACTCGGCTCGCTGAACTTGCTGTGCTACCACGTAATCGGACTCTGATTGGGACCTAGAAGTATTACTATTACGGGCTGATGGGCCTTCATGCAGGCCTCCGGCAAAAATAGCACAGGCTTGCCTTTAAGCATTTTAGGGCCCCCAAATCCCAGACTCAGTGGGGCTATGCGGCGCGAGTGCGCTGTGGACGCCTCAACAGCAGGGAGCCAGAGATAGATCCATGACGGTCAATCGATCGCGAAAACTGGCCCTCCCTCACTGTGAAGGCTAATAATAGAGGATCAAGCTATTTGACGGCAGCTAGGCAATTGAGCCAATTCTTCACAGCTATTGAGCTTGCGGACAAGCCATTCCCAGACGACACTACTTATGCAAGTATCCAACCTCGTGCATCGTTGGCGGACTAGTTCGCAGCCAAGCCATCCCAGCCGCATGTTCTCGAGCGCTCTTTGAACTTTTGAGATCTCCCAGCATGCAGGAGCTTGGCAAAGGCGGGGTTCAGCTTCATGCGCTAATTCATCGCCAGAGTCTTCATGATCAGCTGTGTCTCGGTTCATCAATGATCCCTGTCTACTTCCGAGATCTCCCATTCACCTGGGTTATTTTCTCTGTCTGGAACGTCGTGCCTTCAAGGAGCCTTTCTCGATTAGTTTCTCTGAACCCTTCGAAATCTCTGATCTAATTAACCAGAATTCCCAAGCTAAGACTCTGAAACGAAGCGAATTGTAGGATCGCGACGGGACTTTCCAGACCCCATAATTTGCACTTTGATGCCCCAAAAAGGGAATGCCAAATCGAGTTTGGAATTAAAAGGACACTGCGGTGCCTCTGGGACCATAAATCAATCACTTGGAAGTGGTTCCCTGCGTAGGATCCCTCAATGACAGAACCTCCAATGTTACCGATCCCACTTCGCCGCTGCAAGCTGTAGGGATTCAATAAATGTAGTGCGTGGCATAAGATCAGAGCCTGGATGGTTGATGAAGCTGAGCCAAATGGCTGAGAATAACGAAATGGCCGCTGCTTCATTGAGTGAGTGTTTCTATTTCGGATTGTGAGATACGCTGCATAGAACCCTCCATTGCTCACTGTAACATGGGCTATTACCTCACCCCGAGGTAGCGCTCGAGAGGCGCAGTCTGCATATTGACAGGCCGAATACTACGAACCGCTCTATATATGTAAGTAGATATACGTTTGCTGTGTGTCTCACAAAAGTTCAATTAGGTCACCAGACGTCAGGATGGAGGAGCACGCATCCAGGTGAGGCACTCGGGTGGACAGACCAAATCTGGTCTCAGTAGGTATTGCGGAAGGATTTGGTCTGGATTGCCCTGGGAGCACATGCCATGATGCTTGTAGGGTTACACAATAAAATGGGCAAGCAAGGTGCTTACTCCGCGGCAGAACTTTGGTGGATTCCACGCCCGTTCACACAAAGAGTAGAAGAAGTGCCTATCATCGAGGTACTCACTCATATTGGCGAGAGGCTTGCCATTCCTGGGAGCAATTGATATTTTAACCTAAAGTTTCAATAAACATCACGATCCTTTATGAGGAAGATGAGATGCGCAACCCGGTGGATTGCACTTGAAGTTTAGGGTAGGCCGAAGAACTGCAAGGAAGAGCGAGTGATGGGGATTGCGAATATTGACTATGAACAGAGATGCATCCACTCACCTATGATGGATGAGTCGAATCCAATTATACTGGGGCTTTTCATCAAGGATTTAACAATCCAGTGAGAAAAGCAGTTAGAAGCAGGCAGGCGTAAGCTGATAGGAGCAAATACTCAGATTAGACTCTCATGTTATAGCAGGATCGAGTAGAAACTGGAATGTAGGGAAAATGCTGTTCGCTTCAAGGTCTCAAGGATGTTGAGTGCATCGAACATGTCACCTCGCAACGGTATCCCATAACCGTACGTGGGCGGATCCGCTCTGATACCCACGGTGATGGTTCTGCGAGCGGGATGTTGTACGCAGTTGGGGGTGGCTGAGTCTCATCGCTCTGCAATAGAAAAAATACTGCATTCAGTATGGCATGCATAGGCAGGCACACACTCGCCAGACTTGGTGATCATGAAGTAGGAGAGTTGTGGATCTGTAGGGTAAGTGGTTACCAAACGATGCAAGTGGCGCAAATCGGCGACACCAGGTGCCAAATTTTTGAAGATAAAAGCCGTCGGTTATAGCTAGTTTTAAGCATATGGATGCTGCTTTTGAGAGATTTGGAATTGTTGAGCTCAAGTTGCTGCATGCAGGGAACAGGCAAGATTCGCTATGGAAAGGGGAGTAGGGCCCAGTAGATCCAAACGTGCACAGATGCCGTTGCCGTGGAGAAGTGATTTGTATGGGGCTCAACCTCCACCAATTCATCATCCATGAACTCGAATAAGAAGTCCTGGAGCCGTATTCGCATCATCGACCTAGTCATGAAGGATCCCCTACTGGTTCTAATTGAATGCGTATACTGGCGTCATGGGAATTGTCACCCGGAACGCACTTGCCATCATGACATCCGCTAAACAAGTTTTGAGAGATGTCTTCAGGGTCGCATGTTGAGCAGTGACGTCGTTGTTCGCTGAGGTCATATCTCTGCCAGCCTAGCTGGGTAGCGGGGATGGCCGCGCCTCTTGCTCTATCAGAAATGGATCTGCCGTTGCTTCTCCTTGTCGCGGTTACGAGCTAAATAGATGCTAGGGGCCAGTGCTAAGAGTTGCCTCATACCGGCAAGTCTGATATCAGCTCGTACCTCCCCAATCGGCCCAGCTTCGCTCAACGACAGGCATCGGGGACGGAGCAGACAACACCGAGGGAAATGACATCAATCAAATCAGCCCGAAAACAGCAATGAACTGAAGAGGATGGGACCATGTGTTGTCTGGGTATCTACAGATCATATGTGAATCTAATTAACCTTAATGCCTCGAACAGCTCGGAGGAAACCTTCGGAATGAGAATGCCCTGTGGGTGGGGGCCTGCAAGCGCAAACCTTCAGTGTTTGAGAGCTGGGCAACCAGCAGCTGAAAAGGCTACGAGGCCCACGTCTTGGGCCTGGACTCCCTAGCTGATGGTGGGCTCTGGGCCTGTGGCCGCTGGCCTAAGGGGCAGCTTCCAACAGGCCAACTGGGCATTAACCCATGGAACGCTGAGACTTGGAACAGAGGGTGGGCCGCCTTCAGTCCTTAACGGCGGCTGCTCTGCGGGAACCTCCCCACCCCGCTCCACCTTCCACCCACACACAGCTGTCTTCGATCTCGGTCGGGGCCTGCATGCCAAATCAAGCGCCTTGCGCCTCCTTTGCCGCTTCGTAACTCGTCTGTTAGAGCATGGGGCTGGTCTCCAATAGGTTGTTGGTGTGTAGGTGAAATATCGTCTCATCCCCAGACCACGCTAGCGCTTCTGGCTGGTTTTACTTCTTCTCTTGCGACATATCCTTATTTTGTTTTGTGTTCCTTTTCCTCATACTTTATTGCCGCCGACCTATGTCTCTGACCTCTTCCTACCGTCGCTAACAGGCCCGAACAGCTCCTCTCCCACATGTAACCGACCCCCCCACAATCCTCGATCACAGACCGCCGCTCCTCCTCCTCCCGCTTCACCCTTCTCGCCGTCACTGGCGACGAAGGCGAGGCTTTCTACGACCGTTACGATGGATTTCGATCCTATGATGTTCGAGCGAGCCGGTATTTCGGTTGGCGACACCGCCGATCGGCCGGCTTCTCACAGGATTATTGGTATTAGTCTTGCAATTGGTTCCGGGTTCTTTATCGGTGTCTCTTTCGTCATGAAAAAGTTCGGTCTCTTGCGCGCCAACGAGAAGTACAATGAGGTTGCTGGAGAGGGATACGGATACCTCAAGAACGCCTGGTGGTGGGGTGGGATGACGCTCATGATCGTTGGAGAAATCTGCAACGTCGTCGCCTACGCCTTCACTGATGCCATCATCGTCACTTCGCTTGGGGCTTTGACAGTCGTAATTGCTACCATCTTGTCGGCTATCTTCCTGAAAGAACGTCTGAGCTTGATTGGAAAGGTGTCGTGTTTCCTGTGCATTGTTGGATCGATTGTCATTGTCATGAATGCGCCGCATACGGGATCTGTCAAGGACATTCAGACTATGCAGAGCTACGTTATTCATCCTCTGTTCCTGTCGTACACAGGCGTGGTGATCGTTGGCTCCCTCATCACAGCTCTTTGGGCCGGTCCAAAATGGGGCAACAAAAACATGTTGGTGTACATCTCAGTTTGCAGTTGGGTTGGAGGGTTGAGCGTTGTCTCCATTCAGGGCCTGGGAGCTGCTGTTGTTGCATGGGCTGGAGGCAAACCTCAGTACAAGGAGTGGTTTATGTGGGTTCTGCTTGTCTTTGTGATCGTCACCCTCCTTGTAGAGATTGTCTACCTCAACGTAAGTCATCCTGAGAGACTGTCATTATTGGTCAATCGAAGGACGAGAACCGAAGTTGATACTGACTGCTCGAAACAGAAAGCTCTCAACATCTACAATGCTGCGATGGTTACACCAACCTACTATGTTTACTTCACGACCACGACCATTGTCACCTCGGCGATTCTTTTCAGGGGTTTCCAGGGTACAGCAGCCCAGATCGTCACCTTCGTCCTTGGGTTTCTCACGATTTGTTCCGGAGTTGTACTGCTACAGCTTTCCAAGGCTGCCAAGGACGTCCCCGATGCAGCTATTTTCAAAGGCGACCTTGATCAGATCCAGACGATTGCTGAGCAGGAACAACCAGAATCTGAACCCAAGGCTGACGCTATCCGTGGCGCTGCAGCCATTGTTCGACGCATTTCCAGTGCTAGGCTAAAGATGGAATCGCAAGAGCTGAAGCGCCTCCACGAGGAAAAGATGATGGACCAGATGCAACCTATCAACGAAAATGGACAGCCAATGCAAGAGTTCGAATGGGATGGTTTGAGGCGCCGGAAGACTTTGAGATCAGGTACCGTCAACTCTCGTAATGCCCCTTCATTCACAGTGTCGCCGCCTCCGTCATCTGCTGGGTTCCCGGCGAGCCCTCACCCCCCGCTGGGTATGTCACGTTTTCCAGATCATTACGACGAGTCGGATCACCACGACGACAGCGATAGAGGCAGCATTTTCTCCTCAATTGCAGGTACGATCACGGGCCGCCACCGTGCGCGCACGCGCTCAACCCTCCCCACGTACGAGGAAGAAGTCCTCGCCGCCAAGGATCCGCAACTTACGAAGCCCGTGCCACTGGCCGAGATAAACCCTGCACGACGAAATTCATATAGTGATGATGATAATGATGATGATCAACGTTCCCCTCCTCGGAAGATCCGCTTCAACCAGGAAACGTCCTATGGTGGTGGCGGCCCTGGATACGATCGAGACGAAGGTGGCCCGAGCCTGCACCCTCCTTCGCCTCCTCCACACACCAGCCAGCGCAGCTTGTCTTTTAGGGGAGTCTTCCATCGTTCTGATCATAGTGAAGAGGAACGGCTTGGGTTAGTTAAAGGTGATAGAAATAGTAGGGCTCAAGCTGATGATTATGATGACGATTCAGACCGCGACCGAAATAATGGTCGCGGATATGACTCTCCCGACGACGACGACAAGCGGCGCAGCCAAGGGATGTTTCTCTAGAATGGCGTTACGATCGATTTCCTTCATGTTCCGTACATTGTGTCCAAGGAGGTTATGCAGAGCGTTACCTCCTATTGTTTAGTTCTTGTTTTGCATAGCAGGCGTTTTCTTTGGAAAGAGATCGGTTTTCTGTGGGGTTCCGAGGCAAACGAACTTTTTGGAGTATCATCGTCTTTTGGGGAGGAAAATCTAGAGAGGGGGATCACCTGAACCTCGGGGTCATTCGGCAAGAAACGACGAGACAGCTTGGTATTGGCGTGTGCTTTGACACATATTTTGTTGGTTGGGAGAGCTGGAAGAGTCATGTATATAGAAACTGAGTATACGACAAATCAATGTTAAAAGAGACGAAAGTCACGATTCTTTTCCACTACTTTTGCCAAGTCACAAGTTCCCGCGAGACAAATATGCACTTTCAAGTGTTGCTGCTTTTGCTTCTTGGAAGGGAAACACCCCCAAGCTCTTTATTCTGAAACGAAAGAAATTCTCTAGAAATTCTGCCTTTAACACTTAACATGCTCGCTAGCAATCGGTCATCGTCTAGATTCTAGACACCTTATTGAATTCTATCACGGGAGGGGGAATTCTCGCTCGTTTAACCCGCTTAACCAACGCCGAATATGCATGTCGTTGAATCCTCTCCAAAATTGATGAAGAGCCATTAGAAAGATGAGTCAAGAAAAATCAGATATACAGAAAAAAGGCCGTCATTGTTCAAGTTCGTCGGTCGCACGGCGAGTATCCAGACAAAGGGTTCGAAGGAGAACGGCGCTCTTTTCACCAATCGTATGCCCAGCCGTTGTTCTCGAGGAACCAGTCGCAGGCTTGTCTTAGCACAATGTTGGGCCGGAGCTCCTCCTTGGTGAGTGGCTCGCGGGTTACGGGGTCGACAGCATTGGCGTGGATGGCAGCCTGAATGGCCGCCCGATCGTATGAGCGTCCTGAGCTCGTCTACCAGAAGCGCAAGTTAGTACAACAATTACAATGAAAGGTAGAAAGGGAATTGAAGGGAACAACTGACAATTACAGGGTCGACCATTACGTTAAAAGATATGTCGTCGACCAACCACGGTGGGACCTCGCGCTCCCTGTCGTCATCTTTCCGCGCCCTCTCGAAGATGCTCTTCAGCTGCAGG
The DNA here is from genome assembly GCA_037952775.1 of Clonostachys chloroleuca. Classification (NCBI taxonomy): domain Eukaryota; kingdom Fungi; phylum Ascomycota; class Sordariomycetes; order Hypocreales; family Bionectriaceae; genus Clonostachys; species Clonostachys chloroleuca. The sequence continues at coordinate 36,253,018 of JBANAY010000003.1, forward strand.
GCCTTCTTCTCGCTCTCCTCCCAGATTGTCTTCCTCTCGAGCTCGTCGCCCTCGGGGACGCTGCTGAGGGTCTCGTCGCGATCCTTGGCCAGCAGCTCCAGGACCTCCCGCTCGAGGTCCTGGGCCTCGCGCTTGCGGCGTCTCTCGCGGACCCGCCACCACTCGCTCCTGCAGTTGAGCACCCAGGTGTGCGTCATATCGAGGCTCTTGCGGTCGTCGGTCTTCCGGCAGATGTCGTAGGCGCGCTGGGCGTGGGTGTTGGCGGTCTCGGTGTCGCCGAGCTCGGCGAGGGCCTTGGACTTGAAGTAGTTGGCCTTGATGTTCTCGCCGTCCAGGCTGAGGCAGACATCGCAGTCGGCGATCACGCCGTTGTACTCCTTCATGTTATATCGGCACATGGCGCGGTTGGTGTAGAGGGAGGTCATTGCGGGATCGATGACGAGACTGTGCGGGCCGGTGGGCTCTGGTTTCAGTATGTCTCACTCTATCTTGCCCGTAGCTGCGGCCTAGGAGGGGGAGGGGGAACACGGACGCTTGGGAGTAGCAGCTCTCTGCGCCAGCGTAGTTGCGCTTGGCGAAGAGGGCGTTGCCCTCTTCCTTTAGGCGGAGCGCCTGAGGGTTCATGGCTCGAACAGCTTGATTGCGAGCTCAGTGTTGGAGGAATTAAAGATTGTGGCGGGAGAGATGTCCACCGGGATGGGCGGTTTGGAATGGGTGTAAGCGGGAGGAGGAACGTCTGCCAGTTGGTGGTCGCGTGGTTGTGGGGCACTGTGGAGTGCTGCTGTAGGGCGATCCATCGACTCTCTTCAAATTCACCCCGCGTCAGTTGGTGTCTTAGCAATACGCAATGGGAAAAATATGCAGATCAGAATCAACAATGCAAGGACAGGATCCTTAGTGTCCGGCGGGTCCTCCAGCATACTGATTGCTTTCTTCCCTCGAGATACTGATAGACCTGCCGGAAGGTGCGATTCTGTCCCACCATTGATTTCTAAGCATAATGTCCGCTCCGTCAATCCCAGCGGATATATGCTATTGGCAGAATCTTCGAGAAGTGCGGAAGCTGCGAGCCGGGGAATAAATTATGTGGGGTCTTGATATAGCTCTCCGATGGAAGCTTAAGGTTAGAGCTAAGAGTTCAAAAGAGTTAATGGCAACTACTGAAGTGTTTTATAATTCATTAAATTACTATTAGCCATTTCTTTGTAGCTCTTATTACACAAGATATTTATCTGTTGGATCTTGATATAAAACTTGAAGTATTTATCCCATCTAGAAAGTGATTCTATGATGAGCTTCAGCTAATAACAACCAATCAAAATCCACATATATTGGCTGACTCGTCTCCTGGCAATCCAGTCAAGATCTACTACTTAATCGGAGAAGAGAAGCGACAAGTGTTGCAAACTTGAGGATAGAAAAAAAGAGGCTGCCTGCCTGATCAAAACGTATAAGTATCTAGTTTAACCTGACCCATCCTTGGGCTTTGAGAAGGGGGCTTAATCGACGTATTAGTTAAGCTACTCCTTACGGAGTGATCGGCTTGTTCGACGCAGGGAACCTGGATGTCAAAAACGAGGTAGCCGTAGATATGAATCTTCGTAGAGAACTCCATCAATTTCAAGAACATGCAATTTTCTAGGAGGGGGCGAGGCGATTGATATACAACCTGGCCGGCATGGTCATTTTTGCTCATTGTAGGCCTCGATTGGGAGATGGATGCAATATCATAATTCACAAGTGTGCAACAAGTCATGTTTCCACTATTGCAGTTACCTAGGAACCGTACTCTTTAGTATCTATACACTCAAATCACCGGTCTAGTATTTGTAGTATTGAGATAATCCTCTTCTGCCCATAGACACTCGGAATTATCTTGAAAGGAGAACATTATTGGCGATCCTACAGACTGCCTACTAGTATTTTTGGAACTTCTAAATAGCTGGGGTCATTCTATGCATCACCCGGTATGACAATATGCTACATGGGAAAAAATGTGGACAAATCGACTTCACTTATCTAGTGTATTCCATAAAAAATCCATCTAGCACTCAATGAACCGTTGATGCCGATGCTCGCAAACATCTTGAAAGCTACTGGGCTTCGATGTGTTTGGGGGGATTGGCAATCTTCCATCGGCTACACTGCATGATTTGCAGATGATTGTCCTCGGGTTAGTCACATATGACCTGTAGTTGAGCCGAATTTTGCTGTTCGAGACCTAGGAAAGCCATGAGCATGCCTTAATAACCAATGCAGCTAGTGATAGATTGTGGTATCATTGAGCATTTCCTCCAATGCGGACACAATCAACGAGCAGAGTGGCCTATTGCTCGGATCTATGGCACCTGGACTTGAACCGAGTACAAAAGTTCTGCCTGTGTTTGGGAAAATCTTGTGCTATCTGCTAAAGGAAAGAGCCCGAAGGTGCCCCAGCTGCTCCTGCCAACTTGTGCCTCGGGTTGGGTCACGGGGACTTTCTTTCGCCGCCAGTGGAGGAACTCACCCTGACTTCACTTTTCCTCCACCCCATTTGCGAGAAAGTGATTCGCGGCTCATCTCGAGCGTTCTTTTCATCACTTCTCACTTCTAAAATCTTGTACCTTCTTTCATCGCCAGTTTCATGCTACGCTCTTTCTTTCTCCTAGCATAGTTTATCATAACTCACCCTCACAGCCAAATCGATCAACGATCCCGCCGAGATGAGCGGTGCAGCTCTCTCCCCGAGGGAAATCCGAATTCTCGTCGCCACCGAACGCATTGGAGGTGGCCTTTCCATGGCCGCCATCGTTATTCTTGTAGCTTCTTATGTGTTTTTCAAAAGCCTTCGCACTACGCCGAATCTCTTCCTCGTCTTGGCAGCCCTCGCGAACCTTGGAGCGAGCGTTGCATCTGTGATGGGATATGACGGTCTTAATTTGGGGAGACATTCGACTCTGTGCCAGGCTCAAGCTTTCATCTTCCAGTGGTAAGTGATCAACGGTTGCTCAACTTTGCCCGAGGTAAAACAGAAACTGATTGTGTTTGAAACAGGTTCATGCAAGCCGATCCGTGGTGGTCATTTGCCATGGCAGTCAATGTCTACCTGGTCTTTTTCTACAACGTAAACCCTTCAAACTTTCGCAAGCACGCATGGATTTATTGCTTGGTATGTTACGGTGGTCCGATGGTAACCGCAATTGCTTTGTTTGCGGTTCGGAATGATCCAAGGGGATTGATCTATGGCGACGCAGTGGTAAGTAGCTGCGAAAGCCCCCGTATGCCACTGAAGGCGATAACTAACGTGCCTGAAGCTCTGGTGCTGGATTGACTCAAGCTGGAGTCTTGTGCGCATATATTCTTTTTACATACCGGTCTGGATATGTATTTTTCTATCCATTCTCATTTACATTGCTGTTGGCTACCGCGTCTTTCATCATCGCAATCAGCTGAGGAGCCTTGCCCACAATGGGCTCGGAAAAGACCAGCTGGATGGAAGTAACACAAGCAACACAAGCAACACAAGCAATGCGGATAGAGATTCTGGAGAGGAAGTAAGCGCTCGCCGCATGAACACTCTTTTGCGTACTCATCTAATCAATCTTGAGCAGGCCCTCACCCCAAAACTTGACTTCTACGGGACGGTCGTTACCGAAGTTCATGTAACCTCGCACCATCCGACAAACGCATACAAGAGCTCGACTGCCATGTTCCCGCAAGTTCATATCCCCACTGGGCTTGGCCGTAGCCGTGCGTGTGTCGGGGCCCATGGAGTAGACGATATCCAAAGTCCCACAGCTTCAACCACTCAACAGTTTGAGACAATCTGCTCGTCTGAACGCGCACCAGTTGAGAAGAGGTCAATCACAATGATGAGAGTACTAAGAGAGGCCAAAGAGAGCGCTTCTCTGAAACTGAAACGACTTGACCCTGTGAAGGTGTCTTATCTCAGAACAAGTTTCATTTTCGCCTTTGCGGTGCTCATCACATGGATTCCTAGCTCCATTAATCGCCTGTACAGCTTGACCCATGACAACCAGGTTAGTTTTGGGCTCAGTCTGGCAAGTGGTTGTGTATTGCCCCTACAAGGTGTCTGGAATGCCATCATCTACTTCTCGATTAGCTAGAAGCCTCTATGTGAAGAGATGAGAGCACTCTCAAACAAAATCCTTCACAGAAATACCTCAGCCCATAGGGCGACCTTACGAGCCGAGAGCCGGCTGGATGTCACTGGCGATATGAGTTGTGCCTCGCCTTCGACGGCCAGATTCACCCATGCCAACGACATCGGTGATCTAAACTCATATGACGGGATTGAGATGAGAGATTATCGAATGTTTTAAGTCGCGCGTCACCAGTGTTCGGAGATGAGCAAGGTAGATTCGCCGGTTTCACATCGCCGGAAATGAAGTAGCATATTTTGAGCATTATCCCTGAGTGGGACTCGTATATGAAGCTGAGATAGGTTGGCGCATAGCGTTTCGATATCGGGCGAGATTCACCGAATATGGTCCTGTTTTGCTATTTACCAGTGTGCACAGTTGCCTCTGGTCTGCCATTTGCGGTTTGAAGCTGGTCAGGCGTAGACCTGTCATTCGAGAGAGCAAACATAGTTATTGAAGGATATTAATGGAGATATGCCACACTTGAAAAAAATCGAAGCCTGTTCTCAACAAGCTGGCTCATAATGATCATCATTCATGTTATTATTACATACGTTTCCCTCCGCGCACTATTCCGAGTACACTGGCTCTCCCTCGGCTACATTAACCCCAGCCTGGACAACGCGCTTCACCGCGTCCTCAATTTCCTCGTCGCCGTCGTACAGATCGAGCCAGGTGTTCTTGACCCCCTCCGCGGCCAGCAAGGTATCGGCGACCTTGGCCACGCTGGCGCGGCTCGAGTTGCCCTTGGGGTAAGGGGTCCTGCCGAGGGTGACCTTGCCGATGGGGTCGTCCGTCAGGAAACCGGGGCGGAGGCTGATGCCGACGAGGTGAGGGTTCTTCCGGGAGGCGCGGTAGAGCTCCTCGTCGGCGACGATCTTGGCCTTGTAGTAGTTTGCGAGGACGCCCTGGTTGATGGACTCGTTGTACTGCTCCCACTCACCCTCGGGCCACCAAGAGGCGCCGGCGCGGCGGGAGCCGATGTAGGAGACCAGGAGGAAGCGGGTAATGGAGGGGGTGGCGGCCGCGGCGTTGATGAAATGGACCGCTGCGTCGCGGTCGATCTTGAATGTCTGCGGTGTATTAGTACATATGCTACTAAGTTGTTAGGTTTTGGTAGTTTGGAGGTTGAGCTTACCCTCTCTGGACCTCCTTTGCCGCCAGCGCCTGTAGTTGTCATTAGTTGTGTACCCTTTCATGCGGGGTTGGGGGAGAACGTACCGGCGCTCCAGGCGATGTAGTCGGGCTTCACCTCGGCCAGGATGCCGGCGGCCTGCTCCTGGTTGGTGACGTCCTCGATGCTGCGGACGAGGACGTTGAGCTTGCCCGGCTGCCCCGCGCCGAGCTTCTCGACGGTGGGGACCTGCTCCTGGGCGCGGATGACGCTGGTGACGGTCCACGAGCGCTGGAGGAGGAGCGGGGTGAGGAGCTGGGCGACCTTGCCGTGGCCGCCGAGGACGAGGACGTGATGAGACATGGTGGATGACTGGTGGTGGTGACGGGGCTTGGTCTGGTCTTGGATCGGCTTTTAGCTGCGGGAGGGATGGAGCGAGCTTCGGGTGGTGAGAGGGACAGAATGCTTTGCTTCAGATGAAGGGGCCTTATTTATGTTTTGATTCGGCAGCTGCATTAAGCCTCGAGGTTGCCCCGAGCCGTGGGAGGTCGGTCTTGAAGGTCCAGCGCTACGGTGCAGGTATATGCGTCCAGGATGACGCCATGATGTGGTGTTTGGCGGGGTGGGTGCATCATGGGTAGGGACAATTGCACAATGCGCGAAGGATGTTGTCATAGCTGTGGGTTTGGCGTCGACGTGGAACGAGGAGAATCGGGCCTGTCCGTCCAATGGAAGGGGACGGTTATGCTTGGGAGCATGACAATATCCGTCGAGTTCACGGAGCTGCGGGGTTCGCGGTTCCACAACTCCGGTTTCTCTAGGGTCTGGGATGGCGGCTCTATTACTTCATTCTGACAGGAAGCTTTATCCGAAGAATGGAATGGATCATAACGTAAATCGGCGAACAAAAATGTCCAACATTCAAGAAGCCATGGCGACGCCCGATGATCGGCTTGACTCGGCATAGTCTTATCGATTAGAGGTCACGACTCAAGAGCTTCCCCGCCATTGATGGCACTTGCAGAGGTCCTTGGACAGCAAGATTCTTGGATAGGTGGCCATCGGAATTTGGGGTTTGAAAATCATGAGATTTGTCATTGTAATTGTTCTAACTAGAGGGAGTATCACATAAGTGCACATACTATCAAACGTTTCTTTTTCTCACGCATATGCACCAAACAAACCGTCGTAGATGTGGGGCATTTAGGGTGCCGAGTTCAACCTCGCTCGCTCTCAACTTAACTAACTTAGCCGTCAGCATCTACCGCCCATGAACGACCTTTCTCTCCCGGAACGAGTCTGCTAGTGGCTTCATGTTCCTACGGGGAATGGTGAGCTCTGTCAAAGCAATGTCTAAGTCAGTTTGCATCATTGGTAAGTCGCTGAGGCTATTCCGTGCTCGTGCCCTCTTGGAGTCCTATCACTGTCCTGACTCCCTCTTCGTGTAGGCGCCGGGCCTTCCGGGCTCGTGGCTGCCAAAACGCTATTGCATAATGCGCCAAAGGGAGAGTTCAAAGTCACCATTTTTGATCTGCAAGAGGATGTCGGTGGGCTGTGGCCGACATCGTTAGCTGATGATCAACGTCAAGTCCATCCTTTGATGGTAGCCAACCAGAGCAGGCATACGATGCACTTCAGCGACTATGCTTGGGAGGAGAGCTGGCCACAGATACCGCTGGGATGGCAGGTTGGACAGTACCTTAAGCGCTACCAAGAACGATACTTATCTGGGCATGAAGGTTTCTCGCTCGAACTTGGGACTCGTGTTGCAAGTGCAGTGCCCCAGGATGGTCCAGAGTATGGGTGGAATGTGGTTTTGAGAAAGGGTGAGGCCGAAGAGACCAAGTCGTTCGACTATGTCCTTGTGGCATCCGGCTTCTTTGGAAAGCCCATCATTCCCGAGTGTCTGAGCCCACCTAAAGAGGTCCCTATTGTCCACAGCAGTGCATACCGCGACTTGGAGAGCTTGCTGAGCAGTGCTAAGCCGGGCGGTGGGAAGATCCTGGTGATAGGTGGGCAGATGTCGGGGGTAGAAATTGCTGGGACGATTGGTACCCATCTTTCCAGTGCCATGCATTCTCCTGAGAGTAGCAAGATCCCGGGCATCGACAAGTATAGCATTCATCACGTTATCCAGCGGCCAATATGGGTGTTTCCCCTCTACACCAGCCCAGAAGTATGCTAGATCATGTGAATCACGGTTGGAGGTATTGGCTAACATGAGAATAGCCGTCATTCTCCGCAGCCCCATTTCTGCCATTTGACTTTCCATCATATAACTTGAACCGCCGGCCTCATCCTCTGGCCAATAGCCAGGGCCATATTTCTCAAGATGTTGCCAAACTCGTCAACGGCATATTTGAAACTACCCTTGGAAATGACCAATCACCATTCTCCAGCCAGTTGCATGTCAATGAGGAGAGGAGGACAGAACAACCCTACCTGGCCGCAAGTGATTGGTACTGCGAGTTTGTGAGGTCTGGGCTAATCACGCTTACAACCGGCAAAGTCGAATCCCTACAAGGTACAACGGCAACGATTTCACCTGACAACGTTGAGCTGGGAGACATCGCCGCAGTTATCGTTGCTACCGGCTTCGACGCCTCGCCTTGTCTGGACTTCCTGCCCAAGGATATTCTCTCGACATTGCATCACTCTCCTCGTCACGTTGACCAACCAGTCGCTCTTGCATTCCATGGAACTCACCACCCTCAAATCCCACGACTCGGCTTTGTGGGTTTCTACAGGTCACCTTATTGGGGAGTCATGCAGATGCAAGCACGGTTCTTGGCAAGGTTCTGGTCCGGGTCCAAAGATAAGCTTGTCCCAGCCAAGTTTGATAGCAAGCTTAAGTCGGATGATTCGATAGAGAGGACGTTGGGTTTAAGAGACGATCCTCGCGTTTCGCAATTCCCGATGGGTGACTACCCTTTCCTCATGCAGGAGTTTGCCGAAGCGTTGAGTTTGACTCGGGAGCCCCCGGCGACGGCAGGGTTGCCCGAACTTTCTGTCAACAACCAACCCCTGGATATGCTTACCCCTTCGAGATATATTGACACGGCGGATGACGATAAGGCCAGGGAGGAGGCTGTGATTTCTCTCAAGAGCGCCCGCGATGTCACGCTGAGTGCGCTGACAACGCCACGTTTTGTGGCTAGGGCCGTATTCCGCAGCCTCCTTGGCACATGGAAACTTGAACGGGACCTGGTCAGCAAGCTCCCGTCTCATCCCAGCGGCCACTTTAGTGGCACGGCCCGATTTCTATTGCGCGAGGCGACCCTGGATGGCCTTCAGTGCGTGAGCAACGACGGTGGATCCACAGCGCCGGGCCGGTCCCGGGGTCTGGAATACCTCTACATCGAGGAGGGCGAGTTCAAGACAGACCTGGGATTCGGGTTCAAGGCAAGCAGGCGGTACGTATGGCGGTACGACGAGGAGCGGGACGTCCTCAGTCAGTGGTTCGTTAAACCGGACGATGAGAAGCGGGTAGATTACTTGTTCCACGAGATCAAGTTCCTACAGCCCGACGACAGAGAGAAGGCCAAGAGCCAAGGGTGGCAAGCCCAGGCGGGTCATCTGTGTATCGACGATTTCTACAATGTCAAGTACGATTTTTCATTCGAGGCCGTGAACCTGAAGCAGTGGAGCATCGGATACACGGTCAAGGGGCCGAAGAAGGACTACTCGATCAGCGGGACGTATACGCGGTAGGGTAGTCTAAAGTAAAAAACCAGGGTGACTCTGGCCCGTCAATGATTCATTTCAACCGTATCGGCAGTTCTATTTATTAATAGCAGGCAGGGCATGGGCTCAATCAGTAGACGAGACGATGGCACAACCAACAGCCTCATCCCACTTTCGCCGCAATGACTGTCATGAATGGGACCACCGGCATGGTAGCTGGAGTGATCCCGGCGCGGCCGTACCGTGACTCGGTGAGAATTTGCGAGGGATGGCGATGACTGTAGGGCGGTGTGTGTACGAGGTCAGGCTACTCTTATCTGGCGAGACGGGAGAAATTCCTGTTTTCCTCGAGATCGGAGAGAATGCCAGGGTGATGCATGGCGGCATGCGAGATGAGGCATCGCGCAAAGGCCCGAAGGGACCCAAGGGGGCGGGATCTGGCCTTGATCTTCTGGCTGATTACGATGGCCTGATGGCTGCATCAAGGGGGTGGCCATCCTTGTTCGCGGCGAGGCGTGGCCCAGCGACGAGCTGCGAGAGGAGGTAAGCTTTGGGTCCCCTGCGTGCCATCCACTCGGTCCCCATTGCGCCGCCGAAGCGAAGAACCTAAAAACCAAGCTTCTTGAGGGCGCACAGAGAGGTACTTGGCGATCGGCGGCGGGTGGATTGTTGCGCAGTGCGTGAGGTGAGCAATGGTCAGCTCAGCCCAGCAGCCAAGCACAACACGTATGTCCAGCAGCTGCACACTGCATGCTCCTGCCCTGCTTGTCGTCGCGGCACAAACAGATAAAAGACGCGGGATGCCCCTCACCTGTCTACCATTTTGGCCCATCCCTTTCTTCTCGCTTAATTAGACAGCCACCTATAGACAGCCCACTATAGATCATAGACGATAGAGCAATATTGCCTCTGCGCTACCACCCTCCACTAAACAGCCTACTACATTACCTGCCACTAACCCCCACCTAATCGATCTCACCACCATGAAGCTCGCCGTCTACAGCACCAAGCCCTACGACAGGCACTACCTGGACGCCGCCCTCAAGGCCCACCAGAGCACCACCAAACCCTCCACCAACGGCCTCATTCTCAACCTCAACCCCGACATCGAGATCGTCTACCACGAGTTCGCCCTCAACGAAGGCAGCGTCTCCCTCATCACCGACAATGCCGACGCCGTCTGCGTCTTCGTCAACGACACCCTGAGCGCCCCCGTCATCGACGCCCTCGCCGACAAGGGCGTCAAGGCCATCCTGCTGCGCTGCGCCGGCTTCAACAATGTCGACCTCGACTCGGCCCGCGGCCACGGCATCATGGTCGCCAACGTGCCCTCCTACTCCCCCGAGGCCGTCGCCGAGTTCGCCGTCGCCCTGATCCAGACCCTCAACCGCAACACCCACCGGGCCTACAACCGCGTCCGCGAGGGCAACTTCGCCCTCAACGGCCTGCTTGGCCGCACCCTCCACGGCAAGACCGTCGGCGTCCTCGGCGTCGGCAAGATCGGCCTCGCCACCGCCCGCATCATGAAGGGCTTCGGCTGCAACGTCCTCGCCTACGACCCCTTCCCCACCCCGGCCTTCGAGGAGTACGGCGAGTACCGCGACCTCGACGGCCTGCTCGCCGAGTGCGACGTCATCAGCCTGCACTGCCCGCTCATGGAGAAGACGCGCCACATCATCAACGAGGAAACCATCTCCAAGATGAAGAAGGGCGTCCTACTCATCAACACGTCGCGGGGCGGCCTCGTTGACACGGGCGCCGTCATCCAGGGCCTCAAGAGCAAGCAGCTTGGCGGCGTCGCCCTCGACGTGTACGAGGGCGAGGGCTCCCTCTTTTACGACGACCACTCGGGCGACATCATCGACGACGACATCCTCATGCGGCTCATGACCTTCCCCAACGTCCTCGTCAGCGGCCACCAGGCCTTCTTCACCGAGGAGGCCCTCCTCGAGATCGCCACCTCCTCCGTGCGGAACCTGCACGAGTGGGTTGTACGCGGGACGTGCCACAACTCCCTGACCAAGGACTCCCCCACCGAGTCCGGCCTCACAAGCCCCGTCCGGGCCATTTAGTGTGGTCTCTCCTACCTTTTTTCTTGTTTTCTCGTTTAGCCAAGCCTGTCATTGGAAGTTGGGATGTGTTGTTTGGTTTGAAGGTTTTTTTATTGGTTGTTTGTGTTTTTTTCTAATGGAAATAGAATTATGAAATACCCAGGCCTGTCTATCCTATATGTAGTTGTCTATCCAAACCTATTATATGCCCGTGTTCTATACCCAAGTTCTATGCCATGAGATGAAATAAGAAAATAAAAGAAAAATGAGATAATGAAACTTGCTCAACTTTCTCCCCGTCCATGATCCATCAAGACCTGGACTCTCTCGCTCCACTCCCTCTCGCTCCAGCGCCAAATGTCAGCTTAGGGATTGCTAACGTAACTCCTCGCCCTCCTCAGATCCTCATCATCGGTGGTATCGTCCCTTACCAGCGCACCCCCATGCGTATGCTTGTGGTGCACATCCCCCTTCTTTCCCTTCTCAACATCCGAGGCGGATCCGGAATCCGACTCCTCGTCGCCCGCGTACGCATACTTGCTCCTCTCGCGGATCTTGGCCCCGTAGCGCCAGAACAAGAAGGGGATACCGCAGCACGCCAGACTGATGAAGGCGAGCAAAGTGGACGCCCAGCGGTCGTTGAGCCGGTCGTACATCTGCTCGGTGAAGAGGACGACGGCGGCACCCCAGAAGCTGCGGATAAAAGTCTTGGCGGCGAGGGCGGAGGCGGCCTGGTGCTGGTACGAGTCGACGAGGTAGTTGTTGGCCGAGTTGTAGAGGAAGATGAAGCCGAAGCCGATGGGGAAGCCGCCCATTGCGGGACCCGCCCACGAGAGCTCCGGGTAGGCGGTCCAGGCGAAGATGAAGAGGCCGATGGGGATGAACCAGCAGGAGAGCATCATGGGGATGAGGCGGACCTCGGCGGGCGGGTGGCCGTTGTGCTTGGCGACGAGCTTGAGGTAGTGCTTGTTGATGAGGGGCGAGCAGACGGCGGAGAGGATGACTCCTACGGCGACAGGGATGAACATGAGGCCCGTCTTGCCGGCCGAGTAGCCCTTGCCCTTTTGGTAGATGATGGGGAAGGCGACGAAGAACATGTAGAGGAGGCCGTAGAGAACGCTCATGTAGAGGGAGATGAGGAAGACGATGAGCTCGCCGAAGAGGAGCTGGAAGGGGCGGATCATGAAGACGGCGAGGCGCTCCTGCATGGGGCGGGCGTCGATGTCCTCAGCGGTAACATGGCGGTTGTCGCCAGTCTCGGTGCGGAGCTTTTTGGCGCGGGCGGCGAGGATGGTGGGAGCGTACGTCTCCGGGACGGTGAAGGTGATGAGGACCCAGATGATGCCGGAGAAGATGAGCTGGATCCAGTACAGCCAGCGCCAGCCGGCGGCATCGGAGAGGTAGCCACCGATGAGAGGACCAACTGTGAAGAAATGTTAGCTTCCTGGGGGCTTTTGCGGGAAAAGGGGGAGCAAGTGTTCATATTTGGGATCACATACTGGCAGGACCAATGAATGGCGCGGCAGAGAAGGCAGCCATAGGCACACCACGCTCCTCGTTCCTCCAGAGATCGGCAAGTGTACCTCCGACCAGAGTCATCGGGGCAGAGAAGGCAATGCCGTCAATGGCACGGCAGACCAGGATCGTCTCGATGTTCTTGGCCACCGCACTAGGAATGATGAAGACGACCGCAACAAGTAAAGTTGAACCGCTGGAAACAAGATCTCCGTCAGCACCAAGTCAACCTCAACAGGGGAAGAAGCGAGGCTCAAGACTTACTAGATGATCCTCCGTCCATAAACCTCAGAAAGGGGCGCGAAAACCATAGGCCCAACACCGAAACCAACAACAAACAGCGATATACTCGCCAGCGTCAGCTCCTCGCTGGCGCCAAACTCCTTCGCCACGCCGGCAACGTCAGCAGTGATGACGGACGACGCAAACGCCACGACGAAGCAGGTCAGGGCGACGACCATGGTGATGTACCACTTGTACGCCTTGGACCAGTTCTTGGGGTTCTCCGGATCGTCCGGGTGGAACGTCACGAGCTGGTACTCGACGGGCGTCTGATCACCGTTGACGGTCGCGCGGCTCTTGACCCGGATGGGCTCCTCGCCGGGCAGGGACTCGACGCGGTGCGTGGCCGCGAAGTCGTCCGCCGCGGCGCCGGCGGCCGTCGTGGGCTGGGTGACGGGCGCGGGGGACATGGAGCGGCGGTGCTCGTGGAGCGTGCGCACGTCCGAGTCGACGATCTCGTCCAGAGGCGCCATGGCCTCTTCTCGCGATCTTTGAGGGTGATGCGACGACATTGTGTTGTGTGGTTGTGTGTATATAAGTAACAAGGTAATAGGAAGTAGTAGATAGATAGCCCCTGAGAACCAAAAGCTCTCCCTAATCTATAACGACAAAGGGAAAAGGGAAGAGGAAGAAGTAGGAAATCGGGGAACGGGAAGGAAAACCCAGTGTTCTGATGCTCATCACAGCAAAGACCAGCTCTCTCGATGGCTTCCAGACGGGGAGGGCCCAGGTATATTTATACACCTCTCCCCTCCGTCCGCCGCCTCCCGATCGCAGCTCATCCACATGGCCACGATGTGAAAAAAGATGAAAATGGGAAAGCTCCATCAACAGGCTCGGTACCTCCGTCCAGGTAGCGAGCAAGTACCGCCGCCAAAACCATGCACGATGTGTGAGGTTCGTGGCAGATGGAGCCCGTGGGAATAACCCAGAACAAAATAAACCCATGGCCCAGGCCCGAAGCGGCCAAGCGCATCGTACCTACATGCAAGAGGGCAGAGGCGAAAAGCTCCCGTTGGACGGCCGACCCATGATCCTTATCCAGGCTCCATCAAAACCCATCAGAAACTCCATCGAGGCCGTCCCAATCAATGATTCAGCTCCAGCCGGCGATCCACCCGCAGGGCCAGGCGGCAGACAGGCGACAGCCCGACCCTTCATAGCCGTGATAACCGAGTGGCTCGTTGCGTCAGGTTCTGGACCGGTTGGAAACTTGCTGCAGCCCCTTTAGTCCTTTCGTAGATCCGAGGCTTTGCTGCCGGCGCACGATAAGAGATAAGGAACTCCAGATGAACCGACGCCTACAAAAGAAAAGAAACACAAAATAAAAACGTCATACTGACATAACCACGAACACCGTCTCCCACCTCCCACCTCCCACCAACAACGCTCCAATCCCGCAAAGCGAAGCACCTCAGGGAAAAGGATAAAGCCAAAATAGAGAGAGGAACAGAGGGTACAAAAAAGATACAACCAGAAACCCAGGCGTCAGAACCGCCTTAGCTTCAGTGGAGATGAATTGCCCCCCTCCAGCCTATCACACGCCAGCAACATAGCGAGAAATCTCCGGTGTCTACCAAAAACACACGCAAAGACCCCAAAAGTAAAACAGAAAAAAAAAAGGACGGACACGACAAATCGATTGGTATTACTTCTCTTGCGAAATCCCTCCCAAAAGCTCAGGCCTGCGTTGGGGGAGACACACCCCTCCCTTCCCCCTTCCACCCTTGGCCCTACACAGTTGGCGATAGCTTCACTTTGCTGTTTTTTTGGCTTTGCCCTTTTATTAGAGGCAACACACTAAAAGGCTAAGCTTCTTTAACCGCTTGTACCTAGGTACCCTGCGCCCCCCTCTAGCTGCTTCTACACGATCGCTGGACCCAGCCAGAAACATCCTTCATCTCCACCACGGCGCCGATGTGGAGCCCGGATTCAACACGGGCTACACCGTGGGTCCCCGGCATCGGTTCACACGCCCTCCCTGCTCGTCAGAGTCAGTCAGAGTTATTACCTAGCGCAGCTCGCACGGGAGCGCTATCAGAAAGACGCGAGGAGGCGAGCTTGTGCTTTCCCTCTGGATCCACCCGCGAGTGTCACTCCTAAACTCTCCGGGTCAAGCATCATTCATTGTGTTGTATGAGGTAAAACTTGCTATTACGTAGTTGTGTGACAGTAGTAGGTCATCGGCTGAGGGAAACTAGTGTGTACAGAGGGAAGGACTGCCTCCCCCTTCCCAATAATCCGTCCCGTAGATGTGGATCTCATCTAATCTACTCTTCCCATGCAATGCTGCCCTCCCATAACACCACCACCGACCTCTGCTGCCTGACTTTGCATGGGCACCAAGTCGTCAGTCACCTCAGCTCCACGTCGACCCGAGAGATCCCATTAACCTCCTCAGCCAAGTCCACGCTGACCGTGCCACTCATCCTGTCTCCCCTCCGGCTCGTCACGTACCTGCTGATCCGTTCCGCCGGCGCACCCATCCAGTGAGACGAAGGGCCGCCGTCGAACCCAGAGGCACACTCGTCATCGTGCGATGTGAGGTCCGCGCTGACCCTGCCCTCTCCTTCCGCGTCGGCCATCGTCACATCTCCATCTTGGTCGAGATAACGCAGGCTTCCGTCGCTCTGGACCACAGATTTGATACAGGGCTCATCCCTGCCCGTGTCCATGACCCACGTCCGGGCCCATCCTTCCGCGCTGAGTGCCCATACAATCATCTCGAGCCTTGCGTCCAGGGCAATTTCCACAAGGTTTCTGCACTCTGCCACGACTTGTCCACGGATCTCCAGGGGATATACATTGCTGTCTCTGAACGGATCGCTAAAAATATCAATCTCGTGATATGTCTCTTCCACGCGCCACCGGACCCATTCAGAAGCTAATGAGTCCTCCGGGAGCCGTCTGGTCCCACCCGCCAGATGTGACTTCAGCCCAGCACGGGAGATGTCATGAAACATATCAGGTGGTATTGTGTAGAACACAATAAGTTGCTTATCCTCCACTCTTCCCCCTCTAGTGGCTTTCTTCCCGTTCCCACCCTCCCCCTCTTCCTTATTCCCATCTTGCATGAGGGAAAATGTGGCAATGATGCGAACCCCGTGCCGTACGTCGGAGCCAGCTGTATAGAGTAGTGGCACTGGCGATGCTGCTCTCGGCGGAGGCGCAAACCAGACTTTGCGGAGGAGGCGCGTGACTGACCCGACTGGTGCGTCGGTTCCCAAGCAGAGGTTACCGGTCCGGGGATCTGTGAACAAAATGTGGTAGCCGTCACTGAGAGGGACAGCTCGGTAATGGTCTGCACTTCTTGCCGACACCTTCCTCAGCAGGGTGTCGTGCGATGGTCTTCGCATCATTCTTCCCAGAAGATCCCTGCTGCGAATGACAGGCCGCTGCTGGTCAACGCGTGCTGTTATTGTATGCACCTCCCGGGCAGTTGGGCGCCCACGATTGGGCCCTCTTACAGACACAACCGAGGTGCTAATCACTCCGAGTGGTGGCTCATTATACCCATGAATGTATGGGGCTGCATCGTTCATCGGGCGCCCGATACCGGCGGCAGAGCTGATGAGCCGAAGCTTCTTTGCACTGTCAATACCTCGACGATGTGGGAGGAAGTATAGGAAGTCGCTGGGTGAGGTTAGGGGAAACCATCTGGACAGGTCGTGTCCCGTCAGAGCATCCACCCAATGTAGCTCGATACCAGAGGCACACCCAAAGGCAACACAGCTCCGCTGTGGGCACAATGCCACGGAGCGAGGTGGGTCATCGGGGTGGCAGATGTATCTGTACACTGCCTTGGAACCATTCTCTGCCGGCAAGGGTCGTGAAGGGGGTGATGTGCGACAAATACAGTCATACCCTTCGGAAGAGCTGGTTGTGGAGCTCGACCCTGACCACGTCTGAGAATCAAAGCCTGCGGAGTGATAAAATACGCCATTGCTTCCGCGAACCCCCAGCTTTTCCGGCGAAAGGTCTTGGACCACTCCAGCACGGCCCTCTAGCAGAAAGGCTATCGCATTTCTACCAGCCGATGTATCCATACTGAAGCTAATGATGGGCGCGGGACAGACGATCACGGTCACAGGCCGCAGAGAACCCAGTCTCAGCCCCTGTCGCCCAGACCCCGGGGTAGACCGTCCCAAGTAGTCTGGAGAGCACGTGTGGTTGAGCTCATATACATATGCTCTATGATCAATCATGACGAGCAGGAATCGACCGCAGAGGCTAGCAGCAAATGAGATGGCGCCATGGAGCGACCTCGGAGTCGATCCAGGGATAAGACCACTGAAATATGTCTGACCAACTTCTACAAAGCCACTCCGAGAGATGTCCGAGAGCGTCGATTCTCTGGAGATCCATTTGCTCATGATCCTCAGGTCTTCGTCTTCGGCGGAGGATATGTCGGGCCGGGCAAGTATCCGAAGCACACTGGTCAACCAACCTCCACGCTTAAGCATTTGTACCAGCAGCGATCGGTCGTAAGAAGCGAAGAACCAAACGCGGCACGCGTGACGGGCGGAGTTATAATCTACAGGGCCAAGTAGTCGATAAATCTGCTGGAGAATTTCCGTAGGAACGCTCATTGCAGCCGAGGGTACTGTATCATCAAGTCAGATAGGGTTTCAACCTGACCACCTATCAGGAGGCAAACCTAGAGAAGGAACATCACCATCCGGATCGGATACATAGCCGACATCAGGCATTGACTCGCTCAAACGGCGTCTCTTGGAGCCATCCCTGCCAAAGGAAGCAGTAGTCACTGTAGCCATCGTTTCGCTGCTTGCCAATTCCTTCTTGACCCGCTGACGCCGAGAAGCCGCAACGCCTCTCGAGAGGAGAATTTGCCAAGACGTGGTGAGAGCAGCCCCGCTGGGAGGAGGCCTGGATAAGATACTGGAATGGGAAATATAGGTATGTCATAGGGGCGGGAGCAGTGGTAAGTCTGTTGGCGGATATGGATCACAAGAAGAAAAGCAAATCCAATGCTCCCGGGTGGTAGCTAGTGAATGTTACAAGTTAGTGTTGCCCATTCCGTTGCTTGTGTCATGACGCAACTTGAGTAGCTCCTCCATACAAACAAGCTCTTCCTCACACCAAATGAGTTGTCGCTCTTTCCATTTCATCAAATCGACATCAGAAACACCAGGGAAGGAAGCAGAAACGCCGCCCTTCCATCTTGCACAAAGAAAGGGTACATATCAATATTATTCGCTGCAGCCTAGCGGATGAACAAGGAAAGTATGGAAGGTATAAATGGTATCGCCCTGCGCCGTGCCCGATGCATAATAAGTTCACGTGACTGCTGCATGTTTCTCTCTATCACCCATATCAAAAAGAGCTGTCGGTATTCTGTCTCCAAACATTAGCCTCACCGATTCCGAGAGACGAATCCGTGCTGGGCACGATCAAAGAAGGCTGGTCCTCGTCCGTTTCCAGGCTTTCTTCTTCAATCGGTGGAGGTGGATCTTCATAGATCCAAGGTCGCTCCAATCTGTTGCATAGAAGAGGGCATTAGTAAGGGTCGAAAATCCCGAAGAGAAGTACGCTGGTAACTTACGGGGTGACGAGACTTGGGTTGATAAACGCCAAATCCCGTTCCTTAACTTCATCAAGAGTGCTTCCTCGACGGAGGACACTCCTAGATGGCCGGGGAATGGTCGCCTCTTCATCACCTTCCTCGTCGTCTATCACGGCAGTCTCGTCCTCCTCTGGGGCCTCTTCCGCAGATTGGATCGCCCGCAGCGCAATGTACCTCGTAAGAGGCTCGAAGCGTCGCTTGTAATAATAGCTATACCAAATTGTAAAGGGGAACAGCGGAACGATAAAGAGTGACTTGATGTATGCACTGTGAGATGCAACCTGGCCAAACATGACAGTCTCAAACACCAACAGGCCGACCATGATACGGTAGCATATCATTCTCCACGCGCCGCCAGTAGCGTGCTGTGGCTGATCCATGGCGTAAAGAACCATGTACTTGAAAGTCATGTATCCGAGAGAAAAGTAAATAGTTCCCGCAATGAGAATAATGAAGCCAAATTGCACAACGCTGTAGATCAGACAAAGGTTGAAAACTAACAGCGCCGTAGGCAGAAAGTATCCATATTGAAACATTGGCGGCTTCTTAAGTGCCGCATAGTCTCTTGGGGTTGCCGACATGAACCTGAAGATGGGGTGAAGAAAGACGCTGCCCAATTCGAGAATGCGAAACGGCATCAGACCAATGCCCTGCAGCATGATGAAGCTGGTGTAGAAGGGCGACATCTTCTCGATGAATTGGGCAAGCGTAATAGCAATTTTACTGGTGTCCTTGAGAAAGTCTTGCAGTTCGGCAATAATTGACCAGAAATCGAGGGCAGTTGTAACAAGGGTGAAGATGAAAAAGGTGTTGAAAAAGGTGAAGAAGAAGTTTTTAGAGATGAGGGAGAGTTCAATGTCACTCTGCGAGATCATCCCTTGGCAGTTGGATAGCCAATCGTACAAGTATGGGACAGCAACGTTAAGCAACGAGACCACGAGGGTAGGAACACCCGTCTGAAGAAGCGAATGGATGATATCATGGTCGTCCAACCAAAGAGCAAATGCAGGTAGAAGACGCGAGATGGTGCACATGCTCATCAGGGACGCAAGGGAAGCAGTCGGGAAAATCCAAACAAGGGTGAGGAAGGTAATGAAAATAGTAATGGTCCACGATTTGAGGCGTCGGATACCGCGTAGAGCATAAGTATTTCTCCACACGAGGTCTGACGGTGAGGGTGTTGCCTTGGTCAAGAGTCGGCCTGGCCGGGGATCGATCCTAGCTTGAATCACCATCTGACAGGCGGCCACGGAGTCCATCGTCACCAAAGCCATATCGGTAGGTTTGAAGTCCTTCTTCCGGACCTGTACAATTCTGCCATCCAAGCGACGCAGCTTCTCCTCATAATAATCAATCGCATCGACCTGGCGAGTTCGCATTCCGAACGGGCCGTATCGAAGAGTGACCTGTGGTCGTGAACCATCATCAGGCTGGTCCAAGTTGTTTTCGAGGAGTCGGCCGTTCTCTCCAGCTTCCTCATCCTCCTCATCAGGGGAAGATCCAGGGGAATCGGCGCCACGACGCAGAAGAGTATGGTTACCTTTCGAGGCAGTCTGTTGTATCTTCAAATATTTGGCCCATGAGCTTTCCAAACTTCGTAGGCAAGTATTCCTTGCGTCCATCAAATCATCAATTTCCTTCCAATCTCGGCATATCGTGACACAATCGACCCGCCCAATGTCAAGATTCTCAATCAGATCCTTGATTTCGTTTTCGTCTCTCAAGTCGGAGGGTATTCCTGTCAGGCGAAAGGTTCGATCGGTTATGGTCGACTGCGTTCCCAGATATTTCTGTCTGAGCTTGACGACCCGGAACGTTTCCCAGTTGATGAAATATACGGTCAAACCAACGAAGAAATAGGTGAAGATAACGTATGACCACCAAAATGGATGGTCTCCATTGTCAGCCTTAACTCCATCCCCCTTGGTCAAAACCTGGAACGCAATATCGCTCTCGAGGGACATCTCTTCCGATCGATAAAAGAGATGTGTCGTATCAGACGAGTGATTGCCGAACGGAAACGTGAAATCGCGGAACTGTGAGTTGATAGGCCACATAACAGCAGTCGCAAAGAAGGCCATGATGGCAAACAGTCGAATGGCCATTTTGAAAAAGTTGAGGAACTATAGGACACACACCGCTTAGCTAGGCCACACAACTACCGTGCACGCGAGAGGCACCTACCACAAAGGCATCAAGACCAGCGGTGGCCAAAATCTGCTCCTCGCTGACCTTGTATAGCTTCGGAATCCATCCAAGGAAAGTGTTGGGCATCTCGGGGAGGAGAATATGGGGCTCGAGTCGTCGTTTACGGGCAGCATATAGCTCCGGCCATCGTGGTCGCATTATCTGTTCCACAACGAGCAAAGCGTCAGTCATCTCCTGTTCACAGTCCCCATATCAGGCACGTAGGCATCCACTCACGCAGAACGCGACAAAGGCTGATACGCCGATCAGAAGGGACAGGACAAGCTGGACGATGAGGTCCTTGTCTTCCGAGGGCATCACATATTCTCGGCCGTCGTCCCCGTCCTTGGGACAGTATGGTAAATTTTCGGCGCGCATTTTGCTATCATCTGGCGGCAAGAACGGTTCGGTTCAAGCCCAGCTTCAGCGTCGATTGTTGAGAGTACTCGGTGGGATGCAGTCGCCCCCGTCAATGCGATATGACATCAAACAAAACAAGAGGACTAGCGCCGTCGCAGTGGGACGGTGGTGAGATCAGAGACGCTGCGAGGTTGCAGGCAAAGATACATCTGTGACGTACTTGGCAAAAGTCAGGCACCAAGCCGGAAGTGCAAGTTCCCGGTCGAGCCGCAGCCTCCACCAATCACAACACGAGTCCAAGCACCACACGCAGACTTACCACCCAGATAAAACAAAGTTGCTGCACGATACAGAATGAGACGACCACCTCTCGTTTCCAATCATAACTCTTCCATGCTGATTTACACCCACATGTTCCGATATGTCTCCTGCAACTGCCCCACCCCTACTCGAAGACTACGGCAGTGGCGTCGGCACTTGTCTGCTGAGTCAGCTATTTTCTACACCCAAGGCAAGCCGGTGACTGTAGAAGAGCTTGAGGAGTATCAAGCATTCCTGCACTTTTCCCTACCTATACTCAAGTCTGTGACTGACATTTCTATATTGAGCGCTAATAACAAACACAAAGAGGCAACACACTAAAGACCGTTTGCTTTTATTCTTTTATACTGACGAAGTATTCCAGTTACTATAGAAAGTGTTTGCCTTCAATTCGATGTCTCATTTCTTCCGCCACTCAGCTACAGGGTATGTGCACCAACCAGAAAGCTACCAACTTCTGACATCTTTGATCCGAGAACTGTTCTCCATATATCATTATATTTGCAAAGCATCATCAGCACAATCTTGAAATTACAGGCTATATCTACTGCTATGAATATGCTATGCTAAGCTGCACCTCCGCCTCCAATAATACCTCAGGAATTCTCATCCCAAGGGAAGCTGCAGTCATTCATCCCTGCCAACTCAGAAAACAGCAAGTCACTCGAGCTCAGCCCCTCCAAGAACGACGAGGGCAAGAATGGGAGACCCGAAGGCGACTGCCCACCCGCGCGACTCGGCGTGATGGTATAAGACGCATCCCCTCGGCCCCGGTTCCGCTGCCCCGACGTCCCCACGTACAGGCTGTCAAACTCGGTCGGTATAAACGCATCCTGGACGTCGTGCGCATTCATCGGACCAGCAGCAGCAGCAGTAGCCGGGGCAGAGAAAGAATCTCCCCCCTCATTGCTGGTGCTCCCCCCAGCGGCCGTTGTTGTATCAAACGACGACCCGCGCGTGGGATTCCCCGCCGGTGGTGCGCCATGGACGCTGCGGATGAATTGGTCAACGACGCTCGTCATCTGACCAGCCGGCTGGTAATTCTTAGACATCAAGCTGATGCTCAGCCTCAGAGACGACAGCTTCTCGATCAGAATTCTCCGCTCCTGTGCGTCGGTCTGTAGCACGACCTCGCCCATTAAGGCGGTCGCGGCTGTCCCCGCATGTTGCACGGCCGTCCCATAGACCTTCTCCAGGTCGAACCGCGTCCGGTAGTGCTCGAACATCTCTGCGATCTGCTTGGCGCTCTCCGTGCAGCTATTGCGGGAGAGGTTTGTGAAGTGGCTATTCGCCTCTTGTACCTTTTCGTTGTATCGTACAAACGGCCGGTGCAGGAGAATCATCGCCGCATGGTATTGTGTGCTTTGGACACGTTATTAGCAGGGGTGCCTCGGAGCTGTAAGTTACCTAACGGTTCACTTACTGCAAAAGATAATATGGAGCCGGCATGGTCGTATGCAGTTCTGCCGACCATTTTAGGTGTTTCGGGAGCGAGGATTGCCAATCTCGAAGCTGCTGATCGATGGCGGCTAGCTTATAGTACAGCTCGGCGTTCTTGGAAGGCCTTGGCCCTCTCAGATCACACAGTTGGCTGACAATCTCCATCATCCGCAAGAGTGCCTCATATATCCTGGTCGTTGACTTCTTCTCCTGCCAGGACCGCCTACACAAAATCATCCGACTAAAGTCGAAGGACAAGCAGCTGGGTGCGACATCCGAGGTCTTGATCGTTGTAGGTCGTCCAAGATACAAAGACCAGAGTCTAGCTTTCATTAGAAACCAGCCTTGTGACCACCACAGGTCGATTCAGTGGCACTCACCTGTCAGTAGCCATACACGCCCATAGAACCATGTGCCGGATCTGGGTTTCGCGTTCAGGGAGGAAAAGTGAGCTGGGGTCGACATGCAATCCAGCATCAAATATCATCCTGAAGCACATCCCTGCTGATAGTTAAGAAGCCGCTACTAACAAGACCGTATTAACGCATCTTACCGGTAAAAAGCCAGCCGGTATCATCGTTTCCACAGCAAAACTCGAGCCCTCCCAACAATTGGAAAGCCTGTATCGACGGAATGCCGCCAGGGCGGTCGATTTCAAGCTTTGCCAGGGACTTGGCCTTTTCGTGCAATGTGGATGAAGCATACCCTGGAAGCGTCAAACGCCGAATATCCTCCCTTGTCTTGTCAGCATACCTGAAGCCCGTTGCCAGCATCGTCAGATGGAGGAAAGTGGAATAGAACTCGACGCCGCCATGCTGTTGGTCGCGCTGGAACATATCCAAATGTACCAGATGGATGACGGTATTGTGCTTGTCCCAAAACAACTCCATCAGGTAGTTGTGCGTATCTGGACTCAGATCTCGGACAATTAGGACAATCGGCCAATGCGTGTTTCGGAACTGCGGATTGGGACCAGATCCCACACGAGATAATACGTTCATGTGTGTTGTTGCGCCGAAATATCGTACTCTCCCCGACGCCATATCGAAGCGGATCGCAGACGGGATAAGCTTGGATACCACGGAGGTTGCCTGTTCAGGACACGACTTCCCATTATCATTCGTGTTGGTGTTATCCACCGAAGCTAATCTCGAGGAAGAAGCCTCTGGTGATGTGTACGGCGGTGGTTCTTCTGGAGCCTGTTCAAAAGTTTCCGTGTCCAGCGGCTTTGGCGTGCCCTTGGCCTCCTTCAGCTGATTTTCGAGATGGTTTATCCGCTGCATCAAAGTCGACTCTATCGCCTTGGCAGATGTACGGCTACATTTCCATTCTTGTCAGTCTTGACGGAATAATCTCCTTCCTCACATGTTTAAAGTCTCTACCTCTTTCGCCCATCCTTCTCATCGTAAACGCATTCTTGATCAATGTCCCGACAACTCTGGCATTTCTTCGATTCGGGGTCTAGCACACACTGAAAACTTAAATCAGCACGACCGCTCCTCGTCTCTTGCACGTCACAACCCTTACTCGAATCCGAGCTTTGCGACACTGCATGCAGGCAGCAGTAGCCCGGTGTCTATGTCTGGCTGGTGTCTTGGGCTCCATCGTCCAACTTCTACCCAGACACCTGTTCCTTGCAGCAAGAACGTCCCAGGTCTGTGAATCGGAGGGCAGATACTATCCCGGGGTAGATGTTTTGTAACGGGCGCGTTCAGATTGGGTCGCATATTTCACGGGGGAATCTGCACTCGAGTCACCTCCCATCCTGGCAATATCACCCCGTAGGCTGGCTAGATCTAATAATGCCCATCTCGCCTCCCCATTCGTAGGTTCAACTCTGCCGGATAGCTTCTCCGTTGAGCTCCATCACCCCGCCCTCATGTGTCTGGCATTATTACATAACTACCCCAGACTTTAGAAGAATGCGGAGAACGTTGATCAGGATACCGACGTAATGCGCCTGCAGTCACACCTCACTATCACCCAAGAAGCATAGCCAAAAGGGCATGTGATTAAAATTCAATAAACCTCAATAGCTGGTCCATCTTGCATTTTCAGTCACCGTGCCGATGCCAAGAACAAGAATCCAACCGACAATCATGGTGCAGGATACCTTGGTGACGTCCACTACAGGTTAGGCGGCGCCAAACTAAAGATCGGCAAGACTAGCACCTCCCCACCACGGATATGGATTTCCACAAAGACAACAACGTCCCTCGATCTGTGTAGCACGTCTGCCAAGGGTCGCTAGTGAGTGCGGCTTCCTTCCATATCGAGGAAAAAAAGCCAATATTTGGCTCGCTGGCGGAGTACACCCCGGACAGATACGCCCTTCGCTATCTTAGCCAGTCTCCCTGCTTTGCGCCCGCCTTGGCCCGCCTCGAGCTGTGCTGCTAAACAATTTCCGGATACCAGAGCGTGCTTACTGCGCGCGCATGCAGGGGGTCAGATCACACAAAGTTTGTAGACTGCGTCCACCTTTGGAAGGTGTCAGCCTCTATCACTGTACTTTGTGGGCGCCCTCCAGCTCTCCATGGCTGCTGGGCCCGGACCGGTTCTTGTGCCCCGTGGAACCGGAAATTCCTCCAAAGCGATGATTGCGTAACTCGTCGCCTTCCATCAGCAGGCGGCCGTTATGGTTTCTCAAGATATAGAAGTCCATTTGTGATGCTGACAGTCGGTGAATGCTTGTTTGTCATACCCCTAAGAGAGCAGGAGCTTAGCTTCCGTGGACGGCTCAACATGCAAGTCGTAACGAGTCTCTCTGTGCCATGCATAGTAGTGCCACTACGAACAATATAAGGGCGTAGGAATATCCCAATACGTCATCGGTTGCTGGTTCAGTAAAAGGTGTGGACGTATGCGTAAAGAGATGCCGCTCAGCTCTTGGTTTTGGTACGCCATGACAGCCGGCCGAACAAGGCAATACCTCGTTTCGAGCATCAAACAACATTCGGAAAGGCCGATGAATGGCATGTGAATGTCGGACTGGGAGGTAAACCATAGATCCCCCTAACGGACAGATAAAACTCTCATTGGAGACACAATGCACTACATGAAGCATCGGATTCAGGCACTGAGCAAGCCCTGGTACTTGCAACCACCCTAGTTCAAACTCTCGTGCAGCACATCGGACTAACTCACCCGGCGCTGGCTGTCGATATGTATCAGAATTTGTGATTTCTTCTCGACCGTGGGCCTGTTGGTGTGTTGCCGCTCACTGATGAGGTCGATAACGCCAATGCACCAGTGGCTGGACCGGTGGCCTTTTGAACGTTGGTGTCATCTGTTCGGGAGGGGTTGATTGGCGTTATTGACAGCCCACTTCACATCGTTTTCCTTCGCCGGGACAAACAAGGGCCGGCCAAAGAGAAGACGCAATTGACGAGGTTTAGGCACCGTCACACTGGTGAGATTCGATCGTCACTTGAAACTCGTGGGGTCCCTTTTGCTGCAACCGGAGTGTAGGGCAACCTGAGTCGGATCACTTTCGGGCCTTCTCCGAACAGCTAAAACTCTGAAAGGCCGGAGCCTTGCTGGGAGTCTCACCTGATGCCTACAGCTTCTGTCAAACAGTGTCTCATCTGGGTAGGCACAACGTTATTATTCTACAACAGGTGCATTTTCTGATTCAGATACCGGTCAAATTTGAAGAAAAACCGGAAAATACGGTAGCCGATCAATCCAGTTTAGGAAATATTGGTATAAATAATCCCATGTGGTAGCCATCAAGTCGGGTGTATCGATTGGCTGTTGTTGTCCGTTGCTATTCGATCGCTATTATATCCCATCATATTAAGCTAGGCCAAACTGCCAATAAGGTGCTGGAAAGTGAAACCTCAATCCTTGTAGCCTTGTCCTGTTTGGGCTACATATATGGTCAGGTACATATCGGATCATCAGCAGGTAGCGGATTAGACCTGGGCACGGCAGACTGTCAGCTGATGCATGGTAGACACAACATGACACGAGCGGTGCTTCCTCATTTCCGCCCCCCATCTTCTCTTTCGGCCGGCTCGCAAGGCATCCCCATACGGAGGAGAATGTTAGGTGATCTCGGACAACACAAAGTGGTGTCTGATAAAGGAATTTGTGTCTGGTAGCTTGGGACTGAAGTTCGTGACTGCTTACATTGATCCAGGTTTGTGCTGCGGGATGAACTTAGCATGGGGTAGATGGGGTGCCGAACATAACGTCGAACATCCACCCTGCATGCTCTTGTGTAATACAATGACGTATGGGGAGACTCAGTTCCGTAAATTTACGTGCTGCCTCCAGCCTGACCCATATATGAGAGTTGAAAAAAGTTCCTGTAAAACCTGTGTTCAGAAGCCATTCTAGCTAGGAACATGATATATGCAATGAGTGTATCACAATTTGAATGTAACTAGCCGCGTCATGAAAATCTGGCGGCTAGGCAAAAGTTGATGCACGCCTGAGATGAGGACCTGACTGAACTTGTGCTGTGATCAGTGCCAGAGCGCCCTCACTTGCAGAGCACATTCGCACCACCATCACCAACTTTATCCGGGTGACATAAAGTCGGCTGTGCTTAATGTTATTCTTTGCTTATCTTAGTTGCATTCGCCGATGGGCTCAAGTTGAGACCAAGAATCAGAAAGACTTGAAGAAGAATAGGGGGCTTTGATGAAGGCAAGCCAAAGTGTATTACTTTGGGTAGCGAGTTGCCCACTTCTGCGTTGAGGAAAGCTGAAAATAAAAAAAACCGTGATATTGTTGGCGATAAAGCTTTGGGGCCTCATAACCATTGTTGGTGGGACTTGGTCCAATTGAATGTTGAAATTGGGCGATAGAGCGAGGAGGCTGATCTCATGTGGGTGATCCGGCATCCAACCGCCGTGGGATCCAATGACAGAGTCTCGCACTTGCCGGCCGCCTTGAGTAGGTAGGTAAGACAACATATGAAGCTTGAGTTGTGGAAGGACCTAGACGGCGATGCAGGGAGAGCGACAGGGAATGACAGCCAAGGTCTGTTGGTTGGACTGTAACGGGAACGCGATGGGGAAAATGGCGTATGAGTTTCCAAAGCTCTCCTGCAGCCTTCGAGCTGAATATTCGGAGGCCGATGATAATCGCCGATGCACCGCGCGCAGTTTACCGGACATGGAATCGATATTAGGCACCCCCTTGGCCAACGGTTTTTTCGGTGGCTTAAGAAAATGCAAATCCACACCCTATCACCTAGGCTGAGCCAGCCACAAACATCGGGCTTGTCAATGGTAGAAGACCCTGGTGCTCGTCACCTCAACGTCCCGTGCGACACCGATAGGTCTTGTGTGTCAATCTTGAGAAGGAATAGACCGACGAGGGACACTGATTGGACTTTTGTCTCATTGCCGCAATTCTGCTGGGATTTTCCAATATTCCATGTACTTCAGGCGAAGGGTACCCATCAGGATGCCCATGATTTTGGCTGAAGCCCGTGTATGCAACAATCTATGGAGAACCATGTCTTGAAACGCAGAATCATCTTAAAAGAATGAAGGCAATTCTTATAATCGAGAATTGCATTCCGAAGAGCTCAAGATACAGAAACGGCTCTGAAGCGTCCGATACAATATGGCTAGTAGTGGACGCGGAGACTGGTATAGTGGCGGGATGAATGAGCAGCTGAACAAAGCCAGGGGAGACGCTTCTCCCTGTATCCCTGCTTATGGTCTTGGAACACAACATGAGCGATATTCCATGCCCTCTACAGGCCAAGATAGTCGATGAAATCTGTGAAGTCGGCAAGGAGGAGTAGAGTTGTATCTCAAATGTCTAGGTGACTGTGTAGGAACGAGTAGGCTGGATAATCGAGCGTTGGCCAAATTAGACTCCGTAGTACCTAGTTTGACACCTGGCTGGTACATTTGATGCTGCTAAGCAAATGTTTTGAGCATGAATATCTGATCGAGACTAAATGAGCCATCACCGCGTATCTGGCTGGCGCCGAAGAAGATATTCTTCTCGAGAGTTTAGCCTTTCTTGAGTCGATAAGCTGGATGACTGCAGGACCATATTGTGACTTGTAGGAAGCCTCTGGGTTGGTACACTCGTCTCTTCACAAGTGGTCAACAGCAATCTTTGCAGAATAACACCGGAGGCGCTCGTCTGGCCAATACCCATTCTTCAGGACTTAGTGGGAAAGATTAGATACACCCCAGACATTGCTCAAATGGGAAAGTTGGTGAGGGTGTGTGCTATGTGCTCTCACAAAAGCCGCCAAGCCATGGATTGACGATCGATCGATATGCTACAAGCGAAGCAAACTGAACTGATCAATAGGAATACCCGATGTGATCTCCCAAGCAGAGATCTCATTCGCTCAGCGGCGATCAACAACGATCGAATTCTGATCAATTACCGAAGTTGTGGTGACACTGCGCTTTCGATTTCCTCCCTCGTCGGTTCGGGGAACGGCCCAGCAGAATATAAAAGGGCAGGCATTTCTCCGGAGAATTGGTCCTCGAGAGTATATTCAACCATCGAGACAGACATAGACAAAAGCAACAACAATCAATCTTAGCCACTTCATCACTCCGAAAAACTAGCAGAACACTCCGGCAATGGCAAACAAACCTTCTGGTAAGTCGTGATCCGAGTTGTTCATTGCGAAAAAGTGCAGTGACTGAACACTACCAAGGTACCGACAAGGGCACTTTGGCTAGCCTTGATGAGGCCAACCAGAACCCACCGACGGGCTCAGTTGCCATAAACCGTTTCCAAGCAGAGGGTATTGATGAAAGCCCATGGAACCCGGTGCGTGTTGTCATGGCATCGGAGTTGTCCAAGGCCGATGATGCGAAGACAACAACTAAGACGGCAACCGAGTGTGCTGATGGTTCAACTGCGGCCACCCAAGGGTCGGCTCCCAAGTCCTGAGAGAGATCTCCGTGTCGGTGTTGTCGTGGGGCGTGGGAGACCTTACTAGTTTCTGATAGCAACAATGCATTTTGAACCATTGTGATTTTGATGTCATATCGTGCCACGATGAAAAGTCTTGCGCGTGATCGTATCATCAGATCAATTGCCAATAAATTAGATGAGAGGGCTCCGATTCTCGTCAATGGGTGTCGCTTGACTGCCGTATGCCACACTTTCCATTTCTCAGCGGCATGACAAGAGCCTCATCGAGCCACACTTTGTGGAACTCGAGGGTGTAAATCCAAGGTGGTGAAGAATGACGTTTGCGTTCATTTGGTGGACATTTCATGTCTACCTATGATTATGCTGGGGCACGGTCCTTGGCGATGGAGATTCTCGAGGAGAAGAGGGGGGCCTAAACAAAGCTTGTTACCCATAAGTTGAGGGGGTTTTCCCCGGCATCGACATATTCACTGGAATTTTGGAAAAGAGAGTAAGTCGGATACGAATGGTATTAGGATAATGTGTGTTGCGTCAGTGGAATCGGGCAAAAGAATTTAGGAGGCTCTTGGAACATTACAGCATCTTGAGCCTGAGGGAAGTAACCTGTGGCTCCTTCCTTTACCTACGAGCGACGCCAGACAAGAGCAAATAGCGGGTCATGAAGCGCTTAGCCCAATGGCTAGGCCTAACTGGATAAGGAATGATAAGGTCCCGGGATGGGATTTCCATGTGGAAGCCCGAGATTGCGCTTATGCATATGTGAAGTGCAACATTCTTATTAAGCATTAATCTTATTTTGAACTTGATGTTAGTTTATGACACCTCTAGGACGTTGTTTTTTTGGGATGTACATACGGAACGGAAGGGACGGGTAAAGGGATGAATAATGCCCTTTATCGATTGTCTTGTGCTCTTGGAATCGGTGCGCGATGAAGATGACGACACGGAGTCTGGAAAAGGAGATTGCAGTGTAGCATTATTGATCCAACCCAGATAAAAGTTATCTATGGCCCAGCGCTCAAGGGTGGTGCCAGCGACTTACATATGGTAGCCAGGGGAAGCCAGTGCCGCCCTCGTGTGGCCCTTCGTGTGGCTTGGCCGCTCAAGGATGTGTGGTAAATACGAGATGCACACCAAGACTCCAAGAGGCTGAGCATAATCCGCGCGCGCCGTCCTTCTGGAGTAAGAAGGCAGGCTGAGGATCCGAACGTCACGGCGGCCTCCCTCTCTCCACAATACGGGCTCTTTTGCAGGGGCGGCGATTTGGGCCAAGCCGCTGGGCGACAATCCCAGCTGGACAAACTGGGTACAATCTGTAGCCCAACCGGAATGCGATTAAATTTGCCTTGGCAACAATGGCAAGTACAACTTAGCGATGCTGTCAGCAGGGTACGATTGACAAGCGTAGCACCAATACTGAGTCAGTACGGTGAAGCGTCATCACGATGCACTGTTCCAGAGTCTAAAGGCAGCCGAGCTCGCGTTGTCCTGGCGTTGAGTTTAATCGCAGGGCCAGACTGCGTCCTCTAAACCACATATGCAAAATCGAATAATTACCCGACACCTGCACCTTATTCCTCTGGGCCTCCCCACCGTCGTCTGGCGAGGACCCCAGCCTGGTGAGGGAGGAGATAGGTGAGATACGTTACCTCCTGATACGGGCGGTTGGGCGGTACCTTCCGTGCTGCTGGTAGTGACCACCACTTCTATTTCCGGCCCAACTCTGTTCTGTCCGAGGTACCCACAGCCGCTGCAAAAACACGCGCCCCAACAAGTACCTCCTCCGACCCCATCGAGAAAAACAAGGTCTTCCATGGTGCAACAACTGCCTCACCCAATCCCCACTTCTTTGCTCCAGGCGTAACCACGTCCATCCCATTCCAGTTTCCACGGCTGCAATCCTCTCTCCCGCATACAAACACACCCTATCCAATATTTGTCCGTGGGACGCGTCCATATCATCCCTCACCTTGTCGCAGGCAAAGGGGGAAAAAGCCCATCATCGTCGCTCGCTTTTCCCACGCTTCCTCGCCCCCTTCGGCTTTCGATCTCATCCGGCCTCTCCGATCGCACTTGTGCCAGTAATCCTTGTCTAAGTCTGCATAGTTGACGTACGACATTTCCCAACCGCCAGCACAACGACCACGACAACACACACCGATATTCAGCGCCCATGAGCATCGAATTTTGATATCCAAGACCCATCACACGCTCGTTTACACGATTCCTCATAATCGCAACAGCCACGGATTGCCTCAGCTAAAGCAGACACGATGGGTGTGTATTTTCCCCGAGTATTGTGCTCTGGACCCAATCACTGACTCTTTCTTGGCAGCAAACCAACAACCCATCACCACCATCCCCCCTTTTCGGACACGGCGAAGCTCCCTTCCTGTGCCGTGGCCTGCCAGCCGCTCTGGGACGCCAATGGAAAATGTGTACCTCCCGCCGTTTCCACAGCCGATGCCTCGGTTTATATGGACTGTTTCTGCAAAGATTCCCGGGTGACGGGATTCTCGACAGCGACCACCGGTGTATGTGATAATGCCTGCGACGCCAACGGCCTAGGTTCAATTGTCACTTGGTTCCGCGGCACCTGCAGTGCTTACGGCGGTGCCCAAACAACGACGACGTCTGGAGGTAATTCGGGGGGTAGCTCAGGCAGCAAGAATCGTGGGGGTGGCGGAGACTGGTAAGTCGACTTGTCGTCTCCTATCCCGGAATACATCCTAACATTTATTCTGTAGGATCTCCAACCATTGGCAATGGGTCATAATGATTGTCATTGTTGTTGTCGCCATCGTCGGTATCTGGGTCGGCGCCTGCATCTGGCGCCGTCGATATATCAAGAAGAAGGATCGCCAATCAACCATCGGCCAGAAGCAATCCGGCTCAGCATCGCATCCCTCATGGGGGCCCGGATTCCCAGAGCATAGTACCTCAGCCCCTAACCTCGCCGCGACACCACCAACAGACGATCCTCGTGCTAAAGGTGTCTTCATGCCCGGAGCCTTGGCTTCCGCCTTCGGTAAAGGCGGTGGTGAGGCCCAAGAGGGCAAAAAGAAGAAGTGGACTGTTAGGGAGCGTACATGATACCGCCACCAGCCTTGTCTCCTATAGCATGATGTCAGCGATTTTGTTTCTCACATTCCTTTTCCACCTGGACCTCAAAGTTAGAGTACGGCGTCGAGTTTGTTGGATTATCTATTTCTTCTATTTTACTCTGGAGCTTCTGAACGGATATTATTTTTTACTGGGTTGGGTGGCTGGGTATACACAAATTTGGGAACTGCTGGAATTCGGATCAGACGGCGATCTTTCCAGTTTGTCTTGTGCTTCTTTCTCTCTTATATATTCCTTTTCTCTTACATTTTTTTTATTTTATTTTGGATTGTCTTCGCTGTTGAAGCTGCAAGCGATTCGAATGACAAAGGGAGGGCAGGCGTTGATTAAACCAGCCGATTTCCTTCGACTGGGCTGCTAGATGGGCGTTGTTTCTTTTCCCTCCTTTCATCCCTCTTATTTCCTCAACGCGCTTGAATTTGACGTTATTTATTGTTCATGGTTTTGGATCTAGATATCGCGAGATGAAGAACGATTGAACACAGGCTACTGAGCTAGCTAGCTCTCAAGGTGGAACATCCTTATTGTGCATTTATATTCCGTCCTCTACATATACATGTATTTGGAGCGCCCTCCTAATTAGCCTACCTGGAAAAAGCAATAATACGAGAAAATAAGCTGGATGATGTCAAAAAATTTCTCACGTTTCATCTGATCTCAACGTTGCGGGTAACTAGACCTAGTCTCTCGGGAGAGATGGGGAGCAAGGGTAAGGGGAGGAGGGGTCAAACTTGACACATTATCTACAACAGGAGTACTTGTGAGGCAATTCTGAAACATGAACGGTCACCTTGGTAATTTTAGGTTGTTGTATATGGGTAATCACGATATGTATGCACCTATGAGCTGTCGCATCATTATTTAATCCCTCTTCACCTCCTGCTCTTCCGCAGCATCCATATACAGATCGATAAGACAGCCTGCGGACCAAGCCTGCGTTGGGCTCTGTGAAATCGATTGTGTTAGTACACTTGTAAGACATGGCTTGAGACACTTCGTTAATGAAGCTTGGGAGGAGGGCCAGACTTACTGAATCTGGGCAAGGCTCATTGTTCTTCTGTGTTAGTTCAACTAATCCGGCCCAGACATTTTCCTTGATCATTTTCTTGCACCCAGCCAGGCGTCGCGTCACTTGTTGGAATGCTTCTGTTCTGTCCTCCCTTGTTGCCCGTCTCTTCAGATCGAATTTTAGGAGTGCTCTCAGGAAGAAACCGGTAGGCCATAACCACTCAGGCCCTTGATGGTAATTGCGCCCCTTGCTTGTCGCAAAGTCCTCGCTGTCCTCGCTATTCCGGTAATAGGGTCTGTAGTTCAGGTCGGCTGGATCAAGAGTGGCCATTCCAGTTGGCCCTCGCAGCACTTTGTCGGCCAGGCAAAGCGCGTGGAGTGCATGCTTGTCATCGAACAGGTCTGGTGCGACCGTCATGGCGATAGGGAAATTGGCACGAAGCTGGTAGTCTTCGAATT
This sequence comes from Clonostachys chloroleuca, assembly GCA_037952775.1. NCBI lineage: Eukaryota > Fungi > Ascomycota > Sordariomycetes > Hypocreales > Bionectriaceae > Clonostachys > Clonostachys chloroleuca. Next base: position 36,287,158 of record JBANAY010000003.1, read on the forward strand.
CCTTGCCCGACTTGTACAAGTCTTTGTAGATACCCCTGCGGTTGACGATGGTACTGTTCACATCATAGTTCGCATCTTCATCCGCTGACTCGGGGACGTAATAGCACTTCTCAAAATTATCCTTGATTCGGCCTGCCCATTCGTCAAATGTCACAGGCGTACCGTCAGCCTTTTTGACCGATTCATATGGATATTTGCCAGCCTTGTGTAGTTTTGCCAACCAGACCAAGGTGCTGTAGAGGAGACCGGTGATTTCGATAGCGGCACCGTCACGCGGGGTTCCTGGAACTCCCTTGGAACCAGCTTTCTCACTCTCACCCATCTTGTCCATCCAGGTTCCACAATTGAATTGATTGCCACCAAAGATGAGACCAGTATTCCAGTCCACCTTTATGTCTTGGTTGAAGCCTTCATCTTTCATTTGGGAGTCAATCTGCGGGCCAGCATTTGCTTCACGATATTGCATCCCTGACGCATGTCTCTGAAGAGCCTCTTGGATGATGTCTTCGATGGTACTCTCCTTTGAGTACGTGCGTGGATCATCTTTGGGGAACCAAGTATCGTCATAGGGCAAAAAGCGACGCCTCACTTTGGTCTTCAAGAATTCATCACCTTCTGGAGCCAAGCGGATGTAGTCTTGGATGGCCTGCAAGAAGAACCAGATAGAATCCCGGGCATTGTAACGAGGTGCATCTCCGCTACTTAATAAGTTTGGAATCATGCCATGCTTCAAAACACTTCCAAAGGCGAGGATGTGTTCTCTGGCTTCCTCAAAACGTCCTGTCCCAAGAAACAGACCTCGGATTGAAATGAAGACGTCACGCCCCCAACATCTCGCCCATTCGACTGCGAAATGGGGTAGCCCGGCAGCTAGGGATGGAACGGCTTTATCAGGCCACAGAGAAGCTGACTTGACATAACCTGTCTGTTGGACACTGACAAGGGCTAGACTTTGGAGGAACCACTGGCCCATCTGTACATCTTCGCTCATCAACGCAATAGAGCGTTCTTTGCTGGCCACATATGCTGTTCGGATGATGAGGCCAAAGTATCGAGGAAGGAGAAAGTTTGGAATTTTGCGGATCGCATCAAACCTTTCTTGAAGCCATGTAGCAGGCTTGGAAAGCCGCTTGTACGTCTCGGTGGAGCTGATCCTTTGTAGGCGGCCAATAATGTAGTCCAGTGCCCATTGGCCATCTCGAAGATTTTGGCAGAGCGGATGAGCAAGATTATTTTCTCGAATGATCGATTCCAAAATGCTCCACCAGCCCTGGAGACCCGCGTAAATCAACTTGCCGTGACCAGGAATATCATAGACGCCGTCCCGACCGTCGCTAGAGTCCCTCTCCTCAGCCTCACACCGATATACCAAGAAGTTGAGATCGACCAAATCCAGGTCTCTCCAAGCCTCTTTAGCTCCAGAGGTGACGTATGTATCCAGGCCTGCTGAATGTTCTGCGCTGGGGATCCATGTTTCGAACAATGCAATGCTACCAGGCGGGAACTTGTCTCTCACTGTAATGACAGTGTCTTCTCCGGTATATTCCATCCTGATTCCCGGTAGGTCAACTACCCGACTGGGGAGACCTTTCAGCGCCTTCGCGTCGCTAAGTACCTCTCGAGTTGTATCGTCGCTGCTGTCAACTTCCAGCATCCAACTACCCAGATGCCGGGCTTTGGTTCCCGTGAGAGTTACTGCATTGAAGGCTCCGTTGCCATTTCCATAACCGGGGAAGGCCGTATGCGCAATCAAGAAATATCCCTTTCTGGACTCGGGATGTACTCGGTGAACTGTGATGTATTGATCCTCGTGATGAATGTGCGTTTCCTCATATCCGTCCTTGCCCATTAGTGTGTGAATTTGGTTTAGCAGCTTTTTCACACCACCAATACCGTTCCTACCGCCGCCAACTTGAACGGAGTTCGGTCCTGAAGACTCTGACGTGTAAAGTCTCGTTTCGTTCACAAGGTCGATGAGCTTGGGATAGATCTCGTCATAACCCATGACACTACCGGTCGCACTCGAGCACATGTTGACGAGAGCTGCATTGGGAAGGGTATCCCGAGCGTCTCGCTTCTGGGCCGGCGTTTCATTGTCGTGTGTGCAGTCCATAAAGAGTGCATGGACTGGGGCAGGCTTGATAACTCGGATGATCTCTCTCGAATATGCGCCGTTGCTCTGTGACGTGTCTGGGCCAAGTCCCGTGGGGCTTGAGGGAGCCGTGGGTGTATCGGATCTTGTGATCTCATCAACCTCGAAGCTTCCAATCGGCCTTCCTCCGTGGCGATGCACGAGTCTGCTGAGCTCAGCAGTGCTCCATGCCTGCATAGCCTCACGAATCAGAGAACTCAATCCAAGCCTTTTCACAAAAACGTAATCCATCTCTTCAGATCCGGTGAAGAGCTCGGCGACCACATAGAGGTTTGGTCTGACTCTGCGCGCTTCGTCGAGAATATGTTCAGCGAGATGGATCGGCGTAGAGTGGCAATTATCAATCCGAAGGCCTGCGAAGTACTTGGCAAGCATCCGAGCATACTTCGTCATATGATCCCACAGCCAGGGATTATCCTGAGGGCCAGACCCATATCTGAGCTTCACACAGTCGCCCCAAACAATGACCTCTCGACGAAGGTAAACCCGTGAGGTAGGGCCTGCATTATCAACTAAAGCATTTCCACCCCAGACCCACCCGTTATTTACCAACGCTTTCTCTCCAGGTTCCAGTTTGGAAGTGGTGTCGTTTTCCGGCAGGCGAGTAAAGTATGATTCAATCAACGGGTTTGTGTCGTTGATGGGGCCTAATTTGGGGCCATGGTCATCCAGTCGTACATATTTGATCCGATTGAACAGCTGTTGAAGTATTTCGTCTACTTCAGCATCATATTCTTTGTAGAACTCAACATTCAGGATATCTAAAAGCTGAACAATTTTAGCCTTTGCGGCAGCTTTGCCAGGCCCATTTGTACTTTCATATACACCCAAGGTATATGATAAAAAGCTCGATGCAAGCTTGGGGTCGATCTTGCGGCGGAAGCGCTCGCCTAGGCGATCAGTGCCTCTTTGACCAAATTTCCTCACGAATTCTACCTGCTTCTCCAGGCTCGCTGCTGCTAAATCTCCGATGTCCCCGGGGAAGTCAAGGCCCTCTTCGGGGGTATATGTCTCCTTGTTAAGCCAGGCGTTTATCGCAGCCTCAGCATTATAGTCGACATCGAGAACGTAAAACTCCCAAAGCCGTATCTTGGCAACGACCTCTTTCTTGATCGCCTCCATAATGACCATGAGATCATCGTTTGATTTTATCTCGGTGGGAAGTCCAAGCTCGGCGAGCCGACCACTTAACTCGAGCAATTTGGAGTCAAGGACAAATGCTGATTCTAACCAAGGGGCGGTAGACATGTTGTAACCTGCTTCTGGATGATCCTCAAGCCAGGCCGTATTATTTGCGGTGTGGTTGAGGACAATATCGGTCAAACTCAATAGAGAATGCTCCTTCTCCAAGCTCTCCACTAGCTTCTGAACATCTTTTTCGCCATTTGGGAAGCTGGCAGGATCCCAACCCAGCTGGTCGTACAAACTGTAGGGGGAGTTTGAGTCGCCTCGGACTTGAAGAGGTGTAAAATGGATCATATTGTAGCCGCGGTCACTGATACCTCTCAGATGCCGCTCCCAGTCCGAGGGATATTTGCCCATGAACTTGCTAATAACGGAGAAAACGGACAGGGCAGGAAGGGGCAAGGGCCTCCCGTCAAGCTTGAGCTGGGGCGCAACGTCGATATAGTACAGGGGCGTTTTCTTGAGGTCATCGCCGGAGGAGGCATTGTCGCTCGAGCATTCTGCGCTCAGCTCTGGAAGCTCAGCGTAGGTCGCGTAGAATGCATATGCGCCGGGCTGGTAGACGGGCACGGAGATCTCGATAGTGCGGTTGAAGTCGGGAGAAAGCCTGCAGAAAGTGGTCAGTAAAAACATTGAGCTATGCAAAGGCTCAGGGAATGGGCTCCCACTTGAATTCCCTGAACTTGTCGCGACGGAATTCCTGCCCATGCTCGGGGATGTTGACCCAGAGCGTCCCATGACGACATATCGACGAGGTGCCCTCAATTGCGAAGCGGATGACCAATGGGTCTTCGCATCGCGGTGCCAGGTAGATGTATTCGCCGGCGATATCAGGCGATCCGTCGTCCCTGAGTGGCAGTAGATAAACCTCGCTGGACGTCATGGTTCTCGGTATCATGATGAAGAAGAAGGGAAGCGGGAGCTCGAAGCTGCCCCGCGGCCAGACATAGGCTCAGCTAGCTGCGGCCTCTGCCAGGTGCCAGGATGATCTCGCCCACTATAAAGTATGGAGCTGTTCCAAGACGAGCTGCACTGCTACAGTGCTATCCGGAGCTCTGTTGCCCGCGAACAGTGACTGGTAGTGGGGCTTCTAGACGATGGTGGGGAGCTGCACCGCGCTACCTGAGGTAATGCTATGGTAAGATAAGGACTAGCGAGACAGGACCAGACGAAAACTCAGAGAAACGAGAGAATAGGAGATGAGGCGGCATATTTTAGGGAAATAGGGCAGGTTTTTATTGACGACAAGTTTTGAGCTAGACGGCTCCCTGCGCCGGGAGCTCGGAGGCGAGCGGTCGGATGACAATGACGGACAAAGGTGTGGGTGCGTGTCAACCTCGTGGCATCTGCACGCTCACCTCCTTACCGACTGCCTGCTTCCGTAGTTCTCGGCCGTGATGGCCTTTTCCACGGCTTGCTGCCATCCAGCTTGGCCAGCATCTGACCTGCTTTCTAGGGCTGGGAGCTATCCCTGGGCGGAATGCAAGAAGGATCTCGCCCGATTGAACCAGCTAACTTGGTGAAGGCCGGCTTGGGTTAGGGGACAGTTACCAACTATCGAGGTTAGGACACAGCTACCTCCTGCTTTCCCTGCTTGACTGCCCACCGGTCTGCACAAGCCCCTTCTTGCCAAACTTTGCGCCAGTCGGTCAATCAGCAGGTGCGTTTCAAGGCGTTCTGCCTCGTACTCTGAGAGCCTGGGGGAGGCCCAGTGCAACCCCAAAAGCGTGCCCAGTATCGCGGTACCTTGCAATGACTTGCGTAGAGTGGTTATTTGTCCCGCACTCGAGTATTGGGTATGTACTAAGGACGCGCATCCGCCTCTGGAGGGTGGTAACACCCAAAATGAGGCAGAGAAGGGCTGGATCAAGATGGCGGCAGGGATGGGAAAGAGCATGCATGCACGAGCTTGCATGATGATGTAATAGACCTGTAAGCGACCACTCACCTTCGCCAATTCAGGAGTCCACAGTCCGCGCCATCGCAACCACAGTACGGGAACTTGGAAGCTGGCAGCTCAGGAACAGCAAATAGCTCTCAAAACAGCATGGGCTCTGCTTCGATTTGCCGATTTGCTCTCACCGCATAGAGAGCATCAATGCCGCCAGCTGTCAGAATGCCAATCTACCAAGGGTGATCATGGGAAAGCTTGTCCCACCTTGGTATTCTCACCAGCCTCTACGTTGGGCCTTACTGAATCTTATTCAACGAGGGAATTCTTCCCAACCTGAAGCACGAAGCTTACACCGACAATGTCAGGAACATCCAATTAGAGAGGAAGCCATAGATTCCATGTTTGCCTGGGGCCTTGGTGGATTCGAGCTAAACCTGCGTGCTAGGCCAAAATTTCCCACTTGTGCCTTTTGCAACAGCCAAATCGTCCGATTCGATGGAGCTTGCTCTTTCCCAGCATGGATAGGTACCTTACCCATTGGCTCAAATACCTGATTCCGGAATACCGATGCGAATCGAACGCCATCGGAAATTTGTACCTTCCCCCGTGTGCCATGGATCTAAGAAATTGCCCTTGTCACGCTTAGCACAGCCCCTTCAGCGAGCAATACGTCTCAGTATGCAACTGGAGCGCTCGGGGAGGATGCAAGAACCCTGGAACTGTCCTCCTGAGAGATGCATTCTCTGCCAGTGGTGAGACAGCCGAACTCCTTTTCCTTTCTCAGCCCATAGGCAAAGAATCGTATGGCTGCCCCCACACCCATGCCACCTTTGTTGACTTTGTCTGCTCAATGGTGCTGGTTGTCTTTAGCTACGGTCTATCATATCATCGGGATATCGGAAACCTCAATACTGAGAAAATAGGCGCGATCTCATTCTTTGAAATGGGGAAAGTACGCTTCGACCCTCCGACTGCCCTTCATGGTCTGCTGGATTTCTCCCCGTTCCTATGCGAGCAAGAATGCCACCGTGTAGCTGGTGTTATTCAGACACTTATTTCTTTGCAACGGTGCGCCAGAATGAGTCTAGCTGGTTCCATGCACTTGAAGGTTTCCTAAAACCTATCTCATGGACGTGGCTCGGCATCAAAGCATCGTTCAGAGCCACAAAGTCGTTCAACTAGCATGCTAAGGAAGCCAGCCTATCCCGGTCGTGCTTGATAGGATTGCAAGCCGGGTCAGTTCAAACTCGCGCATTGAAAACCTTCTCAAAGCCAACGTGGGCTCTTGTTTGAAAGACACTGAAGGCTCCCTACCATTTGACTTATGCAAAGTTGTCAGCTTTGCGAAGTCCCGATTATCAATCAACTCGAACAATCCTACCCGCGCTTCGATCGAGATGATCTTATCTCTCATTTCCTGAACTGATAAATCAAAGCCTAATTATGGCGCAGTTCGCCTATCCAGCACCAGAGGACACATAGCTCACCCAAAAGGTTACTTGGACATCATCACAGCAAGACCGTTATACTAAGAAGGAATTCCGAGGCATAACTGTATGCATTTAGATTTTGATTTTTTTTGGTGATCATCTATCGTTTCAATTGAACCGATCGGTTGCTAGGATTCAGCCCAAAGCCGTTCAATATTTCTACGGTTGTTTCGGTTGTCAACCAATCCGTAGACAACCTCAAGATTCGTTTTTGCACACTCCAACACCATTACACACTTAGTACAGACCGACAACGACATCACCCTTGACACGGGCAGTCAAGTGAACCTCAGCTTCAAGGTCGAGCTTGATACCCAGGAGCAAGGAGGCATCCTTCAGCTTGCCATCATTGGTGGTGGCGCCCTTCAGGAGCTGGCCAGCAGGGGCGGCGAGGCCAGTCGAGGTGGGGAGAGGGACAAGAAGCTGGCCCTTGCTGTTGTTGGCGGCGCCACGGGGAGCGCCACGACGGCCACCGGCGGCCTGGCCGTCAGAATCGGAGTCGTAGTTGAGGGCGGAGGTAGGGCGAGCCTGGACAGGCTTAGCGGCAGGAGAACCAGCGCTGGTATATATTGTCAATACCAGTGTGACAAACGATTGCTTTGTCTTCCAAGCCCAAGAGAAACGAATTGGCTAGGCATTGGAGATCTCAGCTGTGAATGGGGGGAGACTCACTCAGACATTGTGAAGGTTTGGAACGACCGGGGAATTAACGGGTCGTATAAGGGAGATCCCACGGGGGACTTTTGGCTTTTAGGTGTTGACGGAATTTTGACTGATTTGGGGAACTGAGGATGGTAGGGACGAACTGGTGTCTAAGGTGGACTCGGGACGGCTTTATATACCTGAATGTTTAGTCCTCAGCTTGACCTGCTCGGTGTCCATCGGACGAGATGATCCTCACGCGATCAGGCTCATCTCCAAGCTCCATCCAGATGAGCTACCGATCGAAAAAGACTCGGCTCCTGCAATCACCGACCAACAGGCCGTTCCCGCAGGCATGCAGCTGCAGGAAACCTCCATGGGCGGCTGCGCCAAAAGAAACGACTTACGCACCCTCGCACCCACGCGTACGACACAGAACGCACCCACCAACATTCACCATGGGGCCTAGCGGCATCGCCAGCACATCAAGCCGGTCCCAGAGGGTGGGTGAGTCAAGTCACCATAGAGAAACCTATCAATAGGCCGGTAGGTGAACTGATGCAAGCTCTCGGCAAGTGGGCCATTTCAAGATGAGCGGCCCCATCCTGATGACCCCATCTTCACCTTGTTGTAGCTGCACGAGCCTGCTATGTGTTGGGGTTCTCCTATCCGAGACGAGAGATGCTATCTACCTTTTATGCTATAATATGGTATAGCTGCTCTACGCTCGATACTCCAAGACATCCACAATGTCCTATGGTTCGATTCTAGTTCTGGTACTCTGATTAAGGGGGTGTGGGTTGCCGGAACTTCCAGCTTTCCAAGGACAAGCAGGATATTTGCTTGTTACAGCGGGGACCGGGGCGGTGGAGCAAGAACTCAATGCAGAGCAGGCCAGCGAGTCACAAACATCCAATTCAAGATGGGTTTGATCATTCGTCAAAGTCTTCTGGACCGGGCTGGGCTGGGCTGGGGGCGGAGCAGAAGCCGGGGTTACTTGATCCACCGAGCTTGACCTCACCAGATACTCGAGAGACACCCATGAATATTGAGGAGGCGCATCTGGATAGACCGAGAGAAGCAGAAGGACCAAGGGCTTTTCTCGATTGGCCTCTCGTGTCGGAGCACGCCGGGTATCTGTGGGGAAGAAGGCTTGACACGTCAGTCGGCTTGCAGGTCGGTAGGGGTGGCCAATGTTTCGCATGAAATCTAATCTGCAGCCTGGTGCCACTCATCCACAACAACTCACGACGCAGAGACACGCCCCCCCCCCAATCTCCTCACTCTCCGTCGGCCACTCTCTCCAATAGTTAGCTGTCTGGCTACGATGTCGATACGTCGAGCGGCAGGGACATGGCCCCGACGGAATTTTTCGCCAATGCCTCTGTATTCCTGCCCTGCACTCTGGGTGCTTGTCCATGTGGAAAATGGCATGATTCCCGCAGGCTGGACCAGCCTGTAATGGCATAATTCAGGTCAGATCTCTACAGAGTGGCGGTTCACGATCCAGGCACTAGTTAAATGCCGCGAATCGGGAAAGTACATGAAAGTACCAGAAGGCCAGCCAATCCGGTGATATAGGCGCTTGGCTTCTGCTTCTCGACCGACCCGACCATGCCCTGGGCCAAGAGTACGCACGCCTCCTCTGTCTGCTGCATTATTGCATGACATTTCCTGTACTTTTAATATTATTGTTGTTGTTTTCGCCAAAAAGAATCCAACAACTGGGTCCTGCGCCTTTGCATTGCCTCTGCTGCCATCTGCTACGTTTGAGTGGATAGGAGTGATTCGCTTGCGCAAGACGCAGAGAGGAATCGAACAAAGGAGAAAGACTGCTGCATCCCATGTCCCAGCCGTCTGATTCTGATCAGACATCTCAGCAGACGTCGGACCAGAAACCACAGCAACAGGCTGGTCAGAGCAATCAGTCACAAGAGAACGCTGAGCAAACAGCGCCGCCTCCAGATTCCAATCAACCACAACAAGAACAAGAACCTGGCCAAGCTCCTGAGCAAGACCCAGAACAGCAGGCGGAAGAACTCCGCAAGCTAAGAGAAGCCTTCAACGCTCAAACTGAACAGGCTGTTGACCTAGAGCTTGCAAAGGTCAAGGAAGCCGTCCAAAAAGGAGATCCACATCAAGTCGCCATGTCTCTCTCTGTGCTGCTAGCCCTCACCATATGCCCAGCCATGCTGGGCTCCCAAGAGGCTATCCGTCAGAGTCAGTCTAAGTCTCGCAGAGAGGAGCACAGAGCTCGTCGGTGCAACTTGGTGGTATCCTGTGTGAAGCGATCCATCCGGAGCCGCGACATAAACAACAAGCTCGTCGTCCTCAGAGATAACAAGGTAGCCCCCGTCTACTCATGCCAGCTTCACCATTAGTCACCAACCACAATGCTAACGTGTTTCTTTTGCGCGCAGCTCTATATCTCAAATGAATTTCCCAATGAATACAACGATGACTCTCCACCATCTGATGATGGAGGCTATCCCTTTGCAGGATACTTCCTTCCCTACCCCGATTCTAAGTATGAGGGCTTGGTCAGTACAATCATGGACGAACCTCCCATTTTGAATTGGATCTACGTCGACAGGGAAACCTATGAAGTTAAGTACGGTGTCCGTGTTGATGCCCAACCCAACCTCACCGGTCCTTTTGACTGCACCAAGCAGGATCGACGTATGATCTTCGATGGCTGGGAGGGCTTCTGTGCCGTTGAAGAAACACCCGGTGTTTGGGCTGTCTACTTCGACTGCGATGATGATGGTCTGAAGACCAAGGTACCCATGGGCACCAGAGTCCTCGAGATCGAACTGCTCCGACGTGAGAAGAAAGAGAAGAAACCTGCGGAGGACGAGAAGCCCAAGAATATGGAACAAAAGATGGCCCAGCACAAAGCACAGACAGCGGCCGAAGAAAGCGAGAAGGCTGCTTTCCTCAAGGCGGAGCAGGAAGCTGGAGCCGGGCAACCAAACGGTACAACAACCAGTCAAGGTGATACTCCCAAGCCCAGCGAACCAGTCTACAGTCCTGGATCGAGCGCTCTTCCTGACCCAGAGAAGCTCAAGAAGCTGGAGGAAACGATGCGCACCCTCAACATCATGAACGGGGCCTTCTCCAAGGTGAAGACCACCCCGCTAGCCAACCATGACGCGAACAACAGCACTGCGCCGAGCGAGTCAACCCATGACCCAGCGGGCTGGTCAGATAGCGAGAAACAGGGCGGCGCAGATCACGAATCGATTACGGCTGCCAGCTCCGTCTATAATGAAGCGGCCAAGAACGCAAAGAATGACAACGCAAACGATGATAACGATTACAAGAAGCCATATGTTGAGGAAATGAAGGGGCCTGAAGTCGACTAAAGAATTGTATTACTTGTATGAAAAGTCCTTCGCCTCATTCTCTCTTGTTCCCTTTCTCCCATCTTCATTTTTACTCTCTTTTTGTTTTTCCTATATCCCCACTTATCATATTGTCTTAATATGCAGTCATTTCACAAAATGGTTATCAGGGCAGATATGAAATTGCCAGCATTGAGGATGTATTCATTACATATATCATCTGCTTAAGATTTGATCACACTCATGTTATCCTCAAAACAGGAAAGCCACAAAGAAGTGGCTGGTTCATTAAATAAGCATAACAATCAGGTTTTCCGGCATGGGATGTCCTTATCTACTCCCATCTTCCTCATTCATACGAATTAAATTAGGCATTCAATTACTCTTGTGCGCTTTAGCTTCATTGACTTCTCGATTTACTCTACATTTTTCGGACACTCTATCTCTGCCTTTGTGGGAAAACTTCACAGCAATATAGTACGGCTCCTACGTCACGGCTCCGGCTATATGACAAGCAGCTATAATGCCCTGATCTGCAGCTGATCTGCAGCGGGCCACCATCCGTTTTATCCATCCACACCCTCGCACGATCCAGGGACAGCCAAGGGCATCCCCGGCTGTAGAACAACCTATCGCCTCTGTTTAGAGGCTGGTTCTGTTAGAATCCAGATCCGTACATAGTAGAATCAGAGCCCAAGCAGTCGACGCCAACCACAGCTCAGTTGCTCATACGAGAATTGAATAGTTCGATAGCTGACATGCTGTGGAGCTTGTCCTTTCAAACACGGATATTTCGTTACCGCCACATAAAGCATTACAAAGTGAAGACGTCCTCCTCACAGAAGACCAAACTTGGTTGACGCAAGAGATGGTATTTACAGCGGTTGTTGGGGCCCAATCCATATCTATGCAAGACAGCGGAGCGCACGACACCCAGCTCACAACTTTTCTCCTACTCTTCTCAAGTGCTGCCTATCTCATTGATCTTTCATATTGTCCGTGCCCTCATGGCGAGGTACCCTCTGGTACTCCCGTGCTTGTGGGGCTCTCCGACAAATTTCGAGTCCCGTGGCTGGGCAAGGTCAATGCTAAAAGAACACTGCCCCTTGACGCAGCAGATGAACAACTCATAATGATATTACCAATAGGGTGGGGGCGAGAGATGTTACCTCAGAGGATTTTTGTCGCTACAATTGGAAACACTCCCAATATTCGTGCGAAAAATCCGACATGCTGCACATCCCGAACCAAACTATGGTTGCATCAAGCTCCGACAAAGGTGCCATTGCCGTTCTGTAGTGATTTAACTCCGATGTCATATTTTTTCATCCAAATAAATCGCACGAGAGAGGAGACAATCTCCCCGAAAATCCTGAAGATGTGACTTACGCAAGGCTCCGTCGTCATGACTTTGTCAGCCGCTTCCCAAACGTTCATGCGCACGCCTCGGCAACTATGAGAAACCCGACCGGCAGGCCGTTGAAAAGATCCATCGGAAGTAGCTAGGTACTGGTTGACTCTTGGGCTCTTTTTTCAGTTGAAACTCGAATGCAAGCGCATACCGCATAACTGCAACAAGAAAAAGAAAGTCTCAAGATCCACTTGCAAAATCTTATAAAACATATTCATCCAAACAGAGACCTCCACGGCAACCCCAATCCTAAAGGCTGATCCATGATCCCTGCTTCATCTGTCCACGCCTTGTTTTCATCAAACGTTCCACACACTCTTTTTCTGCCGCACCAAGAGAAGGAGCCCTGGTCGTGGGGGTTAAGCCTCACCTACCAACGGGTTTAAGCGCTCTGACCAGCCTCAGCCAAAGGCTAAACTAGTATGATGCCACTTCCCATTGGGGCTCCCGAATCGTCTGACCGATTTGATCTGGACTTATCCCATCTCGAATGGCCCACGAGCAGTGCGGATCGCGCATTAACGGCGTTTAGATCGCGGGGCGGCTTGAAATGGCTACCGACTCGCTACAGTATTTGGACTTCTTTCGCGAATATCGATCCCCCCAATGACATAATAAGGTGTAAGACTATCGATTCCTCTCAGCTACACCTCCTTGTCAGAAGCACCCAGAGGGAGTTTTCGTTTTTCCCACCTCAGGTCATCATCTCCCATGTAGGTCGTGATCGAGATCAGATCTTCTCGGCGATTGGTGTGGGCGTCAACCTAGCTGCGAGTCCGAATCACTCCGAGAGGCAAATCACCGGGCGTCACATTTCTTACCTACATGATGGCGTCCTGTGGTGCGCAAGCGTGTGCACATTCGTGCTCGTGTTCTTCTCGCCCCTGCCCTCCATCATAACCCTCCATCACAGCCCTCCATTCTGCATGGACTACTGTGCGGCTGCCCCAGATCACGCTCTCGCTTGAGAAACCATACGGTTCCTCCTTACTCGCCAACGCACATGCGCATATGCAGCCACACCATCGGGGTCTTTTTTCCGGGGGACGCACCCTCCAATCTGCGGCCGAGTTAGGGCAACCACTTCAAAATAAGCAAGATTTCATAAGCCGTTATGAAATAAAAATAAAAATCGGATGCGTTGGGAGGCCGATGTGACTCGAAGAGGATAAATGATCAAGTTTGCCCCTTGTTCCGGGGTGTCTGGTGGCTTGCGCCGGGCCGGCATGAACGTGGCTTTTTACTTTTTCCCGTGCTTATGTGTAGTGTAGCATCGTGCTGAAAACTGACAAACCTTTCCATCGCCACCTCCAATAACCAACCAAGCACTTCATCTGGGTTCTAGAGCCCAGCAGTCCAGGCCTTAGAGTTCAAGGGGGACGGTTGCGAAGGCGCTTACTTACCGGATCTTACCCCGATCAGGCGACGGAGATCGAGGCTTTGTTCCACGATTTACCCCCTAGATCGGAAGAATAAAGTACGTAGCTCTCGTCTGTCCTCCATTTCTTTACCCCGTATTCCCTGCTTCGGCTAGCACTCCCCTTTCATCAGTGCAACATCACTGATTGAGGTGGGGAGGAGGCAGGAGAATTGTCCTATTCATTGATGATAATCTAAAAAGTGGGATTTGTTTACGGAGCATCATCTCCCCTTTCCTTCCCAATTACTTACATTATAGGCTGTCTATATGCTGCTGGGACATATTACATAGTATGCTCCGTGTCCCGCTTGGCCAGCCGCCATGGACGTTGCATGAGATTCCAAGGAACGGGCAGGCTTGACATGCTACAGTGGCATTCAACCGGGGCATGCTTCTCGCGAGAAGCGGGTTTGCAGTCGTGTTTCGACGTCCGCAGCCCAAGCGGCGACGCAAACCAATCGATGGGTTACACCAAATGACCTGCCTCCGGTGGCGGGCCTTGTCAAGGGTGCGCAGTAGCCGTCGCGTTGCCGGTCCGCACTCAAACTCATGAATGTCCGACCGCAAGGAGTCGGGAGCTTCCGAAGGCACCCACTCGGTCAGCGGATTCCGACATCAGCCGACAGCTATGGGGTGATGCGAAGTTTCGAATGTGTTGTGTTTGCATTGATGTGAGAAGAAAAAAAGAGCATTGCGCACCCCTCTCCCCCCTGTCTATATCCCATAAACTTATGGGGGTGGGCGGTTGAAACACAACCTCCACAGAGGAACTGCGCTGGAAGATTTACATTACGCAGCACCAAATTACACTTGTATGCGAGAGTGAGTTGTTCGCTTGGTACGGCTAAGACGCCATGTGCGGCTGGTCGCTGAGTGGCAGGTTTGATCCGGAACGTTGGAGGAACTGTTCTGCTGACAACCGCCTAGAGGTCGCGATGGCGAGCGAAGTTATGCAGTATGCATGGCTTCATTTTGCAAGTTTCCGTATGAGCGAGATCACGTCCAGGTTTTGATTGATAGATTCGCCAAGTCTGGTTTAATTGGGATGTGCTTTGCTATTTCCAAGTTGAGCAATCCGTGATGAGTTAAAGTAGAGACGTTATAGACCAGCTCGTGTTTACCAAGAGGTCATGTGCCTTGATTCGAGAACTGGAAAACTAAGCCTAGACGACATTAAAATCAGGTTACAAACCATACACAGTAGAAACGAGCCTCCACCTCCTGCACGGCTGCCATGTAGGCTTGCATGTACAATGATCCCAAGGGGAAGCGGTTCACGATAGCGCAGAGGGTGTATCTACACAAGCGTCACTCCCCAATAACCTACTGCAACGGATCTTGCATTCGCCAAAAAACGGCTCCATCAGGGCTTCATCTGATCAAAGGAACGGGTAACGGTGGAATATGGGGTGCGCGAAGCTTCGCGGTGGGGACGATGAAGGCTCGGCTTTCACCGAACGGTTAGAGCGAGCTTCACGCAGAGGGCGACGAGAAGGATGCAGAGGCGTCGAATGATGTGAGGCGAGGGTGCTCGAGATCCACAGCGATACTTCTTATGCTGCCTATTCTATGGTTCTACCTATAACATGCCATGCCGATATCTTCGCTATATCACCGCTACCTCCCCTTGCCCTGGTAGGGGTTCGCGTTCTTGGCTGCTAGTTCGATGGCTCTTGCCGAAGCCTCATCCAGATCCTCCTTAGGCAGGCCGAGAACTTCATTGGCAAGACCGTATCTCTCTTCGATATCTCCATCACCATTAGGGTAGAAGACACGAGTGTAGAGACAGATAACGAAGCCGCCGTAGTCTCCGGTCTTAAGAAGCTCCTGGCCCCTCTTGTACCGCTCAGACGAGCTCTCGTGCTCAATGACCCAGTCGGCGTCGGTCGTCCCCTGCACGCGCTGGATGCTGTCCAGCATCTCGCGCTGGGAGACCTTGAAGCTCGAGATGTAGAGGGGCCTGTTCTTCCAGTCCGAGACGGTGGCGGACCTGTCGCTCTCGTCGTCGGGCAGCTCCTTGAGGCTCAGGAGGGAGGCGACGGCGCGGCCGCACTGGTCCCACGTGGAGGTGTTTATGGCGGTGCTGCCGTCGTCGAAGAAGGTGACCTTCTTGTTGGGTATGTCGAAGCCGTACGAGTTGGCGTTGAAGGAGAGGGAGAACTCGTACCAGAAGGAGCAGACGAGGGCGATCCACGAGGCCGTGCCCGTCTTCTCGACGTCGGCCAGCCCGCCGCGCACCATGTCCCCCGTCAGCGTCTCCTTGGACAGGCTCTCATTCACAAAATCGGGCCCGTAGCAGTTGGGCATGATGTAGGGGACGCCGGCCTTGCCCGCCGCGGCGATGAGCTTGGGCTGGATGGTGGGAATGGCGGAGCTGGGGAGGGAGATCATGAGGAACTGCTGGCCCTTCAGGGCGGCGATCAGCGAGGCCTCGTCATCGTAGTCGACGGGGGCGACTTTCACTCCCTCAGGTAGGTTGGCGCTTCCGCCTGAGGCACGGGTGATGGCCGTGACGGTGTGTTTACCTGTCTTGAGGAGCTCGCGGACGACGCCGGTGCCCACGGTGCCGGAGGCCTATATCAGGGGATGATATTAGTTTGGGGGAATCTTGTTAGGCGTGTGCTTATGGAACTTACACCGACGACGGCGACTCGCTCAATGCGATTGGTGAAGCCCGCGGGCTGAGTGTTCGCATACTGTTTAGAAGACATGATGTAGACTAACACGGTGGTGTAGGGTAGGTTAAATGTAGGAGAGGATGTTATGTGGTTGGAATGTTGGTTTCTCTCATGCTTCCAAACGGATGGCCTCGCTAGGCTTTTATAGAAATATGTCATTGATTCATTTTCCCAATAGCACCGCAATTGACTTTCGCTTCTTCATACGAAACTGTCTTTCCATCTTCCTAAGTCCGGGCTAGTGGTTGTCGATTGAGAAACAGCTGCCGCTCGGACTTAACTATTTCCGTTTTGGGTAATTGTTTTCTCCGGCAGCCCCGGCCAAGGCGGACTCGACGGAATAGAAGCGTTTTAGAAGCCTGGTAGAAGCATAAAGGCAAGTAGAATTGACTAGCTGCCGTGATGAATGTGTCGGTGATTACGTATGTACCTCGATTATCTCCATTAGATTAGGGAATAATCTATGCTTAATACCAATCTCGACTCCCACTTAGTCCTTGTGGGATTAAACGTGGGCGGATTATTTCAAGTTACCTTGTTTGATCATCATGTTTGATAATATATGACGCAGGCTTGGGGTAAGAAGTTCTGGTTAGATCAAGGGTATATTATGTATCTAAACTGAAAAAGAATTACTAGGTATCAAGAGCGCTCCTGCCAGGCTCACACCATCTATAACAACTGTGCCAGATCATCTGTTCAATCGCGCCTCTATGATTTCCACTGTGGTCTACATCAAAAGCAAATCTAGTCGCGCTTCTCGCCCGGTTGATCCCCCGGAGCGGCGACCGGCGCTGCAGGCGACGATCCCGACACGCCGTTGATGGCACTCCCCTGGCTCGAGCTCACGCCCATGCCGTCGTACATCTCCATGTCAAAGTCGGAGAAGTACTTGCGGTCCAAGCCCTGCAGCTCGTCCTCCTCGGACTCGCGGATGTGGCAGCCGGGGATCTTGTTGATGACGAACAGCAGCAGGCAGCTTATGACAAAACTCCACGCCGCGCAGGTTAGGGCGGCCGCGAGCTGGTACCCCATCTGCTTGAAGTTGCGGCTGTACCAGCCACCCGGGTTCTCGACGGTGACGCCGTCGAGGGCGGGGACGAAGTCGGCGGCGAAGAAGCCTGTCAGGATGTCCCCGAAGACGCCGCCCATGCCATGGATGGCCCAGATGTCGAGCCCCTCGTCGATGCGCAGCAGGTACTTGTACCGGTTGGTATAGAAGCAGCCCAGGGAGGTGAGTGCGCCGACGAGGCAGGCCAGGTAGACGGGGACGAAGCCGGCTGCGGGCGTGATGCCGACGAGGCCGCTGATAATGCCCGAGCAGAAGCCGACGATGCTGAACTTGCGGGTGTGAGCGTACTCGAGCAAGGTCCAGGCGACGCCGCCGCCCGAGGCCGCCAGGTTGGTGTTCATGACGACGTAGATGCTGCGGATGCTGAGGTTGGCGGTGCTGGCGCCGTTGAAGGCGAACCAGCCGAACCAGATGAGGATGGTTCCCAGGCCGACGAGGAAGGGGTTGTGGCCCTTGAAGTGCGGCATCTTTGGGTTGTGGCTCTCGCTATAGGGGTCGACGCGCTTGCCGAGCATGAGGGCCCAGGCGAGGGCGCCGAAGCCGCTGGCGATGTGGACGGGGCCGGAGCCGGCGAAGTCGAGGACGCCGAGGTTGTAGAGCCATCCGGAGGGGTTCCACTCCCAGTAGGCGAGGCTGTCATATTCTAAGTCAATGTATTGGTTCCGTACTAGAGAAGAAAGGGACGTACAAGTAGTAGACGAATGTGGTCCAGCACAGGATGAACAGCATGCTGGGGAATAGGCGGCCGCGCTCCAGCATGGCACCGGCCAGGATCATGGCCGTGGCGGTCACGAAGGTGCAGCCAAAGGTGGCGTAAAGGATATCCGGGATATCAGAGTTGGCCAGACTGGGATAGGCAAGGACATTGTACAAGACGCCCTTGGAGAGATCACCGAGGATGGGGTTGGTGGTGTGCGCCTGGTATAGAGAGTACCCATACAGCCAGAACTGAATGGCGACGGCGCAGGCGCAGAAGAGCGATTGGAAGACCATTGTCAGCGCCGACTTGCGACGATGCATGCCGGCGTAGAGGAAGCCGATGGCCGGGGTGATCTGCCAGCAGAGACATGTTGCGACAAGGAGCCAGCAGAGGTCGCCCTGTACCAAGTTGTGTGAGTTTTCAAAAAGAGTTGTAGATGGAATAGTAGTTTATGTTCGTCCTACCTTGTTATATGGAGAGTTGATGTTTTGTTCCAGGGGGTTGGCTCCCAAGGGGTTCTCACTATACTCGGGCCACGCCTCCACGGGAGGAAGTCCGGCAGAAGACATGATGGAAACTGGCGACGAAGAGCACTGATTTGCGATGAAACACTGAAGCAAAGAATCAATTACTGGATTGCGAAACGGTCTACTAATAACGGCCGCAGCCACGAGTATCTACCGTGGTCGCTGCGTTATAGTTTAAGCTCGAGATAAGGCCCTTGTCAGCCATCCATCCATCTCATTCATGGTTCTGCTTTTATCTGGTGGCTTAATGACAAGCAGACGGGCTAAACCACAGCTGTGCCGGATACCATTGCCGTTTCGGTAATCATAGCCAGCGAGGCACCCAGCTTAAAACAATTAAAGCCCCTAGCTTGGTTCGCTGGTCGTAATCCTTATCTTGCGGCCTGCATATCCCTTGCATCGAGTGTGTGCGGGATGGACGCTAACCCCCGCCGCCCATTGATAAGAGTCTGGGATGGATGCGCGGCGCCCAACCAGAGGCCGTGCGGCGCTGGATGTCTCGGGGGTCCATTTGGAATTGCTGATCTAGAATCTAGATGCGTGGCTGCGACTGTTTGATCTGCGACTGTTCCATCTCTGAGATGTGCGGTGGTTAAGTCTCTGGAACGCTTTTGGGAGTTGGTATGCCAAGACTCTGCCTTGTCGTGTAGTCATATGGTTGTTCACTTGGCTATCAATCCTGCCATTGATGGATGCAATTAGATATCGCCAGCTTCGAGACAAAGCTTCATTCGATCAGAACCAAGGTTGGGCTGATCCGTTATCTATAGTCCCACCCGGGGTAAGCTTGGCGTTTTATTGCGGACGGCACATCAGTCGACGACGTTAGTGACCCTCACACACTTCCTACATCTCTGCTAACATGAGCTTGATAAGACGGGTGAGTTGGCTGTATCTGGGGTAGTGCCGGGCGGTTCCCTTGGCCCGACGTCATCTTGCGTTGAGAGTTGGACATTGCATAGGATGATTCCTGGGTAATATCGAATAATTATTGAGAATACCCCTATTCACTGACTCTTATCATTACCCGTTTAATACTAGGCGTCGACTGATAGATGATGCAGCCAACATGGATGTTGCGTGTTCCTCTCCTGTCGTTGGCCTCACGATCCTGATAACCACGCTGGCCTTGTTGCCACACTCTTCCGTCCCATCAAATGTTTTATCAACAAAGTTTAGTCAAGGAAAATATGGCACAGCCTTTGAGCACATCTCCCCCAAGGCCATTGGCTGCCAAGCCTATCATCCTAGACAACTGACTCAACGACGCAAGCCCAGAGATAACCGGCTTATCTTTGCCAACAAGTCCGTCCAGCTAGAGCAACACGAATGTCTTGGAATGGATGACGGCACCTCCAATTCCCAAGCCAATAATCCGGCTTGGCCGGTGATATTGAAATACCGAGCCAATGGTTCAGCTGGTGCGACCCCAGAGCAAATCCTACCTGTAAGGCAGTGTGGTTGCACGGAAGTCCAGATTAGTCTGAGTGCTACCCCCGGAATTCCTAATGTTCGAACAAGCTTAACTCGTAGCTACTGCTACTAATCGTTGGATTGGTGGGCTTTTCATGAGTGGTGAGCCTGTCCTTGTATAGTGCGATGATGCTTATCTGTCGGGCAACGATGGCGATACTCCACAACACCGTCCTGCTCGCTGCTGATGAATTGATCCTTTAACCGTGTATCTTGCGTCATCGAACTATTGCTGACCAAACGCCCAAGGATCAGCAGGATTACTAGCATCGAAAAACTTCTCAAAACTATTAAACGAATCAACCGACAGCGCCCAATCCATAAACTGCGAAAAGTAGTTGGGGTCATTCTGCTGGCTCGAATCCAACCATCCCATCTCGTCCTCCCTTCGTCCTCCCTGCCCATCATCCAGGCACTTGTTCGCGTCGCACGACAACGCCACGCCGGTCCTCAGCCGCTCGGCGAGGAGGTCGGCCTTGCCTAGCAGCGCGCGCATGATATTGGCGGCGCTCGCGGCGACGGGGAAGTTGACGCCGTAGCCGTCGAAGATGGCGATGGCGAGCTCGAGGGCCTGGCGCGCCTTGGGGTTGGAGGGGTGGATGGGGTTGGCGAGGATGAAGCCTATGATGGTGATGGCCGCGTTCCACTGCCACATGAAGTACTCGGACCAGCCGCTGAACAAGTCCGTCTCCGTCGTGACCTGGTGCGTGATGAGGGTGTAGGCAATGGCGTGGTTGACGGCGGTCATGGCATGGCGCTCGGAGATTGGGGCGTAGGTCGTCGCGTGGGAAGTGAAGGAGATGAAGGGCCGGCAAAGGTTGAGCGTGAAGGTGTGGTACATGAGTTCGAGGCAGACTCGCTGGCGCTGGAGCCACACAGGGGCGAGGTCCTCGATCACCAGCGGGGAGCGGTCGGTCGAGAAGGGCTCGCCGCCGTTGCGGCGGAGCGTTTTCATCCCGGGGGGCAGTTGGGCTATCCACGCCCTGAGAGAGGGTAGTTTGGAGGCCAGGACCTCAGCGCAGCTTTCTAGGCCCCGAGGGTCCTGGTATAGTGATCCGTTGGCATGTCGTGATGAAACTTCTCCGAACTTGGGGTAGATGGCTTCCGCTACTTCGTGCATGCTGAGGACAAGCTTCTCGTGCTGAATGGTGTATGTGAGCCAGGTGACATCGAGATCGTATGAGCCAAGCGTTGCCCCATTGTAGGAAGCAACTTCAATATCATCGGAGGGGAATGATACGGTGAATTGCGAGGGCTGAATCATTGTGGGACGCCCTAGTTTGGCCGCCGACTTCAGTTCACTCGTGTAGAGAACCCACCAAATTCTCTTGCGCAACTCCCTTTCTCCCCGGGGCAGATCACTCGAGGGCTCAAGATGCAGGCCGAGAATGTGGGCAGTTCGGATCGCCTGCGCGAGCACGACGTGGCACATGTTGGCGAACGATGCTGCACAGAGATAGATCACAGTGAATATGTGACACTGGACTGAGATGATTGTAGGGCTCTCCAGGTCGGCGGTGAGGAGAGACTGGGACCGGCGGTAATACCATCTGCCGGCAATGGTGGCGTCGTTTTGGCCTGAAGCGTTTGAGGTGTCCCTGGGCATGAACGTGTATCCGTGTTGCAGGCACAGCGCCAGGATAATGTCCACGAGAGGTGAGTTCTTGCGGTATGCATTTCCAGTCTCCCACAACGATGCGTAATGCGCCCGGAGCCACGTTTCGTCCACGACAGGAAGAAAGCAGTGAGACCATTCCCAGAATAGATTGAGGAAGTACTCCTCCTGCGTCCTGTTCATCGGCGAGAACCCATCTCCGGTAATGGCGGCATCGTTTTCCCTTTCATTTGACTCATTCGCGCTGGCAATTGCCACGTTCCTGCTCGCACCGCGGGGTTGGATACTCCGGTCGGCGCAGAGGACCCCAAACATGGTAGAGAGGTACGAGCCAATCCGACTAACAAAGTAGACGCCCGAAAACGGGCCATAGTAGGAAGTCTGGTCTGACCTGGCCGTCGCGACCTGTATCCCCTCCCATTGATAGTTGGGTGAATCAGGCGACGACGACGATGAACTATCCTGGCCGGTCCTCCGCCACGACTCTGGACTGGACTTGTTTGAGGTTGGGGCTGGAGTCGGGATAGATACTCGGTTAGACCTGTAGCCTTCGAGCTCGAACTCCAAGTCCTTCACTCTGCGCTGTAACTTTTCAATTTCCCTAGATATAGATTAGCTAAGTCCAACTTCAACTCTTAATAGCGGATGATTGGCACTCACCTGAGCGCCTGGGGGAGAGTCCTCGGCTCGTCGGTCCCCTTGTGGGTGCAATCCGCCCCCTTCTGGAGACAAGCCCTGCAAGGCCGCCCATTATCGCACTTGATTCTTTTGGCACGACACCAATCACAGGCCCGGGAGACTTGCTTGCGTGTTGGTTTGAACTGCAAGGTCGGAGTCTCGGGGAGAGACCCACCGTCCATCACCCGCGCTGGGGAATGGGGAGCGAAAGTGGGCATCATGATGAAATTGCGATGCGCTGCGAGCGTGCACGTAATTACAAGGTTATATGATTCTGTAGCTGCGTCAAGCCTCTGTCATGAGAATTAGAAGGGAGAGTCGGAGTCTGGCGAGAGGTGGTGAGGCTTTGTGGACGTTGAGACCGGAGTTCCGGAGGCGAGGCTCCGATATTCCGATATTCCGCAAATTGCTAGTGGTTTCTCCAGAGTCCAGCGTGGGATCGACGACAGGGGATTGGTAAGACTATTAATTCACGAATGAAACGCGACGTGGCGACGAAATCCTCTGCTTATTCTCAAACTGATCAGCGGACTGGTAGGTGATGGTGAAATTATCATTGATTCATTTTTATTAAAAGCAACGGCGAAGCTACTCATTAAAAGATTAAAGATCATGCATCCACTCATCACAGAATTGCAGGCTCTCCATCTAACCAACACTTCCCTCCTAAACTAAGCTGGGAATCTCATCCACGGTGCGCTCTCCGCGCAGGATGCCATTGACAGCTGTGAACAGGGGGTAGTTGGATTCCAAGCCTCTCTTCTTCAAGAAGCTGTTTACCTCATAGGCGGTCGAGGTACCCTGGAGCATCTGGCCATTGAGGTCCTCGTGCTCAACCTCCTGCACGGTCATGCCTTTCTCGACTGCCTTCCTGGCACAGCGGAAGTTACGTCCTCCGGAGCAGGAGGTGATCAGATCGGCAACGCCGGCAGACGACTCGGTGAAGGTTGCAGTCTGCACCGTCTCACCGAAGAACTCCTTGCCGAACTTGACCATCTCCATGAGCCCGATTCGCATGATTGCGGCCTTGGCATTGTCACCCCAGCCACGACCATCAACAAAACCAGCAGCGAGGGCGACAATGTTCTTGAGAGCGCCGCCCAGCGACACACCAGCAACATCCGATACCATCTGTACGTGGAAGTAAGGTCTGTGGAACAGCACACGGAAGCAATCATGATCGAGGGGCGGGTACTCGGCCGGGACCGGGGTCAGCTTGGTCTTCGACGCTCGCCCACGGGCGTCGCGGTGGCCGGCTTCAGCGAGGGATGTGATGGAAATGTTGGGGCTCGACGATCGAGGTGTTGGGGCCCTGCTGTTGTCCATCGGAGGTGGGTCGTATGCAATGGTTGTTTCGGACCATTTCTCGTTTGCGATTTCGGTCGCAATGTTGGCACCACTGAGGGCGCCGCAGTAGATGCCGAGCCCATCGCCGATCCACTCGCTGAACAGGCTGATGCCCTCGTCGGAGACGTTCACGCCCTTGACGCAGCTGATACCGCGTGCATATGGCAGGATATGCCCGCGGATCTCTTTGCAGGCATTGTTGATAAACTGGTGGGGCAGATTGAAAACGAGGATGGTAGAGTCCTTGACAGCGTCCCTTAGGGAGGGGTTGGCGATCACATTGGAGGGAAGTGTGATACCAGGCAGATACTTTACGTTCTCATGGTGCTTGTTGATGATTGACGTGAGCTTCTGAGGCTTGTCGCCAACGGTCTCGTCGTAAAATTTGGAGTCCTTGGGGATGGTGACCTCCTCCTCATACACCCACATTTGGACATCTTCCTCGAAGATGGTGTTGTTCGCCCGGGTGTTCTCAGCGACAATCTTGGAGATGGTCGAACCCCTAGGAAAGACAATAGTCAGTAGAGCTCTAGCTCGAGAGTTTGAGGGGAAAGGCTGGCTTGGCGCCTACCAATTGCCGGATCCCACCACCGTCACCTTGTGCTTCCTCTCATGGCCACCCAATAGTGCTGCGCTAGCCATTGTGCGAGTTGTGGTGTGCCTGGGGCAGTGTCTCACGATGTGAAGTGAAGAGAACCTGAAGCTAGCTGGGTGCCGTACGAGGAGGCTGTGTAACATCAAGATGGACGAAGGGATATGATATCTGTTGAGGAGGGGTGAGGACGGTTAGCTTCATAAGTAGCTGCAAGCTCCCGTGATGGTGGTCCATGACGCACTGGCGCCGCGGCAGAAAAGGATTTCCAACGTGACCGCCTACCGCAACCGGAACAGACCCCAACAAACCGCCGGGCAACAGCGCCAAGGGCCCTGCCCAGGCACCGCTGTAACCCGGTGTAACCCCTACCAATCCAGTCCAATCCCTTACGAATCTCTCGAGAGCACTACGGACTCGCCGGTCTTGGCCGAGGGCAATCACATGCGCGCCGTGCCCGTAGCTGCATTTCGTTGCAGAGCCCACAGACCCCTTGGCCAAGAAAGCTTGGTCTTGGGATTTTCAGGGTGCTATCACATGTGTTTAACGTGATCTTCATGCGCATCGGGATTCACCGCAGCAGCTACAGTCGCATTCCAGGCCTCCAATTAGTAGCCACATCGGCCGGCCTTTAATCTACGCCTTCCGAGGTGCGGTGCCTGGAGGCAGGGACCTGATCGTCGCGAGCCGAGTTTCGGGGTCTAAGTTTATTCTTTATTGACATCCGATGATTTAGTAAAAGTCAATTCTGCGCTTGTTGTTACATGTGATTTCCTCTATGCTTTTATCCCGTCACCCCAGTAAGGGCCTTCTTTCAGCCGCAACCACCCCTGATCTTGTCTTGCCTGGCTCCATCGTCCGCTCACCGTCGCCAAACAGGGGTTTCAACACGCAGTCGTAGGCGCCCCAGATGGCATTGAAGATGAAACTCATGCCGGCGGCCAGTACTGCTGGGAACTTGCCGTTCTCGTCAGCAAAGAACCGTCCGATCGTGACCATCGTGAGGAAGGCGGGCCCTCCAATGCTGAGAAGCAGGACCTGGCCAACCATCTGCTTCCAGGAGGTGATTTGGTACGACTGAAGAGAGTTGAGATATTTCTGATAGACCTCCGGGAGCTCATGCTCCCGCGCGCCGTCCCTGAGCAGGTTGAGATACCGTTCGCTAGCCTGGGCACCGCTGCCTGATCGGTTGGGACGCGAGAACAGTCGCTGCCACCACTTGCGCTTGACTGGGACGTCTTGCGGCAGGGACGGGCAGTAGAGGGTTCTTGCGACGAAGGGTTTGGGCAGCTTGTCGAACGGTGGCCTTTCGGGGATCTGAACACCGGCCGGCAGCGGGATGCATGGGACGTAAATCTCCTTGTAGCTGGTGCCTCCGCCCTCGGTTCGCATGATATTGCGATAGTCTGACTTGGTAACCTCATACACGACACCCATCAGTCCACCGTCCCACTCGGGGAGCGGCAGCGGCGGGGTGGGAAGTATCGGCTTCTCGGGCATTTTTCTAAAGTCTACATTGGCGAAGCAAGGCTCCCTATAGGGAATGCCGGGGAGGTCGAAGGTCAGGCGGAGCGTAGGGACCGAGACGTTGACTTGCGATAGCGGCCGGATGCCTCGCATGCCCTGGAAGGTCTGCGCCGCCATGTTCGACCCGTACGCCAGGTACAGGATCGTGTCCGGCTGGGCCCCCTCGTCCGCGTCTTGACGATCAGCGGCTTCTGCAGCGAGCCGCTCCGGAGACGTCTGCGGTATGTGCTGCTTGTCATCCGATGTGGACCCTGTTCCAGAGGGACGGGTGTCTGCCGTCGCCGGTGGCGATCTGGAGGGGGTCGACCGTTGTACCGCCATGGCTGCCGTCAGAAGTGTCAGCGCACGGTCCGAATTCGTACACAGTGCCTATGCTTACCGCCAATGGGATGAGAATATTGCTGAAGCAGGGAACAATGAAAGTTGACGCAATCCTGATCTACAATGGCGCAACTGGCATTTATATCCCCCTATCAGTCCATTTCAGGCAACAAACAGTAATGAGGTTGCGGAGTTATCGTCAATCAGAGACTCCACCGATTTGTCAGCAGCATCACATTCGTAACAAATGCTCGGCCTTCGCACACTCGAGACGTGCGAAAGTCGTTGCTGTTTTTCATCTATTAACAATTCGCATTCTGGACCATCTTCGAGGCTAATTTAGCCTAGATACTGGTACTTGATCTTTTATTCTACAATATTAATTCGAGAATCTGCGCTGCCTTATTCAGCAACACGGCTGGTTTCATAAGCGGCCCGGCATTGGGATTTAGCCCGACTGATTAAATCCGCAACTCCGCCAGACTCGGAGACAGTTTGTTACACGGCTTTGTGCCAATGCCGTCGGCATTTATACCAACCCGCACCGCAAAGATACTTACCTCAAGCTCCATCTCAGCATTGATATCATGGACTTATTTTATCTAGCACTGGATGTAAGTTTTTTAAATCCAGACTGCCATAATGCAACGCCTTGTCTCTCAGTTGCTGGCTTATTTCTACCGCCTGCGGATAACTCACTTACTTTACACTTCAGGTAAATGTTGGGAATAGAATCCAAGATTATTCCACCTGAGCCCACTGCTCTTTCAGTATACTCACTGTGCTCCAGCTCGACTCATCCGCTGCCATGCGTGACGCCTCCTTTGCCTGTTTATGATGTGTATGGCCCGCCAACAAATATTCATTGGCGTGGCCATATCCGGCATACGAGTTCCCAACTGTGTAGGTGTTTCCAACTATATTGTGCACATAATGTCCAAGGTTGTTATAGAAAGTGGATTCTTGCCGGTGCATGTCCGCTTGGAAAGCAGCCTCCTGGAGATTCAACTCCATGCGGTGAATAACAGGGACTGTGGCGGACCAGACGTCGCGCCTCTGGCTGACTTTGGCCAGAAGTCCGTCAAGATCCCCTGTTGCGCAAGCCTCCGAGTAGAGCTTTCTCATCCGCGCGGAGTATAAATCGCACATCTTACCCACGGGGTCGAGGCTCCCTTTGAGGAGATATCTGCTTTCTAGGCTTGTTCCTTTCGCAAAGTCGATGTAACAGTTCTCGCATATGGCCAGGTTGTCCCAGCCCCAAAACTTCCCGCCCTTTCCACTCGTGGGCCGGTATTTCGGACAAACGAGGACGGTTCCATATTTAGTAACATACTCTTCGAGACATTTGATGTTTCCAATGGCTATGGACCGAGAGAAATGAACTAAATAATCCGTGAACCGGCCATGACCACGATTGAAAGAGCACAGAGTCTTCTGCGAAGAGTGACCCGTGGAAATGAAGTGATCTCCAAGCCCAGTAGGTTCTACAAAGGAAGCATAGCAGGAACCGCAGACGGAAAACCCTGGGAGTTTTCGGCTAAGTTCATACCAATTTCCTCCTACAATGCCTTGATCGTTACACTGAGGTTGGCTTCTCATGCCGCGCACAGCTTTCCAGAAGATGCTCAGGTCGCCCTTGTCGGCAGTGGATACCGCAGTAAACTGTAAGAAGGTTTTCCCAATGTCGCAGTGAACATAATCCCAAGATTCACTAGCCTTCTCAAAGACTGCTTCATCGGGATTGCCCACAAAGAAGTCCATATAGCAACCAGCACATATCTTAAGACTCGGGCGAGAGTGACCTTGGCGAGTCTGCATCCACAGACGCCCTACTGCCGGGGCAGGTTCTCTAAGTGGGCATGCCCCCATTGAGAGTCGGGCGGAAACATCTGAAACAAAGGTTTCCCAGCTTCCAGTCTCTTTATATTTTTCAAACATGCCGGCAATAAATCTTATGCTCATGTCGCAATACGCCGCAGTCGTAGTCTGGAGGGTGAACTTTTCTCGAAACAGGGGTCTTATATTTGTATCCTCAACGCAGGCTCGACACAATGTCATCCCTTGCAGGTCTTGGCTGACATACCAGCTTTCCCCCTCAAGCTGTTTTGTCAAATGGCAATTGGGGATGGCGGACCTCTTTTTCATGAACTCGAAAACAGGATCCAGATCGCCAGAGGATGCGGCGGTGGCCCATATTGTTTTCATGCGGGCGGATCCGAATTGACATTGATCCTCTCTCGCTGCTTCGAGACGTGTCTTTTTAAATAGCTGCTGGAATTGAGTGTTGTAGATGTGCTGGGTGTAGCAGTAGCTGCAAATATGAAAAGACGGGATCGAAGGATAATGGAACCAGTCCAGATCGAGCCCAACGGCGAATTTGGCACATTGAGTCAGAGGAACAACTCCTAATGGATGAAGCCGACTTGAACCTGATGTCTTAGGCTCTGCATGAACAGGGTTAGACGTCTGTTCGGTTCTCCGGGGGTTTCAGCTGGCTTGGAAGTGGCCGGAGGCTTCCAGTTGGGTGGTGGTCCAGGGGGAGGTTCATAGTCAATGTCATCCTGAACCGCCGGCTGATTTCCTCCGAGGCCAAGATTCTGGAACTGGCTATCGACTTGACGGTGGTTCTTGTTAGTTTATTCATAAGGACCAGTTGAGAGGTGCTAGGTCGTTGAGTGAATTGTTACTCACGTCCATTCCCGCCTGATGGATTTTGGGAGTTGCTAGAAGCCATGGTCTATATAGACTGATGATGGAAACAATTCATCAGGAGGAAGATTCAGAGGCGAAAGGCCGCAACAACGCAGAACTTCAAACTTCATTATGATGGGAGCGTTGCCGAGTAGGCCGTTGGAGGCACGCGACATTCTGCCTTGCCACAAGCCCTGTTTATGCATAATCACCAGAGGCTGACAGTTGGAAAAGGATTGGCTGACTGTTTAGCGAGAGGGTCCGTGACTATTCCCACATCGTGAACGGCTGAGGGTCGGAAGGATTCCGTTGGGCGGAAAGCAGAGCCCCCAGCGAACAGCACTTAGCGAGAAGAAATCTTGGCGATCTGATGCCTCAAATTGACTGCAAGATGCTATATCCCTGTTTTGCAGCAAACTTATGCGGGGAACGAAGAAAGGATGTGGGGAATGTAGTATGATGGCAAGATGGGTACAATGTGACACAGTAAAAGCAGCAAGAGTGTTGAGTGGGCGACGATCTCATGGATCTCCCATAATAGAGAAAAGCTTGTTCAATGTGGGTGGATCGATAGGTGATGGTTTTACCAGGTATATAGTTGTTGAGAGAAGCTTGTATCTGAATTTTATCTATGTGCTTCTTGGAAAATTAAGCTTGGACAATGGGCATGTGTCTTTGTACTTGTCTTGCCAGATGCTTCGCAATTCAGCTACCGAGGTGCTTCACCCCAAAGCATTACCTTGACTGAGAATGAGCTGGAGGTCCGAAGCTTGCGCTGCATTTGTTAAATATCTTCAACTTTCAAGCATGAGCGAGAGATAGTACAAGGTCTATGAATATCTTCATCATCATTGAGGCTGCGCGAGATGGAGGGCTGCACCACCGGAGCTCACTTGCTCCTTCCCTCAGCCTGTGCTCCTTCCTGACCACCATTCGTTGCAAACGCGCTCCTGCCCCAAAGGACATCTAAAGCTGCAAACCCCCAAAAAGACGATGCCTGAGGTATCTCCGTCAACAGCCCACCCAAACAATTCAACCTTTGAGTGTACACTTGCTCGTAATACACTGATCATGCACTTGAGACAAAAGCTTCCCGTTCATCGGATTGAACAGCACGTTTCCGCACATTTCTTTGTTCTCCTCTGCCTTCTCTACCTCACCTCAGTCGCGGTGCTACATGATGCCTCGACGAGGCCGTTCAAGCGCCAAAAACCTCCAGCGGGAACCATCCGTTTTCCTTGGTCAGCTGGACACTACCCCAACAAGCCATCATGCCGAAACATTGAGAGACTTTACCGACCATCAGGAATTTTTTGAGGACGCGATCGCCGACGAGGATCTTTTAGCTCTTGATGATCTGCTGGCACCAAACAAAACACGGCATAGGGAAAAATCATTTACGTGGTCAGAAGCAGGGTCAACACGCCGCAGTTCGCCCCTCCATGGCGAGGTACCCAATGACGTCTGGGAATTCGATGCTGAAGATTCTCTCCCGGCAATGTCTAGTCCAAAGTCCGGAATTGATAAGCTTCCAGCGACTTTCCCTCTCCCTCCCCAAGACCACATCGAACCAAATGACATTCAGCCAATCGAAAAGCCAGCTCACAAAGTTGATTTCTCTGAAACTGCTTCAACTGCCCGTAGAAGCACCCCGTTCGGCCTCGATGAAGTGTCTTCTCTAGGTCCCTGGGAGTTTGAAACTCCGTCGGTGAAACAAGTTTCTCTTGCAGCTCATGACAAGCAGGAAGCTGGTTCGTCCAGGCTTCCAGAAAAGAATGCAGTGGCAATACCTCCAGAGGTGCGAAGCAACAACAAAGGCGTGATACGTTCATCCAAACAGAACATTACCAATTCTTTGAGCAAGTCAACCGATATTAATGGCGTCGTTCTAAAGGCATCTCCAACACTACTTTCCGAGCCTGCTCCAGTTGACCAAGCGAAACTACAAAGTAATGCTTTCGATCTTATCAGGTTGGATCTTGAATCCGAAGAGGACATGATATTTCCCTCTTCTCCACAGATTTCGAAGATGGAGGTGCAAGCAAACCCTTCTGCCGAACCATCTACAACTAAGGTTCACAAAACAAGGAAAAGAAAGCAGCGAGCAAAGTCCCCAGTGAAGTTTGATGAAAATACTCAGCAAGTAAAAGTCTCGAGGCGAAAAACACAGCAGACTGCGCCTAAGGGGAAACGCAAACGAGTGGCTCCTCTAGCAGCCACCAAAGAACCTACGAAGAAGAAGCCTAAGATTAGATCCCAGCCGAAGGCGAACGTATCAATTTCGCGTACGCCTGTGACAAACAAAGTTCATGAATCCGCGAAAGATACCGAAAAGGAAAAGAAGGCTCTCGCTGCAGAAAAGCCGGCCAGTCCAAGTCGACTACCTGAACCTTCGCCAATTATTTCGAAGATCAGCACAGACCCAATTGTCCTGTCGAGTGATCTTGAAAGTAGCGAGTTCATTCCAACCTCTCCATCATCCCCCTTATCATCGTTCGAGAAGCAATATCATCCAAAGAAAGGGGGGAAAAGGCCCCAATCCGGACTCCAAATCTCAAAGAGCAACTCAGAGTCTTTTGAACCACCGCAAGCGCCAGAGATTAAGCCTTTATCAGAGGAGGAGATATTACCAGATATTGCAAGCGCGAGTATCGACTCATTGACTCACCCGATTCCTACAACCCTGAGACCAATAGACAAAATCGATGAGCCGGGGAATGATAATTGTCCCCCACTTCCAGAGCCTGAAGAGAGCGAACGGTATTCTTCTCGGTATGGTTTGCAGAATGAGGTTATCCCTAAATCTACGGCAAATGAACCAAAAGCAGAATCACCTGAGCCGCTCCCTTCAAGGAACAAGACCCAGTACAACAATCCTATCGATGAGAATTCAAAAGGGACGTCTGCTCAGCCTAAGAACCACACCACTGCTGTCTCTCTCCTAGATGAAAGGCTAGGGGAGAAAAAGGATAAGAGGCGAACCAAAATTCCTCGACCGAAATTTGTTGTTAAATCGAGCTTTAACCATAGTACGTTTACGCATTCGATGTCTCCGGCGGAGGAGACCCAGCGTGGCCCGAATAGCCGTTCGAGAATAGACAATGTTCGCTCAAAGATCAACAATAACCGTTCGGGAATTGACTTGAATGTGAATCAAAGTCGAACGCTCAGCATCAGCGAAGCAGGCAGTCCGGTACGCCTCGATTCTCAAGTTGGCGAAAGCAAGGAGTCCCATTATCCTCTACCAAACGGACTAGAATTCAGAAATTTGAACACAACATCCCGATTCCCGCCACTTCAATCAGAAATTGGAAAAATACGGACTGGCAAGGCAGAGAATAAATCCCATTTAGCCCGTGATATCACGAACTCGGTTTCAAATGTGGGAAACTGTCCGAATGCAAGGGACACATCGAGGAATCGCACAGCCGAAAATAATACCCAGCGTCTTCCCGCACAAGCTGGGGCGCCGAGTAATGAGAGCGATTCACCTCGACTTCAAGAAATCCGGGGGAAGATCAAAGCCCAGATGGAGGCAAATTTTGAAGAACAGGCGGCCAATAAGAACCGGCCCGTGGCACAGCGCCATGACCTTAATACATGCCGCAGCGAACTTCCAGTAGCACAATCAAATATTTGCTCGCCATTGGCGGCAGGGAGTATCTCGAAAAAATTACATCGCATTGTGGAAGTAAGTGCGCAGCGCAACGGAGTATTCCCTCGAATGAAAGCTAACGGAGTGATGATAGCTTGTCTCAGAACGACTTTCCGAAGCCGAAAGAAAGGTAGACCATGTGCCTTCAGCTTACATGAACGGCATGTCTGGGGCTTTGCGCGGAATCGAGCGACGGTTTAATCGAGAGCGTCGCGAATTGGAACTAAATTGGGCCCGCGACATCGAATCTTTCAAGGCGAATATCACAATTGCCAGGGACAGAGTCAGCACGGTACAGGAAGAGCGAGGTACAATACTCTCGTCTATCGAGGAGGAGGAGGCGAAACGACGTCTCTTATATTCTCGCGCAAGTAGTAACCTGCTAGCACTTAACCGCACGTTACTCAACAGCGCAGCGGCGGAGTCCTCAGGAACTCGGTAGCTTAAATTGCTTGCACTCGAACAAACACTGACCTATACTTACCCCGCGAGCGGATGTTACCTATCAAGGGGTTGTGGCGTAATTACAATGTGAGCAAGAATACTACTCGTCAGAGGACTAAGGCGAAAGTTTTGAGGGATTTGGGATGGCGATGCTGAGTTGGCCAATAATCACTGTAGTGAGCTGGAAATTAGAGTTACCTGTGTAATGGAAGTGCGGGCTTCTCAAAAACCTGGAATGCATCGCAGATTATTAACGCCGTCGCGAGCGCCACTCGTATGCCGTTGTCTTTAGCTCCTATTATCACTTTGAAATGGCTATGAGGCATACAGGCAGTGGGAACGAGGACTTGGGCAGGTGTAAGTGCGTGAGGACGATGTCAAGTGAAGATGGCACCATTTCCTCACCTTTGCCGCAGCGCAGTGCAGCTTGAGGCCTAAGCGGAGGAATTCAGCTAAATGATGACGATGATTGCACGCCCTAGAGTGCGGCCTAAAAAGAAGATCCAATCCGGACTGGTGGACGATGGAAACGTTCCGTTCCAGATGGCGGCCTGCGTCGTGACGTATGCATCTCTGGCACCGCCGAATGATATGGGGCATTGCTGTCAAGCGTCGCATTGGATGGGTAAATGGACTAGTACAAGGTTTTCGGCATCAGAGTTAATGAATGGTACGAGATCAGGAGATGTACCTGCGCCTTGCGGGATGATGAGAGGAACCCGAGACACTTCAGGCATGGCGGGACCTGAGGAGAATCAAGATAAACAGCGGTGGTGCCTCGCCAGGTCCGCATCTCCAGAATTCCTGCATCTCCATCGTAATTATATGTGTTTTTCCCCGTCGGCACACCCATCCTCATCCCTCCCCAGGATTTCCATCGCACATCAGTGCCTGCCATCAGCAGCGTGGCCGTGGGGGAAACCCACCAGAATATTGGTGCCGACCAGGTACCGAGTACCTCCCAATTGTCACCCACTTCTCACCTCGTCCTCAGGCGAGCACCGTCGAGCAGTATGCCAAGTGCCTCACCTCCGATGTACATGACCAGTGGCAGCGAAGGAAGCAGTCGAAAGGCCTCGTCACCCACGGGCAGGTAAGTCTTCATGTTTCCCGCTGTTCTCCCCGTGCCCGATCGATATCAATCCATGGCCGCCTGCCCTACATCGCTGCACAGACACCTTTTCCCCTGCTAAGTAGCGAGTCGTGTTCCCCTGCAACCGTGGTTTTGTGGGCATTCCCAAAGCGAATCTCCAACTCCTGCTGGGGTGGCCGCTGGGGCTTAGAGTTCTAGCCGTCTGCTAGGCAGAAGCCGCGCTGAAATCCCCCTGATAAGCACCAATCAAACCCCCTGCAGGCCGGTTAGGGGGGGCCTCGCTGCTGTTTCGGCGCACGTCACCCTTGAGGCTTGCGAGCCACCAGCCCACTCCCACAGGCCACCACCTCAGATCAATCGCTCCACCGTGGGATTTCGGCGGTTCCATTCGAGGAGACTGATGAGACTGAAGAAAAAAAAAACCATCTCACTCGGGAACCCCAGGTTCGGGAAGCACCAAAACTTCTTGCACCCTTCGCCCTAGCAAGCACCCTCACCTCGTCTCGACACACATCACCTCCCTTTCGCCGCTGTCAATACCCCTCCACATCCTCCCTGCAAAGTCTGCGAAAGCCTCGGGACCACTGTCAGCTGCATTGTGGCTGTCGCATAAGCGGTTCCTTGGTGTTTGGCGCTTAGCATTCCCTCTGCCCTCAAACGACGTGATACCTTCACTTACCTTGCACCCCCGCTTTTCGTTGCATCCCTGTGTTTCCTGTGTCTCAACACTTTATCCAACCCCCCGTCCGATTTCGGTTCTTGTTCACCTATTGTCTTCCAACCCTTTGATACCACCTACTTACGTCTCACGCTCGGTTAATCCAGTCGCGTCTCGGGTTTCTCAATCTTCCGGAAACAACGACAGAACAGCGCCAGCTCGTCGGGTACATCGATATCCGAAGGTTCAGAAAGCAAAGAATATTACAATCCTGAGAGGCATAGCTGGCGGCACATTAGAATCTACAAGATGCCTTTCCGTCAACACCTGGCCCGTCATTTTGGCGATGCGGTATGCGCTTGTTCCACCTCTCCACATTGCCGAGTGCCAACTCGGTGAGAAGAGCTCTAGCTAATCGCACGCATTCAATAGCTTGCACCCGAGAAATCCTACCTCAGCTACTACGACGTCCTCCTCACCGGCGAGGATATCAAGTCACTGAAAAATGACTGGTTAACCGACAACAACATCGCATTCTGGGAGGAATATCTCGAACGCGAGACTCTCCCCCGGTATCCCCAGGCCCGAATCATCCTCCTCCGCCCCAGTATGACCTTCCTCCTCATGAGAGAGCCCGACATGCGCCAGATCCGCTCTGCGCTGCCCAGCTTCTCTAAGGTCACGCACATCTTCCTGCCGATCAACGACAATCGCAACGTCAGTCTCGCCGAAGGTGGTAGCCATTGGTCGCTCCTGCTCGTCTCGGCTCTTGACGGAGTGGCATTCCACTACGACTCCCTCGGCGGCGCAAACTACTCCGAAGCACGCCTCGCCACTCGCAAGATGAGCGAAATCCTCGGGCGACCGCTGCGATTTGTAAATTTGGAAGACTGCCCACAACAAGAGAACGGAAGCGACTGCGGGGTCTTTGTCTGCTTGTTAATGCGACATCTACTCGTGAAACGTCTTCTCAGTGCCCCCGCGAGGGAGAAGGTATCTATGAGCATGGGCGGTAAGATGGTTGATAGTAATGGCGGTCGAAAAGAGATGCTCCACATCATTGAGAATCTTCGAAAGGAGGGTGTGCGGCGACGATCGTAAGGACATTCCACAATTCCCCGTATTCACATGACGCGACTAATCCTCAACCCAGGCGAAGTGCTAGTCCTTTTTCATCATCCAAGACGCCACCGCGGATCGAGTAGGGTGCGGTACGCTTCAGCATCTACCAGGACGACGTCAAACAGCATTCCGATCAGTCGTCAGACCCTGAATCAGACCTCGAGAGTAAACAATCGAGTACATGTGGAGTTGATGGAAGCCTCACGGACCGGTCTATGCCCTCATCGCAGTCTTCCTCTCCGATCTCAAAATCAAGGCCAAGACGGAGACCAAAGCTGCTCACTTACGGGACCAAAGGAGGCAACGTGACCAAAGGACCCGGTAAGACCAGCCGACGTCTCTCAGGGTCAAGTCAGCGACCGCGTAGCGTTCCCGGTGGACGGCGGTTTGTCAAGCCCGTTTCGAGAACGGGCCAAACCCTGACGACCAATGCCTGAGCGCCTGCCAAAGCCTACTCACCAGGCAACATCTCGATCAACCGAGAGCCGCGACGGCAAACCTCCTCTCCCAGCCGACTCGGTCAACCAACTATTCTGGGGCCGCACTTAGGCCATGTAACTTGTCGATGATATAATTCTTTTTCTTCATTTTCATGTCTTTATTTCATTGTTTCTTTTTTCGTCCCTTAGCATGAAGCGATTGATTTTATGGCTTACGGCGTCTACGAAGTTTATGGACACGAGCATCGAGCAGACAAAGAGCGTAAGAGCCAAAGACACTAAAATTTCTGATGCACTTTTCCTGTGTCGTTCTCATCATGGCAATTGTTTTACACTTTCTATCTTGCAGGATCAAGAAAACAGTCGGATAACGGTTCTTGTTCACGCGGGGTTATATCGTGAGTTCATGGCGTCATAACCGAAGACGAGGGTTACCAGAAGAGAGTAGAATGATTTCTTTTTCTCAGCGTGGCTTCCTTTCCGCGTTCTCTTTCTTTATCTCAAGCACATGATTTCAGTATCGTTATCGAATTTCAACCGGGCTCTGACTACCGAACCTATTGTCCTATAAACAGTCCAGACTCCTAGAACTCCGTGTGTGAATGCAGTGCAATGTGTTACAACTAAGGCTACCAAACCGGTGCCACTGGACTTTTAGACTCCCGTCCTCAAGAGGATGCTTCGTCAAACTCATGTAAACCCAGGCCCAGCCCGCTACTTGTTCAAAAATGCCGGGTTCTGCTCCATCGTGGTGGAGATGTACCCTCTCAGGGCCGCCCACCTATTGCTCGTACTCGGAGCCGGCACAGGCGCCTCGACCATCTTCTCATCCGCCTGCTGCTGCGGTGGTGCCGCCTGGTCCGCAGGCAGATCGGCCAGCCGGGCCATGCTCGCGCCAAACCTCTCCATCTCACCCTTGACGATCCTCTCCTTCCTCTTCAGCGCGCCCTTCCTCGTCCGCAGGCTCTTGTGCTGCACTTTCCCCCGATTCGCCGCGGCGCCTTCTTCAATCTCCGGCAGCGCGTCAGCCAAGGCGTCGAGATCAGTAGCAAGCTTGTTCCCCGGGCGGCGTGTCCGCTTCTTCTTGCCGACGCGGGCGTCCGCGGTGGAGTGGATGCGGGAGACGAAGGAGGAGTGCTTGATCTGGCGCTTGTCGCGCTTCGAGGAGAGGAAGGAGTCGTCGGTCAAGGTGCCCTCCCTATGCGTCTTCATGGGAGCGAGGGGGTGGATCTGGCCCGTTATGCGCTGCATGCGGAGGGCGCGCGCCGAGGGCTTCTTGTCTGAGGGCGGTGGGCGGGGAGCCTGTTTTACCAATTTTAGTGGTCAGGTTACAGTGCTTTTTAAGAGAAGGGGGTTCGGGTTTCTGGTGACTTACCATGATTGCTAGTTGTTATGAGTATTTGAGAGTAATGCGGACTTGTAGATTCCTCTTCTTGGGGAGTCAATTGTATTTTGTTCGAGTGGGAGCGGTGGGAGAGCGGTGGGCTGGAGCTTGACCAGGACCGAAAAAAAAGAATGGAAATGTTCTCGGTGAGTGATGACCTCACCGAGATGATGGTGGGGCACACCGAGAACTTTAATGGAGGGGCATTTCTCGTCAAATCTACGCCAACGCTCATCATCTAGGTAATATACCAAGAACTGCCCTTTGCAGTTCCGCCTAAAGGTATTTACAAGTTAAATTTGAACACTTATAGAAAGAAATCTGTTCAAAACTCTACTTTTACTAGGATTTTCGGCCATTTTTTTGCCTTTCATACTTGCTCAGCGCCAAAACAGAGCTCGTGACTCCTCTTACATGGAGAGAATAGATCAGCTCCGTAGGGAGATAGCCCTGCGAGAATCAGAGCTGGCAGATCTAAGATCCCAACTCGCTGTTGCGGAATCGGAACATCGTGCTCATCAAAATGGTGGATCGTCGGGTTGGAAATGGCCCTTGGCACAGCATGAGTACGACCGCTATAGTCGGCAGATGATTGTGCCAAAATTTGGTCTTGAGAGTCAGTAACTTGTCCCCAATTTCCTACTGATCCCCCCCCCCCCCCCGCATTGTTTGGTGTAAAACTCACATACATGCAGGCCAGCTTAAATTGAAGAACTCAAGAGTCCTGGTGATTGGCGCAGGTGGCCTGGGCTGTCCAGCCTCGGCCTACCTAGCCGGGGCTGGCGTTGGGGTTCTAGGCTTGGTTGATGGAGATACTGTCGAGGTCTCCAATCTTCACAGACAGATTGCACACTCTACGAGTCGCGTGGGCATGAGCAAGGTGGAAAGTGCCATTACCTATCTGCAAGAGTGAGTTCGCAAGGTCAAAAGACCTCACCCTACCACTCTCTCTCAGAGTATCCAAAGCTCCGTTCCCTCAAAAACATAACTGACAACTCGACCTAGGCTGAATCCTACCATCAAATACCACGCCCACCAGACACATCTCACTACTGAAAATGCTCAAGGCATCGTCTCGCAGTACGACTTCGTTCTTGACTGCACCGATCATCCCACCTCTCGCTATCTCATCTCCGACATCTGCACCCTCCTCTCCAAGCCACTCATCTCAGCCTCCGCTTTCCAGTCTTCCGGTCAGCTGATCGTTCTAAACAACCCGCCTGGTCAAGGGCCTTGCTATCGATGTGTCTTTCCCAAGCCTCCCCCACCAGAGAGTGTGGTCGGTTGTGGCGAGGGGGGAATCATAGGACCAGTCGTTGGCGTAATGGGTGTCCTGCAAGCCCTCGAGGCGATCAAAGTGATCACGCAAGGGGTGGAACAGAAAGGCGACGAGAAAAAGAAGACGAATAACATGCTGTTGTTCAGTGCGCTAACTGACACCCCCTTCCGATCGGTGAGGATGAGAGGACGTAGAAGCGATTGCGCCGCATGCGGTGATGCCTCGGATCTCACGCTAGAGAGATTGAAGTCCTCGATGGATTATGTCCAATTTTGCGGCGTGAAGGAGCCCGTCAAACTCTTGAAGCCAGATGAGAGAATCACCGCAGAAGACTATGCGCGCATCGCCAAGGAGCAAAGAGATCATGTTCTCATCGATGTCAGAGAAAAAGAGCAATTTGGCCTTTGCAGCATCCCCGGTTCCATCAACATTCCCATCACCCGCTTCATGAGCCACCGCCCAGAGAAGGGCCAAGTCCCAGAGTGGTTCCCGGAGGTCATCTCGCCCTCTTCGCCGGTATACCTGGTGTGCCGTGTAGGAAATGACTCACAGACAGCCGCACAGAAACTGAAAGATATGGGGCTTGACCGGGACGGAGAGCGATTCATCGGCGACATCAACGGTGGACTAATGGCGTGGAGAAACGCAATCGACCCATCGATACCGTTCATATGACCGTAGGGTCCAGATGAAAGAAAGAGGATGGAACTGTAGGAGGGAACGCGGGAACCGATGAATGAAAGTGGGAGATTTGACAAGGAGGATTTAAGAGTAGAACCGTCTTTTGTTAAGTACATGATGACATATCCGCCACAGAGCCGAGTGTTTTGTTGCTACATCGAGGGGGGACTTGAATGCCTGTAATTGCGCCAGCCCCAAAAAGATGGGAAAAGGGAGCCATAGATACACGGGCACAACCACATATATAGTATGTGATCGAGCCGGTAGAGGAGGGCAAGATGGCCCGGTTTTACACGAAGTTGGCCGTCTTCTTCTTGTTGAAGGCACGCTGGTCCTTCAGCCATCGTCGGTAACCCTGAACACTCTGAATCTTTTCACCGTAGAAGTCGGGAACTGCAAAAAAGAGATGATTAGCCATGAGAGAATTAAACACGACAGTAATAGCGCCCGCAATACATACCCGGGTTGGAAGCGCTCGAGTTGGTGGGGTCAACTCGGTTCTTCCTTATCCTTGCCAGGAATTGATCCTCCTTCTTGTGAATCTGGGACCTGATCTGACGGTTCAGAAGATAGAAAACCTGGTTGCCGATGCTAGGTCCGATGAGCCAGCCCGCACCAGCGAACACAATGGTAAGTCCTCCGAGGGTGAAGAACGGGTCGAGGGGCACCTGGCTGACCAGAGAGTCGGCGATACCCGAGGACAGGAGGCCGGCACCCACGACAAAACCACCAATACCAGTGATAGCGGAGAAGAAGACTTGGATACGGCGGCGGCGCAGGCGTAGCTTGAAGAAGGTGTTCCAGTCGAGTGCAGGAACCTTATCGGCGGCGGGGGTGTTCGAGGCCAAGCTGGAGTTGGCACGGGCGAATGGCGCAGCAGGGAAAATCGAGCGGTTCTGTTGGGAGAGGCAGATGGGACGAGCAGCGGTGGCGAGCATGGTGGTAGCTCGAGGGCAGCAGCGGCTCGCGAGGGAGCCCGAGAGGCGCATGCCGACGGTCTTGAGCGAGGAGGACATGGTAGCAGAGGTGGTCCCGAGCGCTCAGGGTGATCAATTGAAAACCCAAGAATTGAAGACAAAAGTGAGAAAAGAAGTGATTGAGTGGAGTTTTGGGGTTGTGAGGTTGTTGGAGCAGTGCCTCAGCTGCAAAGTCGTCAAGTTCCAGGTGGTGGTGGTGGTGGTGATCTCATTTCTGGAGGGAGCTGCGAGCTCAGCTAACGGGAAAAACATGTCGCGCCTAAGCGTTGCCGCTAAGCGCAAGCGCGGGGCGAGAGTGCCCGAGGTACAGTGTCCGTCCCTCTTCACACGTTAATGGCTACCCTATACCCTGGCATAATGCCGATTGCCACGGCTACCTCCGGCTCAACGGTGTCTCGCCAACTCGTTTCTCCCCCGGAAAGGGCAACTTAGATAGATATTTATCATTATTTCATACTGTATTGTACAAATCAAAATGTTACGAGGCTCTTTCCTTCGTATTTGTACTCAGCGCAACCTCGTTGCTTGCCGTCGCCAGTACAGCAGCAGCAGGACCCCCTCCGATCTCGCTGCTACCCTCCCAGCATCCGTTGATTATCCCAATCCACGATGGTTCTCAGATTTGCAGTCGCGTATCAAGAGTTCAATGACTCCAGAACTTCCAAAGGCCAAATTTGAGGAAGCGGAGAGGCTGTTAAAGCATACTGAGAAACACTGGCTGGGCTTGTTGGCCGGACGTGAAGGATTTATCACCGATTATGATTATAGAGGCTTGGACCGCCAGCCCATCTTCTGGGGCGATATGGCAAGTATGCCCTGATTTGAGAGAACGAGATGATGTCTCGAAAATCTTCTGATTTATTTCGTTGTATTGTTTATCGCTGACATCTTGATGCCATTGTAAATAACAGGACAGCATGGTGAGTGGTCAATGTCTCACCTTAGTGACATTCTTAATTGGCTTAAAATTAACACTTTGGTTAGGGTAATGAAGCACTTTCGCGACATTCACCCTCAAATGGAATACTTAACTGAAGACTGACACTTGCGAATGTAGGACATGTAAATAATGTTATGTACAATCGCTACGCCGAGTCTGCAAGAGTCAACTTCTTCCGGAACCACGGCAAAGATGCCGCCGAAGGCAGAGGGCAATTATGGGATGACCTCCTGACGCCGAGAGGACTCGGTCTGATACTGAAGAGCATCAAGACGGAGTTTAAATTCGTGAGTGATTCAAGGCTTCCGCGCGCCTCGTCGTCGTGGCTAATGAAAGATTTGTAGCCAATGACCTTTCCCGACAATGTCACGGTCTTGAACAGATTAGTCGAGGCGCCAACAACCGAGACTCATGACCTGATGCTGGAAGTCTGGATAATATCAGAAAAGCACCGTCGGCTCGCGGCGCGGTGCCTGGAGGAGGTTACCGTCTATGATTATCAGGCCGGGAGGAAGGCGACGCTTGCACCATTCATGGTCGAGAAACTCAACGAGACCTGGGATTTACAAGAGAAATTTCGAGCTCGCTTCAACGAAGAGGCGAAGAGCGTGGCAGAAGCACTGGATATGATTAACGGCTCGAAGTGACGGGGGCTTTAAGGGGCAAGGTAGGAGGTATCAGGGGGAGCCAATTGCATCCTAATAGAGATACGAAGCAAACATCATAGCATGTTATTCATTGAATTCAGACCGCATATGATCGAATTAAATAAAAAACTATATTAGTCACAGCCTCAGCCAGTGACAAAAGCGTATGCAAGCAAACAAAATGTTAGATCGGTCATGGAAACAATGATGTCTGGGAAAACAAGAGAGAAAGGAAAGGAAAGTGATGCAGAGTGTCCTATTACCTTGAACAAGGGACAGAAAAACAACAAGATGGAGCTAAAGTAAGAACAAAAACCCCCCACTGGACATTCATCCTTCACAAAAGCCATTTCAAAGGTGCATCTCCCCTGATCGATGAAGCAGGCCGCGCCCAAGTCCGGCTGGGTGGTTGAATGCCACAAAAATTCCCTTCCCGCCTGTGGCGAAAATCACTCCTCGCTCGGTTCCGCTTTGATCTGGTTATCCAGACGTGACTGCTCAGCTCCGTTATGCCAGGAGTTGGCAACCGCCGCAAGGGCCCCCTGGATCAACAGAATAAGTCTCGGCGACCATTCTTGAAACAATTTCTCCACAAAATGACGAATGATTCGGTAGCATTTGCCTGCTTCGACTGAGATATCATCAGTTATCAGGTGGTATGCTCGATGATGAACGATACCGCCCTCGATAACTGGGTAATGCCCGATTACCCTGGCAATGGTGTCATTGTGGGCGAGCGAAAAAACCACTATATTGCGGTTTAACAACTCTAGTTGACCAGCAGTGTCGAATAACGTCGTGAGCGCCTGTATGATTGTATCTGCGGTGCGGGTATTCTTGAGCTCAGCAAGATGGAGACTTTCGTGGCTTGATGCTACTTCGCATAGAAAAAATGGGAAGTGGACGACGGCAGAGGGTCTCAATGCTGCGAGCCGACCGGATTGATGGAAGTGTTCACTCAGAGGCCGCAAGTGTCCCTCGGGGAAGGCTCTCTTATCAAAGCCGGTGATGATGGGATTTGAAATCTGAAAAAGATTCTTCACTTGCGGTCTGGTCGTGGGTGTGTACAGAATGCGCGGAACTAGGGCGGGCGTGATCAACGCTCGGATCAAACTCGCCGTTGATCCTCTCGCATGCTGGAAACTGCGCACGTAAAACTCCATGATCTGTCGTTCAATCAGTGGGAGCTGAAAGTTGGTGAGAAGTTGAGCCCACTGCTTGCTCTCCTCGCTCAGGTGGGAACTGAGTAATGGAGGACCCGATCCTTCAGGGGCATTCATGATGTCGGGATAATTCTTGTGGAAGGTTTTGAATAATACCTCGTTGAAGTAAATGCTGGAATACTTTGTTGCACCCGAAGCGATCGGTAGGGCTGGTTTCAGGGACGGCCGAGAAGGTCGAGAAGCTTCTTCGTTTCTCTTCTTTGGATGAAGATTTTTAGATTCGTTGGGAGGTTTGAGCTCATTAGCGAGCTGAATCTTCTCCTTGGACTCGTTTTCTTCCTTCATTGAGAGCAAGGTTTGTACTGGGTAGCAGAACTGTAGAGTAGGATTGAGCGAAGAAATATCAGAATTTACCTGGGAAAAGCGGCGGTTTTTATAGAGAACTTGAACCAAGAGGGAGAGATTCACTAGGACATGCGTTGGAGATGAACCTGTGCGAGGAACGTTAAGAAAACAACTGGTGTAAACAAAAGTTCTTCAAGCGAGATGTAAAGCAGAACGTTCCGGTACGACGTCGACAGCTTCTTACACACCTGACTTGTTTCCAGACATGAATCAGAGAAAGGGAGAGATTTTTAGTGTGGTAGGAGTCGACGTCTTGCGTCTTTGAGTGCACGTTTCACATATTGGGCAACCAATAGGTAAATAATCAAACACTTAACCCGCCCAATAGAATTTTAGAAAACGGCATCTACGTAAACATGCTGAAAATTGAGAGATAAGAGATCCTTGTTTCCTCCTCGCTGCTTATTGTTTATCAAGAAGTAACTCCATATCGCGAACAAACAATCTGCTTCACTGTCTGATGTTGGGCGATGCAATCACCATTCACATACAGACATGCATTATCTTATTGGCTTTATCACCATTGCCCAGACATCTAGAGCTTGGTCCCAATCATTTATAAGACTGCAAGTAAGCGGAGCTCCTTCGTATTTGGTACGACAGAAACTCAATTGAAAGATCTACGGTACGGAAAACAACTCCCGTCCAAACGTAATTTGATTGATCATTGCTCTTTGCCAAATTAGACCCATTTAGCCAGCCCATCATGTTACATTGAACCATAGGCCCCAATTATCACTATTCATTTACCATCATCAGTTGGCCCAATGGCCAATGTGGCTCTATAATGATTGCTTAGTATGACTCTTCCTCCCTTAACGCTAACTACAAGCCTCGTATTCTCTTTCCTACTCGGCTCGATGAGAAAATAGTTGTATTCCTAGCGGTATTTGGAATTCTATTGGCCAGGAAGGAGTGTTGTCTCTAGGTAGAATGGAGCGTAAACCCAGGACCTTTGTCACGGTACCACCCCATAGGATCAAGTCATCGAGAAGTAACCCAAGGTATAGAAAGCATTGCTTCTTCTGGCTTCTGATATAGTGGCAAAAAAGAAACGAGAACTCTTTTTCCAAAGAGGGAAAAATAAACATACAACAGCCAGGATTCGCTGGTCGTCACCGACCCAGCTACTAATTGACCCCTTACTAGCTTAACGCTCGGAGATCAAACGGGATCCAGTGCTTTCTAGCAGGTATGGTCGTATGTGCTGGAGAGAGGATGTGATGTGGTTTATATATCATGGCGGTGGCTGGTGCGGGACCGGTGAAGCCTTCAACAGACCTCCGCCCAAGCCCGAACCGCCCTCATCACGGAGAAAGATGGTTGATCGGATTTTTCT
The DNA here is from genome assembly GCA_037952775.1 of Clonostachys chloroleuca. Lineage (NCBI taxonomy): Eukaryota > Fungi > Ascomycota > Sordariomycetes > Hypocreales > Bionectriaceae > Clonostachys > Clonostachys chloroleuca. The sequence continues at coordinate 36,332,144 of JBANAY010000003.1, forward strand.
TAGGGGTGACAAGTGAATTGTATGAAAAGAACCTCCTGTATCAGAATGAGCGAGTGACTCCGACGGCCACAGACCGTGGGGTTGAATGCTGGAGAGACAAGGAATCTTTTAACGTCACGCACATATCATTAGGTGCACTTCATAGAAGATTCACATCTGTCCCAACTGATATTAGTAGCCAAAATCTTCAGTGACAACATCCAATCCTTCCAACCAAGCAGTGACCTGGCGCATCAGAACTGGCGCAGCGCAAATATAATATCGCACCCCTTCTCTTTTAAAAGGTTCAAAATCATCTTCACCCATCCGCCTTTCCGCCACATGCGCACCCATAGACTTAAGCTTGTCAATCTGGGCAGCCACTGTGGGCGAATCGTTGTCTTTCCCGGTGAGGAACAACCTCGTCGCGCTCGCCAGGCCTGGGATCCTCTCAAAGGAATCAAGAGCAAAGTTGGCATCCTCCCTCTTCAAGGTCCAGAGAACCGCCAGGCTCGATCCTCCACTGGCAACGAGGGGGCCTGCCTGTGCAAGGATCGGCGTGATCCCAACGCCACCAGCCACAAATACCGAAGACGGTTTGCCATCTTCTGGGGATGATGAGGCATGTACAGGAAGGTGGAAATCCTCTTTGCCCCCAAAGCCCATGACGGGGATCTCAAGCTGTGCGTTGACGTTCTGCCTCCACAGGAATCCCGTCACTGGCCCGTTCCTCCTCACTGTGATTTGTAGATTCTCATCTTCCGGCCGGCTTGAGACGGTGAAGGTCCGGATGTAGTCGTCGTTGAGGCTCTGGGGGTCGCTGTCGTTCATGTGGCTGTACCCGCCGCTCACCTCGTCATGGAAGTCAAACGTCACATGCTGCCCTGCTACCCACTTCGGCTTTGAGGAGAGTCTGAATGTGAAGCGGTTGACGGTCGGTGTGATTGGTTCTTTGTTGATGAGCGTCGCCGATATGGAGGAATTGGAAGAAACCAGTGCGGTTTTCGGAGCTCGTTCGCTGGTCAGATACCGGACTGGTGGGTTGTAGGGAGAATGGTCTACCAGGGGCCCTCTGAAGGGGAGACATTGCCGGATAAACTTGGCATCTGAGACGGTAATTTTCACCGCAACTTGGGTCCTGGCGAGGACGGATGAGGCCTCCTCACCGAACAAGAGGGACGTAGAGCCAGTCAGATACAGCGCATCGCCGGTGTCAAAGTCCGGAATGACGATGCCAACCAGTGGGTTAACTTTCAAGTTTCCAAGGGTAGAGTAAAATCGATTTCCAGAGTCTATGACAATGTTAGCGTATGTCATCAGTGGCTACGACAATATCAGATGGCTGGGAAGAGACTTACATTCTGGATATACAAGTTCTACTGCTTTCGAATTGTTGCTTAAAACCCTCATAAATCCTGGTGGACCACCCCGGTGATTCGTCCCCATCTCCTTTCCGTCGGTGGTAGACAGGAAGAAGAGGTCCGTATTATTTATCAATTTAATTGCCTCCGAAGGCAGTGGGAGTCCCTCGTGGGCTACCGCCACCTTCTCCTTCATGATGGGACTTGGCGTAATCCGTCTTTTGGCGATGTACTTGGGACAGTTGCCAATTGACTGCGTGATTGCCATTGCCATCTGGATATTTGTCTTGTCTTTGTCAGTAATGGCTCCAGCGATCATCTTGCCTGATATTTTGACTCTGTCCCTCGTCTCCGGCTCAAACGCCAGGCCCGCCATCAACTTGTTTTCATGCTGGACGACATCACCCTCGCCATGATCGCCTGGTCCCCATAGAGCCTTGAACACGGGATCTACGTCGGTGGCGACGGAGGTGTTGATGCCCAGAACGTCCTGCTGGATGGGGCGCGAGAAGCCGAGCTGCCCTCCCCACAGCGTGGTCCATGGTCGGCCATCAGCATCAAGAGTGCCTACCGCCATGAGCGAAGAATGGTTCACTCGGAGGCCAAATCGTGTGGGGAGTCCATAGTAAGTCGGATTCCTGTGTGGAGGGATCTTAAGCGCCTTCTGGACGGCTGCCTCGCCCTGGTGCCAAGTTTCTACCTGCGTTGACATTACTGTGAATAAACCGAATCCTGCGATGGGTGAAGTTGTCGGCGGACTCTAATTGATGGGAAGAGTCCGAGATATAGTGTCAGTGAGAAATTAGAGCGTGACGTTGATGATAGTATGACATGGCGTGGGATTTGCGGATTACAAAGCTCCCAGTTAGCCAAGTTTGTCCCATGTCATGTCAAAGGCGCGCTGATTCCATCATCCCGCCGCCATCTCTCCGTTACTCCATTGGTGCGCCGGATCGCCAATTGCTGACCAACCACTGTGGCGTGCTTCATAACCATCCCGAATACCGAAATAGATGCTCTGCCCGAGATAAACCTTATTTCGACGAAAACGCACCTAACCGATGTGAGGCACATCCCTCCAAAGAGTGGTCAGCAAGGCCTTAGATATCAAATTTGTTTATTCATTTTATAAAGTTATCACGCTTCTCTCCAGAGGCACCTTTGCCCGCCCAGATATCTTGTCCATATGGGTGCCTTGTGCCCATAATCCCAAGTCATGCCCCATATCACCAGAGCGCCTGTGTATCTTTCGTCGCATCATGCAGAATGGGCGTGCAGTTCGCCTATGAAATCCCAATATATCGCTTTCATGTCCCGAAAAGAGAGAGTCTATTCCCAGTATCGCCCCAGCCAAAGCGTGGTGTGCTCAAAACACTCGACCTGTCATCCACAACGAACAGTTCGTCCTCATCTTGACTGAACCCCCCGGTCGGCGTATTTGCATCGTTATTCATCCCATCTAGATTGTCGAGTATATCCTCATCTCGCCCGCCGTCGTCATTCGTGCCGGGTGCTTTATCGTGCTCATCCCCGCCGGCAAACGCTTCGCTAACATTGCTATATTGCGTCGCCTTCGCCCATGATAAGGTGGTCTGTTTCATCTTGCGCTTGGGCGTCTTCTTTTCCTTCGGTTTCCAGGGTTTCAGCTTCCTCTTTCCCTTTTTGAACCAGTTTCGTACCAGCTTTGGGGGTAGGTTCTCTTCCGGTTCCCATGATGGGTTCTGGTCCTCAGGCCAGTTGCCTTCCCAGCGTACTTTGAAGTACCGAACAAACTCCCCGCTTTCCGCTTCGTACTCGTTGCAATCCTCGATTCGCTCTACTACCCACTCTCTTTCTTCATCTTGCTTGGCAGGGGGGCTAGAAGCTGAGACAAGACTCTTTTCTTTTTCTTCCCCACCTTTTCAGGTGTCGTTTCTTTGTGATCTAATAAGATCTCCAAGCCAACTTGCTGTTGAGCTTCAGGCAGCGGTATCGGAGAGCTGCGTGAGGAAACATCGTTGGATGAAAAATGCGGGAAGGTTCTGTTTGCGCCAAATGGTTTCCAGGGTGCCAAATTGGGTTCTTTGGAATTATCATTAAGCGTTACTTTAGTAGCAAGACTCGAGGAACGTTCCGCCGCAGCAGGAGTAAATTGCACAGCCGGCTGGTCCCAAAATTCCAAGTTATCTGATACCAATTCAGGTTGCTCCTCCAGCGACTGATCGCTCGGCGATACCGGAGGCAGCTCAGTTTGCACCTCCTCTTCAGCGTCGTAGAATTCCTCCACCTCCATCATCTCCTGCTCACTCTGCGAATCAGAAACGTCCTCCATGCCCTGGACAAGCCTCCCCTGCTAGCCGCGTGGGGCTCACGTCGTCACCATCCAAGGCCTCGAATTCCTTCAAAAGACTCTTCTTAGGTGTGGTCGAGAGCGCAAGGGCACCTCCCTTAAGTGGCGCCTGCCCGTCGTCGTCCGTCTCCATATCAGCCGCGGAGGCGGGCTGCAATCGCGGTCGTCCTCGTTTGCGCTTCTTGGTTGGCTGCGCATGTCCGCTGTGCGCCTCGGCCGCTTCCTTCTCCCTCTGCTGCAGCTCCTCCCACTCCCTGTCGATCTCCTCGCGCTCGATGTCGAGCCTCGCCTCGTTCTCCGACTCCCACTTCTCAAGCGCCGCGGGCGAGACGTAATCCAGCACATCCATCACCGGGACCGTCATGCTCGCCGCTGGAAGATCACGCCACCCGATGACGTATATCATCCGTTTCGGCAGCGGCTTCCCATCCTTTTCTGCGAGGCCCTTGGGTGGGAGGAAGAGGCGGCTCGTGATGTAGGCGGTAGAGTCTTCGGGCGGAAGGAGGGTCACACGAGGGGCCGGGGGGCCTGAGTTGGGGACATAGTCGCGCGGTTTCGAGTTCAGGGCGATCACGAGGCGCCCCTTTGAAGGGCCCGCCGGTCTGGCATTGGGTTGAGCTCTCGGTCTTGGTAATGTTGGCGGCGTGGCCGCCATTTCGCGTACGGCGTGTCTCGTGTAGAAGAAGCTACGCGCGCGCGCGTAGCAGGTCGTCACAGGAGTGGAAGGCGGGCTCCGTATGATTTGTTGACCAGTGCCGTGACAGTCTGGCACATGAATCCCAAGGGGGCATTCTCCAGGTGAGTCGGAGACACCTTCGTGTGAGCTCGCGTCGAGGAGGAAGAGGTGAATCTTCAGTAACTGGATGCATCTAGGGATAAATCAAAACAGGCCAGCAAGTTCAAGAATTAGCTAGTGTAGTTCGCTTAGTCAGCATCAGCGCTAGCAGTGATACCAAATATATAATAATATAGCGTTAAGGTATTAAAAAATATCAAAAAAAGACCTGATTTTATTTTATTTTTTAATTAATTTATTTATTAATTTATTTTGATATTAAGTATTTTTATAAATTTTAAATTTCTTATTCTGGCTTTTAATTTTTTTGTATAATAAATGCTGGCCCTCGTTGAATAATTACCAGCTATGAGGTTTCTTTTGTAATGTTGTAGGGTGAGATACGCTTGGAAGGCCTCCAGCTGTAACCTCCGATTTATTTTGAGGCCATTGGCTTGACGTTGGGCGCTGTCCGAGGTTGGGCAGGGAGTTCAAGCGCTGTGGCAGAGAATTAAGTAACGAGTTACAGTGCCTCACAAGAATTCTCGATGAATGAGTCACCGCCGCACTGCGTCTACGAAGGTCTAGGCGCGAACCTTCTATCAAGCTTTGGGTATACTTTTTTTTTTTTTAATTAAAGATTTGCCTTCAAAAAAATTCGACATGTTTATTAAAGTGGCTATATTGTACGTGACCCCAAAAGTGTTTTCTTCTAGCTATCCGGCTCAACTCAACCTTTTCCTTCCCTTCGATTTATCATCCTACCCTATACATCGAATTGTATTTTATCATGTTAGATAATTTCATTAGTCTCCATCCTTGGAAACTCAAGCGGACAAAAAAAAATCGAAATAGACAATGCGTAATTTTTTTTATACACAGATGTGAGAAAGGTCTGGGAACAGAGAGGAGATTTCTACGTTGTGGTGTAAGGTGGCGCAAATAGATGAGCCCGATTTTGTTTCGAATTCACAACTAAAGGCAAACCTGTCAACCAACTGAAATTCATACCTCTACTTTCTAAATTGATTTTAGTATTTCAGAATTTCAGAGCATTCATTCCATGGAGAGGCTCAAGCTTCACGGGGAATTTTGGCCACGTTCTCCCCAGCAAACGAGTTGGGGAGCGTCCTCACCTCACCACGCTCACAATTCAAAAGAAGGCATTGAAACTACTCCCAAGCAATAACACCACATCCCTCGAGCCGACCTAGATTCTACGCCAAACTGCTTTGTCATCCCGGCCGCCTCTCTCAACTGAGATTGGTTCTACGCATAAGTTTACTCTTGAGTCGCGTTTAGCACAGGAGGAGGTGGTATGGCCTCGGGCATCTGGGAAATCCCCAACAGGACCTGCAAAACTACGGAGAAGCCGCTGCTCGCGAGGGGAGGCTGGCGTCGACCTAGCTTGGAAGGATGCAATGGTTGGAGGCCACGAGTGCCAATCCGATAGAAGTCTATCCATGCCTCAGATTCTTGGAAGAGTAGCGCGTTGTAGGTTTGGTAGATGGAGTCGGATTTCCATTTCGGCCCCCTAACCGCCTCCGCCTACAAGTATGGAAAATATGATAAAATCTACAATTCAGTCGGAGTTGTAACAACGGCAGAGGTCACAGCGATTATCATAGGTACGGTTTGCTTAATATACTCTATAGCGAGAATAGCGAGAATAGCGGATGGTGTAGTGTATGTTCTGATTGAGGGTGATTGCCGGGCCGTTATGGGAGCGTTGGTCTAGGCGGACAAGTATTTTCAGCTGTTTGCGTTTATTCTGAGTAAATGTCTCATATATGCGTGCTTCGAAGCAAGGCTATCCCTCAGGTTATCTAGCATCCAAAATGAGCCAAAGCTTAAGGCTCATGACACCCAATTCTAGTTATTATGACCACACTTCGCTTTGACTGAATTCTCCTACTCTGAATCGCTCCCGTCGGAGAAATAGCGATGGTCATAGAGCATGGCGATCTGAGTTCGATCTGATGGCTGCGTGGTGACCGTTTTTCGGATCAGATCTAGGAACGTCTCACGATCAGGCGCACTCTCCAGTTTATTACTCCAGGCCTTGTCCGTATCGAATACGGGCTGCTCCCAGATCTCAGTATTGAGGCCGGGGTTTTGCGAACTCAAGAATTCAGACCAGTCTTTGGGTGGCTCACCACCTAAACACAAGGCAGCGTAAAGTTGTGACTGGAGATTACCCCATGATGATATCACATACTCTCCCTTCAATTGGTGCAACTTCACGTGTTGTTAGTATACATCTACTGCACCTGGGGTGAGATGAATTGGAAGTCTGACTCACTATGCATCCAATCGCCCAAATATCGGCTTCTTTGCTCCAGGCCGGCCCAATTTCTCCATTGGATAACGTATGCATAGAGACTTCAGGTGGGCGATCCGTGACTGGTGTGACACCTGGTAGATCTGAAGGAATGTCATCTTCCCAGCATGCTGATTACAGTTAATCATCTCTTCGAGTGGGCTGGTTTCGGTAAGGTAGACTGGGTATGATTCAAGTGACAACAACGTATCATGCGGCACTACTGCTGTAAGCACAGGATCGGAAAAATAATCCATCACATCCAGTTCGGCAATCTGCTGGAGCTGCGGTATCGCTATGCCGAGGTTGCCCATATGGGGATCTGTAAACCGAGTTTTAGATACATCCTTCAGCTGCGTCCGCATTCTGGACTCCCGCGGTTGAGCCTTACCTCCACCATCCCGTGGCTGTGTAAAAATCCAATGCCGGCCATTAATTGCTAGACTAGTTTCTGTCGCGAGCCTAGTTTTTTGCTCTCAATGCGACGAACGGGCAGTACGACTTCGGTTACGATACACGTGTGGAACCCATTGGGGCCTCGGACTGTAAAGCTGTCGTAGATTTCCAAAATATTCTCGTGGCCCAGTGCGTCAGAGTTGGCCTGGTAGAGATGGCGTAGAATTTCTACTTCGGTGCTGCTTTGAGTGTGTTGATCGGAACCCTCACAGACCTTGAGGGCGACGCATCTTCTGTTAGACGGTTGTGATTAGCTAGGGACTGCTAGCATGGGAGGGCGATTCAAGCATACTTCTCGTCAACATCTCGCGCGAGCCAAACAGTGGAAAATCCCCATGAAACCAAGTTTCAGGAGGATGCCGTATCGTGGCTTTTGTCCTGGTCATCTACACAGGTACCAAGTTTTGGAAGAACTTCGCCGAGGATAACAGGATGCAGCCCTCCAGGCTTGTACCTGAATAGCTCCTCTGTTTCCTCTCCATCTCCCCCAAAGTAGAACGTGGTCATATCATTCTGACACATTCTGGGATAGGCATTGCAGTAAAAGACGCTCAAGTTGAAGATATGTGAAGTTGTCGGCCCGAGGTGAAGTCGATGTATGGTTTAATGGGCGATGAGGGCTTTGTAGGCAGGTGATAGAGGTGGACATGAAAAGTGAGAGAGGCAGAAAAGGGCAAGAGAGTGTGGGTGTGGGGGAGAGAGGTGAGGAAGGAACGCCTAGCAACCTTAAGTAAGGTACCTAGAGGCGAGGAGGTACATGCAGGTACAAAAAGTTATGGTTTGGTAACGCGTCCGAAGAATTACGCCAGAAACACGCGTGACCACGTGTGCTCCTCCTCGATTTCCCTGGTTGCATGTGACGAATTTACAGCATGACAATGGGACTACAGCGTTTTGGCGAGCAACAAGATTGGAAGCATCATCAACTCTTGCAAGCCGTTGGGCACTGATTCACGGATGTTAATCTGAAGCCCCCTGTAGCTATCGATAGCGATGAATTGGGAAGGGGCACAGGATTTTATCAAGTTTGAAACAGAAGTGCATGTATGATTTAATTATCTCATTCGATGGCTGCATAATCTAGTAATCTCCCATTGGAGAAAGTCTAATGTCTGAATTTCAGGTTTCTTTAAAGCAGTGTGACTACCTATCAAGCTTCTGGAGCGACGAGAGGCGCTAGCCAACCTTACGGAATGTGCATTTAGAAACTTGTGATGCTACATTGGTGCCTTTTGAGTCTATATAGCATAGTAGCGAGTAAATGAAGAGCGTGTGATTCGACGACTACTGAAGTGAGCAACATGGCAGATTCGAGAAAGGACTTCTTCACCGGTTGACCTGTAACCATCCCTCCTATCCAACTGTTCTAGTTCCACTCCTGCTTCAGGAACTCTCGGATAACGTCAGAGACGGGAGTGGCCTTGATCTCCAGACAACCAAACTTGCAGTCAGCCGGGCACTTCGGGACGTGCCCGTCAAGCAAACCCTGCTGCTCGCACAGCTCCCGCCGGTGCTGGGCGAGCCGGGCATATGCCTCCCATTTCTGGAGGTTGATTGTAATGTTCTGGTGTTTGCGGAAGTAATTTCCCCAGATGCGCTCCAGTCGCGGATTGCTCATTGATGAGAGGAGGGTGTCCCAGGAGAAGCAGGCCAATATGTAGGAGCCCTCGCATGTGGCCTCCCAACTCCACTTGTTGCGGTTCAAACCGAGGCACTTGGCCAGCATCTCTACTTCGTTTTTGCGTGCCTCTTCCACCGCCTCCCTGCTGTGAGGCTCGAGGTGGTACAAGTCCATAATGTAATGCTTGTGGACCGGCCAGTCCTCGTTGTATGGGACCTTGTCGAATGAGATTGTAAGTTGATCCGGCGCAATGTATGCCACGAATTCGCGCTTGGGAGAATTATCGGGAGGAGTGCGGCAGCCAGGATCCGGGCTTGGCAGGTCCGACTCCGAATCATCGTCTGCAAGCTCATCGTCTGCAAAATAATTCATAGAGCCGGAAGAGGGAAGATCGACTGAGTTGGAAAAATCATCCGGAGTGTGGGAGGAAGTACTCGGGCTCGACAACTCCAATCGAGTTTCATTCTCGGCGATCCAATGGAGAGATCCAGAGGAGGGAGCATAGAATGGAAACTCCTTGTTTCGGAGCAACCGGTAAGCTTGGGCGGAATGAGCCAAGGAGACGAACTCAACGGTGAGCGCCTCGAATCCGGGGTTGTGGTTGTAGTCAGCATGCACGACAGTTTTCTCACCGCCCACGGCGCAAATGAAGAACCAGACGGCGTTGATCGGGAAATTGTCTATCTTGAAGCGACGAGTGACTTTTTTGAATGCCGAAGCAAACTTGGACCGGTGGGTTCGGCCAGGGACGAGCCACACGTCTGCAGTGCGGCGGGTTTCGCTGTCCTCATACTCAAGGTAAAAGTTCGAGTTGGCCGACCAAGAGAAGGTTGCGGCTGAGTTGGCCGAAACGAACTCAATGCTGGCAGATTTGGTTCCCTGGCCTTCGACCTTGGCCGTGTCGAAGAGAAACACATCGGCGACTGGGCCGAAGCCGCGGACACCCCTAAGAACCTGGGCGATACTGACTCCGGATGGAAGGTTACTGATAGTTATTCTGCGGCTCTCATTGGGGTTGTCGTGGTCAAGCACAAACTTGCTTGAGCGAGGGATCATCTGGATGGGCATTTCATGGCGTAGCCGCGCAAGAAATTCCTAATCTCTTGCACTACTTTCCTCGAAAGCCATTGTTGGTGTTCCGAAGCAAAGTCTTGAAAGCTGGTAGAGAAAACTGATGCGATGAAGTCTTGAAGTAGCAGAGCGTGATGAGGGCTTCAGGTTCTGCCCTCAGAAGTGTGAGAAGCAGAATGCAGAACGAAGGTGGAGAAAGCAGGAGAAAGGAAGGAGCGGCGAGGGAAGCAGGAAACTTTCCAATTTGCGAGAGGGTTGTGCGCTATTGTGCGGGAGCCGAGACAAAGGGGGATCCGGGCATCATGTACTTGTGTCGAAGAGTCTCTTTGGAGCTCAGCAAGACATGTGGCAGACATCCCTCCCAACACCAAGGAGTTACAACAACACCAGGCCGCAACTCATAGATAGCTGATTCCGCCTCGGACCATGGTGTATTCCCTCTTAAATAGACACTTCGGTATATGCTCTCGTTCGAAATAGGTTTTCTGCTACACTAGAAAGGCAGAGGGTTAGTCTGATAGTTCATACTTAGACAGGGGTACATACAGTTGTACTACTCAGTAAGTGTCCACTCCAAGCCAACTCATGGGTCAGTTAAAACTCTTCAAAGAAGGGTCCCAACCATAAAAAATAGACGAAAAGCTCTAACATGTCCATGGGCAATGGGAATATGCACAATGAAACCACTTCCTGTGTTTCAGGTGTGTTGAAAACATAACTGTTGAAATTGTGCCGTGTTGGTATCGACAAGCGCTGTACTGTCAACTGTGTGTAGGCTCTGGTCAGGGGTTCGAAGTAACGGCCCCAAATATTCTGAGCCTGGGGTTGATGAAGACTAGTCACCTGGGACAGGTTGCCATATTCGTTCGCCCAAGGCTTGGAAAGGCATGACGAGTTGCTACGCCTTGTCTTCTCAGGAACTTGTTGAGTCTTTTATCCAAGATGATCAGCGATGAGGGATATCTGTCACCCATATATGGGAATGCAATGCTCAAAACGGTTCGGTCGCATAAGCAGCGATACCCAAAGGCCGTTCGTAAGCTCATCAGGCCCGAGGGCTCTTTTGCAGGATGAAGAAACGCGGTTGGGCCTCAACCATGGGGAGGTCACTTGGTGTGAATGAAGCTTCTCATGGTCCTTTATCACTTTTGGTAGTCTCGGAATCGGGTCCTTGGTGGCCTGGTGCAGGCATCATGATTTTCATCTCGCCACTTTTCGAAAGGCGCGAGGATGCTTGGGAGCTTCCTGTGTTTTTTTTTGTGATCTGCCTCAGTAACATCGTGATGATCCCTCTCTCTTTTGAACACTTTATGCCGCATGATGCGTAAAGTTTTGTAAAATGTTTTCTTTCTCGTCTTCGATGATTTCGAGTCGCGGGAGGGCTGGTAGTGCTTCGGGGAAACGACGTTTGTTGTCTCCGGGGGGATGACTTGGAAGATGTGTCAGGTTTTGGATGAGTAAATATTGGAGCAAGGATGAGGAAATACGTCAGACTGGTGATGGAGAATGCTTGGAACTGAGAGGCTTCAAGACTGACTTGGTCGTTCTTGGAAAAGTTTGAGGGACGGACACGAATAGTGTGATGTGTGCACCAATGCTGATCAATGTTGGACCTTTTTTTCTTGGAAAGAGTACAGAAGTGAGCATCTTCCTGTGAAACAAGTCGATGTGGAATAGAATCAGACAAATATGAGGGATGAAGAAAGGCAAGAAGTAGGGGGCGGGGAAAATAACACAAAGGAACTCTGAGTTCGCCCGGGACGTAAACAATGACTGGGTAGCCCCTACGCACTGTTCATGAAAACACCACGAGCTCCGTGCACGCTTCTAGAAAATATTAAAACGAACTAAGATACTGTAACTAAGTACGAGTCTGTTTTAGAACACATGAAAGGGTTTGTGGGGTGCGAGTTGGCTCTGGATACAGCGAGGGTAAGGGGTTGTCACCCGGAGCACTACTGTCACCTTCGCGTCGCGGATACACGAACAACAAATAGCCATCACCACTGTGAACATGATATTGGGCATGCAATGTTTCTATAGGAGTTTATTTATGCAATTTTCTTAGACTGGGGAGGCATTGTCCGGGAAATGATCAAGTAACGCGCACGCGCCGACCGACCATGACACGATTTCCTGCCTCACCCTTCGATCTTGGAAAGAAAATACATGGACATGAAGTTCAAATGAGCATCATTAAAGCTTTTCCTAACAATTTTAATGTGAATAAAAAATTATGTTGGTCGTGATTGTCGTGCATTCAAGAGAAGGGAAAGGGGGGAAATTATGTGTGCCTGGGTAGAGTGGGAGTGACTCACTGCTTTGGGTCAAAAACACCAATTCCATCTATTCTGTGAGTTTGAGTGGCTTCATAGGTACAGTTCTTGGATAGAGGCTGCTAATGGCTGGCGGGGGTTGAGGGGATGCTGTGGAGGGAGGCTGTAGAGGGATGCCTTGGGAGGAAGCCAGGAGCGGCTGGCCTGCCAAGTTGCAGACCATGAAGCCCAAAGCATTTTGGCAAGCTAAAAACACCGAAAAAAGACTTCACGAGAAGGAATAATTATATCAGGATCCCACCTGGGAGGAGGATACATTGGGAAGCGTGGACTTTGGGGCACAGACAGCCTTGATGGGATGTACTGTCCACTGGAATAGGGACATTATTCTTGAGGCTCGTGCCCAATTTTCTCCGCAATATTTGGGACTTTATTTATCCCTATGAAGTGACATATATTTTAGATCTAATGGATTCGTCCTAGGCGTAGAACATCACCCATGGGCCAACCATGCAGGACTTCACCGCCCCGTTTTGCCTCATAAGGTGCTGAATACCGATGAAAAGGCCGTTCTCTCATGAGTAGCCCGACATATGATACTGAAGGTTGATTCACCACCCAGAGGAATTATGGACAATATTTAGGGGGACTTTGTTGAGCGGTTGCCCAGTACCACCTGCCCATCCTTTCACTGAACAGTCGTTGCACTGCTGTAACCACCTCTGCACATTAAGTAAAATAGAAGCGTACCTGCTTAGAGACCACCTGAAAATAATACTATAATACCTGAATAGGTACCCAGGCGGCAGATAAAATCGGTGGGCTTGGATTTGCTGCGGGTGACGCGCATACAAAATCCCACTTCTCCCCTCGACCTCTCCCGCTCTCCTTTCTTCTTTCATCCCCACACCAACTTTGGCCTCAACCATCAACCACAACTATCAACTTCATTCCTTCCTTGGTAAGTGCACATCTCTATCATCATATTCATCTGCTTGGCGGAGTTCGAAACAAGCTTCCATCCGTAGAAAATCCCTCCACCAAAACCCAAGCTGCAACTTCCCCAGACACATACTCCTTGTTTGAAGCCGCAGAAAACGAAATTCACTTCTTTTAACTTCATTATACACTCCCCAGAAGCTTTTGGATCCCTTTCATGAAGTATGATGCTTTTCTAGAGATTAACCTTCCCCAAAAACTAGAGAATCTAGAGTGACAGCCACTTTCGCAGCTCCTTACCCCGTTTGCTTTGGGAACAACAACGCGATTCTGCAAGCTACTCAAGTCATCAGGTAAGAAAGCACGTCATCAACTTTCTGAATCAACTGATTCTGAACTTCATTTGATGACCTTGACAGTTTTTTTCGCCTCGTTTGACTACAAAAGCCATCATTTCACTTTGGTTTTCAGCCTAGATCCCCTACCCCTCTTCTCCCCTCCAAGGCCTCATTCTTCTTTCACCCACGCGTTCACTCCTTCTACCTTTTTTTGCGAAAGAAATTTGTTTCGTTTCCATTTTCTTTTCACAATCTGCCACGAAAAAGCCGACGGGCCAGAAACCCATAAGCTGCCACTATGAAGTCCAATCAGGTACTTGGCTGGGTCAAGCTCTTCTGGGACCTCCCCCTATCTTCCCTTTCCTTCAAGAACACACGAAACACAATAATTCACTTTCACTCCACTCGAGACAAACAACCTCGGGGCCCTGGAACTGAGGGTCAGGAAAAAGTCAACTTCGATGAGCTCGAGAACAAATCGACCAAGCCAAACGCAAAGCAACCCACCCCCACCCCCTAGGACGAGCATCGTGGTCAGTCCAAACCGCATGAGAATGAATCCACCCAGACACCTCCTACTCACGGAACTTCCAAGAATCACTGAGCTTCTGTCGAGAGAGCACATTTCATGGTGGTAGAACAAAATCTTGCCTTTCTTCCCACCTTTCCTCTTCACCTCCCACCCCAAAACACAAACACTCCCTTGAGAAAGGAGTCATTTCTGGCTGCCTAAATTTGCCTTTCTTTCTCCTTCGGTAAGATTCTCTGCCTTTTCATCTTTTTTCCTTGCCCTTTTCTTATCATCTGTTTTAGAATGGCTTTCGGAATGAGGCCCCTGAACCCAACAACGTTGCCTCCGTCATCAAAACAATACCCTCTCTTGAGGAACGAGTCATGTCTGGCTGCCTAAATTTGCCTTTCTTTTATCTTCGGTAAGCTTCTCTAACTCTTCACCTTTCCACTTCTTTTTCTTGTCCTTTTCTTAACATCTCTTTTAGAATGGCTTTCGGAATGAGGCCCCTGAACCCAACAACCCTGCCACCGTCATCTTCACAAACACGTCTCTCAAACTTTCAAGAATATCTTCTCCTTTCTTTTAAGAGTATTTACACATAATACACATGACTTCATCATAAAACACAATCTACTGCTATGAGAAGCTTCAACTCGAAGTTTCTCGGAGTGATCTCGTCCGCTACAACCCTTCGAACAAAGTTTGCGCTCGACCACGTCAAACCCACGAATGAGAGCCGCAAATCCATAATCAGCAATCTTCCATTTGACCTTCTCTGGATGACTTCTGCCAAAGTATCGTGTCTTTTGGCAGCGTTACTACAGAAGAGAATTTCATGTGGCAGCCCCTGTGGCCGCGACACAGTCCCCAGCCTACGCATCCGCCCCTGAGGTACAACTCCCCGTTCTTCTCCCCAACTGCCTTGAAAAATTGCTAATTTTCCTCTCGGATCTAGAAGATTCCAATCTCATCCTTTTGACGCAATAATCACAATGAATTGGTGCGGAAATCAGGGTTTCTTAGGGCAGTTGCCCTCGTTTTCACGCCGCTGGGCGGGAGTTGGTGGCGCGGGTCACCCCCAAACAACTCCTTCTTCCACCCTCCACCCTCCACCTTCTCCCTTCTGCAACTCACCACCCACACGCTTCTTCAAGCCCTTCATACTACTTCAAGCCTCTTGCACTTCATCGTTCATTCATCCATTCATTTAATGAATGATCATAGCACCCAACACACTTCATAACATCCTCAACACATACATCATCCTACTCTTGATGCTGTTGCTGTCTGCAACTCATCGTCGCATGGCCTTGACCTTCACCAGAGCTGAGCATCAAAGAAAGTAGCGACATCCTGAAGCAACTTCACCCTCTTGGTCTGACTAAGGGTTGCTCTATTGAACGAAGTCATACCTAGTTGTCCCGTGGTGGCTCCGGTTTCATACTACACACATCCTTGGCAAAGAACCCTCTCTCACCATGGCGAGTGGAAATGCCTACATCACTTCTTCCTAGCGATAACTTCATTCGCTTCATCTACTCATTGTAAATTCATCAAAGTTTCTCTGGTCATCATCGCCTTTTTACCACTTCAACCCATACCTCCTGTTGTGTCTTGTACCAACAACCTGTTCTTCATCATCGCACTGCATACTATCATGAGATACGGTGACCAAGCATTCATCCATCTCTACGGTCTACCAAATGAAGCCCTTGAATCTTCAAGATATCCTGTTTCCTCAAAGACTGGACAATAAAAAGCCCCTCTTACAAGTTTTCTTCCTGGCAGTGGCCGCACCAACACTGCTCCTCTCCCCTGATCGAGACGAGCGGTGCGATACCAATACGCCTGAACTTGAAAAAAAAAAAAAAAAACACCAGCATGAGTCCCACACATACCTCCCTTCCATTGCAGACATGTCTCAAAGGATGATTCCCAATCTCACATTCACGCCTGCGTACACCCTCATTACTTCCATGGCTGTCTCCATCAATCACCAAAGGACCTCAAGCCTACGGAATATCCCGACCCGAAGTCAACCCCCGCAACGAAGAACCTCACTGAAATAGAATTGCACTATCGCTTAAGGATGTGGCACGGGCAATTCTATCTGATAGTCGTCTGCAACAATCTTTTCTCTGCGGCGCCAAGGGGAGGGAGATCCGGTTGAATGTGGTATCTAGAGCATTGTATCGACGCCTAAGTATGGGGCATGATCAATTCTCGACAATGATACCAGCCCTCTCCGTGATGGTCCCTGGTAACTACTAACTGGTGGTGGTTTGGTGGTTAGAGAATTGCCTCAACGCTTGAGTATGTGGCATGTACAATTCTCGGTGATCTACGGAACTGGCGAAAGCAGCCAGATGGCGGCAAGAAGGCGGTTCCTCATTGGAGCCATCCAGTTCTTTGATGTTCAAAACAATAATGACCTTCATTGGGCAACTATCTTTGACCGACAGACCGGTACTCTGTATTATATTGATACACTCGTTCCTGGCAGAGAGGAACGATTCAAAGCTGCCTGTTGCTCAGTGCGAAGTTTCTGGACCCAGCAAGGCCATCCCTTTACGTTTACCGCGATCTGCCTGAACCTTACATCACAGGACAAGCCGGGTTCATCTGGAGTACTTGCGATCTTTACTTTTTGGATGATGATCAGAGGCCTTGTGGGTCGTGATCTCCGCGCCCTGGACCTTACTCAAGTGCTCCCTGAGGATTGACCAACGCCAAAGTATGTGGCAGGGCAATCCTCGAGGGCGACACGGGCCGTATCGCACGCCTCTTCAATACTTCGTTTCGACAGCAGAGCGGCACCTCGAGTTAATCGCCGATGGCCAACTATACCCAGAGTATGCCAAGGAAGCCTTCGCTTTCTATAGCCTGCTCCGAGATAAAGCTGCCCCGGTCTTGGCGAAGCGATCCGGAGACGGCCCAAAGTTTTGGGTTGCCCAACGCCTAAGTATGTGGCAGGGCAATCCTCGAGGACGACACCGCCAGGTTAGCCACCTCCCAGCGGACCTGATCGAGTCCTTCGTCCAGAACGAGTACGCGACTCTCAAATGGCTTTCGAAAACTGGTATACCTGTTATCGAAGCTTACGGATATGGCCTTGCAAGCGACCCATCCAACCGCGTTGGTGTCAGTTATATATTCCTTGGTGTCATGCCAGGCAAGCCTCGCACACACTAGCCATAGATCTCAAGGCTGTGTTCGTGCACAACAAGTTGACGTTCCTAGCCGAACCCACCGGTACAAATTCACTTCAGCATTCAAAAACGTCACTCGTCGCTTCAAAGACCATCAGCGCGTCTGAGGATCCAGTGCGAATCGCACAGGATCTGGGCATGTACATGACACCGAACCCATTCGTTGAGCGAGGTTTGAGAGGACTGGACAACGCCTAAGTATGTGGCAGGGCAATCCTCTGTGCCTAGAGGATCATCATCGGCGGCCAAGGTCGAGGGCCAAGGCACCAAGTCTGCCAGCGTTGAGTTCGTGTCTGCCAACTCAGCCGCAACCTGGGGCGTCCGCGGCTTCGGCCCCGTCGCCAATGTTTTTCTCTTCGACACGGCCAAGATCGAAGGGGTTATCCTCGTATGCAATGGTGGCCAACGCCTGAGTATGTGGCATGTGTCTCCTCGATGGCGGCACCACCAGTTCCCGTCTCATCTTGCCGACTCAAAGAACAACTGAGGTGATAACTTTGGTGGCTGGTTCTGAGCTCGTGGTGCTGAGAGAATTGATCGACGCCTAAGTATGTGGCAGACAGTTCTCGACGACGCACCACCACTTGGATTCTGGCTCCTCCACCAGCTACTAATCCAGCTCGGCTACCACCACCACATCTCAGCACAATGGCTGCCGTCCAAACTCCAACTATCCTCGCACCAGAGCGAGTGACAGAAGAAGGGCTTGTCCGCTGAGACAAGCAAGCAATTTGGTCCTTCCAGGGGATGGACCCGCACACCATCTCCCAGGTGTGCAAAGACTCGAGAGATATAGTGCAGAAGCAAGCATTGCGTCGCTTTCAGGGGGAAGACCACAACCACCATCACGACCAAGGGACAGATTGTCTACGCCCAAACGTTGGCTATGCGGAGAGACTGCCAGCGCCTAAGTATGTGGCAGTGCAGTTTTGATGGCGGCATCAACTTGGTCCTTCCAAGGAATGGACCCACACACCATTAGCCAAGTGTGCAAAGACTCTAGAGATATAGTGCAGAAGCATTGTGTCGCTCTCCGGGGGAAGGTCGACACCCCCATCACGACCAAAGGACCGGTCATATATGCCTGAATAGGCGACTCCGAGAGACTGCCGGTGCCTAAGTAGTGGCAGTGCAGTTCTTGATGAAGGCATCACCATTCCCCAGAAGATCCCCCGCTCAAGCAACCTTGCCCTGGACCACGACAAACCCAAGAATGAGAGCCGTAGAATCGTCATAAGTAACGCCAGAGTCGAAGGACCTTGGAAAGAAGCTGACTTCTTTCCACTTGTTCAACATGTTCTTGCAGGAGCTCCAAGATGATATTTGGACAGCTGTCTCCGCCACCACCGGTAGTACCTCGGCGGGTGATTGAGAATGATGAAGTTGGCGACATCTAGAGAGCTGGCCGACGCCAGAGTAAGTGGCATGGCAGCACGACTGGAGCGCGTCTGGAGAATTCTCTTCCTCAAACACCAAAACATCACCGTCAACCTGCAGAAATGGGAGGACTACGCCCGAGCCGGCGGGGGCTGTGCACGCAGCAGGGTCTGAAAAGACAGGCCTCTCCGGAAACACCTTACCATACCTTTCGTTACGATACCAGCGAGGATTTTGAGACAGAAGGAGCCTATGATGGAAAGCCATCGGCTCTGAAAGGACGCGCCTCTCCTGTTTCTCAGGACGATGACTATCGTTTCGAGACCAGCAAGGATCAGACTATTCTGCCGAATGGACGGATCCCGAAGTGTCTCACTGACTACAAGTTTGATTGTGTGGGAACCAAGGAAATGGATTTGAGATGGTCAAGAAGAAGTCGCCTCAATGGAGTTATCCTCTGAACCCAACCATCACACTTCTCTCAGCAGTAAGTAGCCCAGCATTCCCCCCATTGCAACATCAGTGTATCCTCTTTCATCGGATCTTACTAACATCTTCTCATCATTTTCCAGTGAGAACAAACATCTGCCTTTGCTGGAAGCAAGGCCATCCTCTCTCTCATGAACGATTCGGTCTGGGATCTGGAGTTGAGTGCGGAAGATGGAGATGCGGAGAGGACCGACTAACGCCTAAGTATGTGGCATGTCGGTTCTTAACGATGCATCGTCAACCTCGTAACCTGACGGTACGCTGGGTGAGTCGATTCAGCTTGTCTTCTGTCCAATTTCCCTCGTTCAGTCTGCTAATGAATGAAAGGCAGTCCACGCGATAGAGACCGCTTGACGGGGTCGACGCTAGGAGAGCTAACCGACGGCAAAGTATGTGCCATGGTAGCTCTCCGGCGTTCGACCTCTCAACGCCGGCTTGCTCTCCCGTTTCGTGGGCTACAATGGCCCGGAAGATCATTGACGAGCGACGGTGGCTGAGAACAACGAGATTTCCCTTCCAGTCGCCGAGGCGACCATCAATCCTCTCCCCAAGCTGGGGATCCACCGCCCAGTCCGAAAGGACCTTGGAAAGAAGCTTGCTTCTTTCCACCTGTTCAACCAACTCCCACAGGAGCTGCAAGATGAGATTTGGCCCGCGATGAAGTTACCGATGAGGAAGGCAACAAGATTTGCCGACCCCCGCCAACCATGACGGAAACCCAGGCCCTACTGGCTTCCCGACAGGATGAGATGGAGGACTACGAGGCGGCGATGCTGGCCGCCTGGTCAGAAGAATGGATGTAGACTCTGCCCAGCAGCAATACACCCAACAGGACTCCGACTGGAAGCGCAATATCGCCTTGGTCATTCTTAAAGATGAACGAAATCAACTTACCCTGTCGATGATGAGTGGCAGTGTATGGGGGGCTTGACCGACGGTAAAGTATGTGCCATAGCAGCCCCCAAACGGCGTTCGACCTCTCAACGCAGAGTTATTTGCGTATCTCTCTCGCTTTGTGGGGTATAATGGCCCCGAAATCAACGACGAACGGCGCCGCACTTACGTGCAGCATAAAGAGAGAGAGCTCTCAAAGATCCTCTTCGTCGCCGAGGACGAATTCGCCAACGGCTCCCCGCCGGTCCATTTCCTGCCGCTTTATGGTATAACTCTCTACTCTCGTCACAAGCATTCTCTCAACTTCTCGAATCCTGGGCCACAAGGAAACAAACGGAATACAACAAGAACAACTTTGTTGCGCTCTGCCTTGAGTTCACTTTTCTCGGGTATGAACGGGAGTACTTCGCCGACACCAGCGAGGAGCGAAGTATTGAGCATGTTGCATACCACCACGAGCTCAAATCTCGTGATGAGTTTAACGATGAATGAATCAAGAACAGACTCGACAATGAGGCGGGTTGACCGCCGGCTAAGTATGTGCCATGGCACTGCCCCCCCCCCGGAACGGAGTTCGACCTCTGAACGCAGATTTGTTTGCGAATCTCTCTCGCATCGTGTTGCTACAATGGCCCTGAGATCAACGACGAACGGCGCTGCACAAGAGGGAGACCTGTCAAAAGTGCTCTTCGCGGCTGAGAGTATCTTCGCAAATGGCTCTCCAGCAATCCACTTTCTTCGCTCTTCTCCCCGTACCGGGAGTACTTTGCCGACGCAAGCCAGGAGAGAAGCGTTGAACATGCAGCATGCCACCATGAGCTAAAACCTCGCGATGAGGTTAGTGTCTAGGGGATTGACGACGGCTGAGTATGGGCCATGGCAATCTTTCGATCATGACACTAACCTCCGAGACAGGAAACCAGTGCCGACAGGATCGCGCGTCTGGAAGCAGATAGCTTTCTTGCCGAACTTGGGAAGCATTTGGAAGATACCACGCTTGGTGCTTCGAGTGTAGGCAGTGTCTAGGGGGTTGACCAACGGCTAAGTATGGGCCATGGCAACCCCCTTCGGTGATCGCATGCGAAGCACACGAGAAGGATCCTGTCTGGATCATGCAAAACCAAGTGCTATCAAGAGCCCCTAAATGGCCACAGCACTTGACCGGCATTCGCAATGTACTAGTCGAGATCCAGCACAAGAAACTTCTCTCTCAGGCGGGAGTGAACAGTCTCTTGACGATCATGCTCTACGGCCTCGAAGGTGTTATGAGCAAAATCTCCTCACCACTGCGCATCTGCATGTACCAACAGGGAAATGTCTATGTTCCCGCGTTTTACAGATCTCCTCCTACTGATCATCAATACCTTCCTGGGACACAACTCGTCGATCGAGGTTTGCCGCCGGCTAAGTACGTGCCATGGCATCCCTCCACGAAAGAAGCAGAGGCAACAGCTGCAGAGTCAAATGCGTCGATCCAGTCGCAACGAATCCCGAAGTCACTTGTCCGGGATCCTCCTTACCATCCTGCTGTAGTCTCCCTCTTCAACAACCGGGAGACTATCTATGTCAACAGAGTACGACGATCAACTGCAACAGACGTGCCTCCTGCACTATCTTCAGGGCCACAATCTTCGATTGGGGTTTGCCGCCGGCTAAGTATGTGCCATGGCATCCCTCGACGAAGTATCAACTGGCAGCTTGCTCGATTGGAAGCGATCCGGAGAAGACAGAGAGTTTTGGCTGAAGCACATGGATGACAAGGGAGACCATATCCGCGTCGATCGAGGTTTGCCGCCGGCTAAGTATGTGCCATGGCATTCCTCGAAGATGACATCTCTAGAGAGTCAGAGGCACATCGAATCAAGATGTCTCAGTCCTTAGGAAACGTCCTATTCCAAATCACAATCGGATCCTCCAGATAGGTTGGTCGATGACAACTACAACATCAAGTCGATCGTCAACTGGCAGCTTGCCCGATTCGTCCCGACGGAGGATGCCTTTGACGCCAGTCTCTTCACCGCAAACATGAGACAGTTGTACGGCGGCACACCTGAGCTGAGCATCGACGACCATGTGTTCAGTAGTATGCTTCGAGACACTGGCGATCATGATTTAGTCAAGTTTGCATCATCAGATGAACTTGCACGTCGATTCTAACTTGGGCTCACGGGCGGCTTCGGTGGCACTTGTCGCAAAAGATGGCGGATCCTCATTGGGTTGTGCGGGAGTTTTTTTCGAACAGGAATGTAACAAAGATATCACCACCCTGCACATCTGGTAAACCAGAACAGGTTGGACAAGCGGATGCTGGGGCGTGTCCTATTCGAACAAGAATATAACAAAGACAACTCGAAGATTTGATTGAAAGAAACTGGGAGTTGTAAACTCGAAGATGGTTTCTCTGCTGGTTCAGAGGGCGACTCACACTCAAAACACACATACTTGGAGAGAGAACCTTGATTCTACACCACACAACTCACTCATGTTCACCCAGAATTCCGCTGCCGACATTCCATTGAGACTTTTGAATTCAATACAATTCTTTTGGCGTCTGACTTGGTCGTCTCACAATCGAAGCAAGCACACATTCGCTGTCGGGTCTGGCATCTTCTATTGTTGTTTAACTTTATATCGAATCTTTTACGCACACAGGCGCATTCCTGGCTGAGATGCAATGGCGCCACCTTCGACAACACACGTGCGCGAAGCTGAGGCACTTGTGGAGGCGTCAAATACCACTCGACTTGCCGGCTTCTCCAGATACATTGGCCATTTCCATCATACACTCAAACTCAGCCTCAGCGACAGATCCCTCACTCCCAATCTCCAACCGGAGATTGATTTGTCAGACGCCCCTGTTGTTATACTTCAGCATACTTGGCGATCGATTGCCACAGAGGTTTATCGCCTCACAAATATTACACCCAGGGCAAAAGCCGAGCCTCGTCTGCGCCAATTGAGCATAATACAACAAGCCACCCATCGTTTCTCCCCATGGCCGCTTACTTCGGACAGCCAATTGGTCCAGACACTCAGTTCAGACGGCCCAAGGGGCTAGCTTATCTAGGGAAAACGTCCGGGAAGTTTATTGAACCCGTACTGACTTCAACATTCAACAAAAAATAATGAAAGAAAAAGAGAGGGAGAAGGGGGGAGAAAAAAAGAAACAGGGAAAAAAAAAAAGGACGAGAAGAAGAGAGCGAGAGGGGGAGGGAGAGAAGAAAGGAAGAAATGAGGGGAGAGGGGAAAGAAGGGGGAGAAGGGGAAGAAATAGTCATCACCTTTTTGGGCAGCCTCCAACACATCACTCAGAAGATATGGCTGGCCTACAAGAAACAAAACAAGGGAAGGAAGACTGCACAGGTGTCAATCATCATGTACGCGTCGGGTATTGGATTTGGAGGGTTATGGATGTTGGAAAGGTGTTTGGGCTCTGCCAATTGGGAAGATGGATGAGGTATTGCGCAAGGAGGAAGGAAATTGGGTGTACTGATGGATGAATGAGGTGGTTGGGAGGAATATCGAGAAGTCAAGAGGAGTCAGCCTGGAGCCAACACAATCGCATTTCCCGCACGCCGCCACACAAATCTCGCCAATTATCCAACCGAGACAACAAAAAGAAGCTACAAGGGTGGATAAATCACTGGCGATCCCAAAAACAGCCCTACTCTCAAAACCGCATTTCGCCCAAACCACGAGCCGACGTTGACCACCACAAACGTGGCACACACACACTGCTTATTCGACTTGGCGGCATCCCAACTGTCACAAGAGCCAGTCTAGCTCACGGAAACCACAATGGAATTGACAAGATTTGCATTGACTCTTAGTGGGAACAATGGATCTACGACGTCAGCGACTTTGCCGATTAAGGTGGAGGTCTTCGATCGAGATGGAGAAGAACAAGGATCATCCCTCTCCAATGCAACAGCTACTATCCGCAACCCTTCAGCAGGCGAACCAGAGGCCGCGCTTGCGGGAAAATTCTCTCCTCCGCGATACGAACGCGGTGAGAAACCAATGAACAACCTACCCTTTGTGGAAATCCATGTGGCAGGCTGATGTCGCCGTTATGCCAATATGACGTACCGTCACAAACCACAACCAGAGGGCCTAATGCACGCTCTTAGCCTCCTCAATGCCGCGGCTATCACAAGCAGGATATGGCCTTGCGGGCTAGAATAAATGGAAGCTGGTGCGCTCTCGCTGTTGCTGGCAGCGCGCTCGCCCACTCAACTTGGCATCCGTCCTCTTTCTCCGTCACTGAAACGCCGCCGAGAAATCAATTACAACCAACAACAATGGCACCATATCTACCAATTCCAGTGCCGACTTGGACAACAGCAGACTCCCCCTCGCGGGTGGTAGCACGGCAAGTTGTGACCACAGTGACCGTCGTCGCAACCAATGACGACTGTGCGAACTGCGTCCATCTCACCGGCGGCGCCATCGCCGGCATTGTCATTGGCTCAATTGCCGGATTCCTCCTCCTACTCTGGATCATCCGCTCATGCTTCAACCTTGGGGCACCACCAAAAGAGCGGGAGAAGGCGTGGTATAAGTGGGGGGACGAGGAGCCGCGACACCACCACCATCATCGCCACCACCATCGCTCAGGCTCAAGACGGCGCGGGCGCAGCCGAAGCTACCGCGCATCCTCTACCTACTCAGTCCCGGCGGTTGTGATCAATGAGCGGTCCAGAAGCTCGCGGCGGCCGCGGGTTTATGTGTGATGACTTGTCGGCTTGTGGGAGGCGATATTCGTGATTGGCGAGGAATTGGCAAGCGAATGAGGCGTTCAAGTAGATAGACTTACGTTATGAATCATGACTGGCTTCATACATCTATTCATTTCCCACCTACAAGGCAATCTGTTTGTGTGAGAGCTCAAGAGGAGAGAGGGGAAAGGCAGGCCAGCCATACGGAGTATTAGGAGTTAACTAGAGCCGTTTACTTCTCAAATACACAGGCACATTTCAGGCTCATTTCGGGTTTCATTGACATCTAAAATCTATGAACGCAGAAATTCGCCCAAGCAGTCCATTGTATAGATATTTCACTGTCCCCATCTCCTCTGTTCCCCCGCTAACTCGACCGGTCTTGAGGGCTATCACAGATCGGAATATCAAGAGTATTTCTGATAAATATTGAGTCGCTTAAGCTGACTGACTTATTTGAGTGTAGGCATACCAGATAGTAATCGAGAGGCGACCAAGTCACCGATTCGATTCAAGAGCCGACAGAATAGGGCAGGATCAGAGTGCTGTTACCTTGAGTAATTGAAATATTCACCTTCCATCAAAGCCAGTATGGTAGAATCGGGGGACAATTGCAAAGACTCGACTTCCAGAAGGCCCATGCCCGCCGGAGGTGCCTTGGAATCTCCTGATTTTTGACCGGCGATCCAAACGCTCCCGGGGCTCGCGTGTCTTGTCAAGGCCAACATGGTGATAGAATCAATTAGCATGGCTTGCGCCAAGCTAAGGTGATCATTTTTATCATACCCGAGAAGTTCTGGGCGTCAATTGGAAAATTGAATATTACGATGGAAGCAAAGACGGTCGTGGCGTTGCATCTGGGGGGAACAAGCCTACATGTGACGTGCAAGACGATGCTTTCGCCGAATCTTCATCGCAATGCCGTGGAGCAGCCACATTGCCTAATTTGGCTCTGGCAGACACTGGTAGCTCGCCATAGGTCTTCCAAATGACGTCGGGCTAAGTAGAGGACAAGCCAAGCCTCGTCGGATTCGGGCGTCAAGCCGACGCCTCGCTTGGCACCGGAATGACAATGCTCACGGGCAAAGAACCCGCTTGAAAATTTCTTTCCTTTCACGAGCAAACGGATTGAACGGCTCGACTAATAATTATAAATTACAAGCAGCAGTTGCCGCAAATCCTCCCCTCTTGCCGAATGCCGAGCAAGCAGCGAGAGCGCCTCAGCAAACCTACAAATGATTTGCCTGCGCCGTGTTTAGATTACGTTTTTGTATGTTCTTGGACCGTCGAACCTTGCCCAAGTGAGTTAATACAATCCACGATGCGGCCACGCGATTCGTCTTACCCCAAGTTTTAGACCCCCTGCTTGCCGCCCTGGTTCCAGACATCTCCACCCCAGAAGCAATTCCGACGACTGCCCTTGTGTTGCCCTTTTGAGAGTTTCCATTACTCAATGTAAACCTCTTGCCAGTGGCACATCTCCGCGGCCAGACTCACTTACGGTGACGGGTCTTTGGGTTATTTGGCTACGCTGGCCGCTTTCCGTTTTCCCCCTTCCCTCTCGCTACCCATCATGTGTGGTTCCCTGAGCGAGAGGTGCATATACCGACCCTAATCTACACGATCTGAGATAAAACCACCTAGGAGACCAAATATCCGGGGTGAGCCAGTCATGGATCCGCGGTACTGGACGTTCGACGTAGATCGGTACATCAACCGGGCCATCCCGCCGCCGCCGTGGCGTCACATACCGTACCCAGTCGCGCGGTTCCTCGGGTACAGGAGGGAGGGCGACCAGCCGCAGGGGACGGGGAACCTCGTGCCCATCTTCTGGGCCTGGATCGGTGTGTTTTGCGGCGTGTCGGTCATAGAGGCTGTTGCGGCGCATATCCCGTCCTTCAAGGACAACGCGGCCCCCATCATCGTGGGCAGTTTTGTAAGTTTTACTCTCCCTGTTATATGTGTTTGGATTGCACCAAGCAAACAGTAGGCCATTGGCTAACGTGTGAAAAAAAACAGGGTGCAGCAGCAGTCCTCGAGTTCTACGCGATCGAATCCCCCCTCGCCCAGCCGCGCAACGCCTTCTTCGGGCAGATCATATCGGCCGTGGTGGGCGTCGCGATATGCAAGCTCTTCCTCCTCAGCGACGACTTCGAGTCCCTGCGATGGCTCGGCGGCGCGCTCGCCTGCGCGTCCGCGACTGCGCTCATGGCGCTGACCAAGACGGTGCACCCGCCCGCGGGGGCGACGGCTCTACTGGCCGTGACGGACGACAAGATTGTCGGGATGGGGTGGTTCCTCCTGCCCGTGATGATGCTCGGGTGCGTGCTCATGCTGTCGGTGGCGATGCTCATCAACAACCTGATGAGGCGGTTCCCCGTGTACTGGTGGACGCCGGAGGATCTGAGGAAGGGCAAGCGACATGAGATGTTGGAGACCAAGCTGTCGAATCATGGACGGGGCGCGAGTTCGGAAAAGGAGCTTGGCAGTGCCGCCCAGGACGACCAGGAGAAGAAGGGCGACGAGACGGATTTAGAGGCCGGGGGGAACAGCTCAACGTGGGTATCTTCAGCTGTGAGCACCGGCAACGACACGACCATCTCGGAGACGGATGGCTCCGAGGTTGTCGTGCGGCGCGGGCATATCGTCGTACCAGAGCATATTCTTCTGACGCAGGAGGAGAAGCTGTTCCTGGAGGAGTTGGCCAACCGCTTATGAGGCCTGCACGCACATTTTACCGCATGCATTCAACGATGCGTTCTCTGAAAAATAATGGGGGGAAGGGCATAGAGTTGCACTGTACATATCTCGTTTCCAGGCGCATCAGTAGCACAATGATTTTTTATTAAAGTTCACTCACAGTAATTGGTCTCGTGCCGTGATTCACACCATCCGAGGCTATGGGCATGACGATGGCTTTGTGCGGCACAGTTAATAGTGATCATTGAAATTGAATGGCCTCTCGCCGCAGATGATTGGCAGCAGATGATTGGCCAGTGGCACATGCACAGTGCTGCCTGGCGGTGGGCACAAAGCATAACCTGAAGGTATACACACAAAAGCCGCTGATTGGGCCTGCATCTGCATAAATCGACGTCCTCCCGCGCTACAAACCGCTGTGCAGCCTAATGCTTCCCAAAAGGTTACGCCGAACTCTCCAAGTTGACTCATTCACCGCCGCCAATTGTGCACTCTGTGTGTTCGTTCAGAGCAGAGTTCGCAATACATAGGGCGCAAACATGGCGCTTCTTGTGTATAAAGTTGGCGGGCGCCGGCAACTTTCCTCTGCTTCTTTCCTCCCGGCCAACCGACATCACAGCCTGCACAAGAGACTGGTTCACTCCTCCTCTCTTTCGCTTGCTTGCAATCGGCCCAAACCAAAATATATCACGAGGTGACAGGGACAAGGACGGTGACATTTCTCCACCTCAAAGAGCCGCATTCACCTTTACAATGGCGTCCTCGTCAGATGCTGGCCAGGAGCCTTGGTTCCTCAAGTCGTCTGTCCCCGTCTGGCTCCCATACCATGAGGCACTGACTATGCCCAACGACAAATTCAACGCCTTCATTCGCAGTGAGCTCGATGGCAACGCCATGGTCGTTCCCCCCTCGGGATTGGGTCCTCCACCTGGTCACGATCTCACAGACGCCACTTCAACATCAGGCACTCACGTCACCCCGCCCTCCACCACGGCTGACATGCGCGAGGCTGTTGATCGAATGGAGGTGGACGGCAAGCCTGATTCCACAGAGCCCACTACCTCTGAGACTGCAGCTGGTGCTGAGGAGCACCCGTGGCGCGCAGCTCTGCTCAAGAACCTCACCCCACCAGCTCCTCCTAACCTAGAGAACAAAGTCTTCACGGCCAACGGGGACCTCGCCCACTCATCTACCACCGATGCTTGCGTAGATCTCTTCTACGAGCTAGAGGACTCAATCTCTGGCGCTCGTCTGAGCGATCTTCTCACGGCGTCATGGAACCAAGATGCCCTCCTGACGCTCAAGATCATATTCAACGCCCGCTCCATCCACCTGGGAAAGAGCTCCCGCAACACCTTCTACGGCTGTGCTGGCTGGCTGTTCTTGCACCACCCTCTCACCCTGATCGAGAACCTCAAGTGGCTGAGCCGCCCCGTCATCCAGAAGAAGGCCAAGAAGGAGACCGACGGTGAGGACGACGAGATGGTCGTCATCGAGGCGGACAAGGATCCCAGCCGCCCAGAGACCTACGACGTCAAGCACGGCGTCGCCCACGGGTACTGGAAGGACATCATCAACCTCCTGGCTCTGGCGGCCAACAACCAGCTCGGCGCCTTCTCCGACCCCAAGATCATCCTCAACTCCAAGAACCCGGGCATCTATAACGGCAAGAGCATCAAGATAGTTCGGCGACGCGCCAAGTTGAACAGGCGGAAGGGCGAGCCTGCGGAGAAGACTATCGTCTCCGATTCCAATGCCAAGAACGAGAACGAGGATGCTGTTCCTTCTTCAGACTACAAGGTGCTGCGACGCGCCAAGCGGCTCGATCGCAACCAGAACGCCACCAGAGCCTTTAGCGAGGACCTGCAGTACCGCGTTCTCCACCTGGCTGTCGCTCGCCTGTTCGCCGAGCAGCTGGAGAAGGATCTCAGAGCCCTGCGAGGAGGTGACTACCAAGCAAAGCGCAACATCTCGCTCTGCGGGAAATGGGCCCCAAGCCACGACCGGTTCCACGATAAACACACCTTCATCGTCAGCTCCATCGCCGAGATCATGCACCCCCGCGACTCCTTCGACAACGTCCTATCCCCCTCTGACGACAGGGACACCTACCTCCGCTATGCACGGGAGGCATACCGCAAGGACATTTCCGCGCTGCGAAAGCACCTGGAGATCGTCGAGCGGGATCTCTCTGCCGGAACCTTCGAAAAGATCAAGTACGATCGCGTCCCCTCGGTAGCCATGCAGAACTACACCAAGACCTTTGTCCAGAAAGACCTGAGGCGCTTTGAGGAGTACATCACCCGCGTCGCAGAGGGCAAGGCCAACATCTCCGGTGCCATCCTCCTCCCCTCGACCATGGTCGCCGCCGCACGCCGCACCCGCCATGGCCCTGAGCACTTCGACCCACTCACAATCTCCGCCAAGCAGTTCGTCGACCTGAAGATCCGGGAGATACAGACCAAAGTCGACGACGGGCAGTGGAACACCCTCGTCAAGCGCATCAAGGACTCGGGCGTGCTCGCCTCCAGTATCGCCGTGTGCGACGTCTCTGGCAGCATGCAATGGCCGCAACAGACCGACGGCACCACACCCATGGACTCGGCCATTGGTCTGTCGCTCCTCATCGCAGAAGTCACCGAGCCCCCCTACGGCGGCGCCTTCATCACCTTCAGCTCCAAGCCACGGGTGGAAAAGGTCGACCTCAGCAAGCCGCTGTCTGAGAAGGTGGCGCAGCTGGAGCGGGCCAACTGGTCGATGAACACGGACTTTGAAGCCGTGTTCCTTAAACTGCTCCTGCCCATGGCGCGGGAGCACAACCTCAAGCAGGAGGATATGGTCAAGCAGGTCTTTGTGTTCAGCGACATGCAGTTTGACGAGGCCAGTTCCAGGAAGGACCGATGGACGACGAGCTACGAGCGGGTGAGCGAGGCGTACAAGGAGAGTGGGTATGAGGTGCCCGAGCTCGTGTTCTGGAACCTGGCGGGTGGTTCGCACTCGGGCCAGGCTCCCAAGCCTGTGACCACTGAGGATGAGGGAACCTGTCTGATGAGCGGGTACTCGCAGGGTCTGCTGAAGGCGTTCCTCGAGAAGGGCGGGTTTGAGGACGATGAGGAGGAGGAGCAGGAGGAGGTGGTTGTTGTGACGAAGGATGAGGGCGGCGAGGTGACGGCCGAGACGGTGAAGCGGAAGAAGAACCCGATCTCCATGGTGAAGAAGGCGGTCTCGCACGAGGCGTATCAGATGCTCCGAGTTGTTGACTGAGTTGACTTCCCTTTCTATGTCTTGTTCTCGTCTATTTTACGTATGATACCCTGCATTGCTTCCAATGCAAAACTCCAAAAAGTGAGAGAGATTAATTAGAGTCAACTGATGAATTAATGGTTTGAGATTCATAATCTATCATCTAGACCGGTCTCATTTAACATGCCGCCATTCTTGTGAGTGAAGTGAAGCCTAAAACATAACACCAGTCCATCGCATCCCTATCAGACGTATACGCTATCATAAAGTCCCATAAAGAAATCAAAGACGAGAAAGAAAAAGTCCTTCTTTCGTTAATTATTTCATCCGTCAGACGACTCACTCCCAGTCAAGAGATCCTCCGCCTCAAACGCCACGAAGATACTGTCCACCATCCTCAGGAACCTCTGGCGGTACTCCTCGGGCTCGGCGGTGATGCTCATGGGGCCCCTCCTGGCGACGAAGTTGAAGGCCTCGACGAGCCCCGTCATGGCCCTGGCGCGCAGCTTGCGCTTGCACCAGAAGAAGTCGAGGACGACGGCGCGGTAGCGCCATTCACCTTTCACGTCGTCGACGCCCTCGCGCCAGGGGCTGGGGAAGGAGCCCGTGGGCGCCCTGCTGGGCGGGGCTGGGAGGGAGGACGGGTGACGGACGAGGAAGAGGGAGTAGTCGACGGCGGAGTGAGAGGCGAGGAGGCGGGTGTCGCGGGAGAGGAGGTCCATGAGGGAGCGCTTGGCGGCCGGAGGGATGCGGATCTTGTGGGGGACGATGTCGACGAGGTTGTCCTTGACGCGGGAGGGGGCGAGGCGGCCGTTGGCGAGGTCGCGCTCCGGGAAGAAGTAGTCCGCGGGCTTGAGGTCGAAGGACTCCCAGCGGCGGTGGGGGGACGCTTCGTCCAGGGAGGAGGTGGAGGAGGCGGATGGTTTCCCGTAGAGGAGGTTCTCCATGACTATGTGGTGGGTCGGCGCGGTGCCGAGCAGGCTGCCCAGTGCAGGGCGGGAGGCGTAGACCATGTCCGTGATGCGGACGAGGAGGGAGTCCGGGTGGGCGGTGTTGTGGGAGAGGTAGGGCCCGCAGAGGTCGTGGGTGAAGAAGGTGTGCTCGAAGCGGCGCGGGAGCGACTTGATGAGAAACTTGGCGTCCGGGGTGGTGAAGAAGGTCGAGCCGCTGTAGCCCAGGTCGCCTACGGGGACGAGCTCGGCCGCGCGGGACGAGGAGGAGTAGGCGTTGCGGAAGGAGTCGAGGTACTCATCTTCATCGAGCTGCCAGGCGGTGCGGCGGAGGGCCAGGAAGTCGGCGGGGCGGTAGCGGACGAGCCACAGGCGGAAGAGAGAGAAGAAGGTGATGATGGCGCGCAGGAGGCGGCCGTGGCGCTTGTGGCTGTCCGGGGGCTCTTGGTCCTGGTAGATGGCGTTGGCGATGGACGCCGAAATGCGTGAAGCCCGAATTTTCATTATTGTGTGGCCTTTTGAAGCTACGGTGAAGACGGACTGGCGTGTGCAGATTAGACAGAATGCAGTGGCAGGCCAAGAGACCGGCGCAGGTTCACGCGCATGGCAGGCAACGAGGGAATATTTGAGGCAAAATCAACGGCAAGAAGCTGAGGATGACGCTCAGAATGTTTCCATCCGGTCCGAGGAATGTCTTATCTAAAGTCTCGCCTCGTCTCATGTCGACGTCGCAGGCAGTCAGCTTCGGTGACGTCACACCACGCTGTCCGACACGAGGGAAGGAGCAACCACGCCGGGACTCATGCGGTCACGTGTTACCCTGAGAGTTGCATCTCTCTGCATCTTCGCCTCAGAGCGTGCCAGATCAACAGTCGTATTCACATGACGGACAACCATCCAGTCGCGTTCAATTTGATGAATCACTAAAGTGACGCCATTACGAGTGCGCTCTCACCTCCATTCCAGTTTCAGCTTACAGGGTTGCATCGATAAGTAAATATGTCAATTTCTCCCCAAACTCTCCCCACCTCACTAATCATGCAGGTCTAGCTACAGCCGGCCGGCATGCATCGTCACAGTCCCACCACCACCTTTTACTCCTGATCGTCGGGGTGGAACACCAGGGCTCGGACTTCGATGCTCTCCCTCGGCGGCGCATCCTCCTTGGCCGTCGGGTCCACAAACGCCGTGTGCGGCACCCGCCTCGCCCTCCCGTCCGTCTTGCTGTCGAAGCACTTGATCAGGATCACCTCGTCCGGCTCCAGCCCGGACTTGTAGAACCACCTGTGCCCCTCGTTGTGCTTCACCGCGTACGTCTCGCCGTTGCGCGTGGGGTAGATGAGCGGGATCCCCACCAGGTCCGTGTCCGGCACCGAGTGCGCCTCGGCCACGGCCAGTGGGTCGCGCTGAATCGTCCGGATGGGACGCCAGACGTTGATGATCTGGTACCGCCCGCGGAGCAGCGCGTCCGCCTCCTCGGGGAGGTGGTGAGGCACGCGGGACTTGGCCGCCGAGTAGGACTGGTCGATGTGCACGCGCTGGACCGGGCCGCGGAGGTTGCGCCCTTGCTTCTCTGAGCCGGCTGGGTTGCGGCGGATGGTGTGGTCGAAGATGAAGATGCGAGATGCGCCGGTGCTGATGAGAAAAGATAGGAAATCAGTAAATGGAAGTAGGTTTCAAGGTATGTGAGGGATCTGACTTACGCATCCTTCAGTAGTTGCTCGGTCTCGGGGTAGTAGACCGCCTTGATATGCTCATCATCTACAAAGTCCTTCTCGGCGGCTGCACGGCGATAGATCTGGAATCCATTCTTGTCCAGGGTGTAGAGGTGCTCCTCGCCTCTAACATCGTGAATAATGGCATCGTGGGATGAATATGGGCGCTCATATGAATCTGGGCGGTCAACATAGGTAGGCCGAGGTGGCGAGCCATCCTCATTGTCCTTGTGATAGTTCAGCACTGTCCTCACGTCTCTCTTGTCCGTATACTGGGCGAGAGTGGACAACTGATCTGTCTGCTGCTGAGGGTTGGCCAGGCCGATGCCTCCTGGTACAACCGAATGCTGGACTGCAGCTGCGGCCATGTTGGTCTGTCTTAATGCTCTTGATTGGTAGATTGTTACGAGATTGGTATGATCAGATTAGTTTGCTGAACACCGTTGATTACTCTGTCTATTCAATTCTTAGCCGGGTCAGCCGTCGAAGGCTATTTATACGTTGATCCAAGACGTCACATCATCAATGCCAGACCTCCCCGCAAAGCACGCAATTCCTCAGCGACAACACCAAATGGGTCGATTGATAATCATACCCAATGAACTCCGCACATCGATCTCGACACAGCGTCCCGGTGTGGCTGGTACCCCAATCAGGAAACGTATCAACAGCATTTGATTTCAAATACACGGCCAGACTTGTAATCTGCGCCCTCCAGGTTGCATAGTCACATGCCTGCACGACGCATTGTCGGATCATTTGGACGGTTTGATTTTCAATCAATGTTCATCAATCGTAAATTGACATTCCTTGCGTGGTACTAACTGTCCGTAGAGGTATCTCATGCCGCCCGAGCGGCTCATCTATATTCTAGCAAGGTCTATCCATCGCCTGGTCACTGCGGTTTGTGGACAAGTCTAGTAATAGAGGTTCCATCGTCCAACAAACCCGTCTCCTCCTCCAGTGTATAGCCCCTCCACCTGGGGATCAAGACAGTCCATAGATACCAGTAAATAACACCTGCAACGAGGCTGGGAAGGTCTGTTAGTCACTGGGTTGAAATTTGACGCGCTGCGAGGGGGATACACTTACATGCTCACTCCCACTATAGCATAAGTGGCGTAAAACATCCCGTTTGCTGGCTTCTGGGACGGCGGGAAGAAAGGCGCCGCCAGGAGTGCAACACTCAAGGCGATCTTTATAAGGACGGCTGGTGTCCAGGCTTTGAATGGCCTTCTCAAGTCCGGCCGTTTGAATCGAAGTAAAAGCAGGCCAAAACAGATGGCAAAGCTGAATATTTGTCCTGGATAGCCCTCCAATTCAAGGATAAAGGAGTATACTTCGGCCGATGGTGGTAGCACGATGACGAGCAGAGACGGGATGAAGTGGACGACGAATCCGCCCAAGGGTGAGCCGAATGGCTTGGTCGAAGACAGGAGATGCGAGTATGGGAGGAATCCCTGTCTGGCGATTTCTTGCTTCAGACGGGCCTTTGAGTGGGTTAGTACATGAAGCTCTCGAGATGGATACGATTTTAGAAGAATGACTATAAACTAACCTGAGCAAATGCAACGACCAGTACGTTTCCGACCGCTGACAGCGCCACAGCAAGCGGCAAGGCTGTCTTGCCGAAGCCATGCCCAAAGATGCGCTCGAAAAACAGAGCAGCGATGAGCTCGCCGCTCTGTTTGATCTCGTCCACGGGGACGACCAAAAGGTACGCCAGATTGATAAGGATGTAGAGCCCACATGTCGTGAACAACGCTGCGGTCGTGACGGACTTGAGCGTCCGGACAGGCTCCTTGACCTCGTTCAAGACGTTGCTGACGTTGTCCAGACCGGCAAATGAGTAGAGGACCTTGAAGAAGGAAGTGGCGATAGTGCCCCAGTTCCACACGCTGTCTTCCCAGAGATGGTCCCATGATAACTGGTCGCTCACTGGAGGAGAATTGTCGGTGGTCGCAGTACCGGGGCGGAATACCAACACGTATATTCCCGATAGGATCATGAAGCCCACGATGGCAATCTTGACCCAGCCAAGAATGTTCTGCAGCCGGATGCCCGTCTTTGGGAAGACGCCATGGGTCACGGTGACGAAGATCAGCAGCCCAGCCGCCAGTCCCTTTCTCAACACCTCGCTCGGGTGGTCGATGCCCAAAGCAAAGAGCACGTACTGGCTGAACACGACGCAGTTACTCGCCGTAAATCCAAGGAGCACCGCCTGGATAGCCACCAGCGTGGAGGCCAAGAATCTCGGGTGTCGGTACGTGAATTCCAGGTACACCTTCTCCCCTCCCGAGCGAGGTAGCATGCATCCATACTCAAGCGACACGGACAGCCCGCAGGCAGCGATGACGGCGCCAACGAGCCACAGAGCAAGGGTGAGGCCAGGACTACCGACAGAGCGCAGGATCACACCGGGCGTCGCAAATATCCCGCTTCCGATGACCCTCGACATGACGATGATGAAGGCGCTCTGCCAAGTGAGCGTGCGTCCGAGGCTGGATATCTCGGGCAGGACATCGTCCTCGACGGCGCGGGTGGGGTGGACGTCCCCTGTGATGATGTCCTCCTCCTGGATGACCCTCGTCTCGGGGCGTTTATCTCCATCTTCGCTGTCTCTCGCGGTGGTGCTAGACGAAAGGGAGGAAGAGCGCGACGGCTCGTTGTCCTGTCGCTGGAGGAGGGGTCGGAGCTCTGGCGGAACGGGACCAGCCATGGTGCCTACTGATTAAATCGCCGAAAATCCAAATCGTCTAATTTTACCATTAGAGCGTCAGATCAATAGACTTGCAGTATGATACTCTTATGAGAATTTACACCAGCAGGCAACAAGGTCAGGTCCGCGCCTCCCGCACATAGGAGTCGTGATTGACGTCGCAGACATCGACATATGGCGTTTTCTGCCTCCAATATGGCGAGGTGAGACAGCCGGCGGCCCAGGCGGCACCTGTCATCCTCCTTTTTGGTAGGACCTTCTCGCCTGGGACTTGGTGGGCATTTTTGATTTCGAATCAAGGGTGATCTACGCGGCTGACTTGGCCCATGGCGCGAAACCATCGTGGTCGCACGCCATCGCTCATCGCCCCCGTCTGGCGCCCGCTCAAATCACCAGGCCGCGCCGCATGACAAATAATAGCGTTTGGGGATTGGATCCATGCCTTGTTTGTTTCTCCATCGCTGCCGGGGCTATTTCATAAACGTGAGCGTTTGGTGGTCAGCCCGATGACAGCGAACTGTATCTCACACTGGAAAAGGTGCTTCAGAATCAGACTCTGGTTGGACCACCTATCCTTTCGTATTGTTTCTCCCTTACTGCCCAAATGTTTGTATAACGATAACTACACATTGCGCTTCATCGATAGCTGGTGACAGAGGCGAAGCTGCCCGCAGAACTGAAGCTTGCGACACTCCCGCGTCTTTTTACCATTCGCCTTGTTGTATGCCTCACATCATCCTCCTCGCCCTGCTGCCCGATGTCCATAGCAAGGCTGAGCTCGTTATTTGAATTTCCCTCAGCCAGAGGACTCTGATCCTCTTTCTGGACAAGTCCCATGTATTCCATGGCTCGGACCCAGGAGGGAAGGCCCTCAGTCAAGGGTTGAATCGTATCCTTATCTTCTCGAAGAATGCTCATTCGATTCCAACCACCTCCTAAATAAAGTCGGTTGATGATGTCGGTAGGATCTGCACCATACGATTGAGCAAGACGGGCATGATTGAAAAATTCCGACGTGACGTACAACAGAAGAGCAGGGTGGTCATCCAGAGTTTGAGAATGTACGGAGACCGACGTTTTGATTGATTCTATTTCCGCAGCATCATGCGGTCCACGAATCATGCCTTCTTTGCTTGCCGAGATCCACTGAGGAATATCAATCGTCCCATCTACGCCCTGGAAGGCGCCAGCCATTTCGGAGAAAGGGTGCTTCGGAGTTGGCCTTAATGGGAGTCCTGGTTCTGCATATTTCCTTTGCAGGGAACCATGATCATCGCAGCCTTGCCGTGTCGATGACTTTTCTCGCCTCATGGCCTTCTCCTCGTTGTAGACCGCCTGGCCGGGGTCAGCAAGGAAGAGGCCCCCATTGCCATTAAACAAAGTCTCGAAGGCGACGACTCTTTTGTTCATTTCCTTATTACCTCTTTCCAAGCCTGCAATGCTTTGTTCGAGTCTCTGGATATGCTCAAGTGCGCCATCAAGTATCTTCGCCTTGCTAAGCTTAGGCTGTCCCGCCTCTCCTGTGGTGGTGTTGACACTGTTGTCCATAGGCATTCGATCATCATCATGCAGCATGGTGAAATTTGGCATGTTGAGTGATGGAACTACGGCACGGAGAGCCTCGATCCTTGCTCTAAGAGCGGTTCTGTTCCTCGGCATCGTGGAGATCGCTCGTTCTGGAGCTTGGGCAACCTTACTGCCACAAGGTTCGACAT
Source organism: Clonostachys chloroleuca (assembly GCA_037952775.1). Classification (NCBI taxonomy): domain Eukaryota; kingdom Fungi; phylum Ascomycota; class Sordariomycetes; order Hypocreales; family Bionectriaceae; genus Clonostachys; species Clonostachys chloroleuca. Next base: position 36,369,852 of record JBANAY010000003.1, read on the forward strand.
CACCGGACAAACCCAGGTGTGGTTGCAACGCTGTTGATCCCGGATTCGGTTCGGCACAAGCCACATGTTCCGCTGCTCGTCTCCGCGCTTCTACCAGAGCATCCAACTCTCTGATACCCATGTAATCCAGTGCCGTGTTCATGATATATAGGTGGCCTTCCGCCACGTATGCCTGAGGAGTCGCAAAAATGCCGTCCAAAAGCTCGCTGGCACCTAAAGTAGTGATATCACGGGTAAGAATTGCGAAACCCTCGTCATTTTCAAAAAATTCGCAAACGGATTGATGAATGACCCGTACAACCCGTGTCTCGCCATTATCTAAATCAAGAGATCCTGCGCCGGCACGCACAGAACTCGAGTCAACAATGTCCGCCTGTGACACGGTAGGTCGGCTTGTCACTTCGATCAATCCCTTGGATATGGCCTTGATTTGCCTTTCAAGCTGCTCGTCGTCCTCAGTAAAACTGAATGATTCTCTCCATTCTTTCAAGGAGGAAAGGCTTGGTTGTTTACAAAATGCTAGAATATGGTGCCATTCGCGAAGCCGTAGCGGCTTGACGGCGAGTATTACCCAGCGAAACAGCTTAACAGCCAATGCTTTAGAAGCGGCAGTTGAGCCCTCGAAGAGCTGTGAGAACAGGCTCCTCAGGGCCTCCGGCACAGTTTCCAACTGCGAAAGTATATATCTAGGGTGTTCTCCTTCATCCCACATTCTCAGGACTTTCTCAAGCACGAGAATTACCCATAGGAACACCCCTGCCGACTTTCGGATGATTGCGCGCCTTATTTCTTCCCATTTTCCCTCCTGCCTTTCAGAATCGCATGGGAGCTTCTGTTTCACGTATGTTGCAATATCTTGGTCGTTATGGTGTTCCACGATCACCTCAGCTCCGTTTTCAAAAGTGATGAGGGGATGATGTCTAATCGAAATGCAAACCTTCAGCCGCGATCCCTTTTTACGAGCACGTTTTGTAGCAAAGCTCCAAAAAGAAGCTTGCAAACGCATCCAATGCGGATGGCATTCATCAAGAGCGTCGATGAAAATCGTGATGTCGACGGGCTTTCCAGCCTCAAAAAATGCGTCGAAGAGCCCCTGAAGTTGTTCTGTAGACCACTCATCAGATTTATGCTGACTCGCCTCCTCTCCAAAGCCTCTTTGAGACCATATTTGTCTCAACTGGACAAATTCCCGCCTAAGTCTTGGGAACAGTTGGTAAACCAGCGAACGGAAAAGGCCAGTGGGGGTTCTTTGTAAAATGGTGCCCTTGGCGTCGAAGAAGAATGCTGCCGTGGCGCAATTGCTACCCGAGAAGGACCGCTCTTTGGAGCTGCGTCGGAACGCTTCTTTCATAAGAACCGACTTCCCAGCCCCCGGCTTGCCTTTTAAAAGAAGAATATCTTGGTACATATCTTGATCTCTATTGTGAAACCAATTCTGGTATGTTTCGTTCTGGAATAGCCAGTTGCAGGTATTATCGGCCGGACTTTCGACGGTCTGGTGGCGGAAGTCTATTCCAGGAAACCAAAGGGACTCGAGAAGTTTCTTATCACTTTCAGTCAGTTGCCCATTAGACCAATGCCCTGACGTTTCCGGTACAGAACTTTGAGGAGGCATGTTGACCCGTGAACCAGTTTCCATAAGCTCACTTCGGCCGAGGTTGCCGGAGTCGAAATCAGTGATGGAACGGTAGATGAAGCCAATCTCTCCCCCAACTTTACGATAGTTGGGATCATTATGCCCAAAGAACCGGCACATATTCTTATGATTTGCCTGGAGGGTCTCCGCGCATTCTCGATAATCTCCAATGAGGGAAGAGCTGTCCGGCACCACCTTGTTTCCGAGAACACCCAAATTGATGCCTCTAAGGCCTAGCCCCTCCTGGAAGGTCTTGATGCGAAAGTCGTACATCTGCCAGACAGCTGAGAAGGCCTCCTGGGCTCTTTCCAGGTCTGTATTCTTCATACCAAGTGCATCAAGAATGTCAGATGTTGTCTGCATGCGAAAAGCACTAATCAACGACCGTGCCCATTCACCAAAAGAAGCAAGATCCGGACTTCCTCTGTGGGGTGTGCCCAGAAACACTACAGCAGATGTCGATCTGACCACATCTTGATACTCAGATGTTGGCCAAGCGGAGGATATCGCAAGCATCTAAGATTATTGTCAGCAATTTCTTTACAAATGGGGAAGAAAACCGCCGCACCTGTTTGACAACTATTCCACCCAGGCTATGCGCCACAAAGATGAGCCGACGGCCAGAAGGCCGTTCGCGCATGAGAGCAAACAACAGATCCTTGCTGTGAGAATGGACACTGTTCTGGTTTGTCGCACCAGAGGTATACTTGGTGACTTTGCTATCGTAGCCGAACACGAGAACCCGTGCTTTGGGGCACCCACTAGGGAGAAGGTCTCGGGGCCAAAAGACGCATGATTCTTCGTCCTGCGAGCCTTGCGCATTAACCAATGTCTCTGATGACTGATGTTCAATGTCTGTATTATCGGACCTGCTGCCTCTAAACAGCGGGATTACTCGATGTGATATCTTTTGCTTTTTGCGCCGCTTGTCCTCGTCCTCCTCCAGCACGTCTTGCTGGTCGTGAGTTTCCCTCTTATATACCCAAGTCTTATAAGGATGCCCGTGCAAACCATGAACGATCACGATGCTAAATGAGGCATAAGTCTCTATCCAGGCTCTTCACATCACCGAAAAGTACATGGTGGACCTACTCTACCAGGGGGGAGCATCTTTCCGGCTCGTACACCACAGATATACCCGTGTCCAGAATGTGACCCGGCATCCTTCATCGTCGGAGTCCACCCTCACGCAACCTGCATGTGTCAGGTGGTTCCGGTAAGGGTGGTTAATCAAGAATCAACTTCGCAACAAACGATTGAGGCTGAGTACGAAATTACGTCGCAAGCCCTGAGTCGAAAGCCTGAGAGGCAGCGAATGTTACACTGCATGATGCGGTCAGCAGCATCACGTGGAGCCAGCGGCATCGGCCCAGCCCAAACTGATGGCCTATTGGGCAGATATGCGCGCGTAGCCGCGCTGACAGGGTCTTTAGGCTTTAGATGTCGATGCAAGGAAAGCATGTTACGGAAACGCTCACAGTCAAAAGCATGGTATATAACCAAGTGTCTTCTTATAATTCACATGAGTGGACTTTTCCAACCTAGGGTATCGAAATTTCCTTGAAATACTATTATTAAACCTTTAAACCATCACTCAGCTTACCCAAGATGAGTCTTCTTTCTCGAAGTTCTCGTGTAGTGGGAGTACTGCCACTCAACATCCCCCTCCTTGTTATCAATCGTACAGTTCCGGATCTCATAGACTCGCATCGTCATGCGCGGACCAATTTCAGAAAGCTCCAGTTGATCGTACCCTGTACGCACGTAGAGGTGGTGCCGCATCTCGATACTATCATCTTCCAAACGCTTGAACGTAACGGTACGATTGCCAACTTTCATTGCAGCGTCCCTGGGGGGAACAGGTGTGTCAGAATGCGCTGAACACGTTTACCCAGCTTTGTGGTGAAACCATCAAAGATAAGGTGCGGATACGACTCCGGGATAGTGCCTTTCAGATACCCGGGAAGGTCGTGCCGGGCAGTCACGTTGTGCAGACTGAATGCGATCGTCGGTCCGTGTGGTAGGTGTGATATTGTCATGGAGGTAGGGGTGCCTCTGGTCTCGGCAACATGTATGATATCTGTGAGGCCGGCGGCCTTGGCAGCACGCACCAGCTCCGCCATTGTCATCGTACCTCGGTTGATGTATGTGCCTGTCGGGAGCAGGAGTCGGATCTCCTTGGAGAAGGTGTTGAGTTTGCTCGAGGGCGAGCGAGAGGTGGTGACGAGGATTCGGGGATCCTGGATCCCGGAGAGGGCTTGGTACTCGTCGTCCAGCAGCGCAAGATCGTGGTCGGCCGTCTCATCGTAGGCGTAGTCCTTGCGCAGTTCCTTGTCGTTGGCAATGTCGGCGGCCAATGGCTTGCCAGAAGCCAGGGACTCTCTCAGCTTGGCTCGTCGCTCCGCCGTAGCGCTTTCTTGGAGAGCCAGGGCTCGCCGGTGAAGGTAATCCCTTCGTTGCCGGGCTTGTCTTCGTACCTATTTGCAATTTGATTAGTGGTCTGGTTTAAGAAGACGAAGCGATCAAGGGACCAAAGCGATCACGGGACCAAAGCGATCAAGGACTCACCATAGACATTTTGCTGTGTGTATGAGGTTGCTGATTCTAATCGATAGTAAGAGTGGCCAAAAAAAAAAAAAAAAGCCTGACGATCTGCTTAGCTCAGCCAATTTTTTTTGTGATAAGATAGAGATAAGATAAGAAGATCCACATTATTTTCCTCCTTCAAGCTCAAGCTAGACTCAGTCCAAAATGGAGAAATGATGAACAGTCTCAATGATTCACGTGTATCAATCAATCCGCAACATCATTCTGTCCATACGTCACAAGCCAGATTGATCTTGGATGCAAGTATTACGGTTGGTAAACATAGCAGTGGATCAGCGTTTCCCGCACACATTCATAGAACAAGACCAGCTCCAACCAAGCTGTCTGTCACACCTCCTTGAAGAAGACGTGTTGCAAAGCTACTACTCCAGAAGAAGCCACATGTCTTCTTCATCATCCCAAGTCAAATTGCGTGATCACTAAATTGCTGCGCTGTAAGATATGTACTTACGGTTTCTAGTACCCCTGGACCAAAAACGCCATCCCATCTCACAACACCATCCGCAAAGGGAGACTCACGATCCCCTCATCGCGCCTCCATCCTCCAGACAACCCTCAGTCCCAAAGTCCAATCTAATTAGATTTTGATTCTCGGCTCCCCTCCGAGCCATGCATACCCTGCCGAAATTGCCTGTGTCTCAAGCCAACTTCCCCACGAGAACGCCTTTCCCCAGAACAAAATCTCCTTCCCATCACATGAGCTTTCTTTCCCCGATCCAAAGCCTCGCCGCTAGACGGCATTCTGGAACGGAGATTTGAAGCCGAGACGTGCCCCCCCCCCCCAGGATCCAACAATGCCGGAAACTTTTGACGTAATTCCTATTCCAAGTTCTCAGCCACCAGTCGACATTGTCCGCGGTCGAACATTCCATCGCACCTCATTTGTCGCCCCCAGACTGCCGGCCGGTTCGTCAGTCTAGGCCGACGGCTCTCCAGAGAAGGGCGATCGACAGCCAATCATTTTTCCACATGCACAGCAGTTAAGAAAATGTCGTCGTAGTGATGATATTACTTTATTCGTAGCAGCTGTTTCAGCTTCGTAGAATGATCCTATCAATGAATGAATGCATGCCATATACCCAACATTTCCAAGCCAATTCGTGCCATATTTTCGTCCGTTTACTATTTATGCCTGCTCGTTCCAAAACACCCCAAAAAAAAAAAAACCAAGTAATTTCCCTTTTCCCAGGATAACAATAATATCTGCCAAATTGATTCTTTCTCACAACTTGAGAGCAATAAAGATAACAGGAGTAGCAACCATAAAAATAACGGGGCCAAGGCCCGTTCGCTCTGTCAATAAAACTTATGTGATAACATTTTGAGCCCGTAGTATAAACCTCCTCTCCCATGGGAGATAGAGTGGTTGGGCAGGTAGGGAAATAAGGCTCTGCCCATATTTCCGGGGATTCTGTGTCCCAAATTTTGGCTTTTAGAAGCTGAAAAGACCGCTCCTGCGTTTGCCCAGCGGGTAAACAATCAGGGCACTCATGAAGAGACCGACACTGATGCTGATGGCCACCTGGATGACACTTAACAGTACATTGAATGCAGTCCCATCAAGGTTACCGGTAGCAGTCGTGTCGGTTTTCTTGCCGTTGGTAATCTCATTGGCAGAGTTGATACCGGCCAGGAGGGAGCCTCCTGCCGCGAGACCACTGGGAACCTGTACAAAAATAGCGGGAAGCATGGCCGCCGCCGCCAGGCTGTAGCCGGCTGGTCTCTTCTTTCGCGGTGGCTCTGCCTCCACTGGTGACACGGGTCGAGATTCGGGGTCGGACATGCCGTAGTCCTCGCTGACCTTTCTGTTCATTCTTCGCCTTCTGCTCTTGGAGAAGCGGGGGAGCACCTTGTACTGCCACCAATCCAGCAGATCCAGCCAGCCATGTTGGATGTGCCCTCCAAGTCGCGAATAAAGGTTGGAGAGAAGACCAACAGCGAGAGCGCCCAGCATGTTCGATATCTGATTGTTGTTGAAGTAATCGCTGGTATAACTGTTGACACAGAAGCCAGCCAAGGATATGATGAGCATCACCGGAGTTTGTTTCCATTGGGCCTGGTTGACGATGCACAAGCAGAGAGTGAATCCAGGCACAAAGAAGAAATTCCATTCACGAACCAGTGGATTTTCACATGTGGGTGAGCTCGTGGCATTGGAGTCGAGCATACCATATAGTGAAGCGCCAATGGTAATGCCGTATCCGAGGAACAGGGTGTAAATCATGGCATGGACCATACGAACACTACCGGCAACAAGGTTTTGACTCTGCAGCTCCAGCGAGCTGCATAAGACCATGTATCCGGGGAGGATCAATGCAATACTGCTCTGGGCCAACGCGCTGAAGCAAAAGGTTTTGCCACCATTGATGGAACCAAACCCACGAGCGAGGAATGATGTTACCACGGATGCAGAAACCTCAAAGACGTGGGCATATAGATCGTTGCTCGGGGCAAGAACCAACTGGAGTACTCCGACAATGCAGCCGAGCAAAAATGCAAGCGGCAAGTCAATGAATCGGCCCTTGAACGCGAACGGAGCCACACAAACTGATGCGACACCATACATAAACACACGGAACCAGACATTGAACTTCGGGGGGCGGTTCATCACTTCGTCGAGTCTCTTCGTCGCCTCCTCCACACTAATCAAGTCGTGCACGACATCCTTATAGATAATGTGGACGTCTCGGAGACGGCCTAGATCGACGCCCTGCGGCACACGAACAACCTTAACTTCTGTTGTGTGGGTAGTGCTGTCGTCGAAGCTGATGATCATGCAGGATGGGATGTACAAAAACTGGCCCTCAATCTCAAGGACGCGAGACGACATCATCATATACTCCTCCAGGCGATGAGTCGGTGCCCCGTACATCATGAGTGCTCGGCATAGCTTAATAAGGTATCGATGGCGGAAGATGATGCCTGCAATGTGAACGGTGATTCGGGCTTGGTCCTTCTTTGGCTTTGGGGGGTGTTGGGCGGCATTCTCGCGACGGATTTGTTCGGCCATGCGGTCGGATAGCTCGCTGGATCCCGGTGCTGCGAAGATGGACGACGACTTCATGAGTTCAGTTAGGGTAAGAGAAGATGCTGAGTGATGCGACCGGTGGAGGTTAAACAAACCGCTAGAGCGCTTAGACCTTGGGGTTCCAGATCGAGATACAGGTCTCGAGGTCGGGGGTGAGGGCCGTGGCGAAATGACGGGAGTTGAAGGATTGGTCGTAGGTGTGTTGTTCCCAGTGCTACCATATCCTCCTCCTCCTCCTCCAGCGGATCTATCATCGTGATAGAGCTTGAGGAGCGAGGAGAGGACTCCTCCACGGTATTTGCTGGGTCGGGGCACATAGTCATGGACATAGTCTTGGTGAGCAACGGGAGTTGAGGTGCCAGACGTGGCCCGGGGAAGGTGAGGGTTAAAGAGATCTTTTCTTCCCTTGCGCGTGTGTGAACGAACGAGCTTCTCGGCTATATCGTGTTCGTCCAAAGTGGCAGCATTAATAGCTTCATATTCATCTGGGGAGACTTTGTGGGGGGCACGACGCCGGAGATTCACATCGTCGGCGGAAAGACCAGCTTGACCCCGACTAGAACCGCCGCCACCAGCAGCACTGGGACTGGACGTGACAATTGGACGTGGAACAGGTGGAGCCCCCCTTGCGGGTTTCGATCTGATCTCCTTTCCCTCGTCATTATCATAGTCATCGACTATAACAGCAGGACGCGGGCTTCTTCCACTGTGGGGGTCATCTGAGTCGCTGAGCAAACTCTGGAATGAGGCACCAAGGTCCTCAGAGTTTCGTCTGGAACCTGGGGCAGAGTGGCTACCCAATGAAATGGCAAGCTTGTCTGCTCTATTTCTCGCGTCGTTGATGGATCTCAGGGTCCTCTTGTCCGCTCGTTGCTCGGCTTTGTCGGCTTCCTCCTGCTCATGGGGTACATCATAGCTCGTGTTACGTCGCAATGCCGGTCGTGGGGGACGGATTCCAAGCCCGCGGTTGGAAGCCGGGTCCCAATCAGGTTGCAAGTGGAACTGAGGCGATGGTTGGTCGACGACGGTGTTATCAAACGACTCGTCGGACAAAACCTTGGTGAGCTTGCGGCTGAGCTCAAAAGCGTCTGGGCCGCCCGGACTTAAGGCGCCAGCAGGGAGCTTGGGAGAAGCTGATGGGGATAGGGTTGAGAGGTCAAATTGGCTGGCTGGTTCTCCTCCACTACCACCACCTCCACTGCTGCTACTGGTGTGCCAACCAACGCGCTTCTTCTCCTTGCGGGCCGGCGTTGGGGCATCACTGGCCCTACCACTGTCCCTGCCGCTGTCCCTACCACTATCCAACAGCTCGGCCGACATGGCCTTGGCCGTCTGTGTCTCTCTTTGATTCCTTTCACGATGTTGGTATAAGTGAGCCCGACTAAGGCACGCTGTACGTAATTCCTTGTTGCAGAGGCTGTTGACGATGCCTGGATTCCGATCGATCGACCCTGAGACTTGTCTCAAGAGGCTCAACCTGAATAGGAAAAGAGCTTGGAGCTTGACGAGGAGATGTCTCTGACTACTCTCTAATTGAGGTAGGCGAGGAATTGTTCAATGAACGTGGGCCAGAGAGGCTTTGAAAGAGCACACGAAGCTGCTTCTACAAACCCAGGAGACAGGGAGAGAATCGGCCGGGCGGGCACAGAGAGGATAGCCTTCATAACGACGGAGCAAGCGGTGGTAAAAGCGGGCCGTTGGGCCTTCCCGCACAGGAAAACATATCAGCCTTCTCCACCATGATCGATGCTCGTTGCTCACGAACAGACTGAGTGGTTGAGGTGTAGCGAAGTGGCCCATCAAGGGAGCCCCTCAGTGGGAAGGGGACCTGGCATGGTCATGGATGGCGAAAATGTGACTTAATTAGGCGCGAGATAAGAAGGCTGTGGGTCGCCGCAGACACTCCGAGACAGAAAAGAGGAGAGCATTCCGTAGATAGTTGACAGCCTTCCATGGCATGGCAGCCAGTGGGTGGTGAGTTTCGAGGTGACTGGGTTGTTGTTAGGGCGGTGGACTATTTGCGGGTTGTTATCGCCCAGGAAGGAGAAAAAAAACCTGCGGCCACACCACCAGTGTACGAAATGGTTTACGAAGACTCCACCGTCTGACTCTTTCCTTCCCTCGATGGTTTGCGCCTGCCGTCTTCCTCCTCCACGCATTGTTCGCTCTTCTCGCACAATTCAATGGTTAAATGCATAGGCTGGCCTGCAAAATCACCACATCTACATAATCCGTAATATTACGAGGCTGCACACTTGGGAAACTCGGCGGCCGATCCCCCAACGCCCGCAGGGATTAGTGGCCTACCAGCGTGTATGACGTCTGCCGCTGCAGAAGCTGCCGCAAGATGCGCGCAAGTAACATGCGATTCCCCTCTCAACCTGCGGCTCTTCCTTGTCGCCGAGCTGTGTATTGAGCAATAGATCGACGGAGGAATCGCAATCGTCTGCAACCGCCGCCAACATGCAGATTCGCTGCATCTGCATCGTGAAGTGTGCGGGCGTGGAAACACATGCCCTCTCGCGGCCTGCTGTCGTCCGAGAGGTGTCAATGCCCCCCTGGCTCCCCTCCATTGGCATGTGAACAGAAGCCGGCAGCACACTCGCTGAAGCTTCCAGGGCGTTCGCTACGGGCAGCGCGAGCCACCACCACGGCCTCCAGCCCCCACTTGAGACGGGCGTCAAACCGGGCCTCAGGTCTTCAAGAGCCACTAGAATCCACAGAAGAAGCACGCTGATCCGAGCCGCTGGGTCCCACCGCCCCTGATTGATGGACGCCGCGGCCGTGCGTGGGTTCTGAAAAGCTCGTCTCACAGCCACCCGCTAGCGGGACCCTGGCAGCCTCAGCGACGCAAGCTCTGTAGCTCATCACGCTAGAATCGCAAATCGGGCGCCTGCAGGCCGAGCAAGGATTTCCTGGTCGCCACTGAAGATATTTAGACTAGCCGTAAGACAAGGGACCGGATCACGAAAAGCTCAGACACTCCCGAACCATCCCATGATTAGGGACATCTCAGCTTAGCCGTGATAAGAAGCTCCCGCGCACGCGGTTTTGGGTTCTGACTCATTAGTATCTCGCATTGATATGACTAGTTCTGCCAGGCAACCTAGCTAGCACTGCGTGGTTCATGCGCCACTGTTCCGGCTCCCGGGCTGGCGTTCCCGTCCCTTCTACAAATCTTGCGGGCTCTATAAATGGTGATCAGGATATTTAAAATCACGTTTGCTATAGGTGGCTCACCTTTGCTTTCGGGGAGCTCGGAGAGGGTTTGAGGTGGGAATCTTGATGGTCCCTCGGTCTCGGGATACCCTAATGGGCAATAGCGCACCGGCTCTGCTTAGCTTCCATCATGTTGCACCACAGACCAAGCCCAGCTCTGCATGTTATGCTATCTTCTCTGCAATTGCGTTATCATAGCTGCCCCTTTCCTTAAATCTCCTATCTAGGTGATGATCCGCTCACGGTTGGCCATTATATCTCGGCAACTTGGCTGATCAATCTGTACGTGTCACACAGCTTCATATCTCGAGGGACGGTTTCAAACTCAGTTGAAGAAAACAAGGCCGAGGGTTCCCACCTTCTTTTCCTCCAGGCTGAGGAACCATTTTTTTCGACCGAGATGAGAGCTTCCATAGTGGATTCAGTAAATAGAAGCTCATACATACTAATCTAGAGTTAATGAAAGGAAACAAATACCCATGTTACCCTAGATTACCGGCAGAGACCCCTAGTTCTCACCTCGATCCCAACTTTGTTATATTTGTGGATTTACTGTTGGGCATCAATCGTAGATTGAGCACTCTGGCGGGGGTCTTGTCGCAGTTGCGAGCACGCCCCTGACATCTTGGATTAGAATGGCCTCGTTTCGTTCAAGGGTCTGTTATCCGTGTTCCCACCTACGGTCCGTCCTGCATGATACGCCGGCTATCTCTAAAGATAACTTGGCATGGCAACAGAGTCCAGGGCTAGCATCACTAGCACGATAAAGCTCCGGATGACTAAATACGCCACCAAAGTCAAGTTGAAGGTACAAGCTTGAAGAATACGATGATAACGCGCCCCTCTCTTGGTGGATGGTGTCGAGCGGGGTGGGCGGTCACTACATATGCGGCTCCGTCTGCCTAACCTAGACCTCCTAACGTTCGTTAGCGGAGGGCATTTTTCCAGCGAAGCAGTTGGCTGCCTAATTCTGCCGCCCTGGACCCTCACCGCTTTAGAGCCGCTATAAAGCTCCGCACGCACGGCAAAATTTTTTGGTCTTTTTTCTTCTTTCTTCTTTAGCTCTCTTTGCCTTTTGGCTTAGATCAAGTGTAGTATCTGTTCTTTTCAGTTTAATCTCTGAAAGGTCTCTAAGGAGACCAATCGTGATTATTCCTATTTTTGGCCTTGGGATGGTTTCCTCTGCGCTTGCGCACGATTCCGTCCACAGTGTCCCTGGTATTACACTGCCTCCAGGCGACGCGAACATCCTTTTTCATTACTTGTGGCGGCTTGCCGTCAAGGTGAAGAAGAAGAAAGCAGACATTTATGAATCCATAGACAGCCCGTGAACAGTAGGATCGTAGATTTGGGTGTGCGCGCGTAGTTCGAAATAATCTGCTAGTCGCGACACAGCGATCGTGATTTTTGGCCTGCCAGAATCTCAACGCCTCGTCTTTTGTGCCCTCCTTGCCGTTGGCATTAATGTCTCCAGCTCATCTGAGTATGGGGTGGATTTCCCCAGGCATCTGACGTAACTTCTCATCTCTTGCTCAGTGCCGACCAGAGCAAAGTTAAGTTTTTTTCGTGATGCTATCGTGGTGTTGCACAGCAACCACAAGACAGGCCATCAAAAGGATCGACCCAAGCATCATTTCACGGTAGATGTGATAAGCAAGCATCCCTTTCTCTAGTTAAGAATAGGGTGAGATTAGGAAGCTCCTATTGGATTTATCGCTACTGAGCTGGGCCACGCTTGAGATTGTGAGGAAAAACCGATGGAGGATGATTATAATCATTAGGTTCGCTCCAAAGCCCCGTTACCTGTCGGATTTGTTTCGCGTCATAGTGATCATTTGTGAATCGCCTATTTCTTCTTCTGCTTGTGACTCGAGGTCATTATTCCCCAGACTTTCGTTGAAATCGCAAACTGAAGCTCCTCTCCGGCCGAATGCCCAGTATAGGGTAGGGCAGATTTTGGTGGCTTGCATTCAACACTGTAGGAGGTGGTCAAGAGCTTCCTACGTTGAAATTTCCGAGCTTATTGCCGCTTGATCTCCATTCTACTCTAGCAATCACATACTTGTATTCTCTATCGCTCTGTTGCTCTGACACTGACCAGCAGTGACAGAAGATCCCCGGCCAATAATGTCAGAAAATGGAAGCTCATGGGGATCTTGAGATCGGATTTCGGATCGCCGATTGCCGACGAAGTTTGCTAACCCCGGGGGTTGCAGCCATGCAGCGTTTGATTGTTTCAATCTACGTGCCTCTCCAAGCGGAATTCCATTGCTCCCACTCGATGGCAATTGACTCCTGAGCCTTCCAACTAAACCTCAGACCACCACTCCCCAACGCCGGTGGACAATGTCTCAAAACAACCGCATCGTCCTCCCGGACAGGATCGTCCCCATGCGCGTCATCGTCTGCGGCGCCCAGCGAACAGGAACCCTCAGTGAGCTCCTCCCCCTCCTCCTAACCCCCCCGTTCCCTGAAAGCAAAAAACTGACCAGCATCGCGACCAGGCGCGCGCCATGCGCTCTTCCGACTCGGCTTCCACGACTGCTACCACATGCACGACGTCCGCAACAACCCCGTGACCGACGGCCCCCAATGGATCCGCGCCCTCCGCGCCAAGTTCGCCGGCGAGGGAGCCCCCTTCGAGAAGGAGGACTGGGACAGGCTCCTGGGCCGGTGCCAGGCCGTCTCTGACGTCCCCGCCGCCTTCTTCGGGCCTGAGCTTGCGGAGGCGTACCCGGACGCCAAGGTGATCATCCTCAACCGGGATCCCGAGAAGTGGTACAACAGCGTGTTGGGGAGCATACATAGCGACCGGACGTTGGGCTTCAAGCTCAAGATGATCTTCTGCCTTATCTTCACCCCGGAAGCGAGGGCGTGGGTCCGGTTCGGCATGACGATGGGCTCCTCGTTTGGGTTCAACATCCGTACGGAGAAGGACAAGGCGCTGGCATGGTATGAAAGGACCTACGAGGAGTGGAGGGAGGGTATACCGGAGGAGCGGCGTATCGAGTACTCTGTCGGCGACGGGTGGAAGCCTCTGTGTGATCATCTGGGGGTACCTGTGCCCTTGGTGGAGGATCCGGAGAGCGGCGAGTTGGTTGAGCCACCTTTCCCTCACGTCAATGACCGCTCCTCATTCCTCGGTGAGATGGTACATGTTCAGGCTGGCTGGGTATCAAAAGGCGTTGACAACTTGTTCGGCCTGATAGGCAGGACTGTTGTATATGGGTCAGCGGCATATGTTGGCTATTTGGTTTGGAAGACACGACTTGGGGGTCGTATCTAACTGAGGTGCAGCTCTATTATTGTATATAATTACTGTATAACCTGTATATATCATGCTTTGATCGATATCACCCGCTCCAAGTCTCAGATGTAGACATGCCTCATTGTTCAAGAACCGGTCTTCTGGCTTTGATTGAGTCCTCAGAACTGGTAGAGACGTGATCTGAGGTTTTATATTTGAGTGATACCATACTATGACCGGCCAGTGGAGCAGGATAACCTGCAACAGTTAAGGTAGATGAAACAAGAAGCCCGCAGTACATACGTAATGTGGCTTGAAGATTGGGTTATTTCCTGTCCTATACTGGCCGCCAAAAGAGGAGTGACGGGTAGTAGAGTAAATGTCGCCCTCACGACTTGGAAGAGTTATCGCACGTTGGTCTGGTATATCTGCACCGTATCTTAGCACACTCAACTGCACTCAACAAGTAGATATTAAAGTACTGATGGGTATTTTTGAATACCACGAGCTGTGGAAACGCAGACACTGTTCCACATGACATCTCGGTTTTTGTTCAGGAGATGCCCGACAGACATCAGACTGTTCATCATCCTGCGATATTGTCTATTTGAGATGAGCGAATGATATGTTTGGGCTTAGGAAGATGAAATAGTCCCTCGGCCATGCGTGAAACCCGGATGGCGATCTCTGAAATGTTTTCAGAATCGAGCCGTTGGTATTAGGGTCTGAGATAGACTCCGTACTTAGAAAGGTAACCTTGGCCTGCCTATTTAATAACCATATCTCGCATGTGTAGCTTTGACACTCTGTAGGCCAGGCTCCTTTATATCTACTCATCAATATGTCGCATTATTCGGATCACTACCTCTGCGATAAATCGTTCCTCTCCTCTCCGGTTCTGGCAGTTGATACCACCGAACCTGACAGCAGGGCTATTCTCCTCAATGGAGATCAAACGGCGACCGTTATAGCTTAGTTTCGTAGTTTTCCTTGTCTATCGGTCTGCTACCTCTTGTCATCTCATCTGTGAACTGAGAAGATTGACTAATCCCATAGGCATCTGTCGTCAGCTTAAGTATTCGCGTGGGGGTTTTACTACTGCAACCAGCTAACATCACGATTGCCTGCCTCTCACCTCCCACGTCAACAAAGAAATGCTACCCTACCCACATGGCTTCATTAAAGGGAGAGGAAGATGTTGTTTCTTTGCTCCTCACAACCTACTTCTCCAGAGGCTCCCACCGGGGATGTTCTTGTCAAAAATTCCACTTCACCTCCTTCATGAACAGTCGCAAATTAACTTTGATGAAGCTAAAACTGGCGTGAAAACCATTAAACCTGAGATAATTTTAATAAGAAATGGGCTAATGGAACGAATATCTCGACCTGTGCGATTGCTCATCGGTAGAAAAGCTGGATGCGATTTGGTAGGACTGGATGATAGCAACATCATGACAAAGCATTGTTTTGTGATTACGGTAGTGAAGATTTGCAAACCCTCTTACACCACCAGGCCATCGGATGTCGATAGGCTTGGCTTCCCTAAACTAATGGACCGTCCAGCCCTTGCTAGAACGATTGGTGGCGACAATTGGCCGGAGAAGGAGGCCGGGTGGCTTCGATGGAGATTGCCAAGGCGTCGGCGCAAATCAGGTGCACGGGGTACTAAACACTGCAACATCTTTGCGTTTACGAGACACCAGAAAGAGTGGTTGCCTACGACTGCCAAGTGAGAATGCCAACGCAAATGTTTTGAAGGTTCAGGAATGGAGCGTCTTTGGGGTGGGCTTGGCTGCGACGATGGCAATCAGATGAATCTTGGCAAGTCGTAGCAGGCGGTGATATAAGCAGGGATGAGATGTCACTATGAACGTGGAAGGGATGTTGGCGCTGCCCTCCTATTGTAATGGAAACGAGACTATTGCTTCTAGAAGCCGTAGGGGAGGGTGGATGGCCATTTTTATTATCCCATTTACGTGGGACCATTTCCATCTCGCAGCATATTTCACTCGGCTGTCGTCGGGGCAGTAAGATCAGATCCGACAAGCTCCCGACATCAGCTCATTGGAACCGAAAAGGTTCATATGGGCCGTGGATATAATTTCCTGACCTGGAACCTCCAATACGAATTAACAAAATCTAACGGTTGCCAGTACGAAAGGGGATGTAGGCTCAGCAAGTGAACAGGCGACTTCCGAACCATTAAAAAATTGGAGGGGTCAATGTCATCCCTGCATTAGCGCCAACTCTTGTTTGAATCATGTCCCCCTGTACACTTGTGAATCGATGTGCTCAAATCTAGTTAATCGGCACCCTCATCGAGCCACTCTGCAAATAAAGCTGTGGACTTGGGCTGGCGAGTGGCCCTCGTGGGTGGGTTGCGGGGGGCTGCCCTGGCATCATCTGGCGAAGGCTGCTCGCTGGCATCAGCTTCTTGAGAAGCCATGTGGCTTTGCATTAGCTCCAGTCGTTGCGCCATCCAAGCAGCGAGGCCGGCAAACATGCCAACCTTTGGCCATCTGCGACAGAATCTGGCGAGAGCCTCATGCTGGCCCTGGATGAACTGCATCTGGATGTCTGGCGT
Source organism: Clonostachys chloroleuca (assembly GCA_037952775.1). NCBI lineage: Eukaryota > Fungi > Ascomycota > Sordariomycetes > Hypocreales > Bionectriaceae > Clonostachys > Clonostachys chloroleuca. The sequence goes on from JBANAY010000003.1 coordinate 36,386,173, forward strand.
GGTTGGTTTCCCTATCAACGGAGCAACAAGGTTCGATAGCTTCTGGAGGCAGATGGGGCACAGATAGGGCGGCTGGCGGGCATCCTCGGCGAGATTGGCAGTCCCTTGCATGACACAGGCGAAGAACGAGCAGTGGTCGAGGACCATGCAGTGGCCTATCTCGTGGGACATGGTCCTGGCCGTACGGGACATCCATAACTGGGAATAGTCCTCCGTTGTTCTAGGCACGAGATACTGGCTGGCCCCCCGTACAGCCGAGGCAAGTGGTGAGGTTTCACCAACTGGGATGGTTGGCACGCTGGGCGGTTTGACCTTCTTGCCTCGCTTCCTGGGAGGTTCCGCCGTCGTCTGACAAAGCCCGTCTACATATGCTCTGCAGTGCGACGCTGGCCACATGTGCTCTCGGTCAATGCCCGAGTAACGATCTAAGGACGGATGATACCGAAATGACGAGACAATAGCCACGCGACTAGACCCCCATGCTCTCCCACAGCAGAAATCGTCTTCATCGTCTTCGTAGAGATCATGGTGGGTTAGCATGACAATTGAATAGGCATCCGGTGGGATATGGGCAAGCATAGCGTCCGTAATATCGCTTAGATTCAATTGCTGCTTTGCAATACCGTCTAGTGATGGTCTATATCGGACACCGACCAGCTCGCCAGTCGGAGCGGCTGGCTCCAGACCGAGATAGGTGTCATGCCCCTTTCTCGATTTCGAGCTCCGCGCTGTCGAAGATCCGGATGAGGTCCCGTTCCCGGTCCACGATCGCCACAGATACTGTGGCCTAAAGACCTTGATCTCCATAGGGTGGTAGAAGGCGCGCAGATAGTCGCACAGATCCTCCACCGTTGGGGCTGCTAGCTGGCCAGACGGGAGGCTTGGCACCTTCTGGCCCCTCGGCACCTGGGGTTCCGCCCAGCCCTTCATGAGGGACTGGACCTCGTCCGTCTCATCGGGGGGTGGGATGACGTAGAGAGTCTTTCTGCGGTTGGTGATCTGTCTCCCAGGGCCGCGAGAGTACTTGAACCACTCTTTGAAGGTCTGCGGATCATCGTCCTCGGGGTCCTGGGCGATCTCGTCGTCTGGGAGAACCAACGGACCGGGAAAGACTGACGGATTATTGAAGACCTGTGCCGGTGTAGCCAGCTCGTCAGCGTTTGTGGAGGTCAATCTCCCGGTGAGGGTGGCCGCCTCGAGGCGACTGTGGGCCGCTGGGCGCGAGAAGCCAGCAATAGCGGCTTCAGGCGACGAGTCGACGTAGAGGGTGTCGTGGGCACAGCAGCCACTTGCGTTTCTAAGGGGTGGGGGCATTTCGGCCTCGTCGGCAATGGCTGTGGCTAATGGCGGCCTTGGCTGACTCCGAGTACATTCGAACAAGGTCTAGAGGCTGCTGGTGACTGAGTCGTGAACCAACAGAGATGTGGTGGGAAAAATGAAAATGAATGCAAGGAAGACTTTGCCTCTGGCGAGATTACGCCGCATCTTGAAGGATGAAAAGAAAAAACCATTAGCTTCCAACCCGCAGATGCAGCTAGGCAGCAGCGCCTCATAGTGCTTTGAAGCCATCCAGTTCGTGTTTGGTGAATTTTGGTGATGTTTTTAGAGTGCTGATGGCGCCTGCTGTTGATCAGGCACGGCACAGTCCAAGACCATGAGTCTGTCGGACTTCGGCTTTGAGAATGCACAGCGCCGTGCACGACTCAGGTACCTGCTGCAGATGGGGCTGGTAGCGGGAGGCTTAGCAGGAGGTACCGCCTAAGCTGGCCGTCTCTCACCCTCCCGGTCACATTTCGGCCCCGACAGGGATTAGACGATGATTAACCGAGCTGCACAACGGTACCTGGGCACTGCCATCGGCCTAAGGGTTTAGCTCAGCAGCAGTTGGTCGCTGCTCGGCGGCGATTGGACTCGCTAGACCCTCTAAAGCTGGATACCCGATGGCGCTAATTTCATTTATTGATCGAGGCTGGCCGACTTGGACTTGGCAGATTCTTCGCGACTGAAGAAACTTATGACACATACCCGCGGTCGGATTCAGGGGAAGAGGGCCCCGCGGTTTGATAAACATCAAGCGGTGGGCCGTGGACTCGCACTCGCCCATGGGGGAGATCAGGCGAGAAATGGGGAGGTCTGCTCTGCCTGCTCATCGATCAATAACTCATCGGTATGCATGTCTTGGATGGAATGCAGGTCAGGCCTAGTCTGATCGGATCGGATGTGAGGTGGCATCTGAGCCGCACTCGATATTAATTAATCAATCTGACATTCTTCTAGAAGCTGCCGACGCCTCCGCCACGTGAAAACGTTGGCTCTTCAGCTGGAGGGTAAGACTGCAGGCCGGGGGCATAGCGGGCAGTCCTTTCATATGTGGCGAGGCAGTATATACCGCAAAGGTTTGGTATCAGCCAGTCGTTTGGCCTCGCCCGGTTGTCTAGTGGCCGGCATCCCACTAGAGGTCACCCCATCCCCTTGCCTTTGTGGATGAATCCACTCGCTAGACCCGTTCATCGTCATGGAGGGAGGGTCGGAGATAGTCGCTCTCGTTGGTTGACTGGCTCTGCGTTGGTCTGGATCACAGCTGCCAGCTCCGGTGGGTGTGTGGCCGCCAATTTTATTCAACCAGACGTGGAAAAACATGCGGCTGACGCAACCATCTTCTCTGTTGGTTAGTCTCCCCAGGGGACGCCTCCATTGATGGATAAAACTGATCGCCTTCCCAGCTGCGGGCCCCAGATCGCATGTTCCAGTCTCTCGTTCCCATGCATGCATGTCAGCGCATCATGCTTCATAGTGGGTTGAACGAACCGTGTCGATCCTCATAAGACTCTTCTGATTTCTTTTCCCTCGCCGCTCCGCTCCTCTCCCCTGCTCCTCCATCTTCGTCATTGAAGATTTGTGAAGAACCACTGAAGCAGTTCATGAGAAGCGCTTTGATCACATCAACCGCCCACCATGCTCGCCCTCGAGCCTGAGTCTTGGGTATGGTATGCCTTGTCATGGGTGATTGTACTGATCCGGATGTAAGGCATTTTCCTCGCAAACTCTTGAAGCTCATCTGATATCTTATCTTTTCTTCTAGGGCCTCGCGAAAGCTTGTGCTTGGGTCATGGAGGAAGCTGCAAATTGATGACTATCTGATGCTCGTCGCCATGGTATGCTGAAGTCTCTGTGATGTGATGCAGTCATCGTAGCTTCGCTGTATGTTGACCGATTTGATGCCAGGCTACCGATACCGTGCTCATTGTGTCTATGAACATCGTTGCTAGAACGTCGAGTAACCTGATTGACCCTAGTTTGCATGAGCAACTCACGCCGGAGAATATCGCCGAACGAGTCTATGGTTCCAAGATGGTCTTGGTTGTGGAGCAGATGCAATGTGTGACCATTTGGATGGTCAAGGCGTGCATCTTGCTCATGTACCACCGATTGACGTATGTTTCCGTGCCTGGATGAGCCATCACCGTCGTTGCCGTGTTCAACATCTGATCGAACCCTCTAACGTCACATAGGATGAGTTTGAAGCAGAATCTGGCTGTCAAAATCGTGGCCGGATATACTCTGGGATCCTTTATCCTGATGGAGATTCTCTACTTGGGAGTCTGGTGCAGACCATTCACAGAGTACTGGGCTGTTCCACCTGCAAGCAGTGAGTCCCGAGTCTGTTTGATCCTGCCGAAGTCCAATCGTTTGCTGATGTGTGTACCAACCAGCCCAATGTTCGGCTGCGACAAACCATCTGATTACCAATGCCGTTTTCAACCTTTCGTCCGATATCATGATCATCTTGATCCCCATGCCCGTGTTCCTGAAGTCGACTCTTGGCCTCAAAAAGAAGGCTGTTCTTTGCGGTATCTTCGCTGTTGGACTTTTCACGGTACGTCAAAGAATACCCAGGCTCATCAATACTTAGCCCCCCTAATACTCACAATCCTCAGATCTTGTCCGCCATCCTCAGCAAATACTACAGTTTCAACCAGCCCTTCGGTGTCGACTGGACCTACTGGTACATTCGCGAATCCTCCACCGCCATCATCACGGCCAACTTGCCCCTCACCTGGTCGCTCCTCCAGAAGTGCTTCGGCCTCAAGTCCTTCAAGGACTACTCGAACCCCTACTCGAACCAGAACACCAACTCGCGCTTCCGGTCGACCACGTACGGCCGGCAGAGCAACAAGCGCGGCGGCACGCGCTCCGCCAGCCAGGAGCGCATCACCAACGTGCCCCTCAAGATCTACCAGAAGCGCGAGGTGCAGGTCACCAACGCGCCCGTGAGCCCGACGCGCATAGAGTCCTCGGAAGAGTCGCTGCCCCTCCCCGACCAGCTGAGGACGACGGTGCACGTGAGGGGCGGCAACGCGAGCTCGCACAATGAGGAGACGGCCTCGGAGAGGTCGGTGGCCGGCGCCGTGAACGTGCATGTCGCGAATGGCGTGTGAAGCACCCCCGGCACTGTATTAATTTCTTGAACCTATATCTTTGTTTCCCACATATTTTGACATAATATTTTGTATTTGAAGGCATATAGAGATGACACATTATGAATAGAAAGTCTCACGGAAGAGACAGGTTACCCTTGTTTCGGTCGACTCAGATCGCTGGATTTGACATGTAGATGATGGGAAGGTATTGTAAGTCGTTGCTTGAGAAGACGTTGAAGTTGGCAACATTCTTAGTAAGTCTTTAGATTCCTTCCACAACCCAATGTAACCACACTCTGGAAGTAATCAAGCGGCATTAGTCAATCAGGGAGGTGCGATGACAGATCTGGCACCCATCACCCGCGGCTCTCATTATCCGGATTGAAGCCATCTCGACTGCCCCACGGGGAATCCTTCAGGCGGGGGAGGGGCATCGGTGTATGGGATCGGCGCCATGATAATACACCTTGAGTTACCTGTTCAGGAAGATGCTTTTCCGGGGCGTGGAGGTGATGCTTGCCATCCTTTGGTGTGGTTATTACCAGGCCAGAGCGCCGTTACCTAGACTTGGATCTGGTTAGAGACGAGCAACTGTCTTCTTTCGATATACGCCTACAGGTTGTCGGATTGAGTCTTGCAACATGGCAGCCTTGGACCCGACATCAAATGGCTTTGTGAGCTTGCCGTTGCTGGCATTCAGCCTTGCGCTGGTGGTAAGTATCGAAGAACTATACATTCTTCTTTGTCGAGTCATCGGCTTCTGACCATTGATACAGGGAATCGCATACTTGATCTGTATCGCCATCTACCGTCTCTACTTTCACCGTCTATCCAAATATCCAGGCCCCTTCCTGAACAGAATCTCTCCCCTGCCGCTTTCCATCGCCCTGCTCCGAGGCCGCCTCCCCTTCTACGTCAAGCACATCCACGACAGATATGGCCCCGTCGTCCGCCTCACACCCACCGAGCTCTCCTTCAACTCGGAGCGATCCTGGAAGGATATCTATGGCTCCCGCCCGGGCCACGCCAACTTCCACAAGGACCCCATTCACGTCGGCTCCGTCCAGGCCGTCCCGGGAGCCGTCACAATCACCATGGCCAACGACGCCGACCACGCCCGCCAGCGCCGCGCCCTCTCCCACGCCTTCAGCACCAAGGCCCTCCTCGAGCAGGAGAGCCTCATAACGTCCTACATCGACGCCCTCCGCGACATCGCGAACCAGCATGCCCGCGAGGGCCGTGTCTGCAACCTCGCTGACTGGCTCTCTTATACTACTTTCGACATCATCGGCCACCTCTCCCTCGGCGAGCCCTTTGGCTGCCTCACCTCCTCCGACCTCCGCTTCTGGGTCGGGCTCATCTCCGAGTCCATCAAGGCGGGTGCCGTCGAGCAGGCCGCCCGCCGCCTCGCCACGACGGGCTCTTGGATGCAAAAGCTCCTCCTCCGGCTCCTCGCGCCGCCGGAGCTGCGCCAGCAGCGCGTGCGGCACCTCGAGTACTCGCGCGAGAAGATCCTCAAGCGCATCGCCGCGCCGGGAGGTAATAGTACGCACAGGGACTTTCTGCACTACCTCCTCCGGCAGGGCGACAAGGAGAACCTGAACCAGGACGAGATCATAGTGAATGGGGCGCTCTTCATCATAGCGGGATCCGAGACGACGGGGAGCTTCATGACGGGGCTGTTCAACCACCTCCTCCGCCCAGAGAACAGGCGCGCGTACGAGAAGCTGAGGGACGAGATACGCGGCGAGTTCGCACGGGACGAGGACATCACCTGTGAGCGGTTGTCCAAGCTGCCCTGGCTGAGCGCCGTGCTCGAGGAAGGGCTGCGCATCTTCCCCTCCGCGCCCATCGGCTTCACGAGGCAAGTCCCCGCGGGAGGGGACTCGGTGGACGGGGAGGTGCTTCCGGGGGGAACGACGGTGTCGACGTGCATGTGGGCGGCCACGCACGCGCCCGAGAACTTTGCTGATCCGTATTCGTTCCGGCCGGAGAGGTGGCTTGATCGGGAGAAGGCGACGGATAGGCTGGGGGCTAGTAATCCGTTTTCGCTTGGTCCGAGGGGGTGTATTGGTCGCAAGTGAGTTTTTTTTTAAGTTAACCTGAAATGTTTGATGTGAGGTGTGTTTGCTGACTTTGGGTTTTAGCTTGTCTTATATGGAGCAAAGGCTGATTGTGGCCAAGCTGCTTTGGCATAATGATATTGAGATGACGGGGGATGAGTCGTGGAGGGTTTGGGATCCTGTGAATGACCATGAGAATATGCAGGTGTTTACGAACTGGATCAAGATGCCTTTGAATGTGAGGTTGATTCCGCGGAAAATGGAGTGATATAATATTCCAGCTTGTAGGGCGAGTTAAATCATATTTGAACATCATGATTGCCTCACGAGGCATGAAGTAATGCATCTATTCATTCATCATATAAGAATAAACATAAAGGGAATCTATAAAATACAAGACCAGCGACGTGGTGATGCCTAGACATGCTCCTCGCGCGAGACATGCGCGTCAAGAACCCCATTCCCGTCATCGGCGCTCTTCTTCTTCTCCGTACCGGCAGACCCAGAGACACTGAGCTTCCTGAAATGCGCCTCGTCTCTCTGCATGCGGGTGATGTAACCAGGAGGCACCCACTTGTGGCTCGTCCACGGCTTGAGGCCGGGCTGGCTGTACATGAGGTCGACGTTCTCCAGGCTGAGGGTGCGGGATTCGTAAAGGAAGAACCAGGTGACAAGAGCAGCGCACAAATTGGTCCCGGCGAACACGAAGCCGTAGTAGTAGCTGATCCCATCTGTCGCAAGTGGGGTGAGGAAGCCAACCATGACTGCGATTTAATTTGTTAGCTTACATTCGAGAGCTCATAGTGAAGAGATATGCTTACAGTTTCCAAGCCAGTTTGCGGCGGTGGCAAGAGACGCCTGTTTGGCGCGGGTTCTGAGGGGGAATGTCTCGCCGATTACGACCCAGGCCATCGGACCCCAAGTCCCGGCGAAGGAGGCGATGAACATGCACGCGGACACAATCATTACGATACCCGAGGTGCTATTGTCCTCCGGAGGTAGCGAAGTGCCAATGGCGGCGAACACGACGAGCCAAACAGACTGCCAGATGGCGCCGAGGAAAAGCGGCCACCGGCGGCCGTATCTCTCGACGACATAGAGACCGTAGAATGTCATGGCGACGTTGACGGCGCCGAGGATGAGCTGCGTCTTGATTGGGTCCTCGATGCCGGCTGATTTGAAGATGGTGCTGCCGTAGTACATGAAGAAGTTGATGCCAGTCCACTGCTGCAGGAAGTGAATCCCCATGCCCAGGAACGTACGGTAGACAAGCTTGGGGATGCTCGTGTTGGGGTTGAAGCACTCCATCCATCCAGAAGTACCAACCTGCTGCTCCTTGTCGAGGACCTCGCGCATCTCAGTGAGGTCGTCCACCACAAGAGAGTGATTCGCATCGTCCTTCATCCCTCTCAAGCGTGCGAGCGACCGCTGCGCACCCTCCCAGTCTCCCTTGGAGGCGAGCCAGCGGGGCGACTCGGGGACGGAGAGGACGCCCACGCCCAGGGGCAGGGAGAAGAAGATGCCGAGCCCGATGACGATGCGCCACGAGGCGCTCTGGTCCTGGATGGCGCGGACGCCAAAGTTGATGAGGTTGGCGACGAGGATGCCGATGGTGATCATGAGCTGGTACGAGGCCACGACGGCGCCGCGGATCTCGCGGGGCGCGCACTCGGACTGGAACATGGGCACGCCGACGGAGAGGCTGCCGACGCCCAGGCCGGCGACGAAGCGGCCCATCATCATGTGGACCCAGCTGCGCATGGCGGTGATCTGGATGACGTTGCCGACGATGAAGACGCCGACAGCCATGGTCAGGCTCTTGCGGCGGCCGAACCAGTCTGCGGTGCTACAGAATGTAAGTTTTGGGAAGATGTTGCTAGTGTAGGCGCGTGCTGATGTGACTTACTATGCTCCGGACAGAGCACCGATCAGACACCCGATGCTCATGAGCGAGACGACGAGAGACTGGATGATGGGCTGCCAGTCCTTTGTGCCGTCGGGCTGCTCCTGCGCAAAGCGGTCGATGAAGTCTTCGAAGATGAGCATCTGGGAGATCTGGCCGGTGTCATAGCCGAAGAGGAAGCCACCGATGGAGGTGACGACACCGAGGAGAAGGGACTCGGCGCCCACTTCGGCGCCGTTCACCTTGACGGACCTGGAATCAGCGTTAGTGAGGGAGTTGGCGAGAGACGAGAAGATGGTACGATACGTACACTTTCCCCAACATGGTGAAAGTAGCGTGAGATGGGATTGATGGATGGGCAAATCAATCAATGGCTTAGCATGGAATGGCTGTCTTGCATCTTCTTCGGTTATCCCTCCCGAATGTCTTGGATGGAAGATATGGGGCGAGCAGTATGTCTGTCATGCGAAAGGGAGATGGGGAAAACAAGAAAGGCGAGTGAGTGGATTATATAGATATCTTTACCAGTATTTGGGACACCCTCACGATTCATTCAATCGGTGGAGTTGAGGCAGGCATTGTATCATACCTGGAGTCAGGCGATCAGCTGCCATACGCAGAGGCAGCAAACACTACCGCCATGGCCATCAATTGACCTCATCTCGCCCAGGCACAAACGAGGCAGGATGCATGCTATTGGCCAATGCGTAATGCGGCAAGATCAGCAGCGTGGCTCTACCAACGTCATTAGATGTCGTCGAGCCCTGATCAAAGGCTGGCCGTGTCGACACTTGCCGCGATCCGGAATAGTGACGAGCTGCCATCGACCGGGACATGACATGCAAAGGACATGAGGCAAGGAGGCCATTCTCTTACCGAGCGGCCATCACTGGGGAGCCGTCTGGGGGCGCCCCCTCAGAAGGGCCGAGAGCCAAGTCACAGTGTTTGTTTTGACCTCGCAATGGCCCGATTGGCAGGAATCGGCTCCGGGTCGAAATATTCAAAGAAATAATTGTGTCAATTTCCTTCTTTTTGATTTACATTCTTTTTCCGGAATTATCTTGGTAGGTAGACTAAACATGCGCTGCAGGCGACAGTGTGCGTAGGCCAAGCGGGTGGTTGGCAATGATTGAGAATGGTAACGCGTGTAGAGGCGGTTTTGTCAGTCTGTCAGTGGCTTTTTTTCTCTCTCTCTGCCGTCATCCATCGCGTCAGCCAAGAAATCTCCCACCGGTAACAGCGACGGAATGTCTCCCCCCGCAGGTAAGCTTAAAGAGTCTGCAGATCAATCGGCGCCCAGAGATGAAAGGGGCTGCGGCCGCTTTTCATTTGGGTTGCACCAATTTGAACAATTAGCACAATTAGCGAGGAATATTGGCTTTTAGCATTCCGGCTGTGCGCCACCAGGTCATTCTTCTTGGCCCAACTGTTATTCCCATCCTCATATTGAATTCTTAGCCCGCCGAGATACAATCAAGGCGAGGGATAGAAAATGGCCATTGCGCGACGTCATGAGATGGAGACGCCGCCAGATCGTGATCTGTTTGCCTCGGTGTTTTACTCGGCCTGTCCCACAAAAACTCTCCGTTGATGTTCATCCAGGAGGACAGGCAATGAGATAACTACCCTGTAGAGCACCCGTTTTTCGCTTGACCGTCTCTCCTTCAATCACCATTTAGATACTCTTTTGTTGTATTGGTTGATAGATATATTGGCCTACAGAGGGCAATCCTGCATGGGGGGGAATGTAGCGCTCAGGGCTAGTCGACAGCGGTGGCTTGAACATAAGGCTTTGTTTGACAGACTGATGTGTAGATGGATTGTAGAACCGTTCGCCGGGGTGCTTGTTTCTCTTTGCTAACCTATTTCCCGTCCAAACAGAGGTACGGCATTAAAGTGTCGTCAACATCACTGAGCTACCCCTTCAGCTCTTGAACAGGCCGATGAGTACTCAGATCAAGACCCTCCTTCATCCTCTCCCGTCTCTCATCAACCCATCTCCTCCATCTCTTAAATTTTCCTCTGCGATCCAAATCAGGTCCACCTTCAGGGCCTAGACAAACCTTCTCCAACCTTTGCAGGCACGTTTCTACCTCGACCCTCTTATACTCTTTGCCGCATACCATGAAGACGAACGAACCGGACATCTGCTCATAAACAAGCATCCCTCTATTCAGCAGCTTTGGAGTAAATAATAAAAGCATGTCCAAGTGTCTGGCCATGAGCTCTGCCAGACGCTCCTCCGGCGCCACCGATACGTCGTCATGCCCTGCATACCGTGATGTGAGGCGGTCGGGGCGGTAATGCAGATCATCTACGATGACACTCCGATGCTTGGAGGCATCTACAGGTGCCGTAATGTCGATAATGATATCCCTGACGACATATCTAGGGGCAACACCCAGATCGTCTCCAGGGTGGCTGCGGTCCATGAAGCCAGGCCACGATGGAAGAACGCTTCTAGCAGCCCGTAGAATCCAGCCATAACGGGGTCTTGCTGTCCATGGCTCAAGTGGAACGTCAATCCATCTCCTCATTGACTTGGGCGGATTGAATATTCGGAGTGTCGCGTACACGGAGTCGACGTACTGTGTGGGTGCGGGAAAAGCCCCCTTTCCAGGTAGAGGCGGCGGAACCGACCAAGTAGGCCAGAGACCGGACTCCTTAACGCACATGATGTCGACGTGGTAATTACTAGTGGTGAGGTACACGAGGAAGTTGCTGACTTCCTCGTTGACCTGCATATTCACCAGAAGAAGAGAGATAGCAGGGTTATCGGGCGTGCGGTGAAAAATCCCCCGAGTATCTCTGCTGCCATCGGGTAGCCTCCGACGATTCGGTCGATCCCTGGCGGGAGAAGGAGGTGGTTTGGTAGCGGAGCAGATAACCCACCGGTAGATTCCGTATCTGATTTCCAGCGGCAAGCTGAGAAAGAGCATCATGTATTCATGTTAGCACCATCTATTGCTGTTTCGGTAGCTGAGTACGTCAAACGGAACGGCTGACTTGTCTTCACCTCTATTGATCGAGTATGGAGGAGGAGGGATTTTTTCGACTAAAGAGCGGGCCATCATAATTTCTATGGATGGCATGACATGGTCCCAGGGTCTGGTGGCTGTCAGTTGTGAATCTTACATCAGAGTCAGCCAGGGTGACTCAGTCAGCTCTTTGCCCGCTTTTGGCTGCTAGCTAATAATACCGATCAGTTAACATGACTTCTGATATGCCACAATATTTTGGAAGTTATGATCGAGTTGGTCCACAATTTCATGCTTGTTCTTAGACGCTCCCGGCTTTAGACACCTATACTGTGGTACGGTGCCCATATGACTTAATCACACATAGCCTAGAGTTATCCAAGTTCCATTCGGGCAAAAGCATGGGGAGCAAGAAACCAGTCTCCTCGCTGTTGAGTTGGTGCTTGGTCTAGTTATAACAGTCCCTACAGAAAAGCGTACCCTACTTTTCGACTTCTTCCCGCTTGATCAGGACATTTCCAAGTTGCTAGTGAGGAAGCGGGCAGATTTTCCGTGCACCTAACGCCGTTAACGTTGACGTTGACAAACAGGTCCCAGGCTGAGCCTGCAGTTTGCCAGCTTCCTTATGGCTTATCTGGCGACTTGACTCTGGATCTGGCGCCGCATCAGACTATCACTATGTCATATAAACCCAAACGCACTTACCAGGTACATTTCAAGTGTGAAAGCCTTTGTATGAGATTAATGGTACATGCCGTCTTATAGTGCGGTCTAGAGTACCCGGGTTCGAAGATGCATGCTATAAGGGTCTCTAATCCATTGAGAAAAACAATGATGCGAGAGCAAATGCCAGACGGGGGTCAAGTGCAGGCTGTTATACCCTTGGACAGTTAAGACATTATAGTATTGTGAACAAGTAGTCAAGACAGTAAGCTATACATATAAAATGTAATATTTGTAGTTCCTCTACTGTAAAGGTATTTCCTTATAACTCGTTATAGGCCCCGAGCCTAGATCGCCCTAAAACAGCTCACCGGAGTTGAATCATCTCAACCACGCCAAACCCGGCATGCTGCCCGAGGAACTTGCCCTTTGCCTCAATAAATCCAGCATACACAGTATTTCCGATCTGCTCTCCACAGTAAATCTCCTGATCTCCCCGTACCGAATTAACTGTGAGCTTATCGCCATTCTCGAAATTGAGCGTCCAGCTGAGCGAATAGGTAACATTCATATGGATCAGATTTCCAAACGTTCGTTGTACTTGCGATCAAAGTATAGGGCAAGACAAGGTGGGCCTCTTCGCCAAACCGAATAGTAGCAAACCTGTTTTCGGCAGGAACAGCTGGGGCGGCAAGATCGTAAGCCCAAAATACTGGCCTTGATTGCAGTTCCCGGAAAGTGAAGTTGAAACCAGGTCCAGCTCCGAGGGGCATCGTTTCCTGCCTGCGTGTCGTACCAAGTAAAAGACTTGGCAGCATCCACTTGGAACTTTTCCTTTCCCACACTGAAAGTTCCATTCGTCTTCAATGCAGGAATGGCCCACTCAGTAGAGTTGGTGCAACCTTGCCCGATTGTAATAACCCCGTTGCCACCATTTAGTAGCACCTTGGATTTCGCTTCGAAGGTGAGGTCGTAAGAATAGTCTTTAACAATATTGAATGCATACAGAGAGGATATCTTGTCTTCAGATGTGGCCCCGAATCCATAGCTGCCCAAATGAGTATCAATAGGGTTAGATGAGAAATGGGACACTGGTTCGCAAGTAGTGAAGTTATTCTAATTAATTTTCGTTTCAAGGTAGAGGAGAGAAGATTTGCAGATGGAAGAACAATCAGCGGACCCTAAGATATGCTGGAGGGCCAAATATTGTTTTCCGGTCGTAGAGGTCAAGAAAGAACATAACCAGAAAGAATCACAGTCACTTTGGTCTTCCATAAGATTGTTTTGGGCCGGGATATGAGACTGATTGGGAATGTCAGCAACCTCTTTACTTTTGAAATTATTTGGGCATAATAGAAATATAGTCTCATAAGTTGAATGACTATCGGGTCGAAACATATACGTCAATGCATTAGGGATAGAATCCAAGACATATACGGCAATAATGAGAGCCAGCATCTTGCTTATAGGATTGGAAGTATTGTTCTTGCAATGAAACGAAGGCAACGAAGACTAAGAGTAACGAAGGTTGGAAACAATGAGAAAGTGCGCGTGTTAGGGATCAAATCTTTTCCTCAACCATCTTAGTCTTAAAATCACGTTGCAATAGCAGATACCAATATACATCACCATGAAAAGTGGCGGAATTCCAGAATACCCGACCGTTGCTTAAGCCCTGCACACTTTGTGATGCCAGATATTGTCTAGCGACTCATCACGTCGATATCGATGGCTCAGACCTCTTGTCGGGTGTTACGAAACCTCCGAGTCCCGTTTCATGTCCCGTTACATTTACATTTGGTGACATTCGTCAGAAGGCTACAAAGACTCCCTAGGCTAATGGAAAATTCGCGTCTGATTTGACGTGCCCCTAACAGGTCACTCGTGATGGAATAGATTGGCGCCCAGTGATTGGCTCGGCTCTTATCTCCGGTCCAGCTATGTAGGTCCCTTTTAGTGGGTATAGCAAACAATTCATCCTTGGTTGAATCATGTGTCGCACTGAACCGCCACACCAAGGCGCTCGTAAGCCTGCTGTGGAGTATCCCATAGCTTGACCGAAATTAAGAGTGCGCCAACTATAACCGCAACTTCGATGTCTCAAATAGATATTATATCTGGTATTTGATCACTGTCTTAATGTGTACTCTATAAGAGATCACCGCACTACCGCTTCACACTTGCTCACAGCTCACTGAGCTTAGAAGACACCATCATACCACAATCTACCTATATTTCCCCGGTCTTTCCCCGGTCTTTCCGTGATATCCCTCTAATCCCTTTCCGCTTTCCGTCCCTTTATTAGTCCTTGATAAACTTATCCCGCTTTATGCATTAAGAAGAACATTGGGTCAAGTTATTAATTGCAGCTACATAGCTGGGTGCGATTAGTAGTTCTTGCGGACCTGTGATCTGCTGGAATCGGCGTGTTCATCGGATCAAATTAGAACTTGGAATCACGAATTCTATGACATTGCACAGACTTATTGTTTTTGTCAACTCACAAATCTTCATTTTCAATTCAGCCTTCATATTCCTGATAAGCTACGCACAAGACATTGAACTCCAGCAAACAATTTTAATCCCGGTTGTCGATCTGCCCTGGATACATAAAGGACTTGGACATCAAAGCTCTGACTTTCGCAATAATGCATACCTGCTAACTCCCTTGTTGGTAAAGTGGCACTCAGACTAAATGGGAAGTGCTTTGTGACTCAAGAGCTGCTAGCCTGCTTGTGACTGCATCTCTACCATCCCACCCCGCGAGGAGAGTGATGGCGACGATGACCAGCTGAAGTGAAAAGGTAATGAACCGGATTGCGAAACTGCCTGTTGTAGGATGAAGGGTAGAGATCTGCGTGAAAGCATAAATTAGGTCGTAATTGAGACGAATTGACTGCAGTACGGTGCAGAGTGCAGCGGCCATCATCAGCGCCTTGGCGGCGTAGTAGTTGATATCGTGTCGAGCATAGAATGTATGTTCTCCGGCAGGCCATAGCCAGAATAGAGTACCAATTATGACGAGAAACATGAAAACGTTTCCGGTCTTGTTGAGAACAGAATTTTTTACTCCTTCCGGGGCCGTCGTGTCACGGCTTCCTCCATAGGCTACCATGATGGTGCTGACAGTGTAAACAATGTGCATTATAGTGATGATGACTTTGTTTCTCGATCGCTTGGATAGACTCAAAGGGAGATTTAAACTGGCTGAGGTCAGCTTCACATCGAAGCTCTAGGGCAGTAGTACGGGTACATACGCTTCATAGATCAAGCCAATAATCGCAAGGGTCATCGTCGCGCTACATGCGGAACTTGTCACCATAGCTAACGTAGTTGGCAGGTCCGGTTCGTTGCGTTTGGACAGGTAGTAGGCGTCAGAAACAATCCGGAAGACGAGGAAGGTTACTAGGATCGGCCAGCACATGTTGCCAGCCTTTCCATGTTTGTAGGCAATGTAGAGAGTAGGAAATAGTAGAATGCTGAAAATAACAAGTGCAGCACAAGACAGACCGATGCATTCGGCCGATGGCAAACTTGGAGTTCCAGAGTCTGTGGCGGACATCTTTGACGGCGGAACGCAATGTTGATTCGCTGTAACGAGAATCGGACCAAACCCTTTCGTCGAGGCTTGCGGTGAATAACTGGTTATCTTGGTTGAAAGACGTCGAAAAGCAGCACTTGAGGAAGGAGTTGCGTTCTTATAGCCAATCCAAGAACAAGCTTGTCATAATTATGCAAAGATCCAATGGTCCGGATCCTGAGATCATTAGATGTATGACATCCTGCAATTGACAACGCAGTCGGGCTGTGCTGGTTACTGAGACAACGGCGGGAACTATCTTTACTGAGCCTAAACTCAACCTCCAATGGGATTTCCAATTGCCGGAACGACTGCAGACAGCCAATCATCTCGTGAACTGGTACAGAGAACCTTATGCTCAGCTACATTAGCGTCACTAAGATGTTACGAAACTACGTGGCTGAGCTACTCCTGTCGATCCTTATCCTTTAGGAATCAGTTTCGGAGAAGATTCCGGAGACCAACAGTGGTACCCGCCTTGTTGATTAAGCCTCCCCGTTATGAGTTGATTCGTGTCTGCAAGTGTATAACTTCCTATGACTAAGCGGCCGTTTACAAGCACCCCTGTTGATTGTGGATAGCCAGAGGTCGTATCTTTTTATAGCAGACTTAGAAAAGAGACGCGACATGAGATGAGACTCGTGAGTTACGCGTCTCTCATTGACCGGAGAGGACATCCGCCATGGAGAGCATTCTCAGTATATATATCTAAACCATTTTCAGCAACATTCAAAGATTGGGAAGCTTCATACAGACCAGAGGTACACATTCGTTTATTTTCCTTCTGCTTCCGTTCTTGAACGTGCTCGGGCACAAACACTTACATGCGATGATTTTTCATTCCAGCGACTCTTCTGACGCTTAACCTCGCCGTCAACTCGGCTGAACAGAAGCCCTTAGGCACATGCGATGCTTACCTCTGTTATCTGGCCGACTGTCGGCAGCCAGGTAGTTTGAAGTCCATAGCAATAGGTGGACTGTCCTCTTTAGTCGCAAGAAGAATTCCTTGCCAAAAGTGGATGTGTGTGTTCCCAGTAGATTGAACCATTTCGGAAACCCTCTCGTCGCCAGCGAATGGGTTACTATAAGTGCCAAACAGAGGCTTCCTGGCTGCACGCTCAAGAACAAATCTCGGCGTACGCACGAACTTCTGTTTGAAGTCGCAAACGGCGTTGGAAATCCTCCAGGCGTCAATAGCACCATCGCCATTGATCCATGTATCTTTTCCGATACGGTTAGCATAGGTTGAGTCGCAAATGACACGATAGAAAGTTCCGTCCAGGTCAGGAGAAATGGTGCCGTGGACAATGCAAGACGCAACCTCTGCATCGAACCTGGTGGGGAAGTTGACATGGATTGAAGCCATTCCATCGGCCTTTGCGTATTCATACTCCTGGGCAACAGGAAGTCCTCCCAGCTTGGCTCCTACACTGGCTGAAGGTGGAGGGGGGGGGGGTGGGAGAGCATTGTCGCTGGTTATTTGAGTTTTGAGGGGCTCAATGGTCGGGCACGTCATGTGCCGCACCACCTCCTCTCGTCGTATAGAGAGAGTAGATTACCCATTGCTGCACGCACCAGTGACAACTAGATGAGAGGTTGCCGATAATGCCCCGGCCTGCATCCTTAGCTTCAGGGTTTACCCCACAACGCGGATATGCTGAGTGGCTCAAAGGATCCGGGCGGCCCGAGACACCAAAGGAATCCTCGTACTCTTCCGGTATTGCCCCGGGCTCCGGATTTTCAAAGTGGGACGCCAGCATTTATTACGGTGGTTCTCCAACTTTAGGACGATCGGTATCTCGATTCTCGATTAAGAACAGCCTGAGTAAGAATATCTCAAGAATTTCTTAATACAGCAAATTCCGCACATCGATACTGTTAAGTCTAACAACCTACTGCTCGAGGACTACCATCTCAACAAAGGAGCCCATCACAACATGTCCGTGTGGGAGCAATTTGAACAGCAGAGATGGATTGACGGAGCCACGGCTGTGCATGTTCTCATCTCTTTTGCTGCCCTCGCTGTAAGTTTCTTACCTCGCTTGTTGTGTTGGTTTTTCTTTTCCTTCCTTTTTCTAATTTATATCATCCTATCACGGGTTGCGAATGACGAGACACATAAACAGAACAAAGTCTTTGATCCCGATGTCTTACAGCAGTCTTATGTATCTAGGTTATCTATCAGCTTATCAACTCTTACTATTCCCCGATCAGCCATTTTCCGGGTCCGACTTGGGCAAAACTGTCGTCGTTTTGGCTGGCATACCAGTGCCGGCGTACCCGACGCTCGGAAGTAGTTATGGAACTGCACAAAAAATATGGCGACTTTGTCCGGATCGGTCCCAATCATGTGTCCATCAATAACCCTGGAGCAATACCACTAATCTATGGTCACAAAACCGGGTTTACCAAGGGTCCGTTCTACGATGCATTCGTACAAGTAACGCCAGTCGTATTCAACGTCAGGAGTGTGGAAGAACATGTACGAAAGCGGAAGTATATCAATGCTTCTTTCTCTTCTAGAGCTTTGCTGGATTTTGAACCTTATATGGATAAAGAGATTCTGGGTTGGAAGCGCAAATTATTTGGGATGTTGCAAGAGAACAAAGCTAACCTTGATTTTGTCGTCTGGAGTAGGTGCTTCAACAGTTTCCATAGTCCGCAAATTACTAACTAACGGCTATTTGTACCTAATAGCTAATTTCCTCGCTTTCGATGTCGTTGCCAGCTTCGCTTTCGGATCGCCTTTTGGCTTCGTGGAAACTGGCGAAGACACTGATGGCCTTATCCAGATCATCGACGCCCGAGGCGAGTTCATGAACGCGATCGGATCACTCTCTTCAATTCTTAGACCGCTGATGAGATACCATCCATTTGATTCGTTCTGGAGACAAGGCTACAAGGCTCGCGCCGGCCTCGAGTCCATTGGGCGAGAGGCATATCAGAGGCGGAAATCCTCGACCGGGAATCGCAAGGACTTGATGAGTTACCTACTCGCCGCAACGGATCCTAGTACTAAGAAATCTATTGACGAAGACGAAATTATAGCTGAATCAATTAGTTTCATTGTTGGGGGAAGCGACACCACAAGCAGCACTATGACAAATTTCATTGACTTTGTTTCTCGAGACACCAAGTTGCAATTCCTCTTACAGCAGGAACTTGACTTTTTCTTTCCTGGGGAGCCTGCAGAAGACTGGGTTCCCAGTGAAAGGGAGACAAGCAGACTGCCACTGATGGTCGCCACGTTGAGGGAGGTTATGCGTTTTAGGCCAACAAGTGCGACGGGTCTAGAGCGAATCACTCCCACGGGGGGTAGAACTGTGGTTGGACAGTTCATCCCCAGCAAGGTGAGACCAATACACTGGCAAAAATGTGAAGACACGATCAGCCGATTGCTAAACCTGGGTTAAGACCTTTGTGAGTGTACCAACCGTAGGCGTTATGATGGACCCTCGGGTATTCGACTCCCCAGAGAGGTTTAGACCGCAAAGATGGCTGGAACCGGGAGCGAACAAACTTCTCGAGAACTTTTATCCCTTTTCCACTGGTCCTAGGGCTTGTATTGGAAGAAAGTAGGTTGGCTCGTTTGTCTTATGCACAGATTCGCTAACGGGTTATAGTTTTGCTTGGATGGAGATCTTAAAAACGACTGCGGTTATACTAAAGCTATTTAGTATTGAAAGGACAAATATTAACCCCACAGTGATGAAAGAAGGGTTCTTTAATAAAGCTGCCGAATGCGAAGTAAAAATAAAGAGGAGAGAATTTTAACAGGGAGAGTGAGTAGGGAGTATAATATATCTTATTTTTTATTTCTAAATATTTATATATCTTAATTTCATTATCCTCACTTGCCTCAAATAAGAATTTGCCGACATACTTATTAAAAACATCAATAAAGGCTAGCTAAGGATATACCTAGTGAACCAGGGTTTGCAACAACGATCTGCATTCCTGACTATCACATTACATTGCAAGACAATAAACCAGAGTTGAACATCTTGGTAGCAGGGTTGCTCAATTTCTATTAAATGAGTTATCATGTTCGGGAGAGATCGGCCATACTGTCATTGTCTACTAAGTGTGTTTGTTGAAGAAGCTCACGACCGTCTTCAGATCGGGGGTCATTTCTCATGACTACCTAAATAAGCCCTAATTTACAAGCCGAGATATTGGCGAAGTCCTGAACAAGCAACTAATCTTTATATCATTATCGCGAGTTGCTACAAGGCGACATGCCTTGAAATGAGAATACACAATATCCAAACGCATATTAACCGAGACTGCCTCGTTTTGGGCCTTTATCTTTCGCCCGGAGCAAAGGCATTCGACTTTACTACGGGTGGATCTTCTTCTGCTACAGTTGAAGTTAGTCTAATTCCAATTGATATTTCTCTTCCCGAAGCCTTTTGGCGTCTTATACCAATAAATTCTGCTCTTGCAATAACTGATTCTGCTGCGCCAGCAAAAAAAAGCATTTTTCTCCTTGTACGGCTTTGATACTTTACTTCTAACTCGGCAAACTGATTCCGGTGTCTCGTAGGCTGCTCAGTGAGAAGGTCCTTCCACGATCCTTACAGCGCAAAATTATACCATTCTTGCAATAATGCGCGATGTTCTCTCCCCTTTGTCTTCCGACATCAAGTCTTGCCACTGGCATAAAAAAGTTAACCTAGGCTGTACTGACAATTGCAAACTGGAAATAATAATTGTTGGTTCTCAATTCTGTCTTGTCCGCCTATATTCTGAAGTTTAAACGATGGGGCAGCTGATATGATTCCAGTAACACTACATATATATATATAGAACTACTCAACACGAAGCAGCTCTCGAAATCGGTTCGTCATAATCTCACAATAGTCACCCCTTTTCTCGGCTTTAATCCCCAATTTAAGAGATAGGCGCACAGCTTCTGGTATCCCATCTTGATTTAGCTTGAAAGGACGTTCCGGCATCAGTAGTATGGCTGGTTTTGGCTCCTTCATCAAGAAGTTTCTGAGAAATCTCCGAGCGACGGTGTTTTCAACGCAGCTTGGAGAGGTGCTTTGTGATGACCAGCCTCTTGATCGACATAAGCTCCTTTCATGATAAGAAACCGAACAACCTCTTCATTGACACGAGCTCCTTTTTCGATGAGTAACTGAACAGCCTCTACATAGCCAGTCATTGATGCAAATTCAACAGCTGTTCCAGCGTAACCTTAATTTGCAAGGTAACCGCCTTCTTGGTTGATATTAGCACCTTCTTTAAGGAGCAGCTTGATAATCTCGATGTGGCCGAATGCTGATGCTGCTTGAAGAGCTGTTCCGTAGTAGCTACTTTCTTGATTAGTATTAGCACCTTCTTTAAGAAGTAGCTTAACAATCTCGATATGGCCGGATGCTGACGCTGCTTGAAGAGCTGATTGTGCTTGAAGAGCTGTTGCATGGTTATCACCTTCTAGATCAACATTTGCTCCCTTTTTGATGAGTAGCTCAACAATCTCAAGATTGCCACGCACTGAGGCAGCTTGAAGAGCTGTTCCGTAAGAACCGCTTTGCTGGTTGATATCAGCTCCTTTTGTAATGAGCAGCTGTACGATTTCAAGATGGCCCTGTATTGCTGCAGCTAGAAGAGCCGTCCCGAAATCACCGGACTCTTGTCTTATATCAGCTCCTCCTTCAATAAGCCTCTGGACAATCGCGAGATGGCCGTGTAATGACGCAGCTTGAAGAGCTGTTTCACCATAGCTCGTCACTTTGTTGAGAAAGAACGGCTCAGCTCGAGTGCATGCATTATGTGTTGCGGCTGATTCTTTTGATAGACCAACATCTACGAGAGCATCGAGAATTGAAGTTAGTCCAAAATATGAGGCATAGTAAAGTGGTGCTGGCCAACTTTCTCCGAAGCCGCGCCTCGATATCCATTTCTCAAATACATCGCGTTTCCCGCAAAAGAGACGAAGAGCTTCTGCCCTTGTTGAGGAACTAGGAGTGCATTCTTTAAAATGATCGACCCAATAGTGTGTTGCATAATCCTCAAAGGATATATAGGCGGGTGGAGAAGATGTTGAGCTCCTCGGCTCGAGTATTGAGGGTTCCAACAGAAAGGTGAGGCAAGTACCCGCTATTTGATCATTGGCATCTTGCATGCTCACGTGTGAAAACTGACTAGATCTTGTAAGTCTTTGGACTTTTGTATCCGATCTGATTTCGGAAATTCCTGGACGGAAAAATGAGCGATCCGCACTACCTCGTAACGATTACCGATGGTATTAGGAAAAGTGAAGTCCATTCTGTTCATACCATGGTCGGATTGATCAAGAAATCGAATATCAATATCTATTAATCCGGCACATATCTGCTGAAGATCTTCGCTGCTCTTGAGTTGGCGTTCTGAATTGTACTTCGGCGAATCGCCCAGCTCCACGGCTATCGCTTGCATAAGCTCTTCCACGAGCAGGAGACGCTTTGCACAGCAAAGAAAGTTCAAGGCACGCTGGGCATCCTCTCGGTACCTGGGATCCAGGTCTCGAAGCATGCGTGCATATGTCTCATCTAAACTCTTTGGGAGTGATTGGAGAGTGCGCTTTAGATTGTATTCACTTGTTGGGCACCTAGCTAGTGCCGCGAACTGGCATTCTACCCAGCGGAATCTGTAATGAGTTAGAAAATCAAAGACATAACCTAGTTGATTGATTAGGACTTACACGCCTTGGGCCCCATCGACGAGCGCGGCTTCGATCTGATCATAGTGATCTTTCCACTTACGAAACCTCTGGTGAGTACGGATATGCTGAGATACAAAAATGTTGATATCCTTGTCAATCGATTCATTTCTCATCTTTATCATAGTTTCACCGGAAGATGTACTGAGAAGCGATGAACGAACATCTGGAGTAGTCTCTACTGGATACGATGAGATGCAATCGAGGCTCGCCCCAATCTCTCATCTCGGCTAGAGCATCCAGAACTTCATCTCGGTACATTACCGAAGGGCTTTCGTCTAAAGCATCAATTAGAATATAAACATCATCCTTGAAACTGAGCACAAGTTGATGTAGACATTCTAAGAGGCCTTGATCAGCGGCAGAGTGTGACGGAGAACGCCTCCATAGCCTCGAAAGAGGGTCATCCTTTTGATCGAGTTGGCTGGATAACTGCAAGATGATGGAGCGAAGCATAGCTGAGCAGTTTTGTTTGGTTTCATCGTTGAAAGTAAAGAAGAAGAAAGCAATGGCGATTCCTTGCTTTAACTGACGATGACGCTGCGTATGCTCGATGATAGTCGTCATCAAAACAGACTTGCCACAGCCAGCGAAGCCGACAATCCAAAGAAAAGAAGCGGGCTTCACCAACCAGTCTTGGAATTGCGGTCATTCAACGAACCAGCTGCCTGTGCCGATGTGCTTTTTCTTAGCGGCCTCATTGAAATTGATGCTGGCGTCTGGGGCATTAATCCACGACCTGATCTCACTACTAACAGAAGGGGCCTCCATGAGCTTCAGCAATACTGCTACATCATGCTGCACTCTGTTCAGATTTCCATTCTGAAGAAGCTGTAATGCGAGCGATATGACTTGCACTGAGTCTTCAATGTCAGCCTCCAGCTTTTGCAGTGTGCTCTTTCTCAATGGATAGACAAGCCGGCGGCCGAAACCATGCAAGCTCGCAATAACATCGCGATCAGACGTTTTCCTGAGCTTGTTCAACTGCTCTTCCAGTTCCTGGATGGGCTCGTAGGAATCTTCCACATATGAATTCACTTTATCCAGAAGATCACCGTCTTTGGCGTGAGATTTTCTACTGCTGAGTAAGATTTGCAAGTTCTCTAGCAGATCCAAGAGAAGTTCAAGCTTCGTGGTTGTGTGGACGACATCTTCAGATTGGCCACGATATGCCTGATAATACTGTATGAGGCCTTGGGCGGCTGTGAGACCTAGTGACACAATTCCTACAGCGCTGCCGGCAACGGATAACGGGTCTGCCATGTTGGCATATGAAAGCTTTATCCGGTACTGCTGGTAGATGATCAGTGATAGCCCGGCTCCAGGGGGGTGCAGGAGGAGCTGAAAGGCGGGTGAATGTAGAGGAAGAAACTTCGCATGTGAGATCTGGCAAGTTCCATGTTTCTAGCACACTCTTTTCTAAGGTATGAAAAGATTGGGTCTTGCTGCCCAACCTGTGTGGCTATGTCTGCCGACAATATGCATGGTAAGGCTGTACGCAGGATGTCTCATCTGACCGAAAGTGCACATTGCGTCATTTAAATGCAGAGCAGTATACCATCTAAGCGGGGGTTGAAATTTTAATTTTTCTAATCGGAATTTGCTACCCAAGTATTCACTTCTCTTGTTCGTTCTTTATCATTCGCGAATAGTCTGTTGTACGATTGTCAGGCGCTTCGTGGTGGTTCGTGTGACACCCTACAGCAAGAGCCAGTTGAGAGACAGCTAAGCTGCTGCGTGTTTTGCATCTGGACTAACTAGTTCTAAAGTGACTGCATACAGTAAGTGAGAGCTATACAGTTATGCGGCAACTGCTGAAAAAAAAAGGGGAAATTCCCAAACACCAAGAATTCAACAACTTGACACCATACCCAATATCACAACACATTATAAAGTGACTGCATACATCTCCAACTTGCTGGATATCGAAAATCAATAAAGTAAGACTGTAATGCATTCAGAATTGTTCTATCTTTAAATAATCACGGCGACAGTGGTAGTTGGAAACTCAAAAACTGATACCGAGCTCTATCTTTCTGAGTATTGAGAGTGTGTTGAGTTTTCTGGCCAGTAGGATCCTTGCAAGAAGAAGGTATAAGCGAGGGTTAGCTGCCAGCCATTTTCACAAATTTAGTAATTCTTGGCTTTTAATCTACCTTCTTCTTGAAATCGTGATATTTGACTCGTTATTTAACCGCCAATTTGGCTCGTAAGAAGATCAGGATGGTCTTATTCAATTGATCAAATGCGGGAGGTCCTAACCAAACACCAAACACACAGAAATTAATTGCGGTTGTTGGTTTTGACTACACAATTTGGTTGCAATTTCCCTTGACTGGCGCCGCCATCGCGATCACAGACCTCTCACAGGCACGGGTTATGGTGTTGTTCGTTGGAAACCCTCGCCGGCACTCAGTTTACCTGCCTATCCCATTTAACTTAGGCAATACTGAGAAGAGAGCCTCCCATTGTGTTGTCTTTCAGTGTGTTTTAAAGGTGAAGAATCTTTTTTTCTCTCTAAAACTATCCTCTATCGAAACGAGCCCTGAATTCTTCCACGTCTTTTCCTCTCTTCGTGTCATGCTGCCCAACGTGTCTCTATCGTCGCGATAAATTAGGCTGTCCTTGTCAGTGTCAGTGCTCTGGCAAAGGGGCTACTGGTACTTGCTGGGTTGCTTGGTATATTGAAGTGTTTGGATTGAAAACGAACGAAGGAAGCCAGGTGAAAGAGTAGCTTAAATAGTCATTCGAAGAGCGGCTCATCCTGACGTCAAGTGAGTTATCGTTATGAAGGTTTACGGAGTATTCCTTCCGCATAACTGGAGTCTTGGGCTAGCGAAGCTAATAATAACCTTTCTATTCATTGTGTTGAGATGTCGGGTCTGGCATCTCTATTGTTGTTTAACTTTATACTCGAACTCTCCTCCGTACTGAGAAGAGAGCTTTCCCATTCTATGGAAACCATTCATATTGTCCGACACCATCATCAGGACTAATTTCTAGCGACTTGAGCATATATTACCTCCAAATTCATATCCACTAAAGCCAAGACGTATCCCTTATATAGTTGGTATCAATAACATGCAAACACTAATTAACCCATTTGTGCCCTTCTCCCTTTTCCTTCTGGAAAAGGGATTGCTCCTAGTTCTCGCACCCTGCACGTATATAGTCGGGGTTGGGCTCGTACGTGATAAAGATCTCCACCGTCACCTTGATAGATCTGTCCACATGGAGCATATTAAGCCACTTGCTGCCCACTTTGTCTCTCCATTCTTGTCCCAAACAGCCGCAGCATACCACGAAGAGAGTGTGCTCCTGGTTCTGCTCTGCGTATACCAGTTCCATGCCTGTGGGGTCTGGTATCCGCTCTCGAAGGATATGGACGACGCCACTTCCCGTTTCAAAGTCTATTTCCACCTTCCAGACTGTACCACTGATATAACTACCGATGTAGGCAGTGGCACCATCTCGAGTGATTGCCATGCCGTCCGCATTTGCAAGGCCACTCGCCACAATTTCGCTGGCGTTCGTGGACCCCAGATCTTGGCCGTCCTCAGTCCATCGGACAGGGAGACGGCAAAGCGTTCCTCTGCTTGTGTTGGTGTAGAACAAGTAGTTGCCAAGGACCCTTATACGGCTAATACCAAGGGCATCTTTCCTAGTCGCGGGTCGCATCGACTCATCCCCGTGAAAGATGGAGAGCGTCCCCGTTTCCACATTGATGCGGTAAATACAGCCCGCACCAGAGTCGGCAACTAGAAGGGTGCGATCTGATGCAGAAGTCATCCCGATGCAAAGTTGAGCCTCTGGTATATCGGCGGCGTTCGTGACCTCGGGCTTAATATCCCCAGTGGCGTCTCCAGCGGAAGGAACTACTCGCCAAACCGCAGTGTTGTATACTTCCGGCGTCTCTAGATCGACAATCGCTGTGAGAACGGCATATTCCTCACGCGTGGTGCCCTGTAACCGGCAAATGTTGAAGACTGAGGTAGCGTCAGGGAACGAGTGGACGATCTTGGGTTCTAAGCTGGGACAAGGATTGCTGTGAGTCTTGGGATGCTGAGTGTTGTACAGTTCTGGGCCATTGAGGCGGGGGAGAAGTATATCGCCATTCGGGCGGATTGAAGCCGCCATGGGCCAGGTTTCTCGGGGTAACTCATCGATGAGAATTATCTCCTGAAGGCCACTCTTGACCGTGGGCTCGGAACTGCTATTTGTCCCTACGTTGTTGAGGTGGCCGTTTACACCGATAGTGGATATACCTGTGCCGTTGGCAGGTATTTTGTCGCTGCTTATCGTCATGGTATGTGACTAATGGGATGATTACAGCTGATGTCTCTGCCGATATGAGCTAATGCGATGGCATCCGGTGCTTTAGGGTCGGGGAATTGTGTCTCTCTGCCTCTGGAGTTGCAGCTGGGAAAATATCACGAGGTCGAGGCTTTTGGAATACAAGGTGGAATG
This sequence comes from Clonostachys chloroleuca, assembly GCA_037952775.1. Taxonomy (NCBI): domain Eukaryota; kingdom Fungi; phylum Ascomycota; class Sordariomycetes; order Hypocreales; family Bionectriaceae; genus Clonostachys; species Clonostachys chloroleuca. The sequence goes on from JBANAY010000003.1 coordinate 36,412,957, forward strand.
AATGAATTAGGCAGATCAAATCTGAGAGGAAATGGAGATGGATAGAAGCAGGAAGGGCTGCATATAGCAGTTTTTGAGTTGGCCTGGGGGCGGCGTAACGAGGGAGGAAACGCCGGGATGATGCCGCAGAGCGGGCGACCTATTTCATGGTCCTGGGCCCTTGTCCGCGGAGGAGGGTAGGGGCTCAACGGGAGTGAGTGTCCATCGCCTCTCCTAGCCTAGGGCAGGTATCGAACCGGGATACGTTCCATTGACATGGACGGTGGCAAGGCTGGGATTACCTGGGCAGGTCTGCTGACAGCAGAGATCTAGAGACCCGGTCATGGAACTCGTTGTCTGCTCCCCAAGGAGGTAATTTCAAGCGTGCCCTGTAGTGACTGGGGGACGGCTAGGACTGCTGACAGGCAGTGCGACGAGCTAAGATGAGAGCTGGTGGTCATGGTTGGTCCCAATGCCACGGTAGCTGAGGCCATCCAATGATGCTCGACACAACACCGGGAGCTAGCGTAAAGCCTGTGGCTGGCAGTTAGGGGCCTCCTTAGTGCTACGGAAGGCCGGGAAGAGGCTGCCAGGGCAGAGTTGGGGTGTCGCAGCCGCAGCGCATCCGCGAATCCGCCTCCGTGCCGACGTGTCTCGGTCTACGGGTGCTACGGAACTGAATCGACTGGCGGCAGCGTCAGCGTAGTGGGTGGCTTTCGGATTTGAATTCGTCCTCTGCACAGCAATATACGTATGCAGCGGGCGGAGCAGCACGACAGGAAGGGTTTCATTGCCTCTTTTTGTCCTCGATCCTTTCACTCAAAGGTAATTATTAATATTAAACCTACAGGCAGTCCTTGTCCTTGGGGGCGGATGGCGGTTGCCCCACCTCACTTCTCGGGCGTTCCTTCCTCCGAACAGATCGGTTAGAATGAGCCACTACGGGGAGCAGAAGCACTTGTTCCCATGCTGGAAGCAGATTAATCGTCTGTACCTTCCTTGAGCATCAAAACAGATGTCTGAGGCACATTCTTGTATTTTCTCTGCAGCAGCGCTCGTCTCGAACGTTCTTCAAGCATCCATCTTTCGTATCCCTTTGCCCACGGGCCGGACCAGGCTGACATCGATGATCGAGCACAGAGCCACAGACGCTGACGTAGTCGAGACCCTGAAGATGCACCAGCCGGGCACCTATTTCTTGCACAGCGATAAATTGCGTTGATCCTCGCCCCTCCCCTCACCCTGGACGATTTTGCCCCGTGCACAAGCCGACCTCTGTCATGGTTCGAACCCACGCGCTTCCCAGCGCCTGGGTCACTAGTGGTAGAGCAGCGTATGGGGTGGGTTTGATGTCATCCCCCGACTGACTATTTTCCGCGGGAGTGGTGGTCATTGGTCCCAGCTCGAGAAGCGCGATCAACGACAGCCACCAATTGTGCATGTGCTTGTATATGCACCTCCCCGTTTACCCCCCACGCACATGGATAATACCGACCGCCAGGATAGAGCAAGGTAACCCAGCCCGTCATTTATCAGCCAGAGCCTTAAATTTTCGGATGCAGTTGATCCAATTGGACTGTTGGTGACCCCAATCTACTCCGCGCTGCTCATAAACTGAACCCAACCCCCATGATCTCACGGCGTCCCTAGCCAAGGGGTTTTGAACAAGAATATGATTTTGGCTGTTACTTTGGAACTCAGTGGGGAGACTTTCCTCATCGAGAATTGCCTGATGCTGCGTGAGAGACAGACGTCGAGCTTTCCTGCCATATAACAGACCGTTAATTCTCACGAAAGCTTAGGTTGATATACGTGCAATCCATTGCAGGGGAGATGCCTTCAGCCGTAGTGGGCTTAAACGCCGGGAGTCGGCCCTGGGCGGCCGTGGATCAAAAGAGTCACGAGGATCGCAACAACCTATCCCATCCTCTAAAAAGTTTTTAATGGTGCCAAGTCCCCGGTCGCTGTCTCTGACCGGAATGACCCCGGGGAAACAAGACGTTGAGCCAAATTGACGGATAGGCTGACATGGGAGAGACACCGCGGCGGAGTCCTGCTGTCCCGCGATCCCTGGCTTGACAGCTACCAACCACTGAACCCTTGCTGTTCATGTTTATGGTACCGAGCTCCCGGCGGGACTACTCCTGGTGCATAGGAGCTAATTTTAATAGGGAATTCTGGGAAAGGGACCCGCGTAACGCGTCGGCTACGAACTGACCACGGCTCCCAGGCTCAAGAGGCATATGCCGGTCAGGGGGTTCGTGATAATCCGGAACCAGGGAAATTTCGGCCGTGGCTATTACCGCCTACAGGTGGAAACAGCTGGGATTAGCTGCTGCTTTCCGGTTGTCCTTCTACGACACAGGGCCTTCTTCCTGAAGACTGAGGCTGTGAACCAGGTGAGAGATGGCCTACATTCCTTGAATTTTACTGAACTTACACATTAACTTCCTCGTGATGATTCCACGCTGGATGATAAAGAAGATGCGTGGCTGAAACATTTTGTAGGGGGATAAGGCTTCTAATTGCTGTTTATGTGAAGGCTTTGTTATCCATTACGCTGGTGCTTGTGCTGGTTCCCCTTACTTGAGCAAGCATATGACATGGAGTTGAAGTATGGGCCTGAATTTTGATCTGCCGCGGCCACTGAACCAGCATGTCGGTGACTGATCTGTCAGTTCAATTCCCGTTTTGCCTTCAGGCAAGCCCCAGAATAATTTTGGAGCAGCGAAATGAAGGGAGCCGGGACATCCTTGCCACTAGGCTTGGTAGCACTTGTCCCACAAAGAGGCGGAGATGGAGCCATCATTGACATCAAAATGATGGTAGCATAGGGGTAAAATAGCCAAGACTGTGATTCACGGCGGGGCTGATATCAGTTGGGGGGAGAAATATGTGGCTTCATGCGGAGACATTCGTGGGGACGTTTGGAGGTCCATCCAAGCATCCCTCGGCCGTCCTTTGCCACCCTCCGAGCTGATGAGACCCATGTGCAGGTACCCAGGAGAAGATTCAAGTCTATTTCCACCCTATGTACAGCGAAATGAATACCTGCAGTTATCAGGAGATCAAACACGTCACTTTGGTTTCCCGCGCGGAACTGTAGAGCGCTTGACTCAACCTACAGTCCAAGGCCGCTTATGAATGCTCATCAATCACCATATCGAGTAAGATACTCCTTAAGGCCACTACTTTCAGGTAGGTTTCGGTGGACATGCTGATCTCATTCGTTGATTCCATGATCCCCAACCTCTTACCAAGGTCCTGAGCACCCGTCTGACACTATCCACCCGCGGAAGCAACCCCCTGCGTCCCAAATCGCAAATCAACCTCTTTTCGGAGGCCCTTTCTCCCGACGGGTTGGATGGATGGGGAGTCGTACGATTGCTGTAGGGCCTAGTGGGTGTCATTGAAATTAAGACATTCAAACATCAAGCTGCTTATTCTTGAGTCTGCAGCCGGTATTGCCAGATTTTTGAGGTGCCAATAGTACATGCCTGAGAGACGATAAAGCGTATATTGTTACTTTATTTTGATTCATATTGCTGGATCTTTCTAACAATCGTAGGAATTAACTAGCCTGTCTATTCACAACCACTTCTAGTAGACCGAACCATCACCGTCAAAGAACTCCTCGTCCAGGATGGGCAGCAGCTCCCGCTGCCCAGCCCACTGCTCCTTGGCCGTGGGGAGGATCAGCTCAGGAGGCAGCACGAACCCGTAGTCGCCCAGGTCCCGCAGCTCGACCGTGTAAGAAAACTCAGCGCCGCCAATACTATAAACGTGGTCAGGGGCAGCGCCCGTGGTGGCGTAGAGGACGGCGCCGCTGGGTCCGAAGGTGTAGGTGGTGCGGTTGGGCGAGGAGTCGCGGATGGCCTCGCTGACGACGGAGGCGGCCTTGGTCCACTTGCCGAGCTCGGGTGCGTAGAGGGTCTCCTTGTTGCCGAAGGGGGAGAGGATGTACTGGCCGTAGCTGTGCCAGTCGATGAAGAGCTTGATCTTGGAGGTGTCGCGGAGCTTGCGGACGAGCTTGTCGAGCCCCTTGTTCTCGGGGGTGTCGGAGGGGGCTTCACCGCGGTAGGTCTGGGAGCACGGGTTGGTGGAGGCGCCGCGCGGGTTGGTGTCCCAGCCGAACTCCCAGTTGCGGTTGATGTCGCGGCCGTAGCAAGATGGGTTGGTGGCGTTGGGGGGCGCGGGTTGTCTGTTCTTGCGCCAGAGGCGGTCGGATGTCTGGGAGTAGACGAAGCCTGGAGTGAGGTTTGTCAGTGCCATTGGTCTTGATAACGGGAGGGAAGAGACTGGGTTGCTTACCGTCGGGGTTCACGAATGGGAAGATCCAGAAGTCGTATTTGTCCAGGGCGGTTGTGACGATGCTATCATTCTTGGCGTACCCGTTGATGAGCTGCAGCGTGATGTACTCGACGACCTGATGAATGTAGTCAGCACAGTTGATCAATGAATAACGAGGATAGCGGAAGATATTTACTGGAGCGGCAATCCATTCGCGAGCGTGGACAGTGCCGTGGTAGAGAACGGCTGGCTTCCCCGGGCCGGCCTTGCCATACAAATGAATACCGAAGATGTCGCGTCCCTCGTACGACTGGCCCGAGGAGACAATCTCGGAATTATCGGGGAATCTCTTGTGCAGCTCGTCAAAGTAGGCGATGTGGTCCGTGTAGTTGTGGTACGAAGCAAACCAATCCTCGTCGTCCCGGACGTTGAGGCGCTTCGAGACACCCGCCGACTCGCTCTGGACAGAAGCGCCAAGGTCCTCGTGGAGGATCTTGTGCTCGAGGTGGAGAGCCTCGAATGCCGACACCTCGCTGGGGGAGACGAGGATGTCGATGTGGTACAGCCCATCGTCGTTCCAGCGCTCATAGCTGGCCAGGCCGGCATCGAGCTTGCTCCGGACATCGGCTGGGCGGCCGTGCGTCCAGATCCGGTAGACCTTGAAGCCGTCGTAGGAGACGCGGTCGACGTCTTCCTCCGTGGTGGGAGCAGCGAGGGCGCTCCCTGCGGCGAAGAGAGCCAGCAGAGTGGCTTTGAAGAACTTCATCTTCAAGATTGATTGAAGAATGGATGGAGGCTAGAGCAACAACTGACCGCTCGACATGAACACGGAGCAGATACGAGGAGGGTTCGACATAGCGTGAAGGTGTGTCCTTTATATTTTATTGTTGAATGCCAGCCAAGAGCTTGTTTGCTTACCGTCCATCCATGCCGAGACTGGCACTGCGTCGTGCGACCAACATTTTCTGCATCACGACATCAATCAAAACATCACGGCTTCGTCCAACAAGGAAGGAGATGAACGGGAAATGAGAGCCCAGACCCCCGCCTTGCCTCCAGTAATTGAGGCAGTTCATCGCAGGCCCGCAGATCTTGAGCTATCAACCATCTTCATTCGTTCGAATTGTCGTCATCGCTGCGCCCACAACCTGTCCCTCCTGCAGGAACTTCTGCCGGGCACGTCGGTTGCACAGCAATACGATGCACCGACTGCCGGCTGCTTATGAGGAAGCCCATCGCCACTGGTGGGCTGGTGATGGACCTTCCTTGTCGGGATAGCTGGTGCCTCTTGTGCTCACGAAAGCCAAGCTTTGGCGTCGTTGTCGTGCTTTAGCCCTGGTGATGGCGCAAACTCTGCTGATGGCAGAGAGGTCTATTGTTTTGGGCAGTCCAGCTGAATCAAAAAGATCGAATTAACTCTAAATGATGCTGATCGGTCTAATGGTAACGCTAATGCATAGTAAGATATATCAAGGGTCAAAGGATGCTTGAAGGAAGTCAGATACAAGACACGCAGCAGCCCAAAAGAGATCGTCATCATCATCATCGCCGCGTGATCATCCATCCCTTACTTGATCAGACTCTTCAACCTCTCCGACTCGACTGCGCGATAGTACGTGACGCTTTCTCTTGCCTCCGCCGTGATCTTAGGAATGTCCGTCTCTCCCGTCTTGACAGCCTGCTCCATTGCCGATGCCAGAGCCTCGCACTCCCAGCACCCGCAAATCCTGTACTCCTTGCCAAAATGTTTGTGATATAGATCCGCCGTCCTGTCAAACCCGTTCTCCAGCGCCACGCTCGCAACAGTATCGTCGTGATTGATGAACCTCCCAACCCGCGCCTCCATGTCTTTCCCGTACTGCGACGCCGCGCACTGGTGCGTGTGCCAGACCAGGTCGACATCCAGCGTCGGCACCATCATCAGATCGGGCACCCGCCGCATCAGCTCGCAGAACCGGTCGTAGCGCGCCGCGGCCCTCGCCAGCGTCCCCTCGAGCGCCGGGCTGCGCACCCACAGCAGGTCGTGCATCCTCTCCACGAACCTGAACTGCCGCAACACCGCCTCGCGCAGCTGGTTGGCGAGCTGCGGACGCACGTCGAGGAACTTCTGCGCGTACACGGGGATCGTCCTGTCGCCGCCGCCCTCCCTCTCCGAGTCGGCGTCGTGCTCCGTCTGCGGCGCCCGCGCCGTCGCCCGCCCGAACTCGAAGTCGCTCAGCCCGACGAGCATGTTCTTCTTTTTTGACCCGGGCCGCAGGCGGACGGGCCAGTCCTCGAACTGGATGAGCAGGTGCGCCGCCATGCCCGTGTCGGCCTCGAACCGGGTCCTGTCCGCCGGCGCCAGGGACAGCTCCCAGGTGTGCGTGTCCACGGCGGCATGGACCAGCTCCCACGGGAACTTGAGGTCGGCTATGGGCTCCTCCCGGAAGTACCTGCTGAGCATGCTCGGGTTGAGCAGCAGCGCCTGCCACACCATCAGCACGTCCAGCGGCGGGCAGTGGATGACTTCAGTATGCGCGCGGGGGATGGTCTCACGCCAGCTGAGGAAGCGCACGATGGCGAACTCGACGTACTTCTTCCACTTGCCGTGGTGCCAGGCGGCCAGGGTGGCCTTGTCCGGCTTGGACGTGCTCGAGTAGCCCATGGCGCAGCTGATGGGCGTCGAGGCCAGGACCTGCGCGCGCACGTTGTGCAGGGCCTCGAGGAAGACGAGGTGCGTCGCGCACTCTGCCACGCTGGGCGGCGTCCACTGCTGGTTTGTCGCCGCCTTGCGAGAGGCGTCGCCAAAGTCAAAGAGGGACGGTGACGGGATGCTGCGGTCGAGGGCCTTCTTCTTCAGCTCGGCAGGGTCATGGCCATGTGGACGCTGGGCGGCTTTGCTGGCGGCGAGATGCACGTCCGAGTAGGTGTCAAAGGGCAGCTCAGGTGGCCGCTGATGGGCCTCTGAGCGCGACTTCAGCCTGTTCATTGTGTACCTTTGGTATAGTGGTGTGCTGCTCGTCTTCTGTTGTGCTGTAGTGAGAAGGAGTGGCGATATTTGAATGGGCTGATCACAGTTGTATTTGTTGGAGTCAGCCTGCAGGGAGGCTTAGCCGGGCATAACCGTAACAAGCAAGGCGCACATAATGAGGTCCAGAGTGGGCATGGTATCATCAGGGAAATTGAGAGGATTAATAATTTATTTCTGGTATTATTCAAATGCATTCTGCTAAAGGTGGATTGATCTACTGGGACGGGAGTCTGAGTTCTTGTCTACAGTGTTGCCCCCTTCTGAAATGCTGCAGGCACGCAATTATAGACAGGTTCGCGGCCATTTGCGATCTGACCCAACGTCTTCGATTCACGTATAATCTCAATCTCATCGTAGTATCAGATACCTTTAGTGAAGTTATGCGGCGTAGGAGCTGATACCATGCTCGATTTTACCCATACCTAAATAGCAAGATACCATGTCAGTAAATTTCCAAGCATAGTTCTTAGGATACATACCAGTGTGTCTCCCCCTCTCGTGTACTCTTTGTTATACAATACCACATACAAAAGGGTCTGATTTCTATCCTAGACTCTTTGCTCAAGGTCCGTTGCGTGTCCACTAGAGTATTCTCCTAATCTTCAGGTAAGCTTGCGTGTGCAACTTCTAATGCCTTCCATTCACTGCATTCGTGCCTCGGAACTTCCTAGTCCAGCGCAGAGTAGTCCAAACACTTCAGTTCTGCTGATCAAAGACCTGAATTTTATTAACTGCGAAGGTTTTCAATTGGTTGTTCTCATATTTACGAATTCTAATTGGCGATCCGACTCGGAGTGTTGACTGTGATCTTGGCGAGGGCTTGGCGTATTTACGATGTTCTACAGTATCTGAAGTGCATGAGAACTTCCCGATCTTTTTAATCTCTTCTGATTCTCTCCATTGAGATGAAGATCAGTCAGCTCTTGGCAAACTTTTAACAGGTAGTCGAGGGGTTGGGAAATAGGATCAGCGCCTTACGTCGGCCCTATCTTGGACAGAGAGACAGGATATCGCCCACCCAGCCTTTGAACGTAGATGAGCAGCTTTTACTTGTTGTTCAGGCAGATATTCGAAGCTGAAAAGAACAACACGATGGACAAGAAGTGTATTTAATAGAGACTACTAGAGAAGGTTAGCTCTTCATCCGCTGCAGCTTTTGGAGGGCTGAAATCTCAGTGACACCCTCCGCCTCTGCCCGATGCCAAATTCTCAATCGTTTGACTTATTGTTAGGGCTGAAATCAAGACTTGAAAAAGCGTCCTCGGAATTAGCTGTAGGACGCAGGATCCCGAGATTAGAGGTCAATAACGTTATGCTACCCCCGTACGTAGAGCATACATAACGAACCCATACAGTAATTCCCAAAGAACAAGGCATCATCCCATGCCTTCCAGGGCGGACACGCACGCCGTGAATAGGAGATAGTATTTTAAAACGGCTTGGTCCTTGGTCGTGAAGGCAAAGGTTGTGGCGCTCACGGTGACTCTCTTTGGCTCAAAGTTCAGAAATCTTGTGCTAAGCACTAAGGTTACGCTCCAAGTCTAATCACCCATCTTTTGCACAATGGTATTGTGTCCGCCACATGAGAACCACAGCCGCGACAGTGAAGACAGCTGCTCGTTTTCACCTTCATCTGCCATCCTATTACAAGCACATGCACTATCACAATGAAGAGAACATCAGAAAGCGTCAAGATGACCGACGTGCCAGGCACCAACTTACCATCCCCCACGACCTCCGGCCCCGAATCCTCAATCTTCTTCAAGCCCGACGAGCCCCTCGGCGAGTTCTGCCAGTGGTACCCGGCCAAGTTCACCGTCAGCAAGGCCGAGATGTCCGCCCTCGTCGGCCACCCCGTCGACTCGGACGACCCCGAGGGCTGGCAGCCAATCTACTTCAGCTGGGATGAGATCAAGAGCGAGGTCGTGGTCGCGGGGAACATGGGTAAATTCGGCCAGAACCGGCGACTGAGGAGCTTGCTACTGAGTACCGGGGATCGGGTCCTGGCCGAGGCGGCTTCGCAGGACCGGGTGTGGGGGATTGGATTCACTGCCAGGGAGGCTATGGCGCTTCAGAAGCCGGAGCTTTGGGGGGAGATTAGGCTGGGGAAGGCGTTGATGGAGGTGAGGCGGCGACTGCGGGAGGATGAGGAGCAATAGGGATGGGAACAACGCTGAGTGTCTTGCTTGAAATGAGTACACGACGGGCTGTCTCTACTGGAGATTTATTTGATATTCACAAGACAACGGCGGTCAGCGAAAAGACTCAGCAAACATACAAAATAGAAAAACACCGAATGCTTAAATAGCAGCTTCCTCAGCCACAACCATCACCGCCGCCGCCGCATCCTCCTCCGCATCCACCACCACCACCACCATCGCCTCCCCCTGAATCACCACCACCTCCTCCCGAACCACAGCCTCCACCTCCACCAGAATCTCCTCCGCCTCCTCCTCCGCCTCCTCCATCGCCGCCTCCCCCATCGTACGCACCAGATAGCCCAATTGCCACATATGTAGATAGATCATTCGAAGGTATGCTAGACCAATAGGGGACACCCGGCGGATCCGTCGGCGGCTGCCTGAAGAACCGCTTCGTCTCCGTCCTCGCCCGCATAGTCTCGGAATTCCACCCGTTCCGCCCCTTCTCGGCCAGCTTCATCCTCTGCTCCCGCTTCCTCTCGTAGTCCTCCAGCCGGCCGCTCGACGCCACCCAGTCGGGGACGAAGTAGGACGCCCCCATACCTCTCTCGTAGTGATGGCTATAAGGCTGGGCGCGGTGGATGCCCCCCAGTTTGACGCGGTCCTTGGCGCTAACCTCACCGGCGGCAGCGCTGGAGAGCCACCTGGTGCCTACCTGCATCTCGGAGGACTTGGCCATGGCGGCGGCGACGGTCAGGAGGGCGCTCTGGGCGAGGAGCACGCGCATCCTGTTCTGGAACCAGGCCTGGTCGCTCTGGCCCTTTTCGCTGGCGCTGGGAGGGTAGAGGAAGCTTTCGCGGGCCATGTGCATGGAGATGGCCGACCACGAGTCATGGGGGAATGCCCAGACGTGCTTGGAGATGTTGCAGGAGCCGCATTGGCGGGGTTCCTCCCGTAGGCTTCGGAGCAATCCCACGGAAACAGGTCTTGGTACTTGTATGGGGCTTCTCCGAATGCACCGAAATCAGACCAGTACTCGGAGAGGCTGTCGATGAAGTCTGAGTCTTCGTGTCGGCCGTGCTGGATGCGCAGGAGATACTCTTCCACGAGGCCCTGGGGGACGTCGTACTTGGACCAAGGGAAGTCGGCGACGAGAGGGCCGGGACGGCAGACGAAACTCATCAGGTAGGACGGAGATTTGTTGAACTGGGACACTTGAGGCGCGAAGAGAGACTGGTACATGCCGACGTTGAGGAGGTTGTCGCAGAAGTCCTTGCAGGTGTTGGATGAGAAGTTCCAAGCCAACTCAAACTTTTTGTCAATGAGCCTGGATGCAATGTTGCTGAGGTGCAGCTCGACGTGATCGATGAGGTAGTGCTTCAGCTCAAGCATGATTGTAGCTACAGCGTCGGATGGGATCTTATCTGATTGTGTTTTGCTGCTCCCGTCAATGAGAATGTCAATGATGTGCTCCTCTGCGTCTTCATCGAGGAAACCACAAAAGGCACCTCCGACAATCTGCTTTGCCATGAGCTTATGGCGTTTTGGTGTGCGGGGCCTGTTCTGGCGGTAGAGAGTCCTGTCGGAGCCAGAGATGAGGAGACTTGACCCATCTCCATCAGAGGCTTCATCAGAATGGGCCAGGCGCAATGGGCCCCTCGTGGTAATCACCACTCCCCCATCAGTACTATGAAACAAGACGTTAGTTTCTCCGCCTTCGCCTTGGATACCAAACAATGTTCCCACTTACTTTGCAACCCCATTCTCGATGAGCACGGTTCCGAATCGTAGAGCCATATGGACATGGCCAAGTGGCTGCCCCGGTATCGCCGGACGCAGGTATGGAGGCGTCCCCCCACCTTCTTTCTGGAACTTGTCAATGCCAAACTCGGGCATGTAGTACGTGAGGTCTGGAGTTTGTTTCTTTCCGAGCTTATTGTCTTTCTCTCGGGACTTGTCTGACTCTTTCTTTATCAACCCCTTGTAATCACTCAGGGAGAGAGACTTGTCCGTCTTCAGCCGCGTACTGTCGAACTTGGCCTCGGCCAAGGTATTGTCCACAGCCATCAACGCACATGGCCCATGTTTGTTTCTCGACGACTTATCGGAAGAGATTGGAAATAGTGGCTTGGGTTTCCCGTCGGAGACCTTGGTCAGAGTCTTGCAGTTGCAGAGTGCCTGGCTCACACCGGTCGTGATGTCCCCATCCAGGCAGCAAGACTTGTATCTCTTGTGCCAATCCGGCCGACCATAGCTGTCGGAGCCAAAATAGCAGCTTTGGCAGATGACATCCTTTGAACCTCCAGGACCGGCAAACATGGACCCGCGAATGGCAGAACTGCACCTCTTGCAGAGAACATTCTGGGCTTTCAGTGCCGGCGGCGTCTTCTGGGGATCCAGAGCCAGGTGGATCTGCGCAGGCGCAAGTCTGAGGCCATTGTGAAGAGGCTCGCGGTGCTCGACGACCTTGTCAAAATCGAGCCACTGAGCCGACTGGAGGAGCAGGCGAGCCCGCTGCCTCAGTGTATGATCGCTGAGGTGCTTGCCATCCTGATACCCGACCAATTCCCTCACGGCGTCGCGGCGCCGCTCGCTCTCGGCATTGGCCAGTACCTCATATGCGCGGTTGGCGAAGGCGCCTGAGTAGTCGTCGCCGTACGAGTTCCTGTCCCTCCAGCCGTCCTCGCGCCGGCTCTGGCAGACCTGGTCGAGGAAGGTCTCGTAGCCGTAGATGAGGGGATCGTGCTCCTCGGGGAGGGCGTCCTCGCGCTGCCACTCGGTCAGGGTGCGCAGGATGAGGGCGACGTCTCTCTCGACGCCGTCCCAGTACAGGGCGAGGAGCTCGGCGAGCAGGTGTTCGGATGCTGGGCCAATCTTGGTCCGGGGGAGCTGGGCGGCGCTGGTGGCGTGCTGGGGTTTGCTGGGGCCGTGGGTGAGCGAGGCCGATCGCAGCCGCGACGTCACGGATTGGATCGTGGCCACGCGCTTGATGCTCGCCTGCATGCTGGCGGTTGATGTGCGAGGCGTCGTCGTGGTCGTCGTCAGAGGAAAAGGAGCTCTGGTGAAGGGTCTAGACAGACGATGGGAGCTCTGAGGTAGCCCATTGTCGCTGTCACGTCATGGTCCAACGGCGTCCATGCGCTGGGCCGCAGCACGGTGGATTGGCTTGGCTTGGCTGGTAACGTGGCGATGAGCCAGTCGTGAGTGAGTCTGCCTTGTCAGGGGTCAGATCATTGATGGCAAGGGTGAGTGATTGCTGGATTCTCACATTCAGCGCCCGGTTTGTGTGTGCGCGTGAGCTGCGGCCAGTGGAGAACAGTGGCCCCGGGCCGGACTCGGGCGGCTCTGAAACCGACTGCCCGCCAGCCATGGACAGTTAGCACTACAGCAGCACCAATCCATGTCCACCAGATGCTCTAGGCTAGAGTCCAGACCTCGTCGGGTCTGAACAAAAGTTCCAGGTTACCAATGCAGCTGGTGCTCAATCCCAGCCCAGCCGTGGTGACAACTCATCATACCCAGATCCAATATGAATGGTCAAAAGGATGGAAATCAATCTAGAGATTCAAATTGTTTAATGTGCTATCCCAAGGTACGGTAGGTTAAACGAGAAGACCTGCTGTATAACGTGTGCATACTTCGATGATTCGTCTACAAATGCACCTGCATACCTTTGTATTTAGCTAAATTCAGAGAAGGAGAGAGGCGCAGAAGCTTAGCTGACTGCATAAAGGAACTTGTTCACTTTTGACTAGGGTTTTAATCTTGGCACGCGCTTGCTCGATGAAGCTATCGCCGAGGTCTGCGTTTCCCTTATGCCCCTTCAAGACAAGCAGTATCCTTCTGGTTTCACATTCTCCTCATATCGGGTCGGCTACACAACTTCAAATACTATCAAGTGACTACTTGGTCGGGCTCCAACACGATTCCAGGGGCTATCAGAGGCTTCTATATGGCGTTAGATGATTACTCGTTGCCTAAGTAGTATCTAAATCTATTATGCTGAGTCGGGGCCCACTTGCCAATCTGGCCAAATTAGATAAATTAGCTATTTTTCGGCATCCGTAGAAAAATGACATCCTTTTTACCCCTTCTTATTTTCACTTTTGAAAATCCCTTCCTTTGAAAGATGAGTCTTTTAGCAATGTTACGGCGGCTGCGATAGGTCAATTGATCAGCTGTGAACGTGAACTATTTGATCAAATGAGAATACACTCAAAACTCAAAACCTCCTTTTCATAGCTGTTGTGAAAGGTTGTTAGATTTTGGTGTGGTTAGCAGTCTGCATATCAAGCTCGCTAATAGCCGAGGTGTTGTTCGTTTTTCCCCCAACACAATGCCCTGGGTGGCTTTCCTGATTGGACTAACTAGGCCATAAGACGCAATAATGGATCCCTCCATAAAATGGACAAAGGTTTGAGTGTCAGTTCAATTTTCCCCTTCATCTATCACTTATTAGGGAACTAATTATGTATCCATCGGGATTTTAGGCCCTATATATCGTGGCTATATCTACCATGAACCAAGAGGAAAGAATCGATCATTTTTCCTACCAACTGATGCCAACAATTTCATCGAAACGTGGCCACCAGACATCAGTTCTCACAACTCCCTGGCACCCCCTTTCGTACTACTGGTCTCGAAGATCGGAGTTTGTGAAATTCAAAATGCAAACCATTTCAAACATGCTTCTTCTTGGTGCAGCAAACAGCCATAAGATTTTAAGATTCGCAGGCATTGCCATTGCCTGGCATCCCAAAATATAGATGAGGGAGAGCAATTGAAGACATATTCGAGATACAGTACATCATTTTTCTTACGACTACCCCTTTCAAGACAGAGAAACCTGCCAGAGTCGAGCGCCTGATGTTCCCACTTTAGGAACAAGCTTTCGCCGCAATTACCGCGGTGAAGATGTAGATCCGGACATCCAACCGTTCTATATCTTCGCTCGTCTCGGGGAACATTTTGTTGCTGAGGACGCTACATGCGAGTATGGTTTACACCCTATGTTTTTATTTATTTTTTTTTTTTTTTTTGGGATCATTGGAAGAAAACAGGCAGTAGAGTCTACATATCTTTTGAGTTGGCTAGACTAACTTCTAGAATAGCTGCATACAAGCTGGGATCGAAGGTTGGGGATACCAGAAAGATCTCAAGATCAAACAGGGACCGCAAGATGGACAAATTTGCCCTAAAGGCAGACTAATTGTTAGGATGTACGGTCAAACCGTAAGCCAATCTTTTGGAGAGGAGAACCATACAGCCAGCTGACCTGATTTTGGAACTGTGATTTCTTAACACGTGATTTCCGGACTGATATTGGCACTAATTCCTACATCACTGTTTAATCTGATCGTTTGCAAGTTGTTCATGCGGTTCCAAGCCGTAATTGGGTATGTTATAGGGATAGAGGGCTGGTTAGACACCTCATATTTACTCTCGGCTTCCTCTTCTACGCTTGAGCGGGGAAACAGAGGCATAAGCTAGCTTCGCTTGATGGATGGCACCTTGAAGGGATCTAAACTTATCCTTGGGTCTGAAAACTGGTGGGATTGATGCCCTAATATTAGTGATTGTTTAAATCATAGGAGCTAGCGATTTCATATCGTCCAATCAATGGTGGTACATCCAGGCTCACATTTCTAAACCAACCAAATATCAACCAATTGATATACGTAGAACAATATTGGGAAATGCTGAGGGCTTAATTTTGAGGTATATCCCGGACTTACATAAGTATTTTGGCTAGAAATACTCCCAGAACTGTCGTTGCTCTTTTTATAAGCGTCAAAGTAAGCTAGAAAATCGACCTAGACCGCCAATAAAGATTTACATTAGCTTGTCTCTGATCTCCTCCAATGTAGACTTTCCGTCCCAAAATCCTTCAGTGAAAACTATTGGGTGAGAGGAAGAGGAAAATGAGTAGTCGGGTTAGGCAACGTTCTATCTAGCCGTAGCAGAAAAGGCCCGCATCTTTCGCTTCGCACTAGGGCCTGAGGTTACAAGACTGCGTGGTAAGCAGAAAGTTGTAATGAATGGGTTCCGGTTTCAGTCGAGTGAACCAGTACTAGGCGAATATGGTTACAGTCCCTTGCAAGTTTATGTGAAATGAACAACTCGGCTGGCAGCGTGTTGGCTGAAACGAGCAAGTCGATTGGGATTATTCCTTAAATTAGTTCTTCCCACTCATCGTCCCACCCCCACTTTGACAAAGCAACAATAAACCTGATCCTCCTCTTTTTTTCGATTCGGGTCAATTCAAAAGCAGCGGCCCTTGAAAAAGGAAATAAGTCGAGACGTGAAATGACTTAGGGTAGTTTCTTGTATGACTTTGATCGCATTCGGGCTTCTATTGGCCCCAGGTTGTTAAGTCAGCCTTGGCTTCGGAAACTGCCCAATCCCAGACGAGGCTCTGAAATTCTTACATCTTGGCCATCATGTTGGGCCGTCTTTGCCGTCTGGCCCTACGCCAAGGCAGCTTATTTCCGCAATTACCGGCAGTGCTGGGCCAGGTTCGTTGACGAACCTTGAAAATAACCGCAAATGCGCCTTGGCATTTGCCCTGCTCGGTAGTCAGTCCAAGCGAAAAAATATAGAGTTCAAAAGGGGCTTGATCCCCAGATCTGTGCCTGGCCCTGACATGCATCGATGCACACTCCCGGGCGCGCCACATCGATATTCTCCGCTGGTATACAACAACCCCGATGGCGTGGTGGAAAAGATCAGCGCAGTTGCTGGCTGCGATCGCATTTGCGTCGACACTCGCGGCTGCTGATGACTGCAAGAGTGACAGCACCTTTGTCATCAGCTCGCAGGATGATGCAGACAAGCTCGGCAAATGCACCGAATACACCGGAGATGTCGGACTCTCCCCGTCTGCATCGGGCAACCTCACCGTCAGTGGCCTCGAGAAGATCACCGGCAAGCTGCTCACCGAGAGCGCTGGCGACAAATCAGCCGCCCTGGTTGGCATTACGTTCGAGAAGTTGGCGACCGTCGAAGGCTCCCTCTCGGTCAGTTCCGTCAACGGCCTGCAGTTCGTCTCCTTCCCGGCTCTGACGACCGTGGGCGGTGCTATTGAGATCTCGTCCCTCCCGGCACTAAATACGCTACAACTACCATCCATCAACTCGATCGGAAGCTTCAAGCTTGAATCCGCACCCAAGCTCCTGAAGATGTCCGTCGGCGACGTGAAGCACGCCAAGTCCACCGACTCTAAGATTGGTTTGAAGCACATTACTGGCGGATCCGACCGTTCTATTGTGGTCAAGAACGTTGGCGTGGACAGCCTGGATGGCCTCCTAGATCTTTACAATGCTACCCTGGTCGATCTGTCCGAACTACCAAACCTCAACAGGGTCATTCTCTCACTTTGGCACATTGATGAGGTTCGCATTCGCGGAAATGGAAACCTGACCGTCTACATGTGGGAGAGGGCTACCACTGAAACCGTCCAGTTGGACATTGGGACGTTTGACATCGGGGGCGTAAAGCACATCTCCCCCTGTCTAACATCCGATGTAAAAAACTTCATAGTTGTCAACAACACCGCCGAGTACCTACGATTCAACTTCCGCGGATTGCAGCGCCTTGAAGTCAGGGAGAACCCCAAGCTGAAGACACTCATTCCTTGGGGCGGCAGCAGTCTTACTCACTGGTGGCTCCAAAACATGACGATCAAGAATAACCCGGAGTTGCTCCTTTCATATGACCCGCCTCGCAGCTCCAACGATAATCTTACCGCCAACGACTGCCCATACATGTTCGAGAACACGGAGGACAAGTTCAGGTGGCTCCCATGGGATATGAAGACGGTGGACATCGACGCCAACATCGACAACACCTACTTGTAAGTTAACTCATACCATGTGCTCAATTAACTTCAACTACTGACTCTTACGACAAGCTCCACCTTCGTCACGGCATGGCAAAACCAGACTGGCAGGTACGCGGAGGGGTATGGCCGAGGCCCCGAGGTAAATGAGACGTTCATCGTCACGTCCTCCAACTCGACATTTGACTGCTCAGGCCTTGACCGTCTGCGCACTAAGACAACCGCCATCCAGGCGGGGACCTACAGCTGCCAGGGCCAGTCAAAAGCGGCATATGTGATTGATGAGACAGCTGGCGCGGTCGGAATGTCAATGGGCGTGCTTGCAGCACTCCTGCCATTTTTAACTGCTGCCTGTGTGTTCTTATAGTACATTTCATTGTGTTGTGTAAAATATAATTGTAATAGATAAACAAGTAGGAATAGATATCATTTAGAACAAACCATTGAAATCTGGTTCTATTTGACGCAGACATTTTCTCTCAGACAGACCAGAACATTATTCATTTCTTCTTTGTAGGCATAATTGAATAAAGTAGCAGTTGTCAATTGCTAAAATAGTTCAAGTTTCGCAGTATGTACTTTCTTCGCTCGCTGGTAGACTTATTGGCTTTTCAAACTTTCGTTCCTTTTGATTTATATTTGGAGAAAATAGCCATTGGGCGAGGGACAAACTTTTTCGTTCACGATTGTCGTAGTGTCAGACCAAAGACATGGGGCGGCTAACCGCGCCGCTTATTCACGTTATGGCTTGCCGTTATGCTGACATGAAGCTAAGAACTTTATAAATAGGTAGTCCCATGTAATTGAAACGGCTAACCTCTCTCTCACCCCAGTGCTCTAATGCTTCAGTCTTCTGAATCCCCAGATATTGCACATCAATTGAGTCATATCGCCAATCGTCGGCATGGCGCGTGCTACTCCCTTCCACATCAAACTCTCCGACGGCGACCTCGCTTGGATCACTGAGCGCGTGCGCACCACCCGCCTTCCCGCAGGACGAGACCTACCAGCGGACGAGCTCTGGAAGTCGTGGGGCCTCCCTGTTGAATATGCGCGGAAGCTCAAAGATTACTGGGTCAACGAGTACGACTGGCGGCGTGTGGAGAGGAAGCTCAACGAGGAGCTGGAGCAGTACACGATCCCGATTGACCACCGCGGGGAAGACCTCACCATTCACTTCGTCCATCACAGATCGCCTGCAAAGGCCGCGATCCCACTTCTCATCGTCCATGGCTGGCCCGGGAGCGTATTTGAGATCAAACCCATTATCCGACACTTGACACACCCGACCTCGCCGGAACAGCAGGCCTACCATGTTGTGGTCCCGTCTCTCCCCGGCTTTGGGTTCTCATCGTATCCGTCCAAGCCGTGCAGCCCGCTGGAAATGCCCGATATCCTCTGCAAGCTCATGACCTCGCTCGGGTACAGCCGCTTCATGGCCCAGGGAGGTGATTGGGGCGCGCAAATAGTTCGGATCCTGGCTACCAGATATCCAACGCACTGCCCAGCCGTGCATCTCAACTGCGTTGTGAACGGACCACCAAACCCCCTGAGACAGCCAATTGCGTGTCTCCGCCTGCTGCTGGCCTATGTAGCGGGTGGCTGGGGGCTAGACGAGTACGAAAAGCGGATGCTGGGGCGAATGAAGTGGTTCCTCGAGTACGAGGCGGGCTCCAGTGCCATCCAGGGGACGAAGCCGCTGACGGTGTCTTATGGGCTCACAGACTCGCCTTTTGGGATGATGTGCTGGCTGAGAGAGAAACTTGAAGGTGCCGTCGGGGAGGGGTTTGAGATTTCGCTGGAGGACTCCATCACTTGGGCCATGGTATGAGATTTCCTTTACTTTGGGTACAACAGAATGTAGGCTGACAATACCCTCTCCACAATAGCCGTACATAATCAACGGCAGTCCAGGTCATGCTGAAATTTATAAATGGATGCCACGGGGCGATGAACAGAGCCTCATGAAGGCACTCTCGGTCCCGATACCCAGCCAAGTTGCATTTGGGGCATCCATCTTTCCCAACGGTAAGTCTTCCCCATACTTGATCCTTCTAATGCTAACGATGTTGAACAAGATGTGGTGTACATACCCCGTTGGTGGGCTGAAGGGTCGGCATCCCAGAATATCATATTCTGGAAACAACATGAGAAGGGTGGGCACTTCCCTTGCTTTGAAGTACCAGAGGTCTTAGCTGAGGACATACGAGCTTTTACTCGTGTGCTAGATAAAACGACTATGGGTATTCTAAGGGAGTTTAAGTAGATGCTTGACGAAAATTTGATGAGACAGGGGAGGAATAGGACGGCGTAGCTGGATGCTTGGAGCAGTAAGTTCTGGATGAGACCAGGCCCTATGATGGCCGTACCGCAAGATAAACGATACCCTAATAATATCACTCATTCACCGAATAGAGTTTAATTCCTCAATCACAGTCTGAACAGATGCTTAAGGTGCTACGCTCTGATTATACTTAGATCGAGCAGCCTAGTAGGGGATTTTTGAGGTCTAGAAGAAGTAATGAATGTATTCTTATATTTACAATGAGAAATGATGTCAAAAATCATTGGTACCGTGTAATGTGTATTCCTCCAACAGAGATACTACTACTCATGCAGGTACTTAATCTCCTTTCCAGCGTTGGGGAGTGCAACCAGTCCAAGCTGCTGAAGGGCTGTCAGCGCTCCCTCCTCGCCAGTCTCGTCCACAATGAGACCATCCTTGAGAGTGAAAATAGTAATGCCGGAAAAATGAATTTTCTTGCCGGTGTTGGGTTCATTGAGAGCACCGACGGCTAGGTCGCTGAAGGCTACACCAGTGTGAGTGCCGCCACCGATCCAACGACCAACAACATAAGGACCACTCGCGATCAGAGGATGCTGATACGAATAAAATGAGATGTCAGGGAAGGCCTGTTAAAAATATGAAAATCAGTGTTCTGGCCCGGCATGCAGAATTATATTGGTGTGTCACTTACTTCCTTGAATTCGGAGAGCATTTGCTTGGCCGCTGCCCTTCCATATCGTGGACCATGCATCGGATAGTTGATGACGAAGTCATCGGCGCAGAGCTTGTCAACGATTTCGGGGTTGGCTTTGCCCCAATACTCGGAGAAGTATTCGGAAACGACTTCAATGTTTTTCTTCTCTTCGACGGCAGACATTGTAGGTGGCTTTGGTGTTGGTGGGTGTTAATTTTTTTAGTTTGTTGGTAATGCTTGAGGAGAGAAGCTGGCAAGCTAGTCACTTCGGCTGGGCGGTCCCAGCTGATTTATTTATACATCTTAATTTATCATTGTAAATTGTATCTCTGGTTGTGAAATCCAAGATCATTGCCGTTGATATGATGCACACCTCTCACTGCCAAATGTTTGATTCGCCATATCCATGGCATCGCGGAGCCGGCGCTGGCGCTTGTGGGGCATGCGATGTCTCCCAGCGATCCTCACTGGCAATATCGAATGCAACAACTTGTGACACAATAAGGGGAGCATTTCTGATTCGCGATATCTGTGGCAATCCCGGCTGACGCGGGGACTAATAAGAGCTTCATCTCTATGTGCAATTCTAATTGGCTATATCGAGTGCAAGCGACATAGCTCCCATGAAGAGCTCTTGTTGACCAAAAGTAAGCCTTGGATACAGCTTATGTAATCTTTGTGTGACGCTGAAATGCGCTGTGATGACCCTCAACCGCCCTATGATTCTAGGCTTCTTCTGGTGAGATTGCACGAGCACATGCCCAAAGAGTGCGGAAGGACACTAGCTGTGTTGGGTGTTATACAACGAGGCCGGTGGGTGGATTACGGCAGGGTTCAGGCAGTCAGACCGGCTTGGCATCACGAGCGAACGCAATCATGGCGAGATAATTCAATATATCAATCACCTGGACAATTTACAAGGATTCGGATACTTGGAGTGCAATTACCTGGACGCCGCATTTGGAGACACGGATATTAAAGCTGCTCTTAGTATATGTGCACGCCAGCCTCATATACAGCCGACGGCACTCCAACGAAACGACGTCAGACAGACAGGACGAACTTCTGCAAAGCCCTCGCTCGGCAATGAGCTGCAGATCAGATTTGGCAGGGCAGCTCAGCTTGCTCATGTGCACGTCAGCGTCTTACGACGCCTCCTCTCGATTCAGCCTCAGCTGGGTCCTGGGCCTTGGCTGGCTACCTGGATGTGGCTTAGCACTTGGAGTCGCCAGCTTGGAGCCTGATAGCGCCTGTCCTTGGCGCTGAGTGCTGCCAGTGAGCGATGGCCAGCCCTACGGCCCGCTGCAGCGGCAGGCTACGCATCCCGTGGGAATGAGAACCACCTCATCCGGTTCGTTGTCCTCATCATCATCGGCACTTTTGTTTATGCCCTACACATTCCACCCGCCAGTGTTTGATTTAAGAGACGGCCGTTGCCACTCTCACGCACCAGCACACGTCTTCACCAATCCACCCCGCCATGGACGGATTCTCAGTCACATCGCTCACATCTCTGTGTGACACCATCTCACACGCTGCCGTCTCCACCAACACCGAGCTCTCTGATCTGCTGCGCGCAATTCCCAACGAGAAGGCCCAGCAGTCCTTCACACCTTCTCTACGGGTCGCTGCAAAGCCTCGGCAACGAGATCACCCAGCTCCAGAAATCATTGACGCAGGCTTCGGTTCTTTCCGAGTCGCTGCGCGGTCAGCTCCAGGAGTACCTGTCCGACTGCCAGAGGACCCTGGCCAGCCTCAACAAGCAAGTATTGCGACTTGATTCCAGCCTGGCCGACAGAATCAGCCATACGTATTTATCAACTCGCAAAGAGTATTTCGCTGCGCACTGCCAACTTCTCAGATTCTTCACCACTACCCTTCACATGTAAGGCGCCCAGATTCCCTTTGTTCGAGGCCCAACCCCGCACTCGTGGTTTGTGCACTTTCGGCTGACACTTCGCCTACAGCAACGACATTGCACAGCAGGATGCTGCGTTGAAAAGCACAGATGGCGAAAGTACCCTATCGCTGGTCAATGACGCATCAAAGGCCATCTCTAAATTCCCTGAAATCCTCCAAGACGAGACCGGCGCAGCACCGTCCTACGAGTCTGTGTCCTCAGGTTCGGCCCCTCCCCTCGCAGGCAAAGCTGGCGGCGATGAGCTGCCACCCGCCTACGAGAACGTCACCAATGCCGGCGCAGACGAGCCCGAAGAGAGTGGGTTTGACCTGACCTCTCTCAAGCACTCATGGAAGGCCTTGACCTCTGGATTTAGCTGGTTCAAACCCGACCCGTTAGTAACTGCCCTGTGCGAGGCAAGTTTGCGAGGCGACGTGAAGCAAGTGGCCGGATTACTGCAGCAGGGCGCCAATATCGACGGCCGCAACGACAAGAGCATGACGCCGCTAGCCTGCGCCGTAAAGGCGAACCAAGCAAACGCCGTCAGATTCTTGCTCTCTGCAGGCGCAAATGACAAGACGGGCGCCAAGATCCCCCCGCTCTTCGAAGCCGCATCGGCGGGCAGTCTCGAGGTCGCCCAGGTCTTCCTGGAGAGAGGTGCAAAGGCTAGCGAGAAGAGCGTATCCGGGCATCACTACTTCTACGATGTAGTGAACGGCGATGGGACCAGCCTGGAAGGCGTCCGGTTCCTTCTGCAGCACGGTGCAACTGTGGACATGACTAGCACACCTGGACGACTGCCCATTGTATGCGCCGTGAGGAAGAACCGCCTCGACCTGGTGAAGCTCCTGCTAGAGTATGGCGCGGCCGCCAACTCAGCCGACTACACCGGATCTTCGGTCATTTCGCTTGCCATCGACCAGGACCCCAACTCGGAGATGGTGGACCTACTTCTACAACGCGGGGCACCCGCCAACTCGAAAACGATCTCTGGACAACCCATTCTGGCAGTGGCCGTCTCCAAGAGAAGTCTCCCGTTGACGAGAAAGCTGTTGGAAAGAGGTGCCAAGGGCGACGCCAAGGACATTTCCGGATCTCCCCTCATCATCAACGTGATCAAGGACTCGCACATTTCCGAGACCGAGAGGACCGAATACGTGCGGCTTCTGCTCCTGCACGGCGCCTCCGTCAAGGTCAAGGACATTGCCGGACAGGCCCCTGTGTTGCACCACGCGATGCAGAGGGCAAACGGCGACATCGTGGCCCTGTTGCTGCACTACGGCGCCGACACCACCAAGAACATGTCGAACGGAGAGTCGCTGCTCTGCAATGCCATCACCAACGGACGGCTGGACCAGGTGTCGGCGCTGCTCAAGTACAAGACGAATCCCAACCTGCCCAACTCAAAAGGCCAGTCGCCGCTCATGATGGCGCTGATAAAACAAGACCTGAAGCTGATACACCTGCTGAGGAAGCACGGCGCGGATATCAACCAGGACGAGAGAGCGATCGCGACGGTTCTGGGACGGTCAGATATCCGTCAGGCTCTCGGGCTGGATGCACCTGCGGGAGGGCCGTCGTCGCCGACATCCCGGACGACGAGTACGGAGAAGAATTGACGAATTAATGTATTGAGCGGTCTATAGTTTATTTTTTGTATAAAAAGCGCTTTCTAGCTTTCCCAGCCTTAGATGTAACTCCTTCCTCTTCCTCTAGCTTTCCTTAAGTGTGAATCTCGGCTCACCCAACCTTTTCACCGTCGCGCCACCACCTCGCTCAACCACCACTGATGAATCCTCGCATCCTGGGTCAACTCGGGGTGGAAGCTCATCCCCAGTACGTTACCCTGCCTCGCGGCGATGATGTCCCCCGAGCCCCCCTCGTCTGCGCCTGCGACTGCCCGGCCCGCATCCGGTCCACGCGGTTCTCCAGCGTCGCCAGCACCTCGACGCCGCCGTCGCCCAGCACCTCCTCCACCACGGGCGCGCGGATGAATACCCCGCGGAAGGGCCTCCTCTCCCCTTGATCTGAGGAGGGGGGATGAACGGCAGATCTAGGTCAGCCTCGAAGGACTCGATCTGCCGGCCGAAGTGGTTCCGGTGGACGCACACGTCGAGCCCGCCGATGAGTTCCTGGCCGCCTTGCTTGGTGGCGTTGGCGCGCTGGGAGAGGAGGATGAAGCCTGCGCAGGTGCCCCAGGTTGGTTTCTTCTGGACTCTTTCCCACTGTTAATCTTCGTATCATTTTTTTAAATCTATTAGGTAGGATAAAGACTCACTTGACAAAGTCGCGGAGGTTCTGGAGGAGGTCCGTCTGGGCGGCGATGAGGGAGATGGTGGTGCTCTCGCCGCCGGGGATGATGAGGGCGTCGCAGGTGGCGAGCTGGTCGGAGGTGCGGACCTGGATGAAGGAGAAGTCGGCAGACAGGGACTTGAGGTGCTGGGCGGCCTGGTGGAGGAGGGAGAGGTGTTCGTGGAAGCCGCCTTGGAGGGCGAGGACCCCAACGCAGATGCGCTTGCGGGGGGCCGTGTGTAGTTGTGAGGCGGTCATGGTGATGGATGAGATGTGATTCTGGAGATTGAGGAGTGAGGGAAGTTCAAGTGAAGAAAACGAGATGGCAGAAGTCGAGTTTGTCAAAGTCAGTCAATCAAAAGGGTGCTATCTTCCAGGAAATGTACTTGCTTTCCGGGATATCGCCGTCGTTGCAGCAAATGATCGACCACTGTGACATTCACTGTGTCGTTCACCATCCGGTTACATGGACTAGCGGCCGGTGCGGAGGTACAACTCATGCAACCGACGTGGTAATCCGGATGTCGCAGATAGACACTTGATACGGAAGACTGGTGGAAGCAAAGCAGAGAAGAAAACGACGCCCGTAGGAGGGGCGAATTGAGTAGCTCCGCTGCCCGCACAGGCGCTAATGCACATCGCCGGCTGCACGCTGCAGGTGCGGAGCCACTGATGCCTCCGCACTTTCCCTCCACACTCTGCGCCGTCGGCATTTTGCACCTCCACTGGCCTGACTGACTCTCCAACCGTTGCTGGATGCATCCATTGCTGGTGTTGAACTGACCCAAAAAGGGGAAGACCGCCGCCGTAACGAACGTCTGGTCTCCGACTAGACCGAACTCTGTGGCCCCCCGTGTCTACTCCGGTCACACTCCGACCTTCCTGCGTGGCCTCGATGCAGAGACATGCATCCGTGCAGCCCGGCTGTCATCCGACCTGCGTTATCTCCCGCACCGGCACTCACCCACATGCTGCTGTACCAGGTACGTGTCGCCTGCACGCACGCTGGAACATCCGCGCAGCGGCATGGAGCTCAAACCCCGTGGCACTGCCGCATCAGGTAATTTGTCCAGAAAGACGGCAGCTCGCGTCTAGGCCAGCAGCGGGTAGCGACGGTCCTGCTAGATCAAGTTAAGCCGATGGTCTGACTCTACAGACGGTCCGCTTGATGTACTGCCGTGCTACAACGTGCTAGGCTTGGAGATCGACTCAGAGTTGGCCAGTTTCCCCCGACCCTGCACTCGGCTCTCGCTTCCGTTCATGTAACCGACATGTATCTTTCCATCTATTGCTGTGCATGATACCGCGGAGGTATTTAAAAGTCGCCACCCCCAAACTCTACTGACTAAACAGAAGAAAAAAAATCCAATTCAGTACACGATCGATTCAGATCTTCACTCTATATCAACCCCTACGCATCCCTACTCATCTTCTACTCATCCATATAACCCACACACTATACAGCCATCATGACCAACGACGCCTCCCAGTCGGGCGCCGCCCCCACAGACAAGACCTCCTTCGCTCTCAAGGCCGGTCTCGCCCAGATGCTCAAGGGCGGCGTCATCATGGACGTGACCAACCCCGAGCAGGCCCGCATCGCCGAGGACGCGGGCGCCTGCGCCGTCATGGCCCTCGAGCGCGTCCCCGCCGACATCCGCAAGGACGGCGGCGTCGCCCGCATGTCCGACCCCTCCGTCATCAAGGCCATCCAGGAGGCCGTCACCATCCCCGTCATGGCCAAGGCCCGCATCGGCCACGACGTCGAGTGCCAGATCCTCGAGGCCTTGGGAGTCGACTACATCGACGAGAGCGAGGTCCTCACCCCCGCCGACGACGAGTCCCACGTCGAGAAGGCGCCCTTCAGCGTCCCCTTTGTCTGCGGCTGCCGCAACCTCGGCGAGGCCCTGCGCCGCATCGCCGAGGGCGCCGCCATGATCCGCACAAAGGGCGAGGCGGGCACGGGCGACGTCGTCGAGGCCGTCCGCCACATCAAGACGGTCAACAGGGAGATCGCCCAAGCCAAGGCCGCACTGGCCGAGGGCGGCGTCCTCCGCGTCCGTGAGCTCGCCCGCAAGCTCGAGGTCGACGCCAAGCTGCTCCAGCAGACCGCCGAGCTGGGCCGTCTGCCGGTGGTCAACTTCGCCGCCGGCGGCGTGGCCACCCCCGCGGACGCCGCCCTCATGATGCAGCTGGGCTGCGACGGCGTCTTCGTCGGCAGCGGCATCTTCAAGTCGGGCGACCCCGCCAAGCGGGCCAAGGCCATCGTGCAGGCCGTGACGCACTACAAGGACGCCAAGGTGCTCGCCCAGGTGAGCGAGGGCTTGGGCGAGGCCATGGTCGGCATCAACTGTGACAAGATGCTGCCCGAGGAGAGGCTGGCGCACAGGTAGAGAAAGGATAAACAAAAGATTTATGATTAGATGAAAGCAAAAAGCAGATAATTTAAAGTTTCGGCCAATATCTAGGCTGGTTTCCAACATCCATATGTTTTCATACACCTATTGATCTGTTGTTTTATCACCGTAAATTTGCACTTTGGTCGTAGACGCAGGATGATATCCTCGCTCTCTCAACGCACGGTAACAGGAATTCTTTCCTTCTGAGGTGAAAGGCGTCAGTTACACGATGCCATTTCCAAAGTGATGGCATGGCTACTTGATAGAGGTAGATACGGCTAGCCTGAACGAAGATTTTATATGTTTCTTCTGACATATAAGTTCACTTACTATAATCCAGCAAGAAAGTGCTACAGAGCTATTTATGATTAAAATTATAGATATAAAATGAAAGTTTACTGTAATAACTCTAAGCAACCTAACTCCTTGAAAATTGTGCTCCCTTGTTCTTGTGTACCTCACAGCTCCCCCCCCCCCCCCCCTCTGGAGCTTGAGAACTTTCAATCCATTGAACCCCAATTTCAGGTCTGCCTCAATCAACATAGGACCATTTCGCACCCAGCTCTAATAATTGAGCGTTCACACACATATTTGTTCGATGTGAACACCAAAGTCTAAAATCATAATTAGTTGATTCCAAGTCAGGTTGGCCAAGAGTATGCCCCGCCCATCATGAGCCCAAAGATTAACGCAAGATATTCATCCTAGTTCTTCTCAATAACGAGAATATTATCTTTTCTAGATTTCACTACTTATCTGGGAATCAATCAAAAGCTGACCAGTTCTGCTCGAAAGAGAGGAATGATGAAAAGGTATATACAACTACCAGCCATAGTTGAGTTCAAGAATCAAGTCGATTCTCAATGGATCACTCCAAGATCTATAGCCAAAGTAATCTAAAACATTGAAAATCTTTACATCTAAGATATAAGGCGCTGCGCCTTCAGACAAGGAAAACCGCCAAAAAATCTCCAGCAATAGAGATATCAGGGGCCTACCTCAAAGACCAGGCACAGCACCCAGTGTCCTCCGAGAGCATCATGTATGGAAAGTACGAGTAATGATCTTCCGGCGAAACGGTCATTTCTTAGCTACTTAGAGTTCTCAAACTACTGTTGCTATCAAACTTAATCTATTAGACATGCTGGTAATATAAGCAAGCCTCCAACGGTTAGATGAAATAAAATATATATCGTTAATCCAGAAAGCTACTAAAGACTCAATGTGCTTTCATATATCTCGAATTTGAGACTCACACTACCAATCTACTATATTGTATGTTGAATTACATGTGCAGTGAACGTAAGAATACGATAATCTAATGTTTCAGGAGTATTGAACTGTTGGAAGAAAATTCTGCGAAACAAAATATCAAGTCAAGAAAATGATTGGCTTATAATTCTCTATTCTAGTACGGCTAATGAGACCCGCGCCTAAAGTATTCATTGTGAATTGATCCCAGGAGGCAAAGAAGTGGCCGAGTCTCTGGGCTACCCTCTCCTCAATCTTGAAGTGGCCAAGTTCATCGGTCAGAGTCAATTGGCTCAACTCGACTACCCAGAGCCAAGCATCATGCTCTTGCACAATGAATACGTCATGTTTCTGCCATCTATCCTACCTCCCTTTTGAAACCCAATTTGGCCACGTTATCTGATCAAGAAGACGCCTCGTGGATACCGAATACTTGGGATAGCTGTCGCGTGATTCGGGCAAGGATTGTAGGAAAGACCCGATTTAATGTCCCTTATCCCCTTGCTACTCCACAGACTTATTTTGACGCTTGATTTTAAGGCGAGGGGAAGAGCTTTAAGGCTCTAGAGTACGTAATACTACCCACATGGGTCAACATGGAGTCAAGGAAATGCCCAACGTGACGCGACGGAAACGTGTGCAGGTGGAATGTTTGCTAACGAGGCGCATCAGAAGTAAAGGCTAGCGAGTTTCAAGTGTATGGGTCTCCGAAGATGTTGGGAAAATCAAGTCCCGACCTTTCTTGCTTCTTATTTTAGAGACACGCGAGCAACACGATCACACACCATCTTCGCTCTTGTGGCTGCAGGTTTAATTAGTCCCTTAGTCAGTTCTGATGTTATACGGGGACGCTTCAAGATTGGTCAATGGAAATAGCGCAGATTGTCGGCGACCTGCCCCCGGTCTTCAGTTCTGGGGCTGAGCACAAGGGACCTGCCCACCTTGGCAGTAGATCCTGACCCTTGTGATCTAAAAACGACTGCATCTTTCTCGTAGGGCGAGATACCGCTCTGTAGGATTCGGCTAGCACTACTAGATCCACTGGAAAGCGACACCGACTTGGCACTTGGACCTCCTAGCATCTAGCAGCTGAACCCCGCTGCACGAAGGGATCACGAGGTTTAGTCACTCCCGATAGCAGAAGGAAAGACATCAGTATCTCTCTGAATGGATCCTTTGGTCAGATATGATCTACGCTCCCTGCATAGAAGAGAGCTCGCCAGCCTCACATGCACGTATTGTCGGTCCCGAAATCAGTTCATGCATGCATGGCACATAAGTCCTTATTGACGGCACTTAGCGGTGATCTAATTTAGAAACATGCTCACAGAAGGATGTTTCTTTAGATCCAGATTTAGGGCCCTTCGTAGTAAGCCGGTAGGTGTCACTAGTTTACCAACTTCGTAGCCAGGCTAAGCCTCAGGAGTCTGTATCACGTAGTTTCAGCTTGCTTCGGAGCCTCACCCCTTTGCATTTTGATCTTCGGGTGTTCATTTTCTCTCCATTAGTGTTACTGAAAGTTTAAGGGAGCTTATCGTTAGTGAAGAATCATTATCTTACAGACTATCAGAGAAAACCTTTCCTACTATCACGAAGAATTTTCAGTACTTAGAAAATAAAACTAAAAATAAAAACAATTAAATTTGTTCTAGCCTGAGCAGTGTGGCAGCTTGGAGAATCTACAAGTATGCCAACCTATCTAAAGTCGCAGAATGAATGATGTGAACAGAAAAAAAAAATCGCTCCCATTTCGTTCGTCGTAGCCAACATCTCGCCTTACAGCAGGCCTCTAGCCTTCAATTCCCGGATCAAGGCCCTCTTCTCCTTGGCGTCCTTGACAGCGTGGCTTGCATAAGTTTGACAGTTCTCACCGCTGGTGCAGGGAATATTGGCCAGCAAGTTGTAGTCGGTGCCCTTGTTCTTCAGGAACGCATCACCGGCCTGTTGGAAGTTGTAGGCCTTCTTGACCTTGCCCTTGAATGAATAGCTGTTCTTGGGGTTCGCACGGTTCGCGTCCCAAGCGCCGTGAGTGACCTCGCTGACCTGCTTGCCGGTTGAATCGTCGTATGTGAGATGGTGGTACTGGGTGTTAGCAAAGTCCTTTGTGATCGTGTTCTTGGCCTTGTCCTCTGTGTGGGTGACGGTTCCATCAATGACCTTGTGGTGTTTCAAGAGACCCGGGCTCTTCTCCTTCATCATGTATCTCTGGCCATCCTTGAGGGTCCTGCTTCCGGCCGCTTTCTCGAGCTTCTCGTAGCTGGCGGTCTTCTCTTCCGTTGGTGGTGGCTTCTTGTCGGCGGCTGGGAGAGTACATGCTCCATCCGGATCTCGACGTCCAAGGCGGCATGATCCACCAGACTTTGCGGCTGCCTTCTTATCACCGGACTTGGCGGTGGTCTTCGTGTTGGCAGCCTTAGTAGCAGTCTTCTTGCTGGCGGGCTTGGTAGGGGTGTTCTTGGCACCGGCCTTCTTGCCAGCGGCGGATTTCTTGCCAGCAGTGGGCTTCTTACCAGCTTTAGTGGCGGCATTCTTGTTACCAGCCTTAGCAGAGGTCTTCTTGGCACCAGTCTTCTTGCCAGCGGCGGTCTTCTTACTGCCAGACTTGGCTGTGGTCTTCTTGTTGCCGGTCTTAGCAGGAGACTTCTTGGCCCCGGCCTTCTTACCAGCAGCCTTAGCAGGAGTCTTTTTTCCGGCAGCCTTCTTACCAGCAGCATTCTTACCAGCAGCAGACTTCTTGGCGCCAGCCTTCGCGGGAGCCTTTTTGCCAGCTGCAGATTTCTTCTAGCACCAGACTTAGCGGGAGTCTTCTTGCCAGAAGTCTTCTTGCCAGCGGTCTTCTTAGCACCAGCTTTGGCGACGGATTTCTTGCCGGCAGCCTTCTTCGAACCGGCCTTAGCAGGTGTCTTCTTGCCAGCTACAGATTTCTTAGCACCAGCCTTAGCAGGAGACTTCTTTCCGGCAGCAGCTTTCTTGCTAGCAGTCTTCTTCGCGCCAGACTTCGCAGGAGTCTTCTTGCCTGCGGTCTTCTTGGCACCAGCTTTGGCAACAGATTTCTTACCAGCAGCCTTTTTAGAACCAGCCTTCGCGGGAGACTTCTTTCCAGCGGCCTTCTTTCCACCAGCAGTCTTCTTACTAGCAGCAGACTTCTTGGCGCCAGCCTTAGCAGGAGTCTTCTTACCAGCTGCTGGCTTCTTAGCACCGGCCTTGGCGGGAGCCTTCTTAGAACCAGCAGTCTTCTTGCTGGCGCCGGCCTTGGTCGCTGCTTTTTTGGCACCAGTCTTTGCAGGAGCTTTCTTAGCACCAGTGGTTTTCTTGCCAGCAGCTTGCTTCTTGGCACCCGCTTTGGCAGGCGTCTTCTTGCTTGAGGAGGCCTTCTTAGCACCGGCCTTTGCGGGAGCCTTCTTAGAACCAGCAGTCTTCTTAGCACCACCCTTTGCGGGAGTCTTCTTGGAACCGGCAGCTTTCTTAGCGCCAGCCTTAGCAGGAGTCTTTTTCCCAGCAGCTGGCTTCTTAGCACCGGCCTTGGCGGGAGCCTTCTTAGAACCAGCAGTCTTCTTGCTAGCTCCAGCCTTGGTGGCAGCCTTCTTGGCACCAGCCTTTGCAGGAGTCTTTGCGGGAGCCTTCTTGGAAGCAGCAGGCTTCTTAGAGGCAGACTTGGCAGGGGTCTTTTTGGTGGCCGCGGCCTTCTTGGGGGTGGCCTTCTTTGAAGCTGTCTGCTTAGGACCAGCCTTAGCAGGGGTGGCTTTCTTAGTAGCGGCAGCCTTCTTCGGAGCAGCAGCCTTCTTAGGAGCAGCAGCCTTCTTCGCAGGAGCAGCAGCCTTCTTAGCCGGCGCAGCAGCCTTCTTAGCCGGCGCAGCAGCCTTCTTAGCTGGGGCAGCAGCCTTCTTTGCAGGAGCAGCGGCCTTCTTCGCAGGAGCAGCAGCCTTCTTTGCAGGAGCAGCGGCTTTCTTCGCTGGGGCAGCAGCTTTCTTTGCTGCCGCAGGGCTGCGAGGGCTTAGTGCCCAGGCGAAGATGGACTGGGGGGATGGCTCAGGGGCTCTCTCCAAGATATTGGGGGAAACAACATCTCGTTTCTCAGCAAGATCAGGGAGGGCGTCGACGTCTCGCTGGTGAATATCTTGGGAGAACTCAGTTGCCGAAGCCAACGCCGCGGCAAAGAGGAGGGTAGCAATCGGTAGCCTCATGGCTGCGGTAGCCGAACAGGATTCGGCACACGGCAGATAACGGACTTTGGAAACGAAAAGGGATGGGAGCAGATTTGGTGAAAAGAGAAGAACCAAAGAATAAAATCTTCAAATAGGAGGACGCAAAGAAACGAAAAATGAAGATGAGAAAAGCAAAAGGAGAAAGGGAAGACAAAAAGGAAACTTTCAGTGATGGTTTGTTGAGATCATGATGGACAATCTAGCTTCACTCAAGCGGGATCAGAGGCACTGTTTATGCTTCTAGAAAACCAGCCCAATCCCAATCTTGGGATACATTCTGGTCACCTGAAAATAACTGTATGCAGGAACGCTAACCAAGTCTACCGAAACGAGTGGCAATATTCAATAAGGGTGACAGCCCGGTAAGGGGGTTGTAGCTAATCATAGTAACGGTAGTAGAGGGTGCTCGTACAACAGTAATATCGCTTTCCTCGTAACTGACTAGCGATGCGTGTGACACCGGATGGATTCATTGTCTCCTTGACACATTGGGAAGTGTGGCACGTTGTGTGGGTGTTCCCAACTCATCTTTCGGCGACCTCGCGTGGGGATTGCGTGTGCAAACCCCTGCCAGCTCGGCGATGAGCCTCGGATCCAAATAGTAATCTCAGTGCCGAGAGAGGGGTTGGACAGGGGTCAAAGTGAAACTTATGTATGCGTAGGGTATTAGTGTTGTGCGGCTGATCTGATGAGACAATCGACCAAAGTCCCTCCTCTAAGCCACGCATTTATGCATTATGGCCTGAGGCATCCAGATTCAACACTGTGCCTTTCAAATGCCCCTCCTTCAGCATCCCACATGCAAAACACCACATCACAACCACACCCAAGATCATCACCATCTGCATCGCAAGCAAACCATTCAGCACAGCATCTCACCGGCTTCTTTCATTCACCTCATCTGAAATCAATGGCGTTCATCAAGGACCTCCTCCATCGCGTGGCCGGTGCGAGCTCCAGCTCCTCTCACAAGGGCCCCGCAACCACCCCAGAGTTCCTTGCAGAGCGACAAAAGTGGCAGGAAACACGCACCCAGGGTCGGTATAATCCCCAGTCCCTGCATGGACCATGGGCCCTTCAGCCTAGCTAGTTCAATAGACTAATAGGAGATTATTTCTTCATGAGTGTAGACGAAATCCTTGCCGACTTCACCAAATACCTCGAGAATGGCACACCCAGCTGGGGTCCTGCATTCAACGAGAAGGAAATTGAAACTTTACAGAAAACCTTCGCAGCTCACGCCAAGTCAGAGAAGTGTATGTCTCCCTCTTATATTTGCTGTCGGAACTCTGGTAGAAACACTTGTGCTAATGAATCATTGTAGCCTGGGATCAGCAATCACTAGAGTCCTACCTCCTCACTCAAATCCCTGAGGGAGATGAGACCCTTCTCAAAAGCTCTATCCCCGCGCTCTGGGACTTGACTGTCTACTTTGCTCACTGGCCTCTTAACACCGCATCCAGCGGCCCAACGACCAGTCTCACACAGCCCGGCTTGGTCCGCGCCGTCGCCTTCCTCAGCGGCAGACATTACAGGCTATTCAAGTCCTGGAAGAACAGCGACATGGAATTCAACCGCAAGACTGATCAGCCAGTTCTGGAATACATCTTCCGGGCTTTGGCCGATGCCCAGCCAGCGGGACAGCAGTCTGGCACATCATCTAATCGCGATGTGCTTGATATTTTGAGCGTGACCCAGCCAGCCTTGAGTGAGTCTACAAAAACTCTGACTCGCGAACAGTTGACTCCCACGGCTGCGCGTTTGGCTCCCTCGCCTGCTCCAGAGCTATCAAGCCTTGCTATCCCAACCCAGAAGCTAGTTCAGCTCCTTGACTTGAGCATCGCGGTTCTCCAGCAAGCTGCCAAGTTTGACACCAGTAGCCGTCCTCAGTTAATCAAGCAAGATCTGGAAGCTGCCAAGGTGGAGATTCAGAAGGGGGACAAGGTGACATTTGATACCTACTCAAAGCTGCTGGACAAGGGAGAGTGGGTGGAGAAGAACAACAATGTCGATACCATCTATGATGCCATTGCTGTTCTGTTCAACACGTTCACGAACCCCCAGAGCTTGAGGACTGGCGAGACGGTTAACTGGTCTTCGGGGAAGAAGGAGAAGCTGTATCTTGGATCGCTGCGAAACCTGGGGCTCACTCACAATTAGGGGTCGAATAGGAGGAGCAGGGGAGTAGTGTTATTATTGTCATCTCTCGCGTCCTTGGAGGATAGATAGCGTGTATGTTTTGGTTTTTTTGTTTCTAAGTTCCTCTCGTTTCATTTGATGGCATAATTTTTTGGCATAATCTTCAAAGTGTTTTCATTGACTGATTCATACCAACTGAAGTAGCGGCCATCCTTTCATAATCACCAAGGCATGTGCGCACGTAGGAGAGCTACCCTAGCAACCATGATTGCCTCCATCGCGCTGCCAGCAGGTCTTGAAATCAGCTGACAGTGTTGATGACTTTGTGAGGCCCTCTGAGTTAACGCGTAAGTACTTTTTACTCTTCGATTCATCCCTGAATCCTAGATCCTCAAAGGCCTCGACTTCAGGACTATTGTCAGCTTTTTTGCCAGGCCGATCGGTCACTCTGGATCCGAGAAACTTTGTTGAAGAGCCAAGCTGAGAGATAACTAACAAGAGCCGCTCCTAAGACCTTCGCATAGCTCAATATATGAGTCAGGTGGGTGAAACCTATTATCTCAATTGTGTACACAGCCAGTTGCGCTGAAGTTGTGCCACACCGCTGCCATATGTGTTGAGGATTTTCCCACACGTGTCTTTGATTCTTTACACGGGTATTGTGCATTTAATAAGACCAAATTTTCACGGCAAATACTGGATTGATATTCATGAAGGTGGTTTGTTATTCACAGCCGTGGATCATTCACCGGGACCTCCTTAAGCCAGTGACGATACTCAAAGCGACGCTGGAGGAGGCCCTCGCACATCTAATAAAACCCCGAAAAGGTTCTACGACATTCAAGCCCAATCTCAGTTTGCGCCACATTAAGCCTCCCCTATTTCAGCAGAGCGTGGATAGTTCAGGAAATTGCTGTCTCTCAAGAAGCTATTACAATATGGTGTGGCTTTCATCGTATCCCGTGGAATGCGCTGGTGTGCGGTGAGTGACATATTCTCCCTACCCAAAGCCCCCGCCAAAATATACTGCAACTCCAAATGTAATTAAATACGAAAGGCTCGTATGAAGAAATACCAATACTGGGGAAAGGAGAAACAACACAGAAGGGAGGGAAAATGGCGAGTGTGTCACGCTTCGGGATCTGTCTCACGCACTACACATTGTACTTCAGCCATTTCTTTTATTACTTGTTAGCGGTTAGCCTCTGGCTGGTCTGTGAGGTTGATGACTCTTCAGCTAGCTTCGTTAGAAGGCTACGTAAATGTTGGATGTAAGATCTGACTAGAAACCTAGGAGAACGGAAAAATGCAGAGCAATATCACGAGATTGGACAAGCCACAGTTAGTTTTAGAAAGTGTTTATTTTACTAAGGTAACAACTCGGCGACTTGCCGAGTCGGTGGTCCCAGAAGATATTTATTTGATTGATTACATCAAACGTTTCAGGCCAGCCTGATCCATACAAAGTCCTCGCGTCTACTCTTCCATGCCAAATATGACTGCTTGGCATCTAATTCTATTAATCACCCCTCACCTCCCAATCTTTTGATCTTCTTCTGCAAATGTTCTCCATCTAAGCCTTGGTGGCCTTGGCGGCGGAGGAAGAGGTCTTGGTGGCCTTCTTGGTGGTCTTGGTCTTGGTTGAAGACTTGGTGGTCTTGGTAGAGCTCTTGGTAGTCTTGGTGGAGCCAGCAGAGCTCGTCTTGGTGGAGGGCGTCTTGGTGCTGGCGGCAGCGGAGGTGGTACCGGTAGAGCCGCCGGAGCCGCCGCCAGTGCCGGAGCAAGGGCCGATCTTGGAAGGCTCGCTGCCGTCAGTCACACCCTCGTAGTCGATGCACTCATCGCCGACGCTGGTCATGGAGACGCCGGAGATGCTGGCGGTGTCGCCCATGTTGGAGTTGATGCCGACGAGGACCTTGCCGTTGGAGGCAGAGCCGCCGGTGACGATGACGTGGCGAGCAGGCATGGACTTGCAGTTGCCGCAGCTGCGGTACATCTTGCCAAAGTCCGAGACCTCGAAGTTGTTGATGGCGACGGTGCCACCGCCGTTGTGCTGGATGACCTTGTCGTCGGCGCCAGTGGCACCTCCGCCGTTGATGGTGGTGGTCTCGCCGTCGTCCTGCTTCTTGATGGAGAAGGCATCCTCGCAGACGGCGTCCCACCAGACGTTGGTGATGGTGCAGCCACCGTTGCAGTGGACACCCTCGATCTGGTTGGGGCCGATGATGACGTTGGAGAGGGAAGCGCCCTTCTCGAGGATGAAGACAGCGTCAGAGTCACCACCCTCGACCTGGCCAGTGCAGGAAACACCACGGTCGTACATGACGTTGCCACCGTCGAAGGTCTCACCGGCAGCGATGGTCATGGGGGCGCTGAGGACACTGCTGCCAGCAGCGGCGGGAGCACGAGCCTTGAGGATGGAAGGGGCCTTGGTGGGCATGGGCGCAGGGCTGGCGTTGACAGCGATGGCCATGGAGGCGGCTAGAATAAGTCTGTACTGCATTTTGAAATATGTTGTTTGAAAAAATGAGACAAGTCTTGTTGTTCGTGTTTGTTGAAAGATTGGAGGTTCAAGCCGGCTTGATTTTTTGAGTTGGATTAAAGAGAATGTGTCAAGCACAGCTTGATAGCAATGGAAAGAAGGTTGGTAGAGTTGGGAACGATGGTGTTTGATGGGACTGAAGATTCAAAACAGACCTGATTCTCTTGCGAGGACGAGAGAGTTTATACTCGAGACGACGCGGTATCCCACGTCGATCCCGTCCCCCTTCAGCTTAACCGCCCGTTGATGTTTTACTTGCGACATGGATAATCACTGACATGTTTTCGATTCCCCTGGGTTGAAAAGCATGGGTCTGACGCTGTCCCGGAAGTGGGAGCGCACCGTAACCACAACCCTGTTCTTGGAGATGGAGACCGAGCCTTGAATCCACCGGGTAAGGGTAATAAAACAGACTTCGGGTCAGGAGACAGCGAGGACCCCTTGACGCACCATGCTCCCTTCAATTTCACCTCTCAACTGTCGCTGTTCTCCCAACACTCGCTCGCTTCACCAATGACGGTTAATAACACCAATCGCATGCTGAAAATCTTTAAACCGCGATAGTTAAGTGCAGGTCCAAGTCAAAGCTTCAGCAGCCGCTCTTGATGCATCGTCTAATTTCCGGCGACTGCGGTGGCCCTGCGCTCGTATTACAGTAGTGTTGTCCCGACACCTGAAACCATAAAAAGCTTGTCTATAATTCCCACTCAGTATGCTTAGTAGTGCTCAAACAGCTGAAACCCCCTGCCCCTCCCCGCAGCTAATGGCACGTTCTCAAACAACGTGCGCTATCTCTCAGGGGCCGAAGGGGCTGGTCGTGTTTGAAAGCTTGTTTTGTAAACGAAATCTTCTCAATTTGATCGGAAGACTTTCTCCCACGTCCCAGAACGGAAGCGTGCGGGATTAAGACGAGACGGCTTCGGCTTCCCGGCATATGAGCTCTGTCAATCATTACTCTTGAGGCCGCGGAGTCATGTTAGGCTTCGGATTATGCTTGCTCGACTGATAACCGTAATTTTAAGGACCGGTTGGTGCAGTCTGCCCCATCTCGCGACACGAATGTTGAGTGCGGCCCCGTACATTGTCGCTTTTGGGCCAAGAGTCTTGGCCCAAGAGATTCAGCCAAACAAGCTTTTGAATTGCCCGCCTCCTGATGTAAAATTGAGGTTCCGTGAGGGAGGCTACCCGCGCGAGGGATGTGGGAGTACGGCTGGCCAGCTTGAACTCCTCAGTGGACCACCAAGGGGTTCAAACCTGCTCTCATCAAAGGGGTGCGAATCATAACACCGTTGATAAGATTGCGGTGAGTCCAGCCCGATAGGTCCAAATACTGGTTGGTTGCCTCTTGAACCAATTTTCGGACTCAAAGGGCACTAGACCAGCCTTATTTCCGTAAACTCTCCTTCATCAAGCGCTTCTCCCGTCATCATGCCATCCAAATACGACGGGCCTACGAATGTATGAAGTCCTTCCTGGTTATTAGACCCGGCCCGCACGATGAATGGGACTCTACCGCCGCGAAGAATACAGACCTCATCACCAACTGCCAGGTCAGTTGGGCCAAATCCCAGTAATCCCTTCTTCGTCAAAAACATCGTCCGGTGGCACATATTCGCGAATATACTCCTGCACACAGGAGTCTGAGCCCCATTTCTCATGAAATTCTCCGCCTGTTCCAGATCTCTCGACGTAGCGGACCGCAACGGGGCGAATTCCTCATCCAAGAAGAGATTGGCAACCAAGCTTCCCCAGAAAGACTCCGGCCACGCCAAGGGTCCCACCAAGTCTTCATCCCACTCCCGCCCCTGATAAAACTCCTCTGCCAAAGCATACCACTCCCGGAGCTTGGCGATGGCTCCGGGGAGCGAGAGGGCCGTGCTGCCCGGCTCGTCGCTGTCGGGTTGAGGTTTCAAACCGACAAGCGCTACCTTGTCCACCATGCACCCGGTCAATGTCAGCGCATTTGTCTGCTGGTCGTAGTGAAAGCTAGTCATGTCAACCTCAGAATCGCCAGAGGCCGAGTACATCTGATATGTGTGCATAAGATACCACGCCGCACAGTCGTCGTCGATGTTGAGGGCTCGCCCGTGATAGTCAACACCCATGTCCATGGCCCAGCGTGGAATCCCCTGGGTGGTGACCGGTAGCACCTCATGCCGTCGCAGGGCAAGGGCGTGTAAGTCCCTGTCGTGCTGGATAAGATCCGCGGTGAACATGGCGTATAGCGTTCCTGGCGCCAGTCTATAGTTACAGTCCTCCACTCGTTTCAATGTCCCCGGTGGGAAAAGTCCCAGGAACCCATACACCTTGTCCAACGGGTCGGACGCCTGGCGAAAGTTCCACCGAAACGCCGTGTCAAGAGGACCATGTGTTGCCTCCTTGGCCCACTGTAGCCCTGTTGTATGTGCAAAGAGTGTGAATAAGACGTCCCTCTGGGAGTGTGTGACATTGTTTAGAGCCGGAATGTAAGTTCGGAGGTGGACGAAGCCTGCATTGATGACGACATCCCAAGGAATTGATAAGGGCCCCCAAAGAGCGAGACTTTTTGATGGCAGGATGGCCTCTTGCAATGTCCATACGCGATGCCACCACTGATTTTGACCTACTGAGATGGATCTCAGCGCCTGAATCGGCTCCTCGAATGTATCTTCCGACTCCAGTTCTGGTGGAGCGCTCCTTTCAAACGCATCATCATCTGCACACCCATCTATGAAATTGACAATACTCAGAGCCGACATGGCGGTGCGCACAGAGAATTGCTTGTCGATTTCGCCAAACCAAATTAGACACTGCGTAGTTTTGGCGTATATTTGACCCATTAGGGGCACTTGCATGGCCTTTTCCTCAATGTCATCTTGATTAATGCAAATTTGATCGACCCAAAGTGTTCTCTTCGGTTGGAAGCCGGATCCGTCTAAGAGCTGCCGCCAGTCCCTCGGTGATGGTAACACAGTTGCCATCGATTGTGATTTCTGACGCATTCACGCCATCTCCCCACACATAGGATAGAGCTTCGTACTTTGGGTCCTCAGATAGTGGCACGATCCGAGTTTCGCCCACCAACTCGGCTTTATTGTCTTTAGACGTTGTAGGAAATAAATCCAAGACGCGAATCTCGTTGTTAGAGAGCATGGCCGTGCCAACTTCGTTGTGAATGGTTGATGGTAATCTAGCAATGAAAGACCAAAATGCGCCAATTTCCCACAGATGCCAGATCAATATTCGCTTACGTTTTAAAGACTGTTGAATTGGCGGGGCGTTGAATGAAGTTGCAGGGCTCAGCTTTGAGACTCACTGGTTTGATGAGGGAACTTGTCCAGCCACTACCCTAGAGCAGGGTAACAGATGTCTCTACCTACATTTTACCTCGACTTGCAATCTGTTAAGCCAAGCTAGAATTTATGATTCGTCCAGTTGCAATGGAAAACAGGCGTTTCAATTTGTGGTCATTGATGCTAACATGGTGCGATCAGCTTGAACAGGCTAAAGTCTGCCTCATTGGCTGATTCGAACTGTTTTCTTAGCAAACATAGCATCATAAATGCTGTGAGGGGGAGGGCTCTAAGACTGCGTGAGACATGAGGCCACATCGACCCCACTTATGTGGATCATGTCAGATGAAATTTAGCTTTTGATTGGCTAGGTAGCGGAATCTCTCCTGCGCCTCCACCTAAATTTGAAGCCTAGCTACGGCGCCACACTTTGTTCATTATTCGGGCGACATAATTAATCGAACAAAAATTCCGGAAATACTATGTTCCGCCACCCAAAATTGAGATCTCACATTTAAAGATTTCCCGCCAATTTTGAAGCTAGGATTGATTCTACCGCAGCCAGAACTTGACTAAGCTTGTTTTGATGAGTTCGACGCGAGAACTTGCAAGATGTTTCCTGTGCTGCACTGCCTGAATGGCTGCATGCTGCTTTTGCATCGGCCAGCTGATTACGCGTTGGGTGAAATGTTGCGATCAGCTGGATCCACTTGCATGTAGTTACTAATGAGCCAAGAGAAGTGGTCGTGTTGTTTTTTTTCTTGCAAGTCCCAAGAGTTCTCATCTTACTTTCCTCAAAAATTAATCGCTCTGTCAAAAGAGGGAGTCCCAAGGTTGTTAGAATGCCTGGCGCTGTCAAATCTACGGCTTGCCAGACGTGCAAGCTCCGTAAAATAAAGGCAAGCTATGAGACCCGGAATCTGCAACGTTTGAGCGACATCGCTAACCTTATTTCTTTTGGCGCTAAATCCAGTGTGATCAAAATTGGCCGGGATGTACGCAATGTACCCGGAAACGCTTGACATGTCTTGGGCCAAGCTCCCTGCTCAAGTTCGTCAACGGCGACCAGAACCAAGTCAAAGGAGATTTCCCAATACAGCATGCGGAGGGCTCTGGGGTTTTGAAACTTCGTCAAAGCAGACCATATCGCTTGCCCAAGAGAAACAAAGAACGGTCGGGAGCTGAGAGCCAATCACCACAAGCCGTTGGTCATTACAAAGCCTTTCGTTTTCAAACCTCGATCCCCCGCGCTAATCTTACCACGAGGGCGGACCGTGTTGCCTCCCGCCTCGTTCACCACATCAAGGGTCAGCGAAACTGGGGTTGGGTCTTCTCGATGCAGTACCTCCAGCACCTGCCGAAACGGTTGTCAGAAAGCCCAAGCTTGCGAGACACGGGGCCCTCTTTTGCTCGGTACTGGGAGATTATCGTCGTGGAAGAGAGGCAACTGAGTTTCTGGCCCTTCCTTCCTGCGGCAAGGCTCTCAACAGTCTGCGGAGGGCGATCAAAACAGGCCAAGGTTTGAAAATCGAGACTCTGGCATCGATCATCATGCTGGAGCGTACGGAGAGCGTATTCGATCGAGGGCGCGATGCTATATCCCTGAAACATACAGAGGCCATTGCGACCATGATTCAAAATATAGGGCCCCCTAAGGCTGATGATCAACT
This sequence comes from Clonostachys chloroleuca, assembly GCA_037952775.1. Classification (NCBI taxonomy): domain Eukaryota; kingdom Fungi; phylum Ascomycota; class Sordariomycetes; order Hypocreales; family Bionectriaceae; genus Clonostachys; species Clonostachys chloroleuca. The sequence continues at coordinate 36,454,865 of JBANAY010000003.1, forward strand.
TCATCTTGGCTTGGTTAGCGACAGCTATGGTACATTGGTATGTCAGTTATTTCCCAAGCCTTTTAGGACGCAGACTACATTGGCTTGCCGAACACTACTGACTGTTAAATATCTAGGCCGTTCATTTTTTGAAGACAGGCCGAGATAATTTCTTGTCCCAAGACCCGTGGAAAGGGATCATTGAAGATAACATAGCTTCTCTGCTTGAGAACAAAGAGGCCTAACCGCATCTAAAAAGGCTCCTTGTTTTAGACAACGAAGGCTTTGGCAACTTGCCGAAATTATCGCGACGCTGCCAGATGGTCCATTTCGGACCTCGAGACTCCGAAGCGGCAGAGAAGGCTGCGCAGTTGATGTCCAGCCTCGCAGACACTGAGAGGGCGCTTGAGCTCGCATATCTTGAACTATTCGAGAAGACCACTGACTTGGGACTGATATGCGATAGGATTGACCCCAACTCCATCACCGGAAGTAGCTACGAGCTCTCATCCGTCTATCTGGCTCAATTCTTGGTGTCGTCACTTGGCCTCCAGCTCTACATGCTGCGAATGCTCTATGACTGCAGCATCTTCTATAATCCAGATGAAACTCCTGACCTCTATGCCAGGCTCACAGAATTATGCGTGGAGGTGTGGAAATACGGCCCTTATCTAAAAAGCCTCGAGGCTTGTGTAGCTTCCAGCACGCTCAGCAACATTTTACCGACTTTGGAATTTGCAAACGTAGAGAAAAAGGAAGTTCTGATGGATATGATTATCGAAATGGATAGGTTTCGGCAGCCTTTACCAAGAGACAGGTTCGCGTTGGAACAGGCGTCCAACATTTTCACGATGCAGGTCACTGGCCGACTGCCCCCTGCAAGTCTGTAAATCGCATTAAAACATCAATTGACAACAGTTTTATTCAGAAATTGCCCTATACTGCTACATTGATATTAGAAGAATAGTCTCACTGATAATATGCACGATAAGCGCCAAAGGAAATGGCACAGCGGTGATTCGCTTGTGTACTGTAACATACATATTTTGATGGATCAGTCGGTGGTTGCCTAACTTCTACCTAATTGACTAATTTACTAATTAGGCGCACCGAATAAAACCACAACTTGGCTCACTGCACCAGCTGCCACCAACTCATTCGTCACGCTCTGATTCTTCTCTGAGTCTCATAGGCGAATACCTCTTGTACCTCATACCAATTGATTCGCGAAGACAATTTTCCCAATGAGCCAAGGGGATGACTTGCGACAGCTCGAGCTGGAACTCCGACGAGATGGAACCCCCCTCACCAATTATTTCCGACACACTCGTATGGCGAGAGGAAACACGCCATCCTTGGCCACGCGACATGTTGCTCCCACGCGAAGGATGCCAGCTGAGCGCCAAGGAGGGCTCTGGATCGTGGACAGGATCCTGGAGCCCCAGACAGTCGCCCATTTCATCGCCTGCGTGTTTGGTGCCCCGCTCCCCAATGGCCAGCAGAGCAAGTTCCCGGCGCTCTCTGTTGATGAGGCCCAGTACATCAAGAAGCCCTTGTCTGAGTGGGCGCCACCTCCGTACGACGGCAGCCAGCATTCGGTCATGGGCAAGATATTAACGCACATAGGTTCGTACGAGGATGAGAACAATTTGACGGTTCTTTCCAAGGAGCTCAGAACCATCAAGTCGTTGGTCTGGTCGGGGATGGCACCAGTGTCTGATAGGCGCTGGCGGGAGCTGGACCTCGACTCGCCCGGCAACTTTCACAACGCGTGCCGGTATTTTTGTGCTGTCATTGACGTGTTTCACTATCTCAATATGCCGGCAGTGAAGCCTCGCTTGCGTAAGACTTACAACGTGATATGGGATCAGCTAAAGATCTTCGAGTATTCGCTCAACAACAATAGGAGAGCTAAGGGGGAGCCAAAAGTCAACCTCACTGGGATGTGGCATGAGTACATCGATGCGCTTTTCGCCTCGATAACCCAGCACGCCCATGATTGGGTGACAACCCACATTGAACGGCTTCGCGGGCCAGTTCTCCAGCGTTTGAACGACATTGTTAAGAACAAATCCGCATCCTCGGCTGGAGAACTGGACTTTTCAGAGGAAGAGATGGATCTCTCGAACAAGCTTCACGACCTTGTGGAGAACGCAGCCCAGGCGGACACGGCCATCTTCTTGCCAATGGACGGGTACCGTGGGTGTGAGCTCGTCAACCAGGACAACGCACCGCTTCCAGATGCGAAGAATCCGTACCGTGAGCAGCCCATATCGTTTTCAGCAAACAAACGAGTCCGAGAGCTTGACTACTACGCCCGAATCAAATACCTGACGACATATAAAAAGTGGAAAGAGTTCGACAATAGCGACCTGGCCACCCTTGTCGACCGGCTTGACTTGGTGTCCAAGGGAGACAGCTTAAGCGCGAACCAAGTCATTGCACAGCACCAGGCAAGAATGGAACTTCGAGGACCAACCAAACCACCATTTGATGAGCTTTGGGTGATTGAATCTCAACGCGAGGGAGGTAACAAGCGATTGGGGTTCATCGCCTACCGGCTGAGCTATGATCATACAGATGAGGAATGGGAAGAGTTCAAGACCAAGTTCGAATCGGATGTATCAAATTGGCGAAGCGAGATGCCTGATATGGATGAAATAAAGGCGAGAGCCATGGTTGAGTGGCGGGACCCGCGCACAGTTGGCCTTCCCGAGAATGATGTTGACGCCGTTCGGAAGTAAGTTCAACCCACATACAGTACTTTGTTTTGGGCCTCCACTAATATTTTCTCCAAGGCACTTCGCTTCCCTTGAGAAATTCAACTTGATCCCCGAGCATGTTAATGAAGGAGTTATACTCGCTGCGGACAAAGCTGTCATCGACTCATATCTGAAACCAACTCCAGGTCAAGGTGGGTTTGTGCTCGCCATCGAAGCGGGGTTTGACCCGGACGATGAGTGGCGAAAGCAGCGAAACGAGTCACCAGGATACCCAGGTATCATGAAAATTCTAGGAAGTGTACTTTGGGATGACGTGAGTGCATCGATGGTTTTGCAAGCGCGGCAACTGGATGATCTCTGGGTCTTGGCCATGGACCATCCCCTCAAGTTGTATGAGGGATACATGCCGCGACATGCTCCGGTCTAGACAGATTGATAAAGCACGGTCACAGCAGGCAATTTAGAAAGAAGATCGATCTAGCTTACACCTTGTAAAAACCTATGAAATTAATGGAAAATCTCATGCAATGCGCTATCCAGCGTGGCCCAACTACTTGCGGAAGCAGCTTAGAGTGCCCCCTTCATCTTCTGCAGACTTTCCGCCACCCCCTCCGCAAACGCCTCGCGCAGAGCCTTATTCTTATATCGCACCAATAAATACGCATTGCAACCCAATGAAACTGCAGAATCGTTCTGGGCTTCAATACGTCGGTGGAAAAACGACGGGCCGCACGTATTACGACTCTAATAAGCCTATGGGGTCAGATACTCGCCCGCCAATAACTCTACCTGAATAGACAAAAGTGCAGTGATGCCGCCAGCTGGACATTTCGCTCAGCCCAGCTTGCGCCTAGCCCGTACTTTTATGGCCTGGCTTTTTGTTAGACTGCACCCAGCCGTCATATATTCCAAGTGAGTCATTGAATTTCATATGGAATTTCGCGATAACAATTCCCCAACCAAAGACGCATGGCTGTAGCTCTTGCCATGAGCGGTCCCGGCCTTGGCCCCGGGTCGTTGATTCTACAAGTAGTAGACGAATGTGTCAAATGTAAGCCACGCATTGTTACTCCATGCTAGCGATGCCATTGACCACGATCATTGTGGATAGACTATAAATACTTCAGCGAGGCATCCAAGATGCCAGAGAAGCACCGATACTTGCAACTTCGACTACAGCTAGAACAACAACGATTTCTCGTCTTCGTCGAAGAAGCTGGGTTGCTGTCTACTGAAACCGGTTTCGAGGCGCTTTCGATCAACTCGACCCTACTCCAGGAAACCCTTTCCGAGATTAAGATGCTCTTCGAAATGTTCCAGCAAGCGAACGGGAAATACGTCGATATCGTGCTTCCGGATGGACCCGAGGAAAAGTTGAGCCCTCAGCCGAGCATGATGGAACTGCTTTGCGCCACACAAGCTCCTATTGCCAAGATCGACATCTCAGTTGCGCCCACTGCGAACACATCCCTGCGATCGGATTCGATTTTCAGAAATTTAATTTGGAAGGCGAGGAAGCTGCGTACAATCATGGTCGAGCCAAAACGTTTAGTTTGGGTAGCATTTGATCAGAAGGCCTTCACATCTTTGATTGCAAACCTGGAGGTTCTCAATTCGGCACTGATTTCCCTTCTTCACTCTTCCAGGAGTCGTCGAATAAACCAAGCTGTTCAAACAAGTTATCAAGAAATCATGCAGCTGAAAAACGACCTGCAAGGCCTGGAGGCTACGATTCAAGCCAAAACTTACAACTCTAATCGAGAGGAGGAAGACGATCAGTCGGCCGTGACACCGACGGGAAGCTTGGCTTGCCAGTCTGTCACGATAGAGACGAAATCAAAAGTTCAGCAGTTGAAAGATAACAAGGAATTGGCTAATGTAAATATTCATCGTTTGGACATCGATCAGTCTGATGATCCTGCTACTCCACCTTCGCACAGAAATGAGAGAGGGGAAGCTCAAATCAAATTGAGCTTGACATCTAACATCGACTCTGGCTGCAACGACCTGATAACAAGAACATCGGCCTCGAAAAGAGGCTACTGCGAGACAAGAACGGCGTCTGGACCCTCACGAAGTGCATCGCGACAAGATGATGCTCCGATCATTGCCACGCCATTATGGCAGGGCAGCGCCCAATCCACACGAAAAGTGAACATGATCCTCAATGCAATGAGTTTCAACAATTTCGAAAGCAGCTATGTGGACATCTCGCAGAAGCTGGCTTGCGTCACCGATTACTGGCTACCCATCACGTCTCGCTCCACAATACCGGAAGAATCGAAAAGAGCAATGCAGATCCCGGAGAAAGCAGAGTTGCACAGCGCAACAAGGGAATGGGTGGCAGACGGTTATACTGATACGGCGCGAAGATATCTCGGGCAATTGGATCCCGGCCAGCCTCGTAGATTGTTACAAGTTAGAGGTGCGGGTGAATAAGGAGCAGGGCCACTTGGCCCTGAGAGGGCAACATTTTACTTCATCTGAATACGTTAAACTGACCTTCACCGCCAGCGGAGGTCAAGTTCTGAAGCGTGACTTTTGGATAGCGCCGGTGGCGGCACCGCTTCACTTGCTGATTTGGAACACTTCGGCGTCGCGAGACTCCTTTGACTGCGTTAAGACTCGTGGGTCAAGAGGTGGAACTGACTATCATAACCATGCCCTGCAAGAATATCTATGGCGTACTTGGGTTCATTGTGTTGAGATGCTGGGTTTGGCATCGTTGGGTTTGGCATCGTTGGGTTTGGCATCTTTCATTGCTGTTTTAAAATTTGAAGGTAAGCTCCGAAACCCAAGAAAAGGTCACTTGGCAAGAGCGCATAGTCTCAGTATCTTGAAATCTACCCGTCGTAATGCGAGAAAGTGATTTATTGATTTTGACGCCTCTGGATTGCACCTAGCAATTCATCCAGGGCCTTTTGATCCCCTTCTTCGGCAGGCTTGTGCCGGTCAAGCATTGCTTGTTCGCTTGGTTCCAAGTCAGAGAAATCCATGTCGCCTCCAAAATCTGTCGGGTCTTGCCATCCGTCACCTTCACAAAAAGCACTGTATCGAGACCCATACAAGACTGTGGTCTGTTGCGTCGGGTTGATGTCGGTTTGAACAGCGTCGAGTTCTTTAATATATCTTGGCCCAGGGAAAAATTTGAAGTCGACGAGGTTGGGTAGGCTGGTACGAATTTTCTCAAATATGAACTCCCAAGTCCCTGGAAAGAAAAATAGTTCTCCCCAGTCACTGCCAAATGTACCCTCTGGAATGGGCTCCCAATCATGCATTTCCGGGTTCCAAAGATCCAGTCCCTCATTTAGCCGCAGTACTGTAGCAATGGTGCAACTGTCCAGTCGCAAGCTCTCCAATGTAGTCTGGCTGAGAACCCAGTCAAAATGATTATAGTGCGAAATGTTGAAGTATTTAAGCTTCAAGCTCTTGAGATTAGGGAATGCTAGACCACGGCCATTGAATGTGCCTGGTGCTGTCCCCCAAAAATCATCAATGCATAATGATAGTGATCTCAAGTTCGCCATTGGCATCAACCAACTGTCTTGCAGCCATGGTTCAAAAGTCACTAGCTCAGCTTCACGGATATCCCATTCTTCTCGAGATTCGTTGTGTTCCTGAACAATATGAAGGTCGAGTTCCTCAAGATCTTGAGTCACAGACTTGAAGAGACTTGAGGATGTGAACGTGGGAATGGGCGCGTTTTGCATATTTTCAACCGCGAATGAGCGGATGCTAGTCCTTCCAGGCTGGTATGATCGCGCCTGTATCGCATTGAACACAGCCTCGAAAACGTTGATCCGTTTTGGGTACGTTTCATGGCTTATCATATCATTCTGGATGGATTCCGGGCCACTGCACACTGGAGAGAAGTTGACTGTGATTTTCTCCACGTAGTGGAGATCGCAAATTTTTTGCAAGGCAGTGGTAAACCCCGCTGGGAGTTCGTCCCAAAACCCTTTATCATCGTCGGTGATATGGCTGTAGATGAGAACCTCGCGAACTGCGTCTTTAATTTGCTCATTTTCAAGTAAGGCACCCCAAGTCTTGTAACCCTTTTCCGTCGGTCTCAGTATTATTTTTCGAAACGCGTGTGGTACTGCTAAGGTATTCCAACGCTGGCATACCGATCGTGCCGTGAGTGCCGTAGAAGTTGGCTCCATGAGGCCAATAATGCGTCCGAGTAATTCGGTTGGGAGTTTTTGGGCGGCCATTGTGGGAAGTAGGCGAAAAGAAGTATCTCAGATACGATTTTATGTCGGTTGAGGAGTCTTTAATTGGTAATTTGGCAATCTCTGGAGTCAATCGTCTGGGTACGAAGATGTGTTTTTATGTTCAACCGCCGCATTTTGTGTAGTGGTAAGATGAACGGACTTTGAGCAAAATTGGCAGCGTTTCTGTTCATATACTCACTGTTGCAACGTGCCGTTATAAGCAGGCTAGCCGGCCTAGTGATTAGTGAATAGGCGATAAGCAAGCATGACAGAAGTCCACGCAAAATTGCTAATTCTGGCAAACATTGCTCCATAGTAATGGAAAAATAAATGCGGAAAGGGCCGAGAGGCAATCGTGAACACGCCTGCCTAGAGAGGTAAGTCATCCGACAGTTTGAACTAGGCAATTATCCTGCTCGCAACTCTAGGCTTCCAATAATCGTTTCAGCGTACCTCAGCTACCTTGCGTATCAAAGGAAGAAACCAACCACATCAATGATTAGGTTCTGCTATATGCTATGCCCTGTATCCATGTTCGAGTTCTTGGAAGACAGAAAGCTCACATAGTCAGCAATATCCTCGGGCGTTTATGCCTTCTTAATCGCAAGTCGCTCCTCAACTGCTTTGTTCAAGGCGAGCCGCCTTTAAACGCACATCGAGCTTTGTGCAGAACTTTGCATTGATATCTTATCTCAATCTCCAGTTCGATGACTGCTCTAAGAAAGCAAGCCAATTCTTGCGAAGAGGTGCGTGAACAAGCCTCCTGGATAGGCCTTGCAATTGAATCATGGTAGCCACTCAAAGGTCCTGGATTTCCTTGGGGGTAGAGAAGAGAGAGAATGTTGTACTGGTTAAAAAATAAGCATATCCGGGTATTATATTGCCTATAAGGCTAGGTGGGCTCTTTTGAAATACTGGGCAACGAATATATTGGTAGTTCAAGGATACTCGAGGGGTGGATGTAAAGACTGCGAGAGTAGAAAACGCTTATACTCTTCTCATCTTCATTAATGCATATATTATAGTCTGATGTGAATACTCTCTGTTGGGTATGCAGTTATTCGGTATAGTGTGTGGCGCGATGTTCAACGTCGTGATTTCAAATGACATGATATTCGATCCGGATATTCGATCGGGATCGGCAATACCGGCGTGTATGCACTTGAAAACCTATGGCGCAATATGCATCGGGTATGAGCCATCCGTAGTGTAACGATAACCATAGGTACGCACAAGCACTAGTGGATTCTTTATCCGTTGTATTCATAATCAGTATGGGTTAATCCTTGAATGTGGTATAGACTTATTCATCAACACTATACACGTGATGTTCCAGATGATGACATTCTGGGTGCGTATGACGATGCTATCAATCGTATACCCAGCTAAACCCCCCGTACAATCTCCTCATTTTCCGCTTCATAAACCTGCCACCTTGGAACAGTTCACACAACTTTGTCGACATCAGTAAAACAAGATGGGAGGAGAGAAGAAGACACGGTCGGTGGCGGTTATAGGCGCCGGGGCATCAGGTAATGAATTGAAAGCACCAAAACCCTCCCAGCGCTGTTGATCCGCGGGCTGACCAGTATTCTTCTATAGGCACTATCACGGCCGCGGCGCTTCAAGCTGAGAACTACTTCACACGCATTCGGGTATTTGAAAGAAGAGAATCTCCCGGCGGCACATGGTAAACTTGCTCGATTTGTAAATCTCCTTTATACTTCATGCTGAGTACCAACGACTATCGGCTAGGATTTACGATGAGAGCACAAAGCCACATCTACCGGTGAAGCCAGGGGATCTACCCTCCCAGAGTGATCCCCCACTACAGATTCCCTCGGTCTTACCAGCTACAACGGCCCCAAACCACCAAAATAGATATCTGGAGACTCCTATTTATGCGGGATTGACGTGAGTTGCGGAAAAGCCCAAATTGATGATGGCGCATTTAACGTGTTCGCTAGAACCAACGTTCCGGCTATAGCGATGTCATTTTCGGACGCGCCTTTCGCCTATGGACCATTCGTGCCACATTATGTTCCTCAACAATATTTGTCTAATTACTTCTCGACTCACAAGTTGGATTCCCTTCTCGAACTGAATACCACACTCGAGGACCTAACAGAAGTCGAGTCGGAGTCTAAAGAGAAGGACAATGGGTGGAAATTGACACTCCGGAAACGTGATTTGGTCCAGAATGTCGACATTTGGTGGGAGGAATATTTTGATGCTGTGGTATTGGCAAACGGCCACTATACAGTACCATATGTTAGTCCATTTTCACGTGCGAAGACAATATTGCAATTTCAGAAAGCTGATCAGCCAAATTTAGGTTCCTTACGTCAAGGGCCTGGATGAGTACATCAAGAAGTTCCCTGGTCGCGTGATCCACTCCAAGTCATACCGCGTGCCCCATATTTGGAAGGGGAAGAAAGCAGTTGTCATCGGTAACTCGGCCTCAGGGAAAGACGTTTCGACCGAGTTGGTGAAATGGGTAAGCCTCCCGCTCTACCAATCCAGGAGGTCAAAATCTAGATGGGACGGCGAAGAGCCACCCCCGGGGATTGAGTGGAAACCAGTGATCACCGAGTATCTATCGGATGGAGGCATTGTCTTTAGCGATGGCACTATCCTTCGGGACATCGATGTGATCGTCTACGCCACAGGATATAAACCCTCTTTTCCGTTCTGGAATCTAGAAAAGAATGGCCGCCCGCTTTATGATTACGAGCAGGGCAAGCTCATCAACAGCTATTGGCATACTTGGTTCCATCATTTTCCCACTCTGGCTATTGTCGGCCTCCCTCGAGTTCTCACCTTCCGCAGCATGGAGTATCAGGCGATTGCTATCGCGCGACTTCTGTCCGGGAGACAATGGAAGTCTCTTCCCCCATCAGGGAGCAGACAAGGTGGGAAGTGGAAAGACTTGAGAAATCAAAAGCGAACCGGACCAAATTCCATGACATTGTGTGGGATGAGGGGGAGACCCAAGAATATCTTGGTCTCTTCTTCCGTATTGCTGGCCTGGGCACACTTCTTGGAGAGGGGCGAGTGCCCCCGGTCCTGAGTAAGGAGACCATCTGGGCTATTGAGAACATTAGGAAATACCCAGAGCCGGGAAAGGACCAGAGGATAAGGGAAGGATTCGCTCGTGTCGAGGATTTACAATCTGAAGAACAAGACTGGGTTGTCGCCCACCGCCCAAACAAGGGTGCCTTATGGTTCATTTAGAATACATTTATAGAAATGCAGACAGTAAGACCGATAGCTGGATGTTTAGAGGCAATTGATGAGGATGTGCAATGAACCTGAAACTTCTGATCTGATCTGGAGTCCTCGCTTTGATTTTGGCCTGGCCTATTGACCGGTTGGCTGGTTGTCTTTAACCTGACCTTAGGTCCCATTCGTTTGGGGGTATTAGGTGGTTCACGGGGTTTTGAGGGTTTCCAATCTACAATGCCGAACCAGGGATCTGGTCGCGACCGCTTTCCCATGTCGAACTTTTAGTGACTAGACTGAAAGCTTTTGCATACCTTGTAAATCTCGTCGGGAATTCAACCCTTCTTGGCAGCTCTAACTAATCTCACGGGTGACTGATCCACTAATTCCTTCATGGTGCCTTCCTTGATTATCTCCACGCAAGTGTCTCAATATGTTGAGCTTCTCTACTGTTGGGAAATTGCTGAGAGACGTACATGGTGCTTTCAACCAGCGGTGACCAATAGTATTCTATTAAACTCTGCAAGTGCTATAGCCCTGACCCAGCTGTCTACTTCAACGATGAACAATCGAAGCAGGCCAGACTTTCCAGTGATGGGTTGTAATACTTGATTCGGCTGCTGGTTTTAGGGGTAAGCAGTCGGTGCTGCTTGCTATGTAACCAGCTCCGAATTAGTTGCCAGCACAGCTACTTAGGTTTGAGCAATTCGGGTGACTACTCCAATCTGAATCCCTCTCTCAAAATAGGTAAAGCAATCCAGTTGGCTGAAAAGCAAAGTGGATAGGTTGTCCTAATTAAAGGAACAAACACAAACAATAAGCTTTATATGGCTAGCAGGGGGATGAAGCGAAGGTTACCCTATGTGATAACTACCTAAGGAGGGCATGGAGGACGCAATGCATTCGCTTGGATCACAAGCTGGCATCAGGGGGAAAGGCTTTCTGGACCATCTCTCTACCAAGAAAGGTAGACTCGAGACACGGCATCTACTTGGAATACAGGGAACACTAGTCAAAAGGAAGAAAAAAGCTGTAAGTGCTAATTTCGTTGAAGTTCGAAGACCCTCTTTGACCCCTGTTTGGAGACTTCGCCCCATGTAGTGCCCGCGCCTTGTCTGCTGTCTTCCAATCTTCCCTATTTGGGCATTTTCTTGCGGCCACGATTGGCCTCCTAGTGCTTGTAAGCCCTCGATGACAGCGGGGCTGAGTTGTCCCACCTGTGTCGTCATGGAGGCAGCTCGTTTTCTCCTTTTAGGCTATGTTCAGCGGTCTACTAAGTAGCTGTAACTTCTCATGTGTCAACAGTCAATTCTCATAGGTCAGCAATCAATATTGTTCCCAAGCCTCAGCGGGGCTCATTCATAGTCCCATGGGAGATCTACGCAAGAAGCTGCGGCCACGCATGGCCAACACCGGTATAAAGACAACTTGTTTATCCTCTTCATCTAGAAAGTTACCTCTCATCGGATCATTGCAATTCCTACACATCTCATCTCTTACTTCTCTTTTTCTTTTGTCCAAGATGCATCTCAATATAGCACTTGCCTCGGCCTTTGTTGTCAACGCGTCCGCCTTCATCATCGGCACAGAGCGTGCCCCATTAATCGGTCCCTCTTTCGCAACCAACTTTGACCATTTTACCTCGAAACACCTCGAAGATGCTAAAAACGAGTTCTCCGGCCGCCTCGAGCAGCTTTTCTCCACTGGGAAGCTGAATCAAACCGACCTTGTGTTTGCTGTGGATGTTTTCTCTGCCACTACCAATAGTTCTATTTATAGCAAGTTTCATGTTGGAGAAGGGCAAGAGAAGATATTGACAGCAGGCGAGCTTAACTCTGATACAATTGGCCGATTAGGCAGCGTGTCGAAGCTCGTGACAGCCTATGGGCTTATTGCCGAGGCTGGAATTGAAGTCTTCAGCCACCCTGTCACAAGATACTTCCCGGAACTTCGCAGTAACTCTACTGTTCCAAACCGAATCAAGTGGGAGGAAATCACAGTCGGCGCCCTTGCCTCTCATCAAGCCGGCACTGGTGGCGTAGGCGGTATGCTTATATTCTCAACATGTATCCATGATACTTGTCCTATTTATACTAACACCTCGACTATAGATTATTTCCGCAAAGTCCAAAGCGGTACCGAAATGACCGTTGATTGTAAGTCAATACGCAACTACCAAACAAAGATGATATGTTAATTCTTGCCCCCAAGCCTATGTTGCCTTTCTTCGAGATGAGAAGCGCCCGACCATGGCAGCCTACCGGAATGCCCTCTATTCAGACGCAGGATACTCTCTACTTGGCCATGTACTAGGACGAATCACCGGCCAGAGTTACCCGGAAGCTATGCAAAAGGTGCTCTTTGACCGCCTCGGACTGAACAGTTCCACAGCATTTCCGCCAGCTCCTGGTTCTGACGTAAATGCCATGAATCGCACCCTAGTCGCCAACACATCAAGCTTCAATGTCGACGGCCCAATCACTGCACCGTATGTCTTCCTTCTAATAGACACTTATCATGTGAATTGTATAGACTAACTCGCCTCAAGGTCCGGAGGAGTATTTGCCTCCATTTCTGATCTTCGGAAAATCGGTCTCTCGATCTTAAACTCTGAAGTCCTCTCTCCTGCCACTACCCGAGTCTGGATGAAGCCCCTGAGTGCTACGGGTAGTCTGGTTGACCTTGTTGGCGCCCCCTGGGAGATCAACCGCCTCACTATCCCAGCTACGCCTGGCTCGAATTACACTCGGGTGTCCGATCTCTACACCAAGGCTGGCGGCAATGGCGACTATACCTGTATCCTTGCCCTCTCGCCTGATCATGGAATTGGTTACACCTTCCTTATCGCCGGAAGTACCGCCAGTAGCGCGCGCTGGCCTCTACGTCAAGCTCTTGGTGAGGTTTTCATCCCAGCTGCGGAGCGAGCGGCGGCCGAGAACGCGGAGAAGAACTATGCTGGAACATTTGTGGATACGAGTTCTGGAAACACAACCACGAACATGACCATCACCTTTGACAAGAATGCGACCGGATTGGGCCTCAAGAGCTTCTACTTTCAAGGAGCAGAATCCCGCCATCTTCTCGCAGGCGCCACCAAGCCTATTGCTGGCTCATACCGCGTGTACCCCACCGGACCTAGCGAGACTTCTCAGTCGCTGGCGGAGCTGTATAGGAGCGAGGGGACCATCCGTGTGTCGCAGCGTATCGTCTACTACGCCTCTCCACTGGAGCCCCGTGCGGCAGCATTGGGCGGTGAGGGACTATTTGAGAACCAGTTTGAATGGTATAACGTTGGCTTCCAGGGAGCTACAGATGAGCTTGTTTTCGAAATCACCGATGGGAAGCTCGCCAGCGTCACTGTTGTAGGCGCAGAACTGCTCACTGGTAAGCCATTGGTTTTACACCGGCTGCAGTGAAGTAGCAAGAGGGGCTTGGCAGGGTGGCGGATGTGTTTAGACAAGTTGCCTGTAAAACAGACCGGTAACTTCGTTCATCTTTTCTTTCTTTCGTTGAAAATTACTTAGATCTAACATTCCGTATGCAATTAGTTCATTTTGACCCTCTTGCAAACGAGTACCAAATACAGATAGAACCTTGAGCTGTAGTCCCAGACGATTAGTTGACCCTAAATATAAAACAGTACTTCCTGGGACTCGCCTGTTATAAACTTCAGAGTTTCCGTCCTATTCTTGAATAATTCGCGTGGTCTTTCTCTTAAAATCATCATTCCTCTATTCGGGTTATTTGAACGAACAATCTCCAACTATAACTGTGAACTGGAGTGTAATGCTACAATACAAGCCTAAACAAGACATCGAGATAGGAGCCAATGAGTTGGGTCTTATGAAACTGTAAAAATGATAGTAGGAGGGCAAGGAGATTGAGCTCAAGGTACTGCCCTACAGGTGCGCTTTGGCTTGTGTCTCGCACCAATTCCAAAATACTTCCGCGACAGATCCACCCCCTTCCAATCCTCCTACGTAAGCCGTCTCTATGTCGCTTCTTGGTCGAGAAAGCCGACCCCACGGTTTAATGTACGAACCGGTATGTTCCGGAGTGATGTCGCTCGACCAGCCGGCGTATAGCTCCGTATGAGCACCATGAATGGCATCATGCCCGAGAATCCACTGCAAAATGCATTCGTAAGTTTGGAAGCGTGGCTAGCTGCCAGCGTATATGTTACTTACCGTAATGAATCGCTCAACTGGATGAAAATGACGAAGAAGGTCCGTCCTCAAGTTTCCAGGATTCCATGCCTGCAGTGGCTAAGATTGGTCACTATTCTTTCTGAATCTTGAGTCGGGCTATACGTACCACACTGACAATCCCATCAGATTTGTATCGTCGCGCAAACTCGGATGAGATAAGGGCGTTGCCAGCCTTAGATTGACCATAATCAACCGTTCGTTTATCATGCACCTTGGGTGAACCATCGCTCCCCAACTCGACGCCAAATCTTGGAGCGATCAAATCGGTGAACACAGATGACGCCCATGTCACTCTGACGGTGCCTTCGGGCTCAACAGCTGCCGTTGCTTGCAGGAGAGGAAGCAGCTGCATTGTAAACATCAGTGGCCCTATACAGTTTGTCCCCATCTGCAACTCGTGGTCCTATATCGGATTAGCGAACGAAGGCGAAGGCAAAACAAAACAGAACTCGAATAGTGGAACGAACCTGTTTTGTTTTGGAGCCCACCGGAGGCCTCATGACTCCAGCATTATTTGTCAAGACGTGCAACCGATCCTCTTTCGACTTGAACAGATCTGCGGACACCTTGATACTACTCAAGTCGGCCAGGTCTAAAGGAAGGAATGCCAAGCGGCCGACTGAAGAGGGACAATCGGCCCGCAGCGCGAGAACCGCTTTTGCTCCCTTCTCTGGGTCTCTTCCCGCAATATAGACCGTTCCATTTTTACGATAGAGAATCTTCGAGAGCTCGAACCCTACGCCGCTATACCCGCCAGTGACAATGAAGACCTGCAACTCGATCAGAACTCGCATTTAGACGCCCGTGGGCTTGGCAGCGCTACCTTTCTGCTCTGGTCAGGCAGATTGGCCTCAGTCAGCGTGGCTTTCGGAATTCGGATAGATTGGTCAACTGCGGATGCGAACGCAGCGAAATTCATGATGACTTCGTCAAGCCCCCTTTTAGTCGTGTTTCTCGCTGCTTAGAATGAAAGCCTATCTCGTCGCGAGATATGACCCGGTTGAGGGAGGGAACGGATTTCAAGAGAAAAAACCGATCCATCCCTCACCGATGAGTAATGTTACATCGGGGGAAGAGCACCCACCTCGGGTCGATCGCTTAATAATTTAAGCCAGGGTGGTAGGTTAGTTATATTATGACGTGCCCTGTTTTCAGCTCACTGGGCCAAGCTGAAAGGTAAAATAAATTGGCGATATCGTGGTAGCTGCTGATTTGAAAGTTTGTGATGTATTGTGGGGAAAAGCAGCTACATCAAGTTAACTCGGTTTCCTCGAGTATTCTTATGTTTGTGTTGAAGTACGGCATGAGCATATTGACAATGTTGTTCCTCAGATTCTTTCTCAAGAGTTAAATGGAGTCGAGCTTCGGTATCTGATTATTTTCTACCCAACTCAGTATATTCTCTACCCTGAGCATACCATTTATCACAGCGAAGACAACCAGAGCGGCCAAGGTGTTAGAGACGGACCACAAGCGAAGAATGTGACAGCGTTGAGTGCCATGGTCAAGAAGAACATGTTCATGGTGCCCAATTTATCGCAGGCCACGCCGGATATGATACGGCCCATGGCCATGGAAGCATTGAAACAGGCGACGACACCCGTGGTAGCGGCGTTGCTCAGTCCAATTGCGTCAGCGACGTAGGGGAGAAAGAATGGAGGCGTGTAGATGGCAAAGACCCCAAGAGCCCCCGAGATGAAGGAAAAGGTAAACGGCAATTGCTTGAAGATGGTCCAGTCCAGAGCGTAGCTTCGGCTTGCGGTGGGTCGCTCCTTGATCAGAAAAACGACAGGAATGCCCGAGGCCAACGAAGCCAGGCCGAGAATGCGAAAAGTCCAAGCGATGCCGACCTTCTCTGTCAGAAACCCCGTGGCAATGCTCATGACGGTGGCGCCGATGCCACCACCAAGTTTAATGATACCATTAGCAGTTCCTAGCTTGGTGGTGAACCATTGAACTGGAAGCGTGTTGCACATGGCGTACATGAGGCCGGCGCTGATTCCATACATCACTCCACTGGTGAAGAAGAGAGCACCGACATTGGAAACCGCCTGGGCGCTCGCTATGCAGCCTAGACCATAGCATAGTATACCCAGGAGGCTGGTGTATCGAGCGCCGATGATGCGAGCAAGCCATACGCAAGAGGTACCAAGCCCGGGACCCATCGCGATTCCAAGAGCCCCTGCAAAAGACACTGTGCTCGAGGTTGAGTGTTGGAGCGTTTGCCTCAGTAGAGCGGCCTGGAGAATACCCCAGCAGCCGGTCCATGCATTGACCCAAAGCGTGTGTACGAAGCAAGCAAACACAACGGCCCATCCATACCCACCATCTGGGACCTGATCTGGGTCTTGTGGAGGAGTCGTGTTCGGCGTCTCATGGAGCTCTATTGGCTGGTTCTGGTGCTGTTGAGCATTCTCAGCCCCAGCTGTCTCTGTCAATGCCATCTTGAGCGTTGCAAAGGAAATATCTCAAAGTTTAAGAAAAGGCAAATGTGAAAGACAAGAGAAAACAAGAGCATATGCTTAAACGAAAGGTTGATCCCAAACACTCGTATCTTGCGGTCAAGCCAAATAAGAGGGCTACGAAGCGGGGAAGGAAGTGCTTTGAAATCAAGGGCAGCACGTCGTATAGCTTTGCTGCCAATTTAGGCTATGTACGACTCACAATCGGGTTGTGTCCCGGTGCGCTGACTGGGTTCCGTCCCTCGCGCGGCGCAAGAATGCCCATTGCTGGACAACTTTAAGTACATCGATGATCAGTTCGCAATTAGCTCATGTAGGCAATTTAAACAGCCAGCTTGCGTAACCTCACAGGGAGTCTCACAGGGAGGGGAGAACCAAAGTTCCATCATGGGGTGACATCCTAGTAGTTGGCATCCGTGGCAGCGAGACGCCAATGACATGGACCAAGCAGGTCAGCTCATGTTAGTCCACTTGACCGACTATAATGGTGAGGAATAGCCCATCGAGATCTTGGCTTTTGCGGCTTACCTTCCCCAATTGAAAATCTGCGTTATCTCTGGCTCATCTCTGCATATACCAATGGATCACACCGACAGCATCCGTGAGGACAAATAAAGAGTTTTGGGCCAATTCGACACGGTGGTCGTTGAAGACAGCAGTTTTTGATTGTGCTAAAGTGCCATGAATCGTGGGCTTTCCTCTAGGTTTTAGGGAACAACTTGAACGTTCGAGTTGAGACAGATCGCCCTTGATGGCTGGAGGGAGAGCCACCCCTGTGATCGGAGAAGGCTATGCGACCTGCCATCCATCAAGATATGTCAGATTGTGGAAGAAATCAGTAAGGATTAAGTGCAGGTATGTACAATACTTACACTAAGAAGCCAGTAGCCGCATATATCGAGTCCATGATATCACGTTATTAATGCAAGCTCACACGGTTCCATGTCTCAGCGCTTACCGCCGTTTATTATCCGCTTATATATGCAATTTCGAATTCTGAAAGGGATACGCTTCTTACGCGAAGCCAACGTGTTGTAAAAAGCCGATTCACTACCTCTAGCTAAGTAGAGGAAGAGAAGCCCAGACCAAGAGGGACATACACTGATAAGATTTACAGGCAGTGTTCTTTTATGTGTGACATGCTTCGCTCTCAAGCGTAGAGAACGTCTTCAGTTCCTCCTCGGTCCAATTCCATAGCTTCTCCGCCAAATCTTCGTCGATCGCTTCAGGCCGTCTTTTCCCTGGCAAGCCCAGTGGGTCGTAGTATTCTCCGTTTATCAACCCATTCATCGTCGTTGCGGCCCAGACTTGATGTTTCGCCACAGTTTCTACCGGCTGATAGAGAAGGAAACGATTGAGAGTCGCATTCAACATTCTTTCCACCAGCCCAATGTCTGTTACACCCGCCTGCAAGGCAGTGTCGGCCGCTCCCGGATGAACCGCGACGAAAGTGACCTCGGGATGTTCCTTGGCAAGCTGGCGGGCAAGGAGAATATTGGCTAATTTGCTCTGTGCATATCTTTGGAGGGTGGGTATTTGTTCTGCTGTAGTCTTCAGGTGATGGAACTGAATCCCTCCTTTGGGCGCATTCCAGTGGCTATATGAGCTGAGGATAACCACACGCACTGCGTGACCCTCACTAGCGGTCACTTGGAGGCTTGGGAGTAAAAGTTTCGTTAATAGGGCATGGCCCAAGTAGTTGATACCGAACTGGATTTCATAGCCGTCCTCAGTTAGACCGGGTGCAATCCCCATCACCCCCGCATTCAACATGAGGATATCAAGACGATTGATTTGGCTGAGAAGAAGTTGCGCAGCGCTTCTTATAGATTTGAAGGAGCCAAGATCGAGGATCAAGGGCTTAATGGCCGTATCGGGAGCGTACTTGCGGATGTCTTTGCAAGTTTCTTCGGCTTCACTTCTTGTCCTTGAAGTGAACCATAGTTGAGAAGGCTTCTTCCAAGCCAAGTAAATGAGAGATTGCTTCCCTAGCCCAGAACTACCACCAGTAACCAGTATAACCTTTCCAGTCAGAGAGGGAATGTCATTTTCGGGATCAAAAACGGCGGAATTGCTTCCAGTTATTGAACCCAATCCAAACATGATGGTGCATTTTAAACTGCAGGATTCAACGTATGATTTCGAGGAGTTCAATGTCGTCTACCAGAGTATGGGGCTTAGGGCCATTATTTATTGGGAGGCGCACACGCTTGGATCCAGTTTAAACCACGCAATGTTCGTTGCCTGTAAGTTGACGTAAGACTGGGTGTCTGCCTGTTTGTCTACGATTCTTCACTTCACTTGAAAAAAAGGGATATTTTGACTTTCTAAAATTAAAACGTAGCTAAATGTTACAGAAGGTACAGTAATAGGATATATTTTCATTCATCTTCTAGTATTTTTAGTTGGAGGTCTGGGGGTTTTATGTCTTCGTGGCTAGCTAGTAGCAAATTTGGGCATCTACACAACTAGCTATATTACAGGCATCTAGTTGAAATTACCTCTATCTGAAGAGTCCACCCCTTGTAAGGTGAAGATAAGATGGGAAAGTTTTGGTTTGGGCCTTGTATCGGTTGACCATTCCACCAGTTCCTCTTAGTACGGTCGGAGCTCCGCCTTTGTGATATCAACTAGATTGTCGGCCTCCGATCCCGAAACTCCACCGAACATCACGTGTCTTAGTACCCTTCCGGAATCTCATCCCGCTTTTGAGAGACTTGAAACTCTACTCTTCCAATACTCCCAAGACACTATGCTGGAGGTAGCAGTATGGAGAATGAAGGCAGCACTCAGTCACCGCAATCTAATTCTATTCGATATAGAAAGAAGACCCTGAATGCGTGAGTCTTGGAATGCAAGGCTTGATAACCTAATTCTGCCACGACATGAATTTTCAGCTCGTTCTGATGCAAGGGTTTTAGGTGTATCGGCTGCCGGAATCGAAAGACGAGATGTTCCGGTAGAAACCCATGCGAAAGGTGCATTGCTCGAAAAGAATCGTGTATTTTTGAAGAAAAAGAGAAAAAAGCAGCTGTACCTGTAGAGTAAGGTTACCTACCCATGACTTCCTAAGTCAACGCACAGTTGAAGCAACCTCTGGCTCACAATCATCGAAGTTATATTGATGGGTTGCTTGACCGAATAAAATCTCTCGAGTCCCAATTAGAGACTTCTCACGACCAGACTGCACCTGGTCCTAGTTCAAGTCATGATGGAGACCAACAGACGCCACGAAGGTCTACCAATAATGACGGGACCTCACGGGTCGATTTCGTTAGTCTCCCCTGTCTATGTATAACACCGTGTTTGCATAGCTTACACGCCAGAAATAGAACAAGCCTCATGAGTATGATGACCTTACCAACTCTTTGGTAGCCTCAGAGCCTCAAATCAAGGTGAAGCGCTACGGACAGCCCAGTCAGTAAAACCCCGGTACGATATCCTCAATCCCGCTAACCTTTTGGGTAGCATATCTTGGACACAGTTCGACCTTGTCATTTAGTAGAAATGTCCGCAACCTTTTGCAACGCTCTACCCCAGTGGCAGACCCGGGCAGCGTCTCTGTTGAGCGTGAAGATATCTCCTATAACACCACACTGCCAGCTATTAAATTAGACTTGGCCAGCATTCCCCTTCCTCGTCTTCAATATGCCGAGTACTTGACTAGTACAGTGGTGGTGCAACTCGGCTCACTGTACTGTCTATTTGAACAAGATTCCTTTGTTAAAAACCTTAGGCAATTCTACGAGGCACGATCAAAAAAGGTAACTCAGAAACCCAGCCTGTGGCACATCCAAATGCTTCTTGTGCTTGCTTTTGGGAAGTCCCTTCTGTCAAGAGAACACTCAGACAGTGGCCCATCAGGCATGACGTATTTTAAATTGGCAATGGAGGCTTTTCCTGATGTCAGACAACTGTGTGAGAACCCATTGTTGTCTATAGAGATCCTGTCTTTAGCATCTTTGTTCCTCCATGCGGCTGATATGCTGCAAGAGTCATATATTCTTGTAAGGTCTCCCTACTCTATCGTTCGCCTGTTTGCTAACTAGCCCTCTCTAGATCGGCCAAGCTTTGAGGATATCTGTTACTCAAGGATTGAATCAAGCTTTCCCTGAGCCCCTTCGGCCCCCAAATGTCGAATATATGAGAAGGTTGTGGTGGTCTGTGTACTGTATTGATCGAAAAAGCGCGGCATTACTCGGAAGCCCTTCAGTTATGCGAGATGAAGACATAACTATTCCGGTGCCAAGTATTCAAAAGGGTCATGAGTCGCAAAATGTGATTTCAATTCATGTCGCCCTCTCCTCCCACCTAGGCAAGATCCTGGATGGTACGTGCCACAAGCCGCGCTTAAGATGAGAGACTAATTAGGCCAGTTATCTATGGAATGCGCGGCCACAGTCGGGGCAAGTTTGTGATCGAAGTGCAGGCTATCCTTTCACGACTTGCCGAGACCTCTTCGGTACTCAATGAACACTTGGACCTAGATACGGCACGATCAAATGAACCAATCTCAAGAGACGCGACTACTCTGCATCTTCTATTACACCAGGTACAACATGAAACTTCAACCTCCAGAATTCAAAGCTAATTCTAAAAGTGCGTCATCCTCACTGTGAGGCCAGTTCTGTTCTCCCTTTTGAAGCCGCTCCTCAGCCCAGAGAGCGCCTCCCAGCCATCCGCGTTCTCGTTTGAGTCTCTGCTCAGAATGTGTGTGGAATCTTCTATTCGTATCCTCCAGATTATGTTCACACTTCAGCAGCAATCGATGTGTGGTGAGAAACGGTCCTGATTTCGAATAAAACTTTTGCTAATTGGTTCAAGATATTTTTCTACCTTATGATATCGATGCACTTTTCTCAGCCAGCTTCGCCCTGTTGCTCATTGACATTATTAGACCAGCCAAGGAGTTACTATGGGATCTTCCTAAGGTCATCAATCTCTTGGATTCCTTTATTGAGCGACAAGTAGCTCCCGCGAAGACTTATAAAATCGATCTTTTGCAGCTCATCGAACTTAACAAGAAGATACATGGTGCCAGGAGCATGATAGAGCAAGGCCGTACGACTACTGCCGATTCCATCGATCATGCTGGACATGGAGACAACTACGTTCCTCAAGCTATCATGACAGACGCATCGCCCGATCCCATTTGGTCGCGGGTACGAGATGGGGAGAATAGTCTCATCCCAATGCACCCAGACACTATCAATTCTGTAATTGAGGATCTCAACTTTGAGGGAGTAGAGTTGCTTGATGCTACGATGCCGAATGACAGTTGGATGTGGAACTTCAATGACTTGTCCGATCCATCTTAGTCGTTCCCTAAATAATTCACATTGAACTGTCAATACTTTGATTTTTCACATCGATGGCCACACAGACTTGCAGACGATTGTCTAAAATCCTAGTAATACGTCTCAAGTGATGTAATCAAAATGCCAAATTACGCGCAGAGACCTCAAAGAAATGGCACGCCCCGTGCCGTTTGATTCAGATATATTGCTAGTTTATATTCTGTCATTATAGAAGATTAGATCTGTCTAGGGCTATAAAATAGCCTGAGCGACCAAGATTTGAAAGAATGCATTTATACGAGGATGTGATTGGAAACGATTGCCGGTCTAAGAAGAATAGACCAAACATATGGATTGACTATAGACACGAATTGCTAAATAGAGGCAGCCAGGAGCTAATTTCTTAAAGTAGCAAATAGTATAGTTGATGGCCCAACTACAGTAGAAACTGGTGTCGGTTCTTCAACTATTATGGAATCAACTAGTCCACTACTGGCCATGAAAACGTACGCACTGCAGGAGGTCCAGTCTAAAAACGCTCAAATCATTGTCATCTTGGTTCGTCCATATTCAGCATCATTTTAGTTTAGGAGAGGCTGACGAACAGCCGCCACATACTATGTTCACTTCCATTAGTATTAGTTCCCTGTCGATACCGGAGGCCACACACCGGAATAATTTGGGACTTTTCAAGATCCCAGACGCCACTTGTAGCGTATATATCGTTCTCGATGATTTTGCGAACTTCAGCCTCGTTTTGGGCAGCGTACACCACTACACTGCCTCGAAAGAGGGCTGGCTCTCCCTCTACAGGATGCTTTTCAAAGATCGCCCCTACTATAGTGTCAAGCTGCTAGCCCCAGCGTTTGAGAATGTTTTGGTTCTGCTCGTACCACCGGCTGGCAGTTTACCAGATGCAATGAGTGGCTTTATGCCCTCGTAATGTCCTCTTTTATCTTGTTAGTCCTTGGCAGTGCGCTCATAGAGTGGTCTACTCACTCTTTCACGCTCTTCCGAAGCTCTAACACTCCCGGTTTGTCAGGTAGGATACAAAGGAACTCTTTCTTTTGAGTCCCGGTAGCCATTGAGCGGTAGCCAGAAGGAGGAAAACGAGCTCTGAGGCTTATGTTTCGGAGCGGTGTGCTAGCCTTCAGATGAATGACGGAAGAATTCATTGTGACGACACTAGAAAAAGTTTGGAATACGGGTGGATGAATGAAAGTCTTGATAACGGGTCTCAGCCATGGGCACCCTTTTATGCATCTCCATATGGTGATTTAGCCGTTAACTTACTCCCATTATTGTCCAAGTCTAAGTCCAGATGGAGTGTGGTTAGGGGTGGAGTTTGTGGAGGGCGGGATCTGATTCCGAAAGATCGCTCTCCCGGGATCTCATTCCTGACACTCGTCCTTGCTTTCGGAGTCATCCTCCAGTATACTGTCATATAAGATGCTTCGTTATTTGTAGGTGGCCTAAGATTAAATTTCAAACACTTTTACATACTTACGAAGGGCCAGAAAGCAGAATTTCTTTTCTATCACCTCCCAACCAAACTTTCAGCCCACAGGCTCAGTCATGGCCCCCCCAATCCTTCGCATTGCCCCTTTGGCCCGAAGGTCCTTGCAACCTATTCGTGTGACAGCTTCGCCCGGATTCAATAAACGCTGTCTCTTGTACAGCGGAATGGACTCTCGTTCGTTTTCAGCTACTCTTCCCAGCCGTGCCAGTATGACGCCGGTTTTCTCCCCAGACGGAGTCAAGCGTGCGCAGTCCCTCTTACGAAGTTTTTATTCGTGCTTATTACTCACTCAATTTACAGCCATTGGTCCTTATTCGCAGGCAATCAAGGCCAACGGACTCGTCTTTGTCTCGGGACAGATTCCAGCCGAAACCACTGGAGCTCTCATCGAGGGGACTGTGGCTGAGAAGACACATAAGATGTGCCAGAATGCGCGAGCGGTTTTAGAAGCAGCAGGTTCTAGCCTTGAAAAAGTTGTTAAAATAACAGTGAGCTACCAGAAAGCTATTCGAGCCCAACTTCTCAACTAACATCACCTAAGGTCTTCTTCCAAAATATGGATGATTTCAAGGAAATGAACGAAGTTTACGCTACGTACTTCCCTCATAAGCCGGCGAGGAGTTCATGCGAAGCTGTGAGGCTGCCTGCTGGGGCGAGCATAGAGATGGATATTATTGCATTAGAGTAGAACCAATGAATCTCGAATAGGATAAGCAGTGAAGATGCCTTTCTACTTTAAACCTTTCTAAATCTCACCGATTGATCCGCTTAAGTGACTTGATACATCCCTGTCCCTCGCGTAAAAAAGGGTTAAGAAGAGACATTGGACTCGCTGTATCGGGTATTGCCTCACATGGTCGATTTAGGACCACGGATTTAGTTTCCCCTATCTCGCTCAATCTTTATCAACTACATGCAACTGACATTCTCTGTGATAGGATGCGTCCTCCGCGCTGGGAACTGATTCCGGGCCGGATCAATCTACCATTGATGACGCACACCCATCTAGGGTTGGTCTCATTCAACCAAGTGGCGGAATTACATGCCGGAATGAACCTTTCCTTTCTTGTGTGTTGACCAATGTGAACCCTTGGCAATATAGCCTTTCTATATCTAGCCCGAGGCCGGGTTCTGATGCCATCGTGACTTGTCTGAAGCTGGACAGCGGAACGATATAGATGTTGTTTATATTTCTCTTCTTCGACGCTTCTTCGACGCCTTAAAATAATTCAGATATACCTCCTTTTGAGATATTGGTCATGACGTTCCGGAATTTCGCGACTCGGTCCATTGAGTTGCCCAACCGAGTCGCAAACAGCACTGTCGGTAAGGCACGAAATGGATTACCGACAAAGGGCTCAAGCTTGTCCCGGATACCCACCACAGATTTGATACGGTCTCTCTTCTTGACGTCCATGATGTCTAAAACATGGTTGATGAAGCCCTGCCTGACATTCTTGAACGCCGTGACAAGATCGAAATCAGGAATTATCAATGCGGACAGAAACCCCATCCTTAACAGAGTGCTGCGATGGACCATTTACAATCAATTCTGTGCTGGTTCCAACAGCACAGAGGTCTCTCGCTCAATGAGCGAGCTAAGGCAACTTGGCTACAGAGGCGTTATTTTGGGATTCGCAAAGGAGATTGTACTTGACCCTAGTGAAGGCGCCGCTGTTGCGGAAGATGTCAAGTACGGACCGGCGTGCTATCGCATGATCGATGAATGGAAGGACGCCAATCTTGATACCATCCGCATGCTCTCTCCAGGGGACTTCTTGTCTGTGAAGTACGTTGGCATATATTGACCCTTTCTTCACGATTTGGGCGACTGTTTCACGCCTCAGATGCAAATGCTAACTGCTTCGCCTAGACTCACTGGTGCAGGTCCGATTTGCATTGCCGCATTGCAAGCTCGGGAGCCCATGCCGCCTGCCATCTCAGACGCACTCGACGAAATTTGCACGGAGACGAGAAAGGCCGGCGCCCGGCTTTGGATAGATGCTGAGCAGCAGATACTCCAAATCGGTTTGGATGAATGGGTCATTGAGCTGATGAAGCGGCACAACCAGAAAGGAGAGCCACTTGTGTATAACACCATCCAGGCATATCTCAAGGGAGCAAGGGAAAATGCCCAACGCCACATCCTCCAAGCGGCCCGGGAAGGATGGTCGTTGGGGGTTAAACTTGTCCGAGGCGCTTACATCGAAAATGAGGTCCGGTCATTGATTCATGATACCAAGAATGACTCAGACCAATCCTACGATGATATAGCCGACATTTTTATATCGCGTAGAGTCCCTCAGACCGAGGGTTGGGAAGAACTATCCTTCCCCTCCACTGCCCTGATGTTAGCAACTCACAATGCCGCGAGCGCGTCCAAGGCTATGGCAACACACCGTGATAGGGCTGCTCAAGATTTGCCTCTCACAAAGTTAGAATGTGGTCAGATCAAGGGCATGGCTGATGAGCTTAGCTGCTCCCTCATTGAAGGCTGCGAGGGAAATTTCACAACCGACGGGAAAGAAAGGACAGAAGCACCTGGCGTCTTCAAGTACGTAGCATGGGGATCTGTCTCGGAATGCATGGGCTATCTTTATCGCCGGGCAGTAGAAAACCGTGGGGCCGTTGAACGAACGCAACATATGGTTGATGCATTAGCAAAGGAACTTCGTCGCCGCGTCTTCGGATAGCTTAATTTCCATATTACACTCTATATAGAGAAGCCTTTACTTATGAGGATTACCAGCCGGTGCTAAGGTTCAAAACACTTGTGATCGGTAACCTTCTAGCTCAAGATTTCGGTTTTTTTCTAGAAAGTGTCATTATTAGCGAGCCTCTATAGTCAGCTTCTCATATCTTGTTACTACCTATACAACAATGTTCTGGGTCTAGGCTAGGTAGTTAGAGTAATGCCCTGACATCTAATGTCTTTATTTACTGAAATATTATCAACTAATGATTTGGGCTTTGGGCTTTGGGCTTTCACTCAAGAGGAGACATACACTTCAGGCTAACATCCTATAAATTGATTGAAGATAACAATTATGTCAAAAATTCCTATGCTTTATCCTTCTCAGATGACTGCCGGGTTTCTGTCTTTGATCTCATCTCCTGCAGGTACTCTGTCCCGCGTAGAAGGGCATCTGTAAATGTCACTCTCGTATTTTCCCGCTCGACGGAAAGCAGAGTTTGGATAGTGACTCCACGGGGAGAGGAAATGCTCTCCCTAAGTATCGCCGGATGTCCATCATGTTTCAGCAGTGCGCCTAAGCCAGCGATCCCTTGCGACATCAACTCCATGGCATCCCGTCGAGGCAGACCCTCGATAACTGATCCGTCCAGGAGCCCATCTAATGGAACAGTTAAGGTGGCCAGGCATGTAGTCACCAAAACAGAGCCAACATCCATCAAATCAGGCTCCAATACTTTCACACTGCCGACAAAGTTGAATATGGAGGTCACCAGCTCCTCGTGGTGCTGGGGAAGTGGTTGTGACGATCTTTCGATCAGGGTCATAGATTGACGATAACGCGCAGCGATAGTTGGGATTGCCTTCACGACGTGTGTTCCTGCAATGAGGGATTCCATAGCCGCAGGGAAGATCAAATCATGAACCTCGTCTACTGAAACTCCCACCATCAGACTAATGACCAGCTTCCCAGCCAGAGCTTCGCTAATCCCTGGCTTGCTTAAAATCCCTCTTGCAAGGTACGGCTTTACTCCCAGTATAACAACATCAGCTTCCGCAAGAGCCCTTTCATTCTGCCCGTGTAGAACTTGAACCCGTGTCGCATGTTGACCGAGCTTCTCAACAAGGGCGGCTGCGGAGCGTTCGGCTTTGGTGCATGCGGTGAAGTTCCAGGCCGGAATATCACCGGTATTTATTTCATCCAAGGCGTCTAGCAATCCTAATAAAACCGCCGACCCCATGTTTCCTATATATAGTTAGTCACGTACTTATCCTACTGATATTTCTGACTTACCGCAGCCTAGAAAGGCAACTTTGTGTAGTGATGAATTCATCATCGAAACCAGAAACCCTGGCGTTAACTCAGAGATTTGTTCCCAGCGAAATTGTTTGCGTCGCTATGATGGCTCTACCAGGTTTAGTTATTTGACAAATTTACTTCCATGCAAATTACTCAATGAACACACTAGGGGTGACTAGACGGGATGTCGTTCCGAAGGCGTAGGCTGGCGGTGTTGAAGTCCTTCGGAGCGGCGGAATGCGAATCCGCACCACATAATCATATTCTTGACTACGTTTTACGTTTCTAGATTAATGTTTATATGCAATGAGCTCTAATCTTGGCGGGAATTTTGGAAGGAGTGCGGGAGCTTGATCCGAATACCGATGCCGCAAACACCAATGCCACCCTCTTAAAGGTATCGCGTTTCACTTATGAATTGATCCATTTAGATTGAAGATCTATCTTGCTTACGCTTGATCTTTTGTAATTGTCTCAAAAAGCTCCTGTTTTGAACATGATCCAATTATCTCGGGCATCCCGCCAGGTTTCTGCAACCGCTCGTTACAGGACGGCCAGGGCGAGCATCGGACGAAGATGCTTGACATTACTGCACCCCCCAAAGTTTGAGAATGAAAAATTCGTATGATACAACGTTCCCTCTCTATTTTTAAAACTATCTAATCATCTTAAACTCATTACAGCTTGAATACGCGAAGGGTTCGCCAGAGCGAGCATCCCTCCAAGATGCTCTCTCACGACTCAAGAGCCAGATGCCGGTTCAGGTTCCCATAACTGTTAATGGGCAAAACGTAAGAGTACTAGCCAGTGTCACGAAATAAAATACTAATCTCTCAATCAGGTACAATCGAACCAATTCCGCTCTCAGTTGAATCCATCCAAACATAGCGAGTCTGTTGCCGACTATGCATGCGCAACCCCTCAGCAGGTCAACGCAGCCATCGATGCCGCCTTGAAGGCGAAGCCTGCTTGGGAGGCCCTCGCATTTGAAGACCGGGCTGCTATATTCCTGAGAGCTTCTGAGCTCATTGCTGGCAAATACCGGTCAGACATTGTAGCTTCAACTATGCTCGGCCAAGGCAAAAACATATGGCAAGCGGAGATTGAGGCCCCCAGTGAGACCGTCGACTTCTTCCGTTACTATGTCCAAGAAGCGTGGAAGCTCTATTCTCAACAACCCACGGAGCACCCGAATGGCAATTGGAACAAGATGGAGTATCGTCCTCTAGAGGGCTTTGTTTACTCGATCGCGCCGTTCAATTTCACTGCTCTCGGGGCAACATTGGTCGGACCTGCAGCGCTTCTTGGTAACGTTGTCATCTGGAAGCCGTCTGATTACGCGCTTCATTCAGCCTACTTGATACACCAAATTCTCTTGGAAGCAGGCTTGCCCAAAGATGTTGTGCAGTTCCTGCCCGGAGATGCGGAGGAGATCACCAATACAGTATTGAAACGCCCAGAATTCGCTGCTATCAGCTTCATTGGCTCAACACAGGTGTTCAAGGGCATCCAAAAGAAGATTGGAGATGGTGTGGGAGAGGGCAGATATAACTCATACCCCCGAGTTGTTGGAGAGACTGGTGGAAAGAATTGGGGTGTCGTTCATAATTCCGCCGACGTCAAAAGCGCAGCTTTGCACAGTATCCGAGGTGCTTTTGAGTACCAAGGGCAGAAGTGCTCAGCCTGCTCCCGGATGTACGTTGCTGAGTCCGTCTGGCCGGAATTCAAGAGACATCTCCAAGAGGAGTTGCCAAAACTCAAAGTCGGAAACGTTGAGCAATTTGACAACTTCATCACGCCTGTTATTCACGAGCGGTCATTTGACAAGCTGAACAAGGTGATTGAGGACGCAAAGGCAGACCCGGAGCTGGAGCTTGTTGCAGGAGGTGAGGCTTCGAAGGAGCATGGGTACTTCGTTAAACCGACGGTTTACAAAACAACAAATCCCAAGCACGATATTATGTCTCGGGAGCTTTTTGGACCTGTGTTGGGCATTTACGTCTACCCCGACGCCGAATGGGAGAAGACACTTGAGCTGGTTGATACGACCTCGCGATACGGTCTGACCGGCAGCATTTTTGCCATGGATCCGTACGCATCTCGACAGGCGCAGACCAAGCTTAAACACGCCGCCGGAATGCTCTACATCAATACCAAGTGCACGGGATCGGTTGTTGCTCAGCAACCCTTCGGTGGAAGCAGAGACTCGGGCACGAATGACAAGACGGGGACAATGGCGCACCTACAGCGCTTCACAAGTGTCCGATCAATTAAAGAAGAATATAATCCTCTAGATAATATTCAGTATCCCTCTAACGAGGTTTGATAACCAGCCAGAGCTACTAGATAGTTGAAATGCTTCCATAAGAGACCCAAGATGAAATCAGAAGTTGTCGCTTTACTCTAATCCAAAAGTGATACTCGTGTAGACAATTCGTCTGACATATCACGCGAGTTACTGGTTTGGTTTCTTCTTGAAAAATGCCCATATTTCGATTTGCTTACAAGGTTTACGAGTTACCTTCTTTAGGATTGCTTAGCGGTAGCTTGTCGCTATCTCGTGTTGCTGATCATTGGTGCAGTCTCCCTATATCATTGACATTAGGCAGAACTGCGGGGTAGGTGGTGATTTTTTGTGAACGGCATTATGTGCTGCTCTTCATTCTCAACTTGTTTCACAGCCGACGAGTTCACTTCCAAAGTTCGCAATGGCATCGATTGTATCCGTCCCACCCGAAATTATTGTCAATATCCTCAAACTTCTCAACCCCTTTGAGATCGAGGCCGTCGCCAGGACACTGAATTCACATCTCTACCACCATGCCATACACTTGATAACACCCTGTCATGGATGGGTTAAGAATGCACGGGCGATGTGCAAGTTATTCCCTCCATCCGGAAACCGCAGGCTGTTCCCTTCATACCCCGGACATATTCCCGTCCTTGGTGAATGCGAACTAGGCGGCGATGAGACGCCGGCTAGCATATATGAAGACTACGGCTTGGACCCAAGCGGAGGTCCTTTACTTCGAAGCTCGCCTCCCGACCTGCGCAGCTGGATGAAGCTCGATGGAAGCTTTGATTGGCTTGAACCACTTGATGGGAAGATCCCAGAGCAAAGCTTGAGACACTATGAACTTGAGGACAGTCCCCGTCACCGGGCGGCTCCCAAGAGCCATGTTGATAAGCTTAAAGCCAAAGCGAAAAAACTCGGCCTTACTTTGCCGGTCGGCTTCGAGACGTTCTTCACCAGTGACCGATTGCACTATTGTATCCCAAGCATGCGATCATGGTATTTCTCTCTGGGAAACCTAGTGTACTGCCCTTCGTCAATGGATGACGGTGCTGGAGGGTATATTTTGCGCTTCCATTGTGATCAGCAGTGCTGTGCGTTTGCTTACCTATATCTCAACCCATCTGGACACCACTGTGTTTGGTACACTGGACTCAATTTGTATGCAGAAATGGGTATCCACGAGGGGGACATGGACTATGACGGTGAAGGCGAGCAGAACAACGACGACGACGAGCTTGAGGGGGAGGACGGGCAGGGAGAGAATGGTGATAGCGACAATGAGAAAAACAGCGACGAGGATGAGGGCGATGACGATGATCCCAACACCTTGCCACAAATATCCAAGAAGAAGATCGATTTGGTCGCGTTGACATTCGAAGAGTACATGGCAATGGTGTACTTTGAGGAGCTGCTGGCAGCCGGATCTATCCCTTTCAAGGGGCTATGTGATTACGTCCAACATGTCTATCTCTCGCCCACCAAGATACAGCATATGAGAAAATCATGTACGTTGAAGATAACCCGATCTCACTGATATTGGAAGTGTTCTCAAAGACTTACTTCTTCAGGCCCAGCTGTCAATTCTTTCCTCAGGGCCATCCGTTGGGGGAGCAAGACGCGTCGCAAGAGGGTAACATCCCCAGATCTCTGGCCGTAGGTGCCAAGGACCACTTGGTCGTATTAGATGTCCATTATTGTAGCTACTACATGACACGAGCCCTGGAAGTATCTGGCGCGAACTTCGAGAGGATGGGGAAGGCATAGGCATGGGCGAGATGGTTCTAGGCAATACTAGGATTGCTCGTTGGATTCTATCATACCAATGTCAGCGAACTGTCGTAATTTATAACACGTATTCCTGATACTCTAGGCTCTTTAGAAGATGGGTTTTGGCATGCCCAAGAGGCCACCTGCCTAGTTTCGTACCTCGGGACGCAGAAACTTAGTCTCCGACTTTCAAGCAAACTCGATGGCACTTCCATTTCCAGTAGGAGCATTTTGGGCGTAACCGGCCTCCGAGATCCACAAGACAAATGGCCCCGGAGGCCGATGCTTGCCACTTCGGGCACAAGACTACCGTCGACATTGCTATTGCTGCTTCGGGCAATGTCTCCAGTCTGGGTAGATACACTATTGCCACGGACGGACGAGTCAAATTCCATCCTAGGGCTCATAACGATTTAGACGCGGCGGCGTTTGGTACCCTCGACAACGGGGGAGGGCTAAGAGAGCGTGCCTT
Source organism: Clonostachys chloroleuca (assembly GCA_037952775.1). NCBI lineage: Eukaryota > Fungi > Ascomycota > Sordariomycetes > Hypocreales > Bionectriaceae > Clonostachys > Clonostachys chloroleuca. Next base: position 36,487,016 of record JBANAY010000003.1, read on the forward strand.
GACGTAAGTGGTGGGCTCACCAATCATAGAGGGAGGGTTATGTGTGTCGCTGCCTCCCGAGGCGGTGATACGCAGACCTCCGAGAAGGAGACTCTGCCAATGGCTGATTGCTCTCTCGTTGGTGTCATCTGAAAGCTGCCATTCCATGACTTCGTCGCATCATTGTCTTGTATCGATGATCCAAGCTCCAGATACATTCGACGCAGGATATTTAAGGGTGGTTAGCAGAAACCAAGCCTCCTGCGCGACGGAACTGTTGCGTGGCATCAGCATAACTAGTGTCGTTTGGTCCATATCGCTACTAGATGGTCTAACCGCGGTCGATACCAATAGCCTGCGAATAACCGAACCGCAAGGTAACTTCCATGCCGTGGCCGACGAGCTTGTCTTTGGGGGCCCAAACGTCGAACATATCCCTACCAGAACGCGAGTTCCGTTCCGTAAAGCAAAAGAGGTCGAGGTCCTGCTTCTTCGCTTTGGCAACTTGCTCTTCTGGGGTTTACCTGCCATCGGACCGGATGCTGTGGGCATGGAAGTTACCGCGAAGCCAGAACTCGCCGTCGGTAGCATCGGCGCGAGATTGACGACAATCGTCGAGGCCGACGTCAGTCGATTCGGGGGGAAGCGGTTGAGATTCTATCGGCGATAGGCTCGTAGCCGAAGGTGACCCCGATGGTGTGATCGAAGCGTTCGGTAAGCGCAACGGTGCGAGGACCAAGCACGATGTTCCAGATTTCGGGGGCGATGGGGCCTGCTAGACATTCGTGCCATTTCGTTGAGAGCGGGCTTGTTCGATAAAGCGAGTAACTGGCGACAGTGGTTAGAGTATAGGTAGCAGTCATCTATCTGCCTTTTATGCTGCCTCGTTTACCCCTATGAGAATAGGGCGAATCGATATGAGCCCACTGTCTCTCTCGTCGGTACCACTACATCAGTAGTGAAGGAATCGGGAACGTGAGGCTGGAAAAGTCTTGGTCTAATGTCGTGATGCTAGATAGTCTTTGCATTGCTCGTCGGCCATTGTGGTGCTGATCCGCGGCTGGCCAGCTTGATAGAATCTAAAGCACCTGGTGATTGTTGGGGCGCAGGGAATTCCTGCATGTGCTCATTAACAGATGAGCTATTGCTCAGCTCGAGGGAAACTTCCAGTGAGAGACTGAAAATATTACAAAGATCCCAAATTCCTCAAGCTGAAACTGAACTGAGTGCGTGTATTGAGGGTGAGAATATGGAGTCGTAGTGCCAATGCTGAAGCTTATCTAGAACCTGGTCATGATCGGGTAGGCGGGTGGTTTGGCCGCACCAAAATGATTAAAGCCTTCAACGGTAGTCAATTGATGTATAAAGCCTTGCCTAGCTTGGAACTGATCGAGTAGTCGGCATGAAAATATGAACCTGGATACCGCAAAGCATCGTCGGCGGCGCTTCGCTTGCTGCCCTGATCTTGTCCAAGTGAGCCATCTTGAGTAACTTCAGATGCGGCGCCTCAACACAATAGATACGAAAAAAAAAACGTCTGCTAGCCCAAAGCTACAACCATGCAGAAGGAAAACACTGTAAACCTTCATACCGATGACTCACTTGCCGTCCGGAGCGTCTCATCAATGATACTCGCACCATAGGTAAGCCGGTCATCACATGATATCGCTCACCGGCCGATTATCCTCAAGTTCAAGGCCTTCCTTCATACGTTTCCTCCTATCATCAAGCCATACCTTCCACAGTTTATATCTCCGCTCCCGTTCCGTGATCGATTCCGGCGTTACTCCAAAATATCCGACATCCAAATGGGCCGCCCGTGCGTCAATGTCGAATACTTGAAATGGCTTCCCGTTCATGAGGAACTCAATACTCTCCTGTATGTTCTCAAGAAGCTGAGCCCCGTGATTCATGGTATGGTAGTTCAGTCCCAAGAGGATACTGAGGAAATTGCACATGAACTTGACCAGCCGCTCCTCCAGTGCGAAGGCGCTATTGTCGTGGTTCGCGAAGTACCCAAGCCTGCTGTGCACTTTCTGGTAGTCTCTGTTGTTGATAATAAGGCTCTTGTGCTCCACCCCGTCGGTTGGGGCCTGAACATCGACAACGATCTTCTTGTAGACGTAGTGGCCGACCGATTCTTCTCGAGAGGAGCATACGTAACCCGGGCCAGCGTTGAAAAGTTCTATCAACAAGTGGTAGAAGGACCAGACCCCGATTGGCGGCCCGCCATCCCCAGCGCTAAAATCCAGAGAGTTCTTGTAGCGAGGCTCGAACTCGCCCTCAGGTTCGAAGGGCCGAAAGGTGGCGTAGACACAGTCAATGTACTGGGTACGGGCAAGTTGGGGAATAGACCAGGTAGTCCAAAGTCCTCGATCCTTGAAATACATAATGTCGACATGATAGATCGCCGGGGCATGTTTGAGGATGCGTCTGACTTCGAGATTGATCTGCTTGTTGACGAGAAGCAGGGGCAACGCGGTGCTGGTTTGCTTTGGGAGCTGCCATATTCCGCGATAGTTGTGTACACGCTCACGCTGGCCCTCTGAAGCGTTCGCTGGCGGTGTGACCGGCGACAAGAAGGCCAGGGCCAAGATCTCTTGGCGAAGTTCGTGAGGGAAGTCGAGGAAATTCATATCGCTATGCTGCTAGGCCGTTCAAATCGAGTATTGCTGGGGGCTGGGTTTAGCAGCTCTCTGATAATGAACCTATTCAGAAGAGGTAAATGATGCAAAGCCCGAAAGATCCGATCGTAGGCAGGCCCTCAGGTCTTATATGTCAGCCCACAGCGTCTGCCTGGCACCCCACTGTGCCGATCTTTGAAGCTCTCTAGCCGGCCAGGCATCACCTTTTCGCCATCCAGTCGAGCACCGTAATTTGGCTTCGGAGGTCATAAGAGTGCAAGAGGAGCTTAGGCCCCTTGAGATGAAAGGCTTTTGTCATTTTTCTTGCGCTGAGGAGACAGAGGTGGTGTCCCTGTGGAGGAGGCACTGTTATTAATCTTGGTGTCAGCATGAGTGTCAAGTTTGCTATGGGGTGGCTGACAAATTCAAAGGGGTGCAAGTTGGATGCAGAAACACACGACCATTAGGCAAGGCGAAACAAGCATCATCCGCGTCGCTGACCTTCCTTCCAACGTCATGTAGCATCGGAGGTCATGGCGTCGCACTATTGATTGCTGCGCAGCTTGTGTCTCTGGATATTTCAATATCAAGGCTTCCTCAGCCCCAATAATGGCATCTAGTATTTCGGCGTGGCGGGTGAGATAGTCACGGAGCACCTCGTCGACGACGATCGTCTTTGTCTTGATGGCAGATCGGGAGGCAGATGTCAGGGTGCTCGATGAGAGAGGAGTGATGCGTGTAGGCGAATTCTAGAACAGTCCTCTCGCTATGGATCGTCGGAGGCCGCCTTGGAAGACCGCCTGCCAGGCACTGAGAGACCGGTCTAGTGCCTGGCAGCGTCTTTTTGGTGGGACTGCTGCAGCTGGACTGATCTCGGCTCGCTGTTAGTCTGCCAGTAGCGCCGCTCAGCTCGCAACCAAAGAGAGGACCGAGGCCGTAGCACGATGGAATAAAGTGAGAGCTGGTTCTTGTGCTTCTCGGTCGATACGACCATTGTCTCTCGTTCGTGTCGCGCAGCACGCATAGCCCAGGCGGCATGAACCTTTTGAATGCCTTCATCGCCTTAGTGGCTATCGGCACTGGAGCGGCGGCGACTGATCCAGCTTCAATATGTGGTGATGCCCCTCGGCACTGCACCACCCTTAACAGCCGCGATAGCTTTGAATGCCGCAGACAAATTTGTAAGCCCTTCTCCCCCATTGCCTTTCCACTTGATACAGGATGTTGTGAATTTAGTCACGTGCTAACATAGCAAACTATCCAGTTCAGCGAAAGTTGGATATTGCCACATGCCAGCCTGCCCCTCAAACCATCACGTCCACATACACAATTCGGCCGACGACCACCGTGACGGAAACTGTTCGCCCGTATGCCGTCACTACCAAAGAGGCTACCATCATCACGCTACTGGGGAATCCGTGTGTACCACTAGTTGTATGCTCATGGGAATCACTTAACTAATACTTCGTGTGGAACCAGTACCGCCGAATCCACAACCACCCTTACCGCCACAACCACAGTTCTCCTTGGTGCCACCACCATCATCGATACAACATCGTCTACCCAATATGAAGTTTCCACTGAGACACAAACCCGGATGGAAACCGATACCGTGGTCTCAACGACGTGAGTGCACCGACTTCCTACTGCAAACTTATCCACTAATTCGGCACTGACAGGACGCTGACGACGACAACGACTGTTCCATGGGCGGTCCAGACTTGTGCCCCTCCAGCTCGACGACGCGTCTTCAAATTTGGGCGTGGTGATAGCCCTTTCCCTAACAAGTGTTGTATGCAGACTAAATCCAACATTCGAAATGAAGTACCCTGACTAACGAATTCGCTTCCAGCTTGTTATCTTACCGCCACACAGGGCGCTCCTTCTCTGAAGACGGCCACGGAAACCACCACCGAAGGCCTCGTTACGCAGACAATTTTGGAGCAGGGCTCACAAACTCCCACCATTACCCGTATAGTCACCATGACCGCGTACCTGAATGCTGCTACAGTGTCGGCCGCCGAGGTGACAGAGACGATTACCGAGGCACGCACAGAAACCAGAGACAGTCTCATCACCGTCGTCGATACAGAAACGAAGACAGTCACGTCGACTGAAACGAAAACAACAACAGAGACATCCATAGCCAGTACCACTGCTATTTCCACCGCCACTGCCGATCCATGCGCCGATGCCCATCGTCTAAGCGTTCCCGCCGGAACAGGCCTCTCGGGGCCGAACATTGCGCTGTCGTTCAGCAACGAGGGTGGAAGAAATGACGAGGAAATCCTGTCATGCTGCAGGAGTTGCTTTGGTAATCCCGGGTGCGCCTTTTTCAGAGTAAGTGACCGGCTCTGTGAAGGCTTCGGCGTCGAGAATGCCACCAACCCCTGCGCCTCGAATCGATGTCCTCGGGGTCAACCGGCTCTACTGCATCAAAGAGCCCAGGATGGCTACGAGTACTTCCTAGGCGAATGTGGCGTACTGGAGTGATCTTTCCTGAAAATCGAGGTGTTTCCTCAACACCATAGCTTGCGTTCATGATATTGCTTGGGATCCGAGTCTCTCACTCTCGGCTTTTGTATTTACTTGGGGATAGCGATAGCGTCTAATGATATGTAGCGATGTGATCACGAAAATGAAGAGATGTTATGAATTTGCCTCTCTTCAGGCATTGAATTTCGGATCGGGTAGAATAGGCTTGTACTCATAGCCGGCAGGTTTCAAAATGAAATAAGACAAACATTCAACACCCCCTGAATTGCGTATGATCGTCCCAATTCCGTTTGCTTGCTACCACCTCGAAGCCACCCATCACTGTAAAGAATACCCAGTAGCTTTTAACACCTGGCACATGCCGCGGAGGGCAACCTCTGTAGATGTTGGCCGGATACTACTTATCGATAGTCACTTTGGAAGCCGCGCACAGAAAGCTGACCTTAGAGCTCGGGTGTCCCCCCATTTCAGCAGCAATATCTGCGCGGAACTGTTCCGCTCACGAGAGTGACACTCAACACCGCCCGTTCTACACAGAGGCCCAGCTCAACGAAACTCGGCCATCAGGTCAGGGTACTACCGGGCGAAGTTCAGGATGAGATCCGACTCTGCCTCACTAAAGACGTGCAATCCCGCCAATACCAAGACTGGGACCTGACAGATGGATCTAGCCGCTCGACTGACGCCCCGATTCCGCTCGCCAGTTTCGTGGCGACAACGGACGACGCCAACGATGAGGGCCGTCGGATATCTGACGTGTATGGCATGCAACAATCGAGCAATATAAAACAATTCGGACGAGGCTTTGACCAGAGTCAAGCTTAGCATCACTACATAGCTTTGATTTCAAGTGCGAGGTTATTCGTATCAGCGAAGAGCATGTATTATCGAGACTACCAACTAACTACCTAGAAACTCGTGATCCATAGCCCGGCAGGACATCTGGGAGTTTACCATTCATAGCTTATGATGTCCATTGATTCCAAACCAAACCAAACCAAACTGTGATCCTTAATAGCGGGGCCGATAGCTTGCGCACCCGTCTCTCTCAAAGAAGAAAAAACAAACCGCCCTCTGCGAGAAGATGCCATCCCATCAGCCGTGATCCTCGACGAGTTTTCCCGTCCCGTTCCAGTTGAAGGAACATTGACTTCCCTCATCAAATCCGAGATTTGTACCTCCGAAGGGCCAATAGTCTGTGCACCCTTCTTTCTCAAAGTGAGAAAGCAAACTCCAGAAGCAGTGATGACATTTGTCATAAACCATAGTCCACGAAGGACTTTCCTTTTCGTTCCGATCGAAACTGCTGGCTCTTTTTTTTATTGTTGGTTTATTTTTGTTGTTTTTTTGTTTTTTTTTTTTTCGTTTCGTGTGGTTTTTTTTTTTTTTTTTTTGGGGGGGGGGGGGGGGGGGGGGGGTTTCGTTGTTTCTTGTATCTCTCTCTCTCGTCGGTAGCTCTCTTCGCCGAAAGTCAGACTTCTGCCTACATATAGTTAGGCACAGGCGGCATAAGCAACACAGACACGATAGGAGCGTATGTGTTCCCGGCCCTGAGCTCGCTATGGCCACCATCAGTACGAAGGCGCCGAAACCAATGCGGCGGTGGTGGCAGCTCATCTGGTGACAAGGTGGGCTCGGCACGCTTCCAGAGAAACGGGCGGTACCTGGGGTTGAAGGATCCCGGGTAGGGCAGCTCAAAGACTCGCCTCCAGTTGGCGGGGAACTGCTGGATGGGCGAGATTTCGATGGGTAGGAAGCCTCCGAGAGCCGAGAAGCCGCTGGACATCGTGTACGAGGCTGAGGGGCTGCCGAATAGGTGGAAGCGGAAGCGAGAGGCCCCATGGATGGGGACCTCAAGTCCGGCGGCGAGCCGGATTTTACCATTTCTTATTCCAAGTTCATTGCAGCAGATCGCGGCTAGCATAGCGCGTGCCTCGCTAAATGACCTCTCGCGGGAACTCCATAGGTGCCAATCTGAGGCGAGCAGCCCCAGCGCGCTGTCAAATAATGCTCTGTGGATAGGAGGGTACGGTGCGACCGGGAATGCTAGAGTCAGATCCATGGCGCGGAGATCACGACCCACCAAACCTCTGATCATCATCCAAAGCGTAAAGATCGCAAGTACGCCAGATGAACCCGGCTTGTCGTGTGATGTGAGATTCAGGCAGATAGCGGTGAATGTGAAGGGGTGGCCTTGCGAGGTCCAGAAACTTCGCACTGAGCAACAGGCAGCCTTGAATCGTTCCTCTCTGCCAGGAACGAGTGTATCAATATAATACAGAGTACTGGTCTGTCGGTCAAAGATGATGGTTGCCCAATGGAGGCCACTATTATTTTGGCCATCGAAGAACTGGATAGCCCCGATAAGAAAACGTCTTCCTGCCATGTTGAACCAGGTCCAGTTCGGGTAGGGGAGACCTCCGCTATGGTTGCCGCGGACGAGTTGCGTCCCAGGAAGGTATTGGTGATCTGTAGGAGGAGCTCTGTAAAATGCGGGAACATAGATATCTCCCTGTTGGTACATGCAGATACGCAGTGGTGAGGAGATTTTGCTTATGATACCTTCGAGGCCGTAGAGCATAATCGTCAAGAGACTGTTCACTCCCGCCTGAGAGAGAAGTCTCTTTTGCTGGATCTCGACCAGTACATTTCGAATGTCGGTCAAGTGCTGTTGCCAGTTAGGGGCTCTTGATAGCACTTGGTTTTGCATCCATACACGATCCTGCCACGGAGGCATGGGCGCGATAAGTCCGATTTCGTCGACCGCGTCATCGGGGGAGACGTTCGACGCGTTGGTAAGTTGCGACGAGTCAACGCTTGGCCACTCGAATCTTGGGAGGAAGAACGAAGGCTGAGAAGCACATCCTGCTTGTTCCATGTATTGCCCCTTCAAGGTTATAGCGTTCAAGAGCCTAGCTGCTTCGAAGGTGCTCAGGAAGGGCCAAGCAGTTGGAGAGTCTAATTCGCCCTTGATCCGAGCATAGGTGAAGGGCGGTACCATAGGCCCTACAAGTTCCATTTTGATGAGCAGCTTGCACGCCTTGAGTCGAATTTGTGCTTTGCTTTGAGAGTGTCAAGGTTCGTCTTGGTAGTTTCCTTCTCTGGGTGCGTGAGAAGGTGAGCGAAGAGAACCGTGAGAGGATGAGAAATAGAAGCTTGTCGCGATGAAAAAGAGAAGCTTGTCACGATGGAAAAGAGAAGCCTGTCACGACGGAAAAGAGAAACTTGAGAGGATGGAAAAGATTAAAGTGAGAGGATGGGAAAAGAGAAAGTGAGATGATGGGGAATGGAAAAGGTGAGAAAAGTGGGAAGGGGAAAGGGCCAGAAAGAGGGAACCCCAAGCGATTATTGTTATTATTGTTGATAGGGGCAAGTAGACAGCACCGTTGGGCAGTGTGACCAGCTGGTGAGGGGAGGTGACTTATGCACCTTGCGCCTAACCTCGCTGCACACCGCCGCCGTTCAGGTACGTCACTTCTATCTTTCAGGGCAGAATGCTTCAAATATTGAAGGAAAATCATTGGAAAGTGGTGCAGATTCCTGCTAGTCTTCTTCCAGGCCATCATACGATATGTACACTGGAGATTTCTCCTTCCTCCATCCCTCCAGGCTCTATTTTGAGCAGTCCAACTCGTTGATATTTCTGGGCACTACCCTCAACAAGTCTCAGTACGATCCATATCTCCTCGTCTCTTTCACTATCATAAACTCCCCTCCGAAGCACTGCCTGGATGGCAACCAGGCCAGGCCCAGAGTGTTGAACGTCTTCAGTGTCAGGGACGTACTTCAAATACGTCTCCCTCAGAATTTGTGATTCCTCTGTGTTCATCAGAGAGATCACTACCTCTCCTTGAACGGAGTAACTTATCGAGATGTGAGTCAATACCCCAGACAAGGTGAGATTGCCTCCACTGATTTCCCCGAACTCGCCTGCTCCCATTACAAGACTACACTCAGCGTCGAGAACCACGGCAAGGTCATCGGTCGCCATGGCTTCATCAACGACGACTTGTGCCCCTATGATTGACGCCCAAGACCAGGTAGGTAAGTATGTTAATCTCTTCGACCCAGCTATTGCACTTTTCCTCTCCCAAATCAAGTCTCGCAAAAGCCCCGTACGCCACATGCCTGCTAAATACTGACATTGGAAGAAACTAGAAAACTTTCGAGCCGCTCCCGAAACCGCCGGCAGTCGGTCTGTATGAAAACGTCAACTCGAGTCGAGAATACTCCCTGATTAAGCGATGCCACTGCGCCCTGACCTCCGCAGGCGAAAGTTGAGACAGCACCATTTCGTGCAACAGATCCTTAAGAAACGGCTCGTGTCCCGGAGACCACAGAGAGCGAATACAACCACACTCGCACGAGGTACTTTCCATGCATTCCCACACGAGCTCTTCGGGGAGGAAGTGTATGACTCTCGGGGACAGGAGTCTTTCTTGCAGGACCCAAGCGCGGCGCATGAGGGGGAGAGGACTCGGGCCGTGGCCATGTGTGAGCGTCTTTCGGACCTGCATCATGCACACTTGGGACCCTAGCTTCGCTTTTGTCTCGATGATCTGAGATCGGTGGGATTTCGGAGACTTGCTAAAGAGTCCTTTGTCATCTGCCGCGGCGAGAGAGGCCGCAATTGTGAGGACGCTGTTTGCATAGATGGACGCCATCTTGGCCGACTCTTTCTGCCAGTCGTCCTTGGAATCTTGTATGATGCATAGAGAGTCTATCCAAAGATAAGGTATTCCCAGAGAAAATGCAACCTGTGCAGCTTCCCGGAAGGTTTGGGGCATCTCTTGCCAAGGAATGTCATCCCGATGCAATGTGAGATTAGCAGAGGTAGTTTTCATGGTCTGCTCTGTTCCCCAGCAATGACTGAGACAAGCATATTGCCCTTCTTCACCTGGCTCAGCACAATGAAGATAGATATGATTGAGGTTTCTCACATCGAGGACACGAGTAGGAAGAAACACAGGGGTGGCTTTGCGGCATTGATGGCTTGATGTACAACTCTCCAACCATTCTTTCATCGCCAAACGCGCCGCCTCGGAGCTTGTATCTCCAGATATTTCTACCGGCTTCTCGCCAGATTTTGGTCGTGTCCAAGGTACTCGATCTTCGTGTCCTACATTTTAGCAAATAGAGGTCAGAAGTGAACTTCTTGAAAGTATTTTCAGGTCCGCGACACGCTTGAGGGGTTGAGGCATATTATTATCACCTTTATACGGAGACATGTCGATGCTATACAAAAACTGCCCCGTGTCATGTCTTCCAACAACGACACGTAGACCTTGAATCCTATTCGTGTCCCAGCCCAGCCTCAAGCTTCCTTGCTCAGCCTCCTCCTCGCCGATAGCCTCGATGGAGCGACATAACAGGTCGCATGTCTCACAGCCCTCAGCCGCGACTGAAGCGAGCTCTCGGAGCGATATGCCTTGGCTGAGTGGAAGGCTTTCATCCAGGCCTTTGCAAGCATGGCACGTCTGCATTTACGCGAAAGTGGATGGTGGATAGCTGGCAGGTGACAGAACCATTGGACAGTTGATCAGCTAATTATGCAGCACATTGCTCCGTCCAAGGTCCATGTCGCCCGATCTCCACCTCGGTATTTTTGGTGGCCCTCTGCCATTCTCGAACAGCGTAGCTACCCTAGGGCCAGTCCCGGGCATTCTTTACCGTGGTCTCCACACGTCAGTTATGGCAGGTAGACGAAGCTGGGGTAGGAGATTTGAATAGTTAAAAATTGATGAGTCTCTCAGATCTGATTAAGTACGAATGTTGTGACATCCCCATAGAGGCCTACGTAACAACCACACGTAAACTGGCCCATTGCTTGAACCACAAATCCATATACCCAGGTGGCCGCATGCTTCCTGCCTCTGATTGCCAAAGACATTTTCAAGTCATTTATTTACAGTGAGCGAGCTTTAGGGAAGGAAATGCGTAGAGTAGAATTGATGCACACACCCAAGATGACTTCTAACATTCAGGTCAGTTGGATTTGTTATATCAAGGTAGCTACTCGGTATGCAGAGGTACTCATCCTTGGAGGCCGCGAAATGCAGCTCATCTCCAAGACAATGTCGCTGGGAATGACGCCAATTTGCCAAGTCAATTGTTTTGATTAGGGGGGACTTGGCCCCACCTTGAGGCAATGAACCTATCAAAGGGCCGCCTGTACACATCTTGGAAGCTGAGTGGACCAATGCACGTGATGCAGACCCGAGGTTTTGCCTCCAATCACGTGGAGAAGCGGAGACAATGAATAGGTATGGGTCTTTCGCTCGCAGTTCAGATGTCACGTGTACCTCGCAAACCAGCTGCAACGCTCACCCGCCAAAAAGTACCTACGTCATTGATGCCAGCCTAAGGAAGTATGGATCACGACACAAGATGGCCATACTTGGATTTGATGCACGTGCTGGAAGCCACACGACAAGACAAAATTGTCCAACCTTTCAAATCATTTGAATCCTAGCCTCTGATTATCCTCCTATCAATTCATGTTTGAAGGATAATTCCTTTTTCGATGAGTTAGTTTGTTGACAGGGATAGAACACAGGAAGCTACTCTCATATGTAAACCCCTCTTCATTGCTATTGATCATAGACTTGATTCAGAAGTCCTGCCATTCGTGCGATAATAGATACACAGCTTAGCAATGGCACAAGGCGTATATTGTATCAAAACTCCAACCCGGACATACCAGGAGCAAAAGAAGCAAGAAGATCATCTACATTCATCTCCTCGATAGCATATGGATCAAAGAAACCCCAAGAATCCGAGCTAGAATTTGAGTTCAAGACTGGCTCATCGCGCTGCGATCCTATTAAAGGGTGTGTTAGATGTGTAGTGATTCGTATTCTCGCATCTGGTATTCCTTTTGAGCTGCCTGTTTGTTGACCACCTCCAAAGTTGCAGGACTGCTTTTCCTCATATGAATTTATATCTAGCTGATTAGTAGAAAAATATTATCTTAGCTATCTTACTTCATTTCTCATGCTTTCCTGTTTGGTCCAGAGGTCCGAACATGGGAGCCATCAGAAACACACCAGATCATCGGAGCGGAGATTCTATGCCTGGGATGGCTCCGCTCACGTGAACGGAGCTCAGCATACCTCGACGCGTTCTCCTAGGCAATACAACAGATCCTTGACTAGCAGGGCTTATAGCCGATGTTGTTAGACTTGTAAGCCGTTAGTTTCTACTCGGTCCGCAAACATGGATGGCCTTATCGACATAGGCCCAATTAGGTTATTCTAGTATGTAATAGCGACTTCCTGTCTGGCTGTGATTATCATCGTATCTGTGCCTGAAAGGCGTAGCGGGTCCTAGATGTCTGGGGGTATGGAATATGGGGTATATGGGGTAGTGACATGGGAGATAACATAGCTTACCGGTCAGGGGGTTACTCGAGTCCGGGAGTACTTAAGCAGACTTGTACCACCTCTTTTCTCCATCTAACCCTTGGAATCTCTTATGATTGTACTAAGCCTATGCCTTCACCGTTCACTGAGGTCTTTATTCTCTTGTCTGGTTTGTGTCGATACAAGCGAAGGCAAGTCGAGTCGTTCTAGAAAGCCACTATGTCGACACTCGAGAAAAAAGCTGTACCAACCAACTCGGCAACCGCTGGAAGTATTACCAGTGAGCACCATTCCGAGTTCGGTCATCTCAACCGACGCCTAGGCAATCGAAAAATTCAACTGATTGCCGCTGGCGGCTCCATTGGGACCGCCCTTTTTATCAATATCGGCAGCGCATTAGCCAAAGGTGGCCCGGGTAGTCTTCTACTCGCCTTTACTCTGTACACCATGATTCTTACCCTTGCCAATAACTCGGCCGCCTAAATGAATACATATATGCCGGTTGCGGGTGGCTTTATTCGCCACGCTGGCTATTGGGTTGATGATGCGTTGGGATTCGTGGTTGGCTGGAACTTCTTCTTATTCGAGGCTTTTCTGATCCCCTTCGAGATCAGCGCCTTGACATTTGTGATGTCGTTCTGGACTGAGGCTGCCACTCAACCAGGGCCTACTGCTGGCATATGTGCCACAGTAATTCTCATATACGGGTAAGCCAACCTGAGTATTTAATTCTGTAACAGCCCTATCGTGTTTTCCGTCTAGTTATCCCGTACATCCTCGATGCTAAAACCGTCTACGTCCATTTTCACTTCTCTTGACAACAGACACTCGAGTGCTAATTTATTTGGAGTAGAGTCCTAAAATGTAATGCTGTGAAACTTTATGGTGAAGTTGAATCTTGGCTCGCTTGCGGAAAGATTATCCTGATCTTGATTCTTTTCTCTTTCACTTTCATCACAATGGTTGGTGGCAATCCTAATAACGACGCTTGTGGCTTTAGATACTTCTCGAACCCAGGGTCGTTTGCTCAATATCTATCTAGCGGCGATCTGGGTCGGTTCGAGGGATTCTTTCATACCTCTGGACTGCTGCGCTCACCATTGTCGGTCCCGAATACATTTCAATGGTGGCTGCGGAGGCTAAACATCCAAGTGTTTATCTCAAGACAGCCTTAATTACAGTGAACTACCGATTTGATGCCTTCTTCATCCTTGGTGCTTTGGCAGTCGGGATTGTCGTTCCATATAACGGCGACGTCCTCAAGGCTGTCTGGCTTAGTGCTGGTAGCGGCAAGGGCACCGCAGCGGCATCCCCATATGTCATCTCGATGGAGAATCTCGGAATCAGCGTTTTGCCGCATATTGTCAACGCTTTAATCTTGACATCTATATTCTCGGCTGGAAACACTTATATGTACTGTGCAAGTCGAGCCCTTTACTCGCTCTTCTTGGATGGCCACGCACCTCGGATACTGAGCTACTGCACCTCCAAGGGTGTTCCGATTTACTGCTTTGCTATCGTCATGCTATTCTCCTTTCTGTCCTTCCTTCAGGCTCACAGTGGCTCCGCTGTGGTCCTAACCTGGCTAGTAAGCATTATCACGGGCGGCATTCTCATTAGCTACATTATCATATCCCTCACATTCCTGAATTATTACAGAGCCTGCCAGGTTCAAGGGGTTGACCGAAGAGAAAGGCCATATTGTGGATATTTCTAACCATACGGAACCTATATTGCTTTAGTATTTCTCACTCTGGTACTCTTTGGATATGGGTATTACGCGTTCAGGCCTTCATGGACGTGGAGACATATTTTCAGAGCTACAGTATGCAGATTTTGAGCGTGATTCTCTTCATTGGATGAAAAATTATCAACAAAACACACTATGTTACACCTGATAAGGTTGACCTCGTTTGGGAGCGACCTGGAATTGATGGGTACGAAGATGCCAACACTGAGCCGCCGCTGGGTTTCTGGGAGGAAATGATACATATTTTTGGGTTTCCAAAGAAAAAGGGGATGTCGGATGCTTGAATATATAGTAACGATGTGGGAGTTTGTGAGTATGCCATTTCTAGAATACATCCGCTGACAGACATGTCTTTGCCGCCGAAATTCTCAAAAACAGTGGCACCAGTTGGCTTGGATAAAATTCTTCCAAACTTGTCCGAGACTAGACTTCAGCTAGGAAAAAACTGCCACAGGAAGGAGTAACAAATTATTTCATTAAAAATGCCCAAATCAAATACAACGGTGAACAAGATTTCTTCCAAAATATGAGAGAGGGGCACTGAAAGAATGCACTCCGGATCATCTTATGATGCTGGGAGTTCGTAACGAAGAGGTTTACACGGTGATCGAGTGCTAGTATGATTGGACATATTTCTTCACGATCTCTCTTAACGGACTTACTTACTATACCTGGTCCTCCTCCATGTTCAATGCACGCCTGATAGGCTCCTATGTGTCTTCTTCAGAGAGATCGCAGCTGAGGCATGCTATATGCTTCGTATTGATATACTGAGGGATGCCTCTTTAAAATTGGTAATGATACTGGTCGTTGGTCACTTTGGCTCAGGGAGTCACACCTTACTTAGACCTTTTGAGGAGAAAACTGAGGGCTGCAATAAGCCCCTATCCACTCTCGGGCTGTATATACCAATTCCATGACAGTTTGGGCTTTTAACGTCAGCATCGAGATGGGGGTCTGAAATTAATTCCAGGTTCCGGAGACCTGCATACATGGAGTTCGGAATAGTATGACATAGAATGCAGATGAGAGCCTAGACCGAAAGTTTTCCATGTCAACGGAGACTACGGTCAAAGTCGCCTGTTCTAACCAACTCACCGCCGTAAAGGCAACGACTGGGCCGCCAAGACCGGAAGCGTTGAGGGATCAGTTCACAAAGAATACGCCGCGACCAGTCGGCTCGGTGCATGAAAGTCTATCCACTCGCCACCGGTAGGAATCGATCCACACCATCCTCATCAGGGAGGTGCTCGGGAACGGTCCAATTATATAAGCAACGAAGAGAGCAACTTCCATCGAAAATGCGGTCACGACAATTTGTTACAGAATCCTTGAGTTAAACCCTAGCTAGTTTCGTTACCTCTCATGAGATGTTTTGAAAGCAAAGGCCAAGATGTAGCTATATAAGAGCCCCCGTAGCCCCGAGAGAAACATTACTGAACGTGTAGCATCGTCATCCATCTTCTCTCCATCTTAATACTACTCATCAAGATTGTTCGCCCAACATGTATTTTACTGCTGCTACACTTTTTCTCTTCATAGCACTCGCTGCTGCGAATACCCAGACCGTCGAAGTCTCCGCGCTGCACATGGCCGGACGGGGTAATCTCGCTACATCAAGCGTCCATTTCGATACAACATCCTTCACTCTGGACAAGGGATCTGCTTATGAGGTCTCATGCAAGGCAGACTACGTCACAGCTATCCCATCGGGCAGATTCACGGGCGAATGTCTCTACCCTGGCGGCGACCGTGCTCCGTGGGCTTTCTCTTACGACAAGATCACGGAGAGCTCTAAGTTCCTCCTGACTCTTTATAACAGTGATGGGTGAGATTGTTTATATGACCCGAACTTGATCGTGAATCAAACTGACCCAATTAAAGTGCGGCGCGTACCGGACGAGGAACGGTGCCTACCTCTTGCAGTGTGAACGGAGAGGAGTTTACCTGCGACCAGTCTGAGCTGATCTCCATTACCGTGTCGGCTTAATTATCTCTGCCAAATAACTTTGCAGATGCTTGATTTTCTATAATTTAGTTATCCGGTCGCTCTTGAATCAATTTAGAATAGTTTGACCGCCGTTATTTTGGATGGATTTTTTTTGTTTATCGGGATGCCTAGCATTTCGACTACACACTACTGATTTGCTGCGGTACATAGATTCTCAATGATGTGTATAAGGCTGGAAGTTTACCAAATCAAGATTCATCACACTGCGGCCGCGAATGAAGAAGCAGACGAGAAATATCGCTATTAATGACATGATCCTCATTATGGTTATACAACTCGACAGCTCCTCCGCGCGTACCCATCTCGCTCATAATGGGGGGTTTGCTGTCAGTAAGCTAACTATAATTGTCGCTGTAGCTCTCGACCTTGAACATGTTTTGGCTCGTATTAGTGGCCGACTGGAGTAAGTATTGCGGAGTGTCCGACTAGAGAGATCATCAGTTGTTTTTGTGCGAATTGTGACGCAAGAGGATTTCCATTCGACCTGAGTAATGTCATTTGGTCTGTTGTTCTTAGGTTTGGAAGACCCGCCTCCCGTTTCATCTCACCATGCTGGTACACTCCGGATTTCAATAAATCCTCTCAAATATGTGCCCCCTCCGAACTGTCCCGATCAATAACCCCGCCCATGATTAACGAGAAGGGGCCCCGCCGGGCTGATGTTGAAGGAACCTGTCGTTTTATTGTTCATCCTTAATTCTCGTAGTGGATTGCGTGAGTTGGCTCTTCGAATGACCATCATGACGCGATTGGAGGCCCCTATATAATTATTCCGGTATCCAATTGACTTTCTGTGATTCCACGAGTCAAGCTTTACGAATACCGGTGTAATCATATTCTCTTGCCCATGATTGGCGACGCTGAACACCTTAATTTGAATGCTACCCTCATTCCCAGAACGGCCATGGGAGATAGCTTCCGTTGTTGCAGCAGCTTGAAACACGTGCGCGTTTGTGGAGAAATAACTCTATTTTTGCAATCTTGGCACCTCTTAAAAGTATGTAGAAAGCCAATCGAAAGTATCCAGTGGAATACTCTATAATATATCAGGGCACGGATGATCACTGTCCGTTTTGGGTCGCTTTGTCGGTTCGAATTGCCGTCTCGCTTGCTGAAAACATGCAGCTGCTGACGAAACATCAACAGTAAAATGAGTTTCACCATCCATCTGACTTTATGCGAATCTTGGGAAAACTATGGGGTAGATGTGCCTATATATATCAAGCGAGATCCCCAATGCGAGGTTCCTTTGTCCAACTCGACATCACACAAATAACATACCTCATCTGAAAGTATAAGAAATACAGTATAGAAAATGCGACCATTTTCGGCAATCCTTAGCCTCGGGGCTTGTATAATCCCGCTGGTATCTGCCCATGGCTTCGTTTCTGGCGTTACAGTCAACGGAGTCTGGACTGCTGGTGCTGATCCCGTCTGGTATTATTATCCCAGCGGAACCTCCCCAGCAACTGCTGGCTGGAACTCATTAAACCAAGATCTAGGCTTTGTTGAGCCTGCCAATTTTGGCACTGCCGACATTGCGTGCCATAAGAGTGCCACTGCTGGCAAGAACTTCATCAACGTCAATGCCGGTGACACGATCAAACTCTACTGGAACACTTGGCCCGACAGCCACAAGGGCCCTATCATCAACTATCTTGCCCCCTATAATGGTAAGTCTTCTTGAGCCACATTAGTCTATAGGAAGTAAGGGGATTGATCAATAAACGCAGGCGAGACAACTGCTGGTAGCTTGAGTTGGTCCAAATTCAGCCAGAGTGCCATTGTGAGCGGCACGACCTGGGTTACCGATACCCTGATTGCCAACAACTTCACCACATCGACGGTGATTCCCCGAAATCTCAAGGCGGGCAACTACGTCCTCCGACATGAAATTATTGCCTTGCACGGCGCCGGGAGCGACAATGGCGCTCAGAACTACCCACAGTGCCTGAACCTCAAGGTCGGTGGCAGTGGTACCGTTTCACCTTCCGGAGGTACCGTAGGATCCAGCCTGTACAAGCGAACTGACGCTGGAATTCTCTTCAACTTGTACACCTCTTACACGAGCTACCCATACCCTGGTCCAGCTCTTTGGACTGCCGCCAATTAGGTCCGTGGTGCGATACGGAAGCTCGTATTGGGTACAGCCACTTCACTACTATTTCATTTGACCACTTGAAATCATTATTTAGTGGGTTTGCGGCAACTGATAGCTACTGCCATCACCGAAGTGGTTGGAATGGGATATAATCACATACTCGAATTGTCTACCGAGAACGATTCTACACTTAGCAATCTGGTCCATATACGCATATACATGTGTGTTAGCGATAGGAACTTATATGGCAATTCTCCACATCCAAAAGATATCTATATACCTAGATAAGCGTGAACTTTGACCTGGCCGACTAGTGGTTGTACCGTTCTGAGAAATAGGGAGGGTCTTCCACTATTTCAAGTCCATTTAGACAGTCAATCATTGACTCAAGCCCATGAGCCACTGCCATTTCCATTGCTTCTTCATATCGTCCCAAGGTAACCATATACCCGTGTTCCAAAATCAGCTGGAGCATAGGTCCATCCTCTCTCTTGATAATTTCCACCAGAAGCTCACGAGGGGCGAAGTCTGTTTCAAATGTTATTTTACGCTTAAGAACCTTCCTCATTATCCCTCCACATCCAGCCCGGTTGGCCGCGGTAAGCACCCTGTCGTGGTGATCCACGTCCCGAGCGAGTAGGAAATCGACGATATCTTCAAAGCATCCGCGACAGGCTCGATAGAGAGGATTCCCAAATCTGCCATGAGTACCAGCTCTGATCTTTGAACTGGACCCGGAAATGTGGCGTACCATGGCTAGATTGGCGTATC
The DNA here is from genome assembly GCA_037952775.1 of Clonostachys chloroleuca. Lineage (NCBI taxonomy): Eukaryota > Fungi > Ascomycota > Sordariomycetes > Hypocreales > Bionectriaceae > Clonostachys > Clonostachys chloroleuca. The sequence continues at coordinate 36,506,109 of JBANAY010000003.1, forward strand.
GAGCGTATTGTGCGATCTGATTGCGTTGCCGACTCTGCCTACCAGTCTCTGTGTCGCTAGAAAAGGAGAAATTATCGGTGATAAATCGTATATGGCTGGTGTGCGGGAGAAGTATTGGTTGGAGAACATAACCCCAGAGATGATGGGCTTGGAAGTAGCTGGCGGATAAGACCGTAGACTGGGCGGGAAAAGCACATTGATGAATAAATCCAAGTTTCTTAACCATGGCACCCCATATAGCGTCTTGTATGTTCTCGTAGGCCCATTCAAAATAGCTTTGATCATCCGGGAATTCGAAGGAAGCTCGAGAGAGGATATGCCTCTGGAATATATCCAGGATAGCGGAATTCCCACGGAAAGCGGCGATCCATATTGGTGAACGGAATAGGTCGCAGCGGTCAGTTGGACTGTTTCTGATTAGAATCCACTTATGCGTATATAAAGGCCCAAAGAACTAGAATGCTGACCTGCACACACTATCATGGTGCTCCAGTAGGCTCTCGACAACTGCAGCCTGATAAAAAAAAAGCAGCAGCGCATAGCAAATTGAGTTGGGCGTTTGATGGCGGCTCACGAGGCGGCTCACGTATCATCTCTACGGTGGAGGGGTGAATGTGTCATATATCAGTCTCTGGTTTTATCCATAGCCGTTATTCACCAGGACGGTTTGTACCTCGCTCCAGCCCTAATCAGCATAGACCATTGACAATTTCCTCAAATGAAATTTGGCTGTTATTGCGATCACATAAAGCCTCGGCAGCTTCGCGGATTTCGACAAAGCGTCCCACATCTGGATTTGTTTCGCCAAGGACATCGGGCTACAAGATACTGCTCTCAGAGCCTGCTGGATCTATATCGATCATTACGCATCCACCAGTGGCGACCCCTGTGAGGGACAGAAACGTCATCGAGGATACGTGAGTCGTAGAGAGCCGGGATAAAGCACTCGTTAAATCGCTCTGTACATACAATCAGCTGAGCGGTGAACCTAAGTCGGTTGATCCTCTTTGCTAAGGCTACTTACGACACACCAGCCTCAATCCGAGACCGCGCACCGCGCCTCGGGAAAGGATGCAATTGATAAGTAGAAGGTGGATGAGTTAATTGGGTAGGCTTAAGATAGACATTTTGTCGGCAGCAACCCGGGAGTAGCCGTTTTGCGAATCGCAGGAGGAGAGTTGTTTGACCGTAAAAATTATCAGGTTATGGTGATTTGCTTAGGGTGTCGAGACCAGCCATCAGACCACCCCCTCGTAAAATTCACCAACCAGGATTCTCATCCCTGCATTAGTTGTGCTGAGCCATAGCCAACGGCGAGAACTGCCAGGCAGCAGCGGCGGTGGACACCATCATCGTCCAGACAAAAGCAAAGGGCCAATCGTCTGTGTATCGTGTGTTCGAGCTCATTTGCTAATTATTATTTACTCAGTTTCGCCTCCATGATCACCTGAACTTCATCGGTACGAGAAACAAGAACCTCTGTGACCTTCTTGCCGTCCATGTTGTATTCTCTGACTGTCTTTTGAAGGCTACCCGTCAGCTGGTTTCCCAGGTGAGTGCCTTTTCTGAATCTGCAACTGCTAAACTCCAGGTCCCCACTCCCAGATGTCCATGGCCAATTCGATGAGCTTGACATACAATCTACCGAATGGGGAAAGATTGGCCCGCTCCATCTCATCGTCTTCTCCTCGGGTAGCCTCGTCTCCCACTGACTGCTCCTCAGCTCTACCCTGAGGGATGTTTTCATTAAGCCGATGGGCATCTCTCCAATTTTGCAGATGGCGCAGTCGGTGTTTGATGCTTCTTCTCTTCTCCCACACTTTGCCATTGCGTAGAGCGTCGCTTAATTCGTCGAATGGGAGATCTTGCTCCGTACGCTCAACTTGGGAATGGATAAAACCCATCACGTTTGCGTCATCAATCATCGTGATGATCAAGTTGACATCCCCGAGCGGAATGTCATTTAGGGGCAAAGTCTCGTCGCGTGGGTGGGCACGTCGCTCATGCAGAAGGTGGTAGACTGTCCTCATTTCGTGACAGCGTTTCCGTTGGTTTACACTGGCTCGCCTATATTCAATCTCCGTCGGCATATTTGCTGTTGCTATGGCTTTGTTAGTTCACTATGAAATAAGTGCAGCAAAAGAAGTGTAGGGGTACGAACGATCATAAAGTGAGTTTCGATATATCTGCGAAGGAGTGGGCTTTGTTGATGGAAGGTCGGAGTTTTGTCTGGAATTCGAACTCTGAAAATTTGCTGTTTCATATCGACTGAAATGTTACACAGCCCATTTCCCTGCACTACACCACGTCCAAAAGTCACGAGAATGCCCTATGGATTGTATTTGAAAATAACTGGCATCGCGGATTAAAGAGAATACAGAGCGTCCCATGACCCTGGCCATAATCGGGAGCGATTCGAAAATTCTGGTGTATATAAACGCCTAGCTTAAGCTTGAGGTTTTACGATAAAATAGCGAAAGAGTGTGTGATAAATTGGTGGGTCCTTCTGATTTTCTTCGCTAGGCATTAAACTGTCTTTACTATAATAAAAAGAATCTTAAGAATCCAGACGAATCCTCCAACTTTACTCATGGCTAAAGGTAGGGATTTCTCGAAACTCTGAGGCTCGGCGGCGGATATCCGATATCCCCCCTCACAGAGGGCAAATTGGGTAAGCAGACAACCTAAATGTTGAGTTCTGCGGCGCAGTGCTTCTTCCAGTCTACCGCCTAACCGTTACCCGGTTTCTTCTCGACCCAACCAAGAAAGATCCTTAGGGAGTCCTCGTCTAGTAGTGCAAGCGCAGCTGCCGGAACATCATGAGTCCATTCAGCTTTCCCTTGTTCAAAGTCTTTGTAAGCACGGCGAGTAGCCTCAATCCCCTCGTGATGCTGATCAACTCCCATCCGGATTGGGTTGAAATCATCCGCGAACGGGTCAAGGCGAAGTGCCAAAAAAAAAATCGACGTGGTCTTTCATTGCCTTGGACAGCCCACAAACCGCTGCCACAGGTTGTTTATCTCTTGATGGTGATTGCTCTTGTTGTTCTAAGTCATCAAGTGATCAGTGCCCATGAAAATTACCAACAGCATAGGAGTTTATGTGCCTACTTTGCGCTTCTTCTGCCTCAATTGTCCCACCGTGGAACTGCTGCGCGGGGGTTGTGATCCTTCCCCAAAAAGGGAACAGAGCCAATGTGATGATAATAAAAAGCCACATCCTGTTGCTAAAGGCTCGGATCTCAGCAAAAGGCCTGTGTTTTCGAGGGGGCATTTTGAGGTAAGAATATGGAACACTATGCCCTTGTTTCTCTGAGAAAAAATGCAGAAAAGTATGGGCTTTTTAGCAGGTTTTATGGTGATAATCAGATAGATAAATTGACGAGATTTCAAAATTTAGTCTAAAGGATCTACACTGACGCCTTTTATAATATTTGCCAGAGGAAGAGAGAGCGGCGTTTGAGATAATCAAACAGCTATGGAAACGAATGGTTCCGAAACGAATCAGCCAAGGCAGTTTTGTTTGCCACATCAACACCACCCATTGTTCTCTTTGTGACGCGTAAAGAGTCACCGTGCTGCTACAGGCTATTGTTGGCGTTAAGCATCATATTACAGCGCCTAACCGTGAATTTCTTGGTGTTTGGTTATTTACCCCGTTTTGTTTCAGCAGCTGTCGCTAAGCCGCAGAGCGTGTTCACTTACTACTACGATGTTTGATGGACAACGCACATGAGGTGATTGCAAGCCAGGGCTTGAATATTTAAGTAGGTAGGCACCATCGCCAGGTAAGCTGGCTGCTCTACCTTTTTTTTTTACGAAGTTCAACCACACTTCTTACTCATCGCGAGCATATACCATGCGTCTCACTGCAATTCTAACCGTGGCATTATCTGTCATTGGGCTGGGAATTGGGCTGAGAATTGGGTTGGGAATCCTTTTCGCAGACAACCTCACGGCAACATGTATTGGCTTTGGTCACATGCCTTCTATGCCTACTCAAGTCTCTCCATATGATGACTCCACCACCAGCTTTATCTTAGAACAAGTTTGGAGGATCAAAATTGTCGCCGACCTTGGCCGCCTGGCCGAGTTGAAGTATGGCAATGCGGTCGTCAACATCTTAGGTATGAAGAGCGAATGACTATCCTTGTAACCAAAACTTACAACAATAAACAGGTCCCCTCGAGGATTTATCCACGGATAAGGATGTGAATGCGTCAGTCTCAGTCGTTGAGCCGCATTACAGCTGGATGGAGGTGGAGGGGTTTGCTGCATTCGACGGCTTGAGAACTCTCCGAGAGTCGATCCTTAGTGATCCGTCCGACTGCACTTTGATTACCGGAGGATACTTTACTCGTTTATCGACTGTGTTACGCCTTCCCCAAATTACGAGAGAGCAGCTTGCCGGACGAATCCAGAGCATCACTTTGCACTTGCATACTCTTGATGCGCTACAAAAGGAGTTCAGGCAATATGATAAGAGTATGAGCGTGCTTGAAAGCAGCATTTGCCAGCGATACATTCCTCAAATTGCCTCGACAATCGAACTCCTATCAGATGGCGAGGGCAAGCAGTCGGCAGAAGCTACAGACCTTCTCGACCGCGCCGAATCGGATTTTTACCGGCTTAAAATTCTGTGTCTCGAACTCAAAAGATCTAAAACCCTGCGCAATGAAGTGAGGGATGTCACAGATGGAACGGCCAAGACTATCACAGAAAGTTTGAAGACGATTGAAAGTCTGGAGCGGGATATTAAGTATGCAAGGAAAATTGATTCATGGGCTTCTCGAAAACTTGACAAACAATTACTTGAAGTTCTGGAAAAGGAAATTGAGTACTTTGGAAATTTCTTTACTGATTTTTAGCCAACTCTTTGTGCGCACAAGATCAATGTGATACTTGGCCTTCCTACTTGGATATGGCGCATCCTCAGGGATGAAACAGTATCGTCGCCCATTGACAGTGTTCTGGTTTCTCAGGCAAATTGAGTGGTTAATTACTTCATAGCACGAGAATTCCATCAAAATCCTAAGGGATCGGCTATGAACAGGAATAAAACTCGCCCCAACCTCGCTTTTGTGACTGAACTAGAATATCCAGCGAGCAAGGTGATCCCACCATCCATGGGGGGATTTATAAAACTTTTAGTGATCTCCATCTCATCCACGCAGTGATGGAGGAAACAGGTATTCCCCTCGTATGCATATGCATCCAGCCTTTTGCCTTGATCAGCTGCGTGCCATCGACTAACTATTCGTACCTTGCATTGTTCAGGACCTCCGAAGGAGGAGCTCAATAGCGAATATGATTTTTCATATTTAAGATCAGCCACCTTGAACGTCTTGGAGAGCTCTTCTGTGAGAAACTTGTCATAGTCAATCAGTTTCCAAAACCATCCTGATGCCTTATTGGCATCAGCTAGCATCCTCTCTAGGGACGGGAACACCAGTCTCCGGCTTGTGTATGGCGTCAAGCCCACCACCCAAAATAACCAACCCCGCCAGGAACTCCTTGGGTGAGGCGGTAATATCCATGAGTTTGAACTTTGAAGACTATGAATAGCCTCTTGAATTTGTTGGCGCTGCGAATTGACATCCTTCACCACAAGCAAAGCAAGAACGGCGCGCTCTATTTGATCCTCTAGCCTTGTCAGAGCAATCTCTCGCAGAAAGAGGAGCGTTTTGTCCAACCGAGCCAGACGGCAGTCAATACGGGATCGATAATGCTCGTGCCATGCTTCTTCATGTATTTGCTCGACGATCTTCGTTGTGTCGAAGTAGAAGAGCACGCCTTCGATGTGCTGAATCAGTCCCCCAGTAACTCTCTTTAGCTCTTCCAAATGTGATTTGAATGCTAAAAGATAAGTTTCTGGTTCTTCTGGGCCTGTTGGTGACATATGTTGACTGGCATCCATTGCTAATTGTAACATGTCTTGGGCAGTCAAGTTTTGTATTTGAGCTGAAGCGAAGTCGACTGTGGAGGGGATAAAAATATCGCACGATTTGAATGCGTCGACAAGGCCAGATGAATTGTGTCTCTTCAAACATTCGATTCGAGGCATGCCTGAGTTTGGCATCGCACTTCGTTTGGCACCTAACCATATCCCGTATCTCTCACGGATATTGGATCTGAAACCGAGGTCAAATTTGACGACAAAGAACACACCTTGAGCACCACTATGCAACATCCCCCAAGACAATCGGTGTTCTAATGGCTTTAGCCAATAATCCACTGCTGTACTAATTGTTTTGTTCAGGTCATATAGAAGCGAATTAAAGCGCATATTTTGGGTGTCGCAGGGTACAGACCGCCTGGCAGAGCACCATGGAATCGCCTCGTCCATGTTCAGGCTACCATCAGTAGAAAACTCGCTAAACTGGAAATTGTTCATCTCGTCTATACTATTGCTGTTGGTAGGCGACCTCTCAGAATTGACAAGTTCTGTGAAGAGATCGGAAGTGGATGCGTTCTTCGCGAGCCAGGCCAGATCGTCGGACATGATTTCAAGCACCTTCACCAAGTCTTCATGGAAATTGGCCCATGGTACCATATCGAATTGAGTCTCCGTGTAATTATGCTCGGTGCTGTTGATCAAGTATCGTCTTGGAACGGGTGAGAAGAGCCATGGGCTGCCGGTAGGAAGTAGTGATGAATGCCGTTGATGACGAGCATATTCCTATACCGAGTCGTGGATAGGAAGATGAAACAACTTGTGCGCTGCAAGGAGAGGCTGAAGGTCATGGTAGGTCAAGATGTGCGAAAGGACCGATTGTGTGATGGCGGCGTTGAGGAGATCATTGAGTAGCGAAATTTCATGATATGCCCCTCGTGGGAGCCGCTGGCCCATGAATAGGGCAATCCGCGCAAGTATCGCAATTAGGAAGCATATGTGACCTATTTTGGAAGCTTTTCTCCAAAGAGTCCGGTGATGTAAAGTGTCCGACGCTGCTTCGACGTGAAACTGGTCGCTCGATGAAGAATCGGCTTCTAGAACATCTTGAGCTGTTGGTGTTGCTGATTCCTGAAGTGGATGCTCGGGGGATTCTGGCAAGATCAAGGTGGCATCGAGTGTCGTGGCCTTGTACCGGGCTGCAATACGCGCGGAGCGCCTCAGTTGAGCAGAGGACATGACAATTTCTTGACGTGATGAAGCTGTATTAGCCGATCATCGAGGGTTGGAGGGCACGACAGCAGAATTGTTCTGGAAGAGCTTCGAGTGTGTCTCTTCTTCTCGTGGTACACAACACGAAAAAGTTTTCTCGCCCAAAATGAAAAGGACAGTGACACCGAACTCGGGTGAGGATTCAAGCATCGCGGTATGTATTAATATTATTCTTTGTGCTTCCAGAGCCAGACCCCTTGCAGATGCGCACACGCCATGGATAAAGGTAGACCATGTCATTGTTGAACGCACGCCACATGAAGCTAATAGAGGTTATTTGGTTTATGATGAGAGAAAGCCACTTGCCGAGTTTGAGGCAAGCTTACCCTTTTGAATTAGCTACCGAACGTGTTAAGCCTAAGGAGCGAAGATCTGTCCATAATTGACAAAGTATAGATAATGCAACGGCGGCGGGATCTTGATTCAGATGAGCAAGATTACCTAGCAAGTATCATCAGCCTGTATGTTTGATCAGATTCTTCCTACTGGTAGCATAGGGGGCTTGTGAGTCGAGCTTGCTTTAAGTATCTACTCTTATGGAAACTCCCATTAATAGGTCTATTCACCCCTCTGACGGGTTGAAAGTAAGATTGACTGAGTTAATAGCCATCGCTGGGGTATATATATATATATACATGTACATATATCGCTATATTGTGGTGCTATGATGTGTCGGCGTACAGTCGGATTCTGAAAGCCAAGGAAATGGCGGCAGATTGACTCGTTTGGAGCTATCGCTTTCACGGCATAAACTAGGGTCCTTCTGGATGGATGCATTGGTCTAGTATTTTGCAGCGTGACTGGGTCAATCAACTCCGAAAGTAACCCAGCTGGTCTTTATCATTAATCCGATGTCCGATGGTATGCTCCATTCCCAGCGACCCTGCAAACAGTGGCTTCTTCTCCGCCTGCAATGGGGCCAATAATGCGTACGCTGTGGCCAGAGGCCAATACGAGGCACACTAAGCCAAGCATTACTCGGACAGTCTGCTCGAGGCTTTAATAAGAGCCACCGGTACACTGCCATTTCGCCAGCGCTCAATCATTCGTTGTTGCCGTGAAATTGCTCGCAAAAATGAGTATACATTTGGGAATCAACGATGTGCATCCTTTCTGCCGGATCGAGCTCAAGGACAGAGCTTCTGTAAAAGACCCGTTAAGGGCTGTTCTCGACCCCTTTTTTCTCCAAGCACAAGGGTCGGGTCAACTGTCTCGGTAAGACTGCCATCCGATTTGACTAAAGTGCTTCTGAACTCGAAGGCTTCGCGCGTCCCCTATGGGGTTTGGCCTTCCTGCTTGGCGGCCATGGAATATCATGGCACAGACTGGTGGATCTAGGGTTATAAGTCTGGGACCGAGCCAAACCGCCCACGATATTGGGGCTGCCCGACGGAAAATGACCAATGTATGGTGGAGATGTATCCTGTGGGTATGTGCTCGAATGTGTTGGCTTCCGTCATTGTGCTGATCTTGTGGTCGCAGGCTTTGCCCTGGCCGAGGCAAATATATATATATATATCTGGGACAATTTGCCCCAGAAAGAGAGGGAGAATGTGGAAGTCTGGCTGGGGAATTCAATCAACGAAAAGAAGTACAGTGATCCCTTTGACTCCTATTTCTGCCCAACAGCTGACAGCCAACAGTATGCCAAATACCAACTGGCTGTGGTTCCGCGTTTTCGCGAACTTGGGGCTGAAGAAGAACGGCGGCAAGTTCTCGCAGGACAGGATTGATAATGATATTAAGCACCTAGATTCTTTCTATCGTTGCGATGGGTGGTCCAATGATGGACTAGAGGGAATTCATCGTACGCCATCCACAATACTTGAATAGATGCCAGGGCTAACCAGATGCAGAAATGGACTATTACTTCGCGAATTCGCTATCCAATTCCTCCAGCTTCTTTATGCTAAGCTTGCCGACAATGAAGACCCTGAGCGAGCTGTAGAGTTCAAGAAGCGAACACAGATAGCAGCTCTAGACCTTGTCCACCATTACGATAATGAAGATAAAGCTATCCCATACGGCGGCAGCATAGGCTACCGCTTCGCTACAATATCTTTCTAGGGCGCCTTGGCTTATGCGAATGTCGAACTACTAGCTCCTTTTACTTGGTGTATGGTCAAGGGCTTTGTCGTGCACCATTTACGTTGGTGGAAGAGCCAAGACGCAATATGGGCGGCAAGCGGGACCCTTTCCCCGGGTTACTCCTACCAGAATATGTACATGATGGAGAATTAAAACAGCCCCGGGAGCCCCCATTGGGCATGCTTGGCCTTTTTATGTCTTGCTGTTCCCGAGACTCACCCGGTCTGGACTTCCGAGGAAGAGGCTTTGAGGGATGCCATCCCCAAGATCAGAGCCTTGATGTATCCAGGTCACATCACCAGCTATACTGGAAGGCACTGTATGTTGCTATCGTCCGGACAGGCATGTGGTTATCCGATGAAAGGCACCCACACCAAGTACGGGGCATTCGCTTATAGCAGCGCTTATACATTCTCCGTGCACACGGGGCTCTTTTCACTCGGGCAATATGCGCTAGCTTGACAGCTAGGTCTGTCTGACGATGGTGGTGAATACTGGAAAACATGGGAGGACTAGTGAATATGCTGCACTCGAGTATTGGGGGGGACACTCCAATCCTTGTCTCTATTTGGCGGCCTTTAACAGACGTCACGATCAAGACGATTCTAACCCCCAAGGAAAATGCCCTAATTGGCATCTGAGAGTTCATAAAGATCGACTCCGGGCGGAAAATCATGACTGGAAATGGTTCCTTTACGATTTGCAATACCAGTTCCAAAAACGGGCGGTAGTTGGACCTCTAAAACCCATGCATATGCGAAGGAACGCATCCGAAACTCATCTGTACTATGATTTATTAATGGCGGAGGGTTGGGCCGATAGAAAATCGGGAGCTTTTGCTGTATCAAAGGATGCAGTCGGTATTAGAACGCTTGAGACGCAGGATGGGCGATTGGCTAACTTAGTCAACGCGGACCCAAACTCAAACCTGGCAGAGAGCCGGATGGTAATTCCCACACTCCAGCACAAGTGAGAAGAGGGGAGACTGTATTGTATAATACAGGAGTTTACGCTAAGCCGACAGGGCCTAGAGAGGCATTCCTGGACGGGTGGGACTCCACCAGCAGTACCATGATGGTTGGAGGCTGAGATGAAATGAGTCGCTGGTTGGCTGGTAGACTTGATTATCTCGTAATTCTCATTCATTACTTAGAAGACATACCTTTATAACTTCTTTCGTTGGCCATTCGTGATGCTGCAAGGGAGTGTCGCCTCTGAACTAGTGGCGTTTCTCTCGCAACCCCTTGACAACAGAGTATGATTTGTGGAAGACAATTGCCCGTCACAGGAGAGTCACACAGGCCTGTTATGATCTACCAATCCACAATCATAAGTCGTCTATTTATTAGGTTGGAGGTACATTATAAAGGCGTGATGTCAGTTGCGGCTCTCTCGTCCAGCCTCCCCAACCCCAACCCGGGCATCTCCACAGCTCGTAGCCTATGAGCGGAGACCTTGACTTAGTCCGCGGTTCTCGGAGGCGCATTAGTTAAAAGGATGACTTTCCCCGAGCTTCATCTCTCCGCAGATCCATCCTGTTGAACGCTCCCACGCCACGCGTTGCAGCAGCCGGGCAACTATTGGTGGCAGGCCTCCATTGACCGGGCAAAAGATGACGACTCCGCCGGCGAACGATATTCCGACATGTCCTTCGGCTCCATCCTGCCACAACTGCCGCCGAAGAAAGTTGAGATGCTCTCGAGAGAAGCCGTCATGTTCCAATTGCGAACAGTCAAGTATGCGCCCAAACCTTCCCTATCTACCCTACTCTCCAAGTCGCATTAGCATTGAAAGATATTCTATGCGTGTACGATGCGAGAAAGGGCAAGCCTAGGCTCAAGACTGGGGCTGCTGAAAGTCTGGCGAGGTGAGTGGGCATGTGTTCTCTGGTGCAGGGTCTTGTCGCAGCAGCCCTCTTCCTCTGTCACTTGAGCAAGTATTGACAAGAAACTACCTATAGGCTGTTGAAAACACTTCCGTCGTAGCGCGGCAGGTCGATGATGCAGCCCCAAATAATGAGTCTATCGGTGTCGATGGTCAAACCCAAATCCACTTAGCCGGTCTTGGTGCTCTGACGACTGCGATCCAAACATTGTCCAAAAAGATCAAGTATCTCGATCCTCTAGGGAATAATGGAACATCGACATTGACGGCATCAAAAAGGTATGCCACTAGGGAAGATGACGAGAGCGCATCAGATAGACACCACAAGCGTATAAGGGTCCAAGATGACCACCAATCAGCCCCCCGAATTTCATCGAAAGACTCTCCCCCCTCCGCCATTTGAGAGTCTTCCACGCGTCAACCAGTCGAACTAATCAACGACGTGGCGCTCCTCTACTTTATCCGGGTACATAATTGGATCCCGACCTTGCATTGGAAACACACACTTCAAAAAAATCCGCCAGGAACGGGGACGCGAGCAGTTTACTATGATACTCGACGCAAATATCGTCTCGACCTTGAAGTTTGTGGCACGAGAGAAGTATAATCTCTCGAGTGATGATGTCCAACGGATCTCGTCAAAGTGTCGGGAGTCTCTACTTCTCAAGGCAATGCAATCTCTAAATGTCGAGAACCTGCAAGCCTTGGTGATCCTAGTCCTTACAGATGTGAGCTCACTACTATCTCCTCCACGAAGACCTTTCCATACACTCTTGGCGTAGTTATTTTGCTTTCCAATCAAATTCTGACTTAGGCCGGCTAGATTGGAGCCAAAGCTTGGCCGATCATAGGATCCCTTTCCAGAAGTGCCGAATATCTCCAGCTGAGCATAGAAGAAGACGAAGCACGATCACGACGCGTATTTACACCTTATTCGATACTCTCGGCGTCTTCCGGTTGGATAGAAGAGGAGGAGAGGCGCAGGTTGTTTTGGGTCATCTTCAATCTTGACAGGTAATTGGGTTGCAACAAACTTTTTGAACGCATTACCATGCATGCTAACATTGTAACTGAAAGATTATGCTCAACTTACTACCGGGTATGGCTCACCTCGTATATTTATTCCAGTATGCTAACCTTCGATGAAATACTGATAGTTGCTTTAGTTGGAATACAAGCGCGCCAACCGTTTGAGAGTGTGTTGACTCTTGGAATGAGAGGTAAAGGTGACCATATTATTGATGCCAAGGATGTCACTTCAACTCTGCACGGAATTCTCCATACTCAGAGGTCCATTATCGAAGATGTATATGGGAGCAAGACGGGCGAGAACCGTAAGTCATCGCAAATTCACTAATGCAATATAGACTAACCTAGTTGCAGAGGTTCTCGCAATATACAAAGAGGTGCTCACACAGTGTGATCAGGGCCTCGAAATCCCGGAAGACGTCACTCTACTCTTTGCAGATGACAACCAAGGAAGTATTCCTCGGCTGCTCGTTGGGGATGAAAAACGTCGATCGGGAGGAGCTGGGGTGCGTCTTCCTTTTGGGCTTTGGAAAAGCTTCCCATGCTGATGCTTTACAGATACATTATCACTTCGAATTTGTCGGTCACCCACGCAATTACAAATGGCTCAACAGCAATCACTTGCCAAAGCGTGGCAGCAGCTCGACGAAGCATACAACAGTGGCATAGACCGTATTAGATATTCAACGTTGCCGATATCAAGCCAATCGAGGTTCCTTTGAGTTTTGCCATGATGAAGGCTTGGAACACCCATGCCTTAACGCCTTCTCAGCTCCCAGCCTTTTTCGACGCTTTCATCGATAACACTTTCTCTCTCAGAGCTGTAGATGCCAAAGAATGCTCGCAACTCTTATTCGAATACGACCAGTTGATAGGCCTTGGAAAGCACGAATGTATTGAAGATGACACATTCTCTGTCATCTACTATGACGAGGCGGACTCTGTTCTACGACGGTGGTCCGATCTGCTGGGCAGACCAACTCCCATATATGAGATGGTATCGGCTGATTTGAAGCCCGCCATCTATCAACTAATACACCACCCAATCAAGGCAACACAGATCTACATCGCCTTGAGGGTGGTACTGGAGAAGAACAAGCGTTTCGCAGAACAGCGCCGGACAATTGCCAACAAACATGCCCAGGAAGTCCTCCGCCTCTTTCAGGCAGACTTTGACTTATCCAGCGAATACCACGGAATACTTGGTGGGCAGTGGAATCACATCATGGACTAACCTCATTATGGCTATCGATGGGAAGAAGACATCGCGCTATTCCGTGATATGATACCAGGATTATGCTATGTTCAGAGCCGTCAGAAAGCCAGCCTTATTATGGGTAGCTTTGGTATTGCTGTCGAGGGGCATGGGGGCTACCGGACTGGACTCTGCTGCGAGGAACACGATCTCCTCCAACCATGCCGAGGCAACAGGATACCATCAGTGACGACAGCGCCATTGGAACCTCTTGGAGCACGATCTAGATGGTTTGAGATATACTCTCATAGGCCGGAGTCGTTCCATTGATCAGTCAAGTCGGACACAGAATGATTAAACATGTCGATATCATCCGGCTACCTGACGCCCGAAGATTCAGCTGCCCGTGTCCACGTTTTCGTGGACTGGGCGACATTTCCTGAGCTTTTTGATGGCGAGGCTCTCCTGGAAGTTCGATCTGACACGGGATCGATTGAAGTCATTCATGTGTCGATCAAGAAGCGCCAGATTCCTGTCGGCTTCACCGGCTTTGTTGAGAGTGATCACTTCGTCTCTATGAAAAACACAAGTTTCGATGCCCGAAGTATCGCACAAAGCTCCTACAAGGCCAACTCGTTAATAGGTCGCACAGGGGCCGGTGGAGTCTTGCTAGCAGCCCATCCTGATGATGCTGAAAACTCGATTTTTCTTCATTATTCGTTTTACAACTACACGCCGATGGCGGAAGCGACAATAATTCTTTACTTTACGATGACAATCAAAGCTGAACCGTCAAATCCTATCAAGTACGACATCTGCGTAGATGCTCTCCCTCATTCAACTTTCCGCCTGGTTCCAGATGCGTCAAACCCCGGTACGATGCCTCTTGGTAATTTGCTGGCGGGTTGGATGGAGGAATGCCCGAGGCTGGTGCGAACGAGGACGCATACCATTGATCTCACGAAGACTGGCGCCCATGTTCTGAAGATACGCCTTAGACATACAAACTATGTCCTAGAAAAATTTGTTATAGATTTAGGCGGCGTTCGACCAAGTTATCTAGGTCCGCCAGAGAGTAAGAGGTTAAAGTAAATTATGCGTATCAGACTTCATAGTACTTCTACTCTAAATAATTTTTTATGCAGAAGATTGAAATAACGGTATTTTACTAAGATTATCGTAATCTGACCGCGATCCTTGCGAATTTGATTCTACTCCTGGAGACTGGCAACCGAGCTGTTTGAAATTAAACTACAAAATGTTCCTATGAATATGCTTATTATGTATGTGTATCTGCTATGCCATGTGTTTCAATTCTAAGAAGCATCCGCGAGAAAGCCTGAAGTTGTTAAGTCAAAAAAAAATGATGAATGAGATCTGGGAGTTATGAGAAGTATTTCCGGAAGAATCAATGCTTCAAGATATGCAGGAGATGGAGGGTCCTTCGCAGTCCATGTTTGAATTTACATAACTTTTTCTTTGCTCCTGAAAGAATGCTCGTCAAATGAAATAGGTCATCGGGTGACGATCGGCGGTACGTTTCAACTATCTTATATCAATTCCCTTTCAGCAAGCGATGTGGGACCACAATCTGACTTCTTCGTGGTAGTCGATGGAGTGGGATTTGAGCTTTTGTCGGTGCTGGTCTGTGGATGCGCTCGAAAATATGGTCGAAGCGAGGGTAGGCAGGCAATTACGAGACTAAGTGTGTAGTCCAAGGCCACAAAAAGCTCTAATGAATTATTGTCAGGAATGTATTCAATGTACGGGATGGCGGGATGTGCTGTACGTAGGAGGCTCATTGAAGGTGGGCGTTTGGCAGCAGCCAGCTCAATAATAATGAAGCGAGTGAGACACACGGCAATATCCGCCAGCCCAAGAAGAAAAGTGTAGTAGATACCCATCCTCAGGCTGCCTTTGAGCTGCAGGTCAGGCAAAATGAGCCAGGGGAGTGCGAAAACTATGAATAAGATCAGATATCCAGGGCTTTCACTCCAGGATGGCCTTTTGTGCTTACCAATGAGAGTTCCCGCGAAATGAAACCCCCAGCTAATCCGAAGTAATCTCATGCCCCCCACAACAACGCATCTATCGCCTGTCCTAGAGAAAAGTTAGATCAGTCCTCGCGCAGCCTTGTTTGTTGATGTTTGTTGGGTTTATGTTGACCCACCAATTCCTCTCCAGGGGGATGCAGATGCGGAACATCTCAATCAAGGTAACAATGGGACAAAGAATAATGTAACCGAGAGTAGTCCAGAGCAAGATCCTCCTCTTGACCATAAATGCTGGAAAGACTTTCAGATATACTGTAAGCAAGGTTGCTTTGCACAACCAACACGTTATGATGAAAGGGATGGTGCTGCTCCACCTCAACTAATACTGGTCAATGTCGAGCTTGACGGATCACTTATTTGTTTTTCATCCTACCTTGATAATCAATAATGTGTTTGCCGGATCGCCTTGGTACCCTTCCGTTGTGTAAAGCACGTCGTAGTCGAGCGCGCCCAGGAGAGCAAGTTTAATATCGAATGCCGACGTTATAACAGCAAAACACCAGGTTACACACATCAGAATGTCACTAGTGAGTAACCTTCGTTTTTGGATATTGAGTCGGAGATGAAAAAGCGCTATGAGGATACAGCCAGCAACGGCGATGAGGGTCCATTGTGGTGCCTGGATCGGTTAGCAAAAGGGGCGAAGAATAATTACTCGAGCGCCAAGGGGACCGTACAAGCACACCGGCAGGACCAGGAGATACATAAGCCATTGTAGGCCGGGACATGGCTAACTCGGTTCACGAGATCCACGTTTTGAAGAATTGGAAGGACTTGAGGAGAGTGGTAAGCAATGTGTTAGGAGAGCCATTCGGCAGTGGAGGAGGTAGTCAGCAGCTTAAATTGCAAACGGAATTCTTCAAGCCTTATCCAAGTAGCTGGAGCCATTCCCGACGACTTGGATGCGCGGGATATTTAAGTTTTGTGTGGTGGAATGCTAGAAGCCACGGCTGAAATTTCGGAGCGGGGGTAGCGGTTCATCATCGCGTTCGGGAGCACTTCTGACCTTTTCTTTCTCCCACATATTCAGAGATGAAAAGCTATAATATTGTGACAGTAGTTATCTTAGAATCGTAAGATATGATTTCGAACAAGCTGTGAACTGTTATTGAACGAAGTGACACGCGAGTAGATGAATGTAACCCCCGCGCGTGATGCGTTGTGAGCTAGACATGGAGAATGAAATTCTGAGTACATCGCTACTTGGGCAAAGGTATACTTGTATCAAATTGCCCTATCTGTTAGTTCCCTTGCCTCTGTATTCATTTGATAGTGGTGGTCGTATTCACAATACCACCCTCTGGGCTGAGACAAAGATCTACAGACTCCGCTTACCAGTGATCGCCGCCCTTGAGGCGTCAAGATACTGATTTCAAGAATTACAGGCTAGTGGCTGAATAGGAAACACCCATAGCTCGAAATCTAGTCCGTGATCGTTCTATTGATCGCGGCTGTGGCTTCTATTCATAACGCGGCTCGAAACGCTAACCACCGACCAATCTCACGCTAAAGTGAGACACTCGATTGTTCTTATAACCCCGGACTTGCCCTCTGCGCTAGGAGTAGTTTAGGGCTTCCCGTTCGGTCACCTGAGGCCCGTGTTCGGGTTCGGGGCCTGTCTAAATGTTGCCTGGCATGCCTTGGACATATCGCCCATGTGATTGATCTATGTGAGGGTGTCTAGGCCAATCCAGAAAAGGCAAGGGCAGACACAGGCAGGTATGTAAACCAGAGAGCCGGGAGGCAACGAATTCATGTGAGGCCGGTCGAGGCTGAAGGCTGCAGATCGCAGTTTTATTGGGTTTCAATTGTAATTTTGTTCGATGGAGCGATCCCAGCCCAGCATTTGAGATCGACGCTAACGTCGACGGATGGTGCTGTTATCTTGCTGTTGGCTCTACGCCACTATTGTATCTGAGTCGAGAATAACACACGAGGAGAAGACGTTTTATTTTTTTGTCAGCTACAAGGTGGAAGTGCTTCCTCCACTTGAGTGCAAATAAACGGCTGGGAAGATAGCATATCCCTTCAATATTAAGCGGTTTGATTTTCTGCAGACTGTACAAATATATTACGTTTCCTCACAAGCAGCGACATATCAAACAAAGCCACCTTAACATTATGTATAAGAAGATAAGGTCGTTGAATGAGGCTAACGCAAACGCCTTAAAAGATACCAAAAGACATTCACATTTCGAATAAACAACTGGTGGCTTGGATACGAATAGCTAATTAGATCATCCGACTACGCAAACTTCTCAATACCCCACGCAACCCCTGGGGTACAAATGATACTTCGACTGTAAAGTTAAAAACAGCAATAAAAGATGCCAGATCCGACATGCCAAGCCAATGGATACGCGTCCCCGGTGTACACGTTGGGCTTCTCGTCATTTCTCCCTGGCGGAAGGGTGCAGCCACATTGAAATCATGCCGCTGGTAGCGATTGTGCTCCAACTGCCGGGCATACCTCCATACTAAAGCATTCTCTCGTGGTAGCCACAATACACTTGCTGGTGGCACGGTCAAAGGCGATGTTTTGACCGCTGGGGCCAGCGGCGGCGTACATTCGGGGCCGTTCTTCGCGATACACAGATTTCCAACGGGCTCTGTTCCCTCAGGACAGTCAGGCCCGCTGTCAAGAATGCACTGCCCACCCTTTAGATGTGATCCATCAGGACAGCCGGGTTCAGCACTGGCAACACACTTTCCATCATTGTCCATGGCATGGTCAGCGGGACACTTGGGTGTCTCCTCAGATTCGCACCGGCCGTCGGCGATCTTGGTGCCATCCAGGCACTTGGGGCCGTCCCGAGACACACACTTGCCCGTTGCCTGGTTGAAAATCAAGGTCCCCTCGCAGCGAGGATCCTTGTCCGGAGATACAGTCGTTGCCAACGCGCTTGTGGCCCTCGGGACACTTGGCGCCGCCAATGATAAAATGTTGGGCAGTAAGTTTGCGAACAACCACACAGTTCCCCGCAAAACTCATACTTTTTAACCTTCAATATATAATTCTAGAAAAATAGCTATACTAATATAGCTTTAGAAAAAAAGATATTTTTTCTATTATAATTTATTAATTAGATAAAAAGTTATTAGAGTTTAAAATAAAGATAAAAAAAAGCATCTCTAGGGTTAGGGTTATAGTAGGGTCCTCTATAGGTTAGGGGATAATTATAGAGGATATTAGTAGAGAAATACAGTATAAATTAGTAAGAAAACTTACTATATTAGGAAAATAGCTATTTACTTTTTTCCTAGTTAATAAATCTAATAAAAGATTATATAATAATAAAATATAGCTATTTTTATATATAATTCAAAATTTCTATAGTAATATAATATAAGGTTATAAAGTTATCTAAGATAATAGAATATAGAATTTCCTTGTTTAAGGTGGGGCACTGTGAGGTGTTCGCAAACTTTCTGCCCATAATAGTAACGCACTTGTCGCCAACACGCTGGAGAGTGCATTCACTCAGGCTCTCCATCCGTACGTACGCACTTTCCGTCCACGAGTCTGAACTTGCCGTTGCCCTCGCACCTAGGAGGATCTTTGGAGACACACTCGCCGTTATCGTATCTCTCCCCTCGCTCGCAGACAGGGTTGTCTGGCCAGATACACTTGCCCTTGTGCAGATACGTGGGTCTCTCGCAGACAGGGTCAAAGGGGTGCCTGCATAGGCCATCAGAGTAGAAGTAGCCGTCCTTACATGTCGGGTCCTCATCGGCAATGCACTCGTTCTTTTCAAGGCGGAATTTGGGTGGGCAGAAGGGCTCGCCTCCAAGACATTTTCCATTGAAGAGCTTGCTATCGCCGGGGCATTTAGGCTTTGTGGTCTTAACACATTCGTCTTCAACTAAGTGGAAGTTTCTAGGGCAGGTTGGAGTCTGTTCAAGAATGCATTTTCCATCATGGTAGTCGCCCTCCGGGCAGTCTGGGTGTGCTCTGGCCTCACACTTGTCACCTCTGAGCTCCATAAGTGGTGGGCATTTCACAGGTCGAGGTTTGTACTGACACCACGCGCCATCCTCTTCGCTTCCAGGCGGGCATTTGTCGTTCCCGCCCTTTTCGGATCGACAACCCACACCATTGTATGAGGTGCCTTTGGGACAGCACATATACCTGCCGCTGCCAGAATCTTTCGAGAGTTCCCTGTCGGCCTCCATACAGGCAGCCGGGCTTGTCTTGCTACACATGCCGTCGACGAAGGAGTAGTCGCTATCGCACACGGCGTCTTTGACACACGTCTCCCCTTGGGTGTGCCATCCTCACATGTTGGGATTTCCTTGGTCTCACAGTTGTCGCCATTGAGAACACCATCGCCCTCGCAATACATATGGCCCTTATGGCGACATAGACCCTCAACGTGTTTGTAGCCTTGCTCACAATCTGGCTCCTTATCTCCGACACAGCGTCCATCTCTGGTGGGTGAACTATGCTCGGGGCAGTTTGGACCGGCGGGGTCGATGCAGACGCCTCGCTCAAGCACTTGACAATTCCCACGCACTTGGGAGGCACGCGGGACCAACACCAGCCGTCTTGGAAGTCGAATTTTGCTGGGCAGCTGGGTTCATCTTGGCAACGCACTTGCCGTAATTGTAGTCGAAGGCAGAATAGGCACATTTCGGTTTAGACTCAGAGGCGCAAAGGTTACCATCAGGTTTGGTATCCTTGGGGCAATGAGGGCCCCACGGGTCTGAACAATAAACCCCGTCGAAGACCAACCCATCGGGACAAAGAGGGGTGCTGACGCACATATTCCCCTTAAGTCTAGATCCTTGGGGACAAACTGAAGACTCAGGGAAAACACAGGCGGCGCCGTCGTTGATTGTTCCAGGTGGACAGCAACGGCTATTACCTGTGCTGTCCAAGGTAGGGATGAGGTCCTCGAGGCAGATCTCCCTCACCGGTGGAAGAACATCGCCGACAGCAGTTTGGTTCCCAGGCACGGGGAAGCTCAAGGAAGAGCCACCGATCAAACGAGCTGCGGCTATCTAGATCAATTGGCCCGAGTTGCTTTGCTAGTTATCGGCTTGAACACGGAATGCAAGACTCGCCACGGGCAGAGTCTTCCACAACACCTTCATTTTGACGAAGAATGGTGAATTTAATGCTCTAAAGACTTCAAAATTGATAATGGTATTGTTCGGATGCCTGATCCCAGATGTCAGTAGTCAACTGACAGGTCACCTGATAAAGCACGTGACCAGAGGTCTGACCCCGCGCCTTATCCCTTGGAAGGGTGTTGCGGGAGAAGATAGAGAGCTTCAGCAATTAATGTAACCACGAGGAGACCCCTAACAGCAGATTAGACTGCTGCTAGGCTCCTGCGATGCACTTGTGACCCCTTCACTCCCTTGAACCGACCCTTGCCTCTGACACCAGACCTACGAGGACGAGTCTCTTTATCACTTAACAGCCATACACCACGGTTGCAAACAAAAAACCCTCGCCCTACACTGTTCATACTCGTCTGCTCACACTTGGATCTCGCCAGAGCCTATCCGCCGATGCCCCCGACTACTAGTCGAAGCACGGCCGTCCAATTGACTATCAGAACGGATACGATCTAAGTCTAGCCCCGGAATAACCCCTGTGGGTGGCACAATACCTTATCAGGGCGTCAATGTCACCTCTAATAAAGATGTGAACCTTCTTTCGGTCTCATAGCTATACCTTCTAACAGGTTGGGAACCCAACGCAAAGTCTCTCTCCAAGCATGTTAATCCAGCTATTTGCATATTATAGTTTGAATACCTGAAAAATACTTCTCTTGTTTGGCTTCTTAGAGTAATACCAAATAAAGGTAGACGACATTTAGATCCTCTTGAATTTTAGTCCAAGGATCTATTCAGATGAATGATAAAAATTCGACGATAGGATCCAGAAGACCATTGTTACGTCTTACAGAAGCTCATGGCGCGATACTTAGTCAAGCTCAGGATCATTAGCCCCTATTAACTCATCTCCCACTAACTCGTCCTCCACTGAGGGGCTGCGCTCGAGGCTATAAGCGAGGTTTGGTGTCGAATGGCCAACAATTAGAAAGCCTCCTTATCCAATCGCCTACCCCGAGCTGTTGTGTAATTGGCAGAAGGAAGGAGATCTAACAGTGGCCATTGACCTCGCTGACAGCTGCTGAATGCCGCATCTCGCTAGTGCTTCCTGGTGTGATGCTAGCCACTCACAGATCTATGATGACCACTTTTACCCAGCTCTCATCTTCGGGTTCCCCACGGAGGCCACGGCCCGACCCCAACCTGTTAGCCTTTGTAGATGCAGCCAATGTGGCGTTAGAGGCATCTCCTTGTTTCAGCCTGTCGGAGATCGCCTGTGGGTTTCCCTCATTAGACAGTGGTTTCGTATCTAGATGGCCGGGTTGAGAAATAGCCCCATTCCAATGAAGGTGTCCTTGGAATGAATGGTGAACTCATTGATTGTGCCCGGATACTTACCGTGAGCTCCGCATACTCAAATACTCTATAGCTCTGACCGAAAGGTGCGGCTCCCGTGAAACCAATTGTTTGACCTATATGCACGAGTGCAGTTAACAGCGGCACTTTTGGTACTTACTCGATGAGAACGGTTTGGTCCGTGTAGATTGTGGCGTCTTGAACGCGTAAGCGGCCATTTGCCCCGTCACATTGTTTCGGAACTCTATCATTTAATCACATGCTATTTGGGCCAAACTCAGCCAGCCTTCGAACGGTTGGTGACAGATAGCCCGTATGCAAACTCACAATGTTGGGCAGGGACCAGGTCTGCTGCCTGGATCCAAACTCGACACCGGACTATGTTTATGAGATGCTCATTATGATAGTTTGAAAACTGCGCCCCAATGATTTCAGTTCGGCCGTACAGCCTTCAAAAAAAACAAAGAGAATATAAGACGTTATCTTATACCACTTACAGTATAACAGGTGCAGGATTGATCATCTGAGAAGTATCAACTACCCACGTGAGACACAGATAAAGCGTCCTCCCCTCGATTTGGGGCGTCACGCTCGGTTAGGCACTATCGCATCTTTCATTCTCAATGCCTTCTTTGATTCCTTCGTTGCCCGCAGCAGGCCGATCACATATGGTCGGAGTAAACGAGTGATTAATGATGATGTAAGGCGCGCGATACACAATGATCTGCACAACCCGACACAATGGCAATGTACTTTTTCGATTGGCTCCTCCTTTTAACCTATTGACGCTTCTAGTCTTGTGCTCGGGATATGGACAGCCGGACATACATGCTTGACCTGACGTAAGATGCAACTCACCGTTGAATGTGAGGCACAGGCAACGTCCCCTTCTTCCAGTCACCGCCCGGCCATCCAAACCAAGGTAATTGGGCTCGTGAAAGGCGGTCGACTATATCATTCCATATGACCGATATGCTAAGCCGATGTCGACCACATGAAATCTTGAACACTCGTGAGACATCAGCGTTCAAGGTCGGCAACGCCACTCTTGACCATGATCAACTTAAGCTTTCGTATTCCTTGGGTTGAGTTGTCGGGCCCTGGCAGCTTTCATTGCTGCTGAACCTTATTTTCTTTCTCCTACGTGACCGTGATCAACATCGATACATACCTAAGCATCGATTCAATTGACCCAGGATATCGATAGGGCAAACTGTTTGGGTGCCTGAAGCCTACTCGGTCTAAGAGTCATTGATGTCGCCGGCCTCATCTCCGCCTAAGAGCCCCAGCCATACTCCTTCACCAGGCACAAAGTTTGATAAGTAATGTGAAATTTACTAAGTTAAGTCTACCAGTCTAAATGCATAATAATGACATAAATGTGATAAGAGGAGGATGCAAAATATCTTGAGCAAAGCTGAAAGCGTGTTCACGGCAACTCTAGCAACTTACCCACCCTCACCGAACCATTTGATTAGAATCATTGTCCGGAACCATATCAAACATATGCAGCAATGCAGTCAACAGAGTCTTATACTTCTTACATCTGAATGTGGAATAGCCTTGATATTGGGACTTTTATCAGACGCTATAGCCATAGGACTACTCTTACTCAATAGCCAGATCTACGATTTGCACACCTCTTGCAATTAGCATTCCGGGTGTCACTTTCGCAAAGTCGGCCCTAGTTTCGTCCCATGTCTTACTTTTTGCAGGACTTCTATCGATTGGGAACTGATCCAGCCGTGGATCATCAGTTGTGAACCTTAATTTCGTCGTCAGAAGAAAGAAAGAACGATGATATGCTTCGGCAGCTTCCCGCTTCCAAACAGCCGCCCAGTTGTCGGGAAGGGGTCCCAAAATTGCCTCTCCGTTCATCACCCCATCCAGATAGGCATCTCCAACGAGCTCGTAGTGTCCAGCTGACGCGGGCATATCGCGCAGTACAAGAGCGCTCGGGCATCCCAGCACTACACAGATAAGATCACCCACTTCTGCCGTGAGAGGCACCATCCCGATATGTCCCTTGTCAGAAACACAAACATTCTTTTGCGCAAGATGTGAAGAGTCTTGAAAGTCTTGCTCAACATCGGAAATATATTGCGATTCGTCCATTTCGTGTTCGAGTATTGCCGCCAATGTTGCTTTGGCTCCTCGGAAGCTCTGTCCTCCAGTATCGGGAAACATTTTGTCGCGAAATACATCGAAGCATAGAACTCTACAGTACGCTTCGAGAACATCATCTGAGCTGTCGTACATCTGCGCAGTCAGTTGGCTTGATGGGTACGCCTCCCGAAACCCAGCTCTGTAATCTTCGTAGGTAGTCAACTCAGTCTGCACTGGGAATAATTCCGCAACCCGAGCGATGACCACGCCGGACACTCTCAGAATCTTCCCGTCTATCAGCTCCGACCGGGGTGGGAGATATCCTCCGGCGTTTAAGAAGTTTCCTCCTCCCCTACCCTCCCTGTCAGCTGTCCAATCAGGCACCCAAGTTGGCAGGTCTCTCGCGCTCTTAGGTAGCCCTGCTGACCGCAACATGTCCAAAGACATTTGTCCAGAGATGGAACGGAGGACCAGATCCTTGTATATTTCTTCTGTTGGGAGATTGTAGTCCGGCAGGATACCCATCTTAGAATCATTGTTATCGAGCATATTGAGGACACCATACACCTTGTCCCTAGGATCTTTGCACTGCGCGACCCTAGCAGATTCCATGACGTTCCTCAGCTTGAGAGGCACAACTCTACCGAGAGCGTTGATGAACCGTATCCTCTCGACAAAGCCAGGGCCCTTCTCCTCCTGGTCGCCATAGTCAACACCCTTTTTGGACAGACAAAACACCGCGTTCTTGAAACTCTCCCATGGGATATCCTTGTGTCCACACTGCACAATCGCAGAACGGGCCAGGAAAATCTCCTGCCTTATCCAGACCCGCTCAAACCAAGGCCGGTCAAACAAAGCCATCAGCGCGGCGAGTTCTGCCGGCATGCTGGAGAATGAAATGGGCAAATCCTTTATCCAGGGCGTGTCAACCCAGCTCGCAGGCGCTATGGTGCCTTGCCACCAGTTAACGACGATGCGGCGGCTCAGAGAGTCAAGGTAATCGAGCGCGAGGGAGCTGTTGTCTTCCTCTGGGCCGAGCCACACGATGACTTGCTGCGCGAGGCGGTAGACGTCGCCCATGAGCGTCACTTGCTGCGCTCTTTCTTTGATGTCTTCTTGGTTGATACACACGGCGTCCACCCAGAGCACGCGATTCTCGCTTTCGAGCCGGAGGTGTCTCAGGACCTTGTCGAGATTGCGCGTGATGCTGAGGGTGTGCTGGTGATCGAGGGTGATTGGGACCGGGTCTGTCTCGGATCCCCACACATACGAGAGCGCTTCATATCGTGGAGGGCGCTTGTGGTCGAGATCGGCCGTGGTGAGCGTCACAGAAATGTCGTCGGTGAATGCTCCAGGCAACAGTGTAAGAAGCCGGAACTGGGCTTGAGGATCTGGCTGCCCAACGGTTTGGTGGGGTTCAACTGAAGAGTATTGATATTTTGTCTTTGGTGTCATGGTGAAGGCTTGGGTGGATAAGGGGGAATGTACTATGGTAATAATCGGTCTAATCCAATGTAAAGAAAACAGCAGTTATTTAGATCCACCGGGAAATGGTGGTCGGATCACTCGATCGGCTGTTTCTTGTCCTAGGGCAGATGGATGAGCGAAGTGTGAGGCGGGGAAACTGGTGTCGTATTCACAAGCTCCATGCCAACTAGTCCACATTACCCTATAGACCAAACAGCATGTATGAGACACATCTCGATACAATGAATCCCACGAGAAATTGGCACTGGGATTGGTATACAGTCAGATTTCCTTGTCCTGAAAAATGGCCTTGCAAATTTCTTCTCATTTTTTTCTTACTCTTTCCTTGAATACTATGCGTAGCGCCGTGATTCACATGTTAAAGTGTCGCAGGGATCAACATAAAGCATTAAATTTACAGGAAAACTAATTTTTGCTTGATTGAAATATATTTAGTTGATATGCGGGGTAATCTGCTCAATGCCTTCGAGGGTCTGCTCTCCAGCCAGAGCATGAGATCTGAAAGTGATGATGACCTCATGAGCAGTCTAATAGACCTAAAAGCTATCTACCAAGGCAGAATAAAAGGAGAAAAATAAGAAGAAAACTTCTATACTACCCCATCAAAGAAAACCCCTATGATTTTCTTGCAACCGCCTGTAGCTTGCCTGGCACGTCAGCAAACTTGAACTCGCTCAGAGTTTCCTCCCACAGCCTCTGGGCAGTTTTCTTCCCGGCAGCTTCGTACATCATCGGATGGAAACTATCGGAAAGAAATGATCAGCAAGCTTGCCATAACACTGAGACTTGAACGAAAAGGGGAAGGCAAGATGATTGAGGCCAGAGAGGAGTGACTCACGGATAAGTTTCCCAGTTCATTCTAAAGGCGCCGTGGGACTGTCGACCTTGCACAACTGCCGCGTCGGCATACATGTATGATCCATGCCGAGCGGAGCGTGAGAAGGGCAAAGCAATTATCCCCATCATGGCCTTAGTGACAATCGGCGAATTGCGCTGAACGTCGGTGGAGTTAACCCAGCCAGGCTCCAGGGCATTAATAACAACGTATTCTGGATCCACCAACTGGGACAGCTTGTCGAGTAGCATGAGAAGGAGTGTCTTGGAAACGCTATATCGCTCCAGGCCGGTGTCTAAAGTCCACTTTGTTTCGATATCAAAAGAAGGGATCAGAGGATCCGCATCACGATTCTCGAATTTGGAGTACAAACCAAATGAAGACCCGACAAGAGTGAGTCTTCCAGGAACCCCCGACGCACTTTTGTCCTTAAGAATTGGAAGGAGAAGCATCGCGAGCAGAGCGGTGGATAGATAGTTGACCTGGACTGTCTCTTCGTGGCGGGTGGAAGGGTTAATGTTGAAGGTCGTATTGGAAATACCTGCATTCAGAATGGCAATGTCCAAACGGTCGAGCTTGCTAGCGCGACTGGCGAAGTCTTGTATGGAATCATAAGATAGCATATCCAATTTCCAGACTTCAATCTTGGCCCCAGGCGACTCCTTGCGGAGTTTTTCAGCTGCAGCCTCACCCTTCTCAAGTGAACGAACAGCCATGATGAGGTGAGAAAGGTGGAGCTGGAGGAATAGGCGAGAGGCTTCGAAGCCTAGGCCTGTGTTGCTTCCGGTGATGATGCATGTTTGGCCAGAAAGGTCGGTGGTCGGAGGTGGTGGTTGGGGCTTCGTCAAGATGTGTGACTTGACCCATGTTTGGAAACCTGTGGCACTCAAAGGAGGGAGTTCTGCAGATGCCATTTTACTTTAAGAGGAATTCAGAGTTCCACAATGCGATGCCAGTGGATGAATTTGGAACCGAGAGGGCTTTTGACTGTTGAATTCCTAGTGAAGAAGACATGGCTATTGGAAATGGACGTCAGGCAGTATTTATAGGCATCCAAGGAGAGAATCAATCACGAATAGTAACCGAGCATCATTAATTCAATCAATGGACTCTACCTGCAAGCAAGATGCCGCCGAGTCACACCAATATCTCAACCAAGGATATGAATCAGTTTAGCCTAACCAAAATAGGAAAATGTTGTGGTCATTTTAAATCGGGTCTGATCGTCTCCGGCCCGAGCTTAGATCAACTGCTCAGCTTCTGACGCCTTGATCCTCATTCCTCCCCCTTTTATACTCTCGTAGAACTTCGCCCATCTTATAGTTTTCACCCTTTACGGAAAATACTGTGGCCATTTTGAGTCGGAGTCAAGACAATCTCCTCGGCTGAATTTATCACTCCGGTCTTCCCGAATCTGACAAATGGCCAACTTGGTGTTCATTGACGCATCATTAAGTGGCTCCGTCACATCTCGCGATTTGGCACGTGTGCGGAGTCACTGCATGAGAGGGCGCAACAAGAAAGACGGTTCCCGAAGGTCCAAGAGAGAGGCCAGACGCATTGATAAGGAGGCTCGTCGCTCTTCCGGGCTAGCTTTGCCACCGCCATCTCTCCCTGCTGTCGCAAGCCCGTCATCAGCCAATTTGAATTCCCAATTATCCAAAGCCGCATCAGTTTTATGCAGGATACCGCCCCCGCCGCCTCCGGACGTTGCTCTCGTGAGGTTCGCTGATGAATTGAAGCCGGCTTCCCAGGAAAGCATGGTACAATGTATGACCCCCATCCAATTTGTTACAGGCCACGAGCTAAGTTCTTAGTTCTTAAATTTTCAAAAATCAAGAATACGATGTACCCAGTCCATGAGTGCGTCGATTTCGATCAGTATATGGGCGACCACCTCCCGTGGCTCTTCTCAGACGCGGTATTCTTTCACACAACCCTGATGGGCGTGTTTTCGATGAAATGCGTCATCTACAATCAGCCCCCCTGTGAAGCAATGTACTATCACCATAGGAAAGCTCTAAAGCTTTTGAATGAAAGACTATCGAGTCCACAAGCCCTCCAGTGGGAAAGCACAGCCTGGATCATCCAGTCGCTTGCGCTGATGGGTGGGCTCCACGATGACTTCTCCGCTACGCACACCCACTTGGCAGGCCTGAAGCGAATTATCGAACTAAAAGGAGGGTCGGGCTTTCTAAGGGAACGACCCAAGCTTCACTTCAAAGTTGAAAACTTGGATTTGTTGTCCTGTTTGTGGTCTGGGAACAGACCAACTCTTTTTGTCGAGCCTTCATCTTGGGCAGCTATTTTTAGGGATGATCATGATGACTGGGGGACGCTTGTTCATCTTGATCATGCAATCTTTGACCCTCGCCTGGTGAGCACGTATAATGACCTCCAGCGCCTCAGCATTCTTATTCACGGGCTATTGGAGAACACGCAACGCCTTGACGCGCTTAGGTTCCAGTCTATGCTACACTCCGTGCAGAGTCGCTTAATTCATCTTGAGCAAACCCTGACAGCTGGCCCGTCTCTCTATATGTGCCTCGGCATGCTCGCATTTATTACAACTGCCTTTTCGTTCCCTGGGAAAAGAGTTGCATATCCATATCTAGTTTCTAGACTGCACCAAGCTCTTCAACAGCCAACACCTAGTCAATTAGGATGCGACGATTTGCTCTTTTGGCTCGCAATAATATCTAGAATGATGGTCGCCGGTCCAGAGAAGAGTTGCGTCGGGGACTTGTTACGTGGCGTTCACCATCCTGCGTTGAAGTGGGAGGAGGCTCGCATACGGTTGCTTTCCGTCATGTGGATTGGGCCATTACAGGACGAGCTCGGAAAACAGTCATTCTTCGATGTGATTTCATGTTTATAGGATGATAGTTGACTGCTTCCATTATAGGATTGGAAGAAAGAAACAGAGACGCCGGCCTAGATGTGCCCCGCTAGTTATATATAGTAGTTCTGACTTCAATTGACGATATTTTGCGAGACCTGTATTTAATACTACACTTTTAAAAGTGTATCTTAATTGAAAGTATGATATGAGGTGAATGTTAAGTACATCTTGCAGAAGCAGAAATATTCAGTAGTAGTGTACAATATCTTGCGTTGACAACTTGGAGCCCGAATTTTGTTTTTCAATTGAATCCTTTCATCACCGTCATGTAGGCCAGTCTTCAAACCTATTTGATGAAACCATGGAACCGAAATGAAAGTGTGAGCGGCAGTAATCCGCTTATATGGTAGGGTTTGAGCACCACCCCTCGCCGCAAACTTCCTCGTATCCCTTTTATACAGTGTTAGTCAAATCAAAACCCACGTCATAAACATGGCAGTGCATATAAAGGGCCACAAACATAGTCAGTGCCTGGCTGTCCAGCACAGTCGCTACTCAATCAGCGCTCGCTCAGCGAGATATGCCGACATTTGTCAGAGCTTGCTCAAAGTGCATATGCAGCTGATGACCGAGGACCGAAATCCAAGATGCACAGCAATCCTGATCTGCTCCCCGTGGCCGATTCAGGGATTGATTCGATAGGCTCTCTTCCGCATGAGTTTAATAAGATAGTGGGTCCATTCATGCGCCCCAAGGATGCAGTACTCGCCCCCTCCTTTGTTGAAACTCACTGAGGTCGGATCTTATAGCATTACCCCAAGGAGAGAGGTCCCATCCAAAGAGTTCACTATCCTCAAGGCCATTGTTATGAGTAAATGCCGTTATCTTGAAAGCTAGATACTAATTCATCTAGTCAGCTGCTACCCTTTGTACTTGGTCATAGTAAGCTTGCTCAGCAACGCCAAAAAGAAAAGAAAGGGTCAGTTTGATGTATCAAGGTGCATGTTCGGTCCCGAGACTCAATGCCAGGACGGGACATGATCCTCCACGGCCGACCGTCAGAGCTCGCAAAATACTTGTAGTATCAGCACTCCTATCGTTGTAGGGTTTCATTTATTCACCCTTTGCTCCGCATACTGAAGGAAGCATGCAGGATTACGTCGAATTCCAACAAATGATTTCCAACTTTTGAGTGTAGTCAAACCAAAGTACCCCCATTTCGACGAGTCATTGGTCGTGCTACGAGAGGTAGGGATTAGAGCGGTGAGTCCTACGGAGCGGTTTGGGCGCAAGATGATCCCGAAATTAAGATACGAAACTGAAAAGCTATGCAAGACCTGCAAGAAGAGAGGATTGTTCTTTGTGTGATGGCTGGAAATACCCATTTCAGGAGATCCCATCAGACAATGCAGAAAGGGAGTGACAAATGGCTCATGTTAAGGTTTTTTTTTGTAATAAACAATCATCTCCTGAATATCAACTTTAATAGATCAAATGTGATCATTACTACTCCACCATCCAATTTAATAAACCTACAGTAACATCCAGGGTGTCAAGCTGACTCATTGTGCACATTGTTCTTGGGTGGATGGCTAACGAACCGGCCCTGCTATCTTGTAAAGCATGTGTTCGTATTGAAAAAATATATAACACTTCGTATATAGTTACGTACCCCCAATTAAAGCTGCATTAGAAACCATGGCCCTTTGCTCAGTCTAGAATTCTCACAACAGGGATGCAACAACACAAGCTCAAAAGAATGCCATGCACTTTTCCTTTAGATCAAATTTGTGTCGCGTTGAGGCTTTATTTTCCATTATACCACTGTAAGTTTCATGATATATATATCAACGACAAATCTTCTAATGCAACAAATTCTCTTACCACAGGGCTAGCGCCCTCTTAAAACACAAAATTCAAACACTACCTGGTTAGATGCTCAAGTGCCACCCCTGTAGATCGATACCCGTAGCTTGCAGTACAGCATGGGGTTAGCTCACCCAAGCCAAAAACGCTTCAATGTAACGCCTGAGCCTTCATCCGGAGTATTGCATGCAGCTACAATAATCGTGATGTCGGAATTGGCGTAAATGAGATCCATCTGACGGATTTGGTGGCGTGTATTGTTGTAATCGGAATGGTCAATGCAAATCTTATCGATCCAGAGATACTGCAATCCAAGTGCTTGTGTAACCGTGATACTGTCTTCAATAACCTTCTCGAAGCGTTTATCATTGGCCTTCGGTGACATGGATGCTTGAGGCGCAGATGATGTGGCAGTATTGTTGTTGGTCTTCCCCAACACATACGACAAAGCCACATAGCGGCACCCTGGAGGCGCATCAACTAATTTACGGACGGCTATTACAATCAAAAACACGGAAGGATCGAAGTTCTGAAAAGGTCCGAGCATCCTCTTGGACCACAAATGCAGTCAATATATTCATGTCAGATCTGTCATCTTTAGTCCTCCAGTATCAACACAGCCTCCAACAGTTTGAATCAGAGAGGCACAAGTAAGACATCTACATATGTGTATTGCATGTACATGACGCGTTTGGGGTTTAGTATAATAAATGTGCAGTACACAGGCGTTTCACTCTTAGCTTATATTGCTCTGTTATACTATCACGATAATTTCCTGGGGCGAAATAACAGGATACTGCCGCGAAAGTGTTCCGATCAAATGTCTTCATGTTCTCACTTGCACCTTCAACTCATATCACGATAGCGCGAGTTACCGTAGTTGTGAAAACACAGCACAACAGTTGCCTTCCAGTCCTCACTCCTCCATTAACGTATTGTTTATTTCTAGGATTCTCCATAGTACATCCAAAAAACACTACAGATGGGTCCAAGGTCTGTGTAAGATTGAATTTGATTTCACGTATCTACCAATTTTGTGTCTCAGAAACGGATTCTTCTTATTAATTTAGTTCATAACCTTATAACCCGTCTTTCTACGAGTCCGTGAGCCTCTCTAGCCTGCGAATGCGCGCCCTTGCTCCAACCAAAGCTTTTCCAAGGAGATTATGACCCCAATTCTCGCGCGTATCCATCGTAGCACGTCCCTGTTTCTCATCCATCCCAATGCCCCAGATGCGGTCATTCGTCGCCGCCTCCACCAGCTCTCTATCTCCCGTTCCCAGCAAAATGGCCCGAAGCTCCTCATTCTGGCTAAATTTAGCCACGTTCGCAAGCTGCACCACCTCAAATTTGACGGCATCCCATCCTGTCTCCGTAAAACCATTTACCTGCCTTCCAAGGGCCTTCTGCTTCCTCGGCTCTGGAGAGAGGAGGATCTTGTCCGCGGTTCCCAAGTCACCAAAGCGCATGGCTTTGCAATACATCATGCACTGCTCAGCAGTCATGAAGCTGATTGGGTCGTCCGGTCGCTCAAGCTTATTTGTAGGCAAGCCAACGACCGAGTATATTTCGCCTTTGAGGACGGTGAATTTTGCGTGGTACCATTGGCTGAATTCGCCATACTTTTTGCCCGTTCCGTAGAAAAACAGAGGGGATGTGTCGGTCATTGTTATTGTTGCCAGACGTCTAGTCGCTGCTGTCATAGATAATGAAACAACACGAAGGGTAAATTAAATGTGACGAGCAAGTCAATAAAAAGGAACCACATACTTCGCTTGAAAGGCGTTATCATATTCAGCTTTGGCAAATTTCGTATAAATACGCCTTGGCTGAGTCATTGGCCGAGGCTTTGAGACTCAGCGCGGCGCTTGGCTCGATATCGGATCGTCCCAGGCTGATCGCCACAACTAACGATCGCTAAAGCGCCGCTTAATTCGCTAATGCCGGCGTCTCCTCTCAGCCCCAGCCTCAGCTGGACACATTAAGAGGGCTAACACAAGCGACAACTAACACAGAATGAATGCAAGCCATCCACCAAGGCTACATACGTAGCCTGTATCATCCCACCAACTTCGTTCTGGGAAACGCATATGAATGCATTAAATGTAGGCATGGACTTAAACAGAGTTGATAGTGCATAGCTTATTGGTTCCACCCAAGGAAGATGGAATAAGAAGAACTAAGATCATGGAGCACACCACATACACAAGTAGACAATTCAGCAGGTAAAGTAGCCAGAATATTGGTTATTTTCAACTCGCGATTAAGCAAACAAATCCACATTGAAGGGAGTAGGGTATCTAATTAGAATATTTATCATGCGTCATTGACTCTCTTTCATTTCTGATGCGTAGATATCAAGGCCGTGCCTCCCTTGAGAGTGCTTCACGGTCGAATTGGCATCTTCGAATGTCTGCATAAAACTTGGAGCAATCGTGGCAGAGTGTGCCACCCAATAACAACCCGTGATCAGGAATTCTGTCTGGGAGTGAGAGACCTTTAGTTTCATGGCGCTGAACGCACTCCTTGTTAGTGCCGAAGCCTCTGGAAAGGCAATCGAATGCTCCTTTCGAAGCGTGATCGAACGCAACAGAGACACGACGCAATTTACCGGGCTCAGCCTGAAAGAGAGGAGACCATCTTGCGCTTCAGCTTGTCACTATGGAAGAGCCGTCCCATAACTCTTTCCGAGGACCTTGAGGTGGTTGTGAGAAGATTCCAAAGCGTTGCGTTTCTGTGTCCGCACGTCTCAAGGTCTTCGGTATCGCTGCATTTGCAATCGTTGAAATGTCTGTGCGTATTTACTTTGCAGTCCCTGGCAGTATTATACCCTTGGTGCTACCGACTTCTTCGAGGCTGTCATTCGGCATATCTGTCCTGTAGGGGCTGTAGGGGTTCATGGGGATCTTCGGGGTTCCCTTCTGCGAATCTTTTTGGCTTCCTTTGCTTCCCTTCTTAGAGCTCTTCCAGCTTATAAAACCCAAAAGCTTGTTGTCTGAGCTGCGGTACGCATCGGAAGGCCTGTTGGAACTCAGACCTTTGACGAGTCGACGGAGGGCTGGCAGGCATCCTGCAATCACAGCAACGTCGGTCTCGATAATCGTCCATGTAACCTTAGTTCCGAGCACCTCTGAAAAAGGATATTAATAGATCTGAAATGTGTGCCGGTGAATTAGGTATGTTGTGAAATCCAACTTACTAAGATAATCATCGGTTTCAAAATAGGCCTTGGCTGATGGTAAGCGAACGAGAGTGGCGATGGAAGCAAGAGATCCAGCTCCCAGGACCGCACAAAGTGCAATCTTCCTCTGCTTTGGCATTTGGAGTTTCCAGATGATGAAAATCGGCAGAATAGTACAAATCCAATCGGTAACGATGTTGACACCGGAAGTGATGAATGTAATGGCGACCTTGGCGGAGTCGGGGTAGCACCAGCCGGGCGCCTCATTCCAGATTCTCTGCATAGGCTGGCATTCGACAAGGATAAAAATATCGAGCATGATGGCGACGAAGAAACTGCATCCGATGATCGTCCACAAAAGGATTCGTTGCCAGCGAATAATGGCGATTCGTAGAATAGTCAGACAGATGCTGCTTTTGATGAAAGCCATGGAAGTGAGGTAGAACAACTGCCAAAGGAACACAGCCTAGGAAGACATTAGATTGGTACTTGAAGGCAATAGATACACGATATCCCGTCGCTTCAGAACATACTTTTAGACCCTCGTTGTACGTCGGCCCTTGTTTACCTCCAGGGATATCCGAATCAGGCAGCCCGATTCCGTTGTACGCGCAATAGCAGGCAAAGGCGTTCTGGACAAGATTCAAAATGTAGCCAGCGCCCATGAGATAATCCTCCCTCATCAATTCCTGGTACCGGAGACGAATCCCAATTCGGAGAAAGAATACCAGCGACATCAAGGCCGTGAATGTTATCGTCACAACCAAAAGGGCCTTGCCAAGCCCTTGAGGCTCAGCCGCCTCCCACCCTGCTTGCGTCATGTCGCCGCAACGATATTTTCCAAACTCGGCTTGAGAGGGAAGAATCAGTTCCGTTCAGCGGGCACCGTAAATGGACAAGGCAAGAAGCGCCGACCACCCATATATACGACAATGGGCGGGGTCGACGCAGCGGTGTGTTCGTCATTGCTGTCAGCTGCGCACAAGTCAACAAGTCGAAGGAGTACGGCCCGCATAACTCAGTGGGTCACAGCTGGAGGCTGATAGCATGAATCTAACGCCGATTGGAATGAGCTGGTCCTCAGTCTTTCACTCATGGGTTAGGTCTTAGCATGGGAGGCTCTATTACCGAAATTATCTGACCACATTCGTATCCACATGTAAGCTGAACCTGTCCCGAAGGATTACCGTCGTATATCAGCCAATAAGATTCAGCACACGCCCAGGGCTACACGTTTGACATTTTTAATTACTCGGTCAGTGTCTTACTGTTCCGATTGCCGTTCATTCGAGATTCTGAGATGGAACTGAGCTGATAGGCTGGGATCGCTTGCCTTGACCATCGCGGATTCCTCCTCTTAGCAGTTAGTTCGCCGAGCAGAAAAATGCCTGATATGGAAATTTCAGTCATATGTCTTTAACATGTAAGCCCTTGGAAAACAAAATCGACTAAAAAAAGAATCTGCTGAAGCCTCTTCCCCGCACACGAGCTTTGTGGGCTAAGAAGGACTTTCATTTTCATTAAAGAATGCCGTGCCCACCTGTCAATCACTCATGGAAGTTGAAACGTCAAATTGAAGAGATGATGATGCTGATGCCACAGACCACTCTTCCTTGCTGCCTCGTCCATGCTGTATTGCGCTCTCCTCGTTCCTCCGTAAGCATATACTGAACTCTTCTTGCTTAGATCCCAACCCCTACGAATGGTGGGCGGCGTGTGACAAATCATCGTATGGGTAATTTTCTTTCTATTTTGATGCCTGATGTTCTCTCCACAGTGACGCAATTGGTCAGATTGTCATCAGAGTAAAACAAGAAGCTTTGTGAAATCACCTATATTGGGGTGCACATATTTTACACATGTTTAACATCTGTCTTTAGCAATTGATGTACCAGATCACTTTTCTGACAGAAGTTCCAATACCTCGCATCACTGATTTGCTTTATGCAATCAATAATCAAAGATTTATGGGAATGATTGCGAGAGGAGTGAAAAGTGGTTGTCACGACTTCTTCCATGAGTCCGTAGGGTAGGTAGACTTGTACTGCCATTGAAATCCCCGCAGCGCTCCACTCAAACGTCTCTTATCTCGAATCATTCTCCATTCAACAAGTTCGGAGGCAGATTAAAGAAAGGGCAAGATGCGACTCCTCAACCTTGAGACACTGCGTCTTGAAACTTTCCTAAACGATGCCGAAATACCTCCATACGCGATACTATCCCACACATGGGGCGCGGGCGAAATAAAGCTGCAAGACCTGGAGCTTCCCCGCGCCGAATTGGAAACCTACCCAGGATGGAAGAAGGTTTTCAACTTCTGCCGCAAGGCCAGGGAGAGCCTGGAGATGTTCCCAGAAGAGGTCCGGTACGGCTGGGTCGACAGCTGCTGCATCGACAAGTCTAGCAGCGCCGAACTGAGCGAGGCCATCAACTCCATGTTCCGCTGGTACTGGGGCGCATCCGCCTGTTTCGTCCTGCTCGAAGACATAGAGCTGTCGGAGCTTTCGAGCACCGACAAGTTTGAGAGGTGCAGATGGTTCACGAGGGGGTGGACGCTGCAGGAGCTTCTTGCGCCCCCGGTGCTTTATTTCTTCGATAAGGATTGGCAGTACATGGACGACAAGCTCACCCTGGCGGATAGGATCAGCGCCCGCACGAGCATTGACGTGGATGTGATCATGACTGGATCCTGGGAGGATATGAGCATTGCGCAGCGGATGTCGTGGGCTTCGACGCGGACAACAACCCGAGTGGAGGACATGGCGTACTGTCTCATGGGTGTATTTGACGTCAACATGCCGACTATTTACGGCGAGGGAGAGAAGGCATTTATTCGGCTACAGGAAGAAATTATGAAGGAGTCGGCAGATGAATCGATATTTGCGTGGGATGCCTCGGCAAAGGATAGGAATCTAAGTTCTATAGGTGCGCTCGCTACGAGTCCATCTCAATTCCGTTCCAGTCACCAGATCGAGGCACTACCGACTGAATGGAATCCGGCTTCTATCAACGCTAAGGGCGTGTATGCCAACCTTTCCATCATTAACCAGGAGCTACCTCAGGGGGAGCTTGTCAAAGTGGCTCTGCTGTCATGTAGGTACTCTTATGACATCAATTCCCGCGTGGGCATACCGATACGGGCGAAGGGTGGTTCGCCAAATCACTTTGCCCGAGTCAATGCTGCCCCGATCTCTATCCCGCTCCAGGTGTTATACAGAAATATGCCCCCGGCGATATACCTAGACAAGCGAGATCAATCTTCAGTCGCAGCATCGAGGCGTGGCACATGCTGGGTGCAGTTTAGATCCACCAGCAAGGAGTTCGGACCGGTGCACGAGGCTCTAGGACCAGAGTGGCATGTTAGCCCAACCCGATCAATGACAGCAAAGCTTCGAAGGCGAGGCGGAGGCGGCCCGGACATCAACTCACTTGTCATACCTTTTCAACATGAGAAATCTTCAGGAATCTTGTATCTGTCATTGAGGCTCGATCTCTCTAGTGGAGTGGGAGCTGTTGGTATGAGAGTCATCCATGACGATCCTGAACCTGTCAAGAAGCGGGTTGAGGAGCTTCGAGACATGACGGACATGATCGCCCTGGGGCCCCAGGAGCAGGCGTATTTCGAGCCAATGGGCAGTATCCTCGCGACTGTAACTAAGTTGCACGACGACCAATCGGTTTTCCAAGTTGTTCTCTCAGCAAGGCTCAAGTCGCACTTAGGTCCATGATACTACAGGTAGCCACGTAGCTGGTAGCAGAGTGACACTTGGAACGAAGGTTCTGTGCGTAAAGCCGCATCAAAAAAGTCTGCAAATTTGACTGGCATTAATTTCGTGCCCCTGGTGAAGTCTGCCGGTAGCAGGCCGAACTGTCATCAAAAAGTTGCTAGATTCCCAAGGAGTGACTGAATAGCGAGAGCCGATTCGAATGAAGCGCACAAGGCTGTCTTCGTAGTCTCAAGCCACAGAGGCTGAAGGTTCGTTCTGATAACCGATCATTGATACCAAGAATTTTGAGCATGGTCGAGAGGACCCCTTGACGAACTATCCGTCTCCCCCGGCACAGCGGGCAAAAGAGGCTCATTCGGCTCAGTGAAGATTGTCGTTGATGGCTGATACTCCACATGGACATCTGAGATGTTTGGGTTAGTCCAACCCTGTGTTCCTGCCGAGACTGGGACTCAAAAGAAGGAAACCCCAAACCCAGCGGCTGGGTAGGTTAGCGTACCTTGGGGAGTAACAGGCGACACTATATTTTCGGGACTTTCCGAGTGGCTGGAACTGGAGCCCCCGGAAGGCATTTCAAGTTGGTTCAGAACCTTGCGAATGGTAGTAGCCCCTTTGAGTGCCTCCGCAGACCTTGAAGCGGTCCGTGCCCAGATCGCCTCGCTCCTGGTGAGCAGGTCTTTGATGTATTCGAAAGCCGGAGTGCCTCTGATTTGCGGATTGTTGCTGAGGTGCGAGCAGAGCACACCGCCAGCAAGGAGAAACTCGTGAATGATGACGGGAGCCAAGATCCATTTAACGGGGTAGAGCCTCCCGTTGGGTTCCATCTCATCGTCGATGGCGGTTTGATGGCGTAAGGCTTGGATAGCTGCTGCCACCGCGACGTCTCTGGAGTACTGATTCTCATCTGTTTTCAACGAGGGGTCAAGGTACTTCGAATGCAAGATAATTTGGATGTGGTGGTACACTAATTGGACAAACAACCGCTGTGTAGCGAATGATGGGTTAGCCTTTGTTATTCTAGGCAGAAGAGAAGGAGTGTTCAAACCTGGCATGTCAAGTTTGGAGGATCCAGTAGGGATTCTTCCATGCTGGTGAATTTACAGCATGCAGGAAGTTCCTCAAATACTTTCGTTAGCATGCTGTCTAGTTCTAGTACCCGTGCGTATGGCATGGGCTCTTTGCTAGTAACAGCATCAAGAACTTTGGAGGAGACAGTAGCGAGCCGGTTCTTTGAGATGGTGATCAGTATCGGGGTCAGCTGAGACTCAGGCCTAGACTCCGGCAAGACAGTGGTTTCGGGGCCGAAGTCGGTATCGAACAGATTACTGGGCTCCCTTGTGTCGACGATGGAGTCCTTGATCAGTTTTGGCATCTTGAGCTGCGTTGAGACCCCCATATCGATTTGGTAGATGAATGCCCATAGCCGGCGCCTCATCTCGCGCTCGAACGGCGTCAGGCTCTGGAATCGATCTCCGTCTTGGTGATAGCCATAACTTAGAGCTGCAAGTGATTGATCGTTAGCAAGGGTACGCTCGAGCCTAGAAAGGGCATTTCTGGAGACGAGTCGTCTTATCACGTACCGATTGAAACTAAACTCTGAAGCACTATCCAAGTGCCCGAATCTGCATCTCGCCTGATGAACTGCTCCCCAAGGATGTAATGCAGCAATGTCTCGGGAATATGTGGCCCGCCCTTGTGATGCTCGGACAGAACAAGGGCCTGGACCGTCTTTTCCCTGAAGCTCTCCATGCGTCTGGAATCTTGATGCTTTTCAGTGCCAGGTTGCAGCACCTCGTCCGAGCCATGTATATGTGCATTATGCAAGATAGTAGCAAGAGTGAGCACACTGAACAATAGGGCTAGCCATGATGTCGGGGCTGAGGTTGTCGGAGGGTCTTGCCAAAAGTCTTCATACTGTCTCATGAATTCCCCGTGGTGGAGGATGACCTGGGCCAAAAAGTCAGATCACCCCGCTTGGCATATCCTTGGCAAGAGTAAGGAACTGTGGACAGTCTTGCGACCCGCTTACAGGAGAGTAGCTGTAGGTTTCAAAATAGTAACTGACAAGGCGGTCCGACTCGATCTTTGGCGGAACGGTCGCTATCAGGTCCGCTCTTGAAACGCGACTATAATTGCCGAGGAGGAGGAAGTCCACGAACTGAGGCAAGGCGGTGGCTACATGCGATGAATGATCTTCAGGTGGCTCGCCGGCCTTTTGCGAATCAATGTCGGATATGCTGTTAAGTACGGACGTCCAGTGAAAGCCTTCGCGATGGCTGGACGGCCCGCTGTCTGCAGTGGAAGCTTCACTTGGACTGGATAGGTCCCTCGTCGGATCTCTCCGCTGGTCCTCCGCTAGGGTAACGGTGGCTTGAGGATCTACGACGATGTCAGATGGCCTCCTACAGGGTTGCTGATGGGTTTCAGATGATGAGCCTACCGGAGCGGGGTGCTGGGGTTGATGGTTTAGGTCGTGATGTGGTGGCAGCGGGTGGTGGGTAGGAGCATGTATCTGCAATATTGCTTTTCTACTTGGCCATTGACCATCCAGTCACATGATAAGTACTCAGAATCACAAGTATCCGCGAACAAAAGCAAAGGCAGAAGCTGATGGGACGACTCACGGTGCAGGCGGCACATGGAAGCTGACGGTCACATTTCAATCTGCGCGACAACTGGTGAGCATGCCAAGAAATCTCCCTATCCACCCTACGAGACGCACTACGCACGGGTAGAGGCGTATTATGGATGAACATACTTGCGGCGACGACATGCATGGCAGGATAGCTGCGGCTTATCTCGACGGCGGTTCGGGGGTGGTCGGGGTCGCGCAGGAGGAGCCCCGTGCCCATCTGCCGGGTTCTCCATCGGCGGCCGTCTGGTTCGGGTAGTGGCCGCAGGAGGCTGAAGGAATGGACTCTTGTGTGGGCGGAAAGCTTCTCGTGTCTATCCCTATCAGAAGTGTGATCAGAAAAGAGGAAACCAGGGCACAGCGAGCACGGGGACTGGTGGAAGGGGGAAATCTCCTTGTCTGGCTCCACCGCTCCTCGTCGGACGGTCGGATATTGTTGCGTTTCAGGGGTCTGACCCACCCTTGGCCTGTTTATTAGCTTTCTTGCAGCAGTGATCTGGCCTTGGATTCGCGCTCGCGGCACTTGAGTGCGGATGCCAGAGCCGGTCTATTGCAGCTGCCTGTGGTGACTGCGACATACTATGTAGTAATGGACGGACTCGGCGTCTATCTTCACCGACCCTGGCGTATAATGTGAGGGTGAGAAGTATATAATAGACTGGCTTGTCTCTGCTTACCCCCATTTCCATACATTCATCGTCTTCTCAGACGCGGCAACGAAACTCGCCATGCCACTTACAAACGTCGTCATCCTGGGCGCTGGGCCTTGTGGCCTCTCAGCCGCCATTGCCCTGGCCAAATCATGCAAGACAGTTGTCAACAGTCAGCCACTTCGCATCACAGTGATCGAGCTGCGGCCGAGGATACAAACCATTGGCGGTACTGTGAACATGACCCCCCTGGGCATGCGGTACCTTGACTACCTTGGCGCAGGTGAGCGTCTGCGGTCAAAATCAATCTCACTCGACCACGGCGTTGACGCTGTCTCCCTGCGGACAGGAAAGCGACTTGGGAACGTGTGGGGTGGCATTGGTGCTCGTCGCACTGCTCGATACCCTCTCGTAGATAGCCTTCTCGAGACGGTGACGCAGGATCACCAAGAGCACATTGAGGTGCAGTGGGGGCGCAAAGTGACAAACATATCCGAGAAAGATGAACAAGTGCATCTAGAGTTCGAGGACCATTCAACAATGCATTGCGATCTATTGCTTGGTTGCGATGGCATCCACTCCAGCGCACGTCGCCTTTACATCGAACCCGAGAGACAAAAGATCTTCACAGGCCGTGCCGTAGCTATGGGATGGGTTGAATTAGATGCTGGCGAGGCCTCGGACGACATTGTCTCGCCTATTATGTTGTCCACTGGGGAACCTGGACTGGTAGACACAGCTGTGGTCAACGGCAACGGCAACGGTAGACACTTGATCATGACCTATTTCGAGCCGAGCAGGCGCAATATTTTCTTTGGCCACGTAATGTGGACAGGAGAGCCGGAAGGCGAGGAACGGGACGGCTGGAAGCTTCGAGGAGACGACAAAGAAGCTATCAGGAAGGAAGTCGTTGAGTCTTACAGGGGAGGACGGGTAAATGGCCTTGATGAATTCATTTCCAAGTGTGAGAGTTGGGACCTCTATCCGATCTATTCTTTACCACCCGGTGGCCGTTGGAGTCGGGGCCGTGTCCTACTTTTAGGAGATGCGGCACACGCGGTAAGTTGTAACCGCGGGGATCATTGCACCAGGTTTGGGCACTAATATATTACTTGTCCGCATAGATGCCGCCGCAGGGAGAGAGTACCGGTATTGCCATTGAGGATGGGGTACTTATTGCACGGATTCTTGAACAATCGGACACCAAATCTATCGACCAGATGTTCGCGGACTACGAAAAGGTCCGCAGAGTTGTCATAGACAAGCACTACGTGGATGCAGAGCGGATGGCCAAATTCGGTTTCTCTAATACGACTGGCCTGGCCGCTATCGCCATGGAATGGATCACGTCTGCTTATATGTTTGTCAGAAAATGGAACCAGACCGCTGATTTTGCAGGAGATGTGAGAGAGTTGGAACTGCCCGGCGAATCTGAAAATAACACAGAATGATAAGGCTGAAGAGCGGACAAATGAGTGATTCAAGTGAGCAGTGACACTAAGTGGCTGGGTTGGGGTATGATATAAGCTAACTGTTCTTTCAATGAAGTATTTTGAAAAGATTACGAAGATCTGTCTGGGTTTTTTTTTTTTTTTTTTTTTTTTTTTTTTAAAAAAAAATTAAAAAAAATTAAAAATCTACCAAGATCACTGAATAGCAGTTGCGATGGCTGCTCGAAGATGAATCTACAGCCATGTGAGTCAGCGACGAACAACACAACAAACAAGCACCACTTGCTGTAAGAAATGTTATATCATTTCTCGTGCCGGGGTGCTAAAATATTCTATCGATACCGCACACAGATATTGTGTGCGTGGATTCATCGCTTGCCATGATTGTGGCCCTCCATCGACTGACATGCGAAATCACGACCTTGACACGTAGCTATAGCGGACACCATATCGTGACCATGATCGACCGCTCCGCAATCAAATCATGTGGTATCAACTCAATATCAGATGGGTGTGTTTCTTATGAGACCATTTACTTGTAGCGGGCTCAAGGCTTCATAGTGACTAGCTTAGGAGAGTTGGTCATGGAAGCCACTGTCTAGGCGAGGCACGAGAAACCGATACAGGCGCATAATTTTGTGACCCAGGCTGGCTGCCTGAAACATCAAGAATAAACGGAGATTTGTTCACTCGTGAGCGATTGAAGAGGACTGTTTCTGGGTAGATTTGCGTCCACAGCTCTGCATTTACAAATGCAACAACGCATGAAAGCATGAACAGCATCGCACTTTTAGATCGGCCACATCAGCAATAAACCCTGCAATACGGATCATCTAACTGGTTTAAACCAAGCCCCACAGTGTTGTCAGTAATAGAAGTCGTCTTTATCAATGCAGAATGACGACCTTTTTGATCAATAACTGGTAATGATGAATCAACACTTTTCTTGGACAATGCTCCCTGTTCTGTCCCCATGGGATACCTGTCTCCTCTACATTGCCTTGCCTGAGTGAAGGCACTTACTACGACCTTACCTCATTGTACATAATGTCTTGCAAACGAACTTTTTTCTACATAAATACTGAGACCGTTCACCGCAGGATCTAGGAAGATGGTATGTACAGCAACAGTAACAAGGAACTCTCATCTACATACGCCTAAAATGGATCCTCTTCGCGCTCGTAACAACGCCCTCAAGGTCAACCCTCCGGGGGCCAATCCCACCTTTCTGTAAATGGCTCCAACTGGCTCTTCGCTGTGATGGCTTGCTTCACAGTGTCTTTTGTTCGTTTCCTCCAGAGCCACTTGCGACCCTGACTTATCTCACTGACACTCACATGCTCTAGCTTGCATACTATGGGCTTAGCTACAAGCCGCGCAACGGAGAAAAAGTATTCCATTATCTCTTCACCATCGCCCTGCTCGTTGGCTCCATCTCCTATTTCGCCATGGCCTCGGGGCTTGCGTACTCTGTCATCCCAACAGAACGTTACATTCTAGATGCTACGACTTACCAGATATTCTTCGCCAAGTATATCTTCTGGGTCGTCGCTTTCCCTGCAATCATTATTGCCCTCGGACTTGTCAGCGGCATAAGCTGGGCGACCATCTTCTTTAACGTCTGTGTATCTTGGGCCTGGTGCGTCAACATTTAGAGAGGTATCCCATTTCAAGAATCTTTACTGACTGTATTTATAGGATCATCGCATATCTCTGCTCTGCCTACACTGGCACCCGCTACAAATGGGGATTTTATGGCTTCGGAACCGCTGCCTATGTTATTCTCACTATCCAAACCTTGTGGGCAAGCCGATCTTCAGCCAATCGCCTGGGCACAGGGCGCGATCATACCATGCTGGCTGGATACGTCAACCTCTTTTGGTTTCTATACCCTATCGCCTTCGCGGTCTCAGACGGAGGCAACGTCATAGGCGTCACCCAGAGCTTCATCTTCTTCGGTATCGTCGATCTCCTCCTCGTGTGTGGTACCGCATTTATCTTCCTCTTCCTTGCGCGGAAGTGGGACTACGGGCGTATGAATTTACATTTCACCCAGTACGGTCGTGTTAACTGTACCTACCCTGAGAAGCATGCTGTTCCCGTCGTCGCCACAGCC
This sequence comes from Clonostachys chloroleuca, assembly GCA_037952775.1. Taxonomy (NCBI): domain Eukaryota; kingdom Fungi; phylum Ascomycota; class Sordariomycetes; order Hypocreales; family Bionectriaceae; genus Clonostachys; species Clonostachys chloroleuca. Next base: position 36,550,838 of record JBANAY010000003.1, read on the forward strand.
AATCCTGCTACCCGCGTTTGAGCAAACCCGTAAACTCGAGGCCTTTTGAGACGAGTTGAAGAGGAACAGTATAGAGGATGGCTTGGGAACTTACCGAGGGGAGAAGGAGGGCTTGATATGGTGTTGTCTGTGGGTGGAAAGACTTGTCGATGGGGTTGGGAAATCTTCAGATGGGACAGGAGGAAGGTCTGCCCTTTTTCTGCTGATAAGATGCAGAAGACCGACCGTAAGACAATTATCGAAGAGGCGATTCAGAAGCGGTTAGATTACGGCTCAATTCGCGTAGTTGCTGAGGCATATGGTATACCCGAGTTAACATTGCGAGGGCGAATGTCAAGGCAGGAGATCCACGAATCTAAGAAAATTCAACAGCTGAATCTGGAAATATTGGATTTCCCAAACCCTCATGCAAATCATGACTATGTTGGTGCATGCAGTGATAGAGCTTACCCTGTCTTCCTGTTGGCACTCGATCAGCTCTCACCTCTTCCCTCATGTAGTTATAGACCTCACCCTGAGCGTACTTCAAGGACTACGCAAGATCATCACGTTACATTCTAAGTAAGGCTCAGTACGGTTGTATGGTAGAAGAGGGCCATGAAAATCTATTGATTGATTATCGACGCGACCCTTGGTTGATCGGTTTCTAAATTATCCACCACAATTCCGTTCATAGTGCCTCAGTTCTAGCCATTTCAGTCATTCACACGTGTGGTTCAATTTCATCGACTGTGGGCACTTTGCTCAGCTTGATACCGAAAATCCCTGACACGGCCTGAACGTAATCCCAGATAACCTGAACATCCTCCTTGGACACGGTGACCCGACGAGTGCCCCGAATGTGTCAATGTGTTTTGGGGGGTAAATCTTGGTTTATGATGGTGGGTAAAACGATGAGTTGTGTGTTAATATTGTCGAGCACTTGACGATCCGATAAGTACAACCCGTATGTAATTTCCGTCAAGATTCAAGAGAAATCCTTGTGAGCGTCGAAGAGGCGCAAAGTATCTCCAGTGTTGTGCAAGTATAGCTTTTTGAGCCAGTTGACACCGCGTTCGTGGTTGGCGTCATCCGCCTGCCAACCGGGACGAGTAGTGCTATAGTCGCGATCCTCAGGCTTCTCGACCTTCGCAATTGCTAAGATGGCCTCGAGGGGCTTGCAAACACCTACGAGACAGACCGTCTTAATCAGAGCCTCACGCAGCCGTCTCACTAGGGCCTGCCTCGACTCGCTTGTCCGGTAGGCATTTTGAGATGTCAAATAGCGGTAAAGTGCCCCGGACACTTCTGGGAGAAGCCCGCCACTGCTATCGCTCCCAGCAACCAAGGGACGGAATCACGGCTCGATTTGCGGGTCAGCGAGCTGCTTGCCAACATCATAGGGGTTTCCGCCGACGAGATAACTACCACGACAAAACTTGGCAGCCTAGGAGTTGATTCACTTCTTGTCACCGAGGTCCTTCGAGAAATCCGCAAACAGTTTCATGTCGTCATAACTCCGAGCGAATTTTTCAATTGCGATGATATACGTTCGCTTTGTGCTTGTATTCATACTGGAACTGTCCGTGAAGAAGACACGTTCACTCAGACGTGTCAAACCCGGGGCCGAGAGTCGTGTGATGGGTTGGTGTCTCAGCCAATCGCACCGTATCAGAGTATCAACAGCAGCCAACCTAACCTGGAACTTGGCCTTGGTTTTGCTATGACTTGCCAGTCATACTTTACCAACGTGAACGATACGTACGAGAAGCATGCTGAAGCTACCGGATACCGTGATTGCTACGCGAACATATTTCCTATTCAATTCGAACTCGTTACCCGCTGCATTATAGAAGCTTTCAAGCCCTTGGGTGCCGATTTGCCTAGTATTTTGGCTGGCGAAGAAGTTGCCGTTGTTACTTGCATCCCCAAACATCGAAGGCTTGTGCAACGATTATATGGAATATTGCAAGTCGCGGGTCTCGTTGTACAGGAAGAGAACGGCGTGATCCGGCGAACAGCCAAGGACCCTCCAACCTCCCCATCATCCGTTCTTTTTTCGACTCTACTCTCCAAGTTCCCACAGCATAATGTGGAGACGAAATTACTACACTCAACAGCCCATTGGCTTGCAGAATGCCTCACGGGGAAGGAAGACCCGGTGGGGATACTCTTCGGCAGCCTGGAAGCACGCGCCATGCTCGAGGACATGTACACTAACTCGCCTGTGTTCAAGACCGGTACGCTCCTACTTGCCGACTATATTCCTGCGATTATGAAAAGCTATGAAGGCACCGGCCGCAGATACAAATCCTCGAGATCGGCGCTGGGACTGGGGGGACGACAAAGTTGTTACTTGAAGCCCTTGTAAAGAGTGCTTCAACACGACACCCCACATATACTTTCAGCGATATCTCAACGTCTCTCGTTCATGCTGCACGCCGTAGATTCACTCTATATCCTTTCATGAAGTATGAGGTCTTGGACGTTGAGCAGAGTCCGACGTTCAATGCGGCGGAGCGTTACAATCAATTCGATATCATATCTACAAATTGGGTTCACGCAACACGTAGTCTAGTGGATTTGACCCGCAGCATTCGCCGGTTTTTCAAAAGCGACGGCATACTATGTCTCTTGGAAATGACGCGCAACATCCACTGGTTTGATCTCGCTTTCGGCTCCCTTGATGGCTGGTGGCTTGCCGCTGATGGCCGGCAGCACCCGTTGGCGAATGAATCTCGCTGGAAGAATGACCGAGGAACAGCAGGTTATCGTTGGGTGAGATGGAGTGAAGGTAATTCAGAGGAGTCCGAAGTGTTTAGACTTATTTCAGCTTCCCCGTCTGACGCGTTTGCAACTGGCATATGTGGCGAGGATCAGGCCAGCCTGTCTTGTTTCACCTAAGACACAATGGCATTCAAGAAGGTGGGTAATCTTACTCTTCACGCAGACATGTATTACCCACAACAAGCGCGGAGAAAAGGGATCGAAAACCCAATTGCCCCTGTCGGCAAGTCTTGTCAGCCTCAATAATTCAATGACATGGTTAATTATAACGTCAAACTAGCCCTGATGGTCCATGGGGGCGGACACATCATGCTCACTCGGAAGGACATACGTCTGGATCAAGTCGCTATGGCCCTGAACCGTGGTTTCGTTGTTGTCAGCATTGATTATCGTCTGTGCCCCGAGATGACGCTCGCAGAGGGGCCAATGGCTGATGCCGTGGATGCCCTGGCATGGATCCGGAACACTTTGCCCTCGATTCCCCGCAAGCGGCCTGACGTGCGGTTGAGCGGGGAAGACGTTGTTTTGATCGGTTGGTCGAGCGGTGGGCATCTTGCCATGTCGCTTTCTTGGACCAGCATTCCCAAGGGAATCCGCCCACCTGAAGCCATCCTCGCTTTCTACTGCCCCACTGACTATGAAGATGGTTTCTGGCTGCGACCCAACATCCTCGAGCATACTGACAATCCGTGCCTAAACCAATTTGATGAGGAGATTTGGTTTGCAATCTCTAACCAACCGCTTACCGGTTATACAGCCTCCATCAATCAAAAGCATGCTGCGACTAATGTTATAAGCGGCGTATCTCCAAAAGACCCACGGGCCCCCTTACTACTTTACATGAGTCGGCACGGCAAAGGGTTAGATGTGCTTCTAAATGGACTATAGTAAATCCACAGACTCGCCAAGAGCCCGCCAATCCTATCGCTGATTTGATCAGATCGCAGCTGTTAGCCCTCTTTCCCAGATCAGAAATGGCGTGTATAAGACGCCGACTTTCATTATCCATCCAGGACGGGACGACTTTGTGCCAGTCGAACAGAGTCAGCGTACGTACGAAGCACTTACTGCGGTGGGTGTAAAAGCAGAGCTTCGAGTAATTGCCGATTTATCACATCTCTTTGACGCCTACCGCGGTTGGAGCAAGGATGAACAAGCATGGAACAGTGTTTTAGAGGGATATCAATTCCTATGCGATTGCGTAGGGTTGCATCAATGACCGGCCCTCGGAGAGAGTCATGTATTGATGTTAATTATAGAAGGAGTGATTCATTCTATGCTTAGCACAAATGCCAGGAAAACGGTCTCACAAGTTTTCAGGTAAGATATCTGCGGCTATTTAGGCATGTTTTGGTGGAGGGGCGAGGCGATTAGGGCTCGAACATCAAAGCTGACTGCGTAAGAAATACGAACTTGAACTTAACCATAAACCTAGGACGTGAACCCTAAAAATCGGGCTGATGGTAGTTGGTACAAAGGAAGGGACTACGACATTCCGGAAAGTTTCTTAATATTGAAAGCTATGGTAGAGATGCGTAACTCAGTGCCTAGAAATTCACGACGAAGATCTTCCTAGATTCTGCACTGTTCGCTGTATGGGGATTAGTTATAGAGGCCTTATGGGGTTTCCAGCAAAATTATGCCGTGTATGATTAAATTATCTATGTGGCATAGCTTTAGGTTCGTACTTTGACAACTTACGCCACCCTTAACAATGGGGTAGAATATCACGATATGGTAATCTGGCCTTAACACGACTGGAGTTATAATGATTGGATGTGCCGAGTGCAAAGTCAATTTCCCCTGTGATGTATTTTGACGAGCTAACCCTTCGAGACAAGAGAGAGCCTTTCTGGTTGCTTCTCATCACAATTCGCCCGCCTTGTCGTACATCCCACATACCATCCCTCTTCCGAACCATCGTCGTCGAGTAACATAGCGCCATTGACCCAAGATGACTGGAGCCATGGAGAAGGAACTGATTCTCGTCACGGGCGTCACTGGGTACATTGCTGGTCGCACAGCCGAGGCACTCCTCCGGGCGGGCTACCGAGTCCGAGGTACAGTTCGAGACCTCAGCTCTGCGCGCCAAACACAGAAGGCTCTCAGCGAGTTCGACAACCAATTCGAAATTACGGTGGTTCCCGATATCCGCACCCCTGGGGCACTTGATGAAGCAATGGAGCGCTGTTCTGGCGTTGTGCAGATTGCCGCGCCCATGAAGATTTCAGGACAAAAGACGATACCCGCCGTGGAAGAGGCCGTCAATATCGTCAAGAACGTCCTCGAATCGGCGAGCGAGCATCAATCTATCGAAAGCGTCGTTCTCATGTCGTCAGTGTCCGCCATTCGCCGAGGTGGTAATGGGCCGTATACATTTACGGAGAAGGATTGGAACACCGAGGTGGAGGCGACGTTTGAGAACGATCCGGATAATATGTCGGGTGGAATGATCTATCGGGCTGCCAAGGTAGCCGCAGAACGGGCATTCTGGAAGTACAGAGAGACCAACAAGCCGAGTTTTGCGATGTCAGCTATCAACCCCTCTTTCGTTCACGGTCCGCCGCTTGTCGTGCCAGACTCGGTCTTCAAAATCAAAGGCACAACCGGGTTCATCGTCAGCATCCAAGCAGGCCTCGATGGACCCGACGTCTTCAAGGCTTACCCTTGGTGGGTTGACGTCCGCGATGTCGCACGAATTATTGTTTTCTGTGTTAAGAGCCATGCTGACGGCGAGCGGTTCCTGGCGGTGTCGGCGTATGGCCCCCAGCAAGCCGTTGCTGACGTTCTTCGATCGGTGCGACCTAACAGCAGGGTCGAGAAAGGTGTCCCAGGTGAGGGCTACGCTATGCCAGGTTACCGAGCCCCGGAAACTGAGGATCAGATTCTCGATGGGTCAAAGCTAGTTCGAGTGACTGGCCAAGACTACATTCCCTACGAGCAAAGTGTTGTCGACACAGCGAATGCTTATGAACCACTCCTTGCCAATCTTGGACCGTCGATCTACATTAAGAAGATGTCTCAGAAAATCATCTCATACTTGATGCCAAGTAGCAAGTGAGTGGCAGAGGCAAGGCTTTTTGTGATGTGAGGTCAGAGGCAAGGCTTTTCGTGATGTGAGAGCAGAGCAATAGAACTCAACATCAAGGATAGCTTTGGCACAAATACCTATTTTCATACATAGTATCAACTTAGTAGTACCTCAAAGCGAACAATTTCCGCGGTCACAAACATAGACTTGAATAAGGAGGTCGAGATAACAGAAATGTAAGGTTTTAACACAGCACTTAGATTCTGGTGAACTCATAGCTGGAAGTCAGAGCTCGCGCCCTGCGTCTGCTTTATCCATGCCGGTGGGCGTCAGAACAACAGTGACTGCAAATGTGTTTCCATCTCCACTTTCTGACAGGCCATGATATTAATAGGGATTGTCTATGATAATCATACTGAAGTCTTTTCTTGCGTAACTATTAGACAGTGTTGCATGTTATTACACAATGGGAAGCAGTATTAGGTAGCTGACTGCCAAAACAATTTTGTGCAGGCGAGTCCGCAGTCCCTTTTGTCTCTGACATCCACTTGCCACTCTTCCCCCTCAAATAAAAAGCAAAGGATCTTACATTTTCTTTCAAGTACGTGACGATGTTCCAAAAAAGGGGCGTCAGTAGGCTAACGGCGACAAGATCATGCCATTGATGTCCCTGCATCTCCGAAATCATAATGTGGTTCCAAAAGATCAGTTTCGAGGGCAGAGTTGCCGTCGTGATTTTCCTCGACAGGAGCTGTTGGTGTCTCTGTGACTGAGCCTATGTTGACTAGGTCGGTTCTTTAACATTAGTATCATTCAATAACCATCGTTGTCTTTCATCACATCAACTAAGACTTACAATCGAACGGTTCCACGAGGTCAGTGCTAAAGCCTTGTTCCCCAAAATAGGGACCTTCACAGTTGCTTGTCTCACACATGAATCGGTCGAGAAGCTGCCCCGGTGGTTCTGCGCCGAACAACTCGGTGGATAATCCATCTGTGAAGTTGGAAAGAACGAAGTTGACTGCCTCTGCGGCTTTCTGGGCCTCTCGGGAGTTGCGGCTGCCTCGCACCCAGATTGTTCGAGTCTTCCGTAGCTCTGACTTAATCTCCTCCTCTCTTCCAAGAGTCACCCCGCGGTGCAACATCGAGCAAAGGATCATCGTCGCAGTGAGGAATTGATTGTTCATTATTGAGGAAACTCGCCATCGCATCATGGATATTAGTCCCCCGGGGCGTGTCTCCTCATCTAAATTTCCCTGAATCTCAAGCATACTCAGCGATGCATTTAGGCACGTCTTTTGAGAATAGGCATGAATATCCCCTCTTGCCGAAGTAAACATGTACGGCTGGTGGAGCATTATCTGGCCCTTGTAGAATAAATGACCGATGAATAGTCGCCACATTATCGCATGGGGTGAATCAGTTATACTAGCCGCCATGGGTTTCATTTTCATTGGAGGAGGGATACTGTCGACTGCTCGTTGTAAAGCGCTGTCGGCACGTATGACTTCTTCATACGTACACGGTCTAACAGTTGCTCTGAGTTCTGAGATTTGACCCAGAGCTTCTACGATCCTCCTCATTGCAATGACGCCAAGTATTGGAGTATATTCGGTCTCTGGTCGCGGTGGAGGTAGCTCGGTCATCCGGCCTGTGTGAACTAAATCGAGGTCTGCATCAGTCAGATTTCGGGGTTCGGCGGTGTCGTACTGCGTGGCCGAGATCATGCGAGGCATTCCCACTTGGCCAGAGATGATGATATTTCCCATCAAGAGCGACGACCAGATTCGGCGCTGCATCTCGGCCTGGAGGGGTGTTATCCCCTTGAACTTGCTCCCGTCACGGTGATATCCCATTCGCATTGCCATGTTTGCGATAATGCCGAAAAGGTACCACAGGTCAGTGTTGGCATCTGGATGGATGGCGAACTCTATGTGAGCGTAATGGATCATGGTTTCCAGGATATAAGGGCCGGTTTTGGTATATTCAGCTAATATTAGGCATTGAACAATCTTTTCATGGTATGAATCGATCTGGAGACGCAATCGTTCGTCTTCAGCCTTGTCCCGAATCTCATTGTTATCCTTTGAGGCGAATACGGAAAGGCAGATGATGGTAAACAGCAGACCAACCCAAGCGATTGGAGTTTCAGAAGGCGCTTCCCAGAATTTTTGATACTAAATGGATGTTAATAATCATGTGTCAGATTTATGATACAGGACCTTCGATCATAACTTACCTGGCGAAGAAAGCTTTGTGAGTGAATAATAGCTTCAAGAAATCAGCAAATGGGATATAAAAGCTCCAGGATTGTACCAACAGTAAGCCAGCGAAAGATGGTTGAAGTAAAATGAAACATAGCGGTCTACCGCTGGTTTTGGTGGTAGAGCAGATAAGATCTCCTCTCGCGACCGAGCACGAGGACAGCCGTAGAGGAGAAGGGCATGTGGAGATGGGCACCTTGTGGACGGATTACCATCTCCGACGGTATCATCCATTCTCGTCTGCTCATCTCTATAGACCTGGTGCTTTAAGTCGGAAATGCTTTCCAGAATGGCAGCCCAATGGTCGTCACCAATGTAGGGGAGCTCTGTCGCTGTGGCACTGATGCTCCCACACTCTGAGCGGACATCCGCGGAGGTATCGACAAGTGAATTATCGTGTATTCGAGCACTCGTGACGTCGCCACGGGTGCCAGAAGCTGTGACAGCGTGGGGGCTAGACTGACTTGAGGGGCCTGGCATTAGAACCTTGACCAGTCTTTCCAAATGGGCTAGGCGGTCCTGCAATGTAGGTTGCGGTTCGCCTATCGTGGATGAAGGTGCTCCATTGCCAGGAGTTTGTGCATATACGCAGGAAAGTCCCCGCCCGGCGCAATTATAGCATGGCTGCTGGCGATCACACCTCAACCTGAAAGTCGAGGCTGTCAGTCAAGCGTACGACTTCCCTAACTTATAATATCAACAAGAAGAGACAATTACTTCTTTTGCCGGCAGAGATTGCAGGAAAGCTGTGGCTTGTCACGGCGCCGACTCGTGCTCGGTCTCGGTTTGCCCGCATCCACCACCTGACGATCCCCCTCACTTGAGATGAGGAGGGGTTGTTGGAATGCTCTAGACATCACAATGAGGCTGCGTTACTGCTCCTCAAATACCCTTTCTGACCACATGCAGGGACCCCTAAACGTGTATTGGTCGTATATGCAGGTCTCTCCGCGTTAATTGCCTACAACTGATGGATGGCGGTCGAAATTTCTTACCGAAGCCAATCTGACATGCAGTGACAAGTACGTCACCGGACTTAGCGCCTATTGAAGCCGACCAAAACGCTCTCTGACCCTCCGATGTGTCAAAATTTGCCTCGGACCATCCGCGGCCCCACCTTCAAGCCAAAGGTATAAGATCTCAACTCTGACCCCGAACACAGTTCCTTTCGTTCAATATCGCTAGAGATAGTTAATTCAAAATACTTCATCTAGAACTTTGTTCAAAAGAATTCGTCATGACTCTCATAGTTCATCATCTTCAAGTGTCTCAGTCGGAGCGCATCCCTTGGCTCTGCGAGGAGCTCGGCATCGACTATGAGCTCAAGAACTACAAACGAGCTCCGATCTTCGCTCCGCCAGAATACAAGGCACTGCATCCTCAAGGCACCGCCCCGATAATCCAAGATGGCGATTTTTTCCTCGCTGAAAGCGGCGCCTGCATCGAATACATCTACCACAAGCATGGCCCCCGCAATCCAAGCGGGCCAAAACTCTTTTTGGAACCTAGCGATTCAGCCTACGCCGAGTTTCTTTACTGGTGGCATTGGTCCAATAGCAACTTCCAGCCATCACTTAGCCGATCCATGTTAGCGCAAAGCGCCGGCCTCGGAGACGATAATCCGACTGTCAAGTTTGGAAGGGAGCGCTTTGCGACGAGTCTGAAAATACTTGAGGACAGGCTGAAGGGAAACAAGTGGCTTGTAGGGGAGAAATTTACCGCGGCCGACATCATGATTGTATTCTCTTTGACAACCATGAGGTACTGGTACCCTTATAGCCTACGTGATTATGGCAATATTCTTGGCTATCTTCAGCGTGTTTCGGGGAGGGAAGCATACCAACGAGCAATGAAGAAGAGTGACCCAGGCATGGAATTGATTCTAGGCGCTGAATCTCCGTCGAAGCTACTTCGTTTGTAAATATACGAAAACATCTCTTCCAAATACAGTCCCCTCTCACATGAAATCATACCTCGTTAAGAGACTCTTCAGAACATCTTCGTGCTGCCCCAATCAAAGCAAGCAGATCTGCGAATTGAAGCAGACTAAACCGGCGGAAAGTCAAGGGGGTTAGGGATTCAAATAAATGCTTAAAAATTATAAGTGATCAGCATACTGTTAAAGTAAACGATTGGGCTTTAATCCGGATATAGTCGGCATACCTTGATCCAAGGGCAATTGAAATGTGAGAACGGAAGAACCATGCATCTCACTCCGTAGTCTGTGTCTCAAATGGCCTAGCGCAGAACTTGGGGTTGTATCATTATCGTCGGACCTTTGCACTGCGTAGCAAGCCGAAGAAGAAACAGTTTAGCTTAACCTGGAGAGATGCCCACTCCCTGAAATTTAACTCAGAGCCCTGTGGATCTTAAGATTGATAACGGAGGGAGCGGCCGATATGAAACTTGGCACCAAATCGCCGTGTTCCATTCCGAGCAGTAATCATTGGACATATGCCTTGATCGGCAATGATAGGCAGAATATTCAAGGAATCAAAGTATGATGAAACCGCTTGCGGTCTCTTTGCTCTGTTTCGTGCTCATCGCTGCCAGCCTGGTTTGGGAACTTGCCCGTACATGTAGTCTTCAATTTTGATCTGAAGTATGTCCCGATTGCATGGATCAGTCTCCTCCACTGTTTGTTTGTGGGAGGTGGGTATTGTACATATATTTGATCCTATTATGACCACTGCTGCCTTTGTAATCGCTGATTAATTCATTTCTATGCTAATCTTGCTCTAAAGTTGGGACCAATGCTTCCGCTGCCCTGGCCCTTGTTTGTGCGGAGGGCGTTTACTGACTTGTCTCTGCGTGGGTTTGATGTGCTGTCTGAATCGCGATCGCATTTTAAGTCTAACATCACTTGAAACTCTGGACTGCATTTAGACTATGCCTCAGTCGTGGGATGCGTCGCAGCAAGAGGATAAATCTTGGCTGTTTCATCCAACACAGGGAGGCACCGTTAACAGTATCCAAATCAAGTTCACCCCAGTTCCGTCAATCCAGGCTGGTAATTCCAATTCTTCTCAAACTTTCCTTTCATCAAAACTGCCAGCGCAGGCAATTGGAAGGTGGTTTTAACTGCCAAGACCGCTTATTGGATCTCACGGAAGCGTGAGAGTGAGTATCCAATTCAGCCAGAACGCGCCATGAATGCCCCTCCAGTGAGAATCCTTTCCCCTTGGCTGTTCGGAAATTAGACTCCGTTGTCGTTTAAGCAGATGCGTGGGAGGATCTGCAACGAGAAACCTCAGTCCACCTTATTCCTCCTTCCTATAACACGCTCCGACCTACCCTCTCCGGCTAGCCCTCGCAATAACGCTATTTGGATCACAGGTTTCTCCATTGCGCGTTTCCCCCATGCGGAAGATGCATACTACCCCTAGCCCGGCAATAGCCCGAGGGAATCGGACATATTACCGGTCGATTGGCCTATCACGCGAACTGTTGGCATTCCAGGTGCCTGGGACGGCATCTTCATGTGATTCAGCTCCGTCCAAAAAGGTTTCGTGGGGATGCCGCGCGCGAATTTGTTACACTCACATCAAACCTGTGGGATATTGTAGGGACTGCCAAGACCTCAGTAGGAAGTTTATATACCAGGTCGTATCCTCTTCGTGGATATCTCCCTCTCTTGTGTCCTACAAATTGGCGGCCGTCAACTGATTGGCAATCTTCCAGACATTTCCTTAGACTGTTTCAGTAATTCATTACTGATTTACAAGCCAACATGAAGTCCCAATTTCTCTCTAATGCTGCTCTGCTCGCATCGGGCGTCTTTGGCGCTCGTGAGTGGCTGAATGAGCCCGATACTGGTATCGAGCTCTCCCTTCCAGATCTTAAGCCTGGAGAGCTGGCCAGTATAGACTCTGTTGTTGGTCTGCCTGACTTTGAATATGTCGCTCGAAACTATCTTCCTATTAAGAACTACACATACTACCGAAATGGTGCCGGAGGTGAATGGGCCTACCGCCATAATGTGGAGGTCTTCCAACAGTATGCTATCCGCTCGAGGACAATGATTGATATCACCAATATTGAAGCTTCTCTCCCGTGCGTATCTGACTCATTTCCATATTGTTTAACATTTGCTAATTATCAACCAGGACCCAGATTCTCGGCCACAACTTCTCGGTCCCCTTTTACATCACCCCATTCTCGCGAGCTGACTTGGCCCATGAGGGGGCGGAAACCAACCTGGTGAAGGCTGCTGCTGCCCAAAACATCCTCTATGTCGTAAGAATAATAGCATCTCCTACTGACACTACTCGAACGAATTGTATGCCGAGGACTAACATATGCCAGCCATCCCATTATGCGTACCAAAGTATCGAGACGATTGGAGCCGCTAAAGCTGAGGGGCAGGTGCTGTTCCAGCAGGTTTGTGAATCTATTTATTGTCCTATTGAACTTTTATTTATTAAATGCTACAGCTCTATCTCACTGCCAACGACACTCGAACCCAGATCGAGTTGGACCGTGCCAAGGCTGCTGGTCACAAGGCGATTGTCTTCACTGTCGATTGCCCTGCGCCTGCAAACAGACACCGAGCGGCCCGCTTTGATGTTCTTTCGTTGTACGCTCTTGATCGTTGTTTCCTGGCTGATTACTGAAACTGACTAATACCTTCATAGAAACCAAGCCTATGTGCCTCTTACTGTGCGTATATTGCCATTGTATGAAGTAATAGACTCAACTAACATATCATTTTCAGTGGGAGTTTTACAAGAAGCTCACCACGATGACCGACCTCCCTATTATCCTGAAGGGTATCCAAACCGTTGAGGACGCGAAGCTGGCCCTCGAGAACGGTGTCCCTGGCATTATCCTCTCCAACCACGGTGGTCGCCAGCTAGACACCGCCCGCGGCCCCCTCCATATCGCCCTGGAAATCCACCGCAAAGCCCCCGAGCTCTTCCAGAAGCTCGAGATCTTGGCCGATGGAGGTGTCCGCTACGGTGCCGACGCTCTTAAGATTCTCGCCCTTGGTGTCAAGGCTGTTGGCATCGGGCGTCCCTTTGCCTTTGCAAACATCTACGGCCAGGAGGGTGTTGAGAGAGCCATCAAGATTCTTCGACGAGAGATCGCCATTGATGCAGCCAATGCTGGTGTGGCTGATTTGAAGAAGATCACGCCCGATGTGGTATGATGTCCTGGCTATTGTTGATTGTATGAGCTGATACTGACATTGAAGTTTAGATTGACTGGGATACTCCTTATGGATACAGCGGTTAGTTTCTTAGGGTTAGCAGTTTCCGGTCTGCATGTGCACTTTATGTCAAATCCATTTGAAAAGCTACTAAAATTAGTCAATAGAATTGAAAAGAGTTGAAATGACACTTTACCATGTCTGAATTCCAATTGCCGCAGAACAAACGCCCTACGCCCTGATAGGAAGCCCAATCCTAATGCTTCGTCATAGACATATTGTTAAGACCTTCTGAACCCAACTGATTCTATGATTAGTTGTAACTGCAAGCACCGAATGAGATCAGGCTACAAGCAAGAAACAATAATGGGAAAATTGAAAGGTCAAACCCTCAGGTCAGACCAATTGGTCTAAGAGGACCAAACTGCCACGGTGCCTATTTGTTTACTTTCAGACCTAACACACCGTGACGGCAATGCTATCTATTTGAGGCAAGCTTCGTAGAAATATATTCGATCTCTTTCTACTGCGTGTGATAATGGGGATAGGCTACCATCTCTGACTCTCTTTGAAAGCTAAACCGAGTTTGCTTTGCAAAACGACAACAAGACATGGAAAAAATCATTCTGTGGAAGCTTCCAAATCATAGCTAAGTAAACTCAGTTGATTTCACCAAACGAAAGTCAAGCTTGAGCATCGATACTATTGAGCCATGAGAGGAGTCCATCGTATCCTACGCTTTTCGCTTCAGCCAGTGGCGTGTTGTCGGCCCACGGGGGAATGTAATTCACATCGGCTCCCTGTTGATGAAGAAACTTTGCTGCAAGGAGTTGGCCGCCATGGCAAGCGTTCCAGAATGCCATGTTTACCGTTTCCTGCTGCGGTCCAGGTTGTGCTACAAATTCCTTCTCGAGATGATCCATGAGCCCCAAGGTGGCAGCATCCTGTAGATCAACATGCGCACCGCGCTCCACGAGCCTTTTAGCAGTGTTTAATTGAAGAAAGGCCCTCGCATCGGCTAATGGTGTTCCATCGCCAATCACTCCCCCTCAGCCTCGATATTTGCACCAAGATCGAGCAGCATGTCAAGGGCTAACACATCACCATTGCTCGCCGCCCAGTGCAGTGCTGTCTCGATATGCTTGCCAATGAATGTTGCGTTAACATCTCCGCCAGCGTCCACGAGTATTTTGATAATCTTTGGCCCATTGGGGATTTGGCCTGGCCAGTCTGTTGCGATGTGCAATAATGAGCGTGCTTCGGCGGTGTCGCCGATGCGGATAGTTGCCAGACCTGGCTGCTCGTTGAGTAGCTCCTGAAGGGTATCTAGGTCTCCTTGCTTAATGGCGGCTTGCACTTTGATGGCCACCGGAGCCTTCGGATTGATATATTTGATGTCGGACATCATTGCGGTCAACCAGTAGAAGATGCGGGGGACCGTGAGGAGAGAGAGTTCGTATCGCGGGTGAGATAGCTCTAGGCATCGACAGTGCTGATGACGTACTTCAATCTGGACCGTGAATTTCGATGCGATGGATTGTCAGCCAACCAAACCAGCAATTCATGGGACGGCAAGATATATTGCATCAATTGAATGACCCAACTGCTAGATTAGCATCTGGTCAATCACTTAATCATTTAATGGATAGTGGTACCCCCTGTATCCCCCAATAAACTGATGGTATGCTCTACTAGGTAGGTAACACAACACGATGGCTGGTTCGCAAAATGAATTAAATATTGACTGGCAATGAACTACATGCATATATGAAGAGAATCGTTGATAAATTCAGTTGATGAGGGAATTTAGATCTAGCGTCGCCTTGTAATGTCACACGGTACACTCAATAGATACCTACATACCTCACTGGTATCGATATCCCACAAGATGCTCGAGACGTTGAGCCTGGTATCAAAGTCTTAAATAATGTGCAGGACGCCCCTTTGACAATACTGCCTAGTAGGAACTAGGAAGGAAGGGTTAACACGGGGAAATATGTCCGTGACCCTGTGGAACTAGTTAGCTCAACCCCTCTCATCATACGAAACGAACAGCCAGGAAAATGGTCGTTAAAGAAGTTTGTTGATTTGTTCAGCATGAAGGCATTCGTCGAATAAGCTTATTATATAATCCTCCATGTCCATTTATTCGTATTCTCTCGTCTCAAATGTCAGCGAGCCCTCGGCGGACAAGAATAGGGGTTGAGCCAACAGCCGGTTCTCTAACAACCCCCTGCCATGTGAGATTGTTCCGAGTGGTTTGCGTGAACCAAAGGTCCACAAATTGTGGACTGGGCTCGGTGGCGAGTTCTTCAAAATAGCAACCGGTCTTTCCTTCTCTCCTGTCTTGTTTACTTACCTCTTTGATCTGTTACGAGGACGTGCAGGCGGCGGCGAAGTTGCTTTCTCTCACCTTGCGCTTCAATTCCCCATTTATGGTTTACGAAATGACGAGGAAGGGGATATGACAAGTCAGTAGCTCCCAGACGCCATGCTACATTAAATCTGGCATGCATGAGATCTAGAGGCAATGCACTGAAGACCGACGGGCGATCTCTACCAAAAGCCGGGAGACTGGATCTCCCTTTTAACGTCGCTCGTTTAATCCGATTAATCACTAATCACATCTATTCTTTTTTTGGCCTCGAGAAGCGGCCATATCATCCATCGTTTCAAAAGGGGCCCATTTGTCGCAATGGGTTGCACTAATTCCACCCCAAGGAAAGGTCCAGGCCCGAAGCCAGCTAAGGTGGGAGTGCAAGACATATCAACCAAACCAGCACCGGCGCCAAAACCACCACCATTAACATCAATACCCGAAGACGAAGTAGAATGGGAGGCAAACCCATCATGGTCCCAGATTATTCAAGGAGAGTGGGAGGCAGCCGTCGCATCCGGGAAAGAAGCCGAGTTTAAAAGCGCATTCCAAGATGACGCCTTTGTCCGCGTACGCAGGTGGCTTGATGAGGAACACCCTGCCTGTACGAGCGCGGGCACGATCGAAGACATGGGCAAGTTCGAGTTTCCCACTAGCCACGGCCCGTGCCAGCTTCCCGCAAGATATTTTGTGACGTTGGATGACGATCAGACCGGATTACTGTACTCTCTCGCACTGGTCATAGCTCCACCTTTAAAGGAAGAGGCGGACCAGAAGTTATGGTTGACATCTGGCAGTGCTCTCAATACACCGGAGATGAAAGGCGGCCAGCAAGCGATCCTTAGATTGCTGTCCTTGATGCAAAAGGGCGATGTCAACGTCAAATATGCCTTGGTCCACATCTTCATGGGATGCGATATGGTCACCTGCAAGTTTGATGCTACGACGACAGAGCCCACGATTACGATGCTATCTGACAGCCCAAGCAATGAATTCAAAGAATCCAACGACGAGCTTGCAGAGAACGCCCTGGAGGATGGAGAAGAGGCAAGGGGGATATTTCAGCCGCTCATGCTTCGAACCGTCGTACAGCGAGTTTCACTTGAATATCCCAACGGCACGGTCTGGGATGAAGGAGAATTCTCGTTTTCCGTCGGAGAGGAGCCGTATCTCCACCCAACCAGGCTTATCGTTGTACGAGACCCGAAAAAGATGCACAAGACTATTAATTCTGCGGCTTTCAAAATGTTTATTCCGGGCGATGACTTCGAGAAAGAGTTAACGCTGATGAGGAACTTGAGTCCCCACCCTGAGTTGGGGGGATTGTTTCCATCACGTTGGTCGTCGGGCTTGCGCCAAACACCCTCTGGCCAAAGTGCGGCGCTTTTATCGACGGCGCCGTTTTCAAGGCTGCAGATGCTGCGTTGATTGAATATGCCAAAAATATCTATAGCACAGGCCAAAGTTTTACGTTTAAGGCAGCTGTTGCTATGGGGGCTGATCGGAAGGTCTATAAAGTTGTTGGGAACAGCCCAGACTTTCCATACAAACCAAAACAGGTCAAGGATCAGCCGAAACCCGTGGCTTCACAAGGACAATCCTCTAAGGAGGAAAAGAGGCAATACACTAGCCTGGAAGCATTTTCCGTTTCCATCGAGGAGATCAAGGGAGAGATACTGAAGGAGACCAGTGGCCGAGGACAAGCGGAGACAAACAACGACACCAGGTGAAATCCAAGTCTAGCGGAGCCAGCGAAGGATGCTATCAAACACAAGCTGTCCGATAATGATCTTCCACAAACAGCACAATGCACGCAGATTCTCGTCGCTTGATGGGGTTTTGGAGTTAGCGGGGTAATAATGACTCGCAACAAAGTTGAAGCAGATTGGGGGGATTATCTTCGTCCGGTCAATCTATGATTCTGACAGTCAAAGAGCTATCTTTGACATGATTATGACAAGAGGGGCTTCCGCATTGTATATTTCCGCAGCGGGCGGCAAAATTCATTTCACTGCATGGACCGGTCGGCTTTAAGCGAACATAGACTGAGAATGACTGATGCTTGCAGGTTGACATGAGCATAGGTCATAATATCATATTCTGTATCTTAGTTTTGATTTGATAGCTTTTTAAATGACGAATTCCAGCGATAGAAGCGGTCTGCTTGTACGCCTTTGAACCATTCCAAATTCTAGAAGTCATTCATACATCATGTCCGAGCATGTGAAGAAATATTATTGTTTTTCGTTAGGCAAATCGCTAAGTTTACAAATATTCATCAGGATGGTTTTGCTTTTTTAAGCTCTATTTTCTAGGTCTATATATTATTAAGATGAGTAATACGCTTCTCGATTCTAAATATGATGCAAAGACAGGAGAAAGACGGAAAATGATACAGATGCGAATGAGTGCATTTACATGAGATGAGGGGAAGCCAAGTTGCTATTGGAGCTATACTTCCGCCACTTACCCATAGTCTCGGGCCATTTCTGGAAAGACACTCGTTAGTCTGTCGTTAGAGGGAGCTGTCTAAGAGTTACCAAGCTGACTAGTGTCAGTAGGGGATCAAGTGGGTGAGAGAGGGAATGGTTGATCTAGAGAATTCGCTTAATGTTTAGCGTTTGAATCAAGCCGTATTCATTCTAATTCGAATGGATGGAGTGTGCAAGGGTCCAGTGGTAGAGGCTACTCAACATGATGTGATGGATGAAAGTAGCACCTAAGAAATTCGGCCAGCGATTCCCCCCCAAAAAATCAGGAAATTTGTAGCATAACGAACATGAAATGTAACAAATCAACTTTGCCTTGGTTTCGATTTAGGTTCATTGATTTGGCAATCCATCGCAAGGTGTGATTTGGCTTATGTTGGCTAGTTTGATAGGTTGGGTTGATTGGAGCTGCTGCTTACAACATCTTCAGGTCAGCTTTGTCATGTGACTAAACAGCCGTGGATGATAAATCCCACTGACGGTATTGGCTGGAGCCTTCCACCGCACATATGACGCTATTTAGGATTCATTCCTCCTGACCAAATAGGATCATTGTCACAAATGCCATGCTACCCTCCAACTAAGATGGTGTATGTTTACTGGCCTAGTTTAAGCCAGCAGCCGGCACTCGGCATCTTTATGCCCTTACGCATCTGCTCTAGTGGATAAGGCGTTATATAAACCTTCAGTCTCACCTTCTTCCGTTCCAAGGGCAGGACTCACTCCGCTCTCTCTGGCGATAGAACAAACTCCCGTTCCATTCTGCTGAGATTTCGAGCCTCAGTACCACCATTTTACAGGATACAGAAGCGGTGCCTTAACCATGCCTCTCTCGGACAATAAGAAGATCGTGGAGAACAGCGAAGAGCTGATCGTGACTCTTCGTAAGATCTTTGGCAAAAATCCTGGAGTCAGACCTGGTAAGGCCCAATATTGAGGATTATATGTGTGATTATGTACACATGCTAACACCAATAAATAGCGCATGCCAAAGGGCTACTCTTGGAGGGAACATTCACGCCGACCGCGGAGGCTTTGTCGCTCTCTTCAGCCCCTCATTTCAAGCGTGCCTCAACACCGGTTGTAGCCCGGTTCTCCAATGCAAGCGGATTTCCACAGTTGCCCGACACTGATAAAAATTCGATCGCGAGTGGGTTCGCGATCCGATTTCAACTGGAGGAAACTCCCCGACGCGTGCACACAGACATTATCACAGTCGCCAGCCCATTTTTCCCAGTGAAGAACGCCGAAGAGGCCCTTGGGTTCTTTGGGGGTGTCGCTGATGGGACGGTGGAGCAGTTCGTTGCCACGCATCCTGCAGCAGCAAGGGCTGTCACGGCTCCCAAGAAGTTCCCTGTCAGTCTGGCTACCCAGAAATATTTTGGTATCCATGCCTTCAAGTTCGTGAATGCGGAATCGGTGGCAACGTATATCCGCTACCGTTTTGTCCCCAAGGCTGGTGAGAAGCATCTGGACGATGAGGATGTCAAGACAAAGCCCGATGGTTATCTCTTCGACGCATTGCCAGGGATTGTGGAGACTGGTGCTATTGAATTTGATATCGTAGCTCAAATTGCCGAACAAGGCGACGTTACAGATGATGCTACCGCTATATGGCCGGAGGATCGTAAGATCATTAAGCTGGGCACAGTCTCCTTGAATAAGATCAAGGAGAACAACCAGGCCGAGCAGAAGCATATTATCTTTGACCCTGTGCCGAGAGTTGACGGAATCGAACCATCGAACGACCCTTTAATTGATCTTCGGGCTACAATATATCTTCTTAGTGGCAAGGACCGACGGGCTGCTTAGCTTAGAAGTTCAAAATCGCTTGGTTGGGAAGCCCTTTGCTTACTTCACAGGGTTCACCTACCATTCATCATTCTTATTACCAGAGCAGTTGTTGTATTAACTATGCTATCGTGTGATTTGTCTTGCGAAGGCTACCTTGTCCATTTTCAACCGGCTTAGGCACCATTTTAGTATCAGCCTGGAAGAATAAGACGGCTTTTAAACACCAATTATCAATTCCGACTTTTCATATCGTCGATGATGTGATTCTAGCTGTCACTGCTTTGGTCGCGGATTGATAAGCGAAGGTCTTATAGTTTATTCGTATTGCAATGCAATCAGCACCCTTAGGCTAGGGCGTAGTCAAGAGGCACCCGTTTAAGATCGCTCAGGTACTAGGAATATTGCTCAGACTGAAGAATGGGTGGAGGAGAGCGAAAGTGTCGTATTTTTTGCTTGTCGACTCTCGGGGTTGCCAAAGCAGATTTCATCATTGCACAAGTTGAAATGAGGGTGACGGATCAATTCGTCACCAAATGTCTCTTCTAGGAGATCTTCTTGACACATATGCCATTCATTACAACCCAACTAGGCAACAATATCTTACTCAGAGGGAGATAGTCCCGGTTCACGATGTAAAATGCCACATTATTTAGGAATCACTTTCATTCTCCCTGCCAACCAAAAAAATGAGAATCAAAATTGAGAATCATCAGATAAAGGTAGCAATAGCAGTGAGAAACGGGGCAACCCAGATGCAACCCAACGGGCTATAAGCTCTTGCCTTGAAATAGGGGCGTCCTGCAAATAAGCCAATTGCGAGGGTGGACAACACAATCAGCTTCTCTTCTGGTGTTCGAGCGCCTCCTCGTTTTGCCCATTGATAGTTCAAAAGACCTTTCAAATCAGCAAGTTAGGTCATCCGGTAAGTGACGCAGAATTTGATCGAAAGCTGGGTGGACACAAGGCAGGCTGGGCTTACCAAGAGTAGCCAAGAGGCCATAAAACGAGCCCCAGGAGACTCTAGCACCCGCTCTTCCGACTGAGTACTCTTCTTCTGGAGGAATTTGGTCCACTGCCTTGTCAACATGCTCCACCCCAAATGCCCAATGGCCTGGGATTGAGATGGTGTGCAAAGCTGTTGCAGCGTAGTATAGAGCGGGTACTGGCATCTTGATTGAATTGATAAAGCAACTAGAGCTCGGAGGAAGTGCCTAACTGAGCACACTTGGGATCAAGGCGAGCAAGCAAAGTCGTACGTTGCCTGTGGAGTGCATTGTAAAGCGGGGAAATGCCTTGAGGCTGAGGTCAGATGCGAGATACTTGTAAACCGAGACAATGCCTTAGTCTTAGTTGCATGACTAAAGGTACGTACCACGTCCCGAACAGTCCCAAGGAAACCAAACCAAAAGACCCTGAATGAACTATTGAGTTCCTTTTTTTCTGCCCTACCACGTAATGCCCCTGTCCTTTCCTAGCCTTATAGGTCTAGGCGACTTTCGGTTATGAATCTATGCATTATTCCTAGGGCTATATCGCATTTCCCAGGATCCAATACCCAGGCCCATAACTTCCGTGTGACGTTTCTTCACCGCCAACCTAGTGAGAAGTTTTATTGATTCAAAGTATGTAAGTTGTCTGCCTAGGCGTTGGAAAGTCGGCTATTCTGAAAGAAGCTGTGTTCAGTGTGCGTTACATTGCGCCGCCAATGTTACATCGTTAGGCTGGGTAAGACAGGTGAGCACTTGGCAACGAGGCATCTCTGCCATGGAACGCTATAACATGACTCCACCTGCAGGTTGACATTCAAGCCCCGACCTCCCAATGGCCAGCTCGGTCAAGTATTCCAGCATTAAATCTCCAGCTTTCGTCCAAAGCTCACAGATGTGACCGGCCTGGCAATACTCAAATTGGAATACGTTAAGACTCTCCATCGTTCCTCTTACCTGTCATATCTCCTCTGAGGATAGTTCTATGACGGAACGCAACATTAGGCTGCATAGAACGCCAAGAAGCTTACGTCGCAGACATGTTACGAGGTGTATAATACAATTCATCAGAGTACTGGAACTTCAGTTGGTCAATTAAGCCCAAGAAGGGATAATATTGGCTTACGGTGAGGGGCGAGTTCCATCAACAGCGCTAAGCGAGGCATTTTTCCGTTCTTTGACCTAGTCCTCGCCTACAAACATTAGTTGACAGGACATGCATGCAGGGGCTTCAACTACACAAATGCCTCTAAGCTAAAGAAACAAAAAGTTGTTTGGGTAGAAGCATCACTGTAACCCCAAGCGGATCAAGTATAAATACAGCAAGGTCTCCCTCGTCTTGTTCATTACTTATCTTGACTCAGGCCCAATCTGGCAGTCAACTTCAGAACCCATCTTCAACTCACTAACTTTCAAATCATCAACTACTCTGAAAAGTAATTCAATATGCAGTTCCTTACCGTCCTCGCCTCGATTGCCACCTTTTCTTTGGTGTCCGCTACACCAGTTCCCGACCCTGTGGCTGAAGCCGCGCCTGCACCCCAGATCTCCAGCATCAATTGCTCTCCGGGGACGTATACCTGCGGAGGCTCATCGATCTACGTCTGCAACGCATCGCGCCAATGGCAGCTCTCTGCAATTTGCAACTCTGGCTGCTGCACCCAGAGTGGAAGTGCTGCCTATTGTCGCTGCTAAGCAACCGCCAATCGCCAATTTAAAGATAGGAGGGCTGAAATGTACTAAATCCGAATCCGAAACGGAAATGGGGCAGAGATACTTGAAGAAAGAATCTAGAAATCTTGCGCTAGAATTAACACGAGGAGACCCAGTAGCGTCATGGTTAGATGATGCCATCTGTATAGCTTCAAATCAGTATAAGTTCCTGCACTTGATTGTCCGAAAAAAGAGTGATGTCTGAGCTTTGATTAATTCTCTGATCTTGGCCGAGTCTACCCCCTCGAGCGGGGTCTGTCTGGCCCTCCGTATTCCCGGTTCTAGACACCAATGAAAACGCTTCTACAATCAAGACTCACGTCTATATTGTCCTCATTTCAACATTTTGGGGTTTGGATTGAACCCCAGTTCCCTAAGTAATCCCTAACCACACGCTTAAATATCAAGAATAGCTCTCCGTCTATTATCCTTTGCGTTTCTCGTTGTTGAAATGTCCGGAGCCATCATCTCGAAAATATGTGGCACACCGCGATAGAGATGGAGTTCCACATCCACATCTGCTTTAGCCAACATGGCAGCGAATTCCAGCGTCTCGTCTCGGAACCAATCCAACCCGCCGACTTCGAAATAGGCAGGTGGGAGACCAGAGAGGTCAGTCGCACGAGCTGGCGCGGCGTAGACGGAAACATCCTGAAGCTCTGGCTCGCCTCTCCCTACTTTTGCTCCGAGGTAAGCCGACCAGCAAATATCCAAAAGGTCTACCATTCCACTGAGTGACTGGTCTCTGGGGCTGTTCGCATTGAAGTGCCTTTTTGAGGAGCGGTCATCTAGCATTGGGTAGACCATCAGCTGCTTGGCGATGGGCGGCGAGAGGTTGCGGTCCTTTGCTAACAAGGCTAAGCCGGCGACAAGACCTCCTCCGGCGCTCTCTCCAAAAACCCCGATGCGCTTCGGGTCAACCTTGAGAGTCTCGGCATTGTCCATGACCCATTTCAGGCCAGCGAAACAATCCTCAATCGGGACGGGATGAGGATATTCGGGCGCATATCGAAATTCAACGCCAAAGGTGCGAATGTTAAAATCCCAGGCGAACTGGGCCATTCCAGGGCGGATAATGTTCTCAATCGGGCAGCTTAGATAACCCCCACCATGGAGATAGACGATGGCGGGCGAAGGCTCTGTGAGTTCAGGAAGGTCTCCTCGGACAAACTCGTGGATTGTGATCTCTACACCATCAAATGATTTGATCTGGTGTTTCGTCTCCTTGACAGAGTCCAAAATAGGCATAAATTTGGCTATGGCACTGGCCACGGCTGATTCCAGTCTTTGACGAGCAGCTTGGAATTCTGAGTTGGTGGACGTAGTGGCGCGGTCAGCACCCGGAACAATAGCCGATGGTGCGGTTGGAGCAATCGGGGGATGAGCCGTTAGGTAAGCGGTAAACTCGGGGTCAGTTCTCATGTTGCCAGCCATGTTGATTATCTTGGAACAATAGGTGGACGAAACCTGTAAGATCTGGATTGGGGATGGACAACACAGCTGCTAGAATCGTTGTCGTTCAAACTAGCTTTATAGACCAGAACAAGATCCTCCCTATACATATTGGTCTCGGTCTGAGTCAGATACCCAACCCAAAATATGAAACGAAGATCTGATTCACGCTCCGTGGGCAAATTATTATGGTGATGTGTGAAGTCGTGGTGGAGATTGGATTGTGGAGTGCACGGTGTTAATAAGCCAATTCAGGGAATCTCCGGCAAGGCCAGATAAAGCAAGCGAAGCGCGAGCTCGCGAAGATCATATTGGAAACGCGAAAGTATATGCCGAGAGCGCGAGACATTGTAAGCAGGTATTCAGGAGAAGTTCTTATGTTGCATATATAGGGTAGGCAAGAAGGAAAACCGTTGTGGAAATATCGTCAATGGTAGCTTTCAAAACGAAACCGCGTTGCGTTGGAACTATTCATTTCTCATCTGTTCTTGTGAAGAGATTTATGATAACCAAAACGGCTTGCACAGGTATCTAATGTGATCCTAGATTGATATAATGTCCAAGCGCCCCCAGAATCAAGCCAGCTCACTGGTTCGTATTTATGGAACAACATGAGATTCCAACGTGTGTTCTCTCTTGCGCCCCGAATCAGGCAGGCTATGTGAAACTCGCCTACGCTCGCATTTCGCGTCGACCTCACTAGGGAATCGGGGGGTTCACCTAATATTTCCACGAGAATTCATGATCTAACCACCAATGCATTTATCCACGAAGTCAGATATTTCCAGTGTCCATCATCCGCGCTGCCTGCGTGAATAGCGTATCGATGCGGAGAAGAGTAGGGCGGAGCAGGGAGATCGCATCCTCGTTGTCAGCCAATTCTCTCCAGATCTTCAGCGCGGACTGGGTGCTTTCAAGTAGGCGGAAGGTCGCCTGCACCTGATCGGGCGTGGGGGCCATGAGAAACAAGGAAACGACAAAATTGCCACACAAAACAAGCTGAGACCGTGCGTCTGAGAGTGCAGTGTTAGCGATGTTGGAACGGACAATGAGGCGGCGAAGGCAACGACTCACGAGCTCCCCAGAAGCAGTTCAAAGAATGCGCGTCGATCTTCATGATAAACTCCAGAAAACGGTCGAATTCTCCCAGTGCTTTGCCAAAGTACCGTCGCAGAGACGACTTGGGGTCCGCCTTGGAGGCTACGTTTATCGGCCACATGAGAGCTCGGAAGAGAAGTGCCTTGACTGCAAAGTATGAAAGGTGCAACGGGCCTATGGCTGGTTAGTTGCAAATTATAAGCTACATTGAGACTGAGGACCTAGGCTGACCATTTGTACTGAAGTCTCGTGGGTTCATGGAAGATACGTTGCCGACGCAGCTTGCGCGCAGCAGCATCCAGCTTTCCAGTTGTGCGTCAATCTCGAGGAGCTTTGATTCACCCGCTGAAGGATTGCCAAGATTTCGTTTATATGCTTCATCGGAGCTACTCAGATTGCGTCAATAAATCATGCTCAGCTTCCATGCTTTGTTCGTTGACGTAGACAAGACTTACTAAAAAGAATGAAGCAGCTCATGGAGGATTCGGCTGAGTTTTACCGATTCGACAAACCGGGCACGCGCTGTCACATTTGCAGAAACATCCAGGGGCCCTAGAAATTGTTGTTGCAAGTCCTCCTCAATCTCATCCTCCTCCGCTATCTCCTCGACACCGACTAGTGCGGTTGAAAAAGAGTCCTGGTTGATGTGAGGAGCGTTCCCGTGACATACACAACTCCATATGTCGGTCACATATGAGGACCACCACAATTTCTTCCGCATCCGCTTCTCCCACGCTGCGATGTTCCAGTCCTTTGGGTCCCGGTGGAGTCCTAGCATTTGGGCGATGGCCGTAGACTGCGAGGAGAGTATCCATGTTCTTGGAGTCTCCATGGTGAAATTGTCTCCAGGCCGCTCATGGATAAGAAGGAGCGAGGCTTGCAGTGTCCACTGATTTGGCAGGTGATATTCGATCTGGAGAGCAGAATGCGCTTGTCGGAAGAGGCTATGGGAGCTCGGTGATGGGAGGAGCCTCAGTTCAGGGTCACGATTCCACGACATGGCACCAAGACCGTAGATGACACCACGCAATGACGCCGGAACAGAAGTCGCCATCGCTGCGTAGGCGCGGAGGAAGTTCGCCTTGCAAACCACGAGGTTCATGGGATGTACATGCTTGAAGTACAAGGATACGAGCAAGGGGCCCCTTTCGCCGACGAGCTCTTCAATTGCATCGGAAGCATTTTGTAGGAGAAGGTTATCTTGTGAGGGAAGGCTGTCGCGTACCAGGTTGAAGTGGACGGGTGGCTCACCACGGCTGAAGTCACCCGGGAAGACCTGCATGATGTCCCCGTCTACGGTATGGTGTTCACTGACAATGATGGTTCGCATCGACGAAAGCAGATTGGAATCTTGCTCGCCGGAGAGTCCAATGTGAAACCCCGTGCGTTGTTCGTCATCGAGGGCTGCTAGTATTGGCTTGATTGTTGTATGATGGGTCCTGGGTTTGAATGCCTCCGCCGGCGAGAGGGACTGCCCACTGTGAAATGTTGCCTTCTCGTTGTTGCTTGAAATCTGAGAGGGAGAGATGACGACATTAAAGGGACTGGTAGCAAAGTCTGAAATAATGTTCAGGCTGGGTTCGTGCTGAGCCACTGGGACTGGGCAATTCTGGTCTTCATCGGGGAGTGGGCATGGGTGGCCCAAAGATAGTTCTTCTTCCTCCTCGTCAGATGAGTGCCTGGATATTGGGCTACAACTAGCAGCAGAAATGTCAGCCCTGGGCAGTTCGCTGACTTGGTTCTGGCTGCGCGTCCGCCTCCTACTCCGTAGAACGGGATGCCTTGAGGAAGATTCGCATGGGAGATCTCTTGTTTTGCAAAACAGGCCTGGAATGGTTAGTCGAGTGAGCAGAGAGGGAGGAACCAGGAACCATGTACTGACAGGGAGGTGCAGATTCGATAATGCAAGCTGTCTTGCGCCGCCTGCATGCATCACAGGGTCGGCTTTTACGACTCCGCCATGCCCTCGCGCCGCCGAATTGAGATCGGACTCTGAAGGCTGGTCCGTGGTCTGGCGGCGAGCCACCCTCTTGCGCGGGCTGAGAGGACATGCTCTGCCGATGCGAAATCGGCTCTGGATGACGGAATGGACGCTGCGGTAGCCTGCCACCTCTTCACTTCGAGATTGATGAGGGCTCGTCTGGATTGGTAGTGGAATGGCAAGCTGAGTCCCTGATAAAGAAAGACGACTGGGGGGATTTGAGGAGAGATAAGCACATCACTGAACAAACCCCACACTGACGCTCGCTAAGAGCAGCCTAACTTAGCCGACTATATGGTATCGCCGTCCTGGGTTAAAGCACGTGAAAATAATTGGCGTGTGTATGTGTACATTGGCCAGGGGATCTGGATTAATGAAGAGTCTAGATTCGTATGCTCATCATCTGGAGTTGATGGGCTGGGTTTCCTGCCTTTTGCCGTACTCTTGAGGAATCATATCCAAGGGCGGATACTTCAATACGACTCACACCAACACAAACATGCCCGTCAGGTTATTGAACAATGACGCCTTTAAACGAACCAAGACATGCCAAATTACAGACCTACGAAGTTAAATTTAACGCTCTCAATTCAAAATCTATTCTGAAAAGGCATCGATGACACTGCGTGGCTGCCTGTACACTCCAATCGACTTGTGCTCAATGTGTCCGAATCCCATAGATCCTGGGCCACCAAGTTCCATCCCCCGTTGGGTCCCATTCCATCTGGGAGATGCTGCCACGGCCATAACAACTACTCGCAAGCCATACTTGTACTCGGGCGTCCCCAGCCCAGCGCCCGTCTCAGCGTCGATAACCGCAATCAGGTCGGGCACAGAGGCGAGAATCGTGGAGTTACCGCCGTGCAACCCAGAAGCCTCAACATATGCGTTCTCATTCTTGAACGGGATCTTGATGATGGCCTTGGTTCCATCGCTAAGTTTACCATCAACCTCGAGCACGCCGTACGTGTGCCCAGTCTTCAAAACACGCTCGACATTGATGATCTTGCCTTCTGCCAGCACTGCCGCACTTTGTGGCCCCCCAACAGCTTCAATGATTGACCGAGTTCTGTCAGTGATACTCTTTTCCGTCGCAATAGCACGGCCAATCCACCAGGCAAGTGAAACGGTACCTGATATAGCCTGATCTTGGACCACCTTAGCAGTCTTCGGTGGTCCGGCGTTGCCTGCACGACATCCCATAACCACACAAGCGGCACGCAGAGTCTTGTCGACCATCTGGTCGGTACGGGTGTCTGTCATGGTAACCATTGTCCCATCACCGCTCGCAATCGCCGTAGGGACCAAAGCTTCTCCTTGAGATGTACCGAACACATTGGCCGTCACTTGGTACATGGTCGGATAGGCACGGCCCATCCAGTCGGCGTCGACGCACGGCACGTTTTTCTGCGCAGCGACACCAAGATTGACAACACCGTTGCCACCTCCGATCTCTGCTGCCATAAACGCCGACACAGGACGGCTACCGGTGGCCCTCATGAGCTCTTCATGAGCTTGAAGGCACTCGTTATTTTCCAGCCGTTCCATGCTGACCTCTGGGCTGCCGATGCAAGCAGTCCAGCCGACCAAGGCGTCGTCCGCAAGTTGAGATGCCGAAACTACTCTGATGGAACCGGGAGAATCCTTGAGGATGGCCTGTGCCTTGAGGCATTCCTGGTATGGATGTCCTCCACCGCCGCAGCCGAGTACCTTGCAGCCTGCAGCGATGTATTCCAGGTCAGTAGAGGAAACGATCCATTGACCGTCTTTGACGAGCGGGCGATATGAGCTTGGATCAACCCTCTCAACATCATCAGCTGCGCCAGGATTGTTCCCAACCGCATGGCCATTTTCTTGGATATTGAAAATTTCGGAGAGCATCTCATCGGCTATCTCATCATCCGTGGTTGTAGTCACCACAGTGTCCAACTCTCCAATCGCTCGCGTAACAATACGGGCTTTAGAGTCTGCATACTGGATGGGTAGGATGCTGACTTCGGCAATTTCCACCGTCCCTTCTTGTGCCCCTTGCACGACGACTTTCTCAATGGCTAGGGCACTGACCTTCCCCTGAGCCTGTTTCACGGTTTGATTCGAGGTGTCAACGACAGTGTCGACCACCGCAGAAACTCGAGAGATTGCCGCTCCAACGGCATTTGCGACCTCGCCCCCGTTGACGGTGCGGATTGCTCTGACGCCACTGAAAGACTGACTGGCATCAATGATAAGCGAACCACCGCCAACTATTAGGACGTCGACGGGGCCCTTTTGTAATTTCGTCCTGTCGATGAGCTCTTCCAGCATTCGCCTTGCCGTATCCCCAGCCTTTCGAATAGTATCCTCACTGATATCGGATAGCCGAGCTGGGTCGCCCCCAGCACTCGCAAACGGATTGATTCCTTTGTCGGCAGCTACTGCCACGTCCGAGGTAGTGAGAGTCTCGCCGCCGAACAACCGAGCCTTGGATAACAGGTCAAGGGCGACGCTGTCCGGTCCAATGGTGACATCTCCGCCGTCCGTCTCGCGAACAACACTCCCCCCACCTAAGCCAATACTCTCGACCGCGGGGAGCGCAAAATTCGTGCGTACCCCGCCGACGAAGCTGGTAAGGGAGCTCATCATGGGAAGGCCGTTGGCTAGCAAGAGACCGCTGTCCGACGTAGTGCCGCCGATATCGACGACGACAAGCGCATCTTCTCGTTTCGAGCCTGCGCCGTCTTCCTCTTGCATCGCGGCTCGCCAGAGGAACTCGCCTCCGCGGATGGAGTTTGTCGGCCCGGAGTTGAAGGTCCGGATCGGCAGGTCGACAGCTTCGATCGCTCTGAGGACACTGCCGTCGTTCTGTGTGAGGTACAGAGTACAAGGTTCATTTTTGAAGATTTCTTTCACGGCCTTTTGGAAGCCGCGGATTGTCTTTTCTGCAAGGGGCCGGAGCGTGGCGTTTAGGATTGCAGCGTTCTCCCGGGACAGAAAGCCAAGCTGGGAAATTTCATGTGACATTGTGATCCGGATTTTCGAATGATGACTCTTTGTCTGCTTCAGAATACCCAGCAGGATCTTCTTTGCTTGGATTTCCTGGGTGGCATCCATGGGTGCATACATCCCCGAGATGACAATATTAGAAGACTGGGCCTCGGCCAGTTGCTTTGCAACATCTCTGATCTCAACTTCGTCCAGGGGACTGATTTCCTCCCCGGATATCTGATAGCCTCCATGGCAGAAGCATGACCGGGATTCGATCTTGGCTCTCAAATCAGGGGGGAAATCAACGAACGGAGGCAAGTCGCGCCCGAACCCTTGCTCAGGCCCTCCGCATAGTCTCACAACGCTCACGGGCTTGAGTGCGACTGAGCGCTGTATCACGGCGTTGAGGAAATGCGTTGTCCCGATGATGACGCAGGCGATAGAGGATGGGTGGGCGCCGTATGAATCTATCACTGCCTGCACGGCGTTGGTGATGCCCGTGGTGATATCGGCAGTGGTAGGTGCTTTGTGGGACGCTAAGATTGACACGGGGTCAAGAGAGATCAGAACAGCATCAGTGTTGGTTCCTTGTATCATATGTCAGCTGCTGGTTCCTAACACTTGTTTCGTATTTTGATCTCACCTCCGACGTCGACTCCGATGCGATACTTTGCTCGCTGGTCAGTTATTTTGGATGGAGACATGATTGGCCTCTCTTAACAAGATGAACATGAAGAACTGAATGCAATAAATATCGAAAAACAAACGACAAATATGAGGGGGAACCCGGGTTGATGTGACCCCTGAGTATAGAGCATGGGATCTGACAAGGTAGTATGTTATATGTCCTGCTCACTTTTAGTCCAATGGCCCTCCACGAACAATGCCTAACCGCCTATTGTGGCATCTGCCCATGGTCGGCCAGCTTCAAGGCAGTGGTGAAGGTTCCACCAGTCCTCGACGTGCTGCCCAAGGTGTTTGGCTGTTCAATAGCCCGAAGCTACGTCAATAGGCCGATCTCGGTTGGCTAAACCAATTGCGGCGGCATTTCTTGATAACCATCGGCGTATCTCAAAGATGATGCCCTGCCCCATGGCAGTGGATCCTGCCGGTCATTCATTACTCGGCGAGGCGTAGTTAGTTGGCTGGATTATGGCTTCCGATGCGCCAAGGATTGAGATAAGTGTACGACTGGGTCGGCCATGATGTTGGCCGACGTCTCACTTGTCTCTTATTGTGACATTATGCGACATTGAACCTTGATTCTCACGATAGGCCGATGACATAGTAATACTACAGATAGTCTTGGCGATACAACCCCAGGACACTTCTGATAGGCCGACGGGCAGTCAGCGACAAAATTGACCTTTCACAGCATTATTTGCATGATGTGGCATGTGATCAAGTGCGAGAGCCGGCCGGGGGCCGTCTTACAGCGTCGTGTCAGATTTGAATTCAGGTGGCTTTCTTTACTATAATAGCGCCCGACGCAGAAAGGCCGATTGGTGATATCAATTCCAGACGATACTAATCAAAGTAATCATTGATTTGCACCATCTGCTCAATCCCTGTCTGTGTCTACTGTTTTAAAGCTACTGAACATTGACCACGATGAGTTCCGAGAACCAGCAGCCCCTTACCATCCCTGTCATTGACTTCTCGCCTTTGCGCAATCCCAACTGTTCCCGTCAAGATTTTGCCAAGACTGGTGATGAGATCTACAAGGCCTTCAAAGATATCGGTTTCGCATACATCAAGAACCATGTGGTACCCCAGGAAGTGGTAGATGAAGCCTTCTCATGGGTATGTCTCTCCATCCTTCAGCTTTGCGATATACAAAATTACTAAAATCATCATATCAGAGTAAGAAATTCTTTGCGCTCCCCCAGAGCGAGAAGGATAAAGTTCCTCACCCCGCCGAGGGATGGTACCACCGAGGCTACTCTGGCATCGGCCGCGAGAAGGTGACCCAGATGGTCTTCGACGACGAGGGCATCGCTATGGAGCGCAAAAAGCCTGACTTCAAGGAGTCATACGAGATGGGCATCGAGGACAAGCAGGCAAAGCTGCAGAACATTTGGCCCGAGAAGGAGGTGATCCCGGGCTTCCGGGAGTTTTTTATCCGCTTCTTCGACGAATGCTACGAGATGGAGCTCAAGATCCTCCGCGCCATCGCCATCGGCATGGGGCTGGATGATGACTTCTTCATCGACTATCACAGGAAGCGGAACAATCAGATCCGCCTCTTGCATTATCCCCCCGTCGAGGAGGAGCTGATGGCGACGGGCAAGGTTGACAGCATTGGCGCACACACGGACTTTGGGACCATCACTCTCCTCTTCCAGGATGAGGTTGGCGGCCTCGAGGTCGAGGACATTCACCAAAAGGGCACGTTCATCCAAGCGCCTTACATCCCGGGCACCATCGTTGTCAACATTGGTGATTTCCTCATGCGATGGAGCAACGATGAGCTGCGCTCGACCCTGCACCACGTACGCGCTCCGCCTGCAGAGGAGACGGAGGGGGGAAGCCTCGGATGACGCGCGAAAGGTATTCAATTCCGTATTTCGTCAGCGCGGATAACGAGAAGACGATTGACTGTGTTCCGGGCTGCTGGGGACCGGATCGGCCAAAGAAGTACGAGCCGGTCAATTGCATGGAGTATTTGGAGATGCGCCTAAATGCGACATATTAGATGCCTTCAAACACCAGAAATTTAGCAAATTGCCACGCGTATGGACTTAACGGACTACACGTGTGTATCATAGCAGATAATACTGTAGCTTGAACGTTTTGATAGCTTGATTTAGTGCACGAACATGAAATAAGCAATGGCATTGAGCCCGTAACAATGAAATATTCCCAATCAAATACAAGAGGAGCAACAAATCAACACGACTATTTGTTCCTTTCAGGAGTCCAGAGTCCAGATTCAAGCGACTAAATCTGCTGGCCACACCGAGCCTAGCCGTCGCCAGCCAAGAAGCCAAACCCCGCTGCTGAGGAAGCTTTTATAGAGGCTAGCCGTCATCGGCCTTCTTTTCACAAGCTGTGCATTTGATCGAGGAAAATCTGAGTCACTGGTGGATATCACAGCATGCAATTTGGGGGGGGTAAAAGTGGGTGAGCGGAACACAAACGACGAAGGTGATTGATTGACGCTCTGCTAACAGGAACACTCCACACAAGCTAATTATTTATTTCTCGTCGATGAGAGTTGGTCGCAGCAAAAAAAGTTAAAGCATTCTTTCAACTGAGTACCTAGCAACTATCGTCAGGCAATTATGGCTGACAAACAAACCATGAAAGCCGTCGTCTTTGATGGTCTTCGCAAAGTTTCCGTCCAGGATCGCCCAATTCCAAAGGGTTAGTAAAAATCCCTCCCCTCGACGTTCGCCACGCATTCCAGCCAGCCGAGAACTAAATTTCTTAAAAGTGCGGAATGGTCACGAAATTGTCGTGAAGGTTACAGCAACCGCGCTATGTGGCTCGTAAGTTCATCACTTCAATAGAATTGCGTCCATTGGCTCACTGGTCTGCGTACAAAGCGATCTTCATGTCTATCGTGGCTTAGAGCCTTCTCAGCCAGGGTATGTGATGGGGCATGAGTTTACTGGCATCGTCGTCGAAGCAGGCGAGGATATCAAGAACATCCAACTTGGTGACCAGGTTGTTGTCCCATTCACGATTTCTTGGTAAGTCAATCAATTCCTGGCTCGTCTTGGACTTACGCTGACCAAAACACGCACTTTCATTTAGCATGGAGTGCTTTTACTGTAAGCACGGGTGGACCTCACGATGTGAATCCTCTCTTCTGCTTGGGAGTCCCAACCTAGACGGTGCTCAAGCGGAATACGTCCGTGTGCCACATGCCGACGGCACGGCGATAAAAGCTCCAAGCGACGTCCCCAAGGAGACACTTGTTCTCATGGCTGACATCTTCCCGACTGGTTTCTTTGGCGCAAAGAATGCGTTCAAGCTGATGGACCAGATCGACTCCAAGGAGGCGACGGTCGTGGTCATGGGTTGCGGGCCGGTCGGTCTCTGCGCCATCATTTGTGCCCTTGAATATAAACCGAAGCAGATTATTGCCATTGACGGTGTTGACAGTCGCTTAGAAGTGGCCAAATCTCTTGGTGCTATACCGCTCAACTATACCAAAGAAGGCATCAACTTGTCACAATTTGTTTTGGAAGCAACCGAGGGCAGGGGCGCAGACGCAGTCATTGAAGTGGTGGGTGCGAAGCAAGCTCTCAGAACAGCATACGATATCATTCGACCTTGGGGCGTGATTAGCAGCATTGGAGTTCATAACTCAGAGGTAGGCGATGAAAACTCCCACCGACTACCATTACGGCATACTAACACTTTATCACAAAGGTTCCTTGGACCGCGACGGAGGCATACGAGTGAGTAGAAAATGCAACATCAGTGCCACGATTGCTACATTTACTAACAAGGCGGGATTTAGCAAAAACTTGAGAGTGCAAATGGGCAGATGTCCCGTCCGTGCAGTGTTCCCGGAAGCTCTCGACGTCTTAGCCAAGAACCACCAAAAGCTCAGGTATGTGACCTTTCAATGAACAGCAACAAGGTATTGAATGATAAAATGGATGAAAGCAAGCTGACACCACTGGTCAATGCAACTAGTTTTATGTTCGACAAGCTTATGCCTCTAACCCAGGCTGTTGAAGCATATGATCTCTTCGACAAGATGCAGGTCCAAAAGGTTATTTTTAAGCCAAATGAGTGACGGGTCTTGCGCACTCCAGTTTATATTTTATCATAGAACATTCGATCAATAAACCATAAGCAATTTCGAAACTAAGATCATTATAAGATCTAGGCCTATCTATCAAAGCTATGAGCAAATGTTTCCCTTCCTAAAGATTCCTTTCAGAGAAGTCTTATACGTATGAAGATGCAGAATCTACTCATCATCCCCAAAGAAGACTTTAATCGGCATCCAGTCATCCTGTACTACTTTGACACGAGTCGGGATCGCATTAATCTCAGCCATTTCAGCACCTGAAAGGTCCCAACCGTTGAGGTCAAAATTGGAGCTGATTCGTGAAGGAGTTACGCTCTTTGGAATAACACTTGTACCTCTCTGGAGGCCCCATTTCAACCTTGAATCATCGGTTAGCGTCTGAAATGAAGAGGGGGGATTATTTTTCACTTACAGAATCTGAGCCGACGATTTGCCCTTTGCTTTGGCAATCTTCTGGACCACCAAATTATCAGACAGGTTGGTATGTTTGTTGATAGGTGAGCTTGAATTTCCACCGAGGCATGAGTATGCCGTACAGTGAATACCTTTGGACTTGCAATAGTCCAGCAGCTTTGGTCTAGCAGGGTATTCTGATTTAGTAAATTGAAGGAGGGTGGAAAGCGTGCTAGGAGATCCTCACGATGGGTTGTATGGGTGCAACTGAAGAACAGAGTCAGGCAACGCACATTCAGATGATATGGGGGATCTCTTGAATAATACTGTCTCACCTCGAGTTGATTGATAGCGGGCACAACCTTGCATGCCGGGTCATTTAGAAGCTTCTCAAGGTGTTTGATCTGGAAGTTCGACACCCCGATATTCTTGACCTTACCACTTTCCAGCATCTTTTGCATCTCTTGCCTGGGAGCCAAGTTAGAACGCGATCAAAGTGCAGCTCCTAATGCCAATCTTACCATGTTTTGACATAGTCCCAGTCCGGCAAATGCTTCGAACTATCATTTGGATCCGTGGAGCAAGGAAAGTGAATTAGGAACAGGTCTATATAGTCAAGGCCAAGATCCTTCAGGGAGGTGTCAAGACCCTCGAAAGCACGGTGGTGCCAGGGATTGTCCAGCTTTGTCGTTACCCAAATGTCTTTCCGGGAAATTCCAGACATTCGAATACCCTCTCCTACTTCCTTCTCGTTCTGGTAGTTCAATGCTGTATCGATGTGGCGATAGCCGTGCTGCAGGGCGTAGCTGACGGCATCTCGAGTCTGACTATCAGCCGACTGCCAGGTGCCAAGCCCAACAGCAGGAATCGAATTCCCATTGTTGAGCTTGAAAGTTGAGGTGGACGGATTGCGAGAAGCCATCTTTCGGTTATCCCTGGCGGAAATGCTTGTACGATCTCATTTACAGTGATGACTAGGATAGATGCTGATGCGGCAGGGCCACTAGATAAGGGTTCCTATAAAGGCCTGGTGGTTTTAAGCACTAGATGAGAGTCTCTTAGATCGGCGTACTGGTCGATAACGATGTCGATGGAAATAAGCATCATTAGCCAAGATGCGGCGCAATCTAGATCTCGCGACACCTTCCCCGGACTTGCTTGGCCATGACTCGTCTGTCCTACCAGAAGATTGGGTTTCATTATCGGCCCTGCCCCGCGTCATGGGGCCCCACAGATTGTCTTCTCCTTCGTGATCGGCCTAGATTCTAAGTTGATCGGGCTAGTCACTGAGAGAGCCGAAGACCCCACAGCACATCTCATCTCCACCATCTCGCTTCGACAGAATTCCAGGCGACGGCTTGCATATGAACACAGTACCTTCCCGTCCAATCTCGTGAGGATTAAAGACAAGCAGCAGGTTCCGACCGAGTAGCGTCTCCATCAGGCGGGCTCTACAGTCAGCATCCCTTTGTCTCCATCCATCAAGATCTCATATGCACGAATTACTTGAGAAAATCCACAGCAGTATCCACATCGTCGTTTCGGTCCCATCAGCGACTGACCATGCCGTTCAATTGGGCAACCGCAAAGCGCAAGCTTGAGTGGTATGGCTTCTCCCAAGTCAATTGGACCCAGAATGCCTTGCTGATCTTGACTTTGAGAATAGCCCAACGGACGAGGATGCAAACTATCGCAACACTCAGTGGTGCAATCGAGATCTCATCCCCATCCCAAAAGACCGCCAGACCTATGGTCAATGGTCTTATGTTGGTGGGTTCTGCTCTTCCTCTTACCTCCAAAGACAAGTTCTTACTTGGATACTCTAGGTTACTGGACTGTTTCGGGATCATGCGTCTCAGCTTGGTCAACGGGAAGCACACTCTTGGAGTTTGGGCTTAGCCCACAGCAGGCCATCGGTGTCGTCGTACGTTTAAACACGAATCCATTTTACCACAGTGTCTCAAAATGCTAAAAATAGTTTTTCAATTGGGTAGATCGTGGGTGCTGTGATAACCGGCATTATTGCTGTTGCTTGTGGCTGGATGGGAGCTCATCACCACATTGGCTTTACTGTTTCAAGCCGTTTCTCTTGGGGCATGAGAGGCTCGTACTGTTAGTGTTTGTCCATGCCGACAAGACCGCATTCTCTACTAATCAAACTTCCCAGTCCCTGTCATCCTCCGAGTTTTCGTTTCATGTATTTGGTTCGGAATCCAAGCATTCTGGGGTGGACAAGCTACTCGCGTCTTGATTGGCGCCATCATTCCAGGTAGGCAAACATATAGGCCCCCAATCTGTTGCAGAAGTGTGGTTTTTGCTAATTTTTTATTCTAAGGCTTGGCTCACATGAAGAACTACTTTGCCGAAAGCTCTCATCTTGAGACGAAAGACTTCATCGGACTCGTCATCTGGATGTGTGGATTCGTCCCTTGCATTCTCATCAAACCCGAAAAGCTTCAAATCCCATTTGTGGTGTGCTTCATTCTGTTCTGCGGAACCTGTGTTGGACTTCTGTCTTGGTAGGGAGCGTCATTGTGTATGAAATCAACACGTGCCCAGCTGATATCTTCTCCAGGAGCGTATCTCAGGCCCATGGAGTTGGTTCAACTTTCTACCAGCCCGCATCTACGCCCAACGTTGGATGGGCTTTTGCATTTGGCATCACTTCGATCCTCGGCTCCTGGGGTGCCGGCACGCTCGGACAATCTGACTGGACTCGCTATGCCAAGACGAAGCACGCTCCCATCATGTCGCAGCTCATCGCATCTCCCATGACTATCACCGTGACGGCGATCTTCGGGATTATCGTCACCAGCGCTTCGCGGGATATCCTTGGTGGTAAAATTATCTGGAGTCCAATCGCTCTTCTCGCGGAAATCCAGGATCACTACGATTCAAGTTCTGGAGTGCGAGCCGCCGTCTTCTTTGCGAGTCTTGGTTTGGTGGCTTCGCAGATGTCGGTAAGTTAGTTCAGGCGTGTTTCAAATACGAAATGCTAAGTCGGTGCATAGATTTCAGTTGTGCTAAACTCCGTCTCTTGTGGAATGGACATGGCCGGATTGTGGCCGAAGTACATCAATATCCGCCGCGGCGGTTACATTATGGCCGTGATTGGCATTGCGGTTCAGTATGTTTTTGCATAAAGCTACAGTTATCAATGAATTTTCTAACCGGTTTACTTAGGCCCTGGCAACTCCTAACCACAGGGACCAAGTTCCTCCAGGTCTTGAGTGGATTTGGTGTTTTCATGGCCCCGGCGACGTAAGTTGTTCTTGACCTTCAATTGCTGATGCTGTTACTGAAACACATACTGACATTGCATCAGTGGAATTATGCTTGCAGACTATCTCATAGTTCGACGACAGAAACTTAAGCTGGACGACCTCTACGTAGGGGATTCTTCATCAATCTATTGGTTCCAAAAAGGCGTCAACTGGCGTGCGTTTGCTGTCTTCCTTCTCGGGATGTGGCCATTCCTACGTAAGTGAACACTGCAAGATCTAACGGCAAGATTATCTGCTGACATACGTACAGCGGGCCTAGTCGCCACCGTGAATGCCTACGAGGGAGGACAATACGAGAATTGGAAGAGACTCTACAACCTCACATTTATCGTCGGTATGATATGGAGCTTTTTCTTGTTCTGGGGAATCAGTGTGCTGTTTCCACTTCCGGGGCTGGGTCAAGACAGTCCGTTCACCGGCGATGATATTATCCTGGGAGTTGATCAAACTGATACAGTGAGTGAGATCAACGCAGAACGAGAGAAGGTGAACGCTGAAGTCTCGGCCGCTCAGGAGTTCAAGTAAAACTACTCTCTCGGGTGGCAATTTCTGAGCAACAGAAACTCTCAACATACTCTCCAACATGGTCTCTATACGATGAGTTTTGGTATCCATTGGACTTTGAACACTGAGCACAACCATGTGGATGGTATCATTTTTTGTTGCAATTAAAATCTCTTTGAATCCTTAATACAAATTTATAGACCTAAAGCCTGTTGCATGGTTTAATCAGAGACTTCCATCTCTTTCTCAAAACCTAGACTGTTTCCTTCCATTGCGAAACACTTCATACCGGGTTTCTAGCTCCCAATCTCCCCATTTCTTGTACTCGGAGACACTGACAAACTGGACTGAGAGCTTGTCCCTTTCCTTGGTGAGAGCACGCACTGCCCGCGTGAGAGGATCGCGCCCCGAGTAGCCACCTGGGTCTTGAAGCAGGAGTGTTTTCAACTTGGTGCCCCAACAAGGATGCTCCCGCAACTTATCAAGGGCCGATCCATTCAGCCCATTTTGTTGATACCCGCCACCTGTAGTGATCTCTACGTAAGAGATGTCGGGACAAAACTCAAATATAGCTTCAAGCGTGATGTCCTTGATGCCTGAGGTTCCCTGAAGCTGCATGCAACGAAGTTTAGGACATGACTTGACAAGACGAATCACAGCCTCGTTCGTGAGTTCGCGGGCCGAATTCCTAGCACCATAACTCACATCACCCGAAATCAAACGTAAAGTGCGTCAGATTTCGACATATATGAGGCCCAATTGAGATCAGTTTATTGGTATATTCACTACTTTGATATTCAGCATAATTCAGCATACATACGAGGTCGGCTGTGTGCGAGACCTTGGAGAGAAAAGAACTTACTCTTGCAGATTGAATCCAGTGCCAAAGCTCACCATCTTTGTCTTACGTCCAAGCCAATTTCGATGATGTGTTTCCCATTCCCGATTGTCTCGAAAGCCCGCTTCTTTCCGCCCCTCTTTCTGCGACCCATTCATTAGTAGTGCCCAGGTCTTGCATGCCGCATCAGCCCCTTTGACTACAGGCCCTGCCGGGGCCGCTGCACTTTCGCAAATCTCTTCTAATTCTCTGGTTCCGTCTGTTGCTGCGGCTTCAGGTGCTATATGCGCCTCATCGGCTCTTCCTTTAGTTGCTTGCGCTGGGGCCTCTACCGTCGATGTGGTATCGCGTTGGGCCGCAGCCGTTGCGCGCTCTGTTGGAATCCAAAATGATTCAATAGTCCTCTGACTCCAGTCCTTTTTGGTTCAACATGTTCGTGAGCTTTGAGCGGACTTGGAAGCGCCACTGCTGCTCCTAGTTTTTTACCCTGTGTCCGAATAGGCGGCATCTCTTATAAATCTTGATGATAAGATGATCGTTGTGGATGACTTAATGGTGCTAAAATCTAAGTCAGCCTGCCCCGACAGCTAATTGATGTGGGCACGAATTTCTCTAGGAGTGGGACAATGCAGTATTCTTGGCTGACTATGCCCGTGACCCGCTCTAGCTGCCTTGCACCAAGAAGTCTCTGGCTAATCTAGGAGTCTCGGGTACAGTAGTAGGGTAGTAGGGTATGTAGAACGAAGAATATACCTTATCTAAAATAAAATACGGGTAGATTGAGGTTGAGATGAAACGCGGGAGAAGGGGGCAGCTGGTCAATGTCGTGTTATTGACACTGGCGAATGGGGCTAGCTCCGGATGTTGATCCGGAGCGCGCTTCGGCTCAAGTCTCGCTTCATTAAACTCACCAGACATTTGGAGCGCGGCCGGACTCGCCATTTTAATGCCTGGACCTTGTTGTCTATGACCAATCATGGAAGTATCGAGTTGCACTGACAGTGATAGACTCATGCATATGCGTAAAGTATTATGTGACTTAGGTTCATAGCAAGCTTCTGGATTGGGCGCACATTACCACCATACCTTGCATAAGGCATAGGCAGTGTTCCGTTCCGAATCTACCTAGAGAATGACGAAAAAAAGCTGTCGCAAGTCTGGATAGAGCTTAATTAGGAGAATATCATGCTTGTGAAGTATGTTATACCGATCGCAGCGCATTATAGGTTGCGTTGCTGGTAGTTACGCCTCCGAAATCAAATTCACCCTTTGGGTTGTGGGATATAGGGTAACTACTTCCCCTTCTACCTGTGGAGAGGAAGTGTGCTCTGGGGTATGTGAATCACGTGGTTTAATTTGTGGGCTATGTAATGGTCATTGTCGCGCCTTCCGTGTCGATGCTCCTGAAGGCGTTGGCGACTCTGGACGGCCGAGCGGGCTTGGCCCTATCTGCACAGACTTCTCATCCTTCAATAAGTGTGTCGCACTATTCTCGCTGAGCGGCCGAGGACAATCAATGCCTCACTATCTCCTGGTGAGCAAGACCCGGAGCTCAGTCTTGTTGGTACCGCTCTTTGAACCCCGTGGTGCTCTCAGACAGCACTAATTAAGGGCGTCCCACTGCAGGTCAGAACAATGATTGACAGCGGCGAGCTCCCCATGCGAGACAGACTGATGTGGCATGGCGCGCGTTGGGTCTGCCGCGGTGTTCGGAGCTTGGCAATAGATTCCCCATCCCTGTTGCATCCACAACCACCGCGGGGCCAAGCACGTTCGCTCTGGTGTTGAGGTATGGGTTGGGAATACCGCATCGGACGCCGTGATCTCATTAATTCGCATTTCTATTCATATAATATTTTGCTGAGAGTCCAGTACACCATTTCTGAAGCACTATGCCCAGCTACTTCATTATGTGAGATATCTTCCCCCTCTACCCACGTTAACTTATTTGGTTGCAGACGGCTAACAATTTCTGTCCCCTCCCATAGAAGCTTTCGGTCGGATATTTAAGTCTATATTTTTCATACTGATATATCTTAGTAGCGAAGTTTCCATTTAGTGAGGAAGTAGCCGTGACTCGGGCGACGAATGACCGCGGTCCGCCTGGAGGACCCCCGATCCTGTTCATTTCGAAGCTTCATCGCAGCAAGTATGGCAGACGAAAAGCTCCCCAAGACGTCTAATGAGCCGATCCTCGGTCAAGGCCATCTAAATGATGATCTGTTATCCATTGCTAGACAGCTCACCGGAGCTTCCCAGTCCGTCAGTGCCGAACTGAAGGCCTATGATCCGCAACCTGGCAGCCAACTCGACCCCAAATCACCGACCTTTGATGCCCGCTCCTGGGTTAGAGCACTCATAAATCTGACTGAGGCTGATCCTGAGATGACCCCTCCACGATTTCTCGGTGTCGCCTTTCGAAATTTGAGTACTTATGGTTGGACAAACGGTACCGAGAGCCAGCCAACAG
Source organism: Clonostachys chloroleuca (assembly GCA_037952775.1). Classification (NCBI taxonomy): domain Eukaryota; kingdom Fungi; phylum Ascomycota; class Sordariomycetes; order Hypocreales; family Bionectriaceae; genus Clonostachys; species Clonostachys chloroleuca. Next base: position 36,593,162 of record JBANAY010000003.1, read on the forward strand.
TGACTAACATGGTACTGCGAGCATTGACAGCTGTGGGAAATATGCTTGGATTACATCAGAGACGCAGAAGGGTTGATATACTGCGAGATTTCGAGGGTATTGTCGAACAAGGAGAGCTTCTCCTGGTGCTTGGCCCTCCTGGATCTGGATGTTCAACTTTCTTGAAGACGCTGGCAACTGAGACGTCAGGATTCAAAGTCAGCCCTGATTCTAATTTAAACTACAGAGGCAAGTTGATACCTCCTGCTACGTTGGCCTCTGTCTACTACGCTTATTGTGGTCAATGGACTGACCAATTGGACGTCTCCGGCAGGCATTCATCCCGCCCATATAAAAAAGAGCCTCCGCGCCGACGTCTTATATAACGCCGAGGTCGACGCACATCTAGCCCATCTCACAGTCGGAGAAACCCTCACCTTCGCTGCACGATGTCGTTCCGCCCGCCACGCCCCGCAGGGCGTCACAAGAGAGCAAGTTGACAACACGCTACGCGACGTGATGATGGCAACCTTTGGCATCAGCCACACCTTCAACACTCGTGTCGGCGATGAGTTTGTACGGGGTGTCAGTGGTGGGGAGAGGAAGCGTGTCAGCATAGCTGAAGCTGCCCTCACAGGAGCCAAGTTTCAGTGCTGGGACAACAGTACTCGAGGTCTTGATAGTGCCAATGCTATCAACTTCTGTGAGAACTTGCGCTTGCAAGCTGATATGATGGGTATTGCTGCTGCCGTCGCGCTGTATCAAGCTCCTCAGTCCGCTTATGAGGTATGCAGATGCTCCTGCTAAACATTAGCTAGTGCTGCAGTTGCTAATCTAAGTCTGGCAGCAATTCGACCGCGTCGTCGTATTATACGAAGGACGGCAGATCTTTTTCGGTAGGATCGTAGAAGCCAAGGAATACTTTGAAAATCTAGGGTTCGAATGTATGTTCTCGGTCTCCTTTCGCACCGAACCAGATGCTAGCTACCACGGACTGATATAGATGCTTCCGTTTAGGTCCCAATCGACAAACGACGCCGGACTTCCTGACCTCCATGACAAGCCCAGGAGAGAGGCATTCAAAGCCCGGGTTTGAAAATCGAGTCCCTCGAAGCCCCGATGAGTTTGCCGCTCGATGGCGCGAGAGTGAGCACCGAAGGCGGTTGATAGACGAGCTTAACGCATACGAGAAGAAGCACCCGTCCGAAAAACGGCTGGAAGAGTTCAACAACTCGAGGCGGGCGGAGCAGGCAAAGAGTCAGCGACTTCGGTCCCCTTACACCATCTCGTATTATCAGCAGGTGCGGTTGACGCTGTGGAGAGGATACGTACGCTTGAAAGCGGATCCGACATTCACAGTTGCTAATCTGCTTTTCAACACGATTATCGCCTTGCTCCTTGGTAGCATGAATTACGGCATGAAGGATGATACCTCGTCGCTGTACTACAGAGGATCGGTTGTCTTCTTTGCCATTTTGTTCAATGCCTTCGCCAGCCAGTTGGAGGTAAGCACTAACATGTTTCGTGACTTTACAGTTGGATGCTAATTCTAATACAACCCCTAGGTTCTGACCGTCTATATCGAGCGACCCGTGGTTGAGAAGCATAACAAGTATGCCTTCTACCACCAATCAACCCAGGCGATTGCGAGCTATCTGACCGACCTTCCGTACAAAACTGTCAACATGTTCATCTTTAATGCGATCATCTACTTCCTCGCCCATCTGCGCCCCGGTGTTGGTCACTTCTTCTTCTTCTGCTTGACGACATTTTTGCTCACCCTTGTCATATCCTCTCTGTATCGGTGGTTGGCAAATATCACAAGGACAGCATACCAGGCAATGGTACCCAGCGCAATCTTGAGTTTCGCATTCATGATCTACACAGGGTATACGATTCCTACAAACTATATACCTAAGTGGTCCCGATGGATCAATTACATCAACCCCTTTGCATATGCTTTTGAGTCTCTTATGGTCAATGAATTTCACAACAGGCAATTTCCATGTGCCCAGATCATCCCACAAGGACCCGCATATGATGGCATTCCTATCGAGTCCCAGGTTTGTTCATCCGTGGGCGCTCTCCCTGGCTCAACAACCGTCGATGGAGACAGGTACATTGGGCTGACCTACGAGTACTACAACACACACAAGTGGAGGTGAGTGCGTTCATTGGCTGCATAGCTTTATATGATAGGCTCTAATGATACCAACTAGAAACATTGGGATTCTATGCGCCTTCTGGTGCTTCTTCTCTACCATCTACATCGTGGCTGCCGAGTTCGCCAAGCCCCCGAAGAGCAAAGGCGAGGTCCTAGTCTTCCCTTCGGGTAAAATGCCTAACCAACCGGGTAAGAAAGGCGCCAAGGACATCGAGTTGCAGCCTCCCCTCCTGGATGTCAGTGTCGAAAAACAACAGGATAGCTCCTCAAACGTGCATGTCAGTTTGGCCACTGATACAGCCGTATTCCACTGGGAAGATCTCTGCTACGATATTCAGGTTAAGAAGGAAAATCACCGTATCCTGGATCATGTTGATGGCTGGGTCAAGCCAGGAACTGCCACTGCACTGATGGTATGAGCCGAAGTCAACCCCTGCTGAAAAGACTTACTGACTTTGATTTTCCAGGGTGTTTCGGGAGCTGGCAAGACTACGCTACTAGATACCCTCGCCAATAGAGTCACAATGGGTGTGGTAACCGGTGACACACTAATCAATGGCGACCCAACAGATAATTCCTTCCAACATCGTGTTGGCTACGTTCAACAACAGGATTTACATCTGAATACCTCCACAGTCAGAGAAGCTCTCGAGTTCTGCGCCCTCCTTCGTCAATCCGTCGAGATAACAAAGAAGGAAAAGCTAGCATATGTTGATCAGGTAATTGAAATGCTTGAGATGCAAACCTTTGCAGATGCTGTTGTGGGTGTTCCTGGGGAAGGTCTCAATGTTGAACAAAGAAAGCGTCTCACTATCGGTGTCGAATTGGCAGCCCGGCCTCAACTTTTACTCTTCCTTGACGAGCCAACGTCCGGCTTAGACTCACAGACCTCGTGGGCTATCTGCCAGTTGATCAAGAAGCTTACCCGGAATGGCCAAGCGGTACTCTGCACAATCCATCAGCCCTCGGCCATGCTGTTCGATCAGTTCGATAGATTGCTATTGCTCGCACCAGGCGGCAAAACGGTGTATTTTGGAGGTAACCCCGATGAGCTCCATTGACCAAAAGACGCCATATGAACTTCTACTAATGTGTATCAGAACTTGGAAATAAATCAAGAAAGTTCATTGATTATTTTGAACGAAATGGCGCTCAGAAGTGCCCCGTCGAAGGTAATCAAGCGGAGTGGATGCTGGAAGTCATTAAGCCCCCTTGGATGGAAGCGACGGTATCGGCTGGCACAATACGTGGCGGGCTTCCCCTGAGTACCAGGATGTCAAAGCCGAGCTGGCTCGACTGCGAGGCCTCGCGAGCGCCGACGAGGAAACAGCCCTTCAGAGAACCGGTGAAGCGTCCCAGCATCGAGAATTTGTGGCCTCATTCTGGACTCAGATGCTGCTCGTCATTGATCGTACATGGAAGCACTTTTGGCGCTCGCCTGTGTACATATGGTCCAAGACCATCCTTGTCGTCGTTTCGGTAAGACTACACGCTCCGGCCTCTTGATCGTCTGACTGATTTGTTCATGCCTCTAGTCGATCTTCATTGGATTCAGTTTCGTCGCGGAGAATACCATTCAGGGCTTGCACAACCAACTCTACGCCATCTTTATGTTTCTTATCATGTTCCAGAACATCAACGAGCAGATAATGCCCATGTTCGAGCCGCAGCGGGCCTTGTTCGAAGTCCGCGAAAGGCCTTCAAAAATTTACAAATGGACAGGTGGGTGCCTTTGGATCATATTAATCATGAGCGACCACTGATATTCAAGGCTCAGTTTTCCTCCTCACAAATATCCTAGTTGAGGCTTGCTGGAATACATTCATGGCTGTCGCGGCCTACTTTTGCTGGTACTACCCCGTGGGATTTTACATCAACACCACAGCCGAAAGCACCGCCCTGCGCGGATTCCAGGTCTTCTTGTTTCTCTGGATGTTCATGCTGTTTACAAGTACCTTCTCGCACTTTGCGATCACTTGGATGCCCACTGCCGAAGTGGCAGGCGTCCTCGCTGCACTATTTGGATTTTCTCCTTGGTTTTCTGCGGGTAAGTAGCCCCCCCATGGCGAGATATATCAAGATCTAGTGGATCAGTAAACACCAAAACTCATTTCAGAACCCATTCTAACTTCTGCCTTAGCGTCGCGATCCCGCCCGTGGACTTCCCCAACTTCTGGAGGTGGATGTTCCCTGTTTCCCCTGCCACCTACCTGGTCGGAGGCGTCATGTCCGCAGCCATCGCCGGCGCAAACGTCACATGCTCTGCAGCGGAAATACTTCAGCTGATCCCACCGGCCAGCTTGACTTGCGGTGCATTCTTGTTAGAGTTTGCTGATGCCGCTGGTGGGCTCCTGCTGAATCCAGAATCGACAGATGAGTGCAGGTACTGCCCCCTCAGGACAACCGACCAGTTTCTGTCCCGGTTCGAGATCTATATCAATGATAGCTGGAGGAACTTTGGTTTGTTGTGGGTTTATATTCTCTTCAATGTTGGATGTGCAATGGGGCTGTACTGGCTTTCAGGATGCCGAAGGGAAAGGGGGTTAAACGTGCGAACAAGAAGGAAGTTGTCGATAATTAACCTAACATGTAGTCGATGGGTTTATTTCTGTCTGTTAGACTTGATAATCATGACATTCTCGGATGAAGGAGGGAAGATGCAGAACGATAGACCGGCAATTGCGCTTCATCGAGGATGTAGATACATTTTCACGAGAGTTGGATGAAGGATATTGTGAAATTTCGGGAGGTAGTTATTTGAACTAAACCAAAAAAAAAAAAAAAAAAAAAACTCAATCCTCTATGGTCTGTGGATAATCAAGGTGCTTTCAGAGGTTCCAGGCATTCACATGTACCATTGTTGATAGACATGCATGGGATCGCCACACAACATCACCCACGATGATCCGCCAGGGGCTCTACCTACCGCAAGTACAGGCACCCGACTTTCCACCTGCGACCTGGAAATAAAAGAAATTCAAAAATTCCAATCCAAAGCTTTTCGCGAAACCAATTATTCGCAGTGTGGCTCATGTCCGATGACCTCAGCAAGCGACTCGTCCAACACGGGAATGACAGCAAGACTATGAGTCAAAGCTATTAGCACAATATCAAGGAGCAAGATATTTATCGACCAACTTACTAGGCATGGATATGGGTGTAGTCAGCCTGCCACCATCCGTCATCGCGCTTCCAGCACTGCCAGTTGTGGACGATGGCTCCACGTTTCCGCAGGGCTCGTAGGAAGCACTGCCCGTACTCCTCCTCGCAGTATCCCTTGAACTGCCAGCTCATTCGGGGGAAGGCAGGCCAATGATTGGACTCGAGGCACTGGAATTCAGGCTTGGGAGGCTTTTCTATGGGGTGGTCCTCCAAAAAATCCGTTACGAAGAGGCTCTTGTCCTTCCACGAATTATTGGGGATTCTGGAAGCTGTACGGAAAACAGAGCTGTTCATGGTGATGTTGCTTGCCTCCGGGTCATCTATCCAGACGAACCCCATTATGGGATCTTCGAGTTCTTCGTGCATCTTCTTCCTTTCGCTCTCGCTGTGCTTGGTGGTATTGCTGCTGTTGCTGTTGGTGCTGCTGTTGGTACTGTTGGTGCTATTAGTGCTATTGGTGCTATTTGTGCTGTTGACGCTCTTGACACTCTTGATGTCGTTGGTGCTATTTGTGCTGGTCCTGCTGTTGCTGTTGTTGATGCTCTCGATGGTGTTGGTACTGTTGCTGAACTTGAAGATCGAGGTGTTATTGTTGTTCAAGGTGCTATCGCTGTTCTCGGTGCTCAAGCTGCTCTTGCTGGCGTCCGTTGACGTCGGCATGCCAGCGGCAATGCCTGCAACCACCAATGCGGAGGCGAAAATGCGACGGGCCCTCATGGTGTGTCAAACAGCAGGTATCAGTGTTTTGAACTTGGGACGATTTTCTTGACTGGTATTGATATTGCTCTCTGAGAATCTTTTGCCTGGGAAAGAGCAGCGAGGGCCAATATATATACTCTCCGTCAGCTGCCATAGAGACTGGTGGCTTATCTTGAGTGTGAAAGATTTTTCACCATGTGACACAGCTTTCTTTTTGGTTCGTTGAATCTTATAGCTGGATCCAAGCAGAGTAAAGAAGTGTAAAATTCTATACTCGAACTCTCATCCGTGAGGCTGGCGGCTAAGTTGCTACGTGAAGTGTCAAGCGCTGGCTGTTGGCCTTTGTATCGTGAGAGAAACCACCGATTGGTCGATCATGAGGCAGATTTTCACCTTTCTTGAAATTCTGCCAGGCAATAGTAAATCACCACCTCGAAGTGAAACTTTATGGGCAAGCATTCAGCCACCAATCCACCCCTGCTTGTTTTTACTCAGGGACCAATTTAAATTTGACCGTACGAATTTTATTTTTCATGCCTCATGTTGTAACAACACATCAGTATTCATGTTGAGCTTGACCTTACAACACCGGCTTCCCGACAGTAGCCGTGGTGTTTCACTTCACAAGCATATCAAAATCGTTCTCCATAAAGTTGACACAGCTACGATTCCAGATAAAAAGCTCTTGCCAAGGCGATTGCGTGCTTTTACTTTACGGTCTGTGAGAAGCTATTCTCGTACATGGGTATTCAAATTCAAATGATACATAGCCACCATCTGATCAGATTTTAGATCTGGCTTGGACGCCACAATTCCCATTCTGAATTGAAGTACGTCCGCCCTGGTTGGTCCCTCCGAGAAGAATGAAGAGGTGAAGTTGAGGGAGAATGCATACTAAAGAAAAGCTAGTTCAGGTCACACCACAAAAGCATTAACTCTTTCATCATGGGATTCTCGAAACATCTAAAGCGTGTAGGGATCAAAAAGCTTGATCAAGCCAGAGGCACCGATGGGGCAAAGTCCAGCAAGCATGCTTTCGAGCGCTCGCCCGGTTACAGTCGACGTGATGCGCCGCGCATTCATCAGACAGAAGCTCGCAGAAAATTTCATCATTTGCTTATCGAATTGAACCGAGGTCGCCTTAAGCCACCGAGAGAGTCCTCCAAAATAGTTAATTGATCTCGAGGTGTTCTATCTGGTACGTCAGCAGCCGTATGATGCCCCTCCTGCTAAAAACTTACTTTCAATGACAATTTTTACCGCGTTGCTCCGCCTCAGAAACGGAGTCTTTTCGCTGATTTACCATCGCTTCGATGGCCTTAGGATCGGAAACATTGATAAATGTGTTCGCAGGCGTAACAAGAGCCCAGACGGGGCCTAGCTTCACATGTGTGTCGCCTTTGTCGTAGAATTGCCATCCTGGGCGGGTGAACCGAATATATGTCGGGATGGATGACCAGGGGCGATTATAAGAATCGATGAAGTCCCAAACGTAGCCTTGGACGAGCATCCAGAAGAAGTTCCTGTGGTCGATGGGGATCCAAACAACAGGTACGCCCATGGACCGACATTTTGCGATATTGCGCCACAGGCTAATGAGGTTCCATGCGATGTAGAGCAAGGGCGAGAACAGCAGTAGCTGGAGCCACATCGCACGGTCTGGAATTTGAATCGGCTGCAACGTCGCGGCGTCCAAAATAGCTGAATTCATGGTGTGGCTGAGCTTTCGACGTGATATGAAGGAATTTGAGGCCAGATGAAGCAGATTGCGACCATCTCTGGCTGACATTATGCTGAGCCTCTGTAATTTATAACCCGCGGTGCGGTGGCAATGGCCTCCAACGTCACATGGGCCAACAATAAGCACGGGTGCGCCCGTCATCATCATGCTATCGTCACCACCAATGATAATGTTGTCTACACGCAAGCTAGATCCCGCTATTACAATTCTGCGTAGATCCTGCGATGCCTGTGAGAGAGGCCCTTGCCGCTTTATGCAACGGAAGCTTACAGGAGCCACAATTCTATTGTCAGTGGGCCCAGATGGTATTCTTGCTCATTCTACGCTTATGCGTCGTTGATTTCCTTAAAGCAGCAGCTGTTTTAGGTCGAACTCGGATGAGGAGCGTCAGTGAGACAATCCTGGAGTAGCCAATCATAGCACTTGATTTACGGGAAGCTGTAATGGGTAGCCGTCGTCATCATCAATGCGATCCCAGCATGCCACGGGAGGCTTACAGTACACAAATTATGCATCACCAAATTAAAGCTTATTGTTCCTTAAGATCCATTATTAACCGACATGTCCGATTGTGACATGATGGCTGCTCTGCAGTCAGTGCGGTGAAGACTTTAACTTCAACTCGATGACAAGTTCCTACTGTAGCACCATGGCGACACTCGACTACAATAATCAACCACAAGACTGTCTCCTCTGAAGTCCATTCCATGTAGATAAAACAGGCCAGATGCACGCATTCTAATAACTTATGCTGCCTCAGCCTGCAGATCTAAACACGGGAGCTTCAGAGAGAAAACTACCAACAGTCCGCATAGCGGTTGTTGTATAGGGACGAGTACATGTAGGTAGCTCTAAAGAAGAACAGCCACTGGCTGAATATTTGGGGAAGTATTTGCGAATGCTTCTTAGTGCATATTGACATTCAATAGACCTAAGCATATTGGTATATGAGATATCGGGAATGATATTGTCCTTTTCGTGAACGGTGACGAGTATGAACGTCATGATGTCGAGAAGATGATCTAGAATCCCCAGTTGGCTTTCCCACGGCGGCGCACATCGTTTATGGAAAGACTCGGCGAATATCAAGAGGCAGAGGATGAAGCAAGAACAGGATGCAGAGGTTGAGATACCACTGAGAGACATATGCTCTGTGGCCTAGCACTTAATGATTGATCTAATAGACTTGATTTTATGTGTGCTCACCTCTCACATACTTTTCCTCCAACGCGCTCGTCTAGTTTCCAAGCTGACCTTGAAGACCATATAGTATGGTCAAGCCTAGGACCCCAATTTGATCTCCTACCATTTGGCACTAGAAGGACCGCCGATTCGCTCTCACTATCCACCTGAACAGTCTGGCGGCTGCCCATGGTGCTGATGATACTCAACGGCAAGAGTTTGAGTGGCAGGAGAGCAGCTCGCGGGAGGTGTAGAGCCTCGGCGGCAAAGACTCTTGCTCGAGGCTTGTTGATCTCGCCAATGTGGACGAAACACTGGTAATCTGTATACCCAACGGCCATAGTTTGACTAAATTCCTGCGCTTCTCTTGCAGAGGCAAGGGATGATCTGGGTCCCACGATAGTCTCACGTGGGAGGTGATGGCTATTATTATTGGCCTTCCCCCTGGGAGCGAATGAACCAGGTACTTCGGCGTATGAATTAATTCCGATTAACATCTTCACGCTTATTGAAATACGTGATGAGCAATTGCTCTGCCCGTAACTCCGAATTCGAGATCACGTCGTCACAGGGTAAAAATGAATCACAGAGCCAAAGCAGCGGCTTCTACCAGTCAGCTTACACAACGATCTCATTGATTTTCACAAGCTGTTTTCAATAAAAGGGCCGTGTTGTGGTCCTATCATATAGCCATATCGCCGACAGAAACAAACATTGAATGTATACTTTCCCCATGGAGAGCCGAATACCGATAACGGGCCTTCAGTAGAAGGACGAGTCGACCGAAACCCAACACGATACATCCAAGAAATAGCAAAGCCTAGCAAAGCCTTTAATCACAGTATGCTGAAGTCCGATAGCTGATCCTTACTTATTTCATATGGTCGTCATCAAGCCAAGCGCTTGGCGTCTGTGACATGGACCTTGGACCTTGAGGCTTTGGCAATGTCACTCCGCGATTTAGAAGCCATCAAACCCGCTGCCAGGGACTGGGTTGCAGTAATTTTCGATAGGGCTGTGACATCTCGAGGTTTCATCTGACTGGCCCACTTACGAACTGAATCATGGGGGGTGAGCCAGACTGTCGGGTTCGGATCAATCTTGGCATGACGAAATAGGTTCTTGATGTAAGGTGTTCGTCATGCTACACATTTTCTCGGTGGAACGAATAATTAATGCCAATATCCCCAGCTCATATTTCCTCCATATATAACGCGGGACTGATTGCAAACTTGGGAGTTTGAACAGCTATTGGACACGGCGAGTAATGATGTTACCCACCAAGCCACGATCATGTGATGCGAATCTGAGAATAACGAACATGTCTCACTCGCTACAATATTGGCTTTCTCTGGGCGTTTTATTCAGCTATAAAAGAGATTTTCCGTCAACGTGCTTCGTATCCGATTAAATATTCCCGCATCGTTCAGTGGGCTATCAATGAGCGACGAGTTACTTCATATGTCGTGTGTGTATAAGCGCTTTGGTGCCAACATCGCCTTGACATGACAGCTCCAGCTTGATGAATGCAGGCTTATGATCACTGAGGTATGTATCAGACTTGCAATTCTATAAGGCGAGGTGAGCTATGTGCTCGTGGACCGGAGACCTCGGCCGCATATGTTAGTTAAGCTAGATGGAAGCAGTTATTCAACGAGAGGAGGTCCTAATTTGGAGACGGACGCGGCCTTCATTCACATCTACGGGGACATCCCCGACTATCTCTATAAGAGCATAAATGTTGATTATCTATAAGCTAACTTATAATATTACACACGTAAAGCTTCCAGATGGCTACGGACATACTCATAACTACCAGACCTAGCATCATCGGTAATGAGCCGAGTAGATTCAGCCCCAAACTCCAACAACTGCTTGTTCTCCTTCCATTGCGGCCAGGAGGTCAAGTACCCGGTCGCATCCTCGTAATCATTGGGGTCCAGAGAACCCACAAAGGAGATGTACAGGGCCTTGAGAGCCGTGCTAACGTCGTCAGTCTTGTAGAAGAGACGAGGCATGTCGGTGCTGTGATAGGTTCCCAGGATCGGGGTACCGCTTGTATATGTGGACTGGTACGACCACGCGGGGACGGTGTCGGGGAGTGTCTCGAGGAGAAGGCGGGACATGAAGGTGAATTCATAGTCACCCAGAATAGCGGCGAGGCGCTTGAACTCTGGATAGGCAGTGATGGTGGTACCGATACCGCCGGGGCTGTCGGGGTTGCTGGGGTAGGTGGCGACAAGAGCTGCGACCTCCTCGGTTGTGGCGCTCTGGAAGAAGACCTCCTTGAGGTAGGCGATTAGGGATTCCTCGGTTTCGAGGTCCTGGAAGAGAGAGAATACGGTTCCCTGCAGTGTGTGTTAGCCGGCCTATCCTGATGGACTACGCAATCTTATGAAGGGCTTCCTCACCTCATTTTCCTGGTTGCCGATGATCAATGGGACTTTGGCATACTTCCCACTCTGGGCGAGGGCTTCCGGACTGGCAGTAAGGACCTTGCCATCTGGTCGGGGAGCGAAGTTGAACGCCAGGGAACTATAAGTCAAGTATGTTGGAACACTGTTCGATGCATTCAAGAACGTCTCGTAGTCAACTCCACGAAGACACTCGAGCTTCGATGAGTCGCTACCACATCCAGCAGCTTCAGCCACCGTGTTGAAAATATCCTGGGCCTTGGTTCCATCAATGGGCTGGGTGGGAGTCAGACTGCCGCTGTTCATGATGACAGCCCGGAACAAGGGTCGGCCGTTGTAGGTGTTGTCACCATCATAGAGTGCAAGCTGATCAAAGACACTCATGGCACCGGCGCTCTCGCCCCAGATGGTTACGGCATCAGGGTCACCGCCGAAGGCAGCAATGTTGTCTGCCACCCACTCCAGGCCCATACGCTGGTCGAGGAGACCCAGGTTGGAGGCTCCATCTGCCAGAACTTCGCTTCCTCCAAGGAATCCAAAGGCTCCAACTCGGTAGTTGACGGTAACGAGGATCATCGGCTTGCCCTGGGCCACGGATTGGTGGATGAGCACCGCTCCGTCGTACGCCTGCGAGCTGCCCATTTCGAAACCTCCACCGTAGATCCAAAACAGGACAGGGAGCTTCTCATCGGCGGCTGTGCCCTCCGGTCGCATGACTGAGATGGTCAGGCAGTCCTCGGTCTCGTCACCCAGCGATGTACCAAAAAACAGAGTCTCTTGGACGTCAGGCAATAAAAGCACCTCGATCAAGAGTGGTGTAATCTCATAGCCAGTCATCTGAGGGCACGCAGGGCCAACACCAGTGGCCTGGATCGAGCCGAAGCTCTCGAGGCGCACCGGGGGCTTCAGTCGCAGAGATCCAGTCGGGGGCTTGGCATAGGGAATGCCACGGTAGTACTCGACGCCGCCATCTACGGTACCTGTCACCGTACCGGTAGAGAGGGTGACAATGGGAGTAGCCACGGCGCTGGAGCTCGGTGTTGGTGCGCTCGCGGCACTGGAGCTTGGTGAAGCAACGGTGCTGAAGCCTGGTGTGGCCGCAGCACTTGAGCTGGAGGAGCAGGCAGCTCCAACGGAGCTGATCAGCGTGGCCGCGAGAGTGAGTACGGCCTTCATCATTACTAGGAAGATTAGAGGTTAATAAGGATAGAATGGCTAGCAGTGGGCTAGAGCCGGCTTCCGTCGAGGGTCGGATCACTTTACGTATGATATAGCGACCATTGTACGGACCTCGCTAAGATGACTGTCTAATTTAACAGCTAATCAATAGTCTACTTTCGACAGATAGATTGCACATATACGAATTCAGTGTCTGATCCAAGAGCTAGTTAACAACCCAGTTGCAACTAATCGCACATATACAAAGATGCTATCCAATTTAATAGCAGATTAACAGTCGGTTCCGACAGCCAGATCGTGCACACATAATTAGGCCGCCCAATAGAGTAGCTGATCAACAGCGATGGCTAGACCCGGCCTACAGGAAGCATCTGTTGAGCAGATACGCGGCTGATGCAACACCGTCGTAGGAATGCCCGACCCTTCCCGACCGGGAGTTATGCCCCGACCCCTTTTCGGCGTAGAACTCGAGCGTCGCAGCACCTGCAGGCTGACGGCCCGGTGACCTGATAGGTAATTTGCCCCCTCCGCTTCAAGCGAGCCACAGGCCAAGAAATTGCTAACAAGACCCCTCTCCACTCTGTTCTACCGTTGGTCGTTGCGAAGTTCCAGCATTGACTGCAAAAGGGTAGCATCCGGCAGCGTTTCTCTTCTCGCGTGGCTTTTCCCACGCGACTCTCATTCCCCCATCATTCATCTGTTTTTGTTTTGCTTGGCACAAGACTGTTCATCATGGCTGGCCCACAAGAACATCCGACCGTTTCTCGCCAGCCACTCAATGCATTGTTCCATCTGCTCTATGCTATTACCATTATCGTACGCCTTCCGCTTTGGCTGATTGTTGCCCTACTTGCACGTCAAAATCCAAAGTGGTCGGTGAAACAGGCTCTTTCTCGCCCTATCGCCAAGGCTATCATCGACTTGGAAGCTCGCATCGGCATCACGGAAAAGATCTCGCTCGAGCCGGGTAGTGAAGGAGACCGCTTCCAGGTAATCCAGCCGCATTCACTAGATCTGTACAAAGGACCCCTATCATCTCCCAACGTTAGCCCCGAGGCAGTGGGTGCCACTTGGTTCCCGCAAGCCCCAGGCAAAGACATCAACTCAAAGACAGTTGCACTTTATATCCATGGGGGCGGGTTTGTCATGCACAATGGCAGAAACAAGGAATGTAGCCACGCATGCAGGGCCTTGATAGGAAACGGGGATACTGGTATCGATGCTGTGGTCTCGCTGCAGTATCGTCTATCTGGCTATGCTGGCCAGTACCCTTTTCCTGCTGCATTTCAAGACTGCCTGACAGCGTACCTTTATCTTATCAATACACTTGGAGTTCCCGCTCAGCAGGTTGTGCTATGTGGCGATAGTGCTGGCGGCAACCTTATCATCTCCCTGCTACGGTATATCCAAGAATTTAGCGATCTGGGTATTCCAACTCCTAAATGTGCCGCTCTGTTCTCACCCTGGGTCTCACCATTAGATTATGATATGAGCAACAACCCCCGAGATAATACTGATTATGTCCCTTCCTCATTCTTGGAATGGGGAGTTGTGACATACACAGCTGGCTTATCAGATGTATCGTCTAATCCATACATTGTACCTACTGGCCACGCGTTCGCCACGCCAGTGCCATTTTTTGTCAACACCGGCACGTCTGAGATTTTTCTCGATGATGTTCTGAAATGGGTCGATGAAATGCAGGCTGTTGCAGGTAATCACATTGAGTTGCATCTAGAAGACTCAGGGGTACACGACACCTTCTTAGCTGGCACCTTGATCGGCTTTGAAAAAAGTGCACAAGATGCCATCGATCAGATGGGGCCTTTTGTCCGCAAATTCTGATCAGCCCGTGGTTGCCTGCGTTTTCAGGTTTATATGTGTTGCTGTGAGAAACCTAGCGATCGATATCGTCGCTTACTGATGAGGCGATGTTTCTTGAAACTGCTGCAGCCGATTCTCACTAATAATAGCCTTAAAGCTCATTATAAAACTATAGATATACATTAAAATTCGGTTAATAAATAATAAGATGATCTAATCTTAAGTTTTATAAATTTCTTTTAGTTTAAACATGACTGTTTCAAACGGAGGCGTTGTAGCTTATTGAGGCGGGCTGGGCACCGTGGCCTGGTCACAGTTTTTTTGTCACTGATCTATAGAGTAGGTAGGATTATTACATTATATTCAGGATATATCCTTCAGGGGCTCCTCTTGAAGTATCTATATACATGTAGTAGGATGTTGTGAATCTAGTGCTTATGCAAATAATTATTAGACCGACCCTACTATTATTTCGATGATTCCAAGTCCTAGTCACTTCATGCTGCGAAGAGGCTTAGGGTGTAAGCTTGTCAGTGATCCAAAGATAGCGGGCACTCCAGGCCCTTTGGGAAACACGAGCAGTCGGCACCATCACGTCGGAGCCGTGGAACGCCCCAGCACTGACGTGGGACTCGACCAAGTTACCAGCCTCCCACAAGGCCTGAGTAAATTTAGCAACGGGCGATCTGAATAGCTCAGCACTTCCGGTGTCGATGAAAACGGGAGGAAGGTTGGCGAGGTTCTTGGCTCGTGCTGGCACATAGTATGGGTTCTTGGCCTTGTCGCCGGGCTTGTCACCGAGGTAGGCCTTCCATGCCATTTGATCAGTCTCAGCGGACCAGGCTGGCGCAGCATTGCCGCTGAAAATGGCTTGCTCCGACGCCGCAATGCTGTTGTCGAGCATGGGATAGTGCAGCATGAGTCCCTTGAGTGTGAGCTTGTCGGTTGGCTTGCGATCACGCACCATCATCCCAAGAGCGGCAGCCAGACCGCCGCCAGAACTTGATCCCCAAACCAATGCCTTGCTAGGGTCTAGGCCCAAAGACTGCGCATTATTCGCAGCCCAGACAAGCCCGGCGTAGACATCCTCGATAGCAGCCGGGGCGGGATGTTCTGGAGCAAGACGGTACTCGGCCGTGACAATAACTAAGCCGAGACTATGCGCGAGCTCAAAGCCAGCGGCAATCAGGTAGAAGCGGTTTCCGAGAATCAGACCACCCCCGTGGATATAGTAGACCCATGGGCGCGAAGAACCTGCCGGAATATTGTCGGGAGTTATGACTGAAACCGTCATGTTGTATCCCTGGTAACTGGGAACGGCATGCTCAACGTGAGTGAACGGCTGGCCGCCTAGCACTGTTTCGGCGTTGTACTCGGCAGTCTCTTGTTGTCTGATAGCTGGGATCATATCAAGAGTCAAAATGGCTGGCAGGGGATACTCGGCCAGAGCTGGGGCAACTTCTTCATCGTACACTGGTGCAGCCGCTGCCCGTGGGGAGACAGCGGGGGAGGAAGAGACGGTGGCAGCCAGAAGGCTTAGTGCCGCGACAGCTTTGGTAGAGAACAGCATCTTAAAGGGAGCACCTCAACACAAATGACTGTATAAGGGTTGAAAGATAATCAGAGTGGAACTGAGAGAGAAATATGTCGTGCAGGTTATTCTAGAACTTATATGGAGGGTCGGAATGCCGACAACCGGTTAAGCGATCTGGACGTCTGCCACGTGCACTACGGCCCCCTACATCTATGACCCCCATGCTATATCACATATTTCCGTTCCCTGGTTGGCAATAATCAAATTATTCGAAGTGGCAAAGCCTGCGTTTTGCAAATCTGACCTGCATAGTATTTGCTTGAGGGTTACGCTACCGAACTACCAGGTCTGACTAGTCAACCACCTCTCCAGGCGCTACGGCCATGCTTCCAGGGGGCCTCAGAGCGCTATATTAATGAAATGCTTTTGCCTATAAGCACTATCCTTCATAGAATTTAATTCCTTCTCTACCGCTATGTAGCCTTTTCCGAAAGTGACCGTCACGCGCGCAGAAGTGGCTGACTACGTGTAGCAACAGGGTGGTGGGAAGAATCGGATGAGAGTTGGAGGACAAAGTAAGAACAGCAATTAAAGATGCCAGGCCCGACATCTCAACACGATGAATAGGTGGTTCGATGGCAAAATCCTTTCTTGATTTCTCTTGACAAGTGGAGTTGGATCTAGGGCGGCGTGGGAAGAGAGGAGGGGAGGAGGGGGGTGTGGTTAATATATTCCATTCCATTAAGTGCCTTGGAGCCCATCGCTTAGGTCAGACCACAAAGGATCTTGTCTGGGGCCGGCGAATTATACATAATAGCAGAGTGGGGGGCATGTAAAATGGAGTCAACTCGTTTGGGAAATCCCCGAAACAGCAACACCTTGCGACCTGCTGCTATGAACTGCGGGGCACCGCAATGGGGTTGCATTATGTGACGTTGGCTTACCATCGGTCCATGTGAGAGCAGGATTCCCTTACACAGCCACCACGTTAAGTCCAAAACCTGCTATTCCGATACGATATTGGAGACCGCTGCGTGCATGGCACCATCAACTGGCTCGGCAGTTTCCCGTAAGAGGGTTCTGTACTGAATAGAGGTCTCTCCGGTGTGTCTACAGAGTATCCATAAACAAGTTTGACTGCCGAGCCCCTGTCATCACTCACCCACCCAAACACCCGAGACAGCTGTTAGCCAGTTGCCGTGAACTGTAGGGGCAACACTAGCACACGAATGTACTGAATACTTGGTGTGGTGGTTGGGGTCCCATTATAAGATATTAGCTTACTACCATTACATGGCAGGATTCCTTTATGCAGTCATCACATCATGCCCGAGACATGCGGTAGATATCAGCGACCCTTGTGTGCATGTCATCACCAACTAGTTCGTCATTTCACAAAAGCGTTTTGTGTTCCATCCAGAGAAGGATTCTGCGCTGTATATTGACCTCTCTCGTGCTTGGCTCTCCCCTGCAGAGTATAAACAAGCTTGAGTGCCGAGGCCATGTCATCTGTCGCCTCAACAGAGATGCCACTGCGTTCTCTTCTCTGCCTCCCCCACACCCCCCAAAATGAATGATGACGATCTAATCGTTGTGATCGGGGCCATTGGTGCCGTGTTATCCATCATCATTGCCGCCATTCGCTTCTATGGCAGACATATGATGAAGAGCGGGGTAGGCTTGGATGACTGGTTTCTTCTTCTATCAGTCGTCACGCTGGTAATAGCCGATGTCATCGTTGTTGTTGGTCAGTCGCCTATATCTACAGATTCCGGAAGACTTTATTGATTAACAGAAACCCAGCCAACGTTACCTATCCCGAGAGCGCGAAGAATGCCCTACACAAGGGTAAAGACGATGCCCAATACACATACGGCCAAGATGATATCGACTACACCAGACTGAGCTTCTTCTCCGCCATTCTTTACTTCACAACTGTCTCCACGACGAAGCTGTCCATCCTTCTCATGTACAAGCGCATCTTCTCCATCGATCGATATTTTCGCCTCCAGATTATGGCCCTGATTGTCATTACGGCTGGGTTCTGGATCAGTATGACCGTCAGCAATCTACTGAACTGCATCCCGATCGAGATGTCCTGGATCCCGTCCGACGACGAGTCGAAGTACTGCTTCAACTACAATGTATACTGGCTGGCGTGCGGAATAGTCGAGTGCATACTTGATCTGGTGATCCTCATAATGCCAGTAAGAGTGGTGTATGGCTTAAAACTTAGCCAGGGGAGAAGGATCGCTGTTGCTGGCGTGTTCCTTCTTGGTGTTTTGTAAGTCGGCCTATTGCTACGTCGCTAGTGAACGTTAGGATATGTTAAGCTAGAAAAGCTGACCAAGAACCAGTGTTATTATATCCGGCATAGTCAAGGTCGCACGCAGTTATATTCCAGGAAGCCGACAGCTCGACCTTACACAAACCTCTCTGTGGTCGGCAGTCCACATCTGCACAGGCATCATCTGTGCGTGTCTCCCGGTTTGCTGGCCTGTGTTCCTACGGATGGTGAAGAGAGGGCCCCTTTCCAAAGCATCTTCGGTGCCGTCGAATCAAACACCGTGGTCCGGCGGATCTGGTGGTCGTCGATATCCCCAACGCCGTGGCTCTCGGAGTGGGTCAAAGTCTAAAGATCAATCAACCGAAATTTACAGCCCGCAGTTCGGTGGCAGCTCTGATGTTCATGAACTGCTGGTTCGTGATACGGATAAGACAGGATATGCACCGCCAGTACATAACCAGATGGGGTATGCACCACCAGTATACAATCAGACGGGATATGCACCACAAGGGCATACTGAAATACGAGTCAATTACGATGGACATGGGAGCTTAGCACGATGATAAGAATATATGATACCTGCCGTAGAGAAACTTTGATTAAATAGCAATCTCGCCTGTTAATTTGAAACTTTAGATTTAAACACAAACAGAGACAGTTAGCATGAGAGCAGCTAAGCCGACCTTAGGTACATCAATGTTGACTATTTCAGAAATGAGGAACTCAATTGGAAATTCCGAAGCGTATGAGTAATATTTACGAGGCCAAAATATTCCTCGAGTGGTGCCAAGCCTTGTCAATGGCTCATCTTGTAAATAGGTATAATCCAAGTCACATACTCCCTCCTTGCTTTACCCTGTAGACTGCCCTGTATTAGCACTCACGCAATATTCTCAAATAACTCTAGCTGTTTTGGAAATTAGAAATACAGAAAATAACTATCCTGGGTAGAATCTAACTTTTTTTTCGTAATGGCTAGGTTAGTGCCGCTTGAGTTAACCGTATACGTAAGTACTGGTTTAATGCCAAAATGTGGAGGCATCAGCTTAGTGAACAACCGACTTGATTCGAACATCAGCTTGCTGAACAACTCACTTCGTTCGAGCTTCTTTACTCAAGCTAGCGCTCATATGTTGAGTTCTTAGATGACTGTTACATGAAGTCTATTGATCAGTCTGCTTCATAGACTGGACAAGATAACACTGATACAACACTCGATAAAACCGCATATTCTTCTGTCCTTACAGTGCGCACCTTGACGTTTTGGAAGACTAACTCTATGAATTAACATAAGGAAAAGACAGAATATATCTCAGCCTAGAAGAGCCTTTAAGGTTTCTTCTCATAGCATAGAATAGTATAACTAGCCGTCTCATGGCTGTATGCGCGCTTCATGGAACGCATTCCCCGCAAATACCCAATAGAATCCCTCCCCTGAGATATGGCATATAATAAAGACCCTAATGGCAAGGTAGTATCCCTAAATGGATAGTTGCATGATTAGAGCCGATGTCAATTTAGTGGGATGTCCAAAGCTCAGATCGCTTGAACAAGGTAACTTACCACGTTTTCGCCACGCTCTTGGTAATGTCGATCGGCTCATGGCGCGGCGAGAGGCCAGCATCCCTGGCCATTTGTGTGTACTCGTCCACGGTGCCCAGCTGGGGGCACATGTGGTTACGCGATATGGAGTCGAGCTCCTTCTGTGCGCTCGCTGACGGCTTCTCAGCCGTCCTGAACATGTCGGCGACGACGATGCAGCCGCCGGGCTCGAGCAGCGCTGAGGCCGAGTCGAAGAAGAGCTTCCTCCCGTGCAGGTGGAAGACGACCTCGGACACCCAGACGCAGTCAAACTTCTCACCCCGCTCGGGCCCCAGATACTCACGCATCTGCTCGAAGTCGAGATGAAGGATCCGCACGGCACCAGCCTCGTTCCCCTCGGCGCTGGCTGGGGAGGGGTACTGGACAAAGTCCGTGCTCGGTGACGATGACGAGGACCCCAGCTTGGCCACCTCATCTACCATTAGCCGCCGTGCGATCTCCACCTGGCGCTCGCTGTTGGTGATGCCCGTCACCTTGCAGCCAAGCTCACGGGCGAGATACCTGGCAGTGCCGCCAATGCCGCACCCGACGTCCAGAATTCTGGAGCCGGCGGAAACTCCCGATGACTCGACCAGACGCAGGACTTGGTTGATCTGCGCCTGCGCATCGGTGTCTGTTGGCGACTTGTAGTAGCCCTGGTGGATGTGTTCTCCCCTGGTTGGCAGCGTCAGCACGCAAATTGGATAACATTGGTTGGAATAAGCAGGTTCGGGGAGCACCCTACCATACTTTGAGAAACAGGTCTGAAGTCACGTTGTAGTGCTTTTGGATCCTCTTCTTGAGACGCGTTGTCTCGATCTTTGCTTTGTCGTCACCAGGTTCGGCGGCTTGCTTTTGCTGGCCCTTCATTTCTGACATTGTGTAGACTTGGCAGAATGTGTAGTAAGCGCTGGGCAAGTAGGTGTCGGCGAATTGAAAGGGCCGGTGGTTTTCTACTTGTTAAGTAGGGCTGGTAAGCGCTGCCAGTTGTCAATACGAAATTGCCTACACGAACCAACCGTCAACCATGTACGTCGTCCTTGACCGCAGATTGTTGCATGATCTATATACACCCCCGGTGAGAATAGGGCGTGCGAAAACGATCTCAGGCATTAGTAATATAAAGCTGTCGTTATAGAAGCTAGTTATTAATATACTAGATCAACTACAAGTTACAACTGTAGGAGAGTTCTTTAGTTAATTACCAGATATGTATTGTATTGTTTTCTTTATCTCACCTCCATATGCTATGGAGATTGTAGGTTAAATAAAGGCTACAATCAGCTGACGTTTGTGATGCCTAGGACCTGTAAGCACCGCAAGGTAGCAGGGGGCAGGGTGTTATGTAGAAGCGGCTGCGGACGTCAGCGAGAGCTTGAGCTTACGGAACCCTTTAAGTCACCCTACAATGTACTGTCATAACGTGGAGCCCATGTTTGCAGCAGCTATTGTGATTTGCTACAGCCCCATCATAGTCAACGTCGCAATCAGCATCGTGGAGACAGGCAGAGGTGTCTATCCAACTTCCAGCTTACAGGTGGCTGGAGGAAGCCCACATGCTCTTATTACAGGCCGTAAGTGTAGCTTGATAGCGGTTAAGTCCTTCTTTTGGTTGGCAATGCGTTATGGGGCACTTGCGCATGAGTGCTGACTTTGCCAAGGACCCAAGGTTCTCAAATCAAGTTTCATCTCCCCCAAAGTACCAAGACGCCAAGATGTTGCTCCCCCGCGGAGCCTTATCACCGGCGGTAACATGGGTTCAAGTGCCCGTGCATGTTGCGATTTGCGACTCGTCTAGGGCTGACTGACATTTGGCCATTCTCGACCAGCCCTCTCGCAGTCAACAGTGCATGTCCACGGCTGGTCAAAACGAAGAGTACTACTGATGATGTCAATAAGCAAGGATCGGCAAATGGGCAAATGGACCTTACCAATTGCGTAGGCTGCCCGAGCGAAGGGACTGCCACCAATGTGATGGAGAGTCAGATATTACTATGTACCTTAGCCATCAATCAGTTGGACCAATAACTCATGCAGACAACGCCACGCCCCCTGTTCTCCCAGTTGGGTCTTTGGTCGGCGATATAAAAAACAGGACTACGCCGTGCCACGGCCCGGCCATTACTGCATATAGTGCTTGGGTCTACCGGCAGGGCATACAACGGCGGTATTATTAAAGGAATAGGATTCCATGCGCGCGACGGATCGAATCTTCACTCCACACAACCTTTGTACATGAACCATGGTTGTCTGCGGGTGAAGGAAACCACAGGACAGTAATTAACTGGAGCGAGATGCAACTACATGCCATCTTTTCGCCCTTTTTGGACATATGTGAACGACCTCGGCTCATACTTCTTAACAAAGACATGTTGGCTACCGTCCAGGTTCCGCTCGCCCAATACGTCTTCAATGGGCAGGTACCAGTCCCCATGGTTTAATCTATCTGCGGCACTACATACCTTGCCGTGGGGTGATAATGCAGTACTATGTGTTCCTGGTGACATCTGGCCCACCCCTCAGACTGCTTCTCTCTCAGCTGCACAAGTACCTGATACCGTTCGCGCCAAATACTTGCGAGCCAATCCACTAACCCTTCTCCTGGAAGTTCTTAGTTCAATCGGCATTACTCTAACACTAGATCCTCCACGGGGGTCCGGTATTCTCGTGCTCGGAACACAATCCCCATTCGGTTGCTTTCATTATTCCTTTCAGTCAGCAACCATGGTTCCTGCATAGAACCCTGGCCCTTGATTGTCAGACAATGTCCATGAGATCACCACGTCGATTATATGCGCGCATGCACAGGATGTCGAACCGAATGTAACTCAAAATAGCTCCGCTATGGTGTGTAGGTAAGTTTATTATCTGATTTCTATGCTCATAGAATTAGTAGTGCAGGCGGAACAAACAACGCACAGAAGCTCTTCTCAGATGTATTCGAAGGTGGGGTCCGTACTTGCGATATATTATGTAGTAAGGTATTGGGCCATACCAATCTCCAGGCCATCAAGTGCAGACAGGGGATTTGTTTCTAAAGGCTCCTGGGGGGGCACCCAATATCAGATTTATCAGCTCGCATCCAGTAAGCTGTATCTGGCATAGGGGCATAGTGCTAAGAATTAGTGAGGCTACAGCAAGCTTCTTCCTGCTCCCTTACAGGACCGCCAGTACGGATTTCGACCTTGATCTCCAACCTTTGGTCTTGTTGCAGTGAACCAACCTCAGACCCTTGCATCATGGCGGACTCCCAAGAGGCCGGGAGCGCCTTTGTCTCCTCGGCAGAGGCACTGACCACCATGGTCAAGGCCCATAGAATAAGGCCTGAGCATACCAAGTCATTGCCAACCTTTTATCGCAATCTAGAGGAGGGCCTTGACATCAAGCGCGCATCGGAGAGCTTCTACTCAACGCTGCCGGGCACTGGCCCTAGTGCTGGCTCCGTGGACTTCTGCTCCGGGGATGTCATGGGCATGGGACGAAGCTCTGAGCATCGCGCCGAGTTCCTTGCCGAGCTCCAGAGGCATCCCGAGTTCGCCCTGGGCACCACTAGCTCCAGGCTGATGGACGGCAACTACCCGTACATCGTGGAAGCCGAGTCAGAGATTGCTGCCTTTCACGGATACGAGGCCGGCCTCATCGTAGGCTCTGGTTTTGAGGCCAACTTGGCCATCTGGGGGACAATCCCGAAGCAGGGAGATGTCATTGTGTACGATTCTCTGGTCCATGCGAGTACTCACGACGGCATGAGACAGGCGCTAGCGACGGACAGAGTAGCGTTCCCCCATAGCGATGTCGATGCTTTCCGAGACACGCTGCGAGACATCCTTGCCACGCGGCCTCTGGTGCGCCAGGGGAGGCGGACCGTCCTCGTCGCGGTCGAGTCGATCTACAGCATGGACGGCGATCTGTCCGCTGCAGGAACTCGTCGAGGCCGCCCGAGAGGTCTTCCAGGACAATGAAGGCGGCGTCCAGTTCGTGGTCGATGAGGCGCACAGCATTGGATTCATAGGTCCCGACGGCAAGGGCCTTGTCTGTGAGCTCGGGTTGGAGGAGGACATTGCCGTGGTTATGCATTCCTTTGGCAAGGCGATCGGCGCCGCTGGAGGTGAGGGCTCAGTGCCATTTTCATAAGGATATCTGTATGCTAACACTTCCCTTAGCAATCATTCTCGGAAATAAGAGCATTCGAGATACAGTTATAAACTTTTCACGGGCAGTCATGTTCTCTACAGCACCCACCTTCACTTTCATCGCTGCCATCAGGTCAGGATATAAGGTGCTCGGCACCAAGGATAAGGTATGCATACTTCTTTTTCCATTTCATTAGAGAAACCGTCCGCTACAAACCGACAATAGATTCAAGTTTTCTGATGATATTATTTGCAGGATCGACAACACATCCAGGACATGTCCAGGCTGTTCTTCGAGCTTGTGACCTCCCATCGACTCTGGCCGACGGCCATGACCAAGGGTATACTGCGGATCCCTCTGGCTGACGGGTGGGAAGACCGGATGGTTCACACCCATCTGCTTGCCATCTCCACCAGGCCGAAGTCGTTCTGGTGGATGTACTGCCACCTTCTCTCGGCGTCCTACCGCACCTTCCCCGTCACATACCCGGTGGTACCACCGGGGCAGGGTCGCCTGCGGGTCATCATCCACGCCTACAACACGGAGGAGCAGGTCAGAGGGTTCGTAGACGCCATCTATGTATGGGTACAAGAAATGATGGACATAGAGGCGGGGACGGCGACCGAACCTGTGACCAAGGCCGCAAAGGAAGTCTACGATTGGATGAGAACGCAGCAGTTGAACGGGTTGGGCATGGTGTGATCGGGAAGAGAGTTACTGCGTGGTTGTGTGGGAAGAGGGCAAGGATACCTACATAGATGCATATTACATACATAAACACACTCCCCAGGCTCTGCTAATATTATGCTTAAAAACCAACCCCGATCTACATGTGCATTGGCCTTCAAAAGGTTCGGTGTGAAAGGAGATGTTGACGAAGGGCCATGAGATTAATGCCGCGCGGCTCGACCTCATGAATATAACGCATGCCATTTCTGGACGATAATAGTTTCGATTATAAAAGAGAAAAAGGATAACCTTGTAAAAGTATTCTTTTTACTTATTTTACTTGAAAGGGTACCTAATTGACCCGATGAGAGCTCGAGTTGGAAGTAAAAGACAACAATGGAAGAGGGCAGACCTGACACCTCAACACAATGAGTACAAGGTACCTAGTTACTTTACATCCCGCCTAAGACTAAACGGTCGACCTGATCACAAGACAAGTTCCCAACATTGAAGTCTTCTGTCGAGGGTGGCGTATTACATGCCGGTGCTCTTCTCGCTGTAGTAATATCGATAACTAGTGAATGCAGTATTACGGTGTAGCGGCATGGGACTCTCCGTCACGACAGGGGTTGGTATCTGACATGGGTTATCCCAGTGACGGTGGGGTGGTCCAGGGGGGCGTTTGGGGGCTGAAGGAGGGGTGCGCCGAGAAGACCTCTGCTCAAGGACCATGCCATATCGAGAAGGATGGTATGTGGTTTACCTAGACCAAGTATTCTGGCACGTCTTCCCTGAATGGCATGATCGGATCGTGGGTAGCTTTTCCCTACCCTACCGTTATCTATCCTTTCCATATACGACTCTCTTGTCTACTAGTCACTCCTTTGGATTCTTTCCAGCATCACCCCACGCCAACCAAACGCAGATCGTCCAATGGAACCCATTGCTATTGTAGGCCTGGCTTTCAGGCTGCCCGACGGCGTTGAAGATGACTTGAGCTTCTGGGATATGCTTGAGAATAGGAGGAATGTAATGCAGGAGTGGCCGGAGAGTCGAGCAAACATCGGGACATTCTATAAACCAGGTTCGGGAATCAAGAACACGGCAAGTCCTATCAAAAGCTGTCTGTAGCGGCAATTTGTCACTGACAAAGAAATCAGCTGTATTCAAGGGGCGGCTACTTTATGAAAGGAGATCCGGCCGCCTTCGATGCTCCCTTCTTCTCAATCACAGCCCAGGGTATGCAGGGTAGCTCTGTTATTCGGTGTATATCAGAATGCTGACATGTAGACGCAGAGGCGGCTGCAATGGACCCGCAGCAACGATGGCTTCTCGAGACGTCGTACAGGGCTCTAGAAAATGGCATGTGGTCATCAAACCTTTAACCTGCTTCAATGTTGAACCAACTGCTTACACTGTGTAGCGGGTATTCCTGTGGAGAGGGCAGCAGGAACTAGCACAGCAGTCTATGCGTCGTCTACATCTGAAGACTACATTATGATGATTGCCAAAGACCCAGATCATGCGCCAGCAACCGTATCAACCTCCACTAGCCCCAGTATTCAGGCGAACCGTATCAGTTGGTACTTCGATTTGAAAGGCCCCAGTATCCATGTCAACACGGCTTGTTCATCCAGTATGATCACCATGGATCTTGCATGTCAGAGCCTGAGGAGTGGGCAGAGTTCAATGGTATGCGGACTCAAAGCAAGTCTGGTAACCCATCAAAATTCTAACGGTTTCTTTAGGCCTTAGTAACATCTGCAAATAGTCTGTTGAGTCCAGAATGGTCTCTCTATCAGTCAAACATGAGTTTCCTGTCAGCGGATAGTCGGTGCTATAGCTTCGATCAGCGCGCCAATGGCTATGCAAGAGGAGAAGGCGTCGCTGTCCTTGTTCTAAAGAAGCTTTCTGATGCGATCAGGGACAGGGACATGATCCGTGCCGTGATTCGAGGTACTGGCTCGAACCAAGACGGCCATACCCCAGGCCTCGCTCAGCCAAGTCAGTCTGCGCAAGAGGCGCTCATTCGTCAAGTGTACAAGAGCTGCAACTTGGGCTTCGAGACAACACGTTATGTGGAAGCCCATGGTATGTTCTCCGTGAACGAATCCTACACAGTTCCGTCTGACAAGTCTAGGCACCGGTACGCAGATTGGAGACGTGACTGAAGCAACCGCTCTTGGCCGAGTTTTCAGAAGCAGCAGGTCCACCAGCGAGCCACTGTACATGTAGGTAAAAGACGATTTCCTTATGGTTTTTGTTCGTTTAACAGGATCATAATCAACAACCGTGTCTGTGTCCAGAATGTGGAATTTCCTTTTGTTACCTTCGTCATACAATTTTTAACCTAATCTCCGCTCAGTGGCTCTATAAAAGCGAACATCGGCCATCTTGAAGGAGCTAGCGGCCTCGCCGGTATTCTCAAAAGCATTATGATACTTGAGAATGGAATCATCCCCCCAACGCCTTGTTTGAGAAACTGAATCGAAAGATCAATGCCAGATTCTACCATCTCGAGGTAAAAACCTCCAGACTTGGCCTGATTCGCTTTGATTGATCCCGGATTGATTAGCTTTAGGTCCCTACTTCTCCTGTCCCCTGGCCGGCACAAGGTCTACGGCGAATCTCGATTGATTCTTTTGGATTTGGTGGAGCCAATAGTCATATTATTCTTGACGACGCTTTCCATACCATTGAGGCTCTTGGACTCGTAGCTAATCATCACGCCCTCACTGGCCCCAGATTCCTCACCAACACGTCCGCGAAAGTAGTTAATGGGACAAATGGTGTGAACGGGACAAACGGGGTGAACGGAGCGCACGAAACTAATGAAGTCAACGGCATCAACGGAGCAAACAGTACTAATAGTGTAAGTGGTACCAATGGAGAGAGCCACGCCACTAGCAAGACAGACGCAACGTCTGGATACAGGTTACTCACATGGTCTGCACGAGATGAAGCTGCGCTGAAGCGGATACTAGGTTTGTATGAGGGGTATCTAAAAACCAAGGCGCACGAAGATACCAGCTTTCTCCAGGACCTGTCCTACACGCTTGCTACGCGTCGGAGTCTAATGGCCTGGAGGTCATTCTCCGTTTTAGACGGGCAGGGGGCCGTAGAGACGTTGAAGCTCTCTGCTGCAAAGTGCGAGCGCGCAGCGCGTGATGTTGGAGTGGCCTTCATCTTCACCGGCCAGGGAGCGCAATACGCTAACATGGGATTGGAGTTGCTTCGCTACCCTGTCTTCCAAGCTACACTTGCCGAGATACAGGGTGTTTTCAAAGACGTAGGAGCAGAGTGGTCATTATTTGGTAAGTGCCGCATTTCGCCTCCCCTTTATCGTTGATAAAACAACTTTCATTAACAAGAAATATGATAGATGAGCTGAGAAACCAAAAGCGAATCAACGAGCCAGAGTTCAGTCAGCCTCTGTGCACCGCGCTCCAGATAGCACTCGTCGAACTGTTGGCAACGCTCAACATATTGCCCGATGTTGTCGTCGGGCATTCGTCGGGGGAGGTCGCGGCAGCTTATGCCGTTGGAGCCGTCTCCCTTCGTGCTGCCGCCACAGTCGCCTATCACAGAGGCCGTCTCGCCAGGCAGGTCGCTGCAGCATCTTCACTGAAACCAGGGGCGATGATGTCCGTGAACCTCGCGGAGCACGAAGCCGAGTCCTACTTGGCAAAGAAATCACCGCCCGGAAGCGTCTCCGTTGCGTGCATCAACAGCCCTGGCAACGTCACGCTATCCGGCGATGAGGCCGCCATTGATCAGGTGCAGGCAGAGCTCGACAAAGATGGTGTTTTCGCACGAAAGCTCAAGACGGGCGTGGCTTACCACTCGCCTGCTATGCTCCAAGTCGCAGACGAGTATCGAGCCAGCATGGGCCATCTCGAGGCACGAGAGTTGCAGCATGGCAACCCCTTTATGGTGTCAAGCGTTACATCTCAGAAGGTTACGCCAATCACCCTGCTGGATCCCCAGTACTGGGTCGACAACTTGGTGTCGCCCGTACGATTTGCCGATGCATTGCAGTACATTGTCCACGCAGCGCCGAAGCTAGATGGCCTCAAGCCTATCACCAACTTTCTCGAGATCGGACCACACGCAGCATTGCAGCGACCCGTACGCGACTCCCTGGCCCACGCCGGCAACAGCACAGCTAAATACGGGTCGGTATTGTCGAGACAGGAATCCCCCTTGAAAACCCTTATGCAGCTGGCTGGCCAGCTGTTCACTAGCGGATATCGTGTTTCGGTCACAGCGGCTAACCAGCAGGACGGCACCTCTCCAGATGCCAAGCTCGTAGTCGACACTCCTCAGTACCCATTCGACAAGACGCTAACCTACTGGCATGAACCTAGAGTCACTCGTGATTGGCGACTTCGTGAAGGTTCTCCAAATACCCTCCTTGGCTTACGTGCAAGTGATTGGAACCCGTTGCAACCACGCTGGAGGAAGATGCTCAGAGTTGAGGAAGTTGGCTGGGTTGCTGATCACGTTGTGGACAACGCCGTCGTGTTCCCTGCAGTCGGCTCAGTCGTGATGTCAATCGAAGCAGTGAGACAGACCGTTGGTGGAAACAAGCCCATCCGAGGCTACCATGTGAAGGAGGCCACATTCATGAGTCCCATCGTAGTCACACCGGGACAGACAACAGAGGTCATGACACACCTCCGCTCTCTACAGCAGACATACGAGAGATCCGCCACTCGGTTCGAGATTGAGATATTCTCATTTGCGGAGAACTACTGGAGGGCGTGCGCCAAGTGCGTCGTTCATGTTGAGTTTGCACAGGATGCTCGCACCGAAGTTGATGGTGGTCGGGAGAACCAGATTCTCGCTGAGTCGCTGGCTCGCAGATACGATGGAGCCAAAGGCAACGCAAGATTCAGCATCCCCAATGGCGATTTTTATCCATGGCTTCAAGATAACGGTTTCAAGTACGGGCCAACTTTTTCTCTTGCTGATCAGGTTTGCTGGGACGGGGGTGATCTTGCCATTGCCGAAGTGAACGTTGGGGCCCCAGTCGACTCGTTCAAGGAGGGCGTTGTCCATCCTGGAATCCTCGATTCATGCTTGCAGATCTGCCCCATTCCACCATCCGATGGAATGGCCTTGAATATTCCGACTTCCGTCCCTCACCAGATCAAGGACGCCTGGATTGCGGAGACTGGGTGGCTCAATCCATCCACGGAGCGGGTCAAGGTCTTGACAGAAGCAAAGCTCAAGCCCATCGGTGCTGGTATGGACTGCGAAGTGTCTATACTATCAGAAACTGGTGGTCTTCTTTGCCATATCAAGTGGCTGGAAATGTCGCCGCTCATGGCGAGTGAGCTTGGTGCTACTAGCGCAAGAAAGTTGCTACATCACCTTGACTGGAGGCCTCACACGCCCTTACCTGCCCTTGAACAGCCCAATGGTTCTTTGACCAATGGAAAACCTTCAGGAAAGAAACACACGGCGGTCTATGACCGGTCAGAGCTTGAACAGACTCTAAGGTCCGTCGCAAAGAAGAGCATTGCTAACCTGGGGCATATCGACCGGGAGAAAGCTCCAAGCCACATAAAGAAGTATATTTGCTGGATGGAACGTGAAATTCATCAGGAGACAAACGGGGAAGTTCCTGAACTGGGCGATCTCACGAGCACATTGGAAGACCTGGTCACGGAACAACCCTCGTGGAAGGTATTCGCGGACATCGCAAAGAACTTTGTCTCGATAGTTCGTGGAGAAGCACACGATGTCGACCTGTCCAGTTCATCGACCTTGTTCCAAGATTATCTTGATGAAGCGGTGGCAGCAGTCTTGAACCATGATGTCGAGTCCCATCTTGAACTGTTAGCTCACGAGAAACCGACTCAGAATATCCTTGAACTTGGCGCCCGTAGGGGCGCTCTTACAAGTTACGCCCTATCAGTATTCCAGGGGATTGAAGCTCGTACGGGCGGAATATCATTTTCCGAGTACACGTATTCGGAGTCGTCCATCGAACTGCTTGAAGAAGGCAAAAAGCGATTTGCTGACCATCAGCACAGGATGCATTTCACGAGCCTCGATGCTAACAAGGACCTGATCGCACAAGGGCTGCAGCCCGGGAGCTACGATGCAATCTTCGCAGCAGACGTCATACGGGGAGCTAAGGATGTTTCAGCCGTCCTCCAAAACCTTCGAAAAGTGCTTGCACCTGGTGGTCAGCTCTTCCTTTACGAGATCACTGCCACTGGCCGGTTTGAGGTTGGCTTTGGCTTTGGCGCCACCGCAAACTGGTGGAGTGGCCACGAAGACGAGCAAGACTGGGATTGGACGACTACTCCCGCCCAATTGGACGCGACGTTGAAGGAGAATGGATTCTCAGGCGCCGACTTGGTCATCAAGGATAGCCTCGTGGTGTCGAGGGAAGCGACCCAGCCCAGCCTTCCGCTTACGGGTACTACAGTCTTCTTTGTGGTCGGTGATGATGACTTCCAAATGTCGCTTGCAAAGAGTATTGTACAGACCGCCAGCTGGAACTCCCGAGTTCTCACTCTCAAAGAGGTGGCAGACCAGAAGCTCGAGTCGGAAGATTATGTCATCTGTCTCGCGGACGTCTACAAGCCATTCCTGCACCCTATGAAGCAAGAGACTCTGAACCTCGTTCGAGAATGGGTGCGACAGTCAACAAACCTGTTCTGGGTTACTGCGTACGATGCAGAGACCACTGATCTCCCCTCGTCCTATGCCTACGCGGGGATCAAGGACGGATTCCTCCGTACGCTACGCTCTGAGTACTCTCTGAATCGTATCGTCTCTCTCACTGTTGGCGACAACATTCCTAATGCCTCCACATGCGCCAGATACGTGTCGAGTATTTTTGCATCAGCGTTTGGTGGGCTCGCTTCTGATGATGAGTACATTGCGAAGAACGGCCAAGTCTTGACCGGACGACTCGTTGATGATGTCAACACCAACAAGGATCTGACATTGTCTATCGAACCAGAAGGCATAACTGAGCCGTGGTTACCAGGCCCGCCACTGAGACTGGCTATCCGAACTCGCGGACAACTTGAGACTCTGCAGTTCAAAGAAGACCTTGCCTACATCGATGAGCTCCGCCCAACAGATGTCGAGATTGAAGCCAAAGTCTGGGGCGTCGGCTTCCGTGACGTGTTTGTTGCCCTCGGCCGTCTGGACGAAGACGATTTTGGTGCAGACTGCGCAGGTGTTGTGACAAGAGTGGGAGCCGAGGTCACATCCTTCAAGGCCGGAGACCGGGTTTGCATGCAGACGGTCGACGGCATGAGGACTTACCCCAGATCGCATGAATGGACGACGGCCAAAATCGCAGATAATGTCTCGTTCGAAGACGCTTGCGCCATCGTTATCCCCGGCATGACCTCACTGCAGGGTCTCATCGAAGTTGCACGCCTGGAGCAAGGCGAGAAGGTCTTGATCCATTCAGCTTCTGGCGGCACAGGTCAGCTGGCCGTCCAGGTCGCTCAGTGGGCTGGGGCAGAGGTCTTTGCGACTGTGGGATACGACCACAAGAAGCAGCTGCTGATGGACGAGTATGGCATTCCTGCTGACCACATCTTCTACAGCAGAGACACCAGTTTTGCCCAGGGCATCAAGAGAATTACCAATGGCTACGGAGTCGATGTTGTTCTAAACTCCCTGGCCGGTGAACCTCTGCGTGCCTCTTGGGAGTGCATTGCCCCATACGGCAGAATGATCGAGATCGGCAAAGCTGATATCAATGCCAACTCATCGCTACCGATGGGGGGATTCAAGAAGAATTGCCTGTATGCAGGTGTTGACCTTCACCACATAGTGAAGGATATAAAAAAGAAGCGCCTGGCGAAGAGGCTTCTGCAAAAGGCGATGGATCTGGCCAGCGAAGGAAGTGTCCGAGCACCAAGTCCTCTCCACGTATACGATGTGGATAAGGTGGAAGATGCTTTTCGCTATCTTGCGAGCGGGAAGAATACAGGTCGAATCGTGATCCGTGTTGGTTCGTCAACGGTTGTTGAGGTAGGAGATGAGACGTAGTTGATATCTAAGACTAGAAGAATGGCTGCTAACAACGTATTAGAAACAATTGATCAAGCGAAGAACTTGGTCGTTTGATGAGAATGCCACATACCTTGTGGCTGGCGGTCTCGGCGGTATTGGTCGTTCGATACTCCGGTGGATGGTCACGCGAGGAGCGAAGCACTTGCTCGTCCCATCGAGATCTGGTGCTGCATCTTCCGCAGCGTCCGAGCTTGTGCGTGAGCTCTCTGACCAGAAAGTCGTTATATCAACACCGAAATGTGACGTATCTTCGAAAGAGTCCCTCGCCAGCATGCTTGAGGAGTCTTCTGCGACTCTACCTCCAATCAAAGGGTGCCTCGTTGCGACTATGGTCCTGAATGTAAGTAACAGAACAAATCTTCATCTTAGTCATCTTGCCCCGGCTATGAAACTGATTGCTTACTTATCTTTAGGATTGCATATTCGAAAACATGACCCTGACGCAATGGGAGGAGACCTCACGCTCTAAAATTGAATCTTCCTGGAATCTCCATGCATTGCTTCCCAACTTGGATTTCTTCATACTCCTCTCATCCGTCTCGGGTGTTGTCGGAAACCCAGGCCAGAGCAACTATGCAGCAGGGTGTACATTCCAGGATGCACTGGCACGATATAGAAGCCAGCAAGGCCAGAAAGCCATCTCCATCGACCTCGGTGTGATGCGTAGCGTCGGCATCGTTGCCGAGAGTGAGAAGCTTCAGAAGCATTTCCAGGGTTCGAAGGGTTTCATCCAGATTGAGGAAGCCGAGTTCCTGTCACTTCTCAACATCTGCTGCGACCCATCGTACCAACCAGGCGAGCAGCAGTGCCAGATGGTGATGGGCCTTGAGACCCCTGCCAGTCTTCTCACTCGCTCCGTCGAGCCACCTGAGGTCTTGCAGAGGCCGCTGTTCGCCCGCTTCAGTCAGCTCCCAGGCAGGTCCGCCAGCAGCAGCGACGGAACTGCCGTAGATGCAGGGCAGCTCTTCCGCCAGGCCGAGACGATGGCCGAACGTGCTCAAGTGGTTGTCGAGGCCCTCTCCAAGCGACTTGCGCGGACACTGGCAATCAAGCTCGAGGACGTCGACACGCACCAGGCCCTCCATGCGTACGGCGTCGACTCACTAATTGCTGTCGAGTTTAGGAGCTGGCTTGGCAAGGAGTTTTTAGCCGATGTGCCTGTATTTGAGATTGTGAGTGGAAAGACGATTGAATCCGTGGGCGAGCTTGTGGCCAAGACGAGTAGGATCGAAATCAAAGCGTAGGCTCCAAGTGGCTTGGATAATGTGGCAGAAATTACTTGATCCCATCTTCTTTCATGATCACTGTAGATTAGTATATATTGGCAGCCCAGGCTCTTATGCACACGAAGTTGAATAATTGGAATTTGTTTAGATTCATGCGCCCCCATTACATTTACCGCGAATCGTCAAGCTTCCTGCAAGTTTCCCAGGGCAATGACCAAAGGCTATCCTGCTTATAACCAATCAATAGACGAAAGAGTGATTGGTCGGTCTAGTGCCTTCGTTAAGTTTGATATAGATGAGTCTACACCAAACCCGATCATCGGGGACTGTAGTTTTAACAATAAGGGGCGCTGGCCATCCAAGTTGGCTAGAGTAGATCATAACAGCAATTTGGACAGTCGATTTTGTATGGATGGGGTGACAGTCTTACCGACTGTGACTATTTTCAAGGCCCTGGAATTTCGTTTGCAGCGAGATGCATTACATTGGTAATATACATAATGAGTTATTTTTCGGATAGTAGTGGTAGGAGCACTACCTTATTCATTGTGTTGAGTTGTCGGGCCCTGGCAGCTTCCATTGCTGTTGAACGTTACTCTCTTTCTTTTACGTTGGGGCGTACTTCCAATGACATAGCATTGCAAGACTAGGAAAGTTTGGTCAAAATAGAATTTCTTTAATAGAATCCACAAGGTTTGAGGTACATAGCACCATTGATTGGATTGATGGAGGACTGTCCAACCACCACGCGCCCGCCTGAGCTGAGAAGTGCCGGCCCGCACCGGCAAATGAAGACGGCGCTGGTTATCAAAGTAAGGGTAGACACGGATGAGTAAAGTAGATGGGCTCGGCCACCCCATGAAGTCCTGAGTTTTCGATTGGGCTGCATCACCGCAAGCCAAGAGCCCGCACATTCATATTGTGATTCAATGAGAGTGTAGCAGTGACGAGGTTTGTAGACTGTAGTGACGTGGGTGAAAATGGTCCGCCCAGATCCCTACTTTTCGTCTTAGTCGGGTCGGGATAAAAAGGCTGCTGCCGCCCAACCTTCTATGAAAAATCAAGCCCGTCTATTCCTAGCGATGCCTATCTGCTAAGTAAACCGTGCCTCTTCCTGCCTACCCCTCACTCTGGCTAGTAGTTGTGATGTTGGTTACGATAAATTCACTTGCGATGCCTGCCGCGATGCCGTCGTACGAAGTCGAGATCGCTGACAGCAGATTAACATGACGAATTACTCCATCTCTTTCAATTTCAAACCGGCTTCATTTATCATATGTCTTTTTCCTTCATTCTGTGACGAATCAACAAGACGGACGATGGATTGCTCAATCAAACCGGATTGCATCTATGTTGCCTGAACTTCTAGACGGCATTTGGTGTGGTTGTGCAGCCCCAGTCGCCCGCTTCAGTAGCAAGCCGAGTGTAGTACTAGAGCCTCTCCTATGGCAGGTCGAGTTATTGTCTGTGAACCATATGCACCAGAATCCTGATTCACTATCGACAACTGTTCAGACCATATCACATGAGTAAAGATTCTGTCTTTACAAGAACGAGGCTATGTTAATCCTTTCAACCTTACATACTTCTTCTACCACTTCCAATTCTAGGACTAAATCACTTACAGGTATCTGACTTCCTATATTTCTATCATAAGCAATCAAATAACGAATATAGAAAAGATTTCCGCAACACCTTCACCAATTATCGTCAATGTATCCTTTCCATTTTCGTCATACATCTGGCGGCGGTTCTGGCGGCCCTCCGCCACCAGCCGGATGCCTTATGAGCAATGGACGAGGCTTTGTGGACAGAAATGTCCAGCGATGGGTATCGATGCCTTGTGTCAATCTAGGAGCTCATTGCTCAAATGGTAGCCATACCCAGGCCTGTCAATCATACTGGACGTCGATGGGAATGATGGAGCGACTCTGCCCTTGCCAGATCTGTATGGGAACTGGTAGGACCATGCAGACGCTGGTTGTTCAAGAAAGACAACAATATGTTTGCACGTTGCCCGCGTTTCGTTAAGTGACAATCGCTTATAGTCATCAAGACGGGATTGCTGGCTTTCTCTAACCAAGAACTCTAAAGATTTCCACATTAACTTTGTTGTTTCTAGAGCTTAATGTTCTCAATGAACTTTAGTTTTGACATGCAATTCCATCTGTCCTAATGGTGTTGATATATTTAGCCTTTTCATTTTCACTCGGCCTACCACTGGAAAATAAATGGAAGCCCTCCACTTCTTTTCCACTTGAGTATACTTCGTGCGTAAGAGAAGGAGAATATAGTTCAACAGCAATGAAAGCTGCTGGGGCCCGACAAATCAACACCATGAATGTATACTTCCTATAAACGTGCAACATTCTGATTCATCACGTCCTCTCTTCGGCATCCACACGCCCGCAGCCGCACACTCGTCAATGCATCTCAATCGGTCGAACCGCACGCCTCATCACTATTAAATCAACGCACGGGGGAGAGTTTGAGTATAAAGTTAAACAGGAATGGAAGAACTCAACACAATGATTACGGATGGTTAAAAAAGCTTCGCTAGCCCAAGGCTGTAGTCATGCTGAAGAAAATTCGATAAACCTTCATGCCGATAACTCACTTGCCGTCAGTACGAGCTGCTCGTCAAATGACTATTTAAGCCACCCTCTTTCACCTGGCTTCATATTCGTCTTACGCCAATCTAAACACTTCAACATACCAAGCTCGAGGCTTTTCGGCCTGCAAGACAACTAATCTAGTGAGTACCAGTAGCCCCTTGGCCAGAGCACGGGCACTGACGCATCCGCTGCAAAATCCACGCACAATAACGTGAGCTGTGTCGATTCACGCTATGACAAAGTCCACAACCAATGCTCAGGCGGTACTCGAAGATCGTTTTAGCACAAGCGACTACTACGAGATTGTCACAAGGGTAGTGAAGAAACCGTGTGTAAATACTATTGCTCATTGCGAAGATCCACATCACACAAGGGCTTGTGATGAGCAATGGAAGTTGCTAGAAGAACGCTTATGCCCCTGTTGCGTATGTCTCTTCGACAAGGGGTTTATGTATGAATCAGTGCGAGAATTGGAGTTGAAGTCTACAGCTAGGAATCAGCCTAGTCCCAAGACGGAAAAACAATGGGATGGGAAGGCTGAAGGGAGAAGAGAGGCGGGCAGAGGAGAAAACAGCAAAGAAGACAACAGCAAAGCGACATCCCGGCTCTAAGATGGGACTTCCGTGAACTATTTTATTAGCAAGTCAAGTGAACAGAAAAATGTCCTATTTGCAAATTGTCTTCAAGTTTGCCCATCTGAAGCCGAAAAGTAGTCTAGTCAGGAGCAGCATTGCAATGCATTAGAGAGAGTGGAGGGCGTCCAAGACTCTGGAGCTTCGCCGGAACGGACAGCAACGTCCCTAGAATCCATACCAGACATAGGGCTTTCCATAGATATCACAATCTACTTACCCTCAGGCGTGCGACCATATAGGAGAAAGCCATGAACGAGCTAAAATAACCTCTGCATCGATGAAGACTCACGCTTCGTTTGTGTGGACCGAGGGAAGATCTTCCTGGCTGCGTGCGACACGAACCAGATGGACGTCATGTAGCTCCATGATCCTTTATGACGCCAAAGTCCTTTGATTGTCCCTGTCACTCCGTGGAGAGCTAGCTGCGCCTTCTTGTCTAGTATCCACTCCCCATATGCCGTGCGACGCAATGGAATGCGCTCTTCATCGGAGCCGGAGTCCGTCCCGCCGTCGCTGCGTTTCCCATAGCGCCCGAGGAGGCTAAGGAGTATGATCCTGTGTTTATTAACGACCAAAGCAATTCGACTGTTCACAACCTCGAGAGTTCTGCCTTGCTGCGGAACACCTAGTAAAATAGGCTTGTCGCTGACCGAATCATGCGCGATATACGAGCCAATCATCTACGCAAGCTTGGCCCAGCTGGTGTTCCAGGGCAAGTAGTTGCTTAGGGTAAAGATACAGTGACCCAACGGGGTGAAAAGGGGGTGTATGCTTCAAATTCAAGCGTGACTTGAACTTTGTTGCTCAGCTGAACGGATGGTAAAGAAAATATAATTCAACTGCCAGTACAAATTCGCCGGCTAACTGGGGAAGCGCCCAAATGATACCCCACCGTAAGGCAAGACCAAGAGCTGCGATGTGTAGAAGGTGAGTTTTGTGGTGGGATGACAAAGCTGCCAAACGGGCCCGCGGAAAATATGGAACCCGTTTGTAGAATCAAGATATGGTGAAGATATGGTCGGTCTAATCAAGATACGAAGATACGGTCAATGTAATCAAAGATTTGAAGATACAGTCGGTCTTGGCTGGCCCCTTTGGCGGAGTCTGGGGTCATGGTACTAGACTGATAATAGCACTGAATCCACTTGGTCGCTTGTTTTACCCAAATCATGCCTCCGAAAATTGATCTGCTCGCATAGGATTGCCTAGGTTAATGGTACGGGGAGCTAAGCCGTGGTAACTTGCCTCTTATCTCTCAATCTACCGAGATCGGCGAAACCACGAGAAAGGACGCATGTGGCTACGGAGACTGATTCCCTATCACATACCGGTTGTGGGTTATCATCAAGAAGGAACCGCCTTTAATTTCTAAATAATGTCTGGCCTCTCCCTTAGTCTGCACCCTGGCAAAACCAGTATGCTGAACTTGATGAAGAACATTGGAACTTCATGATAATTATGGAGGCTCCCAAACACCATGTCGTCTACCTCGAGGCGGGTTCCCTCCCCCTCGTGAGTTGCGATTCCCTCACACCAAGACGGCCCATGCCCAAACCTTGCCTCATCAGGTTGCGGAGCGCATCAAGGATGCGACTATCGTGATCACCGCAGTGGTGCCGATAACGAAGGAAGATCTCAGCTATGCGCCACTCCTCGAGTGTGTCTCTATTACAGCAACTGGGTGTGAATGGCTGGACCGAGAGGCATTTGCTAGCCGTGGCGTCACCGTGGTGAATTGCCCACAGAGCAACGTCGAGGCGGTAGGGGAGCATTTCCTCGCACTTTACTTTTCATCCCGCAAGAAGATCGTGGAAATCCATGGCGCTGTCACCGGACCGGGTCGGGAATGGGTGAAGAACCGGGGTCTCATGTCGCTGTGGAAGCAAGGTCCTCCCCTGAGCTGCCGAGAAGAGACGCTAGGGATCATCGGGTACGGCGGCCTGGGGAGCAATATAAAAAGGCTGGCTACGGCTGTTGGTTTTGGCGAGGTGATTATCGCTGAGCGAAAAGGTGCGAGCACGGCACGAGAGGGAAGAGTGTTGTTCGAGGACATGATCAAGCGCGCCACAACCATCGTGGTTTGCTGCCCAAAGGACGCATCCACAACAGGTCTAATTTCCGAGCCCGAGTTTTCCATGATGAAGCCTGAGGCTCTCCTTATCAACATATCCAGGGGTGGTGTGGTTTGTGAGCGGGCGCTGGCACAGGCTCTCCGCGACGAGATCATCTTCGGAGCCGCCACCGACGTTCTTGAGACGGAGCCTGGCGGCCGAGGCACGACTCCTCTGATTCCAGACTCTGATGATCCGAGTCAGACTATACCAAATCTGACAATCACTAGCCACCTCGCGTGGTTTTCTCAGACAACAATTGACAACCTCTACCGGATGCTCAAGGAAGGAGTAGAGGGATTTGTGGCCGGGAGCATTCTAGACGACCAGACGAAGCGGTTGGTTGTGACGCATCAAGGCCAAATCTTCAAGTAGAAAGGAAATATAGATTTCTCATTCAAGATTACAGTTTTGAAGCTGTAACAGGCCAGCAACAGTACACTGTCAGGATGAAAGCCACTGTTCCAGCTCTCTCCCTATATGCCGGCCTCACCCTAGCCGCATTCCGCAAGGTATAGTCTTTTTCCAAATGCAGCGCCAATGCCACAGATCTTGTAACTACTTTTTACACCATCAGCCGCACGAGAGAGTGTGGTGTTAGTTTATTATCAGAACCAACCGTGAAGATGCACTAACATGATAACTGGCTTCGGTACCGGCCCTGATAGATCTTGGAAACAGCTTGGTCGAGATCAACAGATCCAAGCCAGACTAGAGGGCTAGGCTGAGCGAAGACGAACAGGGCAAGACCTGCTCAAAATTCACAAATTCCGTAAGCATTTATCCGCCAAAATATGATGGCTGACCGTGGGCTACTAGTGTTATTTATTATTGATCGCACCACCAGCTGGTGAAAGGTCTGGCTTCAGGTACCGCCGACCCACGCACAGGTTAATAGACTAGGTACTGGGCCCAAGAAATTCGGCAACTGCGACCCCTACTAGAGGGCCTTGAGGATAATACAGCCACCCAGCTGATCCCAACATGTGAGCCGAGCGCTAAGCAAACACAGCAGAGACTTGAAAGGCTCCGTGACAGTTAACACCAAAGCATCATTGATGGTCCCTTTCATATCGAGGAGCTTGGGAGTCAGATTCCTAAGTTTGGATGAACGTTCGCGATGTCGATATTGAATTCAATAGTAGTGCAATCTATATTTTCATATAAAGGTTTAAATATATACTATTTATATAAAAATGAATTATATAATCTAAGTTATATAACTATATAGCTTAATTAGAATAATATATCAATTCAATAGAAGTGCAAATTATATTTTTATATAAGGTTTAAATATAAACTATTTATATAAAAATGAATTATATAATCTAAATTATATAACTTGTTGAAGTTACAGTGGCCTACAAGGTGCATTAGGCCTTGAGACCGCTATAACTAGCAGCAGCGGAAAATTTAGCTTCTAACTTATAGTGAATACTCCTCTAAAACTTAGTTAAATTTTACACTAGAAAGTTTGTTTATAGTGTATTTTATAGCGTAAAAGAATCTTATTTTGGTGAGAGGAACTGGAAAAATATACTAATTTCTCTCATAGGTCTACCGACTAAAAACTACTCTAAAACCCGCTATAGCAGCTTCCCGGGCTACTTTTGATTTTCTGCAAAATTTATTACTATAGGAAATCTAAAAAATCAACTTATAACTACCAAACTATAAGACAGATATATATAACCTTTTTAAGACCCACTTTTATCTGAGAGAGCTAGTTAAGCTGATCAGTTGAGTATAGATATTAGATATCTTATCTTTAAAGCTGAAAGAGATATCTAAGATCTAAGGTCTAGTCTAGGGTAGGTTAGTTATAGGGTAGCTTGGGTATAGATTAGGCTACTAGAAGTTGCTCAGATTTTTTCCTGAATTTTCTAGACCCTTATTTAGGCTAATATAGCCTAATAACCTATAAATAACGCTGCTGACGCTCCTAGCCCTAAAGAGGAACTGGAGCCCGCTAAGCCGTAGCGGTCATAGCGGCCTGTAGCCACTGACCCACAGTGGCTGCAACCGCTATTGGCTAGTGATCGTAGTCGCTATCGGATAGCGGTCTCAATCGCTATTGGCTAGCTGTTACAGGGGATAGCGATCGCTAACAGTTAGTGGCTACGATCGCTAACAGTTAGTGGTTGCGACCGCTAGAGGTTAGTGGTTGCAACCGCTAACTTATAGCGATACGGTCACTAACTTATAGTGGCTATAGTCTCTCAATTCAACATAACTATATAGCTTAATTAGAATAATACATCTCTTATTATTTATTATCATAAGCCTTTAAAACTAAATAAATAAATATCTTAACTCTTTAATTATTAGGTCTAAACTCCATAATGCCTCAGTCCAACAGGTTTCGAAGGCTGTTGTTGGATTTCACACATTGGATAGGCAAAAATTAGGTGGTTGTATTCATGTAAGTTATACTGTTCCGGCGCTTCCGGTAGGAATAATTATGCAATTTGGTGTACGCCTCTCCTTTGAGCCTAATGCTCTTCCAACCTGGGAAAGGAGGCGCATTTGGGGCAAACCGCCCTCGATTATGACTAATCGCATCGGATTACACGAAGGCTCCGTTCCAACAGCTGTAATGGTGCATAAGAGCGCTCCATTTGCTTCGGGTGGAATGTGCAACATGCGATTGTTGCGTCGATAAATGACGATGGTTGCACCCGGGGTGGGTCAACCAGTTAGAGAGGAGGAAGGGGCATGGACCAACCGGTCAGAATGACGTTCACCGTTCACCTGGAAACTGAGGGTGAGAGGGTGACGCGAGGCCTGCCGAATGACAGAAGCCGGAGCTGGCCCCGTCGTGGGGCCAATGTGTGGGGGTCTCTCAAGCTCTATCTACTCGTTGTTTCTAGAATTCATATAATAACAGTTTCATTGGCCAATTGATTTCGGAGCCAGGTCCGTCAATGAGATTCTCAGGTATGTATTTTATTTTTTCCAGGGGCTGAACAATATGTGGGGGCACATTGATTGGTTTCTCATCACATTTCCTATACTCCGTATTTACTCAAGCTGTCACCTGTCCTGACGTAGACGGCGGTTGGGATCGCCATAACGTTTCAATGCTCTAATTGACCGTATGGCGTATTCATAATTAAAGGGTACTTTTGCCCATCGTCCCCAAGACCTGGTCTCGTCACCGGTTTCGTCACCTTAACTGCCGTGCAGAACCCAGCACTGGACATATCCCAATACTTTCAACCGATCTCATCACACATGCCCCGTCGCTCAACACTAAGAACGGCCTGCAGGGCCTGTCGTGCGTGTCGGACTAAAGTGAGAACCTCGCAACAGATGCCCTTCCAATGTTGTGTTGACGCCTATCCAGTGTGACAGTCGATTACGCTGCGCCAGATGCAAAGAAAAGCAACTGGATTGTATCTACGAAAACGTGGGCGTCGTATCCAAAGCATCACTTCGAGCCGAGATCCAGGATCTCAAGGGGAGACTGGAAGAGGCAGACACCCTTCTGGACGCCCTCCTCAACGCCCTCAAGACAGGCAGCACGCAAACCGGTATTCGCGATTTTGCAGACACCATTATACGGGGGCTAGACAGGAGAGACACGCGAGGCGCCATCGTGAAGCTTCTTAACTTTGTTGACGAAGCGGACAAGGCTGTTTATCCGTCTCCAGCGACAGTGTCTACCATCGATCCAGATTCGGCTATTGAGATTTCGGATGTCGACTCGACGTCTTCATCCAAGGGCTCGTCGTATCCAACCCTATTATCCCGGCCTGCTACCCGACGAATAGACAGCGACGATACATGCGTAGTAGCATCAACTAGCAGTAAAACACCTTGCAGCTCCACAGCCACCTCCACTTCGCGCCTCCCTTGCTCGTTTCCCGCTCCGCTGAGCAGTGTGGAAGCTGTGGAACCGACCTTCACTTTGCCAGGAGTTGAGTCTTCCTGCTCCCAGCTGGATATCTGGACCAGCTCTGGCTGGACAAAACCATATACTCTAAGCTTAATCACGGCTGTCCTAGAATGGGATGCGCTTCCACTATGCCTCGTTAACAAAGCGCTACTGCTAAGAGATTTCGAGTCTGGAGCGAGGCAATACTGCTCTTCTGCATTAGTAAATGCTCTCCTCGCGATAGCCGCGAGGCTGGTTGAGGAATCACAGAAGCGGGATAGCGTTCAACTAGATGTAAGCTTATCCGCCAGTGAGACCTTTGTGCGAGAGTCCAGCGCACACCTTCATAGCGAGGGTCCCATAGTAGATACTCTCCCTAATATCCAGGCTATCGGTGTACTTGCTCTCTATGAGGCAAGTTTTGGCCAGGAGGCAAGGGCCGCCAAG
Source organism: Clonostachys chloroleuca (assembly GCA_037952775.1). Taxonomy (NCBI): domain Eukaryota; kingdom Fungi; phylum Ascomycota; class Sordariomycetes; order Hypocreales; family Bionectriaceae; genus Clonostachys; species Clonostachys chloroleuca. Next base: position 36,636,677 of record JBANAY010000003.1, read on the forward strand.
CTCGCCGACGAATATGCGTCAGCAATTGCCGACCTCTGCTTTAGCGAACCTACACCACAGCCAGGTAGCGATTATAATCAGGTCCGTGCTGACACCTACCGCGGTGCAATTTCTCTTCGAAGGTATGCGCTTCTTACTTAATTTAGCCCTCCCCTGTCTATTCACCCAGGGTCTACTCGGCTCAGTATAGGGTGTATTCATACTTATTGTTTACTTTATAGGCTCTTCCAATTAACAAGTGTCACTGCTGAGTGCGTGGATAAACACCACATTCCGTTTGTTGATACGTCCAAAAGCAGCAGCAGTATCACGGAACTAGAGGATAGTATGAGCTCCTATATCCCAATTGCGTTGCCACTACATTTTATAGACATAATATATTCGTTTCAATATAGTTGATGTCTAACCAGGAGTGTGTAGCTGATTCTATTTCGCGGTCATCTATCAATAATTATCCACAACGCATGGCGGCCGGAATATTCCAACTGACCGGATGGTTACAAACACTAGAAATGCTGCAGGACCCCGAGCAGGTGCCTGCTGCTAAGCTTGAGCTGTATTTGAAGTGTCTTGATTGGTATATCAACCTATTTGAAATCCAATCAGGATACGATGCCGACATCGATAATATTGAGCCTGGCGAATCCGCCGAGGCCTTGCAGTTCGAAAGGCAGTTCAAACGTTTTACTGTGTAAGATCACACCCTTTCATGTTACCCAACCCCTGGTCTACTTAGTTCTAACGTTGATGGACAGCATGTTTTACAACTTCTGCATCCTGAAATTTCTTGCACCGGAAGCGGCCGATCCCACCCACTTCATTGGCTATTTACGAACCCGCGATATCTGCTACGGGGCAGCTCAAGGCACGCTGATCCTGGCGGCTCCAACCCTAGCTATTGGTAGTGATGACGCGTCTCTCAAATCTCTAGGTCGGTTATCCTCCCGATTTGTGTCCGCAGCAGAATCTTTCCTTGCTAAGCCGTGTCTCGCGCGCGAATTACGCGCCAAAGATGCTTTCACCTGGCTTGGTTCTACTGCTGTAGACGGCGGTTCGCCTTACAGTATGATTTGAAGATTGAAGTTTCCGCTTTTGACTCTTTTCTTTCCCCCTTTTCTTTCGCTCTAAAATGGCGAAGTTTGTGACTATTGGGTTACAGAGACTAGGCACGGCCATTGACGCATGGCATAAGCACGAGGCAGAAACTATTTTTTCCTTAAAAAATTAGGCCTAATACCCTTCTATTCTAATTTAGAATACAAGCTGTATTTATGGTAGATAGCCCTCCTTTCTGACTAATCCTCACTGATTACATAATGCCTCAGTTCCAACAACTGTCATCCGCTTCAAGCCTCGCCGTAACAGCTCTCTCTCCCTTGAGCAATGCAGAATGGTGTTGTTTTACTGATACCCCTTTCAGTATCCACCGATGCTGTGCCTTTTCCTTTTTAATTGATTCGCTCGGTTTGCCCCTTCTCTTCAGTATCCCCTTCACGTGGATCTTGTGGCAAAATTCGCCTGCTGGAAGATGCAGTGAAATGCACTGACAACATAGAGCTTTCGTCCGTCGACTGCGAGTACGGAGGCATCAAGGCTGTGCTCTCGGTCGGAGGTGAGTAATTCTTTTCTGGCGTTGAAGTGTGAGCGTGATGCTCTCTTTGACTTGCTTCTCTAAATTCTTGATGAAAATGCTCGCACCAACCTAGTGTATCGTCGGGCCCGGAAGACGCCATACGATATAACGCTTTCAATGGCACTTGGGCGTATAGAGCTTGCCGAGAGATGTAATGAAGGAGTCGCAAAGGTAACAAGCAATTTTGCCCGAGCATATCACCCGTGGTCGGGGCCGGACAACGTGGGTATCACAGTGATGCAATAGCGTGTACTCCTACCTTATTGACTAGTCCCTAAAATAATGAATTCATCATCGAGAATCCCATTGTCGGATATGGCTCCGAAATCGACTGACCAATAGGGCTGCTGCCGGATATTTGCACTGGCGGCTAGAAGAAAGCTAGACGGAGCTATGGAGAACTCCCGTTGGCGGTCCCCCACTACCTACATAAGCATCCCCGCAGCGGAGTCGGCTCCGGGCTTCCAACATTCGGCAAACCTTGCGTCATGCTCCCACCCTTTGTTTAAAGTGAACGTCATTCTCACCGACTAGTCTCCCTGCTTCCTAGCCCAGCTGCCAAAGACCTACCTCGAATGGAACGATCGCGAGCTGATTCATCGACAGTCGTGCATCGCACATCTACCTGGAGCGGATGGAACGCTCGTATGCACCGTTGCGGCCTCGGGGCTCTCCCGGAGAAGACGCCCCGACCGCTGGATCAGCTAACCCATCAGTCGATGGGGCTTATGGCGAGTCCCTCGAGCAAAAGAGGCGAAGGATTGGTGTGTCTATCGCCTGTAACGAGTGCCGGCGAAAGAAAATACGAGTATGTCAGCCTCTATCTCTCTTAACATAGCATGGCGTGATCTGGTCAGTCTCGGCTGGGGTTTGACTTTCCCTCGCCCGCGAGGCAGGCTCAAATCACTTCCAGGACTCTGACAATCACGATCATAGTGTGACGGTCGCCGCCCTGTCTGTACCCACTGCAGCACCAAAAATTTTTCTCATTGCGAGTACCGGAATGACGCTCTGTCGTCAGAATGTAGAACGCTTCTTCTAGAAGTAGTGAAGCTCCTCAATAGTATCCCTAGCATGGAAATGGTGAGACTTCTTGATGATCTTGGCAAAGCGGATGCTGTTACCATCATTACTACCTTGAGAGACCGTGTAAAGGCCATCCCAGGCGGCGCAGGGGAGCAAGACACGGCAGCCACCGGCCCCGGTCGTGAGGGCTCGCCAGATTCCGCGGAGCTGAAGCTGGATCATCCGCTGGCATATCCTAATGTGGCGAAAATGGATCCTGAGTTGTTTGATACTGGCCCGTACCAGGGGTTAATTCAAGCCTTGCCACACTCACCTGTTGCCGTGCCACAGTAAGTAAAGCTATACTGGTCCCAGTCCACCGAATCTCCCTTTTCTCCTTGCTTTCTCTTGATGCCGACTAGCAACTACAAGCTAAACGATAGCAAAAAGGCAACACTTGTCAGCACAGCCAACCTCAGCCGCCGAACCGACCCCAAGTTCTACGTCCGATTCGACACCCGGCCCACAAGGAAGCAGCTTTACCGTGTCTCCTGAGACGAGCCGTTCAAGGACCCACGAACCACAACCACCACCACTTGGGTTTTGCGATCCTCGTTTGAAAGACTTACGCATCGCGAGATGGACCACCGTTGATATTGATGACAGCTTGGCAGCAAAATGCATTTCTCTGTACCTCGAAACGGATCATCCCTTGCTGGGACACTTTGATCCAGACCTTTTCCTTGACGATCTCATCTCGGAACAGGAGGAAGAGCAACGATTCTGCTCGCCCCTTTTAGTTAACGCATTGCTCTATTGGGCCTGCGTATGTACCTCCCTCTCCCCCTCGATCAAGCGCGCGCGGCTCACACAGTCATCACAGCAAATGTACAGTGCTATTGAACCTAAAACTGATACTATGGCAATCGAGTTTTGTACAGTGGCAGAAAAGCTTTGGAACAGCGAGCGGAGCAACGGACGCGACTCAATACTCTTCATGGCGGCATCCGAATTCCTGAGTCTTGGATACCTAGGCCAGGGTAGAGATCATTCTGTTTTAAAATACCTGAACGAGGCTTGCCAGACTGGTATTCGCCTCAGGCTCCTTTCCATAGGATCCCTTGAACCTGCGGTGCCGATGCAGATGGAAGTAGACAAAGAGAGCCAGGAACTGCGCCAGCGTATGTACGCTGCCTGGGGCGTCTTCAACTTTGCGGCGTGAGTGACTATTCCCCCACTCTAACCGCTTAAACCTATTTTTTCATACGTCTATAAACTCACCATTGCCCTGGAAACTTTTAGTCTCATGTCTCTCTTCTATCGCCAACCAGGGATGCATATTTCCTTGAGTTGCCCCCATGTACCGATTCCGACGGCGTCCAATGTTGCTAGATTGCAGGGACGAAGCTCACCTCTGCACTATATGGGCTACACCTTTCCACATCTATGTCGCTTTTGGAACATCGTCCACGAAGTCAGCGCTGTGTACAACAAGGGCAATCAGCACCCCTGGGCGTCTGGCAGCAATCTTGCCTTTGCCGAGTTCAAATTCCGCGAGCTTCTCGCATGGAGTCAAAACTTGTCTTTCCGACAGGCAGCTGAACATGCCGACTCACCGCACCATGTGAAGGTTATGCAGTGAGTATTTCTTTCGAAGCTTTCGACTCTGCTTACCCTTACCCCTCTTCGCCACTTTTCCCTTCCTGAGATCGCATGATCCCATAGACAAATGGCGGCTAATATGTCTGCGCCCACAGTCTATGGTTCCATGCTGCCATTCTTGATATCTTCCGCCCGTTTACCTCCGTTGCGACATCTCGACACACTCCTCTTCGAACCTTCGCCAACAGTATCGTCACTCCGCAGCTCATCTCCGAGAGCTCTACCGCTCGTCTCAAAAGTCTCATTCTCAACTACCGCACGCACCATGCTTCGTCCTCGTACACAATACTCTGGCATACCGCCCTGTTGTATGCTGCCAACTCCATATTGGACATGCGAGGTGAAGAGGCGAAGCAGGATCCGTACATACTGCTCGTATTAAACAGCTATATCCGTCTCAGCGCCACCTGGCGCGTAGCCAAGGCCATCTTCAAGGGTCTTTTATCCATGATTCTGCGTCGGGGCGATATGTCAAGTGATGTTGCGCGGAAGATGCTTAGCGATCTCGATAACATCGACAAGGGGGACGAGGACCCGATTACAGGCGGCATCAGGGCGACTTTCATGATGGACTTGCAGCAGGCGCCTTCGGAGCCAGAATCTGCCACTGTGGAGAGCCTAGCGGAGGATTTTGAGACAAACGTAATGTTGAACGAGTATACCAATATCTTGGAAAAGAGATGAGCGTGCCCTTAGCCCTAGCCGTCCCTCTAAAGGTTGATTATGAACCTTACGCCGCAGGGTGATTATAGCCTAGGCTCATAATAAAGGAAATTGGCAGAAGCTGACCACTTGTTGTGTTCGGTGGCTTCATGGCTCCGTCGTCTAGAAGATAGAGTACATATTCGTTTAGAGGTAGCTACTGAATGACGCCTATTATTGAAGTAATATGACTTCCAATGGTTGTGGGAAAGGGCCCACAATGAGTACCAAAGTAGGGAACATGCTGGGGGTTAAGGGTCATCTTCGTGCCTAGTTCCCGCCATGGGCTGCGCTGCTTCCCAGGAATCCTTCTATGACGATCTCTCGTCCACTTGAACCTCCCTCCCTTGGGTTGGTTGACTGATTGACAGGAACCTTGGAGATAACTTACCGCTGATTCACATTTGTAGACTCTGTTCAAGGAGGGACAGCCTCATGTAGTAGATACCGATGGAGCATTTATTCGTGGGTCTGCTAAAGTTCGTGACCTCATAAACATGTACTCCGCGTATAATGAGCAACCATACTACCAGCCAACCGTCTATTGTTAGTCGACTTTTCGAAGACACAACAGCATCACATCAATGACGTGACATGTAAGAAAATGGTAGGTCAATATAACCTGGCAGTTGTATAATTTTGACCCCTACCTCTATATACTCTTTAAGACGTTACTTGGAGCCTCCCTTGCGACCAGCCTCGCGCGCTTTCTCGCTACCAGGCTCAAACGAGCCAGAGGACTCAAAGCCCCCCTTAGATGAGATCTCGCGCTATTAGCTCATGTCAGTAGGAAGAACATGATAGATAGGAGAACACAAGCTGAGATGAGGTGATGGCCAACCTGCTTATCGGCATCCATGCTGGCAAAGCCACCATGGCTGGCCTGTATAGTAGCTGCTGGAACGGAGGTATGTGAAGTGGTATCGAGTACGGCTTCCTTGACATGGATCTCAGCAAAGTATAGGGATAAGTAGTAGTAATATGGTCCTATCTTCAATTAGTCCATTGGATACGAGAATGTTGTATAGGATAGCCGCTAGAAGAATAAAACAGACTTTTTATCTCCATGTATTCCCGACAGTAGCCCTTTTGATACACGTAATGTAGACGTACTAATGATCCGTCGTTCAATCACCGCTAGCCCGTTTCCATGGCGCAAGTTGGTGTGATGCCCCTCTTTGATCTTCAATGTGCTTGAGACTGATACGATAATTGTGAAAAGCCCCCTGATGGAGCGTAAAAGTATCCTATGCTTTATCATAGATGAGAAAATCATGCGATCAGCACACCCAAACTCTAGGGCCGGTATTGAATTATCCGCATTGTGACGACCTGCCGATAACGGATCGAACCAAAAGACGCATGAAATAGAAGTATGGGGCAAACATTCCGAAACAAGCCAAGCATTCCTTTTCGAGTGAAGTATAAGAACGACTGGAATGAATTTTCGGTCTCATAACTCATCTACCCACTCGGTAAAGCACACTCAAAGACGCAATTATCATGTCTGGTCAACAAGGACGGTTCCAAAAGGTCAATGACCGTCAGGCCCAAAACCAACCGAGGTAAGTTTCACTCTCAAGCATCAGTATCCGATGGCCGTACCGGTATACTTTCATATCCCCCTTGAATGTGCAGGAAAAACACGGAAGAATTGAGCATAGTAGGCTCGAGAAGCACCCACAACCAACGAGTGAGTAGACGAAGCTCGAAGGAAAGAGCCAGTTCCATAAGTATCGGGCAACTGATAAGCTCCATAGAAGTAAAGCCCTAATCACAGGCGGAGAGTACAGTAATCCAGCAGGAGATTGCAGGAGCTTTACTAAATCTCACACCTTCCGGTTGATAAAGCTCGGGCATCGATAGAGCAGTTGCTGTACCTTTCGCTTGCAAAGGCGCTGATATAACTATTATCTACCTTCCAGAAGAGCAATAAGACGCCGAAGATACCAAGAAGCTGGTTCAGGACGAAGGCCGAGAGTGCCTGCTCGTCGCAGGGAGTACCTGATAGACAACACGATATATAAGGATGCTGTACAAAAGCATATAGACAAGTTCAGCAAGGTCTATATCCTCGTGAATAACACCTCCAAGCCAATTCTCTCCGCAGACTTTAGCATGATTGACTTAGATAAGATGGAGACTATGTTTTGGAGTAACATCCTGTAGATATTTACAGTTACGGAGTTACGACCTGGGGCATATAGAGAAGGGTAGCTCGTTCGTTATCTCTCTTAATACGCGATGTTGAAACTAAAGGCCTCAAGTTAAATTTTACACAGCATCATAAACACTACGTCCACAGTTACATTCAAAGGATCTGGAGACATAGTTGACTACAGTGCCTTAAGGGTACCATTGTGTTATTCACTAGGTCTCTCTGAAATAGTGGATATAATATTAACTGACTTCTAACTAGATCGATTATAGCCTATACTATTATATTATATCTCAAACTATTTAATGTTATCTTGTATCTAGAAATAGAAACTTCCAAGTCAAAAGAAGAGATACACATACTAAGAATAGGTATTATATTTCGCTAGAAACGCTGAGAAGCTTACATAACATTTACATCATATTTATAGTCGGTGGCAACCTCAACGTTATCCAACCAGGAGGGTACAAGTGATGTGCCAAGACCCTACACTACATTCTTCGCATAGCATGCCCTGTTGATGTTGATTTTACTATTGGTTCCTGTGGAGAGACTCCGGAAATGTAGATAGAATGCCCTCGGAAACGCCACAGAGCTTTTCCGGGGCAATCCCCACATGCATTGCTTGGACTACCGAACACCAGGTAGCCGCGGGGTTGTCCTTACTTGTACTCGGGATTCTCCAGACCATCAGCGTGGGGAGAAGATATGTCTTAAGGAGTTGTCGTAGCCCCATGTATCCAATCATCACGTTCTGATTTCAAACACTAGCCTTCATCATGACCGAGAAAAGGAGGGAGTTCTCAGCTGCTGAGCTTGCGACGCTCTCCAGCAGGAACAACCTCCACTTGCTCATCTCGGGGAAAGGTAAATCACTGTCATTCCAATAGCTTGGTTTTTTTGAACAAAATACAGGCTTAATATGGCGATACTGACTAACTTTCGACTTCTTAGTCTATGATGTCCATGAATTTCTTCACGATGTATGCGGCAGAGGTCATATTGAACGTGTACGAGACCACAATACTAACCTGATTATTCGTCACAGCACCCTGGAGGCGATCTAGTTCTACTTGGAGAGGGCGGCAAAGACGCAACCAAAGCGTTCGAGGACATTCAACACACCGATGATGCGAAAGAATTGATGGAAGAGCTTCTCGTCGGCTATCAAACAGGAGTAAGTTCGATAAAGACATTCAAGTGCTAATATTGGTCATCAAATGGGAGCTAAACTACCGGTCGTCTTTTCGCATGAATAGGAGCGGATAACAACTCAGGAACCCAAGCAGATTCAGATCGAGCGAAAGACCGCGATCAGCAGGTACGTGTTCTGACTAGACGAACAAATGAAGATGTAATACTCACGGTATCAAGTAGTATTCCAATCAGAATGTTTCTAGCATTTATTGCTATTGGCATATTAGTATACTTTTCAAGAAAGTTATAAATATGCCCTGACTATTATCATGTGTCAGTATTGCATAGAAAGAAGGAGCACGAGGATTATTAAAGTATTTTCCTTTTTGAGATGTAGCAAAGCTTGAAAATAAAACCGCATGATTTAGCTAAAACACATCGAAATATTAATCTTGGCTTCTATTATTATTTACTTTGACATTATTGACGTTGCCCGCCAGCTCTGTGTCCTCGAGGCTATATTCGTGGCAAGTTGAACACTTCCAAGTTGGCCATACTAAGCGACTGCGACGATAATACGGCAGTAGTAACTATCAGAAATAGAGTGCCTAACAAGTAGTCGTGTGACGATTTGACATATCGATACTCCTCGTGGATTATTGACTGAGTTAGTTGATGCAACATTTAAGTGAATAACAACAATTGTTTTATTGAAGCTGCTATCTAAGATACCTAAAAGTAAATAGAGGTAATCCTAACCCTGACTAGAACTCCTCCGCGCCTATATGGCTTCGTAAACCATATCTAAGTGAATAAATCTAGGCACTTTCCCTATCCTGCCGCCATGAATCAACAAACTTCTTTACGATTCCACTCGAGATCATATCAACGCCGTTTCTAAAGCTCGGGCTAGCCTGTTCTGTGAGTTTGGTACTGTAAGTAAGGTCTTGACGAGCGCCCCCTTTGTCATGGTCGTATTTTCCGGCGAAGAACTCTGTCAGCTTGACAGTGGGATTCTTGGTCGGGTCCTGCTCGCCTTCCCTCAGACGTTTGATCCATTCCCTCTGATCTACAACCTCGAACTCGAGGCCGGCTTCCCGCAAAGCTGGGAGAAGGTCATTTGTCCAATGGAACACGGCAGGGTTTACGAGGTTGTAGACGACCTCGGGGTCCTGGGCATATTTCTTCGCGAGGCTTGCACCCTCGTGCTCTGAGGAGTCTAGCGAACTCAGCTCCAGTATAGTCTGAGCGACAATATCGACCGGAGTCCACGACGGTGTTTCGTCAAGTGCTGGTAGTGCGCCCATTGTCATGGCGCTGCAAATCATCAAGGGAATGCCCTCGTCCTGGTTCCACCGACCGACAACGGTGTCGCCCGCAATCTGGCCCACGCGAAGCACCTTGCAGACCATGCCCGTCTGCTCCGCGGCGGCCTGAACGATATGCTCAGCAACAAGCTTCGACCTCGCGTAACCCATGGGGAAGCTGTGCGACAGGTCTAAAACATGGCCTTCTGCCACTCTGCCTGGTAACGGGGTGCGGTCTGCCGCAGAGGTTGAAGAGCAGAAGTAGAACTCAGCCGGCGATTGGCGACAAGACGAGAGGCAGAGATCAATTAAGTGACGGACGCCGCCAATGTGCTGTTCCTCGAAGCTGCGAACGCCAATATTAAAGTTCACGGCCCAAGCACTATGAATGACCTTGGTAAGGGTGTTCTGAAGCTGATATATCACCTCTGCACCAAGACCTAAATCTTTCCGGGAAAGGTCGGAGGGGAAAGCTCGGATTTTTGACACATTTGAGATGGGTAGCTGCCTCTTATTCAGGGTGGATATGACTCTGTCTAGAGCGGCGTCGGTTGACGAGGCGCGTACAAGGCAGTATACTTTGTCGACAGACTGCTTTGCAAGGAGTTTGGACAAGATATAGCAGCCTAGGGAACCAGTGGCACCGGTAACGAGCTATAGATTAATTAGGAACCAACTCTGATAAATCAGTGTTGAGATTGGACGGAAAAAAGATGGACTTACCACAACTTCTCGTTGAACGGGTACTGATTTCTCAAATGTAGAGTACTTCTTGATTAGCTGGGCCATAATCCCAACCTCGTCCTCTGCGTCAGCCTGTTCGCCTGTGCGCAGATTGTGCAAATGGGTCGCCAGCTTCTTGATATTTCCAAAGTCGTACAAGGCGTTCTGGTTCAATTTGCCGTCACCGAGGTCCAGGTGACGCTTGATGATCGCATAAGCTTTGATGGCTTGCAAACTACCCATGCCAGCCGTGAAGAAGTCTGTGTCGGGCTTGATATGAGATAGACCTAGATCCCGCTGTATGATGCCAGTCAGAAACTCCTCGATGCCATTGACACTCAGAGCAAGCTTCAATGTAGAGCCTTGTTCTTGGGTGGACTCGCCAGCACCGCTAGCACGATCAAACAAATTGCTGATGGCCTTTTCAAAGTGCTTGTAGCATGCCTGTCGAATCAAGGTGCCCTTTTCTGTCTGTGGGAACCAAACGCCGACGTCGAGAATCTCGACCGCTTCCTTGGTTATTTGGCTGAACGCTTCTGCGCCTTTGTTTGCAGCAGCGATATCGGGCCAAACCTTGTCCAGGATCTGGACCTTGCTGAGTCCCGCGGCATTATCGCTGGGCATGACAAGCAGCCCGGGCAGAACTTGACCAACGCCGACCACGAGGACCTCTTTTATGAACCTGCTCTGCCTGATGCGATGCTCAATAGGAATGGGAAGGACTTTTTCACCATTCATGAGGGTGACTCGATCGTCCAGGCGCCCGACGTATTTCCAACGGTTCGCCAGTATGGGGTGCTTTACGAAACGATCGCTGGTCCGGAACGAGCTTGGGGGATCGTCGCAGTTGCTCTTGTTCTTTGAGGGGAGTCCGTCGAGCACGACGCACTCGTATGTACCGTCGTCAAGCAGATCGAATAACAGGTATGGAGCAGCCGTGGGCAAGGGATGCAGATAATTCCATGCTTTATCATCAGCTGGGCGATCTGATGTCATGAGCTGTCCAAACTCGGTGGCGCCGTAGTGACTGATCAGTCGGACGCCACCTTCCACAAGCAGGTCGCCCAGGTCATCGGGGCAGCTGCTTCCCCCAAAAAGGACCTGCTTGGGCCCTCTCAGAGCCTCAATCCCGCCCTCAGTCTCAGCAATGAGCTTCAAAGCGTAAGGAACGCAGTGAAGACTCTCGGGCCTGGTGTTCTGTAGCCCCTTAACGAGGTGGCCACCGGTAAGCGGCAGGGAGGCATTATACAACGCAATGGGCTTGCCCTTGAAGACGGCTCGGAAGAACATGCTGACACCATGACCATGATAGAATGGCAATGTGATATAATAGGACTCGAAGCCTTTGCTATAAGTGTAGTTGGAGATGCCAGACTTGTGCATGCTGGGGATGGCCTTGGGATAACCCGTGGAACCAGAAGAATGAATGATGTAGGCGGTCTTGGTGCCGTCCTCGATCCGGCTCTTGAACTTGTACTCTGACGACTCGGTGCAGTTCAAGTATGTGTCTGGTGTGGTGAAACGGAACGATTCTAGCGTGCTTCGCTGGGCATGCAGCTCCGAAACGGTCTTGGACAAGGCAGGAATTTCTGCGTGAATAATGTGGTGACAGTCTGTCTGATCAAGCAGATTCATGTAGGCATCATTGCTGAGGCGCGTAGAGAGATAGAAGACTGCAAAGCCCATGCGAGCCAAGGCAAACACGGCGACAACATAATCAAGGTTAGCTGGACCCAAGAGCGCAACCACGGGGCTATCTTTGGTCGGATCTCTCGCCGGAGGGTCCAGGCCTTGACCTCGCAGATGTTTAATCGCTCCGTTGACGAAGCGATCAAACTGCCTCGCCGTGTGATAGGTGTATTCCTCTGTAGTATGCGCGTTGGCGGGGTACCCGATCATGGGCACGTCTGGAGTAGTCCGGCATCTCTCAATCAGGATCTCTTCGAGCCTGTAGAATGCTGGTGTGGGAGGCTGGAAGGATACTGGCAGTGCTTGCTCTTTGGGCAACCCATCCGGCTGGAACGAGCGTGAGATCACCGCTGCCATTTTACTGAGCCACAAACGTTTGTCGGATGTTGCTGTAATAGGGAGGTTCTACAAGAGAACGAGGAGCAGCGTAGAAAGGACCTTTGAACCAATAGATTGATGAACTTGGAAAACGCCGGTGTAGCTGTCTTGGGTGCGATCCGCAAAGACTTTTTGAGCCAGAAGCCACTAACAAGATTGATTATGGCTGACTGTAGTAAAGCAGTGATTTCCTATATGGTTATGTAACACAAGCAAAATAGCAAAAAGAAACACAGAATCAGCAATTCGAGGATCCTTATGTGTCGTGCATCCGATAGACTTGCCGAACCCATTAGGCAGAGTCTCTAGCCCTTGGCACATCCTGCCCCATGTTCCCAAGAAATTATCTCATGCCAGACATCGAATGTATTGAGTGTGCCGAACAAGTTCTGACACTTCCGTCAGAAACATCCAGGCCCGGAGCTTTCTCGGAAAAGCCACCATCCGGTCGGCCTCGGTATGATCATGACTTTTCCGGAGCCGGAGCCTCGCAGTCCAGAGAGGGAATGCTCCATCGTAACTTGTCAACGTCTTGGGGTTTAGTGGGGTCTGGGCAATGGACTCAACCGCACCTTTGAGCGCCCACAATGCCATGCTTCTGGAAGCTATGTTGGTGAGAGAGGCTGTCGGTTTCTACGGATTACTTGCTTACGTGTCGGAGACAAAACTGGGTGCTATAGCGTTGTTCTTGAGTGAAACTAGCGCAATTACTGCCGCGTGATAATTATCAATGAGTACACATTATCGAGCAGCCAAATTGTGACTCCAATTGTCTGCTTACAGCAGAGCCGAAGTGGGGCTGGGATGAAAGCAGCTGGCAGCTTTTCCGGTTGACTGATTGAGTGGAATTAATCAAGCTTTTCCTGCTAAGTTGTGCCAGCGCAGCATCGGCTCCTTTTGTGACCTGAAGGTGGGTGAGGGGAGTATTTGCCCCAAGTAGGGGATGATCTTGCACGAGGAGACAGGCTGAAAGTGATTGATCAATACTGCTCAAGATTCTGTACTGATTTCTCATATCGTATCCACAATTTGAAAGCGATTTTCTTCTGCGAGAAACATGAAAGCCAGATCGGCCAGTCCTTCTAGCTCAAGGCTACTGAAGTCATCTTGGTTCTCGAGAACATGTGTAGTCGACGGGTCACCAACGCCGTTGTAGATACCAGGAGGGTCTGGGAATGTGGATTGTTGGGGGGCATCCAGGTCGAGGCCACCGGGTGGGGGAAACTCCTGGGATGTGATATCATCGTCCCCCAAAATACCATGTGTGGCCGCGGCCTGCGTGTTGGGGTCTATGTTATCTAGGATAGCACCAGATACAGCAGGTTGCTGCCCAGCAACGAGTTGTAAACCTTGCAATACTGCGGCTGGTCGAGTGTTCTCTTCGAGCGGCTTCGTTGCCTCATTCTGGAGCTCAGTCAGCACTACGACATACCTTTGGGCATAGGACATGTCAGCAGCGCAGGTTGTCAGGTCTCTCAGGCCTTGCTGCGCAAGATTCAAGTACGACTCCCATGTATGAGTAGCTTTTGGTCGACTCTGTACGACATGAAGATACAGAGCAACAAGCGCAGAGAATACGTAGTAATGGGTAAACTACAGAATAGATGAGTAAGTCACGAGCCGTGTGTACAAGGCATATTACGTACCCAGAAAGCGCTACACATCTGCTGCTGTTTGACTAGCTCTCTCAGCATTGCAACAATCACGGTTGCTGCGTCCAAGCACCTCCGGACACCATATGGCAAACCCCCCCTGGGCCGTGTTATCCTGCCGCAAACTCAAGGCAGACGGCTTTGTTAGCAATGCCTGCCGATGGAGCATGATGACAGCGTGCGAGTGAGCCATGTGTAAGACAGTGTGCTGTCGTCGAAAGATTGGCAACAAAACTTTGGGAGTTGTAATATCGAGAAAAGGGCCGATCTCGCGACGCCACTGTGTCAACCGAGTGTCATACAGGGTTAGGGTCTGCTCCTGTTTGTCCGGGTGTAATCGTTTCAGACCATAGAGATCACGGAGAATTCCGCTCACTATTTTCAAAAGCCTTGAACGAGGGGGATCATCAGCCATGTGCCTAGCAATAAAGTTGTTTTATACTTACTTTGCGTGAGAAATCGATGCTTGGGTAAGACTTTGCCCACCCTCGTCGTTTGAGAGGATTTTCAAGGGCGTTACTTGCCAATCGTCAACGCACAAAGGTAGTTCCTTCACGTACTAGGATCAGTCTGTCAAGCATAAAAGGAAACTAGCTCGTCACCACAGCGAGTTAACTACCACTTACCTGGTCGAGGTCTTCCTCGTGGAAACTCCGCGGGCGCCCGAGTCCAGCACTAAGGTAGTTATCAAGGATGTATGCGCTCCAAAATGCTCGCTTCCTACACTCGTGCTCGATGAGGTCGGTGCCACCGTTCCCTTCGCGCTTTTTGCGCCGGTGCAGGCCGATGGCGAGCACCAAGTTCGCAACAGTCCCAAACAGACTCCAAGCACTGTTGACGCGAGACTGCGCCAGCAGTAAAAAGCATAGGACAAGCCGCGCTTGAATACTCGTAAGACGAATGCCTCCGGACTCTTGTCGGAGATGATGCTCTGAAGCGGCGAAGAAGATGGCACTACACTCGTCAGCGTGGTCTCGTGATACACCGCGGCGGTACGAACCTATCGATGTAGTTTTGCGAAGTTGACTCGGAACTTTGGCTGAATTGTTTAGCTACAGCAAGAAGTGCGAGTATTATGGCTCGTTTTTCGTGAACCCCAGCTTTCAGCGGTCCATGGTTCTGAATGCTATCGTAAAACTCGTCGCACCATGTATCTACTGTAGGCTGGTGTAGATATCGATGGGTTGGGGAAGCAAATTCAAAGTAATATCTTATCAACCGCTTGGCTTCATTCTTGTCGGGTAAGATGAGAAAGTAAGGATCAAACTGGGGCGTCGGCGCATCGGCAAAATTGAATATCGAAGGGAGCGATGTTGACGCCGAGTGCCTACTGTCGCGGAGCTTCTTCAAAGCGCGTGACAAAAATGAGACGCCAGAAGCTGGCCCGACGTAATGGCCCTCCAGGTCGGTGTGTGGTGGCTCTGGCGAGTTGCGAGAAGACCGCCCCATATCCCCAGCGTCCGGGAGGGCTAAGCTATCTGGCATCATAGCATCGGGAATGATGCCAGGCTGGACGGGGACGGCCGTAGCTGGTAGGTCATCAGGGGATAGCTGGTTCCCATGCTCCGATGAGCTTCGGGGTCTGTCGCTGCGGGACGCATTCGAGTCTGCCAAAGAAGGCCGCGGGGTCTCTTGCTGGCGCGGGGCGGCTTCAGCTTTCGCGCACCCGTTGCCTGTAGGATTGATCGAGGCGACATCTCTATGGCCTTGGTCGACAGTGGTAGTGGTAGAGACACGATGAGCCTTCCCTCTGTTGTACTCGGTCATGAACGTACAAGGCTGCTGGCTTCGAACGCAGGATGCGCAGGGCCGGATTCCCGTGCATCGCAGCTTCTTACTTTCAACCGATCAGCGCTCTTGTGCGACCGAGACATTGTGTTTTTTGGATGCCGAGACTTGTACTCACGTCTTGCAAAAGTCGCAGGCACGAGTGACGCGTACTCGTTCCCCGTTTCGACGCCGCTTCTTTGCGGATGGCGGGCGTTCTTCGGCGTCCATCTTGTAAAAGCAACAAAGGCGCTGTGTATGTCTGTGCGTGCTTTGCGCCGTACAATTGAGTCTCGCCGCCAGCAGCTGAGATCAGACTGCTGGAGTTGTGGGGCGGATGAGAGGCAAGTTTCGGTCCCTTGTTGTTTCGAGGGTCAAGCAAAGTCCATCGATCTGGCACGGATCACCTGACACAGTGGGTCAAGGTGCCCGGAGTATAGTGCTGGGTAGTACTAACCATTAACAGTCATGAACCGTGGTACCACTGCCGAAGCACTAACAATACCATCCACTCCAGTAGGATTAGGCGCTAATGTGGGCGACCGTCTTCCAATGTGCCACCCTATACTTGTCAACTCCCTAGTCGCTCGATAAAGGATTTTATAAGAATGAGAGCATAATTAATTGATTACTAGATTGATTGTAACCTCTTCTGGTTTTTTCCTTTTTTTTTTTTAACCTTTGGAAAAGGTTGTAACATAAATATAACTAAGTGGCTAGACTTTACTATCTTAGCCCACGCAGTTTACGCAATGTATTTTACCAGTGATAGATAATCTTCGCCGGTTACCTTCAGTTACTATTCCGTTAAGTATAGACCAGTTTATAGGCCTAGCTTAGCCGTACAACCTACCTCGGAGTAGGCAATTTCAGCAATTTCCTTCACGGAGTATATGAAATAATGATACTCGTTGATGTCCTACAGTTCTAGGCATCTTCATTGCTGTCTTTGACTGTGCACGCTAGGACTATTTTTTAATGCTCCCGTATAACCAATGATAGAATACAAGTCCGGAGAAGATATCCCCGGATTGTAATTACACATGTACTAACACAGCTGTCTACCAAGGTAGAACCAGGAGACAGGAAGACTTATATTCTCGCCTTGCCATGCCCTCTTAGGCGAATAGCACCACATGATTCTCCTTTGCCTCAACTTTTATGCTCTTCCCTGCGCTCAACGTGTTCAATTGGCCCAGACTTGGTGTCCCCGCTGACCCCGTCAATGGTACTAGTTTGATGATTCTCACCTCCCTCAACTTCATCTAGGGCCTTCCCCACCGGCTCGGATACGACGTCACCAAACTTGGCTGCAATTTCCTCGAGCGTCAGTTGGTTGGTCTCAGGGAGCCAGATATAAAAGGCGACAAATGCGAACAAATTAGTCGCGATAAACACGAAATAGAATCGCCATTGAATCTTATCAAAGGCAATGCTGGCTGCAAAGCTCAGCCAAATGGCCGTGACGGACTGGGTAAACATGGAGAATCCAACTCCGGTGGCTCGGAGCTCCAACGGGAAGATCTCGGATACGATGACCCAGATGGCCGAGTTGAAGAAGAAGGCCCAGAAGAAGGCAAAGATGAAGATGAAGGCCACTCCTGCGCGGCTGCCGTTGGGGTTAGTGCCGTCGGCAAACTGTTTCGAGAGAGGCGTGAGGACGACAAGGGAGAAGAGGACCGAGGACAGTCCGTAGAGGACTGTTCGCCGGCGAGGCCAGTGGTCGGACACGGTGAAGATGCTGATCGTCTGGCCGATTACTGCCATGAAGCCGTAGAGCGCGGTGATGAGCAGGACGGTCCGACCTTCGTATCCGAGGTTCTTGTACATAATCGATTGATAATTCTGTATAACGTTGCTGCCGGAAAGCTTTGCCATGTTGACAATCAGGCATCCGAGAAGCGTACGTCGCATATATTGCCTCGTGAATAGGGTCATGATTGGTGATTTGTGTTTGCTGGTAAATTCGAGTCGGATCTGCGAGTACATTTCAGAATACTCATGCTCGATGAACTCTAGGCCGCGGTGCTCATGAATATAGTACATGACTTTTTTGGCGTCGTCGTAGCGCTCACGCATAATCACTGTAGACAATTAGCTTATGATCTCAAAGAGTGTAGACGAAAAAGGGGCAATCTTACACCATCGAGGAGAATATGGCAGCATGAAGCAAAGGACTGCAAGGAGAACTGCCGGTGGTGCTTGCATGGCCAGAGGAATGCGCCACTGCAGGTTCCCCACGGCAAATGTACCGGCATAGCCAAGCCATCCGGCAAGCAGGTAGCCGATGGTGTTCATCCATCCCTTCAAACCGACCAGGAAGCCTCGGTTCTCAGGAGGCGCAAGCTCGGAAAGATAGACGGGGGCCACAGAGTACACCATGCCGGTAGAGAATCCAGAGAAGGCACGTCCGATGATCATCATGGCCACGTTTTGAGCAAGGGCTTGGATGATGGCACCAATGATGGAAACAAAGGAACCGAGGAGGATGGACCACCGGCGTGACAAGCGATCCATGCACCATCCAGAAATCCCGCTCCCTACGCAAGATCCTGCATAGTAGCCACATATGATGCCTCCGTTGATGACGGCACTGTTTTTTGCGCCCCCAAAGAAGAACTCCGTGAAGGTATTTTGAGCAATGGAAGAGGCAATGATGCCGGTATCGAGACCGTAAAGCAGCCTGGTTATGAAAATACGAGTTAGCTTTGAACCAACCCAACTCAAGAATAAAAGAGTTTCCAAATCGAATGAGAGACTATACGAACCCGGCAAGGGAGATGGTCATGGAAATGTTGAGAGAACGGAAAGAGTTGCCGAGATGGCCTCTCTTTGCTTGTCGGCAGTCATGTTGACAAGGTCGACTCGTGTCCTTCTGAAGTTTAATAAGGGCAATGGCAAAAGAACAAGAAAGCAGGCAAGTAGAAGAGCAGGTCGGAGGCTAAAGATCGAGGGTTGACATTGCTGGATACGAAACGACTATTTGTACAGTTCTGGTTCAGCTAGGAGAGACCAGACAACTAGCTAGAAGAATCTGGGGTCTCCACACACCGAGTCTCTCGTTCCGAAGTGCGGGGACCCCACACACAGCATTTGAGTTAACGCCTTTGACCAATCACGAACGTACATGGGGCTCGAAGAAATCCGCGTCATATTAATGATTTGTGGCCAGACTTACCGTGCTTTATTTAGCCCCTTAATGGCAGTTGCTGCCAGTCACTTTTTACACTAAATGGTCGTGATTGTGAATTATGCACAAAGTGTCAAGCAACATATCCGAAGGGTGTCTTCCTATCCCATTTGTTAAGAAAGGGGAAATAAAAGAAACTCGTCATCTACAGCAGTCAGCCAGCATGGAAAAACAAGTGATTGGCGTCACGGATACCGTCGTTGGAGTCTCTTCTAGCCCTTGGTGGACCCCGTAGCCCCGTAGGGTTGCAGTGGTCAATTTGCGAACAAGTAAAGGTAGGTCTCTGGCTCTTGGATAAAACACGGGATTCCCGGTTCATGATTGAGACGGCATGAAAATCCATAGTCTTCTCTATCTCCCGAGCTCGAAGAGCCCCACGTCTAGACTATGCGTCCAACCTATGTGCCACCAGGATCAGCTACCGAACACTACCGAGCAGGCCTGATCCGGACCGGAAATGTACACTCCATCTTCGTCTTAAAGCCCACCCAATCGGGTCTGCAAAGTTCTGGATGACCTAGCCCCGGATAAGCCCCTGCTCAAATACTAGGGTTAGCTATCAGGATATCCGGGGAAGTGGAACCAGATCAAAACACCCCGCCCTCGACGGCATGATGCTATAGAAGCGGGGTATTTTCCGAGCAGCTCCCCTCATTTGAGTTATACTGATAAAGGGAGAGGTACGCTCGAAGCTGGGGTGTCGTTTACTCATCATCTGTTCAACACTGGTCGTTTACCGATGTCTGGATACACAGATACGCCATCCCTATTTGGTTAACGCTAACTGTCATACACTACACGATGGCTATTCTTCTCACGGAACTTCTGCCCCATAGAAGGGCCTTGATCATCATAGGAGCCAAGGTGACTGCATTTGCTCTTCTTTTGGCTGCATCATGTAAGATCCCCATCTTTCTTCTCTCGTTGTAATAGCCAGGCACACCAGAGGATCTAATTCACGCGCTAGGGATCTGTTGGACATACCGGAATAGAGGCTTCTGGACATCATCTTCTGCCAATTCAAAGTGGATTGCTGGCCCGAAAGGCAAGCCTTTCAAGGGGAGCGTCCAGGAGCTTCAGACAAACGGCGCCGCTAGCTGCAAAGCCTGGTACTCCCTCTACCAACGATTTGGACCTGCCTATGAGATGACCATCCCTTTCTTCCGTATGCATATCATCAATCACCCCACCTACCTTGAGCACATCCAAAAGCACAACAGCAAAAACTACATCCGTGGGGCGTTTGCTCGCAACGTCTTCCAAACTCTACACAGGTCTAGCATCTTCATCACGGATGGCCCTGCTTGGCAGATTCAACGTAAAGCTGCTACTAGGGCTTTCAGCAAGCAAAACTTCGAGCACCATATCACCCGGTCTTTGCATTACTGGCTGCACGTTCTTATGCGCCTTCTATCAAACCTAGCAAAAGAGCAGCGCGAGTTTGACTTTCAGGAATTAATGGGTCGTCTAATGTTCTGTCTCTTTCTCCGGATTGCCTTTCATGAGGACAAGATGGCGTTGGATATCCTGTCTGATGATCCGGAATGCCTCAAGTCAGTGCCACCTTATGTGAAGGCATTTGATGAAGCACTGTACCGTGAGTGCCGTTTCCATTGCTTCCCATCAATATTACCATAAATTCCCATGTGTGTTCTGACATTTCCTTCATTTAGTATTCGATCGAAGACGACGCGATCCCCTCTGGAAGATTAACGAGAAGATATCTGGTGAGAGTCAGATCGCCCAGAATGCGGTAGACCTCTTTTATGCACAAATCGATGGATTGATCCAGAGGCGTCTCGATGCAGTGAAGAATGGCTACCAGCCTGATCCTGATGCCGGAGTGGATATTCTGGATCTTTTCCTGCAGTCGACCCAGGACAAGTACACGCTCGGTGGCCAGGTTTTTGCATTCCTTTCAGCTGGGCGTGAGCTTTGTCCCTCGAACTCCCGAGCCTGCAAGCTCGAGTGCTGACATGAACAGGCGACACAACTGCGTATAGCATTTCGTGGCTTATGAAAGAGATCCATCATCGCGATAATACACACCTAAACGCTGCGGACAGAATCAGAGCCGAGGTTAAAGAACTTGGTTTCACCGATGGCTTCCTGAAATACGGAGATACTCCAGTATGCCTGCTACTCAACATTTGACGTGGTTTCAAGCCCTATTTGAACTGACGTTTCAAAGAAACTACGATTTGCCAATGCAATGTGGGATGAAACTGCGCGTTTGAACACTGTCTCTCCGGCTGGTCAAATGGAGGCAGCAGACGATGACGTTCTTCCCGCAGTGCCCGAGCTCAATATGCCTCCTCGACACATTAAAAAGTGAGTCGTCGACGTAGTATGGTGTGATATGGAGCTTGCCACACGACAGTATCTAACCTGGCACAGGGGAGACATCGTCAGCTACCAAAACTATGTCCTTTCAAGAATGCCGGAAGTTTGGGGAGACGACGCTGCCGTGTTCAACCCATCGAGATGGTTCAAGGACAATGGAGAAAGTATCTCATATAGTCCTTTTAGTAAGTCATCTTTGGCCCTGCTTAAAAGATGAGGAGAAATTAACACGCTTGTGTCCAGAGTATCACTCGTGGAACGCTGGACCTCGAAGTTGTCTTGGTCGCGCCCTGGCTACCTACGAAGGTATTGCCATAAGCGCTGCAATCCTCCAGCGATTTGACGTCCTTTTATCCAATAATGAGAGGGAATACGAACCACTAGCAGCTTTGAACATGGTAACCCACCTTTTGCATGTTATATATATCAATCATGAATACTAACGATAACCATCACAGGGAATCAAGGGCGGCCTTAAGATGAGAGTGAGAGCCATGTCATGATTAAAATTGCGAAGGTAAGAGGCAAAATGAATATGCTATCCTCTATCTATCAAAATACCAACAGGGAAGAGATTTAGGCGTGTCATGAACACACAGCAGTTGAGGAAAAAGACGTGGATTAAACTGAAAGGCTAGCTACAGGGTGGATGATGAGATCTCACCTGCCACTAACATAGAGTAATCGTATATTTTTCCCCAGCCGGACGTGTTAAATGCACCAAAAAGATCATTATGATTAGTTCCCAAACCATTTGCATTGGCCTGGATACCTATAGTCAGAGATTTTGTCTTCCCTTTTGTCCCGTACAAGTCTGCGAAAAGCATAATAGAGATGTCTGGGCTTTTAAAGGGCTGGAAGCTCTATAGGCGAGATCTCCGAGATCAAGGCTGGCTTGCATGCATACGCTTACCGACAGGTTCCCGCGCAGTTGATCTCCTCTCTTCCCCATAGTTCACAACTCAATGTCAAATCATTTTTGCGTCTTGGCTTCTACCACAGGCATCGATTGGCCACCGCTGCATTTGGGGATGATTTCTTTCCGATCATGATGTCAATTTGAACCATTGTCTTACTGCTCATCGACTCAGCATGATGCAAGCGTAGGATAGCCAAGCCAGCAACCCCAGGGTCACATTCCTGTTGCCAGTACAAGTATCCAGTCAATTCTCCCTATGTCGCTGTCTGTAATATCTTCTTCATCTACATTCTTGACCTTTTTATAAAATCTATCAAACACCTTGAATATGCTCTATACTTCCTTCGTTACTAGGGCAATGGCCGCCTTCTCTATTCTGACTGTCCTAGTTCTGGGCGGGACCGTCAATATCCTTCCTGAGCTGGACGCTCGGAGTGCAGCTAAAGATGTCGATATCAAATGGTGGACTACCTTGGAATGCAAGAGATCAGAGCATGCCAATGGATACAATAGCGGTGACTGTCTCAACGTCGAGCAGAGAACAGCTGCTAGCATGCAGAGAAGAAAACAGAACAGCTGCAAGAGTAAGCTATAGCTCCCGCAGATTTTGAGACTTTCTTGGCTCTACTAACTCCGAATTTCTATTTTAGTGATAAGATATGAGGGCAAAAAGTGCACGGGCTATTCAGAAAATGGACCGAATCTCCACGATTGCTTCAGCGTTAAGGGAAGCAGGTGGAAGTCTCTCAAGGTTCAGTGCTAGTTGGACCTCAATCTCTCGTACTTAACTCCTGCTAGAGCCAGTACATATCACATTCCTAACTACAGTTTTTTACCCCACCCTCGCTAGGTACGGTTTTCCGTAGAAGATATAGGAAGCAAGACGCTGGTTTTGAGGATTGATGAATTAGAATGGCCACCTGATATTGCATGTCTCTTTTGATTGTCAGTAATGTTAATAACACAGTTGGCATAGTTAAATATTAGTTGATTCGTGTGCATGTGTATGTATCGAAATTGATTG
Source organism: Clonostachys chloroleuca (assembly GCA_037952775.1). NCBI lineage: Eukaryota > Fungi > Ascomycota > Sordariomycetes > Hypocreales > Bionectriaceae > Clonostachys > Clonostachys chloroleuca. Next base: position 36,659,966 of record JBANAY010000003.1, read on the forward strand.
TAATATCTGGTATATTGGCTCCAGCGTGAAATCAGTCGTAATAACTCATCATACAGCGTGACGACCCTTTGCCAGGACCATTTATGCGGCAAGGCCTTACACATATACCGTACCAAGGGACGTCGGAACACTATGAAAATGCACCCCCTTGGGTTACCCCTGCCCCAGGTCATGCAACCCTAGTAGTAATGCTCACAAAAACCATCATCTTTCCACTTGATCTTCATTAAACAATTATAATGAATAATAAATATAGGCAAAAAGGTACTGTGATGAGCATTGGGAAAGGGTGTATGTAGTGGCCTACTTTCTCAAATATAACGCATAGAATGTTCTTATCATCTTCACCAAGAGAACCTGAATTTTCGAAGTTGTCAAGAAGCTGAGAGAAACAGACAGGGAGGCTAGGTATAGGGTAGTCCATGTATGTAGCTCCGCAGCGAGGTCAAGAGCAGTGTGGTTGATAATCACGCAGTGGTTCGCATTTCGACTCATTCTCACTTCTGATGAATCTCGTACTCTACGCTCAACATATGACATTACCACCATGCTTCATCTTTGTGTCATTTGCCAAAATAAATCATTTCAATCTCTGGCCGAGCTAAGCCTTAAACTACACCCAACTGTGGAATTTGGTGACACATCCAATACCCCAGCAAAGGATTGGGCGACCAACACATACTATTTGCACTATTCGACGAGGCAGCAATTACAAGAGAGCAAGATAACCTGTCATTTATGCGCCCCCCTATCCGAATCGTTACACATCGAATCCATAGTGAGGCCCAACTTTCTCGACTGCGATCCTCAGCAGATCTTCCTTACCTTGAAGAGCGGCATCCCCCACGCAAATGATCCAAAACTGGCGGAGCATATTATCACGGTCTGGGCTGGACAGGATAGTGGGGATGTTCTTGCGAAAGTGTATCAGCAAGGTAGGCCTATAGATGCGGCGTCTTTTTCTCGATGCGAGACACTGACTTCCCCTTAGGTTCTTCTGAACCCGCTGAGTGGTGCAAAATGCATGATCCTCTGCGACCTAAGGAACGAAAAAATACGACTGGTTCCCCAAATATGATTCGGCTGCCCAAAAGTTGGTTGCAAATTTGCCGCCATACGCATTCCTGCCAATCAAATGATGACAAACCCCCTCTCCTACCAACACGAGTGGTTGATGTTGGACTCAATGATGATGACGCTCCTCGAATTCACAACGCCGAAACCGGACAACGACATCACTACATCACTCTCAGTTGCTGCTGGGGAGACCAGAGAAAAATCAAATTTCTCAAATCGCCTAAGGAAAACATTGTCCAGCATACTCGTTCGCTACCTACAGTGGGGAGACAAAAGTTTCGTGTAATTTCCCCACACACACGCTAAGACGCGATTTTCGCGTTCGTAACAAGACAACCCTTTCAAGTTTACAAGCCAATTGCACAGCCAATATGCCTTCCCGACGTCCGGAAAAAAACTATAGCCCTCACAAGCGAGGTAGAATTATGCAAATGGTTGAATTAGGCTATACAGCTAAGGAGGTTGCGGAGAAAGAGCGAGTTAACCCGCGTACCGCGTACGGTATCGCATCACGCTATCGGGTGCAAAAGAGAGGCCAGTCTCGCGACCGGTCTGGCTGCCCAACCAAGATCTCAGAGAGAGAAAAAAGGCATATAATGAGGTTAATTGAAGCTGACCCTTTTATCCGTAATGAGGATATCTGCCGCCAGGCGCGGCTAAGCTGCTGTACGAGGACTTTAACACGCTGGTTGCGATCTGAGGGTATACAACACGTTTATGCACTTCGGCGGCCGAAGTTGACTACAACACAGGCCCAGCTTAGGCTTGAATTTGCTCAGGGGCTTATAAATAAGCCAATTTCGTGGTGGATGAGTGTTATTTTTACTGATGAATCTACCGTGGCTCGTGGCGAGGGTGAGAAGGTGAAGTGGGTGTTCTGCTGTCGTGTAAGTTAAAGCACCTTCTCTTTCAACCGCGATTATTCAACGCTCATATATCCGTAGGGAGAGAAATTGCTACCCAAGAATGTGCAGCCAAAGACGAAGCCAACGAGGCATTCGCAGATGTTCTGGGGTGCTATTGTCGGCCGCAATCGCAGCTCGCTCTTCCCCTTGCTCGGGGATCCCGACTCTGCAAGAGGTGGTATTACAGCTCGCCGTATCCTATCCTGCTTGCAAGAGCAGCTTCCAACGATTGCAGAACCAGGCATGATATACGTTCAAGATAACGCTCCTACACACACAGCCCGTATAGTTAGGAACTGGCTTCATAGCTTCGCTCAAGAGAACGGGCTTGAGCTGTTGGACTGGCCTCCTTACTCCCCTGATCTTAACCCTATTGAAAATCTATGGAAGACCCTTAAAGAGAGGATTTGCAAGCGTTATCCGGAGCTCTCGGAGATGCCGAAGAACGATGAGTCATTGCAACGGCTGTGCGAGGCAGCTGTTGAGATCTGGGAAGAGATTGAGTCGTCGATGATAAAGAACTTGGTTAGGTCAATGCGTCGCAGGTTAGCCGCAGTTATTGCTGCACACGGATGGTATACCAAATATTAAATATATCATTAGAATCGCAAGCTTCTAGAGAATATCCGCCTTCAAACCTGAATTAAAAATATTCATAATTAGCTGTATAATTGGGCTTCAAAGTTGGCTGTAATATTGGGTATTGTTGGTGTTGTGGGGCATTACACGTGTACAACTCTACACGCAACCCTTCGAGATGCCGTCAATTGTACTCGTGCTCTTGGGTTCCGATACATATGGATAGATGCATTATGCATCATCCAAGGTGATACAACAGATGTCGGAAGAGAAATCAGTCAAATGGGCCACATTTGCCGGAATTCCTCGCTCACCATTGGCGCAGGCAACGGCAGCGACGTGACCAGCGGTCTGTTTGTCGAACGTGACAGCTTTCTCTTCAGACCGTGTTTCCTCACGATGCGCATAAATAGGCAGAAGTATCGTGCTTACATCCATCGATTCCCTCACCAGTATCTTATCCCGCTGGAGACGAGGCTGTGGGTGGTCCAGGAGCAGATTTTGTCACAGAGGACGCTGGTATTCTTATCCGACCACGTCGAGTGGAGATGTAGGGAAACTCACATCCCTGAAACATCCCATCCGGATTCCTCTCAAGGCGACGAGGCTCGAACATCAGTGGCCTTCAGGCGGTCATTGACCAGTCTACTCGAGGGGATATGCGCTTCCCCTACTGGTATACGGCCGTGAGTGCTTTATCTTCCCGTAATGCAACATTCCTCACTGATCAACTGCCCGCCATGGCTGGAGTGGCTTCGCTTCTGCACGAAAGTTTTGGTTTGAGGGATCCAGCCAAATATGTGGCGGGCTTATGGCAGGACGACATCATCGCAGGCTTGATTTGGCTTAGGAGGCGCGCAATGCCTTCACAAAGGACCAGTGCTGATAGCTACATTGCCCCGACTTGGTCTTGGGCAGCCAATCCTGTTGGAACAGTATCTTTCCCAACAGCAGAGAATTGGGGACATGAACCGAAGTAGGACCTTCGACAGCTTGAGCAAATGGTAGTTATTCAGGCAATCAACATGGAACCGGAGAACGTTGCTGATAACCGATTTGGCAAAGTTAACCCAGGGGGCTGTATCAAGATAAATGGAAAATTGAGAGAAGCCGTCACTGACCCTGTCACGAAAGAGTATCTTTTTGAATCTGAGTTGAGGGCTTTGTATACCGGTGGAAATGGTTCTATTGCTGGCGTCTTTGACACAGTAAATGGAACTGAAGATCCGCAAATCGTTGGTCTGGTAAGCTTCGACAGCCTCGAGGAGAAAGAGGCTCTTCCAAAGATAGAGTGTTTGCCGCTATTGAAGTTTCCAAGCGGCTACTCTTCCGAAGAGTCTCCATGTACGATGATTTGCCTTGCGTTGAAGAAGATGAACGGCCAATATCAACGGGTTGGTCTTATCGGTCTCTTTAGAATGCATGGAATTGTGGAGATTAGGAAGATCGTGAGGATATTTGGGATTATACACCTGACGATATTTATTGGGACGACGAAACCTGGGACAAAACTCCGCAGAGAACGATTTCCGTTTTCTAAACATAATGGAGGGATGGACCTTTTATACATTTTGTTAGATTTTGGCGATCGTGCGGCTTTTATGACATATACTCCGGTTTATCTATATGCTAAGAATGGGATGAGGGTCATCGATATGCTACACGACGTAAAATGATGAGCCGCATTATGAATCAATACACTCAGGTAGTTATATTCAGTAACAGGGCCCGCCTCGTTGGCACCTTCAATTAGGTACCTTTGAAAGCATGCAAAGGGCTATTTTAGTAGCACTCTTGAAAGGATGGCAGCCAACAAGTATTTGTGGTCACAAGTAATTGGCTAACTATGAAAAGTCTGACATGTCAGGAGTGGGCTATGCGCGCTTAATAATAAGAGCCAGGAACCTGATCACCCCGCCGGCATTCTTCAGATCTCTCCCCTTGGTCCTTGACTGCTCAGCTGATTATCGAATATGCAGTCAGGTGCCAAAAACACATCAACTCCGGCAATGGAATCTGCCACGCTCTTAATTATACCAACTGAGATCAAAATGAAGATATTTTCATATCTTGTCACGCCATTTGGCCCAACTGGCAACATCCAAGCAGTCCTAAGAATCTGCCGACAGCTCTATGAGGTGGCACTTCCAATGTCTGTGAGCGTTTTCTGGAATACACCGGCATATCCCAAGGACCAAGGCCCGTGTTCTCGCGCTCGTAACATCAAGTTCTTGCGTCTCATTCTTCTCCACATTCTCCACAAGCGCTGGCTGGCTAAGCATGTCGACACCGTCATTTTTGGCAGATTTTCGACCGTTGAAGGACAAGCGAATTACGTCGAAAACTGGGTAAACGGCCCGTATCCAGTGTCTCATTTTGAATTTGTTCCAATATTACATTGAGCGCATCCTGGGCCAGCTGCCTACTACTCTTAAATGGTCTAATCAGTGGACGCATGACCTTCAGGTTGGTCGTGCTGATGCGCAGGTGGCTTTGATTTTGCTAGTCTGTCCGAAAATCCGAACGCTCCTTTATGAAATGCCTAGAATGTCATATCACCTGGGTTGTTTATTCAATTTCAGACGGACTTTGTACAACTCCTCATACTACTTTGGATCTGAGTGGATTAATAAGGAATATCCGGAGATGACTATTCTGCTCCGAAATCTTTAAGACGTCTACCATGAAACATTACATGAATAGGGATATCGCTCTTTCTATAATAAAACCCGAGTCTCTTTGGCTTTCCTAAACTTAGAGGATTATCACGATAAGCTATGGGATTGGATTGGTCAGCCTGAGAAGTTATACATGAGGACATATGCATGCTTTGAAAAGTCTTACAATTGGAATGCAAGAACTTACCGGAATGCTTGCATCTAAGCCCTGGAACCACGATCAGATCGAAGCCATCCGCCAAGTCCCACTCAAGGTTGAAGGAGCTCCTAGGATTATTGATTGGCTTCCTAATAACCTCGAGTATCTCATGATACATTCAGTGGTGGGAAGCCAATCATCGACCAGATCCAGCAGTTGGTTCATGCCATGGCACAAGGTCACCGGCTCAATAACCTGCGCTATCTGGGAATGATCTTCCAAGACTGGAGATCTGACTTTGATGAGGTTACCGATTACTTGGCAGAATTTCCGGACTTTGAGAAAGACATGCAAATCATCGAGATTCAAAAGTGTGTAGAGGGGGATATTGGTCAGCAGAGCATCACTAGATATCACCATGACTTGTTATCAACCTTCCGAGAGTCTTCCGATCGGCCAAGTAACATCATGTCTCGAATTTATGCCCAAAATTACCGGGAACTTTACTTGAAACGAAGGATGAATCCTCGATACATGAATGGTGAATATGGGTATGAGACTGTTCTTGATCCATTCGAACAGTCGAAACGGGGACATGGCGGATCTTGTATGAATCCTGCTCCAAATCTCGGCATCAGGAGTAGATTATATGACTGGCTGTACAGTAGTGTCTAACCTTACTCCAGATGAATGTGGCTTTGGAACAATTTTTCGGCTGATGTAGTGAACATCAATTGGATCCATGCTATGTATTTAGTCCTCAGGAAGATGAGATGTTACATATTCAAGAAAATCTATTTTGTTATTCTAAGAATGAAAGTAGAAAATATGACAAGCGTATCACAGTTTATGGCCGCGCTGTGTCATCACGATGCTCGTTTAAATGAAGAGGGTTGGGTGTACGAGGTCTATTTTCCCTTGGATTGAATGGTGGTGTTCAGCACGTCTTGCTTGCATGGATAACCCAACGCGACAAATTGTAACAGAGGTGGGTGAAGTTAACCGAAGACAGCTTCGACAACGTATTCAAAGAGCGTGCCAATACCATGCAAGAAAAGCAATTCATCTATCCAGCCCAGGAACATGACAGTGAGCATGACCAGAAGCACCACCCAAGTCCAGACGGCAATGAACCCTAAGATCCCGCAGACCACCAATACCGTGAGGCCAACGCAAAGCATAATTGAAGTCAAAATGAATATCGACAGAAAGAAAGAAAGTACCGACGCAGACCAGCTTTGATTCATTTCGGACAGTGATATCTAGCTATGCTTGGTCGGCTATTATCTGCGAGTGGTCTGTTCTTGGTGGTGATGGATTTCGACTCGAGTGATTATCAATTCCGAACTTGAGGACGAAAGGTTTGGTTCACTCCTTAAGTAGTATTTTAGGGTTCGTTTCTAAACCTTATCCCTTGTTCAATGATTGCTGCGAGCAATGATGCTCGCAAATTTCGATAGAGATTAGACCAAGCGCTAGAAGTATGTCCTTTAGGAGCAGAGAATCTAATTCCTTTGTGTAATCCTCTCTCCTTAGACGAATAGTGGAGACAATATTTTTTTCGTTGCGTTAAGATATTAATTTTCTTTGTACACTGAGTCTTTGTGTCGGTAGTCTTATTTCGCTTAACAATGCGAGATGTTTTGTATTCCGTCTGAAAAACACCGTGCTCTTATACTTTGAGTAAACCTCGACAGGCTCTTCCAATACCATTTTACAGTAGGACTATGTTTATCTTAGGTCAATAGAGCCTAACCTGTTGTGAAGTATCTCTTTATTTGGATAGTGAGAACATTGTCAAAATGATATGTATAGATATATGTGTAACTAATCTGATATCTGGAAAGTGGCTCACCACTTCATCAACATGGAGATATTAAGATTAAAAGTTTTTCATGGTGGAACGTGATAGATTATCATGCATAGGGGGGACAGTTATCATGACTTGATGCCACATTAAGGCCTGGCTTGAAGAAAAATTAGTTCTTTCAACGCACTGTACTGATTTGAATTGGAACAACACCATTTCATGATACTAGGAACGGATGATGATGATTTGTTCTTTGAATCTCTATACCAAAATGGACACCTCTGCCTGATTCTCCACAAAAGTTTGAGAGCCCTTTCAACTTCTGCGAACTCCATTTTGCACAAGTGGCTTCATCGTTGAGAAAGCATATCTGGCGATTTTCCACGACCCCTCCTCCTTTCTCATGATGAACAGTTCCTGGTTTGCATGTGGTTCTGACTCCTGTGTTGCTAGCATCGTCTTCGTACCCTCTGCCGTCGTCCTCGCAAAGGCCCACTCCGGAGACATGACTACAACTTCGTCGATGCTAAAAGTAATAACGAGTTGTATTGACGAGAAGATTCGAGTGTAAGACTCGCGGAGTGCACTTGTACCTGCACTAGCCGTGAAGTGTGGCGGCATTATGACGCCATCAGATGTGTAGAGAGCAACGGCTTCCTCGACGTTACGGCTTTTAAGAGCATTTCCATAGGCATGGAGAACGGATGTAATTGACTCAATCTCCGTATCAGGCACTGCAGGCAAGGGTTAGCTGACTTTTATCCTGACCGGATCAATGTTGGAGTTGGCTTACTGGTGGCGCACTTGTAAGAATGAACAGCACTTGTGAGGTTTATCTCAAGGAAGATATTATTATGACGGGCATGAAAATCTTAGGCTTCCATGCTTTTATATTGCTCCTTTGATGAGTCGTAGGTGGGGGTGGATCATCTTCTCGGAAGTGGAGTGGTGATTGCTCGTATCTGAGCACGAAGGTGGAGGTAGGATGTGTTGAGGGCTCAAGAGTGGGCTGCAATGAGCTTTTTCCGAGAGAATTGACGGTTCCGCAAACCTTTTCCTACTCCCAGCTGTTGAACCTGCTCATCTAAAAATCGACAAGCGGCAAAGCAAGAGATTATGCGACTTAGGACTTCAAGGCTTAAACCTAACGTATGTGTATTGCGTACTCTGGCAGCCTGATCGACGCAGCCCCATCTTACACCCCACAGATCCACTCTGTGCTCATATGCGGCGCGGTTACATGAATATTGAGATCAACCTCCTTCCTTGAGTCATTATTGTGCTTCTTTAAAATTGACAGATTCAGGCAGGCCACCAAAGATCCAGCATGGATGCGTCAAATAGACTTGTGGCCGAGTCCGGCTCATCTTGTAGCCTAACTCAAATCGAGAAAGCCACCAGAGGGAGGGAAATTACTGGTCTCGACATTTTTCGCCATACTACGGATACGATGACGGCGGATAGGGTACAAACGCTGATGGGTACCATGAATGCGGATCAACCGACGGGAGGCGAGGATTTGAATTACGGCCCAGGTGATGCTCAGAAGTTACGTTACTGGAAGGGTAAATCCCCCGATGCCCCAATTGTTGTCTTTATCCACGGTGGCAGCTGGAGGGTAGGCTCATATCTGGACTCTGTTGGATCCACCAAAGTCGGTCACTTCCTGAAGAAGGGCTATGCGTTTGCCACCGTAAACTACACGCTTTTCCCTACGGTGACCGTGGCAGAACAGGTGCAGGGGGTGGCTAATTCCCTAGGATATTTGACCAGGAATGCGGCCAGGCTAGAATTTGACCACAGACGCATTATTCTGATGGGGCATAGCTCTGGTGCACATACTGCGACGTTGCTGGGCACAGATACAAATTATCTAGACCGGGCCGGAGTGGCTATCCATAACATCCGAGCAGTCATATCATTAGATGGTTCCAATTATAACGCTATGGCGGAGGTCCTGGACAGCCCAGGCCCGGTCGCTGAAAACATGATAGCAGGACTTGGTAGCGACCCAGACGTACTACGCGCCATGTCCCCGACATACAATTCCCGGGCGCCGAACGCGAATGCCTTCCTTCTACTTCACGCTGAGAGACAAGGGGATATTCGCCAGGCAGAGGAACTTAAGCTGGTATTGAATGCGGTAGGTACCAGTGTCAATCTTCACGTGTTCGAAGGCGAGTCATTTGAGGGGCATATGCAAATGCTTCTCCGCCTCGGAGACAAGGAATATCCTGCCACTGCAGTTTTGGATAGCTGGCTTCAGATCCATGTTCCAGTGTCTGCGTAATGGTTTCTTGGATTTGGAGAGTCACCATATGTTTGTCTAGATTCATGAAATCAAATTGTCACTTTCACTACTGGAGTAACATTGGAAATAGATTACGAAGCCTAGGACCCCTTCATTGCTCAAACCTTTGCACCACAGAGAGTGTCAGACTATCTGGCATCTCTTGTGCGGCTACGAGCTGCTCATTTTCATTTGGATCTCCCCCATACCATCTGACTGAGGTATTTGTCCCTAGATCATTTCTAAAGTGGGATCGACTTCCTGAGCGTGCCTCATTCTTGAGGCTGTACTGTTCCGGCTTGGCAATGACACGGTCATCGTTCATTATTATAGGAAAGACTAGTGGCGGTGAGTTGAAGAAGCTACGAAGACAGCTACAGAACAAATCACCATTTAGATTCAGAGAACAAGCCATCGGATGGCAGAATTATTACGGCTGTCCAATTCACAAGTTGCTCGTAATGTTGAGACTTTCAAGCGGCATGGAGCAGACGAGTGGTGCTACCCTAAACAAGCGTCCATCTGAACAGAGTGAGCCTATAAAATGAATTTCGCCGGGCAACTAAATCTCACATATTACACACGCAAAAAAAGCATGCTTAGAATTTCGTCAACCTAAAAAGTTTCTTAATAGAACGAAGGTTGGGATGCCGAAATTGTGAGCTATGTAATAAAAAAGGATTTGGGGGCTACCATTTTTGAATTTGGGTAAGTAGACCTCATTCAATCAACCGAAAAGTACGTAACAAATACCCTGATTGGATACCTGGGGCCAACTACCGTACCCGAGCGTCAATTCCCCCTCCTTCTTGGGCCGACCGGCCGAATTGATTCATTGCCAAAATATCCGAGTGACGACATTATCAAGGCAAGGGTCAGGTTGTATGAGACCAAGTGGACCCATTATTCGTTTAGGAAACCGTAAATTCTCTGATTGGTCACCACCGTTCTCCGTTTCAATTTCATCGGCTCGCCTGTCCCACTAGAGTGGATCTGCGTGAGTGAGTAGAGAGGGATCGTTGATGACAGAAAAGACGAAGCCCACCACGTTTCGCAGAACCCTCCTACGCTGTCCTTTCAGTTTCATATTTTCAATCAGACTCACAGACTTACTGATTATCGTTTGATCCAAAATACACGAAGCCGTCATAGCCTCTACCGCCTACGACAATGGGCAGAGAATACTGGTCCCTCGCGGGCCCTTTTGGCCTCCCCATCCGAGTTGGAATTCGAATCACCCAATTTATCCTGGGCGTGGTTTGTCTGGGTTTGATTGCCTCCGATTTTTCAGCAAGTAGGATTAAGACAAACCACATTTACGCCGTCGTTGTCAGCGTCATCTCGATCCTTACCGATATTACACACTGCATCGCCACAATGAAACATGGTGCTTGGTTCCTTCTCGACTTCTGTATTGGCATCTTGTGGGCAGCACTAGCGGGGGTAACTGGAATGGTTGTTTTCAAGGATGGAACCAAAGACAAACTGCTTAAAGATGAGCCCTTGGAAGGCAGGAGAGTGACCCTTTTTACTGCCATAGCCGTATTGTCGCTCATTAGCATGTGTTTTTGGCTCCTGAGCTGCTTACATGGGTGTGCTTGGTGCTGTGCTCAGCGACGAAACAAGACGAAGGATGGCGTGGAGTTGATGGAGAGAAGGGAATCTGGAGAGTTAAACGGTTAAAGGACTTGGAATTTTGGGGGTATACATCTGAGTTAAGGTTATGAACGTAGTAATCTTGGCGTAGCAGTTTTCGATACTCCTACTTCTTCAGACTTCTCGTAACGAGCCTTTGTAGACCCAATCACTGGCGAAAGCGTATACAAGACCTCTTTTTTGGCTAGGATAGGGATAGGGGCATTGCCAGGCCAAGGGGGGAAGCGAATTCGGAAGATGGAGGCTTTGGTGTGAGAGTCATTCAGTATGGTGCTAGCCATTTCGCTTGACATTAAGCGAGCAATAATAGATTCTGTCGGTGCCACTCGGCCAAATACGGCCAGGGGGTAGACCCCACCAGGGAAGGTCGAGGAGTAGATATAAAGACGCAGGCGTCGCTCCCGCGTCAGTTAGTACGGAGGTCCCGTCTAGTGGTTACTCTTTGTTATTTTATTTTCTGCAGCGTAAGCTTCCAAAAATACCCAATGGGTTCGACAGGAGATTCAAAAGATACCAGCTACGGTGGGCAGAATAGGGGTTCGGATCAGACGGAGTCTTCTTGTGATCTACAACAACCCCAACCTGACACTTGCTATACAGCTTCGCCCGATAATCCGCATATATTGTCTGGGCAGGCTAGTTTGAGTGAACCTCCATCCTATAGCGCGCGAGAGAGCATACTTCCTCTCAACATTGTTATACAGGTTGTCGGGTCACGGGGCGATGTTCAGCCATTTGTGGCACTGGGTAGGGCGCTCCAATTATTTGGTCATCGCGTGAGGATCGCGACACATGCCCAGTTTCAGGAATTCGTCAAGTCTTCTTCTCTCGAGTTCTTCGATATTGGTGGAGACCCGGCTGATCTGATGGCATTCATGGTCGAAACGCCATCGATGATATACCCACCTTGAAACAATTGCGAGCCGGGATTGTGCAACGAAAGAGAGCCATGTACAAGGAAATGTTGAGCGGATTCTGGAGATCTTGTATCGATGCTGACAGTCAGAGCAATGTTCCGTTTGTAGCCGACGCCATTATTGCGAATCCTCCAAGTTTTGCCCATGTCCATTGTGCGCAAGCGCTTGGGATACCGCTGCATCTCATGTTTACGATGCCATGGACAAGCACGAAAGAATTTCCCCATCCGCTCGCGAACATTACTGCAGCCGACCTAGATTCGAGAAAGGCAAATTATGCGTCATATGCTGCCATTGAGCTACTGACATGGCAAGGGTAAAACTCCTAGATGGACCAACTGCGAAAGCTTTGATAAAACTAACTGAGAATGGTAGGCTTGGGGATTTGGTAAATGACTGGAGAGTTTCTTCGCTGGGGTTGGAGCCTGTCCCTGGTATGGAGGGCCATCGGCTTGCAGAAGCACTTGAGATTCCGTTTACATATTGCTGGTCACCCTCCCTCGTTCCGAAGCCCAACGATTGGGGATCTCACATCAGTATGACCCTTCCTAAACATGAAAAAAGCTTATGCTTATACCAGTAACAGACGTTGGCGGTTTCTTCTTTAGAGATGAGCCTAATTACTCCCCTTCTTCGGAGTTGGAGGCATTCTTGAGCAACGGACCTACGCCGATATATGTTGGGTTCGGCAGCATCGTGGCGAGCGGGAGCGAGGGCTTTTTGACCACAATACTCAACGCAGCTAGAGCTGCTGGGGTTAGAATTATCATTTCACAAGGGTGGAGCAATCTAGGAGGCAAGAACTCTCGCGATGTATTCTTCATTGGCGATTGCCCTCATGAATGGCTATTTCCACGAGTAGCAGCTGTTGTTCATCATGGAGGCGCAGGAACAACAGCATGTGGGTTGCGATATGGAAAGCCTACCACAATCATTCCATTCTTCGGGGAGTATGACCAATCCGCCATAGCAGAATTATCTCCAACGGCACTGACTTATCTCTAGCCAACCGTTTTGGGGCAACGTGGTTGCAAAGGCTGGAGCTGGGCCAGAGCCCATTCCGTACCGATTCTTAACGTCGCAAAACCTAACGCAGGCGCTGGAGTTTTGTCTTACACCAGGAGCGGTAGAAGCTGCTCAGCACATCGCCGACTCTATAATTCACGAAGACGGTGTGACCGCTGCAGTACAAGCATTTCACACAAACCTCCCGTTGGCCAAGATGAGATGCGATTTTCGTCCAAAATATACGGCGTCACTATTTTATGGGAAGGGCAAAAGAACAGTCAAGATGTGTAAGCAAGTAGCGGCGGTACTTGCCAAAGAACAATGCCTGCCGGTTAAACATCTGGATCTGTAAGCCTCTGCCCTTTCCATTCTTACCACTCCTGTGCTTATGATTTACCAATAGGTATCGGACCGCCCCAATCACAATAGACAGCCTACGGTGGGATCCGGTCACCGCACTCTCGGCGGCATCGCTGTCTACAATATTCAGGATTGTCGGTGACACTGCTGATATTGTAATCAGGCCATTCAAAATCCATAAGACCAAAACAGAAGAAGTTACAGAAGGGTTAGCCCCAAAGAGGCACAGCATCGCGCCATCTTTTGCGATGCTTCCCCTACCAGCATCTCCTGAATCGGCACAAATGGCAGAGGCGATCGCGAGAGTTCCGAATATCAACATTCCACTGGGCTCCCAACGCCAAGCGGCATCGGCTGTTCTGAGTGATTTCGGCAAACTCGCTGGCAATGCGACAAAGGGCATATTAATCGACATCCCACTCGCTCTTACCGAAGGCCTTCGCGCCGTACCTCGGCTTTATGGCACCCCTGCGAGGAAACATGACCCGGTGAACGATTTCCAGTCGGGAGTAGTAGTGGCTGGGAAAACTTTCTGTGAAGGGATGGCTGGTGGTGTTAGTGATATTTTCGTCCACACTTACCGCGGAAAGAAGAATGAAGGTGCGGCTGGTGCCACCAAAGGCCTAGGAAAGGGGGTAGCAAGCCTTGTTGCAAAGACGACTTCTGCCACCCTCGGTCTGTTTTCTTATCCCGCCCAGGGTTTGTATCGTTCAGCTTGGGCGGCCACTCATGTGGAACCTCGGAAGATGATGATTATGGCCAAGTTGACGGAGGGGGACTGGCTGATATCAGAGGGGCCGCAGTGGAGCACTGACCGTGACGCTATGCTTCAGGATTTCAATGGCTTGAGGGGGCAACGAATACCTTGAAATCTATCGGTGAGACGAAGTTTTGACAAAGTTGTTGAGTTTGGTGATATAATATATTCCATTCCATAGGATAGTATTATTTTTCTATCCTCGTTCGTCTAGGCAACTTAATGTACTCGGTATAAGAGTACCTATCGTGTATCAAGTTTAACCTGGTTGCAGAGAGTGTTGATGGTATACTCACTACGCCCACCAAAACATACCGCAAATGAGCCTCGGGTCCTGGTGCCCAAGACGTTGCAATCACGAGCGACCATATTTGCTTCTGTGACAACAGGGGCGTTGTGCTAGTTCAAGGTAAACCTCTCTGGCGTTGCTAAAAAAGAATTCCTCAGAGGAGAGGCTGAATAGGAGCAACGAAGTTAAAAAAAAAAGATAATAATTGTGCAAAGGTACAAATACAGGTGCCTCCAGCGAGAACTGGGTATCTCAAAAACAACAAGGCCGCCTCGTATACTCCCATCCCATCTTCAAACAATACTCTCTATCTTAAGCTTTGGCTGTTCTTACTCCCTCGCCACCCTGGTGAAACCCCTCGTTAACGTCCGCAACAAAACTGTCAAACTCATCCTTCACTCGCTTCCCCAAATGACTCCAATGATCTGCATCAAACCCCCGGAATACGTTCCGCAGGGTTTCCTCCATCTTCATGCCATTCGTTTGGCCTGCCGAGGACATTGGGCGTAACGAATCATATTCGGGAGTTACCTCTCGTGACTTGGGCAAGATCTCGCGAAGGCCTTTTTTAGCCTTGTCGACACCCTTGCCGACACCATTGGCCACCATCCTCAAACGTCTGCCAAGTTCGACCCCCAACTCTCTACTCGGCTCCGGATTGGTGTCATCCACCTCCACAGATTCTACGATGACGGTGGGGTTCTCAGGGTTCCTCTCCTCATTGAAAGATTGTTCGCTTGAATGAGTTTCCGGACCGACAGCGCCGTTGATGCTTCGCCCATTCTCCGATGAGATCTTTTCGGTTGGATCACTTGGATCCTTGCTTGATGTCCTGCTCTGGTCTTCGTGCAGAAGTGCTCTAATATTTCGTGGTGAGGGGTCGCACAAAAGCTTCATTTTTTCGTATCCCTCCTTTGATATCTTCCACTCCTTGGTCTCTGGGCACTTGGAATAGCCAGGCAATCTGACAAAAGCCTCCATAATCTCGACAGCTTGGAGTACATCCCTCTCCGAAGCGCTGAACCAATCCTTGTGACCACCACCGCACTTGTGGCATTTCTCGACTTGTAGATTGTGTTGGCGGAGGAAGACCTGGGCAAGTTTCTCGGCCTTTCTGGCGGCAAAGAAGTGGCCTTGGGGACTCTCGTAGATGGTCTCCGAGTTGTCCACATTGCACTTCTTCCCCATCTTGCGACGTTTCTCTGAGTTATACCTCGTGTATCCAATCTTGAACAAATTCCTTTCGGAGATGTGTTTAAGAACGTAAACGATGCCTTCCTCTAGCTCGGACGGTTTTAGATAGCCAAAAATCTCTTCGAGGAACGGTGCGGGACTTCGTAATGTGCCCTTTCTTTGGAGTTGCGATACCGTGCCAAATCCGTCGATATGGGTTGGAAAACCTTCGGCCGTAATCCTTTGCGTCTCGTGAGTACCGGTGTCGCTTGTTGTGGTGGTAGTGACCACTGCAGCGGCTTTGCTCATCTTGTCGGTGATAGTGGTGACAACCGCGGTGGCCTTGACCTCCTTATCGGTAACGGCCATCGATGAAAGGACCTCCGCTACTGCCTCCACCTCGATGCACGTTGTTGCTTTATCATCTACAGTGCTCTTGATTTGGAATGGCTCATTGGCGTCGGACTCGATCGTTGCCTCGTTGATGTCGGATTCGTCGGATTCAACCGTTATTGTCGTTGTATCTTGGCTGAGCGACGCCGAGGACAGATCAGGGCTACTGCTTTCTTCCGATGTAGCAGAATTGGTTACGACCGCCTTATTTAGCCAGGTCTTTAAACCCTTCATTGCAACGGAATCGTCGGAATTGTGACGGTGACAATTCGAAGAACGAATGAACGACTGGATTTTCTCATGCAACCCCTCAGTGAGTATGCATTCCTTCATCAAGCTGAATTCGTTCCACAAGCCCATGCTTTGTTCCTGGTCTTTTGGGTTCTTAATATTCCCGCAACGAGAGCCTTGCTTGGTCATTGCTAGGCATGAGATGAACTGGCAATCGTCGATCTCCTCCAAAAGAGTTGGCACACCAAGGATGGCTACCAGCTCCTGGAGCATTGGCTTCTCGGGCGACATGGTGCTAGGTAATGGTGAGATTTCCAATACCGCTGATTCTACTCTGTGTTGAAAGACGGCCTCAACGCATTCTAAAATGCGGGTTTTAAATGCTTCCAAAGAGCGGGGTGATGAACCTTTGGGGATCCCGGCAAGCTGAATCCTTTGTCAGCCTTGTTATGCAGTTGGTTGTGTCTACAACCTTGTTTAGGCAAGTCGTCCGTAATGGAGGGTTGTAGTCGGTTACGATCCTCGACAACACGGACATGGCCGAGCTTGTTGGGTATATTGGTTTTCAGTCGTATGGCCAAGGCTAAGCGCCTCGTGTTTTTTATGGAGAGACCGTGGTAGAACAGTGGACTTGGCCAATAAACTGACTGGCAGTTTTATTTATCCATCCTCTCTCCTTGACGCAACTTAGCGTACTCAGTGCAAGCTCACCTATCGATTTGTGCCTGCGTATTGAATTTGATTGGCGGCGGAGAGTCCATATGTGCTACGCAGGCCACCATCTGCTATGCAGGGGACAAACTACTGCACGAAAAACTTGCCTCTTGTTGCCCTAGACTAAAGTATCCACGTAATGAATAACTTGATCAACTGATAAGTAGAATATAATTAGAACTGATAATTCAATGTTTGATGCTTACTGTACTGCCCTGTTGTTATCCCTGTAAGACATTTCCAGCCACCTGACTGCATACCAACCGGAAAGTCTGCCCAATAGGCCACCGTAGGGCTTTGACATCAGCAGTCGCATGGTGCTGATCTCACACCAGCTTGTCAGGTGTATTTAACTCAAGAGTCTCCCGGCCAGGATCACGATGTTGAGCTTTTGTACTATTATCAGGGCTAATTTGACAGCTTTGACCCCGAGCTCTTTCTGCAACGGGCAGAGCTTAACATCTTCCATCACGACACTGGGGACTATTTGAACGGAAACAATAACCTAGCCAATCAGAGTGCTCAGAATGGCGCCACAGCCACACTCACTGCCACCTCGACGTTGCGACCAATGCCACGATACCCCCTATATTCTTCAACGCGTACTCCCCGTCGCCATTCCGGTCGCTTTAGTCCTCGTTATTATCCTGGCATACTTCTTCTGCACTCCTTGCAGGCATTGGCGAGAGCGGCGAAGGCAGAGGAGGCGCGGGGCACAAGAAGCCGCCACTAGGGAGCGACGGCAATGGAGACGCGAGAGGTGGCAAGCCATGAAGCAGAAGGATAGAAACGATGAACCGGAGCAAGACGGCGGCCCTGTTTCTATCAACGAATACGAAGAATATCACAATAGCGCTGGGAATAAAACTAGCAAGCCAGAGAAACCACCTCCAACATACCAGGCCGCCACTGGCCAGACACCACCGAAGGTCTACCGAGACTCGAACCCCAACAGCATGCTTAATGTTTGAATCTGATATATACATCGATCTTTCAGCGTATGGTTTCGAGTAGCGTCGGTATTTCCTCGAATATTGGCTTGTTCTAATCCTACCTACCTAAATATGGATATGGCTTTGACTGGCTGAATGGCTACAAGATCGCAAGATTTCACCACCATGGAGTACGATCTTGCGGCCCAACTGTACGGTAGGCATGTTTGGTTCGCAATAAGGCGTATCCCCCCCACCACGTTGCATTGCCCAAATTGTGGCAAAGCACATCGGGCTGACTGGTCATACCTGAACTTGAAGTATCCACAATGACGGCAACCGTATGCTGTAACATCATATGGATGGGGCTCTCCCCGTGGCTCCTAAAGTTCTGCAACTCTCTGCCAAGGCATAGAAACTAGGCGGGCTCAGGTATAGACTTTGAAGTTGACGGAGAATTACTAACCTTGGACTTTGGATCGACCATGAAGGTCTTCGTATTTCTCGTTGACCAATCTTCAACTGATTAACCGTCAGAAAATTTGCCTCTTTCCCAACACTACCTACGCAGTCGATAATCCATCATCTGGTCAAGATGGATTGCTGTATATGACAAATGCCGATATCGGATGAGATACAATCAGAGCTAGCAATAGAACTATGAGAAACCTGAATTCTACCATGGCGCTACCTTAGAAATTCGGATTGACCTGGTTGATTGGACAAAATACAGCGAGTGTCCGGCCCTAACTCGCACTTTATCTTTCCTTCAATAGGATGCTACCCTTTGTGCGGGGAGAAGCATAAAGATCCACTCTTTGGCCTCCATAAATATCGAACTAAACAGTATAGATTGCTAGCCACACAGCTGACTCAACTTCGCCCTTTCGTTCTCGTCGATTTCTTCATCATGTGGAATTAACATTTTCGGTGATGGCCGGTCTGATTCAGCATGTCGGTTACCAACGCACAATTACCCGGGACGCATATCTTTTCATTCCAGTATCCTGAGCTGGACGGGAGAAGGAGGAGGCGGCGACCTGGGTCTGATGGTGCCGCGGGGAACCCGGATATCCGTTTATCCAAGATCCGAAATGCATGCAACGCTTGTCGGGAGTAAGTGAATATCGTTTGAGCAAGAAAAGGTCATACCACTGACAGGTACCACAGGAAAAAGACAAGATGTTCGGGCCATGAGCCGTGTGTCCGCTGCCAGCAAAACGGACAGACATGCGAATACATGCCGACGGTGAGCACACCTCAGAAGACACCTCGTTCATCAAGGGCTAGCAAGAGGAAGTCCGCCTCAGTGCCATCACCAACAATCACAGCAGTCTCTCATGAGTCAAAAATGGAAGATCTGACTGTTTGCTCTCCAATCGTTCCAGCTGAATCTTCTGCTGGTAGCAGTAGAGAGGTTGACCAGAGCCCTCCAGATGCTTCCCTGCAAGAGGACCAGTACGGCCATATGCATGGGGGCGCCTCGGAATTTGCGTTCCTACAGTTCGCCAAACAGAAATTAGCCAGTGTGCCATCCATGTCCATTGACTTCTGCGATTACCCCCTCACAGCGCCTGCTGGGCCCAACGTCATGCCTCCAAAGCAAATCGGGGACTTGTTGCTTCAGACTTTTTTCAATTTTGGTCTTTCTACGTCGCGGTTCATCCATCAGCCTAGTCTGACAGAGGACTATGAGAAATTGTATGATCCGGCAAGCATCGCCGAACTTGGGACAGACAAGCTGGCACTTATCTACATGGTCATGGCCTTGGGTTCTCACTACTCGACTCTGCAAAATATGTGGTGTGGCTATTCTGCCAGGTATGCAAACCCTTGAACTGGGAAAGTTAGGCAGTAAAGGGAATGCTTGATATTAATATTCGTACAGCGTCCAGTTCTACCACATGGCTGACCAGCAACTTCAGAAGGGAACTAGTCGGATTTCAATAGCCTCACTTCAATCTCGGCTACTAGTAACACATTATCTACTCAATCATTCTCGTATGCACGAGGCGTGGTCCCTGTTTGGTGTCGTTGTTCGCCATGCTCAAGCACTGGGCCTTCACAGGAGATCAGCAAGGGCGCCAGCAAATTTGATCGTGCTGGAAACTCGAAAGAGGCTGTTCTGGGCCATTTATATTCATGACCGCATTCTTAGCAGCATATTCGGCCGACCATGCGCATTGCATGATGGTGATGTTGACCAGGAGGAAGTTACCCTGGCCAACGACGTCGATATCACCCCTACGGCCTGTCGATCTTGCCCCAGAGACACATTTTGCTCTACAGCGGCTCTCTTTCACTACTCCAGGCTTGCCCGTATTCTTGGAATGATTCTACGGCAGCTGTATGGCCCACAGTCTCGGGGCCACAGCATTCAAGAACTGCACAAAGTGGCGCTTACTTTTGAATCAAAACTCACCGCTTGGAAAGACAATCTCCCGACCTATCTGGACTACACAAAGCTCCCCGCTTCGGCAATGTCAACTATGACACAGCGCCAGACGTGCACTTTGAAATTAACCTTCTCCCACGCAAGTCTATTGTTGTATCGGCCGTTCATCTTGTATTCCCTTGGGGCATCGGTAGAAAAGGCACCTAACCTGCAAGGCTGGATAAAGCGGTGTCACGACAAATCCATCGATGCCGCTAACACAATTGTTTCTGAATGCAAATACTTGGCGCAAAGGGGGCTCTTCTCTCGAGTCTTCTACTTGGTTACATATCTGCAATTCGCTGCTATCGGCACACTCTTCATGTATTGCCATCTATGGCCAAATGCATCTGAGGCCCGCAACACCGCCGAAGAGGCAAGGATGGCGTTCCCCTCTGGTGTGGAAGGTGACCTTGTTGGACAACGGTACGTGGAGGTCTTGAACGAGTTGAGCAAGCTCACGTCTGTCTCGAGCATGGACCTGGCAGGTGGCGACTTTGGAGTGGCCCAGTCGAATGATCTAGCGTTTGATTTTGAAAGCGTCCCGGTAGATCTTGCAGGTCCATGGTCTAACTTATTCTTTGACCCAACCATGTTTGACGAATATCTTGGCTTTGACATGGACGGAGCACAGATGTGACATGGGTGGTGTTTTAACAATAATAGGACAGGATGCGTTTACTTTAAGCCATCTCACTTCTTACCAATTCAAACACAATCATTATAACTGAAACGTAAATGTCTCTTTCCAAGACAAAGCGTTTAAGCGTCCCGAGATTTAACACGGGCCAGTTGCAACTGTGGGCTGCAATTTTTCAGTCCCGGAGAATGGCGGGGAAGCTTTTACTTTCCTATTTCGGAAAATACGTCTCTTCCCCGGCGCCTTGATGTCTCCAAGCCCAACAGAAAGATGCAAGATCTTCAGAGAAGGGCATGATGTACCGTTTTTTTTGGTCCCATGATTACGAATTATTCTATCGACTTACTGTTCCCTTTGCGGGGCAGTCGTCATCGGGGAGTGAGATTATGCTTCGGTTTCTTCTATAAAATCGATATCGTATCGCCCTGCATCCTGCAAAATACTAATTATTCGCTACTAAGATCCTTGATCTGTTGAAGCTTGAAGAATACTAACATCAGCGATAATTTACTATGGCCGCTACAACTCTCAGCCCCAATGACCCCTTAAACTTCGACGCTGGGTTTCATCAAGGTTCATCCAAGGATGTGGATTCACAACCGGATCAAAGGAAGCCGCCCGTCTTATTCGGCAACGACAAGAAAATTGAGTCCACACGCTACCTAACCCCTTGCTATCCTAACACGCCTATCGAGGAGCTTAGAAAAAGGTATTGGGAGGATGGAGTTCTCTGGGTAAGCAGTTTTCCTTAGCTAGTTGCTGCTTCTACCGTCAACTGACCATTGATCTAGATTAAAGGGCTCCTTGATCCAGTAATGATCAATGAGTTCCGCGCCCAATATCTTTCCATGGTAAACGAAGGTACAGGAATGCTGAAGCCCGGGACAGATCCAGTGGAGGGCATTTTCTCTGGGGAAGATTGGAGAAACTATCTTCTTCCGGGAGCTGTCCGCGTCGCTGCCGGGCTCCCTGATGAAGGGCCTTTTGTGGAGAATGCAATCCGATCACATCACTGCCAGGAGTACCTGGACTTCAAGGACAAAGTTGGGCGCCAGATCGAGCCCTTTGTCGGAAAAATGCTCCAATTTAGCGAGCCCTGGTGTCTACCACGGTCTCTTCTAAGATGTGCTGTCCCGGGAGGTGAAACAACGCCCGTGCACTATGATCAAATCTTTCTAAGGGCTGGCCCTCCAACAAGTATAACTGCGTGGGTACCGATTGGGGACGTTGAGGTTGAGGGAGGAGGCCTGATCTATCTTGATCGTGCCCACGAGATTGGTGTTAGCTACGAACAAGACTTCTCAAAGATAAACGCCGGTCTCTCGGACGAAGAGCGTATTTCCGCTTTCAACAGAAACATGGAGAAGGGGGATGGCTTGATAAAAATGCGGGCCGATTCGGTGAACAATGGTCTCGGGGATGGCTGGTGGTGAGTACATCCTGACCAGCGCAGCGCTAGACATGATCTGTGAGACTGACGTTGTAAATAGGGCGAGTATGAAGCTGGAGACGTGGTCTTTCATACGCCATACACAATCCATGCGGGCGCCAAAAACCAGTCGCCAAGCGGACGCATTAGAGTATCAACAGACCTTCGCTTTGTCGACAAGTCAAAGCCCTACGATGAGCGATGGACCATCATGGCTTATTCGGAACATGATCCAAATGTTGCTCGAAATTCAGCCCGCAGGAAATAGTTGTGTATATAAATTAACTCAGAGGCTTCTTGTTTGCATTTCAACTGACTTGGTCCCCATACTGGTCTATGAAAGGCTTGTGGTTCCACCTGTGGATTTGTGATGGGAGAACCTGCCGCACAACAACAGGGAGTTCTTGAATGAGCGGTGCTCTACTCCCTGTTGAAATGCCACATCCATGCATTAGTGCAGGGAAGTCAACTGGCTCGAGAAATGATCCGACGGATATGGCCACTACGTGTATGAACATGCCTTCCTCACCGCCTCAGAATCCTGGCAACTCCTTGAAACCGGGCTCTTATACACTACTAGTTGTCAAGGAATCCCTAAAGGCCTTCTAGATGGGAGAAGCGTAGTGAGAATCGAGCTTCATTGACATTGCAAGATCCTATGCTCTCTGCATTTCCATTCTAGGTGATAGTATACGTTGAGTAGTAGCAATGAGCTTAATTGAATAAAATATTACGGCGGCTATGACACGCCAACGTTACCTTGCACTGCATAGGTCTTCACCTGACGCGGTGGGAGAAGCATTTTACTGGATGGAACAATCATCTGAATCCTGCTTCCTAGTGCTGCATACCCAAAGAGATGAATGACTCGGCGTTTCAGGCAGTTTTAGATCTAGTTTGGCTGTGAATCCAAACCACGGGAAATCCAGATTTAACACTAAGTCGTAGAGTGATGTTCCGTTTGCTCTCATTTGGGATGCCCTCGTTTGGGGTTGCCAAATGTGGCTGCTGGAGGATGTCACTCCGAACTACCCCAGCTTGACAATCCACTTACACGAGTTTAGCAAGTATATATATTATTCTATGTTTCGAAGGCAACATCGAAAGAAAAAGAACTGATATACCAATCAGAAAAATAAACAAACACATCCGATAGTTCTTCGAGATGCACTTCCTTCAGACCCTCGCAGTTCTCAGCGGCGCGCTGATCAGCAGCTGCCATGGCCGGCCTCAAATCGGACCCCAGCTTGCCCCTCGCGATAGCTGGGGAGGGGCTGTCAGTCTTGGGCCAACCACTTCGACTATTAAGAAGGCGGTGACGACTCTTATTCCGGGCGCTGCACCACCGACACAGAACGGAGTTCTCTTTCTCTGGCCCGGTATGTCCAACGGAACCGGTGATCTTGTTCAGACAACGCTCGAGTCTTGGCCTGTAAGTTCTATTGGATAATTCCCGTCAAAAGGAAGTATTGGCGATCGAGAGTTGTGATTTGTTAACATTATGCTTCAGGACAACAGCTGGTGTGGTGCTAAGTCTGGCCAGTGGTGCGTTCGAGCCTCGCTTTTTGGCTGGTTTGGGCAGCTGGACGGCCCAGCCAGCCCCGTGAGCGCTAATCAGAAGGTCAAGATTGTCTATACCCTTCAAAGCGACAATGACACCTGGAAGCAAGATGTGACTGATGCTGATACTGGCGCTGTTCTGAGCACTTTCTCCTACAAGTCTGGTCCTTTCATGCGCGGATATGGCACTGGAACTGAGTGTAACAATGGCTGCTCTGGAACTATTGCCGAGCAGCGTTACATCAATACCGAGATCACCCTGGCTGGCTCTGACAAAAACTTTGGAAAGACAATCGCCACATCTCAAGGTGCTACTTACTCAGGGTTGGCGAGCAATAGCGACGGGTCGGTGTGGACAATCTCGGAGATTCGTATCCCCAAGATGGTTTAACTATCCTCGGATGATTCAGTATCTATGTAAGAAGAATACAAGCAGGCTCTATTTGCAAAATAAATCGCAACTTCCGAAGCATGATTTTATCTACTTCTTTCAGGATCAACTATGCCTATAAATGCTTTGGCATTCAGTTACCAAGCTGGCCAGCCTCTGAAAGAAGTCTTACGAAGTTCTCTTGCATAGAAAATGCTAGCACTCTATGGCATGCAAACATTAAAATATTAAAAGTCATTTTCTGTTTGAGTTTATATCTCGCCGGAGTGACAACATAAACCTACAGCCGAACGCGGCGTCCTCACTTTTTGATGACATCAATCCTTGGATTCTCGCTTGCAAACATTTCCCTTTCCGAGCGCTTCCAATGTAGTACTAGGGCTAGGACAACGTAGTATGGTTGATACAGCAGGGAGAAAGAGACTTCTAGCGATAGAAAATCCGACTCCGGTCTTCTGTTGGAGCCTAAACGCTTCCAAAATTTACAACACGCTTTGAGGAAGTAGAAAGGAGCGACATCTGAGCCTTTCCACTTTTCACGATACCATGATTACCTTGTTCAATCGACTGTTTACAATGAACAGACCGCATTAGTTCCCAAGGGCTCATAATAGCATCATTCGCAGAGGTAAAATTGGAAGATAGTATCTTGGTACTGCTTATTGAACACTAGTTAAACCTCGGGGCCTTTAATCCCTAGGCTCAGGAACGAAGGCAGCCTCTCAGCCATTACAGTCTACAATGTCAAACGTGTCTTATCACTCTAATAAGCATGTCATGACATGGCTCAATTCCATCCCGACTCCAAGTTAGACTCATGCAGTCGTTTTCACATGGTGCCCCCCACTACGGAACTTGGCGCCAATGAACTTCCCAGCAGTCTCAGCCGCGCTCAGCCGCGTTCCTATAATACGACTGTGTTTCCCTATATCTACACCATTTAGGTCTTATCGTCTATTTTGTGGGCCGGGTACAGGTTGCAGTGTAACATCAATATTGGACCTGCTAGGAAGGTGTCATATGTAGGATTGTAGCCGAGCAATATTGGTGTGGCAAGTCTGAGCTCAGCTGGAGCCTTCCATTGTGTATAAAGGTATAAAGTGCCACCAAGATTGAGGCATGATCTCATCGCAACGGGAAAGTTTAATCAAGCATACAGTTTACTATCTCATTGCCCAGTATGCGTGTCTTCGCGCCCACTTTCCTCGCTCATCTTGCCCTCGCAGTACCTTCTTCACTCCATCAAGTGAGAGAACAGGTTGCTAGCAAATATATTGTAAAGTTTAAGGATTCTACTGAAGTCTCTACCTTCGATAATGTCTTAAGCTCCCTATCCGTGAATGTCGAAAATACATATGAGGGCATTTTCAACGGATTTGCCGCCACTTTGGATGCCTCGGCCCTAGAGAAGCTTCGTGGGCATCCTAGTGTGAGTTATGCTTGATTTTTCCCGTTCTCAAACCAATTCAGTGAGATAAAACAGACCGAAGTGCTAAAGATCATTATGCAGGTTGACTACGTCGAGGAGGATTCTGTTGTCTCCATCGATAGCCTGGTGACTGAACCAACATCGCGATGGAACCTCGCTCGAATCTCGCATCGTGCCAGAGGCGCCACCAACTATATTTACGACGACAGTGCTGGCTCGGGCACATGCGTCTATATTGTTGGTACAGGGATTGAGACAACTCACCCCGTAATTTTGCCACCATTTCTAACATCAAGGTCTTTCGCTTGCTAACGACGGACGTAATATAGCAATTTGGTGGGCGTGCTTTTGCTGGTGCTAATTTTGCTGGTGGAACCAACAACGATGGCAATGGACATGGAACTGCCATGGCCGGAGTCGTAGGCAGCATTCTGTATGGTGTTGCAAAGCAGACCACCCTTATTGGCGTCAAGGTCCTCAGTGACAATGGTTCTGGCACCGTGAGCAATCTACTCTCTGGTCTCAGCTGGATCACCTCCGATGCTACCACGCGAAGCTGTCCCAAAGGCGTCATGGTTCTTGTGGCTCTTGGTGGCGGCTATTCCTCCGCTGTAAATGTTGCGGTGGCGGCCCTTGTCAACGGCAACAAGTTTGTTGCAGTGCATGCAGGAAATGACGCCTCTAACGTGGGTAATTATTCTCCGGCATCCGAACCTTCGGCTTGCACAGTTGGAGGGACTGCTGCCGACGATTCGGTGAGCTCTGCAAGCAACACTGGGGCTTTACTTGATATATGGGCTCCTGGCCAGAGCATTCTTACTACGTATCTAAATGGTGGCACGGTTAGTTTGCAATCTCTTGATCACTCCCACTCCCACTCACAAAATCTCTGCCAGTGTGATTAAAAAAACCTTGCTGATTTATGAACCAGGCAACTCTTTCCGGATCACTGGCCGCAGCTCATGTCGCTGGGCTAGGCGCCTACATTGCGTCGCTGGAAGGTATTAGCCCATCCCTGATCTGCGTCTGGCTTCAAGCACTCTCAACCAAGAATGTACTCACGGGCGTACCACCTGGGACTGTTAACTATCTTGCCTATAACGGAAATGGTGCGTGATGGGTGCAATTGTAGGCAACGCGAAGGAAGCTACTTATATGTATTTCACTACAGCCAGCTTGGCGAGAGAACAATCTACGGGAAATAAATGAACAAACGAAAGATTTACAGCTTTGAAACGCCGAAGCCATCGCGTTTCGCAACTCCCACCATGGATCTGGAGATTTTGGAGATGGAATTTGTTCCAGACAAGACCATGGTCCGCCATAACTCCCGTTCCAAAATGTGAAGCACCGCCTCCACGCCCTTCTGTCCATCATATGCCAATCCCCACAGGGCAGACCGGCCGATCAAGCATAGATCCGCGCCCAGAGCCAGCGCTTTGAAAACATCGCTACCAGTAGATATTCCACCATCAAAAACTACTGGTATCCTACCCTTCACTACGTCGGCTATCTCCGGAAGCATCTCAAGCGTGGAAGGGACGCCGTCTAACTGTCGACCTCCGTGGTTAGAGACGACAATCCCATCCACACCGGCCACCATGGCCTCAAGAGCATCCTCGGCAGTCATTATGCCTTTGACGAGTATCTTCATAGATGTCTGCTCCCTAAGCCACGGAATCACCTCCCCCATTCTAAGGAGCGGTCGACGAGGAAATCCCCATTCTCCTCGTCGACCTTCTTCGCCTCGGCTGCCGTCTTCGCGTTGAGCAAAATTCTACCCTTGGATACTCCACCAGCTTGCCTTGAAGCTCGATTAGCTGTTGATAGACCGGGAGGGAGGACAAGAGGCTTCTTTCTCTCCCCAAGCCTGTTTCCGAGGACCGCGGTGTCGACGGTAAGTACAAGCGCCTCGTACCCTGCCTCTTCAGCTCGCTTAATCACGCCCCTCGTCTGTTCTCTGGAGCGTAGAAAGTACAGCTGAAACCATGGGGCTGGGTACTTCGCATCCCGAGGGGGTAGAGCCGCCATGACATCCTCGAGAGATGTTGTGGCGTTCGAGGATAACGTGAAGTTGGTGCCGAGGGCATAGCTAGCGCGGGTCATATCGATTTCGCCTCCAGGTCCTACAAGTTTCTGATATGCGCTTGGTGCGATCGCGATGGGGATCTCGTATCTTTTACCAAAGACATAGGTCGAAGTGTCCACATTGGCGACATTTCGAAGCGCACGAGGGCGGAGCAAGAGTCTGTGGGGTGTACCAGGTTAGTCCCACCGTGCCGCCGGGTTCACATATTGTCTAGGGATGCATTACTTCTTATAGATCTCAGAATTGCGATCTAGTGTGCGATTCTCATCCGCTCCAGTCGTATAGTAGTCCCATGTTGGCTGGTTGAGCTTGGTCTTCGCGATCTCTTTGACCTCGGCGACCGTAATAGGGTCGGAGGGCGTCTCATTAGGCGGTGCCATGATACAGCTATCGATTGATTCCCAGAAACCCACGTATTTGTTAGTTCACAGGAGTACAACTTCTCGAATGATTCACACAAGGCACATGCCACCTATCATCAATATATGTATAGAGGAATCGGTCAACTTCCGAGGTCATGTCAAAGGATAATCCGCCGACGTCGGAGGTCCGCCGGAGCCCCCGGAGTAGTCGGGCCGCCCGGCAATCCCTCCATATCGCCGTGGGAAATTGTAAGAGAAAGTCATGTATGGCTACATTAGCTAAGTAAAGCTGTCTAAGTCAATTGATCGACGTCAGATATCCTGGAATTCCTCGGGTAGAGCCGTGTTCTCAATCCATGCGAGGATGCCCGCAGCAAAGAGGGCTGGATATTGAAGATTCCAGGCATGCAAGGCTTGGTTTACAACAACCGACCTTGACATAAATCTTGATCCAGAGCCTTCAATTTCTCTTTCTCTCAATGCATCGCCCACTAATGCGGTGCCAGCCACATCATCCTGTTTTCCTCCAGCAACGGTAATCGTCCTCGACTGGATCCCCTTCACATCCGATAGCTTGTACCGAACAATAGACCCAAACTCGTTGCGCAGCATCTCCAGGCTGCAGTTCTTGCGCATTTCCACCAACAGGTCCTCGTGGCGTCGAAACCCAATCCACGAAGCATAGATCCAATATAGCCAATCGGGCAGGAATAATATCAGCCAGACCACGCAAAACACCAGTACCGGCTGATGGGCAACCGTTAAGCGTAAACCCTCTCTGTATGGTTCTGCTCCGGTGACGAAAAGCGACATGACAAGTGAGGGATGCTCGATTGCTAGTCGCTGGGCGATGAAGCCACCCATGGATAGCCCAATGACGTGCGCTTGCGAGTCGTGGGCCTGTGTTCGAATTAGGTCGGCCACGCGGTCGGCCGCGTCCTCAATAGACACCAGCTTAATATGTCTTGACGCTGAGTGGGAAGGTAGATCCGGGAGGAGTACGTGATAGCGACCAACCAAATGGGGGACTACCTCACTCCATTCGAGATGACACGATAAGCCGCCATGGAGTAAGATGATGGTCGTTAGGTTACGATCGCCCAAAGACAGGAAATAGAGTGAAGAAGGTTCCTGCGATGGGAACTCCTGGTAGGTCTCTTGTCCTTCCATGCTCAATTACTAGGCTGCTTTGGCTTACTGTAAAACCGGCGATGTGAGGGCGAGCATCTGAGGGCCGGTGAGAATTTGTTGAGGAGGATCTCCGCTGCAGTGATCCGCCAAGACATTACACACATACCAGACAAGCCAAATATGCCCTTCCTCGTCAGCAATTCCGGAAGATCCGATAGGTTAGTTCAATGTCTACCATGACGAGAAGCGATCAAAAAATTGTTAGCACGTCACAAAGCATCACCACCCTTGCCGGCTTGGACAACCATATTGTTTATAAGTTGGTGTTCGTGGTATATTGATTCCTTTATGGTACATATATGGTATTCCAATAAATGACATTTGAAAGACCCTTGTCTGTGTCTCTAGGCAGCGACATTGAAGATAGATGGCCACTTAGCCACAACCTCCCGCAAAACCGCATCTAGACCCCGGCCAGACACATCTCCCAGCTCTCTCCCGCCCGTCTTTTGCTCAATCCATTTCTCCTCCCATTTCAGCAACTCAGCGGCAAAGACAGTTTGGTTGTAACTAGCAGGTGGCGTGGCAATCAAGTACGAAACAAAGCGCTGCCATCGGGGCAGGTAGTAGTGCGAGATGAGCCCAGCCCAAGATTTGGATGCATAGTCAGAGATCTCTCCCTTGGGGCCCCATAGCGTGACCTGTGTTCGTGCTTCATACTCGAGGAAATCGGCGACATCTTCCTCAGCGTCCGTGTGACCAGTCGCTCGAGCTGCTTCGATCCAGGTAGATAGTCTGAAATTCTTGTTGGTTGCGAGCACAGCATCGAGAGAGGTGAGTAGGGAAGTGATTTGCCGGCCCTGCTTCTGAAGGTTGCACTTGTTAGCCGGGCTTGTCTGGTTTGAATCAGAGCCAGTCCCGTTGTAAGCTTCAATCAAGCGCTGATACATTGGAATGAAAGCGTTGGCGAGCACCTGCCGAGTCCAGTCAACCAAGTCATGCTGGTAGGCTGCATTCCCGAAGAGCGTGGACTCTTCTTTTCCAGCCCTGTACATCTCACCCCATGCATCGACTAGAATCGAGGTATCATAATTTAGGGTCGTAGGGTGGTGGCCTGTGCGGTTTAACATCCCCGTTGTGCTGGGCACGAGCTCCAAGATGGATTTAGGAACCGCATTAGCTGCCAGGTGCGTGTTATTGTACACTGTTGGGCGCACTATCTCCCAAGCTGCGTATAAGCCCTTTGGGATTGCGTTGCTGCTGGCTCCATATCTACTGCTGACCCAGTCGTGGAAATACTCCTGCGTGTCAATGGGAGTGGTGCTCCAAGCTTGGTCGAGTAGCAGGTCGTACACGATTTCATTACCCTCCTGGCCTTCCATGGACAAACCAAGTCCTACCATAGTACTTGAATCAGCATGCAGAGCCTGAACTGGGTTTATGGTGATGTTCATGATCTGCCCATAGAGACCCATGTTGTGTCCGTAGTCGTGCAGCTGGCACCAGATCCACGGCTTGCCGTAATAGGACTCCGTCTTTTCCCAGAGCGGCGTCGATTCGGAGAAGAGATCAAGGATCAGCATGTCGGCGCTCTCTGTCACACCCCCTAGAAATGCCTTGATCCGCTCACTGGACCAGAACGCGCTGTCAGACGAGAAGAGCCAGCTCTGCATGACCCATACAGCATCCGGGTCGGCCTTCTTGAGGGTCTTCCAAGTATTGGAGCTGAGCGTTTCGAGGTAGCCCGTATCGCCTGACACTGGTGAGTTCTCGTTGAATTGGTCAAGCGCATAGTAGCTCGAAACATTTCCGTAGTGCTCCTTCTGTTTGCTAATAAAACTCTCTTGAAGCTGGCCGAACAGCTGGTCAAAGGGGTCTAAGAAAGTGACGTTGGTGTACTCGGTATCGAAGCGCTCCCAGGCCGAGCTGTTAGAGACGTTGGCATTTGGGAAGTGCTGCAAAATGGTCGCTGGCACAAATCCAGGGAAAGCGGGTAAGATGGGGGTCATTCCAAGCTCAACCATGCGCTTCACGATCTTTTTCTGCAACTCAAATTGATCGTCAACCCATGAGAAGGGCAGATCTCCGCCCCATGACCCTTGAATGTTTCCAAAATGGTTCCAGGCGAGAAAGGCCGGGCCAGACAGGAAGTCTTTGATTTCGGCGTCAGAAAAACCTAGCTCTTGAAAGACTTCGATGAAGATTTTCTCAATCCCAATCCATGCCAAGGGAAGGTTGACGGAACGGAGTGCCATCCAGTCAAGCTGCAGCTCCCATTCCTCCCAGCTCCAGAACGCAGAGGTGTAAGAAGTAGTGACTACTCAAGTGTTAGATCGATCAGCTGAGAAGGCAACTGGCATTTTCGGTCAGTATGTTTACTTGCCTGTGTTGAAATGGTACCGCCAGGGAACAATACTGGAACCCTTCAGGGGCGCAGACAAGGCTGGTAGGCTTGAAGGGGCAGCGTCCAGCTGGCTGCCAACGAACCACCAAACATCAACGTGAGCCGAGCCAGACAAATACTTGTGAAGACTTTAGGATAAATCCTCGTCAGTCTACCAATTGACATCGGTATGAGAATGTAGCTTTGTTTCTGTGTCAAGAACTTACCCCGACAATAACCCACTAATCGAGTTGGCTTGAACCCGGATCTTGCCCTCGTTCGTGCTAGACACTACGTAGCTATCAAGCTCTGAGCTGGTTGAGTTGTTGTTGGAGACTGTCGTCGTAATCTCAAAAATGAATGAATCCGCGTGCTTTGGAAGGCGGCGTTGAACCAGAGACTGGACACCGGCCGTCGACAGCGTTGAAGCCTGGACAGTAGCTGCAACGCTGACTGCCCATGTCAAAAGCTGAAGGAAGCGCATTGTTGTAGCGGCGACCCTCCGAGAGCGCGTTACCTCGAAGCTTCTGTCCCTGGGCAGAAAAGAGCAGCGGTAGGTGACCTTAAAAGCAATTTGGACTATTACGAAATGAATGATTGACGTCTGTTGATGCCTACTGCTGACCCGCTCGGGTGGTGCACCGCGTCATGCGCGAAATGCGGGCGATGACATGCGACAAGGTCTCACATATTGGGGACAGCGTCATCCCCCCAGCACGTGGATTATTTGCACTCATTCTAAGGCACGATCTCACACTAATCTTCCTTCACTGGAGATGGACCCGTAAGCAAAGCTGGTCAATCCACGTTTCTCCGGGCCGCACGGCACATATCAGCCGGATAGGGCCTAAGGAACATCGATCTTCATTTGGCGGGTGTGATAAAGGATCTAAATGAACCCATCATTTGCAGCAAGGACGTAGCTTGCAATATACCCTTTCGGCATACCCTGTCGAGTTCTTAAGACGAGTACTACCTTACTCATTCGGATCATCTCACTTTTCTCTTCCCTTAATTTAAGTATGTTCGATATCTCGGACCCTCAAGATCCAATTGGCATCGTATTCAACCCGTGCTGTCTGGAGAATTTCATCGGCCGTTGGGTTGACCCTTTATTAGTGACGCTTCGCTGGAATCAGTGCTCACTCCTTCCACTTCCCCTCTAGCAGGTCTCCACTAGCTGAAATGTCAGCAAATGGTAAAGGAATGATTGATCTTGAGTAAGCTGGGATATTCAACAACATATGATGAGCCCAGAAGTGAACAGAATCGGTACGTACCCAGCCCATTTACCAATATCATTCAAGGCTTTCTGGGCAAAATAATCACTTATCGGATTTTTCAACCGACCCGGATTCTTGTTAGGGCCTCTACCAGAAATCAGTTTGCACTTTGTAATTCATAAGTCGAGTGGGGGGAAGTGGCCCGGGGGTAGAAGTGGCCCACCTAATTTTTGGCCTGCGCGTCTACCCTAAGTCACACACATCATAACAAAAACAATAACAAAAGCTTTAATTCGTGTTTTACGAGCAAAATAGCTATATATTCGGAATCAGAAATTAATTCTGCGATTAATGATATACTTGCCGGCTTATCTGCACGCGTTGCTGCAAAGAAATAGGCAATTCCTTGTACAACGCTTAGACGACGATTGGAAGAGGGCTTGACACGCGCACAAGCGCACGAACACCAACAACGCCTCTCGAAGGCGGAGGAAGAGAGAGTCAGGAGATGGATCGTATCTTAAGAATCACTGGGATACGCACCTACGCATCGACAGCTTCGATATATCGCTTCCCAGATCCTTCAAGGTCGGAAGGATCTCGAGCCTCTCGGCAGGTCCTGGGTCAACTAGTTTCTTAGCCGTCAGGAGGGCCTAGGAGTTAAGATTGGAAAGCGAATAGCGTCAGCTAGGCTCAATGGAGCCAATCCTGAGAATATTAATAGGTTCTTTAATAACTATGACTCGGTCTCTTGGATCAAACCGGAGAATACGTGGAACGCTGACGAGGCTGGTATTATGGAGGGATATGGTCTCAACAGCCTCGTCATCGGCTCTGACGAAGGAAGCTGTAAGTATACAGTTCTTAAAGGGAACCAAGAGAGGGCTTGGGTCACGCTCGTTGAGGCTATTTCCGCTGTTGGAGAGACCCTAACTCCTTGTGTTGTGTTTAAAGGTGAAGCGGTGCAGCAACAGTGGTTCAAAGATAACTTCAATGAGAAGTGGCTATTTGCAATATCGCAAAATGGATGGATTAGCAACGCCCTCGCGCTTGAGTGGCTTCAACGAGTGTTTATTCCGGAAACTGCTCCTGCTGATCCCTCCGAGGCTCGGCTGCTGATAGTTGACGGCCACGGCTCACACGCAACGCCGGAATTTATGTGGGAATGCTTCCAAAACAATATCTTCCTTCTCTTCTTACCTGCATACACCTCGCACGTCTTGCAGCCGCTCGACTTGGGTGTGTTTTCTGCACTGAAAGCGGCCTATCGAAGACATCTAGAGCGGCTCGATGAAATGCTCGATTCGACTACGATTGGAAAGGCCAACTTCCTCGAATGTTATGCCAAAGCTCGTAAGGAGGCTCTAACAGCGAAGAATATCAAGTCAGGATTTCGGGCTACAGGAATTTATCCTCTAAACCGCCGGAAGGTGCTCCTAAGCAGCCAAGTCATAGCCACAGCCAAGGCGCCCTCAACACCACAAAAGCCGGCCCAGAAGGATAAATACGACCTTCAAACATCTCGAAATGGCCTTCAAGTTGTTGACACTATGAGGTATCTATGCCCTGCTAGCCCCTGTACGAGAAGGCTGCTCACACGATATAGCCATAAGGCGGCGCGAACGATCGATTCATTAAGTGTTCAACTGGTCTTGAAAGATCGGGAATTAGAGGCCCAAAAGGCCCTGAATGAACGCCTAAGTCATAAGAAGCGTAGAGCCGTTGAACCAGATAAGAATGAGATTTTCTGCTCACTTGCGCAGATAAAAGACGTACAAGGTGGGCTTGACGAATTGAGGAGGAAGAGGCAGCGCGTACGGAAGCCACGAACCTCTAATGATGATAATACCAATGCCACCATAATCGTCGCGACGAGCTGATCACAATGGTATAATTTTCATAGCTATTGGAGTTGAATTTATATAGTAATTATTAAGTTGCATCATCAAGACTGTTAAAAATGTGTGGCATTTGGGGTGGGCCACTTCTACCCCCGGGCCACTTCCCCCACTCGACTTACCGATGCATCCAGACCGTAACCGAACCAAGCTACTGCAGAAATGCAGACGTGAGAAGCAGTGATCTGAAAATTGCCCTCTTATTTTTACAACTCACGGCTGCTTCGAGGTTCCACTCGGCTTTTGCTGGGGTTTTTTGTACCGCATCAGGTATGTGCGTGGACAGCTTGCGAATGACTTGTCTAAGTGTCAATCCCGACGATAAGCATAAAATGCTTCTGCTTCGTCGGATTTATTGTTCTTCTGAGCTCCACTATCAACTTCATGAAAAAAGTAAGTTTTACGGCTATAGTATCCCTTCCGACAGAAACCCGTCAGTGGCACCTCCCTTGCCACCCTGTCACTTACACGAAGCTACAAGGGTCAGATGCAATATTTGAGACCACCAAGGTGCTGTTTCCGGTCCTCATCGACGGCGAAGTACTTCTTCAAACGATATTCATCCCCAACGACCCAGCAGCACGCTTTTTTGGATCATAGGCGGAAACTCAAAGCCCCGAGCAAGCGACCTGAAGAAAGCTGGCCCAACAAAACACGGAGCCAGCTCACCCAAAAAAAAGAACTCACAAACCAAATAGACCTTTAAAACCTGTAACAGTAATTAGTTGTATTGGAAAAGATGTTCATCAGAGACTTATAATGAAATCGAAGCTACGGTGAAAGGGCAATAAGTAATCGAAAGGAGAGATTATTGCAGAAGGCAGAAACGAATACCGTTAGTGGACATAGCTACTCTATCTTGACCACTTGGCCTCTAACAACATGAAGTCTGCTTACTGCGCGCACCCCACTGGCCCATATTCCACGCCCCTATCCTCGACATATATTGCCTCCTTGAGAAAACCTGCCATGTGTGCTACAGGCACAGCAAGCCCGGTGAATAAGCTAACCTTACCCCTTTTATCCAGCTTATTTTTCAGCTACTGATTGTCTACATCTTTGGATAAGGCCATGCTCGACCTTGTTGTATACATATAGGTAATCACCATACGTACTATTCCTTTCATTTTTACAGATATTCCTTCACATTAAAAGTCGCTATAGCCAAGGACCATTTTCGACTCTTGGTAACTATGTCAGGCGTCGGCAAAACTCGGCCTCCATCTGGGGAGTGGTTGATGTTTGACTGTCTTCTGCAGCGGATGTATGGGCGCTTCGTACCAACGGCACTGCCTCCAGCCGGGACTTTCGACGGCCAAACTGTGCTTATTGTAGGCGGCACCAGAGGCCTTGGACTGGCGGCTGCCGTGCACTTTGCGACCCTTGGTGCTAATGTGATTATCACATATCGCAAATTGTCCGGTGGTGAAGCCGCGAAACGTCACATTGAGGAAGCGGTAGGACCCTCTCTGAAAGGCAGGATTTCATGCCTGGATCTGGACTTGGAACATTACGACTCGTGCACCAATTTCATGTCCAAGCTTAGGGCCAGTCTGCCTGGGCCCGCTGCGCTGGACGTGGCGATTGTGAGCAGCGGCATTATCAACTCCCACTGGGAGGAGAGTCCCACAGGGTGGTAGGTACTATCTCCAGGGAGATCCTCGCTTGATCGTATTTGGATCTGCGCATTGGCTATCTGTTCATTTTGTATCTGACATGAAAGTTGTTTAGGGAGAGAACAATTCAGATTAACACCATCGGCTCAACTCTCATCGGCTTGCTTCTGCTTGGCTGGATGCGTGAAGGCCGGGATGATCGAGAATCGCCTTCGCGCATGATTTTCCTCTCCTCGCGTGAGCATCTCTACCCCAACATGGATGAGCTCACCAAATGGTCGCAGCATGAGCACGGGATACTGCGACAGGTATGTTGCCAGGAGAACTGGCCAGGCAGCTTTTGGGAAGCCGAGCCCAACTACGCCGTCAGCAAGCTTCTATTAATGTACACGATCGAGGAAATCACGAGAATGGCACGAGGACCGGATGGCGAGTAAGAAAAGGCCCTCCCCCCACTCACCCCGTTTCACTTAACATGCCTTCGCCATGGCTCTATCATTATTGCCAGAAACATACACATATGCTAACAGTTTTCCCTTCCCAATCAGCCCCTTTGTTGTCGTCAATAGTGTGTGCCCCGGAATGACATATACCGAAATGGCTCTACCGATTGCCTCCAGATCGTGGTTCCATAATCTTGGTGTCTACCTAACAAATCTCATCACTGCTAAGACACCGGACTCAGGTTCCAGAATCATTGTGCAGACTGCAGTGAAACCGAAAGAGTATCATGTGAGTAACCTACAGCATTGCCCGCCCTTCTGCTTCTAATTGACCACCTTTCACGCATGCACGTTTATTCCAACGGTCGACATACGAGAAAGTAATTTATCATATACTAATAAACTGCGATCTTATTTTTAGGGCGAGTTCTTTAATTATTGGCTGACACCCGAAAGATACCGCGAGTATGTTATTATTCCTGTCTCAATCCCATGGACTGTTGCTAACAAAGTATACTCTTCAATTAGGGAAGCTGCCTCTACCATCACCAATGACAAAGGGAGAGCTCTGCAAAGACTCGTT
The DNA here is from genome assembly GCA_037952775.1 of Clonostachys chloroleuca. Classification (NCBI taxonomy): domain Eukaryota; kingdom Fungi; phylum Ascomycota; class Sordariomycetes; order Hypocreales; family Bionectriaceae; genus Clonostachys; species Clonostachys chloroleuca. The sequence goes on from JBANAY010000003.1 coordinate 36,697,485, forward strand.
TGGAAGGATATCATCGAGGAGTTGCGAGCCAAAGTTCCAGGATTAGATTCCATCCTGACGACCCTACATTGACTTGGTGCTTACCGTAGCACCAATAGGCATGATGGCCCGGAGGATCGAATACCTTAACGAATGTGGGAGAGAGAGCATAATATTGGTCTAGAGCTAATTAAGAATAAATTCGATACATCTTTCGTATCTTGTTCACTGATGCAGCCCGGGGGTGTTTGCATTGAGGAAGCGTTGCCCACCTCCAATAAGTAGCAGTGGGCTTTTCCGTAGGATTACTAGATTTAAAATGGACCTGAACATCTTACTTTGATCATCCCTAGGTTCCACCCCGACAAATTCCTTTGGGTACTTCGGATCATCAAGATCCAAATGGCATCTTTTCCAGCCCTGTTTGGAGAAATTCATCCGCTGTTGGGTTGATCACAAAGCTCTTTTAGTGATCCTTCGCTGGATCCACTTTCGCTGTAGCAGGTCTCCACTGGCTTTAGTTGGGAAAGCTCAAGGAATCAGTCCAGCAAATGGTAAAGGAATGATTGATCTTGGGTGAGCCGGGATTCACAAAATAAACTGAGCCCAGAGGTAAATAAAATAAGTACTGGTCCATTTACTAATATCATTTGAGGCTTTCCGAGGAAATGTTTACTTGTTAAAGTGTATCAACCAAGTTTGTGTACCGCCCAGGCATGTACAGCTTACAAATAACATGTCTCAGTGCCAATGCCGGCCACAGGCATGAATGCTACTCTACTTCAAGTTTATTATTCTTCGAGCAACATTACCTTCACAGAAAAAGCAACATCTCACGGCCATGACACCGCTCCCGACTGAAACCCGCCAGTGGCAGCTCGCTTGCCACCCTGTTACTTATCCAAAGTTAGAAGGACCAGATGTAACATTTGAGATCGCCAAGGTGCCGCTTCCAGCCCTCAACGACGGTGAAGCACTTCTTCAAACGATCTTTATCTCGAACGACCCCGCAGCACGCGTCTGGATCACAGGTGGAGAGGCAAAGCCTCGAGAGTATGTGCCACCCGTCAAGATCGGCGACAAGATGCGTGCGAGATCCCTCTCGCGGGTGATAGACTCTAAGGCACAGAAGCTCCCGGTCGGCACCGTGGTGTTGGCTGCGGGCGGCTGGGCAGAGTACTTTACCGCCCATGAAGATCAGTGCATCGTAATACCCCAAGGTTCCGATTACGACCTGCCCCACTACCTTGGAATCCTGGGAGTCACCGGCTTGACTGCGTACTATGGTCTTGTCGAAATTGCTGCAACGACCCGCGATGATGTCGTCGTCATTAGCGGCGCCGCGGGCGCAACTGGCAGCACAGCAGTTCAAGTCGCAACGAAAATCATCGGGTGCAAAAAGGTAAGAAGCGAAGCTGATGCTCCCGCCAACTGAAGCCCGATTAAAACGTCGTTTAGGTTATTGGCATTGCCGGCACAGATGAGAAGTGCCGTTTTGTCGAGACTCTAGGGGCTGATGTTTGTTTGAACTACAAATCTCCGACATTTTACGAAGACCTTTCAAAGGCAACGGAGGATCTTGCAGATGTATTCTTCGGTATACAAAACCAACTAACTGCCATATTACCAGGGAAGCTCACTAACAACCGTAACCAAAGACAATGTAGGAGGCGACATCTTGGATTTCATGTTCACCCGCCTCCGTCAAGGAGGCCGAGTTGCATTATGGTGAGATGCACAACGATCCTTCCAGTGCCTGCGTACTAAATATCATCAGCGGCTCCGTATCGAGATATAATAACTTGTCAGAAAAAGCGTCATTCGCTCATTTTGACGTGTGTTGCCCAATCCTGAGTTTGAAAGAAAAATTATTAACCTTCTCACAGAATGTCATCACCCAGCGGTTGAAGATCAACGGGTTCGTGGTGTTGGACTATCTCAAAAAGCTCCCAATTGTCATCAAAATCTTCCAGGAGGCGGCAAAGGAGGGCAAGCTAAGAGTAGACGATAGCACCCAAACGTTGGTTCCGGCCAAGTTTGAAGAGATCCCGGAAGTTTGGGTGCGCCTTCTTGAAGGCAAAAATCAAGGGAAACTTGTAACCAAGCTGCTCCTTTGATAAATTACGGCCTATTATAAAGCCCTCTTCAAAACCGTTATCCTGGGAAAGCCTACGTGTTTGTTCCTAGACTTAACATCAGCCCCAGTGACCATATGAGCCAGGCTGAAAGGTTCCAAGCGACGCAATGAACCCACCTGTTCCACGACAATACAGCATGACATGGCGTTGACTGTAGCATAGCAGCATTCATTACTCGGACGTGTAGAATCGCCTCTTGCCATGAAGATGTAACAGGCAAGCGAGGAACAAGACTTCCTACCAAACTATTTCCCCTCGGTTATTTCAAAAAGGAATCTGGAAGAACAATGGTTAACGCTTAGCCAGGCTTCCGCTCGCTTACATTACCTCGGTAGGTCTGTGATCCTTGTCATTAGATCCAAGGTAGTCTGCTATACTGATCGTTCTTGTTGAAGATGACAACGACGAGTGCGCACCATAGAAACACCCCCAGTATCATACTTGGCTTAGGGGTAGCCATTCGTTGATGGGATGTGCGCAGTCACGTGGAACGTGCATGTAAGCAGCAGACCTGGGCGCCTTAAGAGGCAAACGCGAGACGTTGGCTCTACGAAACAACGCACAACTAAATCGCGCACTCGCAGTAGAAAGTCGTTGAAAGAAAGATGACAGCGAAATTATGCGATAAGTGCTTCGTCATCCAATTTAACGACAAGCTGCTGGAGCCTCATGTTGTAAAGGAAGTTGTGAAGCAAGATGGGGAGTCCCCAACCTTGAGCCTGCCGCTTGAGGAGTATCACAAGGTGCTGCTTGACTACCACGTTATTGATACATTACCAGAGCTACCATTGTTGAGTGAGAGCGCAAATCTGGGCTGTGGCTTTTGTTCACTCCTACGCCACGAAATCATCCGGGCAGGATTTGACTATCATGGTTCCTTGGAAATACGACTTGCGTATGCTTGGGGGGATGAGTGGCATTCAAAGATTGGACTTGGAACTTTGGTGGCAGAGTTGAAGGGATGTCCCGATATCCCGTCTATCCTGCCTGCTTCCCCCCTTTACCTGATTGCATTATATTCGCCCTTGAGACAGATGACAGTAAGCCATTGACAACTTTTGGTTGGACACGATCTTGCCGAGCATTAAGCTTACTTTTATTCATAGCGTCTGTTGCCTCCTGGCTACAAATTCCTCGACTTCGGAAATCAGATGTACTTTGTGAAGACAATATTCAGTTCATGAAGGAAACCATTAACAAATGCACGTCAGAGTGCTCTCACCTCGAAACAACTGGTTTTCTTCCCACTCGCCTTCTATATCTCGGGCCAGACCTAGATTCAAGCAGTATACGACTGATAAACCGCCAAGATATAGCTGAAAGTCGCCCAAAATACGCTGCTTTGAGCTACTGCTGGGGCTCGCCAAGCGACGGGGAGAATCAACTATGCACCACATCCGACAGCCTGGAGGCAAGGACAGCCGGCATTGATCAAAACTCGATGCACACTGTTCTCCGAGATGCAGTCAAGGTCTGTAGAGAGCTGTCGATTCATTATCTCTGGGTTGATTCTGTGTGCATTATACAGGGGGACCTCTCGGATTGGGAGAGTGAGAGTGAATCCATGGCTCTTGTTTATAGTCACGCTCTAGTCACAATTTGCGCTTTGAGTTCAAACTCTGGATCTGAGACCTTTTTGACAAGAGACCGACGGCATATCCCGATCCCGTTCTCCTCTCAGATGAACCCCGAGATTGTTGGTCAGTACAGCCTGGTCACGTCAGGTTACTCCCTTGACTGGGGGCTGGTTGGCTGGCTGGCACTGGATGTGCACCATTCTCGATGGAATAGCAGAGGATGGACCCTCCAAGAATCCTTAATGTCTGCAAGAAAGTTGTACTTTGGAGAATCGATGATACACTTTGAATGCGACCATTTCTCCGTCTCTGAGACTGGATACTGCCCACCAAACTACCGGAAAGACTATGAACTTGACTCTAAATCAGATCATTATATAGTGCGCCTTGAGCAATGGGACTTGATACGGAACAATTACGGACGACGAAAGTATACCAATGTTAGAGACACACTACCGGGGTTGTCCGGGATGGCCAAATATGTGTCGAACAGGGTGGGCGACCGATATCTCGCTGGCTTGTGGGAGAGAGACCTGCCGTATGAATTAATGTGGTTTCCCTATTGCCGCCCTAATACCGCCGATCATACATCTCTGAACGAGCTCGTCGATAAATTATGCTCCCCGAACCCATATATCGCGCCGTCGTGGAGCTCATTCAGGCCACTTGGGGTAGGAGTTGAGTTCGGGTTGAGATTTTCACGACCGGGATTCCTCAGGGATCTACTATCAGCGGAATCCTGCATTACCGAGACACGAATCACTCCAAAGGGAGAAAATATCTTTGGAGAGATCCAAGATGCAGTGATGCGAATACGGGGACGTGTCGCAAAGGTACCCGCTGACATTGCCCCTCTTGAATGTCACCGATTGCACCCGTAGTTATGGCACATTCAAGATCAATGCCGCATCATCGCTTACTGCCACATTGATTGTGTACCAAAAGAAAAGGTGGTTTCTAGAAGCAAATTGTTGATGTTGATGCTCATGAGCTCCGAAGGGACTTATTCCTGGGAAGTCATGATTAAACAGTGGAACCGCGTTCGCGATCGTGAAAATTACCTATCCGAAGACGAGAGTTCAAATGATGAGTCACCAGGTCAGTAGTAACAAACCATTCTCAGCCTCGACCCTTTTAGAAAAGAAGCGAAGATGGCGAATACTCTAACAGCTTAGGAGATGACTGATACTCGCATGTGTAGTTGCCAGCTCAGAAGAACTGCCGGACAACAACACAGAAGAAAAGGACGGCGAGGGTGGGACGCCGCCTGCTCAATCTACTCGTGACTTTACAGAGGATTATCGAATCTCGGAGGGTAGGAACGTGTACGGCCTTCTCTTGCATCCGGCTCGTGAACCTGGGAGATATGTCCGAGTGGGCGTGTGGGCGTCTGTAGCGGGAGATGGCGTAGGAATGAGCTACTTTGAGCAATTTGAGAGCAAAGAAGTTGAGATAGTTTGATTATATCAGTTACGCCGTACTATGACTCTAGCTGGTGTGGGCGAAATCTTATTGTTAGGACCTTCAGTATTTGAATAAAAAATATTGAAAAAGAAAGGAGTATCAAGCAGATATTGAAAATTAAATCTATTGAAAATGGAGGGGGATAAATATTGGATACATTTTAAACTGTTCTACTTCAGTTCAGTTTCAATCCTTGTCTCATGTGCTCGGGACAAGGGACTGGAACGTTCACCGAGCAGCAGCAGCAGCCGAATGAGATAATAGCTGGTATTTCTCCGAAATAGATAGAGCAACAGACAAGAGGCCATGCTACTTTAGCTCTACTACCATGGGAGAGTATACGATTGTTCGAAGGTGGTCAGGTGCCCATCTTTCTTCCGATGTTGTTCGTGTTCGTTCAATAAACTCTTATCGAAGCTATGCTCAGAATGGAAAGGCTTGTGAGGGGAAGTTTGGGCTTGGCGATCCATCATCCGGATTCCAGGTTGATCGTGACTCCTCCAGCCAGTCACTCTGAATGATACTTCGTGAGGGTCTTTTAGAGGACCTTGCTCTCTGAGTGATTCTGAAACGGGTGCATTCTTTGTTGTGGCTTCGAGCAAGATTCGTCCCCTCCCACAACTCAGTCCATTGCCAACGGATTATTTGTCCGGAACGCATGAACGAGCAGAGTGGGCCCAACTTTTCTCACACTTCGTATTAACTTGCGGCTCCAAAGCCGCCCAAAAAAAAAACGTCATGCAAAAAAAATACGAGCGGTATAGCAGCCCCCACACACACGAGGCGAGGGCGAGAGAGACGTTCCATTCCAGCACGGGGTTCATTCGCAGACAGCGCCCTCGTGCCCGTCGCCATCATCTCAGCCCGCCTCCTCTCCCCCTCCCCGATTGCATTGAGCTATGCAGGCCTTCTGGACGAGGGACGGCATCGAGGTGGCCGCCTGGGACATCGAGCGACAGGCCAGGGCGCTGGCGGCCCGCCACCCTCTGCTGAGGCACGACCTGGACCACCTGCAGAATGACATGCAGCAGTTCCTGCGCGTCGCGGGCATGTTCTCGTCGGAGAAGTCCATCTACCTGCGCAAGGTGCTGTCGGGCGAGCTGCTCGAGGACTGCTACGCCTTCATGTGGGAGCACCAGGAGTGCTTCGTGCTGATTGAAGACTACATCAAGACCTTGAGGAACGAGTTCAGCGAGGAGGAGGAGTGCGGCTACGATGAGATTGCGGGGATCCGGTTACAGAGGAGGAAGCTGGAGGATGCGACGGATGTGCTGAGCTTATTTCTACTCCTCGTCACAATGTAGGTTTTCATCCTGATATCTCCGTCGTCCGTTTCGCTAACGGCCAGCAGAATAAAGGACCAGGCGGATAAAGCGCCGATCATGGCTCAGGTGTATGCTCTTCGAACCCGGCTACGGGGTCGCGGAAGAAAGGATCTCGAGCCGCTACTTGGAAAGTTCATCTCTCGTGCCAACGTACAGTGCGACCTGATCAGGCAGGATCTTGCGTTATGGCTACCAGATTCTATAGCAAATTCTGTGACGTTTTCAAAGAATTTCAGTCTTGCTGATAGCACGACTACCATTCCCTTCCACTTGGTCCGAAAGTTTGCCCTAGATGTTCTGGACATAGTTTACGAGAAGAAGGTATGTTCTGCTCCCTAGCTCCTGTCTTACAATCCTGAACTAATAGCCATTGTAGAATGACATGATAGTCGTCCCTCAGAAACTCCGCTCGCCGCAGATATTCATGCTCATTGACAAGGCGCTGGTTGTCGACATGCCACCAATCAGCATCAGAGAACCATTCTACGCCAATCTGTTATTCCCCGAGGTGCCACTACCTTCTCAGCTGGCCAATGATCCCAGCAGAGCTCTCACTGCTACACTAAAGCACCAAATATCCTTTGACGACAACAATTCTGGCCACATCCAAAGTCTGGATGTAGCTGATGGACTAGTCATCATGGCCAATATACATAACAGAACATTAATCAGCTATAACTTGAAGTCAGAGAAACAACAAGAGTACAAGGTCGGATCTCCCTTTGCCAAATTTACCCCGTGGAGGGTGGAACTGTGCCCCTGGAACTCTAGCTACGTGTTCATCACAGGCTGGTGGAAGGGCAAACCCAACGAGATGGTGACGTACAACCTGGAGAATAACAGACGCCTGTCCGTCCGCCGCGCCATCTCCACCGCATGTGTGAAAACGAGCGAGGGCGGCGTGGCCGTCATGTACCAGCTCGTGAGCGGCAAGGGCGGCCTAGAGGAGCAATCCAACATGATCAGGGAGCCGCACAAGGGACAGCCCGAAATGGCTGAACTCTCCGCCAACATACTGAGTGAGAACGAGTCTCAGATGTTGAAGCCGATGCAGGGCACCTGGTATGCGAAATTGGCCACCAATGGACAGGACATCGCAGTGGTAGAAGAGCATAACGGGTTCTTCCATCTCATCATCTTCGACTCTAGTGCCTTATTAGCGAACAAAGACAGCGAGGATCCTCCGCTGGAGAAGAAGCGCGTCATTATCGGATCCGAGCTTCTCAGGGACCCTTCTTACAAATACAGCAAGCTTTACGCGGCAAGCGACTACGAAGGATATACGCTTGCCAGTATGGCTCTGAGCCTCGACAGCAACTACGCGGTGCTTGTCTGGTCGGTTCCCAAAGCCGATCTGCGCTACCACCATGCCACGGTGCAGATATGGATAGTGGATGTTGAGTCGGGGCGAGCGGACCACATAGCCGTGCCTGGATTGACTGACCCGGCAAATGTCTTCATCTCACGGGATTGTCGATATGCCGTGATACGAAATATCATTCCCTCGCTTGTGAGCAAGGAAAATGAAAAGCTAGTCCATATACTTGATCTAGAGACGAGGAAGCTGGCCGCAGTTGTGGGTGATAAGGACGAGCCCGTGGTTGCCTGCGGCTTTGGACCTAGTGCTAGGGAAGGCACTTATGCCTTGGCTCTAGCTTTCCAGACACGCGTGGATATTTATGAATTGAGGTAATGATCCATGAGTTGACGATAGGAGTGGGGATGTGATCAATATATCGACAAAGCGAACTGTATCCTCACTATGGTCGGGTAATTCAAGCATTTCTATCCTTACGAATACATGAGTAATGAGGATTCGGAGTTGTCGATTAAATTATGCATAAATATCTAGTTATACAAATTTGCTTAAAACACTTCGACCATTGCCGGTTCGAGAAGCTTATTTCTTTATCTAGGCTTCTCTATCCGTTTTGCTGTAAACGGAACCGACCTACCCATTACATCTCTCGTAATCTCTTGTAGCCAAATAGGAAGCCCTCGGATGATCGATAAAGATCCAAACCAGGATGGACAAGTTACATGCCCTGCCCTACCGCTGAATATCTGCGATAGAATAGCTTTCGACACATCCGTCGACTCCACCGTAGGGGCAATCAGGCGAGAGTAATGATGGGATGTACTGCTCTTCGTCCAATCAGGCGTCACCTCCGTTACAAGAACCCCAGGAGACTTGTATATATGCTTAATCTCCTGCCGTAAGCCCTCGATGAACGCCGTCGTCGCGGCCTCAGAAGACGCATAAGGGATAAGATTGGGCAGCGCCACGTAAGAAGCGCCGCTCGACCGCGTGACAATGTGGCCCTTGTTATTCCTCAACATGGCGGGGAGGAACTCCTTGGTCGTATTCCACAGCGACAGCACATTGATCTCGTAGACGTGCCGCACAAACTCAGGACGTGTGTCCAGGAGACTGCAGTAGCCCGCCACACCGGCGTTCTGGATGAGGATCGACGGGTGGCCGAGCGACAGCCTGATCTCGTCCGCCGCGCCCTTGACGGCTTCGGGGTTCCGCACATCGCACCGCCACCACTTGATCTTCCTGTTCTCGGCCAGGTCCCGGGGCAGATCCTGCTCGTCGAGGATGACGACCGTGACGCCCCTGGCGACCAGACCGAGGACGATCTCCCGCCCAATGCCGCCGCACCCGCCCGTGACGACGGCGATCTCCTTGCTCCAGTCCCCCCACTTATTCTTCATCGTCGGTAGCAGCGACCAATTGTTATAGGCGGCGCGGCTGAGGGTGTTGTGGAACGATCTGGCGAGGCCGACGAGGAAGAGGATGCCGATCGCGGACTTGACGGTGCTGCGTCGCGTGACACCGCCATATCTGGTTATTAGTTCGAAGAGCCGCTCGACGTGCTCGCGCTGGCCGTACTTGATGAACCCGAGGCACGAGCCTGTGAGGAGGGGGTTGAGGAGGAGCGACTGCAGCCCGCTTAAGGGGGCCGTGATCGCGCTCGCCATGGTCTCGATCGTCGTGTCTTATTGGAGGGGCGGCTCGCTTGGTGCCAGGGTCTGACGATCTTCTGGCAAAGCCAATCTTCGATAGGATGGAAGGGTTCAGAAGGCGCGCCAACAGGCGGTGGGAGGGGGAGCTCGAGGCAGCACGTGTGGCGGTGGCCTCATGATTGAAGCGATCCATGGATGTGAGACCACTTGGGCCAGCCCCAGATGCACAACAACGCACAGCCCGATGTTGCGTCATATCGGGACAGGCATGCTTATAATATGGTGCGAGAATAATTAAAATGGCCCTTTATGTCGACGCATTGGGTGGATGTTCATGCATATTTGCTGCCATTTGTCGACTAGCTTTCCCCGTTGGGAATACAGCAGGGATGAGGGCCTCTGTGCAGGCAATTTTTGGAGCCTGAGTGCAGGCAGTTTATGCATTTTGGTGTTTGCGATTTCTGTTATGCCTTATGCCAGGTGCACTATTTGTTCTCCATGCTGCCAAATACAGCCTACCCTACACTTCTCCTTCATCTTAATGCATGAGGACCAACCACACTGCCACAGATGAATTTGTAAAGGAGAGAATCAAGACTAACTACATATAACAAATTTCGACAAATACGAACACTTCATTTTACTAGTCGACTTGGTGTGCCAATACACAGGTCAAATGTTGGGAAGATGTGTTCACCGCAGAGCTAGACACCATAATGTTAATGACGACACTGAATGAAATGGTTCGCGCCAAAACATCGCCCACCTTTCACTTCTGCAACAACCTACCGTGGTTCTCCTTCAACGCTGCTGCCTCCAACGATATTTCCCGCGAATGATGAAACGATCTATACAAACATCCGGCCTTAGAACCAGTAAACAGGGCGCCAAGAAGCCTCGCACCACTGCTTCTTCACAAGTACCCGACTACCATCTCACTAAACAAAGTCGTGATGACAAGGGCCAGATAATATGGCCGGCCCCGGAGGAGAAGATGGAGGCGGCCAGAGCTTTCATCATCGAATGGTACGTGCAGTGAGACCTTCCCCTCATTCTACCGACCTGGCTAATCACCTTTCTCCAGTGCATTTGCCGCCAAGCCCACCCTCATCGTGCCCGACAAAGATGCCGATGGGCTTGCGTCCGGGGCCATCTTGCAGCGGACATTGAAACTAATCGGCCTCGACGAATCTTTCATCTCAGTACATGTTCTCGACAAAGGCTGCTCTGTCCACGACGACACCTCCCGCGCCGCAATGGCCAGATTCGAGCCCGCCTTCATCTTCGTGTTGGACCAAGGGTCTCGTAGATCCCCTCCGCTTATCGACCAGCCTCATCGCGGCATTATCATCGATCATCACCACGCAGAGGAAGACGACCATCCCGAAAATTCTCTGCTTGTGACGGCTTGCCATTGCCCCCCGTCGCAACAACCTCGCTGCTCACGTACCTCCTTTGCCGTGACCTGCATGACGACGTCGAGGCGCAATGCGACTGGCTCTGCGCCATGGGGACTCACGGCGACTTGGGGAACACTTTCAAATGGGAGCCGCCGTTCCCAGATATGTCTGCGACCCTTAAGAAGCACACGAAGAAGGCCATCAACGATGCTGTCTCACTCATCAATGCACCGCGGCGCACGAGCTCCTATAACGTCCCGGTAGCATGGAAAGCTCTGAGTGTCGCGACGTCACCCAAGGATCTGCTCTCAAATAAGGATTTATTAGCGGCGAGGGCAGAGGTCAACGCAGAGGTCGAGAGGTGCACTCATGCAGCCCCCAAGTTTTCCGCAGACGGCAGAGTCGCCGTGTTTCGCATCAGCTCCGGGGCACAAGTTCACCCAGTCATCGCGACACGCTGGGCAGGCCACTTGTCCTCCAAGAACCTGGAAGTTGTCTTGGTTGCAAATGAGGGCTATATCCCCGACAAGGTCAATTTCTCATGTCGAATCCCACGATGTGCGAGGTCCAGAGAACCCCCGTAAACATCATTGAAATTCTGCGTGATGTGGCCTCGCGGTCAGAAGATCCTACCTTGCGCGAGAGATTGGGGGAATCATTTGCTCGTGGCCATAAAGAAGCCAGCGGAGGGATTGTGCCAAAGGCAGAGTTTGAAGAGTTGATGAACATTATGGAGGTCGGGAAGAAGCCTGAACGATCAGCGAAGCAACAGTTGAAGAACACGAAAACACAGACAAACACGCTTTTGGGGTATTTAAAAAAGGCATAGGCGAAAGAAATGCATTTTCTTTTTTATATTTCCTCACATATGCTTCTAGTTCGTGACAGAAAGGCGAATGAGGAAGATGTTTTCAACGTGATATGTATTGAGTCATATATACATGTTATCTATAGGAGATATATACAATAGTCATAAGGAAATCGTGAAAGAATGCGTTTATGAGCACTTTGAGGCGGCCGACGTCCATCCAGTAAGGCGGTTAGCAACGTCAACCACGTAGCACTTGTTAGAGATGAAGCCGTTATTCAGGTTCTTGTAGTCAACCGATCCACTGTTATACATGCGAGCAGCAGCATAGAGGGCCTGGCTCCCCGACGATCCAATATAGGCCTTGGTCTTCGCGAAGGTCTGCTTAAGACCATCACCGGCACTAGTGCCAGCGCTTCCGTCTCGGATCATTAGAAGAACCTGCGCCTTGGAGCAGTTGCTAACACCAGCGCAAGTGCCCTTTCCGGCATGGGACTGCATGAGGCCCGGGTTGTTGTGGCCGCTCCCGGAGGGCGTGGTGGGGACGCGGACGCAGCCCTTGCTCTCCTGCATCACAATGGCGAGCAGGAAGCGCTTGTCGATGCCGACTTCGCCGGAGACGGTGACGAGGGAGCTCTTGATGTAGTCGATTTCCGTCTCGGAGTTGTCCTTGCCCCAGCCGTTCCAGCCGCAGGACTTGCGCATGAGGGGCACGTTGGCGTTCCACATTTGGTCCCAGGTACCCCAGAAGTCCATGTTGGGCCAGCCGGCCTTGAAGTGGCTGCCGTCTCCCGTGTACATCTTGTATACGTCCTGGAAGGTGGCACGGGCATCAAGTTCGGAGACGGTCGTGTTTACATCATTCTCAATGATGTCAACCTCAGGAGTCTCAATGGGAAACCCAGCAGATAAGGCCGCAAAGAGGGCCGTGGTAATGAAAGACTGGAACAGCATCGTGAAAGAGTGTTGCTGTTAGTGGTGTGATGAGGTAAGTTGGGGTATGTTAATGAGAGTTAGAGTTGAGTATTTCCACTTAAGAGAGTGAGTGGTGGATGGAGTGAATGTTGAGTGAGCGAGTGCTTGTCTGTTGTAGCCATGATTTGAGGCGTGCGATCTCTGTTCTTTTATACCAAGTCCATGAGGCACAAAACGAAAGATCATGCTGTGAGAGACTCGGCGTTTTTCACATTAGGACATAGGCATTGTTCGCCACGAAAATTGCGTGCATAGCAATATCTACCTTCCTAGAGCCGGCTATTAGGTGACCAGGCTCAATTTTGTGGGTAGTATCTCGCCAAAAGGGAGAATAGCCCGTTGCCTTGATGGTGTGTTATGTTCACTTCAAAGGTATACTTGCGTCCGGACGGGCTTGGCCGTCCCGCCTTGGGTCTAGATGTTGCGAACACCTTCCTAAATTGATCGGTTTTGGAGATGCCAAGTTCACGGCGATATCCAATCTAGGAACCGGTATTGTTTCAACACTTCTCCTCACCTATATAAATGCTTTTCGGTACTTTGGCCCTGGCCCGGCAAGCTGCTGACACTAACAGGCGGACAAATCGTGGCGAACTGTGTTAAAATGATATGGCGACAGTATTGGGAAACTATGAATCTAAATTTAGATCTCTATCTTTTGAAGCATCATTCGCAACATCTTCACCATCTCCAGTTATCTGGGGAAATAGCACCAATTCTCACATCAGACATTTGTAACTGGGTATCAATACTATTGGGTAAACTTGATGGTCTTGAGCATCAGAAAGAGGAAAGTGGGAGGAACAGATGACCTGAAGTGCATTAGGACTTCCGTAAGTAGCAACGTTACAGAAGAATCCGCCGATGAGTGGTGGGTAGTGTAACCCCCATAGGAGGGTGAAGGACTACGATGTGATGCAGGGGTGGTCGGAACATGCCATTTGATTTGGAAGGGCTTCTGTTAGCATGCTTACATGGAGATGGCAACAAAAGCATTTCTAATCCCGATAAATACAACAGATTTTCTCATTCTTCTGAAGAAACCAACACACTCAATTCAAGCTGAGGGCTTTTGGGGGCAGAAGGGCCACCCCTGTTGATTCGGTTGCCTCCGTAGGCAAGGATCAATTTGGTCGTTTAGCGCCTTGTGGCGTGTCCGCCGTCCGTAACTGCTTATACAGGCCTGCCATTGTCGGAATTACTACCACTTGCTTAATATAGACGTGCCACTCGGGCGAGGCCGCGGCGAAAAGGTGTTTCACACGTACTGCCCCGTATGGGTTGCTAGATAATCACTTTCATAGAAGTTAAATACAACCCAACTACCTTGGGTTAAATAAGAAAAACAAGATCTAGTGAAATGTTACGTTTACACGACGCAGTCGCCCGATATCGCCAGGTAGTCACGCAATAGCTGTAACAGGAGCACCACTATGGGGAAAACAGAGCATTATGTGAAGAAGATAATATCCCTTTAGCCTTCATCATGCGAGTCTCGTTTAAGATTTGATACTGGATATGAGTTAACGCTACCGAAGCGGTTTTCTAAGCAAGAGAGGTGGAGATGTTTCTGTCCTCAATGACAAGAGGTTAAATTTCTTAGAATCACCACTCGATTACAAATACCCTATATACCGTATTGAGACGATCTTATAGATAGAGCTTATCTTCATCCCTCCAATCTACCCCTCCCTGCGCCATTTAAGAGGCATGTACAATGACTCAAGCTCAAAGGACGAGAAAGGATGGAATCAGAAACGAGAGAGTCAATATGTTATGTTCCACGCTACCGTGTTCCGAATACACCAAACATCATTCAGCTCTCCCTGATCTGCGCGGATTTAGTTTCAGCATTTATTGGAATTTCTCTGCCAAAAGGGATCTTGCTCACACTCATTAGCCAGGCTTGTTCGGCAATGGAATTCTCATGCCGCATTTCGACGCTACGCTAAAGCCTGATCCGGGCTACAATTAGAATGTGCTGAACTTTTCTTTAATTTCTCTTCCTTAGATGTTCTTGTCGAAATTATCTTTCGAAATCGGCTAGAGAGCACGATGCGCAGGAAAGCCTGGAGGAAGGCAGCCGGATCATCTTCATTTCTCAGTAGGTTCAAATGACCTGCAAACTACTACGTTATCAATAAGCTTTTGTGTACAATAACTAACGAGGTGGTTTTGGGTGACGTGGGTGGGTAGTGTTCAGAGAACAGTTTATTTGGCGACCATTTGGCCTCTGTGCGCGTGAGAAGTCCCGTGAAATTAGAAATTATCGTATTGATACCTGCGCATTCTGCTCGGTTTGATTTCGTAGGGGAGGTCTTTGAGTTCGTCGCAACTGCCAAAAGAACCATTCATTACACCTTGTTTTGTTTTTGCTTGCACCCTCTTTTTTTATCAAAGAGAATCGCCAGGTCTCTCAAATAAACCCAAGACATTGCCCAATTTTTAATTCCAAATAGTAAGAGCAGATATAAAGATCCGACTCATTTGTTGACATTACCATAGGGTAGTAAATCTGGCAGATGCTGTGGTATATATACCAGGCTTCGGCCTGTGAAAGAAGAGGAATTGGCCGACACTAGCTTGAATTCGCCACATTTCAGTTACAGCCGTCCCCTTTTTCCGCAATTTACATGCCACAATAGAAAATGGCGGTATTATGACTGGAAGTAAAATCAGAGCGAGGTAAAGCTTTTTACCTTCCTGAACTACGACAGGACTATCAAAACAAGGGAGCCTATTGGTTGCAAAGCCGAGCTGCGGGAAATTTCTCGCATCGATGGGTCATGACCGGGTCTGGCCCCGGCCCTCAGGTTGATGGGTTCAGCTGCTTACATATGTGTCTGATCGATCAGCCGTAATCCAGGCTACTGTTTCACAGGGGTTGCTCTCGGAAGGTCGAGCCCGCAAATAGCATCAGCCTCGGATGGGCAAGGGTTGATATTCTCTGGGGCCAACGCCACCGACTGAGAATTCGTCCAGCGCGTCCACGAGCTAAGTCTGAGCTTCAAGCGCCGCCCCGAGCGCGAAGTAAGAGCACAGACTTGATCGTCAGCCACGGAAAAGTGTGGATAATGTTGATTAGGGGCAAAGGCGCGGAGAGCTCGGCATCTGGCGGAAAAGCTAACTCAACGCGCTCTCCTGGACATAGTGAATAAGCTTGAATTTTAGACTGCGGATGAAAGGCCGTACCAGACGATGGCTCGCCCTACACTCGTGTTTGTATCATGATTGTGGGGCGGGAGGAAATACCAAGAATTAATTTCGGTTTCCAGTCAATCAGCACAGATGGGCAGCCTCGCCTAACTCCTCCCGAGTTTACGGCCATTCCATCGTTGTTTCGTGCTAGCAGGGTGTCGATCCTTAACCCCCTATGATCCGAACATGGACGATTGATCCTTGTTACTGAATCGAAAACACAGGAACACATATAAGTCCAAGTGATCTACGGCCCCCATTCAAGATCTCGCATCATTCACTAGCTCGCTAGCTTGGTCGTTCTTTGCCGGTTTTGTCTCAACCGAATCACGTTCATTTCCACCGCAATCATGGTCGCTACAGCTCCGTTCGTGCTCGCTGCCGCCGGCCTCCTTGGCCTTGTTCAAGCTGCTCCTCTTGAGAGCTCAGTCGACGCCCCTTTAGCCCCCCGTGCTGTTGCCTACAAGACCTACAAGGGTGATGGAACTACCGCCCAGGGTTGGCCATCAACCTCCCAGTGGGCGAGCTTTGACACCATGTAAGCCGTCTCGATCATTCAGAGCGAAATCAAGCTAACATGGTTCCTCTAGCTGGAACGCTCACGTCGCTTACACGAACGGTGCTTGCAAATATCTCGGAGTTGGCGCCAATTCCGCCGCTGAGAATAACGCCATGAAGGCTGCTATCAAGCAAGTCGGAACCGACTCTGGTCTCGATGCACGATTCATTCTCGCTGCCGTCTTCCAGGAGTCTTCTGGTTGTGTCCGTGTCAAGACGAGCTACTCAACCAACGAAGGATACCGCAACCCTGGCCTCCTCCAATGCTTCAACGGAAAGCACACCTGCAACGATCCCAAGGCTGGAGTTAGCCTCCGAACCCCATGCCCCGACGATCAGATCAAGGGTAAGTCTTGCGCAAGATCCCCGCATGAGCATGAATTAATCTGAACAAAACCAGGCATGATCACTGATGGTGTCGGTCTTACCACCTCCGATGGTCTCAGCAAACTGTCGCCCGCAGCAAGGCCACGGATGTCAGCAAGTACTACAAGGGTGCTCTCCTCTACAACTCTGGCGTCATGCCTGAATCCGGGAACCTAGGAAAGGGCCGCTCCAACCCTTGCTACTCGAGCGATATCGCCAACCGCTTGATGGGTTGGTCTGCGGACTCGTCACCTTGCAACAGGAATACTGTGGGAAACTAGAGGAGGAGGTTGTTACGAACGGCACTGTCACGAATGATACGGCGGCAAACGGCACTGTCACAGAGAACACTCCCCTTGATGAAAGTGTAAATAAAAATGGAGGCCGGGTTTCGGTATCAACACCTGGTGGCCTTACAGTATATATATCTCTTTGCACCATCATTCTACTGCTCGAAATGTTCAGCTAGTGATCCTTTTATAAAATCAAAAACTACTGAATATGGATCCATGACATTCTGCCACTTCCTTCACAATGGATGAGACTCACTTGACTAACCGACGTAGCTGGTTTTTTTCATGATTCACGACTATCAAGTTTCGATATGGCATCCGCACTCGTAGACAAGGGCTGGCACGACTTTCTGAGATTAAATATCATTCAAGGACAGGAAGGAAATCAAAATAACAATGCTATACTATACTATACTACCGATACTTTGTTGTTGTCATGATGCAACGGTTGTAATTCATCTGGCTTCCCAAATGCCCACCCTCTCCATCTCGAATGTGAGAGAACAACACCCCCATTCTTCCACAACGTCCTTGAAACTAAACCCCAAAGACGAGATAAGCCAATTGCCTTGTTTACCGAGCGTACCCTGAACGCTCGGAGAACTCCAGCATACCGTAATATGACCAGGGCCACAAATATCAGAATGCTTAATTTGACAATTGTCAAGATTGTCTTCAGGATCGTCAGCAATTGATCTGGAGATCTGGCGTTCCCATACGTCCTCTTTATCACAGAGGAGTATTTGAGAATCCTGCCATCCTGGGCCACGCCAGCGACACGCACGTATTCGGGCATATCCTCCTCCATATCAAACCCAGTTTCAAACCCGTCCTTGGGTCTGGCCGCCAAGTTCATCCATCGTTCCCGCGACACGTCCTCCCAGTCTGCGCCCTGCAAGACCCATTGACTGACCTCCGTGTCCCCATTCCAACTCACGTACAAGACGCCGTCGGATGGCTTCAGGTAGACGTTGATGTGACTCGTGGGCTTGCCGACCCAATGGCCCTTGAAGCCACGGTAACTGACGACAGCACCAACGCGGTATAGGACCCAGGGGGCTATGCGGACGTCGCAGAGAACGTCGCCGTCCGGACCGAACTCAGTGAAGGCGGGATACATGCCGTAGTCGACAAGCATGCCACCCGTTTCCTCGAGCAGCTGGGCTGATCCCTGTGAGTCGGGGTGTTTCGGATGCTGAGGGTCCCAAAACTGCTGGACAAGCGTGGCAGTAAGCTTGATGTCATCGAGCTTGATTACCAAGCCGCGACTGTAGTCATGGGGACTCTTGGGGCCTTGCCTTTCAGCTCTAGCATTGTCGAAAAGAGAGATTGTGTTGTTCTCATGCATTCTGATGTGGTGTTGGTAGTGAAAGTCAGTCGCAAGACCCTCTGATAAGTCTTGGAACATGTTCTTCTTGCCGCCAAGAGTCCAGATGATCTTGCCATCTTCGCGGCTAATCAGATGGATGGTTTTCGTGTGGCGTCCCGAGACGAGGTAGTTCCCTTCTTCATCTTTGTCAAGACTATTGATGTGGAAGAAATCAAATCCAGAGTGAGGGCTCTCTCCGTCATCTGCACCAGTAAAATATCGGATCGTCTCATCTATATCGACGTGTTCAGAGGCATGCCAGTGGAAGAGCAGCTTCCCAGTTTCGATATCAACCTCCTGGAACATGCTGTCGATTATCCAGCCCTCCTCTGGTCCCCCGATAGGACTAAGGTCTGCCTTTTTAGGAGCATATACCGTCATCAGCACAGTCCCTTCGTCAGTGACTTTGAACTCGTGCAGATCTCCCATCAGATCGTCCCCGACGGGTCTAAAGGTCCGAAAGACCTGGTAGTTCTCGTCCAGCATCAGATATTCTCCCCGTCCAAAACCAGCATATATTCCTTCTATGCTCTTCCAAAATGTGAGATAATTTGTTTTGTTGTATGTTTGAACCTGGAGATCTGCAACCTGTCCAAACTCATCCGTTGTCCAGACAAGATTCCCCTTGTAGTCGAAAATCACGGGCCCAGGGGAGCCGACGAGACGGCCCTTAGGTGTAATCATATAGAAGCCATCGTTGCATTTCTCATCCCATTGGAGGAAGTTGAATAATGGCGCCGTCAGGTCGAAGCTCTTGTAGGTTTGTTGAGGGTAGAAGCCGTAGAAACCCCAATCATAGAGGTGCTGCGAACTCAGGAGGTCAAGTTCAGCGGTTAGACCTAGCCCCTGAAAAGCCTGTATGGCAAGCACAAGGACTAATGGACCCCTCATATCTACTGTTCGCACAGGCAGAGCAACTAAGGCACAATGGGGGGAACGGTAGCTGAGCTGAGCGGTAGAGGGAATAGTAGCTTATGAAGGCTTTTTGCTACCTGTAAAGTAGGCATGCCATGGTCGGGAGTCGGGACTGCGTGTAGAAGAAACTTCGGTATACAAGGTCCCCTTAACAATCGATTAGATCCCCGTCGGACGTGCAGAATGAGCCAAGCCACGGCAGACGATTCATGGTTTCCCTGTAATCACCAGTTCAAGTTAGACCGGGGCGGGGTTCGTTCCTATTGTAACATGGAATACAGTCCCTGGAAAGCTTAGTGAGTCGTCTCATTTCTGCAATGCCGCGCACTTGGCTACGGTATGGTGTGGGGGGGGGGGGGTCATGATAGCGTCGGAGAGATCGTCGTCATGAGATGGCTTAGCGACGGTGGGACCACACATCCCGTATCATTATAGGTGCGAGCAGGAAAAGGAGATGTCTGTCGCATTATCAGGTACATAGAAAACTGCCGATTGATAAAATCCACGCGTCCCGAACGGCTAACAAGGTTCTCATTCTGTATGCGTGGGTCTCACTCTGTTTTTATGGGGATGGTGTGTCTACAACGTCTGGGGATCGCCTTCATCTCTTGGCCGAATACTAGTTTTGATCCTGATGCGGTAAAAGTTGATGGCAAAAAAGCACATCAACCTACCTTTACTCAATCGGAGAGTTCTTCATGGGAAAGTTGCGTTGGAAATGATCCTCGAACCTGCAATACAAACGTCAGGGGTGTATCGCAACATTTGCCTCGTGTCAGGGACTATGAGACTTCTTATTCCCGCAAAGACAACAAAACTCGCACGACATTCAAGAGAATTCATTTCCAAGTAGGGGGGTTCGTCATTTTATGCGGGACTACGCAGATGCAGTAGATGTAAGGATGAAATTTGTTTGGAGTATGCCCAGTGATTCACTCGGCTTGGAGGCAGCCAAGGAGAAAGCATCAGACTTTATTTCGACCGCGTCTGGGCATTTATGGTATGATGTTACGTACATATATGTTGCAAGCAAACTGAGAGAAATGTTTCTTGGATGATCGCTACCAACAAATACGCCAACTCTCTACGCTGTTGTGTTCAATTCCCCATGAAATGAGAAGGATGAACACATTGATTCTTCTTATTGAACGGATGATCTCCAGCTCCTGAAAAGTCACCTAGTAGTCGACAATGTGAACCCAAATATGGTGTAGAGCCGTCGATCAACGGCGTTTATCGCGCCCGACTACCGACAGCGGACGTCATCGCCTTGCGTGTTCGATGATGCAGGGGATGGGCACCATGTTTTATCTTGTGGGGACTGGATCCTGGAACAACACAGCCTCAGAAAATCCATCGCCCGTCATAATCACATACGTCGAGCAACTGCCGCCCCACCTCCAAACCCCATGAGGGAAGTGAGGTTTATTGAAGTCAGGAGAAAATGTATCTAGTGCGTTGAGAGAGCTCCGAATTAGGAATGTATATTTTTGTTGTTCTTGTATAAGAAAGACACTGGGGAGAGGGAAAAGAGCCGGAATCTCCAACTACACTACAGAGGCTCGTGTTCTATGCCTTATACGAGACTAAACAAGGAAAAGAAAAATAATACAAGTACAGAGTAGGCCAGCCTTCAAAAAAGCTTTTGATTCTACCATACACTCCGCGTATGCCATAACCCTAAGTGTTCTCAAAGATGAGGTAGTTAATATCTTCGATATTATTAAGTAATTTCTTATTCAACTATTAATCCCGTCCAGATCCATTTCACACCCTTAGACGGCTGGGCTAGACTGATTCTTTGTCCAGTGACAGTCTTCTCTAGCCTTGTTTGGACCATCTCTAACACCACAACTGATGACCGAGAGGGCTATATGTAGATCTTACACTTGCCGAGCGTAGAGATCACCATCAAGAATAGATCTAGCCAAATGTATATGACTGAGATGGAAAGTTCATCATTTGCCACATCCCTTTGACCTTTGTAGTGACCTTATACCTACGATCCTCTTCGTCGTAATGCTTCCTTAGACGTTCCAAGAGCTCGCTGTCCTCTATCGGTGCAACGGGACCTCCTTCTTCTATTGTTTTCAACTCCGGCGGGCCGTCATCGCCGCCTTCCTTTTCCACGACCCAGCATACAGTCATGCTCCTCAAGTCTCTATGAGGCAGCACCTCCCAATCCGAATTGTATGGAGTCGCTATCGTACAGGGTCCGTCGACGTCAAAGACAGACCTGAGAGTTTGGACGCGATTTTGCTCCTCGGCGAATTCAAACACTCCCTCGCCCGCAATGATGCCAAAACTAGACATGGAACTGATGTTGATACCCTCAATGCCCTCTTTATCCTCACCCGATAAGATGGGAGACAGAAGAGTGCTCTCTAGCATCATGGCCAGCAATTGCCGACGGAGCTGTCGACCCTGGAGTGAGGGGTCCATCGTTTTCTTCTCCTTCTTGGGTTTTGGTTCCTTTGTTGGCTGTTCCCGAATTGGAAGCAAGAGCTTGTCACCTGAACTAGATGGAGGATCCTCGACCGCATTGGCACCCTCGGCGTCATCTTCGGGTTCGGAGTCGGGACGTTCAGGGGTCAAGGTGCTGGGATTGGTACTGCGCTGATACCGACCAACCCAGAGAAATCCCAGCGACATGATGCGGTTGAATAGCCACACCTGGTGGTATTGGCCATCGGGACTGCGATCAAATTGCAATGTATCAAAAGGATGTGCGACAACGTCAGGGTGACTGAACAGGGCTTCAGAAACCTCATCTGGGAGATCTGGCTTGTTCTCTCCACCAAGACCGTCTACTCGCATCGACTGCCATATACTGTTGGCGACACCAATGGCATTGGGATCAGAGTCGGCCTGATCCCATAGACACCGCAAGATGCCAAAGAAGATTCTACCGATGGAGTGCTGCTTCAGAGCTTCATTTTCCACGCGCTCTGCGAGCAGACTTGGGATGACCTCAACACCAGTGCTATCCATGCCGTTCCAGATATCTGAATCTGGGGGCAAATAGCCTGTCCTCATTATCTCGAGGTTTGCCCTGACCATGACATTTGAGCGGGAAAAGTGGGCGGTGATCTGCTGGCGGCGAGATAGATAAGAATCGCTCGATTCCCCCTTTGCTGGACCATTGAACACTATAGATATGCACTTGAGCCTTGCCCACTCCTCTGCCCACTGTTCCTGTACGGGGGTGAGGTCAATTAAATCTTCCACGACCCAGAGGTAGGCGGTGAAGTTGAAGACGGCGGACGGCTTTGTGTATGGTTTAAACCGCGTTCCAACAATCCGTTGAATTTTCGTATAGTCTGCCTCAGCAGTCCGCGTGTCAAACGGAGCAAGCCATTTCGGGCTCTCTCTGGGTCCTTCAACTTGAGGGACATACGTTACGTCTCCCCAAGGGGCGTAGACTTCAGGCACCAAGAGGGAGAAATCTGCGTTGAGAATTGAGAGGGTGAGCAGAGCGACTCGGAGTGACTTGCAATGCTCTTCTACGGCGTTTGTATCCAGACGAGTCTCGTACCCGCACATGTTGGCCATGATCGCAATGCGGTCCTTGACGTCTCGGCACCCTCGCGTTCTTAACAGTGTAAGTGCTCCGGCAGCGTCGATTCTGTCTCTCCTAGCCATGCCGCAATCGTAAGATAAACTGATCTGAGACGGGAGACTGTTGCCTTGGATCACTGCCGGGTGTAAACTCCGCACCTTTTGGACAATTGCGGCATCGGGGGACATCGTGTCGTTGTATCGTATGGCGGCTGTCTGGGATTCCTGGAAGGAACTGCGCTCGACTACTGCTCTTGCCTCCTCCACAATGTTTCGGAACTGTTGGACGCCCATGCAAAGAACTTCGGATTCCATTTCGCGGACTCCTTCATCTAGGGAGTGAGAAGGAGCGCGAAAACCTGGACGGCCAACGCGGAAGGATGAAGGGTAATTTATACCAGGCGCCCGTCGAAACACAAGAAAGAGGCGGTTACCCGCACTCAATGACTCTTGGACGACCCAGGCACGTTCATAGTAGCGATCGCGCGAGACGTCATCGAGGAAATCAAGGACATGAGTGAAAGAATGTACGCGCCCCTGTCCATCATCGTGGTCGATGGCAACACGGATGGCGTCCACTTGCGCTTGGCTCGTCAGCTCCAAGGAGTGAAAAGCTGCAGTGACCATTGCGCGGTTGTAGAGAATGTCCATTGCTTGGACACCGATCTGCTGCTCGTCCCAGTCTCGCTGGGGGCTGCCCTCGGTGGGCTGCGGCAAGCACTCCTGGTCAATCCATATCATCCGAAGGCCGAAACTGTTGGCAACGTCAACAGCGCGGTCAATGACGTCGTCCAGGGCGCGATTTGCCCGAATCTTCCCATCCAGGTCGCGAACTTGGTAGTGCCGCTCTTCTTGGATGATATGGCCTTCATCGTCGATTTCGGGAACTGGCCAACAATAGGATACCGCAACAAAATGATGGCAGTTTTCGTTTAATCCGAATTTGAGGTCGGGAAAGGCGTCTCTTGGTTTGTAAAGGCGGAATTTCCGCGCTTTCTTGTCATGAGGAAACTCGGGACAGGAGGAGCAAATTTCACACATGTCCCCTCTACCCACGGACGAATTCTCCTCATGAAGGTGTTGGGAATGGACGAGTGCCTTCTCCTTGCCTTTGCCGCTGAGATCAGGCGCCTCGTCTGTATCGTCGTAGATAAGAAACTTGCAGTCTCTCAAGGCCCATACATAGGCTTTCGATCTTTCCACCCGGAAGCCTGCAATTTTCGATACCTGCTCCATTTCAGCTGGCCCGAATGGGGCAGAATTTCTCGTCACGTCATTTTCCATCTCCATGGTGGGCTGCGCAATGTCGAGTTTGGACGAACTGAGAAAATTCCGAAAGTAGATTCGCTGCTAGAACCCCCTTTTTATGTTTAACCAGCCATCAACCTGCATACGTCGCTCAATGGACGACTGCATCGTCATCTGAAGCTCGAAGGGTTGCATCCGTGGCTTTTATGAGCTACGCCACAAGGCTAAGCCTTGAGCCCTGCCCCTGATCTTACGCAATCACCTGACCTCGGATACTGATGTGATGCTATATATAGATCATCACGGAATTTCGAGCAAGAGAATGATATTCAAGAGAATGGATTTCGAGAGGCTTTGGTCTTGAGTCAAGTATATAATTCGATTTGGCAGTACCGCAGTATAAAATACTCAGTCCAGCAACGGGATCCGGAGATGCCTTTCTTGGCTCGCCGCGTGCGGGGTGCAGATCCCTGCCCTCTGGCATGATTTGTAACCTTATAAGAGTACATAAACGAGCTCGTTGTCTATGTTGCAAATGTCAGCTGAGCATATTTTCATGCCGATTAATCCAGAATATATTCCAGTCTTTGAAATCCAAAATGGTTCGCATTGCTGTTGCTGGAGGTGCTGGACAGGTGGGCAAAGCCATCGTTGAGGGTCTGGTTGGTCATGGGGGGCATGAAGTCTATGTTCTCTCACGAAGTGTATGTCAACGGCAATTTCCCTTCCTAGCCGTGACTTGAATCTTCACTAATTGATCTGTTGATTCTATAGAGCCGCGAACCTAGCGCAGGGGTCAAGTATTTGACCGTTGATTACTCCAGCGTCGCATCAGTCCAAAAAGCGCTCGATGAGGCCCAGATCAATACCCTGGTTTGTGCCATTGGAGTTGTCAACGAAGCAGCAAATGCTTCGCAACTCAGGCTCATACAGGCAGCTGCCAGCGCAGAGCACACTAAGAGATTCATTATTGCCAGTTACGATCTGCTGCATAAGAAAGAGTAAGAAAGCCTTGTTGCAACTTCATTATCCGGCTTTCCCTTCCCCTGTTCTCTTACAAATAAATACTAACCAGGCGCCAACGATTGAAGGCATATTGAGCTCAACCCTTTGGCGAAATACACATTCCAGGCTGTCGATGAGCTTGAGAAAACTAGCCTCGAGTACACTCGGATTGCAAACGGCTGGTTTCTTGACTATTACGGGATGCCACATTGGAAAACAACGCTTCATCCATGGATCAACGTATTGAACATGGAGCAAAAATGGGCTGTAATCCCCGGCGATGGGTCTGCAAAGGCTAGTTTTATCACCACGCAGGACATGGCCAAATTCCTCGCCCGCATGATGGATTTGGAGAAATGGACAAAAGTCACATTGATCCTTGGCGAGACAATCTCGTTCAAGGATCTCCTCCAGTTGGCAGAGGAAGTTCGAGGTATGTTGTTCGAGATAATATTGCAACAATCTACTAGGATTGTATACAAAGTCTAACCGGGAAACCTAGGCTCTAAGTTCGATGTTGCCTACGATGATCTGGACTCTCTCAAAGGCGGAAAGATCTCATTCGCATCTAAGTTCCCCCCGATTGGCTTTCCCAACGACGAGGCATTCTTCGCCCTGCTCCATTACCAGGCTGGGCTAGGGCATTTCCTTGTGCCTAACGATGATACACTCAACCAAAAGTTTCCAGATATCCCCATCACATCAACGCGGGAGGTCATGGAAGCTTCATGGAAAGGCAAATAGGTCTATATCATCTTTCAACATGACCGCAGATGAAAGATTATAACACCTTCAGTCATCTACTCAATACGTGAACAAAACAGGCGCCATACGAGCTTCCTCTTCCACATCTTGCCCCAAAACGTGGAATGAACATGTAGAGAGTCATTCAGGCGGTCAGTCAGGCTTGTAGTAAACGAATTGTAGCGATTCAACTCTGAATCATTTTCAGCAGTAAATGGAAGATACAAAGTACTTTTGATGGAAAAAATTATGGGGTGTTTGTGGGCTGGGAATGAGGAGCAAGTTGGCCAGGGTTCACGACTTGCTGCTTATTCCTGCTGCGTGTGACTCCCCTGTGCCTCAATTCTTCCCTTAACATCTCCAATAAGATTGATGATTGATCCTTCCTCCACCATCTACGCGTCTCCATTCAGTTTTGCAAAGTGTCAGGGAATACAGACTTACAAACCCCAGCAGCTGGATGACGCCCGGTCCCAGGTCCGGCTCCTCAAGCTGCATCCTGGTATCGGGAAGCTCAGCGGTGAGCTCTTCGCAGCCCGGTTGGAGGGCTCCGCTTATCCTCAGTATGAACCCATCTCTTACTGCTAGGGCTCCCAGAAAAACCAGCAAGCTATCTTGCTAGATGGTTTGACATCTTCCATTGGACGCAACTTCTATATGGCTTTGAAGCGACTACGTTATGCGGATTCCGTGCGGGTTCTGTGGTGTGACGTACTCCGCATTGATCAAAGCAACACTGCAGAGAAGAGCGTGCAAATACCACTGATGCCTCAAATTTATCAGAAAGGGGGCCGTACGCTTATATGGCTGGGAGAACATAATCGACGAACAAAGCGGATTTTCCAGATGTTTGAAACTTGAGAAAGATGCTACATGGAGAATGCTGAGGCACAAATGCCTTCATATGAGTGGAGAAGAATAAGTCACGACCGCCTCGATATCGCATGATGGTTTCGTCCCTTAGTTCCCATTATCGGATTTATCACCAATACCCAAGGCGAAAAAGATATAGCCAATCTTCGGAAATCGGATTGGATGCATCGAGTTTGGGTCATACAAGAAGCAGCAGTCTCAGAGCAGATTACTGTTATCTGTGGGAAATACTCTACCAACTGGGATACAATCGTCCGAGCCTATACAGTCTCAGACGCGGGCTGGGATCAGAACTTCTCAAATATCATTTTCCCTGTGCAGGCATTCCGGGACGCTGACTACCAATCACTTGCTCGTCTTGTACCAGATGCCATGGGTGCCCGGGCAACAGATGAGAGTAATTATATTTATGGGATCTTGGGACTTTTAGACCCAGACTCTGTTTTGTCAAAGAAGATCGAGCCGGAGTATTCTGTAAATCCCCTGGAAATGTTCCACAAAGTGACAAAGATCACACTGGAAAACACAGAGGACGCAAACATTATTCTCTTGGGCAGCAAGAATTTGTCAAAAGAACTCCCCGGCTGGTGTTGGCATCCTTACTCCAAGGACGATCACCGTTATGCAGACTATGAGCTTCGGGAAAAGGAAAGCCTACGAGCGACGATGGACTCATTGCCCAAAATTGCGTTTCTTGAGAATGATAGGGTGCTGCAGCTGGCAGGATACTCGTTTGGAACCGTGACCAGAGCGGGACCTGCAATTCCACTAGAGGATCATCCATTTGGAGTCAAGATGCTCCGCTTTATATACAAATCGGTTCTGACCTATTTCCACTCGAGGTCAATTATTGGGGCAGACATTGCACGTCCATATGTGAATACCAGTATGACAACTACAGAGGCTTTTTACTGGTCTATGCTGATGCCGGAGATCAATGGGGTCGACAAGGCTGACTTGGACCATATCCTAGAAATGGTTCAAGACCTGGATGAACTCCTGCAGAGAAAATTCTCTTTCTTAGCCAAGAAGCCCGGGCCTTGGTCAGGACTTTCAGCTCTTTATGTCTGGCCGCGGGTTTTAGAGATCACGCTGCGGTCCGCGTTTGGGAGCAGTCAAACGCAATGCTTGGAAATAATGAGAAGACATGCTCACGTCTATGGATATCGAGCAATATCTACCTCAGAAGGATATATTGGATTTGCCACCGGCCCAATTTATCCTCAGGATAAGATATTCTTGCTCCAAGGAGTACGCACACCAGTCGTGCTCAGGCGTGCCAATGCAAACGCAAATTGGAGGATTATTGGGGAAATATACATCCCTGGAGCTATGCTTGGCGAATTGTGGGATGAAAGCAAATCTTATGATGTTTTGATAGAGTGATAGTGTGAAAGGTGATAATCGTTGGATATTTCACTCCCAATCTTTCACCCGACGTCATCCGAAGGCACAGTCAGCACCAAACAGCCGGAAATTGGTGTCTTTCTTTAATTATAACTGATCCTACTTAAATTGCGACCTCAAACTGCTGCTGATCCCTCGCCCCCCTGGGTTAGGTAGCTACCCAGTAAGGCTTAGCCAGGGGTAAGGGGCAACAGTCAGGTGATCCACCACCTTCACTATCGATTTCCACTTCATTAGCGAGCGTTTTGACTCGTCCAAGCTCTCCTCGTCTCGACGCCTCTCGCCTGTTTCTTGCGGATGGCTGGCTGGTCTGGCGCAACAGCCCGTCAGCATGAGTCACCGCCTATCACGTCGCCATTCCACCTCCTTCGAGGACCAGCTCCTCGAGCTGGTGGATGATCTCGACGACGATCAAGTCTACGAGCTGCTGCAGGACCTGAACAACACCGTCGAAAGCAACGTCGCGGTCTCCCACGGCATCGATCTCTTCGAGCACGCGAAGCACAAGCCGATAAACCCCCCAGCGCCGCCGCCCGCCCGTCAAACTTCAATCCGCCGCTCTGCCTTCGGTCTCCCAAAGCTATTCAGATCGGCGAGCAAAAGAATATCATCAGCCCCAGCACCGAACCCGCGTTTGAAGACGGGAGCGCCGAACGCTCGACGACACTACCGAAAAATCAGTCGACCTACGCTATCGTCATATGGCAGCGTCCCCGACCTAAACGGCGCCCTGCTGTCGGCGTACTTGGCGCGCAATCCGGTGCAATCCGATCATAACACCCCGTCTCCCATCCTGGAAACGCCATCACCCGACAGCGCGAGTGCACACCTCGATGCTCAGGACCCCGGCATGGATTTACTCGCGCCATTTGTCTTCGGTGGGTCCTCAAGGGAAGGAGAGAAAATAGGGAGTATCTCAGAGGTCCTCGGATTCTGAGAAAGGACGTGTAGGATCAAGGCGAATTTTCCATTGTGTAACTGATACCCATATTGCTTCATACATTCCAGGGTGAGGTTCCTTATCCCAGCGTCCAGGCCGAACATAGCGCGAGGACCAGAAGCCTGTAAATCAACATCGCCACTTGCTGAGATGGTGTTTGAGGATTGGGCTGACGGCACGGCCATTCGAGCGCACATGCAACCTAGAAGCTGTGGGCAGCGACACCAACAACACTTCATCATCGTTCATTCGTGAATACTTTCCTAGCTGACCAGTCTTTCTGCCGTTATCAATCATATGTATATCAATCAAGAATAGAATTGTGGCCTATCACTTAAGGCTATTCTAACAAGACATGTTAATGAAATCCTTGCACAAATCTCCAGGATCCCGAAGCTGCGACCAGGTAGAGTTTCCAATTTCTACCGCACGCGGCCAACCTACCCTAGAGACAGAGACAATGAGGGTTGTCATCGAATTCAGTGTTACTGATGACAAGAATTCGTAGGTCGGTGATAACCTTGATGAAGAGAGTCAAGGCCCTGACATTTCCATCTGGTATTTCAACTGTTCTGCCGGCAGTTTAGTAAATGATCCCAGCTTCGAGCACATGGTCTGGATGGGACTCATACGACGACCCTACGACCACACTACACCCAGTATCCATATCTAATGGGGGAAGACATGAATACGGCGCCACAAGAAGGGATTAGTGAGCCTTGGTCGAGAAACACAGTATGACATGCAACAGAAATTCGTGATTTCCCTTGACATACAAGCAAAGTGACACCTCATCATTCTGCGAGAATAGCTGACTGTGCGGGTCTTTCATTAAACGAGCTATATATACTACCGGCTCAACCACACTTATTCGTCCCTAAATGTCTTGGGAACTCGGCGATAAACAACAACGTTTGTACCATCCGCCAGTGGTTCGTTTCGAGGCTCCATCGTGTACTTCCCAATCTTGGGTGCGGCCACCCACCAGACAAACCAAAACACCACCGAGGCAAGAAGAACAGCGATACCAACCACACAGTACAGCCAATAAGGAAGTGGGGGTGTGTCTCCCACGCCGTTTGGTGGACGCAGGAAAGGGGCGATCAGCTGGAACGCCTGACCTGCCATGTAAAAAGCAGCAACCGGCAACCACACCTTGAATGGCCTGTTCGTGTTCGGTTCCTTCCAGCGCAGGTAGAAGAGACCCAGGACAACGAGGAAGTTGATGACTGCACCGGGGTAGCCCTCCAAGTCGAGGATGAAGTTGTATGCGTTTCCAAATGGAATGGCCACGATCACGATGAAGGACGGGATATAATGGAGGAGAAGACCGGATGAAGGAGAGCCGAATGGCCAGGATGATGCCCAGAACCGGGAAAATGGAATGACTCCTTCCTTTGCCAACTCCGCGTTTACTCGGGATTGAGAGAACGTGACTGTGAGTACATTTCCGAAGGCAGAGAGAGCAACGAGTACGCTGTTTAGGTTAGCTTCCTTCTTTACGTCCAAGGCAAGATGGATGAAAATTTACGAACCTCATTGCGGTCTTGGCTGACTTCCCAAAGACCTTGTCCATGAAGTATGCAGCAACAGTTGTGCCACTGTGGGCGATTTCGCTGGGTGTAGCTGCTGCAAAGTATGCGACATTTGCCATGAGATATAAAACGCCGCAGGTTGTGAGGCCAACAGGTCCAGCAATCTTGATGGTCCGCACTGGGTTCTTGACCTCGTTCAGGACGTACATGGCGTTTGACCATCTATCCAAAATTAACAACTGCCCCAGTCTTGATGTTATGAACCGTTCATCGATCACTTACCCAGCAAAAGAGTTTAGCACCTTGAACAGTGCTGTGGCATACGGATTTCCAGAAGTTGCTGAGCCCTCGAAAGCGTTGCGAAAGCTGGCATGAGGGTCAGGAACGGCCGCGACACCACCACCAAGCACAACCCATCCTGTGACGACAATGAACAAGAGTAGAGCAATCTTGAGCACTGTGAAGAAGTTCATGCCATGAACACCGATCTTTGGGAAGAAAGTGTGGATGATTGTGATGAAGGTAATGACACCGATCGCAATACCACGTTGTTGCCATTCAGTTGCAGTGTGGCCGGCTGCATTGATGACGTTGGATGCGAAAACAATACATCCGGAAGCTATCGATGGTTCAAGTCAATATTCGGATGGCATGTACATGAAACGAGAGCCATGGATATGCCTACCCGTAAATCCAAGAGCAATAGCTTGGACGGCAAACACCGTGGTGATGAGCATATGCGGCTTCTTGTACGCAGCTTCAAGATAGACCTTTTCACCACCACTCCGAGGAATCATGCAGGCGAATTCCAGCCAGACGCAGAGTCCAGCCATGGCCAGTAAAAGACCCAATACCCATAGCATCAACGCAGCTCCCACGCTGCCAACCCCCTGTACGATTGATGAAGGTGTCGAAAAGATACCTGTACCAATAATACGTCCGATACTGTAGGCCCACCATGATTAGCTGCGTCACTTGAAAACCTAGGTCATGTGGCAATCATACATTAAAGAAGATGTACTGAAGATACCAAGGTGACGACCGAGACCACCCTCGGTGTATTGGTCGAATGTCAAGTTTCCAACGTCATCCTTGGCTCCCTCTACTGAGGGTCTTGCTCCGTCGGTCTCATAAGTGGCCTCGGCCGAGTCACTCGCCGAATGCCT
The DNA here is from genome assembly GCA_037952775.1 of Clonostachys chloroleuca. NCBI lineage: Eukaryota > Fungi > Ascomycota > Sordariomycetes > Hypocreales > Bionectriaceae > Clonostachys > Clonostachys chloroleuca. The sequence goes on from JBANAY010000003.1 coordinate 36,729,296, forward strand.
TGCAGACTTCTCTGCCATATCCGACAGTGCTAGGGATGGACGGTGTAAGATGCTGTTTAAATGAAATTAGACACTAATCTCAGGCGCTGATCTCGCTGGAAAAGAAGAAAAGGAAAAGAAAACGGCTGTAACTCGTAAGAACAATGCTTCACTGAACCTTCTTCATCGTGCCGATCGCATACCTGTATATAAGGTTTTCTTCATATTCCCTTCACTGCTATCATTGTGCTTTGACTCTCAAGTTGAACTCATATGGAGGATGAATTGCGTGATGCCGTGATTGCCGTGCGTGCCATATTTCCGGCTCACGGCAGGCTGCAGGATCGCTGGTTTGGAATAGCGCCCAAGGACCGGGAGTGAGATCTACACAGATCGTCTTACGAATACACCAAATATAAATATCCCTTTGATCTTATTGGCTCTGGGGGACAAAAAGAGAAATCTGGCATGTATCCACATCATTGAACCACGCTTGGAAATAGACGAGCCAACACATTTTCGCGTTGCCCAGCTGAACGCATTCATCGATATCGAAGCCAAATGGCCCCGGCTTGAGCCAAGAATAAACATTGGGCACGGACTAGGATGATAGGCTCAGTGGCGTGCTAGAAAAATGGACCAATTCCTTGGAGAGCCTCTCGCTGTGTGCTGCAGTTGGTCGCGTGCTGCCGTGAGATGATGCTGCTAGGACCCTGTCAAGCTGTCTCAGCGTAAATTACATAGAGTGCGGGGAGAGGTTAAGACACCAGGGAAAACTCTGCTAGGCAGCCATTTTCCGGCTTTCTACGAGACATACAGCATGCACATGCTTCGTCAAGCTCTGCTGGATGAAATAAAGGAGAACCTAAGCGGGAGACGAAGCTACATTAGCTGCATATGCTGAAAGCAGCGTCCCCCTTTAGCTCGGATTCGGCAGACTAACCGGACGAGCCGTCCAGCACTTGGGAATGTATGCATTGGGCGAATCTGCATTTGGCAAGGAGGTCTCGGTCATACCGTGCGCCAGCCCGTTCGCCGGAGGATCCAGAACAAGGGTCACGCGTGTTATCCACCTTATTTAGCCATCATCGTACGTCGAGTTCTAAATTCGATCCGTCTCAATTGACTTCCTAGTGCTAATTGGGCGGTTCAATAAAGGTCTGTGTGGATTTGGAACGAAGCTTCCCTTTTAAGTTATTACAAATTTGATTAGATTCAGGAGAACGGCAGCTTACAAGACTAAATTACAATGCTTGACCATGATAGCGAATGGATGGGACTCGATTGTCCTCTTAGTTGGTTGGTCAATGCTCACTTTGTCTCTTATTCAATTCAAGCCGCCCTTGCCCATTCATTACTTGTGTAATACAAGACACAGATACCTGAAGTATCAACAGAACTCTTAGTTCTTGCTGTGAGTGGCGAGTATTTGAGTGAACTGATAGGTCCTCGATACGCTCGACTTGAAGGTATATCTGTTGCATTTCAAGGAATTCTGGTTGTAATATATGCCATAGTCAACAACGGGACTAGTAGGGCTGTGTCTGGCTGTGATACGTGGAATTACCCTTCAATATCGCTTCAATATGGCGGAAAATTGATGCTGAAGGGAGCGTTCGTGATGCAATGATCAGGTCATTTAACGAACACCACTCGTGTATCGATCCCACCACGGGAGAGATTACAAAGAGATTACAACTCACTAGAGTATTGGGATAATCGCAATAAGGACTTAATGCCCCGGGGAAATCTTCTTACACGCATTCGTGATCTTTTGGTATTACTGAACAAGTTGGAGTGTTTTAAGTAACCTTGTGGGAGAACTTCAGAAAACTGCCTGAACCAGCTAAAGCTTACCTTGAAAGATGATACGAGCCTTCATTACACGGTAGATGTTGTGTCACATTAGTTCCACCCAAAAATCAACGACACCTATGTATGGTCAGAATGAAGATTGGTTCAGTGCAAATATCTGGTTACGAATTTTAGGACACCAAATATCGCCATATCCTGGGAACATCAGCTCCAAATAGACAAACCCTTCACACCCTCATCACATGCCACGAAAAATAAAGATCCGTGGCCTAATATTTGACCATTATCAGATCAATTTTCAGCGCATCTTCTCCATTCCAAGCTCACTTGGGGTAATAATAGTTTTCATTCAATAATATCTCTTTGAAACTGCGCTATCCGCGCGCAACAGGGTCACTTTTTATTCCCTGAAAGTTATACACATATCAAACAGAAAATGGACAAAGCTTCCGTCAGATTATGCTCAGTCTCGAAACTTCCCGGTGCCCGCCAAATCTCAAAGTGCTCGATATTGATCTCCTGCCATAATGACGGACTTGTCGCTTCCCGCCAATAATTCTCCCTCCGTTCTCATAGGTAGAAGGTATTACCAAACATTGAGCTCTTTGCAGGCTTTTCGGACGAAGGCATGGAGCATTTTAGGTTTGCCTGACCCGTTCCAAACCCTTGACCCCCTGTGCCAAAGCACCAGCGGACAGAAGCGACCGTCTGCGTCTTACTTGGGCTTTCAGCACTGATGCTAGACGGTTGTCTTCCTAACAGCTCCGGATCCTTTTGTCCAAAAAAGTGTCTGTTTTTAGCAGGCGCCTTGTCCGGGTTTGCCTCAGGGAGGTTTGGATGACTTGGAGGAGGGGAAGGAGCATCTCCCCAAGAAATAGGGGGGATACTAGTAACCAAAGGATAATGATAGGGAAGGGCAAATGGAGCAAATGAAGGAAAATCTCCGTTGTAGTGGATATCTCCAGCCGTTTCTTTAAGGATATCTCCAGCCGTTTCTTTAACAACCGCATCACTAGAAGCAGAGTCATTCGAGTTCGCAGAGTCATTCGAGTTCGCATAGCCACTCAGAGGCTTGAGCACGCCGGCAGCAACCAACTCCTCGAAATTGAAATCGATCCCACTGGATTCTGTTTGCTCCGTGGCCAAAGTGAGATGCTCATCGATATAAGAGAAGTCCTCATCGGGCCTACTTTCAAGTTAGCCATGTGTTCCTTCATGGCGCGAGGAAATTGGCCTAGAAATTGATCTGAAAGAACGAGACTGGACCTGTAACTGACAAACGTACCCTAACGCCTTGGCGAGGTAAGACTTTTTTGTCTGATCGAGAGAATACCAATGCCGTACGAACACGAGATACACCGCCTCTTGTGGCAATAGACTCCCAACACATTCATGAACGAGTGCCTTGCAAAAGGGTTTGGATTGCTTCAACTTTGCCAACTCCTTCCGATATGAGGTTTTGGCCGGTGCTGGCCCGGAAGGAGACTTAGATAGAGCCATGGTTTGCGAGAGACACACGTAGAATCTAATGCTAAATTTGAGAAAGGAAGTTAATGGAATCCCGGGCAGTTTTGGATGTGGAGAACAGGTGGTAAAGTGGTGATGGACAGTGTCTGGTTTCTCGGGAGCAATAGTGCCTTCTTATAGCTGAAGCAACCATCTTGAGCGTTGCGGATAACTGAACAGAGCATATGGAGCTAAATGTGATTCACTGTTTTAGAACTCTGAAGGTTCAAATGAGAAAAAGTATTCGAACAGCCTTCTATTGTCTAGTTTCATGTTTGATTTCATTCTAAGCGCCCGGTCAGCATTAATGGGCTTGGTTCTCACCATTGTGCTACTATAAAAGATTTAAAACAAGGCTCTATACTTAAATCACGATCAATATTGGATTAAAAGCAAAAGGAAACGGGGCATCTCTTTGTGAGGCGTTCGCTCGAGATAATGCCAAGTGTTTCCGGACAAAGCCAAGGCGTGAGCGAACAACACTTGGCCTCAAAAGGCAAGCCCTTTGGTTGCGTAGACGGAACCACAAAAGGAAATCTTCCGACCTGCCAAGGCCCAGCGAGTCCGCCCTTGATTCGCCTTCTCCAAGCCCAGCGTGGGGGCTCCGGGAAGACTTGACCCGAGTCAATGCAGCTTCCCCTCCGATCGCTCCCCGACCGCCGCCCATCAAGGTTAAGGCCCTGTATAGCGAGATGTGATATGCGGGGAATTGCTGCGCTTCGGTTCCCTTTTGGTTCAGTGCCGCATTGAGGAAACACGCCGGGCAGCCCAAGTTGTCTTCCCCGCGCATCGTCGCTCGCCATACGTCCAATGGGAGCGGATGTAGGATTAACTTTGTTTCCACAGATCTAGGCGCCATGGCCCATCCCAGACTGGCAAGCCGAAGCGCAGGAGCTCACATGATCATCACCTTGCAGTTGGAGTCCGGCGTCGGGAGATTTCCAGTTCACGATACTCTCTAGTGCGGAGTGTTATTTAAGCAAATAGCATGTCTAAATTGAAATAGTCTTTACATCCCCTCATAGATCTGACCTTAAATAGACAGTAGAAAACGGCCATCATGTCATCGCCGTACGGGCCAGACTTTCCCGAGGACAACAGGGTGGAAACGGGGTCCGTCAACATCGCCGCCGCGTCCTTCCCCGCCATCTCCGACACCTCCTCCGTGAACCCCGACGAAGCAGCCATCTCCATCGTCGACAAGCTCAACCATGCCCTGAACGAGAAGCACACTGAGTCGCTCGCAAATTTGTTCCTCGATTCCTCCTACTGGCGAGACCACCTCTGCCTCTCGTGGGACTACCGCACCATCAACGGCGGCGCCAACATCTCCCGCTTCATCGCCGACTCGGAGTGGCGCATCAGCCATGTCGAGATCGATCGGTCGCGGCCCCATCGCGCGCCCCAGCTGGCTACCATGGACGTGAACAAGACCATCAAGGTGGTCCGTTTCTTCGTCAACGTCGCCACGAAGTTCGGCAGGGGACAGGGGGTGTTTCGCCTGATGCGGGTCGACGGGCAGTGGAAGATTCTCACCTTGTACAGTGTGCTGCAGGAGCTCAAGGGGTTGGAGGAGCCCCGCGGGAGTCGACGACCCCACGGTAAAGAGTACGACGGGCTGGGCGGGAATCCCACGTGGAAGGAGAACCGTCAAAGGGAGGAGAATGTCGAGAAGGAGGACCCCGCTGTGCTGATCATCGGTATGCTTAATCACTGCCCTCGTCTATGACCGACAGGATGAAGAATTGATGAGTGCTAATGTTATTCTTCAGGCGCTGGCCAGGCTGGTCTGTGTGCCGCTGCCCGCCTCAAGATGCTCAAGGTCGAGACGCTCGTCATCGACAGGGAGGATCGCGTTGGTGACAACTGGAGGAACCGCTACCGACGACTCATCCTCCATGACCCTGTGTGGTCCGACCACCTTCCATACCTACACTTTCCCGACCACTGGCCTGTGTACACGCCCAAGGACAAACTCGGAGACTTCTTCGAGTCTTACGCCAGCTTACTGGAACTCAACGTGTGGACGAAGACGGAGCTCGTCTCCTCATCCTGGGATGAGGAAAAGAAGCACTGGACCGTGACGGTTGAGCGCCAGGTGGGCGACAAGAAGGAAACAAGGACCTTCCACCCTCGACACGTCATCCAGGCGACGGGGCACTCTGGGAAGAAGAACATCCCAGTAATAAAGGGAATGGACACCTTCAAGGGTCTGCTCTGCCACAGCGCCGAGTTCCCAGGGGCCAAGCCCGAATCCAGAGGGAAGCGCGCGGTTGTTGTTGGGTCGTGCAATTCGGGGCACGACATCGCGCAGGACTACTACGAGAACGGCTACGAGGTCACCATGCTACAACGTTCCTCTACCTGTGTCATTTCTTCCTACTCGTCTGCTACTATTGCCCTTGGGGAGCTGTACAGTGAGGGCAGCCCGCCAGTTGATGATGCGGATGTGCTGAACCTCAGTCTCCCCGGGCCGCTTTCGAAGAGGGCGCAGATCGATACGGCTCTTGCGCAGCACAACCAAGATAAGGAGCTACTCGAGGGTCTGCAGAAGGCTGGGTTCAAGGTTGACAAGGGACCTGACTTTGGAGGGCTGATTGCAAAGTATTACCAGCGCGGAGGAGGATACTACATTGATGTGGGCGCCAGCCAGTTGATCATTGAAGGGAAGATCAAGATCAAGCACGGTCAGGAGGTCGATGAAGTGACAGAAGATGGCCTTAGGTTAACGGACGGGACGGTTCTGCCAGCTGACGAGGTCGTCTTTGCGACTGGCTACCAGAACATGAGGACGCAATCGCGCGTGATCTTCGGTGACGAGGTTGCAGATCGGCTGCAGGATGTCTGGGGACTCGATCATGAGGGCGAGTTCCGCACGATGTGGCGTCCCAGCGGCCACCCGGGCTTTTGGTTCATGGGAGGCAATCTGTTGCTTTGTCGATACTTCTCTGCGCTTTTGGCTCTACAGATCAAGGCCAGAGAGGTCGGGTTGGTCTAGGCCAGCGTATCCGGCAGCATTGCGTTTCGGTGTAGCAGCTAGTGTTCAGCATGGAAATCGAGTGATTCGTGATCGTCGACATTGGCAAGTGTAGTCCTGATATGGGATGGCGCACCGTCGGAAAGGGGGAAATGCTGGAGCTCGTAACTCGTTCCTCAGGTCTCGGAGCTCGGCATGGCACATTGACGGACAAAACGGTGACCGACCACTCGGAATTGAAGTATCCAGCAGAGTAAGATGATCGTGTCCATGTTGGATATCTGGGTCGAAATACGAACGCAGGGGGTTAGCTCGTATACATCTTCTCATTTACAGTACTAAGCCATGTCGAGATTAGTTCATGACCTCAATAGCCTCCAACTCACTCAAGTTGCTGCGTAGTCTCGCCACGATCCTACCTATCCTAGTATCTTCCTAGTGACGAGTCCCAGATTTTTTCCTCGTCAGAGAGTTGGAAGTAGAGTCGCAGGTTCTCGGTAAGCTGGAAATTCATGCTATGAAGAAAGCCCCCGTCACAGTTTCATAGTTTCACGTCCGAGGCGGGCCGAGGCGGGCATGGTCAAATGATCAAGAAGGCGTTGGTCTTGTCGAGGGGAATTACCGCTTGGAGTTCCTGGGGAGAGTACTGCAGCGCATTGGAAACGACTGAGAAAGGAGAAGGGGCTGAGCGAATCTCGACTGCTATATCGTTTTTCTAATGTCACAAGAATAGTTATATGGGGGGCCGACGATTTCGTAGGCCCGCGCCAGTGTGTATCATCAACTAGCGGGGGAGTTCTAGAAGGGTTTATTTGCTTTGGTGCAGCGGGAACCAACGCTTCAGATCAATAGTCTGAAGCCGCAGATAATTCTCACAATGATCTGGATTGTCTCAACAGAGGATGAAGAAGTCTGGTGCCCATATTGTCGAAATTGCCTAGTTTAGCGACAATGGGCGTTTCCGGGCGAGCTCAAGACTGATCTTCGCATTGGATGCCTCTCGGATAGGGTCTTCGTGAAGCGAACTCGGCTTTGTCTCTCATTGGAAACTGGTTAACCTAGAACTCCTAGCACTGCCTCGCTGCATTTCGTGATCTGCCGTGATGCGTACCTGGATCGTCGACAGAGGGCGAGTGCGTGGGCGTATGTTTCAGAAGAACGGGTCATTTTTGTTCCTGGTTCGTGGTGCGCGTAAGTGGGGCGATAGACGGCCCAATTCGGCCTAGACCGAGGCCCCGATCTGGAGAAAATCTTTCCTTCTGCTGCGATTCATCGCCAAGAGTCTGCACGAACAGCGATAATGCTTGGCGATGCGTCGATGCTGCACCTCTTCGAAACGACAGACTGACTACCTACATACTCCCTGACGATTGAGGCGGCCCCAGGGTAGGGCGTATAGGCACTACTGGCAGACTAGAACATCTATATATCTCACCAGCTAAGCGCGCAGCAAATGACCGGGCGGCCTCCAAACCGCCATCGCCAGCCAACTATTGAAATGGCTCGCCTGATCCTGGGCGTCCCTGCATGAAAGGGCCCGGTGTCACGGCAGTCTGCGTCCCTTCTGGGCATGGCTGCGCCGAGTATCCGGCCATTCATTAACTGTCCCGCCGTTGGACCCTCGATCTGGGGGCATTAATGTGGACCAGCCTGGCTGGATTGCGTGTAGCTTCATCATCCTCATGCCGGTGAGCCGATCTGCCGTGTGTCATGTCCTTCCAGCGTCCAGGGGCGACACCATGGCACCACGCAAGCGTCGTACCGCAGTGGCTCACGCACACGCACTCGCATCCCCTTAATGGCCGCATCTGGTGAAGCTGGCGTGGCCGCGCTGCTAAAACTGCTCCCCTTCCGGCCCCTCCCACTGCCGCGCCTCTGTCCTGACCTTTTCCCAAGTCTGCTGTTTCCCGGGCCTGATTTCTGCTTCCTGTTCATCACCACCCACACTCGTTGACCCTCTCTGCTTCTTGTTGTCGTTTCCAGACGGCAATCGCGCCATTTTTCCTTCGCTCTGCATGCAGCCCTGGATCAGTACACTCTTTTGAAATAGAAATTCTCTCGTTACAATGACTACCCTAAAGCTTGCCCTTTCCGCGCTCGCGCTGTCCAGCAGTGCTCTTGCTGATAACCTGCCTTCCATCTCAATCAAGGTACGTGGCACTTGTATTCTCTTCCTGTTCTAGTCCTCTGTCATCTCGCTGACACCTCCACCTCCAGGGCTCTAAGTTCTTCTTCGAGAACGGAACGCAGTTCTTCATCAAGGGCGTGGGCTACCAGCAGGACTCCGCTGCGTCGGGATCCTCGACCAGCTCCAACTACACTGATCCTCTCGCCGACGCTGCCCGTTGCAAGAAGGATGTCCCCCTCATGGCGGCACTTGGCATCAACACCATCCGAACCTATGCCATCAACCCCAAGTCCGACCACACCACTTGCATGCAGCTCTTGAATGATGCTGGCATCTACGTCATCTCTGATCTGAGTGAGCCTACCCTCTCCATTAACCGCAACGACCCTCTGTGGAACAACGACCTCTACGACCGCTACAAGGCTGTCGTGGACTCCCTCGCCAACTACACCAACGTCATCGGCTTCTTCGCCGGTAACGAGGTCAGCAACCAGGCCAACAACACCGGCGCCTCTGCCTACGTCAAGGCTGCCGTCCGTGACACCAAGCTCTACATCAAGAACAAGAACTACCGCTCTATGGGCGTCGGCTATGCTGCCAATGACGACGAGGCAATCCGTGATGAGCTCTCTGCTTACTTCAACTGTGGTGACTCTGCCAGCGCCATCGACTTCTTTGGCTACAACATCTACTCGTGGTGCGGTACCAGCACCTTCCAGGAGTCCGGCTACAACCGCTTCATCGAGGCCTTCCAGAACTACTCTGTCCCCGTCTTCTTCGCCGAGTATGGTTGCAACACCCAGGGAGGAGCTGAGGGCCGAAAGTGGGACGAGACCACTGCGCTGTACACCAAGAACATGAGCGACGTCGTCAACGGTGGTATCGTCTACCAATACTTCGAGGAGGAGAACGATTACGGTAAGACCAGCATCAACAGCGCGAAACCCCTGCTCCTTCAAACGCTAACAAACTCCCAGGTCTGGTCAAGGTCAGCGGCGATGACACCAAGACAATGACCAACTACAAGGCCCTCCAGACCAAGCTCCGAGCCGCCGAGCCCACCGGCGTCAGCGAGTCCAGCTACACCAACACCAACAAGGCCCAGAGCTGCCCGACCGTCGGCTCCAACTGGGTGGCCAACTCCAACCTGCCCCCGACCCCCAATACCTCGGCCTGCAGCTGCATGGTCAAGGCCGCCTCCTGCGTCGTCAAGTCGACCACCTCCACCAGCGACTACTCGGACATGTTCAACTACATCTGCGGCAAGGACTCGTCCCTCTGCGCCGGCGTAAACGGCAACGCCACCACGGGCGTCTACGGCGCCTTCAGCATGTGCTCCGACTCGGAGAAGCTCGCCTACGTCCTCAACGCCTACTACGTCAAGCAGAGCAAGGCGTCCACCGCCTGCGACTTCAGCGGCAAGGCCCAGACCCAGACCGCCGACACCAGCGGCGGCAACTGCACCCAGATCGCCCTCTCCAACTCCAACACCAACAACTCGGGCTCCTCCTCCAGCAGCTCCAGCAAGAACGACAGCTCTGCTGCTAACGGCGTCTTCGGCCCCGACACCCTCGTCTTCGTCGCCGCCCTCTTCGGCGGTGCCATGCTCTTGTTGTAAAGGAATTTAAGCGGGAGCAGGATCTCAGTAATAGAACCGAGCCTGTTCTATTTTGATTTGAAGGGGTAGGGGGTTTGATGTACCATTTGTTTAGCCTGCCAGTTGTCTTCATAACACAAGCATTTTTATCCATGGAGCAACGATGATGTTGATCGGGAAGAGTAGAGATTTACCCTAGGATTATTGTTACTACTATTAGTGATGGGATGGTTAAAACTGTTTTTTTTTCTCCCTTAATACTACGCTTCTGCCGATGCCTAGGAACATTTTAAAGACTCGAGAAATATTTGGTGCATCGCCAGGTGGGTCGACGAGTGTGAGGTGTATCATGAATCGGCGAATTTTGCCAGCTTATCTACTACAGAGTGTTTAGAGCTAAAATAACGCGTTGAGAAGTGTTGGGGAGTAAGTTCACGTTTGCCTACATATAAATTGGAGCTGCTGGGTTAGGTTTGTGAACCATGACGCCACAGAGGCAAGCGATGAAGAGTGGCTGATACGACTGGTTGGATACGAGCTGGGCACAGCAATTGACTGTGTCAATTTCCAATTGGCAAATAAATAGAAGCCAAAGGGATGCTGAGAAAGGAGAGTGCTTCCACTCCGAGTTGTTCATTGATACCAGCAATGATGTGTGCCAAGTAGCCAAGCCGGTAGATCGAAATGCCAAGACTGGAGGCATCCGAATTAGCACATCCACGTCTTTTTTTTTTGTCAAGTGTGCCAACCTACCCTAAACCTTCGCAAACCGGAACCAGCTGCTCTTTTACTAATGGCCCTTGACCGGTTGGATTGTTCAGTTCGGGCTAAAAATTTGATTTTTTTTGGTGATCCTGAATTGACAAAGTCTTAGGAATTTGACCTGTAAATTTAGTGCACTGGGAATGTTCTTTTCCCCAGCATCCATTATGAGGTTGGAGGCGGCAGCAAGTTGACTAAATGACCCCGACATGATCAACATCAACCGAATCATTTCAGAGGATTCTGTGGGTTGACAAAAATACAACTGTATTTATGCAGAAGCAATATGCAGAAGCAAGCAATTGAAAAGCAGTGAACTGTATGATGTCTGAGGAAGAAAAAGCTATCTGTTCAACCCAAGGTAAGGTTCTTCATCTAAATACGATAACGCTTATCGGTAAATTGATAACGTGGAGGAGTATGACGTATCCACACATTCCCTACAATTTTCGCTTCTTCACGACCTCTCCGCAGATATTGACCACATCCTTTGTAGCTGTAAGATTTGGACAATGCCCCGTGGGTAGTTCATGCGTCTTCACCACACGGCCTGCTGCTTCCATCGCTGCCACCATCGACTTCTGATAATCGAGGGGCGTCGTCATGTCGCTGAGCGTGTAAATGTATGTGACGGGAATCTCTCTCCAGGCGCAGTGCTTGATTTTATCGTACATGCATTGCCCGTTCCAAAGTACCAAGCTTTTCAGGTACTTTTCCACCTCGGCATCGTCAGAGTGCTGACCAACCAGCTGGTTTCTCGGATCGCGCGCAAGAACGGTCATGTCGTCGGCGAAATCAAAAGCGAGAGGCATCAACTCTTCGTGCCCCATTTCTTTAACCTTGCTGAACACTAGCAAAGGGGTTATGGTTATTGAGAGAAGTGGCAGTAGGGAAGTAAGGATATACGCACTGGAACCACCTTCCTCAAGGGCGAATGCACAAAGATAGATCAAATCGGTGACTCCTCCCACCAAGCCTTTCTCCTTGCGAGCATCGACACCCAACCCGTGGAGAGAGTTCGTCATGACCTGCCCGCCGTAAGAATGGCCCAGGGCAACGACTCGACGGCCTCCATCAACCAGGTTGGATACATAGCTGCGCATGTTCTCCGAGTCCTGGGCAAGGCTCGACGTCGGCGCACGTATTTGATGGGTGGACGGATTTCTTGGACAGTGTACGTCGAGGCCAGCGGCAGCCAGCGCTTTCGTCAATTTGCTGTAGGTCTCTGGTGTGTGCCAGCCGCCACTGAAGAGCACAATAGCTGGCTTATCGTCCATGGTCATTTGTGCAAATTGGTGGAGCGACGAGTGTATCAAAAGAAAACCAATTGGACACTTGAAAGAAGCAAGGCGGAAAACCTTGCCTATAAATGCACAAGTAGCCTTGAAAACAACACTCGAGTCGAAAGGCTCATGAACAAGCGTGTTCTAATCTACCACCAGGGATGTAAGCACTAGTCACATCTGATTACCCAGTTGGGAAATATTTGATCGCCTTCATGCAGCCTGTGTCAACCGGCAGCCACCCTATCTCGAGCTAGCATGGACATCAACCATCATCAGAATTGCAGTGGGTGGGGAAATTAATCCATCGCTCGTGAAATTAGAAGGCCAGCTGATGTGAAGACGTGAGAGGATTATCTGAGATGACAATGCTCGCAATTGTCCCAAAGAATGTCAGGTCAAGTAATCAAACCTCTTAAATCCTGATGGATTGAGGGGTACGATCTCGAAACTCACGTCGGAGAATGTATATTTTAATGTCTGGCGTGTATGGCAGTCTGAGGATGGTGTCAAGGACACATGTATGTTGCTTACCTACATTCCATCATCGCCAGGCGTATCGGTGCTATTTTTAAGTTGGTACATTATGTTGCCTAGTTCATGTGATTGATAAGGTAAACTTCACAGCAGCGGATGAAGTAGGGAACGAAGATATCAGACCACCAAAATCCCAGGTATTCCAAGGTTTGAGCCCAAAGGTGTGTGAGCCGCTCTGGCTCTGGTCGGCACTGGGATTGGCTCCATCACAGGCACAGGCGAATATGCCAGCTCCGCGCGTCGTGGGCAAGTGAAATGCAAAATAGCTCGACTTCGGAACAGAGGGGAATCCTTGTTCAAGACAACGCCGGCTATTTCCAATTGGGCATAAAAAAGGCTCAATTCCGGCAATCTGCCAGGGATCATTGTGCGAGTTCAGGCCGGAGTCAGAAGCTCCGGTCCGCGATTTACTGATCCTGGTTGCCTCCACGGTTTTATGTTACATGTCATGAATGCACAGACAATGAGGTACGAAATCCTTCCGGGCTGTTCTTGACATCCCACCCGTCGCCGGGGTCCGCTGTTTCTCGGCAGCTGGCAGCATCGAATATCAGCCCATCCCCACGTCCTGGCCAGGATGGTGACATTGCGCAGTTATCTGATCCCAGAGCCCGTAGCGCAACTTTCATGCGCACACGACTCCATGAACAGGTTTTTTTTTTTTTTTTTTTTTTTTTTTTTTGGGTTGACTTCACCGCCCCTTCAGCATATCGTCGGTAATAGTGGAACTCACAGCAGGGTTTTGTTGTTGTAGTAAAATCACGGCCTAAAACAACGGTCATAGTCTATGATTTGGACATGTGAAGCAATATGAATGTTGAGCCCTACTTTATCACTTGAAGTAGGGCTTGAAGAACGACATCCTGTCAACCTACATTAGTCTTACACCAGTGTCAATCTTCTCTCTATGTGGGTGTAAATCTCGTGACTTTTCAGAGCCGTGACAGTCGAACAGCCGATGGATCGTCCGGCTCCGACCCGTTTGTAGGGCTTGGCTACGTAGCCCGATGGACCTTTCCGGGTGTTCTACCGACAGTGTTACCTTGGACCTGAAATCGCGTTCCGGATTGCGACCTCCGGCGTGATTATTCATTATTAATAAGACGAAATGGAGTACCACCTTCTCTCTATGATACTAATGGCAACAAGGAGAAACGGACTATCAAGTATAAAACGCCTGGCTCCTCAAAATACATACCTGCTCAGCCGGACACACAACATTCTCTCCAATCTTACCAAGAGAAAACATAACGACCAATATGAGAATCAGCGCCCTTGTCTTCGCCCTTCTTCCGGCCTCCATGGCCGCGGAATGCACTCGTAACTGCGGCTGCGCTGGCTGCGGTGTCGTTTCTAGTGTCTCTTTTGTCCAGAGCGGCAGCAAGTGGACTGCCACGGCCCCAAACTGGGGCACCGCCGTCCTGAACGACGACGACAACACCATCACTGTTACCAACACTGGCAGCAAGTGGGCTTCTTTTAATCTCTATGGCGCCTCGTGCATCACCCTTGAGGCTGGCGACACCTGTACTAGCACACGCTTGAGTAGCGAGGTACCCAGCAGGGGTCTGATGGTATGGACTACTTAAAGGAAAGCTATATTAGAAAGGATCCATGCTCCTTCGGCAGAACCATCTAATAGGTATTGAGAACAGATTGTGGCCAACTTTTGACTGGGAATACCTTTGGGTCATAGGATGAATTGGGTTCTACTGCTCGGTGAAACGCAGAAACATCCTAACGGGGCAGGAAAGATGCTTGCATTCGAGAAGCGTACGTGCTTCTACGTTCACGAAAAGGCCTAATGTTGGAAAACCTAAATAGTGGAAACCTTGCACAAATTAAATCAATAAAATACCTAAGCCCCAAGAACACTGATACGTTTCATCAAAAAGCGATAAGTTGGAAGCTCTTTAAAATTCAGCAATCAGGCTCACCCGGCTTAAGGTACAAGGTACCTAGAATGGTGTTGGGTTGGCTGGCACTTTCCTGGTCGTTCCCTTATATACCATGCGTCGTCGGATGTCGGGTGGGTTGTTTTGTAGTTGTCGTGGTAGCCATAACATGCCATCTTCTACCTACATGGCCTTGGTGGTGTTCATCTGGTGAATGCACTCAACGCCATGTTCCCCCATGATGCCAACCCGATATTCATGATCTTGTCGATGATTCCTTTACGGTCGGTGTAGACATTGATTGCATATGGTGTGCTAATGGTGAGCAATGTTGTCTCCTTGAGGGCTCTGACGGCAGCCAGGATTTCTTTTTTCGGGCATGGAGTATTTCGATTCACTGTGGTTTAAAGAGTACTCCGCATGACGAACTTCACTCTGGCGAAGTTTTTATCGTATATTTGTCCCTGCTGGTAGATAGTCTCGGGTGACAGAACTGCCCGTTTACTTGAGTATGTGGGAAAGAATGCAATTGGATTTCCAGACTGGACGGGTAATGTGAGGTGCTCCTTCCTTGACCGTCGCTGCGAGAGACCATCTGGTCACGGCATCAGTCTTTCCTCTGATATGACAGCATGTTGCAAAGTAGATCCAACCAACTGATCTCTTCGCAGGGACGATCGAGTCTCTTCGATGGATTCTCGCGACTGCTTCCACATCAAGCACGAGTCTATGCAAGGTCTTCAAACCTTTCCATTTCTGATAATCGACCACCTTGTGAGTGTCTTGGTCGAGCAAGTATTCAGTGAGGTCATCAAACAATCGTCTCTCCGGGCTGTTGTCTAAACACGTGAAGAATATCCTTTCGGCATTCCAGGATGTCGGCCTCGCGTTGTCACCCCAACCGACCCCACCCGGTTGATTCCTGAGGCAAACACCGGAGCCTCTTTCTCCAGCCAAACTAAACGGGTAATTGGCCAAAGTTCGCTTTATCATTCATTCTGATCGGCGCAGGTTCGAAAGCGCAAGACGTGCTTGGTCGAAGCTCTCCAGCCTCATTGCCCAGTTCGAGTCCCTGCCTCACGAAAGTGCCAAGAAAGAAGGAGGACCTCTTCTGTCAAATTATCGAAGTCCCCAAATGGAGAGGAGATGGGAGCAAAGACGGGCGCAAGGTAAGACAAAGGACGGTCCTCTATAGACGTGAACCAAATCTGAGATGAGAGTGAAAGCCGCGAAGGGTGGCTATCTGGATCGTACTCAGGGCAGAACCGAAAATTCTACGCGCTTATAAAGGATTTGTGATAAACAGGAAGGAACTGGTATGCGCGGTGGAGGCTGGTACCTTGGGAAGGAACCGAGGCCAGTGCACGTCAGGTTGCTCCCCTTAGGTAGGTACCTACCTACATAATTCTACCTCCCTACCCAATCTCTCCTCCCTACATGCCCACTTGTCTTCAATCAAGGTAGCCTGCTTCGGACTTGGCAGCCTTGGCTGGTCAATTGAAATCGAAGATGAGAGGTACGAGCCGGAGGACAGAGTGTACTCCGCCATCGTCCAGCACGCGGCGGCACTAACAGTTGCCAAAGTAATTGGTAAACGGCTGGATGTTGGTGGTCTGACTGTCTTTTGCCAGGACCCAATCTACAATGACGCTGACAAGCGTGTGCTCGCTGAAGCTGGCATCCAGCTGGTGGGTGGCCGCGGCGGCCTTGGATTTACTTAGATTGACGAGAATACCGTCGTCTTCAGCTGCCATCCCAACATTCCGGTAAAACAAGTTGCTGCCGACTTCCACCTCTACTTTTACCTATTGGAAGGACACGAGTCACCTGGCTACGACGAAGGCCCCGAGTTCGACAGCGACGCCCTTCTCGAGGACGAAGAATGGCAATCATTTCATCAGGTCATCAGACAAGTTAAGAAGCGGGCAGCTTTTCTCCATCAGGGGCAAAAAGCTAGTGCGCCCGCCGGAGCATTACACCTTCGTCTGGTTATGCGGAACAATCATGGATTCCCCGGGAGCAGTAACCCAGAAGTGCCAATCCTACGAGACGGACCTTACAAGCAGTCGAAGAACACGCATGGGAGATGCTTGCTATATTCCAAAGGCCAGTATTACCCGGTCCGTCCTCGACATTTGGGCCAACCCATTAGTCGCCCAGACTTAAAACGGCCCAGCTTGCCATTTATAAGAATGACGGAACTCCCAGTCTAGTTACGGCGAATCTACTTGGATGGCCAAACATACATATCTTCTTCTCTGGAGTGTCCAGATCTGCGACCCTGAAAATCGCGGACAGGTTCTGGCCACTGGATTCGACGACTTTGAACTCCAACCCCTTTGAACAAATGGCCAAGCTTGGGTTTCCGTTTCAGATTATTTCGGGGGTAGCAGAAAGGCACTGAGAGCAATCCATTGACTTGCAAATTGAGAACAAAAAGGCTGCCCGGAGTCCTTCAAATCTCAAGCAACAGATTCTAGGGGGATTCATGCGGTGGGGTTGCACCTTCCATTTATCTAGCTAGCTAGGCAGCCATAAGGGGCCTCCGTGGCCTCCGGCCACGCAAGAATAATCCTAGCATCATCATCACCCCTCAATCAATTGGTTTTAACCAAGAATCGTCTCTCTCATCGTCTCCTTGTGCGTGAATAATTAGGTTGCCTGGACCCCCTCAACTATCCGTGCCTTACGCTCCGGGTGTTGCTGGAATTCATCAGCCAGGCTTCAACTGAATGCATTTACGTTAAGGGTAATATATCTTTAAGCTTCTTCAATAATTCTTGCTAAAATATTCTCTAGATGTATCTGCAGAGCAGTTTGCCCATATTCAAAGAGAAAGAGGAGACAAGACTTCATTTCGCATAAGAAGTTTCTGTCCTATCCAGCGCCTCCTCATTATCGTAGCCCCTGCTTCACTTCCCCTCACGAAAGAATGATTACCAAGATATATTCGTGAAGCCTTCTAGAGATTGGGGCTCAAGGCCTAGTTGAGCCCCGGGCAGGCTTTCAATCTGCAACATTCACCGAAGAGAGCAGTGGGATTTTTGAGATTTAAGGCGGGAGAAGTCACAGACATTACCAACCTCCCAACCCGTCGGCGACCAGGTGTTCCGAGTAAAGGAAACATGCCAAGTGAAGCTCGCAGCTCGTCCTGACGGCAAGCGAGTCATCGGTATGAAGGTTTATAGAATTTTCTGCCGTATGACTGTAGCCTTAGGCTAGCGAAGCTGTTTATTTCAACCTTTCGTATTCATTGTGTTGAGTTGTTGGGTCTGACTTCTTCTTTTGTTTTAACTTTCTATCAAAACTCTCTCCGGCCAAGTAAAACTCCTACCAGATTTCCAGCTCAGGCAATTGTCCGGCAATAAACTACCAATTGAGCAAGGGTTGTCCATTTCATAATGATTAAGGTCCAGTGGAGAAGCGCCAGCAGCTATCCATTGGTGTGCAAATGTTGATATATATGATCTCGCAATCAATTATAAACGAACTAGGGGCAAGAACCGATTGACAATCCCGAAATCCTCGCAATTGGTAGTAATGCTTCGCCAACGATACCATGGATCAACCACACCTTGTAAATTAGCGCTTCTCCTTCCTCCATTTGGACCATACCCCTATGCATGTCCAAAAGTTAATTTGGATTCGCTCTTAAACATCAACACTAAGCCCAGCCCAACATCGAGACCTTCGATCCTCATCCTGCTTATTCTTCGATTTAGAGCGCCGAATGGTCAGCTCCCATGACGCGAACTGCCTCTGGATCGAGCTTAACGTTAAACTAACCACACGGCTTAATTATTTATTAATCTGTTGCGTACTGAATTTTCTGCTATGGCCAACCCTAGCCTTGAATCAACAGTCATTACTGTATTGCCATACGATTCTGCGACCGTCCTGTGTCCTTGGCGGACAATAAGACCAAGTTAAACTTGGGCTTCCAATCGGCTTTGAAAGCTTTGACGTCAATACACCGATCGACCGCTAGCCACCCGGCAGGGCGCATTGTGGTGTGCGGTACTCAACCCTGCATTCCAGTCAGCTCATATGATGACTCATGTTTGTGAGGTGTCGACGTTAGTGGAGAGCCTAGAGAGCATCCCAACCTGATAACCATGATAAATATGGCATCTTGGTGGCTGGGGGACTCCTTGCCACGTTGTGACAATATCCACTCAAGCATCAACAAGGTGAATGAGGCTTCATTCTACCGATTTGATCAATGGTTTCCAGCGTCTAAAAAGGCGATGTCTAGAATTGCATTGGGGCGGGCACCGCCTGAGTGGTCTGGAATTTGAGTCGCCAAGATACTCCTTTTTCAGCGTATCACATCCGATGGCGTTCAATAAGTCAACCAAACCTTACGGTAACGGATTTAAGAAAACCGAATCAGCCGAAATACAGAGAGAAAAGACGCTCAGGATAGCATGAAGATCAATCAGGGAGTAACAACACATAGAAGGACTTGGCTGTTGAGGTCTTTAGGTTACAGCCCAGATCGACAAGTGTTGCCGTTAGTATGAACTATTGATTTGGCTTGGGCACAACGTGTCGGTGTCGATTCCGTCACAGGACAGATTTTCATACATAGTGCCTTTCTCCTGTGATTGCGAACTGTTGATCTTCTTTTTGGTCCTATGATGTGACGACGATCTTCCTTCTGGAGGTAAACTTTAGGATATCGCAGAACGACATGACCCTCCGAGCCATGATGCTGAGGCCACGGATTCTAGCGACGATAATTTCGAGTCTAACGCCAACGATGTCTCCACTCGGACAGTTACTCCAAACTCCATACTCAGTGCTTTCTATGATCGACGTATTAGCTTGACCAAACGTGGGACTAGAGGCGAGCGCAGGTGGGTGTAAGAGATGCAAGCCGCAATGCACCTTGGCGCCAACTACCATTACATTCTCTCGTCAGTGTCATCCTGACGCACCTTGAGAGGACTTTCTAGATGTTAACTGTTGTTGAAGCAGGCCAACCCCTGTCAAACAGAAGAAATGAAGAGTGAAGACAAAACTGGATTCCCTTGGACGATATGGCGAATCAAGAGTGCCGGAACCCCTCAGACAATATGGCAGAAAAATATCGGGATCCTTTAGAAGATGCCGAAACCGGCGCTGTATCACCTGAATCCAGCGGCCCTGAGAAAGTTGAAACTACTCAGCATGCTAGTAAAGATACCAAGCCTGGATTCTTTTGGCGAAGTTACAATAGCATCCGTGACATCTACTCTCCAACCGATGAGCCACCGTTGGTCCTCCCCACCTGCCCGAACGACGACGGGAAGCTCAGTTATCTCAACAAGGGCCGTATCACCTTCTTCTCTTTTGGTATTTCCTCGTTTTTAGCCCTCGGATCTGGAATATGGCTCTTCACCATTACGGCACCGTACTATCATTGGCTCGGGCTTTTCGCCTTCATTAACTGCGTATATTTGTTCCTGTCATACGGAATTGGTCTTTTAGGAAAGGACTATGACTACAAGGCACATCTAGATAGGTTGGCTGCCCACTCAATAAGACAGGAAACCGCGCCCACGGTCGATATCTACTTGCCTTGCTGCCACGAGCCCCTCGAGATTCTACAGAACACCTACGAGCACATCATCAAACTAGACTATCCCGCGTCCAAGCTGAGAGTATACGTCATGGACGACGGCAACCTCGAAAGCGTTCGTGAGCTCGCCAGGAAGTACTGTTTCATGTATCACGTCCGGGACGACCGGCCGCATCTCCGGAAGGCAGGGAACGTGCGATGGAACTTTACCCGGACACATGGTGAATTCTTTGTAATCTTTGACGCGGATTGTTGCCTCCGCCCGGAACTCGTGAAGGAGTTCATCGTAGAGCATCTTGAAGATGAGAAGACAGCAATTGTCCAAACCCCTCAATGGTTCCGCTCCACGTCAGATCAAACATGGGTAGAACAAGGTGCTGGTGCCACGCAGGAGTTGTTCTACCGTGTCATCCAAGTGAACCGAGACAGAT
Source organism: Clonostachys chloroleuca (assembly GCA_037952775.1). Taxonomy (NCBI): domain Eukaryota; kingdom Fungi; phylum Ascomycota; class Sordariomycetes; order Hypocreales; family Bionectriaceae; genus Clonostachys; species Clonostachys chloroleuca. Next base: position 36,749,769 of record JBANAY010000003.1, read on the forward strand.
TGGGCGGAGCTAACTGTGTCGGCACGAATGCAATGTATCGGCGGGCTGCTCTTGAAGCCGTGGGAGGTACCGCAGATACCGGGCACTCTGAGGATGTTCACACGGGGTATATCTTGTTTCTCCACATTGAGACTCGGATCTTCATTGCTGATCCAGTCAATATAGGTTTGGTGCCATTCACCGTGTTTGGAAGGTCAGATACATGCCACTCTGCCAAGCAACAGGAATATGCCCAAATAGCCCAAGGGCTCCTTTCTCACAACAGATTCGGTGGGCCACGGGAAGCACAACATTGTTTTCGAATCCCGCATTCTGGAAATCTAACCTGACGCCGATGGAGAAATTATGCTACTTTCCTGGTCAGCGGCTCCCTGCTCTTCATAAACTAACTCGTCGGCGCAATGACTGATGTATTTCTTGAAGATTTTTGTACTACCCCTGTATGTCTCTGAACCTCATCATTGGTCCGATGCCTGGAGTTCTCCTCCTGGCCCTGCGGCCCAAGCGGGTGAAAGTGTGGAACATTGCTTCTGCCCTCCCATCATATATCTATCTACGGCCTCGTTATCCTCCCACTGTGGGCCAAGGGCAACTACAAATTCAACGTACAGCCTGTGCTGACGCTTCAATCCCATGCCTAGTTGATGGCGATCAAAGACCGCCTGTTCAAGATCGATGCCCCCTGGGCCGTGTCGGGAGATGCCAAGGCCCACAAGTCTGATAAACACCGCAACATGCGAATCTTCTGCTGTATCTGGGTCATTATCGTCGCCGGCGCCATGATTGGTCTGGGGGTTTGGCGCTTGCTGCCGGGAGGAGGGCTGGATGCGTGGTACGATCCCTTGCCGCTGTTTTTGTTCACTGAGTACAACTTATATAAGACTTATTACTTTGTGTTTGCCAGTTGGTAAATTCGAACTTTAAGGGATGCATAGGGAAGAAGAATAATGCGATTCTTAACAATTCCCAACTGCCTTTGCGTTCCTCTTCCTGCTGCCATCGGTGAAAGAATTGTTAGTCCCTAGAGTGGGTGGAGTTCCGCAAACTTCATTGATGGGCCGATATAATTCAATGGAAAGTTCAAGCGGAAAACAAAACCTTTGTTTGGACCTTAAGCATGTCTACAGAGGAAATGACCTCCGTGTATTGCTGCTCTCTTGTCATGCCTTCGTACGATGACGACTGTCGACCGATCATACCAGCTCTGACATGTTCTAGTGATGCCTACGGTCCAGAAGATGCCCAAGAGCTTTCAAGCTATAATTTGAGGCGTGGGTGATTAGATTAGGCGGTCTCGGCAATTCACGATTATCACTGGGATAACGCCGACCACATAGCATAGAAAGAGGAGTATCGCCTACTTGTAGATCATTTCATAGATAACGGCACCCATTCAGCGCCCTCATTAAGCTCGTAATCTCCTGCCATGCGTTCTGTAAAAATCTCTTCGTTCCAACGCTCCGTGGCAGAGTCTAAAAGTCAGAGTCCCACCAGGATATAGGGCCCAGGCTCTGCTCGCCCTGCCTTCCCTTGCTTAGCTTGAAATGTTTTCACCCTTTGCCATAACTCTGCTCGCGCAAAACTAAGCCAGAAAGCCTGCCGGGGTTTACTGAGCCTATGTCTGCAAACCGCCTACAGCGCAAGAGATGATACGATTCGCTTTATAGAAGGAATATGGCCAAGGGAATTGAATAAAGGCATGTTGGTAGTATTATCCGGTTGGAGTCAGCGACTTTTCGTAGTGTTGGATTTTGGAATATCCTGGTCAATATATTTGCGAACTTAGTAAGGCACTTTTTGGAGTACTGGTAGTCTCTGCTCGCGAGTTCCATCAGCTGAAAATCATACATGCCATCAAGAGTAACGTTGAAATCGCGTACCAGGAGCTTGGATACGGCGCGAATGTCGAACCCAACCTTGGGGATGGATTTTGACTCGAATATGGAGCGGAGCGACGCACTGCTGTCTGTCGTTGCAGACAACGCTGCGGTACCAAGACGTTTTATGTCAACTAAATAAAGCGTACCGATTGGCGTCACCAAGATTTGCAGGTCGATTAATTCGTCCTGCGCGACCCCATGACCATCTAAACAGATCCAAGGTGGCTTAACGGGGAGGCCTTCGAGGGATTGTCGTATTGTTAGTGCTAGTTTCTTGACAGAGCTGATGGCCACGGCAGATGAGCCATTCTCTCCATATTTGAAAGGCTGTGTCGAAAGGTTTGCATCCATGGTGGTTATAAAGACAGCCCGAGTGATCAATTAATAGAGTGTTAGATGTAGAGGACACTGGCAAGGGGAATATTTTGCAAATACAACGTCTGACAGCTCTCTCTAGAGGATGAAGAAGAAAAAATAGAGACCACTGGATAGAATCATATTCCGATTCCGGAACTTAACTGGTAAATGATTGTCCCATTTCCCGTAAGGTTGGTTGGCCTCCCGCATGACACCTGTAGGCGTTGGTACCCAAGCACCAAAGGTGTGTCTCGTCATTTATTATCTTATAGCCAGCAATATTTTATTACAGCATCAATCAATCTAATTTATTTCGTACGGGCTATACGTTAGCGGAGAAAATTCCTAAATATATAAACTGATGCATGTCGTGCGTGCTTCATAACATCTCCTTGTTTCTCTTTCCATTTCTGTCTCTATTAGTCTTTTTTTTAATATCTATATAGCATTTGAGTATTTACCTCTCTCATACCTAGTGAGGGCGGGAATTATCAAAATTTTGAAAGGGAGGGTATATTAGGTAGAACCTATTCGTATAACCGACAGCCAAGGCACTCTACAAACACGTAGTAACATGCAATTGGGTCAAAATTGCACAAGCGCTCAAGGCACTGTTCAAGATGAAATCATAGCGGCGATCGTACGTCTGGCCTCCCACATATCGAGATGCCAGCAAACTCTGCCTTACACCCCCACTTTAGGCCGCTATGATTCTGCTGTGATCGAGGTGGAATGATTGATTGAAGGTCTCTCAAAGGCATGGTGTTAATGGAAACCATGGAGCCAACATAACATATATAAAAAGAACCACCCTCTCCCGAACAGCTCAAATAATCTCCAGGCTTCAGATTATCTCGCTTACAAGCACATCATCAATTGGAAATACCAACTAACTTCATCTTCAAACTCGATACTGGTAGAGCTCTTACCATCGTGTTAATTTATCAAATGAACAAGTATAGTTGATGAATTTACAGATACTCATCCTCGATCGCAATGTCTTATCGCACAGCATCCAACACTTCCGAGTCCCAGACGACGAACAAAATTGATCAGGAACAGCAGCTACTCAATCTCTGTGCTTTTCAGGGAGGTATCACTGCTGTTTGCATAGCCAGGAGCACTATCAAGTACGGCTCTTTTGAATCCAACAGGGCCTCATCACTTTCTGCCTTTCAAATCTTCCAATGCAAGCTCGCTCAATTTTGTCACAATGATATGGGTGGGGATCAAAACACCTCGCTCGTATGCCTCGCAGGTAAGGGGGGGGCTGTGTTCCTCTTTACCTCAAACTTTAGGAAAGAAACCCAGCTCGAAGAGATTAAAAGAGGTCTCGAAGAGTTGCTACGATATGCTGCCACCAATCCTGATGAGCTACAACCTAAGCCACTGCAGAAAATGATTCTGTGGCGTTTTGTTGAGTTCTGCTTCAGGAAATTTGATCGATATTGCAAGACAATGTCCAGAACGCTTGATGAATGCATCCATGAGTGCGAATCGGCCAATGAATCTACAAGTAAGCTTTAGTGAAAGATTTCACCCCTTCTGCAATATCCTAGTACAACCGATTTCCTGACCGCTCTGAGAAATCAATAGTTACCAAGCAGCTGTGCGAACTGAAGTCTAGAGTCGAATTTCCACGGGAGATGACTGACTCAGTGAGGAATAAGAGTAAATATAACCTCCTCTTTCTGATCAAGCGATTTTGTTTCTGATTCAGTAATGACTCCTAGTCCTCAACGATTGCGAGACTTTGATCAAGGCTATCGAGGCGAGCAAGAACAGCAATCTTGGTGGAGAGATTGACCGTCGTGCCAGGCAAGATGACCATGATCAGGCCTACAAATGGTGCGAACTCCGGCATTGTCTTGGGCGCCTCTACTCATACCATCAGGGCGCCGATGCCATTGCTAAGGCAACAACGAAATGGCCTGAACTTTTCAAGAGCTTCAAAGTCGAATACCTTCCCTCTGCAAAGCAAAAGAAGGCTGCCTCGCGCATGTCGGGGAAATTGACGGACGTACTTCACTACGCTTTTCCTGAGTGCGACCTAGAAGAATTTCAGGCCGATATCGCCGAGCTTCAGAAATACGGGCTGGAAAAGGAGATCTGTAAACAGGTCCGTGAGAGGAACACCAAGACTATTATACATGCAGAAGTCCATATGCATGACTATCTTAGCAGAGTGAGAAAGGTCAAGGCATCGGACTTTTGGGATGGCACCATGTTTATCGCAACCAGCAAACCGGTTTGCCAGCTTTGCCACTTCTATTTCCAGAACGACGAGAACGAGTTCAGCGTCCAGCCTCCGCACATGAACTTGTATCCCATGTGGCGCGTTCCCGATGATGCAAGCGAAGAGGTGTTGGAAGACCTCATCGACAAGATGCAGGTGAACACGATAAAGCTGATTACAGAAAAGCAGCCATATTACAAAAGGTATGATTCCAGAACCGATTCACAAGGATACCAGACCAGAGCGAGTCATAGAACGGTGTTTGACCGTTCCGGTGCCCCTTCTCCTCTGGACAGGCGCAGTGCTCAACCTGGCATTAGGGCGGGGGGCTATCACAATGTACCTCCACCACCCAGCGAAGTATTTGATGATATTATCCCTCTGGGAAGTGATTTGGAAGATTATGGGGCTGTAGGAGACGGAAGGGCTTCGGCACTGAACGGCGGGTCGATGATAGGGGTAGCTAATTAACTCGCAAATGGAACCAGGCAGTCTACGTATATTATTGTAAATCTACACCATGGCAAGATATAGATGAGAAGTCTAAGTATTCATTGTGTTGAGCTGTCAAGTTTGGCATCTTTTATTGCTTCTTTACCTAAACAACTGTAGATATGAGTACTATTTGATATTTTTATAATCAATCAAATCAGCTGACCTCAGGTTCTATCACGTGAATAGTTGCGCCTAACCTGCCTGAAACATGCTAAGATTAATCGAAGCGCGAGTTGTTCGCTGCCTAACTAATCTTACGGCTTCAGAGTAAAGCTTCGCCACAAGTTGCCCCATGCCTCAAAGTCATTTGGTCTTTGGTAATCTATTTCCACTCTATCATGGATCTAGCGCTTCCGCTGGGGTCGGATGAACTGCTGGTGCCAAATGAACTCAAGCAGCAGTTCACATCTGGCTGCGAGTCAAATAATCTTTTCTTGACGTCGAATGATGTCAAAGACCTTGAAAAGGCAATAGACGCGTTCAGCCAAGTCATCGCGGCGTTAACAGAAGAGGATGGCTTACGAGCAGACGCACTGCGTCAAATGGGATCATCATATGTCCAGAAGTATCAGGTCTTGCGACAGGTGTCAGACCTGCGGCATGGCCTCGATCTTTATGAGAAGGGAATCGATACGATGGAGGTCAACTTTGCTCTACAAGCTGACTACCAGAGTCGCTTGGCAATGATGCATCGATTTGCATTCTCTGAAACGGCAGACAGCTTGAACCTTGAACGAGCTAAACAATTCGGAGAACGAGCTGTTAGTAATGGATCTTCCAGGCCTGTTGATCGAGCTCAATATCTCACAAACCTCAGTCGAATTTTTCATACCTCGTATCAGAAAACGGGAAATTTAGAAGAGCTTAATCATGCACGAGAGCTTTCTGTAAAAGCGGTGGACCTGCGGCCATCAACGTCAACCGCTTTCTTTGAAGAGCATCTAAATCAGTTGGGCTTTGTGACTCTGGGCAGATACATGGCTACGGGGGCGATTGCGGACCTCGACCGAAGTATTCAGATTTATGAGAGCGCTTATTTCAATTACCCGTCATTTCGCCCGGAGTGGCCGGAGCTACAGATGAATCTAAGTCTCGCCTATCGTCTCCGGTTTCAGCGAACACACACCCCCGGGGATCTGGAGCAATGCGAAATGCTCTCACGCAGGGTGATTGAGTTGAAGTCAGATCCTGTGTATCAAGGGAAGGCATGGCAGCAACTTGCGCTTATAAGCATGGACCAATACGAGAGGGTCAAGGCAATCAGCTCGCTCGAAGCCATTGAGCATGTGGACGCTGCGATTCAGAACTTTGAGGAGGCTCTCCAAGTCACTCCCCCAAGCATTGCAGCGCGTCAATCAGAGTACCTGTCGAATCTTGGGGTCGCATACATAGCTAAGTACAAGATGACGGGATCAGCAGAAGACCTGGATCAAGCTGCGGACACCTATCAGAAAGCGATACAAATCAAGCCGGAAGCTGAGAGGGATAACTCTCTTTCCGCTGGCCTCGCGACCGTCTTTGAGCTAAGAAGTGGTCAAGGAGGCAACGGTGATGACATACAACAGGCGCTTGATCTACTCCGGGTGACGCTTGAAAACTCTTCGGTTCCTTTACAAAGCAGAGTCGAGGCAGGCATGAGGATGATGTGTCTTCAGGCATCTACCGGGAATTGGGATGAGGCAAATAGAGTTTCGAACAGCATTTTAGGCCTGATACCGCTTCTGACGCCTCGGTTTCTGGGCGTCGCGGATAAGCAACAGTTGCTGCGCAGCCTTACCAGTTTCGCTTCTGACGCGGCGGCGGTAGCTTTGATGGCAGATCAGAGTGCCTTTGAGGCTCTGAGTGTCATTGAGCTTGGACGAGGCGTCATACTCGGCTCTCTCATTGACCTGCGAAGCGATATTTCTGAGCTGCATGAGAAATACCCCGATTTGGCAGGGAAATTCATTGAGTTGCGTGATCGGATTGATGCTCCGATTCCTTCTACACAAACATATTTCATCGAGCTTCAACGAGCTCGTGAGAAGATTCGCGAACTTAGCCAGCGAGTGCGCGAAATGCCTGGATGGGAAACATTCATGAACTCGGCGGCCGAAGACGAGGAACTGACCCCGACAGAGTGGGAGCTCAGAATGGACGTGGATGATCTCGCGGAAGACTACCCTGACCTAGCGAGCGAGTTTTACGAACTCATGGACCTCATCGACGAGCCTATGCCCTCGATTGAGGACCAAATGAGCCAAAGAAATAGCTCCAGTGAGGAAATTGAACGTTTAATCCGGGAGATTCGCGCCATGCCTGGAATGGGGCGCTTCCTTCTGGCCCCAACAGAGACAGAAATCGTAAGTGCTGCCAAGGAAGGGGTCATTGTCGTCATCAACATCAGCCAGTACCGGTGTGATGCTTTTGTTATACATGAGGGTCAGATCGAAGTTGTTCCACTCCCCGGCGCAAGTCTACTGGATGTCCAGGACTTGGCAAAGGGGCCCTTAGATGACGAGTGCGTCTTGGAGTGGTTATGGACCACTATCGCCCTGCCAGTACTTGACAGCCTCGGGATTATTCAAACGACTGGATCCGCATGGTGTCGCATCTGGTGGGTTCCTACTGGGCCTTTGGCTAGTTTTCCAATCCACGCAGCGGGCTTTCATCGTGATACACCTGGCATGAGCGTGCTCGACCGAGCAATATCATCTTACAGCGTTTCCGTAAGAGCAATTATCCACAACAGACAAGATCGTGCAAGACACACAGCCAAGCAGAAGCCCCACAAGGCTACGCTTGTCAGTATGCCCAAGACTCCTGGACACGCCTCTCTTGGCTTTGTAGACAAGGAGATGAAGGAAGTTGAACGGATGTGTTCATCCCTACAGTTTTCAGTGACGAGGCCGGAAACAGTCCGAAACAGCGTGCTAGAATCTTTGACTGATTGCGACGTATTTCACTACGCCGGGCACGGGCGTACAGACGCGCTGGATCCATCTCAGAGCGGACTGCTCCTCTCTGACTGGATGAAGACGCCCTTGACAGTAGGAACCTTGCTGGACACGAATATTCAGCAGAGACGTCCATTTCTGGCGTACCTATCGGCTTGTGGCACCGGTCGTGTGCGCAATGAAGAACTGATCAACGAGGGCATTCACTTGATTAGTGCATACCAGCTTGTCGGCTTTCGTCACGTCGTCGGGACGCTATGGGAGGTGAATGATGAAGTTTGCGCAGATGTAGCGGCAGGCGTGTACGAAGTAATGTGCGCCGAAGGGATGTCGGACATCTCCCCTTCGCAAGGTCTACATCAAGTCTGTAGAAAGCTTAGAGCACGTTGGCTCGATGAGATGGACAGGCGGTCAATGGGCCTCGAACGACAGGGGGACATTTCAAAAAGGTTTGATTCAAACATCAATCAGAGTTCTGCGGATGTCGACATCGGGAAACATGGGAGAGACGTGATATTGGAAGAAGAGAATCCCACAGGACCTTTGCATTGGGTGCCTTACGTTCATTACGGGCTATAGGGCCGTAGAACACTACGAAGTGTCAAATATCCTCGCGGCGTCTTAATAAGGCGACGAGTTACCCCTAATGACAACGGTCATACGGGTTGCAAGTGTCCCTACAAGTCAACACCAGTCAAGGAAATTAGCTAGGTGGATAACAGCCAAGAACAAAGTGGCGAGAGCCTCGGCCGAGCCCACTACACTGCCGAGATAGCCGTGTTTGTGGTGAAACACTTGGAGCCTCCTGGCTGAAATAAGCAGCAAGTAATCGCACCTATCAAATTCATTCCTCATTTCTCGTGCCCTCCACTCATCCCTAGCAATTTACCATCAAGCCGTCGACAACGGCGCAGAGGACTTGAAGTAGTTAGAGCTAAGGAGGCAGAGCATCCATACGCAGAGGAAGTGCCATGTTTCTAGAAGCTAGCGGCCGGGTTTCAGGCGGGGCATTGACATGATGTCGCCGCCATCTCGGGACCACTGCCTCCGTATTCTTGGACATTTGCTGCCGTGCCGGATCTGACGATCACCTCAAACGATTGGTATATAAAAGCCGATGTGCCTTCGTCACAGAGCAGAGGAGAGACAAGCAGCTTGCCAAATCTCAGCCAACCAGTATTCTGACCCCGATAATTCACCATCATGAGATTCGACATCACACTGACATCCGCAGTTGCGGCTCTCGTCCAGACAGTCGCAGCTGTCGGCGTGACCGGTGCCGCTGAAGGCTTCGCCAAGGGTGTTACTGGCGGTGGTTCGGCTGCAGCAGTCTATCCTACGTCAACTTCCGAGTTGGTCAAGTATCTCGGCGACTCATCCGCCCGAGTCATCATCCTCGACCGAACGTTCGATTTTACCGGCACCGAGGGTACCGCTACCGAGACCGGCTGTGCGCCTTACGGCACGGCGTCTGGTTGCCAAACCGCCATCAACAAGAATTCATGGTGCAACAACTACCAGCCCAACGCCCCCAAGGTTTCCGTCAAGTACGACAAGGCCGGTCTCAACCCGATTATTGTGAAGTCGAACAAGTCCCTTGTTGGTGTTGGAAGCAAGGGTATTATCAAGGGCAAGGGTCTTTACATTGCTGGAGGTGCCAAGAATGTCATTATTCAGAACATTCACATTACCAACCTAAACCCTCAGTACGTTTGGGGCGGCGATGCTATTGCCCTGGACAACACCGACCTGGTCTGGATCGACCATGTTACCACCTCCCTCATTGGCCGCCAACATATTGTTCTGGGCAACGGCCCGAGCAACCGAGTCACAATCTCCAACAACAAGATCGATGGTGCCACTTCCTGGTCTGCTACTTGCAATGGTTATCATTACTGGGGTCTCTACTTTACCGGATCTAGCGATGTGAGTTCTGGGAAGATGATCTCTTTTATCTAAGTCCCACGCTAACCTTTGTCTCAGCTTGTTACTTTCAAGAACAACTACATCTACAAGACCTCAGGCCGTGCCCCCAAGGTCGGCGGCAACACCCTCCTCCACGCAGTCAACAACTACTGGTACGATAATGCCGGTCATGCCTTCGAGGTCGGCACTGGCGCCCAGGTTGTGGCCGAGGGCAACATCTTCCAGAACGTCGCTGCACCCGTCGAGTCCGGCTTCACCGGCAAGCTCTTCACCAGCCCAAGCGCCAGCGCCAACGCGGCCTGCTCCGCCAATCTCGGCCACACTTGCCAGGTCAACGGCTTTGGGAGCTCTGGAGCCTTCTCGAGCAGCACGACTGATTTCCTGGCCAACTTCAAGGGCAAGAACGTTGCCTCGGCGGCCGCTTACTCGTCTGTCAACTCGGTTAAGACCAGTGCCGGTTTCGGTACCATCTAATAGACGTAGCATGGAGTGATTAGGAGAATCTTGTGCTCATAGACCTTAGCTTTTTGTTCGATAGACTTTATTATATTGAATCTTTCTGTCACCCACCAGCATTGACTTGCACTACAAATATCTACCATCTCGCTTGCACAAGGCAATGGAAAGCTAAGCTCTGCCAACGGGTGCAATGATCTGTCTAAACGTTGAGGAGACTTGAATACAAGTTTTTCCATTCGGCAAGCTTCATGAAACTAACCACGCTATCCTTGAAACTGATTTATATATCATATTAGCTAGGCGAATCATGTTTCACTCGGTCTATCATACGCAAGCCAAATGCTACCTTGCTGTCTAATCTTTAAGCCAATTGGGGTCTTTCATTTTATAGGGCAGAAGGCTTCGGGGGGCGGGGGAGGTTCGAGCTTATTGGGCGGAAAGCGGAAATTTAAACTTAACCCAAGCTCCAACAGAGTCTATGGCTATAGATATGATAACTTACCTACCTTAGATAAATGCTAGCTTCGGGTTTGCTGTTTATGAACCATCGTATTACCTACCGATGATATCCGTGATCTAAGCCTGAAAGCTGCATACCACAATTTATGGTTGAATAGGAATTAACGATGAGAATAGCAAAATTAGACGTGCACCGGTATAAATAACAGGCACAAGTTGAAAAAAATATTCTTCATGTATTCGAGACTGAAGTGGAACGGGCTGTATGATAATTGACGTAGATACAAGAGTTTGAAAATTCCGTTCCTTGACCACCTTCAAGTACTCTGCCCTGGAGATCGCCAACTACACAAGTAGTACCACAAATGGTTCAAAGGCGTAATGATGGCACTAAACTGGGCGGTCCAGAATCTAGAAGAGCATGATGAGTCTATTTGAATGTGTCAAGGATTTCGACTGTCTTACCTTTAGTCGGATTCCTCTTTGAACGAGGCTCCAAGTGAGATGAGCTCATGCGAATCCGCGGTTCCCGAGAAGCCAAGAAGAATACCGTTACCCAGCTCCTCGTAGTGTTCCGTACCACCCCAACCGCCATGCTCAAAGGTACGGTTGTGATTAGTTACCCACTTGATCTTGTCGACACGGTCCCCCGTCCAGATACCCATCGACGTGACTCTTTCATTGGAGTCGAACTTGAACGAGTGCGAGGTTCCCGTCTGGTTACCGGAGGCACGCTCCGTGCCGTCCGCGTACACGACCTTGATGGCCTTGACCTGGTCCCGATCGCTCCAGCGGGTGCCTTTGGCGATCCAGACGGTCACGGTCTGGGCCGCGTTAAAGGCGTTGCTGATAGTGAAGGGATCGCCGGTAGAACCGCCATTGTGTGGGTTGCCCACGATATCTTTCTGGTCTTTCATGTTGGATCTTGGCAGTTGTGGTCGCTAAGGTAGAGAAGTATTTGGCTTGCTCGTGTGCAGTTGAGTAGAGAACAGGGGAGAGTCAGAACAGGATTCCAGTCTGCCCTTCGCTCTTTTATACACGATTGTTATTGCTGAATAATGCAAATAAATATCATTGCCACCTCAGAGAAGCTCCATGAAATAGCTCGTCAAGGGAGCAGGGGAACAATCTGTCGTGATCGACAACTTCGAGTAAGGCGCAGCCCAATATTGATCCAATATTGATACTAGCGAACGAGGAGAAACCCCCACAGCTGTGCGTAAACACAAAATGGTTAGTCAGTAGGACATGCTATCGTGCCGTCACTTCATTTTATCTGCCTTCAATGGAGCGGTGGCGAGCTGAGAGGGGTTGGCATAGTATTTCTCAATACGTAATAATCTACTATTGCTACTGGATTCCGTGGAGGTGGCGTGTCTCGCGGGCTTTACAGGTTAGGTCAGTGGCCTTGCATGAGGCCCCGTCAACTCGGGGGATTCAGTATGTATGACCTGTATGGTTATAGAGTGCTAGAGAACGGTATAAGCTGTATGTGTGATAACCTCAGGAGACGACGTTGGGCCACGTCTGCGCTACAAGAATTCACTATGGTACTCCCGGCAGCAAAAAGTTGATTAGAGAGGCTGGTCTCATGGCTCAAGCCAAAGTAGCACGTTCACTTTGATCTCCGCCATTGGGCGACAACGTCTCAGGGTCTCAGCTACCATGAAACTGCGCTCGCACTGCGGGCAATTGTCACGCTTCTGTACTTTATCTAACGCTGGTTTGCCTTTCTTCCGGCAGCGCAAATCGACTGCTGACGTGGCGAGCATCTTGCAGCAGACAGCATGCTACATATCATCGCTCGTCTTTCAGCTTTCAACAGCATCTTTCAACTTTCAGCTGTCGATATTGTGCATATCTTACCTGCTTTGGACGCCGGTGAGCTTGCCCAGTAGCAACGGGCCCCGCAGGGTTGAGGCATGGCTGCAGTATTCAGCTTGCCTCTTTGAATGGAGCCGGCCATTTTAGGACATGACATGCATTTGACCAGCCGTAAGCGATCAAAGATTTGATACAGCAGGTGTAGCAGTGTATGGAACTAGCTGAACTTCCTCGCACCTAATGTATTGTTCGGTACCATGAGACCTAACGTATGGATTGTTACTGGGCAGATTCGGATACATGACATTACGCCTCTAGAAGCTGCAGATGAAGACTAGCACCAGTTGTATCAATACAGAGGTTTTAACAAGCAGGCCAACTTCGGCGACAATCATGATGTGGAGGCGGCCGGGAGGCCGCAACCATGACCTGAAATGGGATCGATCCCTGCTTACATTTGAGTGGCGCTTGGTCGCCGACGTATGTTACGCCAAGTCATCCAACTTTAAGACAGCAGATAGATAGTCATGTCTCGAGACGCTGACTTATATGGCTCCACAGCTCTGGTCGTTCGAGAGCATATCAGAGATCGGCTCTAGGGATAACAGCGAATGGCGTGGTCACCAACTGCAAGAGGTCGCACTTCGCCGGGACCGGAGAGATCGGCGGTTATACTGCTGCTAGCTACAGCATCGCCGTTGCCGATTTCAAGAGGTGGAATCCCACCGTGCAGAGCGATTGTAGAGGCATGTGAGTAAGTACATGGGCATGCGTTGACCTCGCGTAAGCGAAATTATAAAGTTGAAAACAGCAATGGAAGATACCAGAGCCTTACATCTCAACACAGATGAATATGCGTTGAGCTCATCCAGCAAGGGCGGCTTGAAACATGATTGCGACCTTCGGGGGTCGCTTTTCAACTCGTGACATTTTTTCACTCATCGTGATAGACAAGCATTTCAGACATAGACGGAAACATTGTAGATAAGACAAAATGCATATATATTGAAGGATGCTTGTATGAGTTGAACGCGTCTAAATATCAGTCCTCGGAGGTAATGTATCCAGATTTTGTAACATGCGGTTGAACAATTCCCGAGCACTAGTTTCGTTCATATCGTCGATACATTTTATGTTCGATGCCGGCCCTACCTGGAAGCGACGGGCGACAGCGTCCTCGGCGTCTCGGAGCAATCTTTCGACCAACGCGTCGTCTACACCGAGTACTTCTTCGCGCATGAATGCTCTCAGTCCTCCTACCATTTCGATGCCTTCCGTCGTTGACTTCTCAGGCTCGATAGCTCCATAAGCCCGGACGGTTTGGTTTGCCTTGAGAAAGGCGTATCGAAGGATGGCTGCATCTGCCGAGATATTGTGTTTAGTGCTGTGCGAATACCGGCCCACGTCTAATAGAACCACCCAGCTGCCAGCTTCCATGATGACGTGTTTTCTATCTGCCCTTGGCACCGCACAGGCCGCGGCAGGGATGGGCGATACGGCCAGCCTCTTTGCCGAAGGACTTGACTCGTAGATGCTCAGTGTCGGTGGTCCGCACGCGAACTGTAGTAGCATCTCCCTGTCCGATCCGATGGATCGCAGATATGATAAGAATCCGACAGCAAAGCGCTCCGCACCGAAAAGACCACCGCCGAGATAATGGCAAGTGTGCTGAACAGACCCTCCGTCCCCGACTTTCCCCTCTCGTCGCGCGAGAACGTGAATCATGGGCAAGACTTGCAAGGGAAGACAGTCTTCGCTTGGAAGCCATTGAACTCGGTTCAACGGCGTTGAGAAGGTAGACGATAGATAGACTGTTTTGTCGCGAAACAGGGAATCCTGACGCGACAGCTCAAACAACCGGCGACAGAGATGAGCACTCGCGTCATCGTTCTCTCTGTCTGGGTTCCCTAGTAGACAGAGATGTTTGAGCGACGAAAGACGTGATATAGTGGACCGCAAAACGCTAAACTCCCCCTTCAAACCTCCACGCAAAGGCTCAGCACATCCGCCCCTCGGAGCTCGTCGGACATGATGGCGGCGGCGACCGCCTCGTATGAGGTGTTCTTGAACAAGACCCAGTGAAGGCTAGTGTGCCCAGAATACGCGATCCGAAGTATGTGACCTGCGGCCTCTGAAGGGCCTAAGCTATCCGGAGTTTCTTCGAGCCGCCTGCGCAGCTGACTCTGGAATTCGGCTAGCTTTTGAAATTTGCCAACGGTCCTGGTGTCGAGGCTGAGGTTGCTCTGCGTAAGGATCAACAGATTATCTATCGCGCGGTCGATTTGTGCGTTATACGGTTCATCAGCCGTCCCGAGAGACCTGACCCTCTGTTTCAAGTCATCATCGCCGGCGGTAGACTTCCCCGGCCAGAAATCTAATAATGACACGGTCAGTCTATATAGCACTTGAAGAGGACGATGTAGGTTACAGTTTAATATGCTAGATGCAATGCCGTGTGATGAACTTCGCCTCTCATTTTCAGAGTCAACAGGCCAGATATCTCCCTCTCGAATTAGTCATTTCATGATAAGTAAGGAGGCGCACCTGAATACATACACTCGAGGACCCTTCCATCGGCCAGCGGCTTTTTCTCCAACTCAAGGACGTGCGATTCATTTTCCAAATTTACCATGTAGTAAAACTTAACAAGATTTTGAAGAATAGACAAGAGGGCGCGAGGTCGTACTTCCAAGGCGACGGCGACGGGCTCTTCCAACGGCGGATCATCCTCGACGGGATCCCAGCCGATATCGTCTCCACGATAGGAAACCTCAGCCATGTACCGGATAGGAAATGAGACTATGCCGTACTTTACTTGATTGAGATTTGATATGTCCAGCACGACTATGCCATACTCTAGTAATATCCCACGGAATACAGTCTCAAGCGGCTGCAGCTGGATATCGCCTGGGCGAGTCTCGTTCAAGCCATCGTCGTGCAGCAGCCCCAAGAGAAGGCATGTCGACGTGAAGGGAAACTCTCTCAGCGAATCGTCCCACGGCAGCTCTGGCTGTGAGTCTGCCGCCTCATCACTATTGATGGTGTAATAACTGGGTTGCTCGGTATCGGGAACTTCCGGGCGCTGCTCGCGCAGGGATTCAGGCACGTCTGCATCTTGAGGCTGATCATCCCGAGGCTGATACCAAGCTCTGGCGAGTGTGAGCTCTGCCTCGAGCATGGACCGGTTTGACGGATCTGAGAGCAATCTGATCAGCCTCAATATGTCGTGCACAACTCTGTTGAGTCGTTCAGAAGTGCGCATTGTTCCGAAACGGCCCTGCCGATAGGCCACGGCCAGGGGTCGGCTGCTCCCTCCTGGGCCGACATCCGCGACGATGTAGAAAAGATACGACCTCGGGCTGGTGAACTCGAGGCAGGTGAATCCGACGACCATAGCGAGAGCCGTCAATGTGGCGGTAGGAGTAAGAATCAGCCAGCATGGTCAGCTTCAGGACACAATGTGCCTATGTAACGCAATTGATCACGTGTGACGATAACAGCCACAGCTTGAGGTCATCTGTTAAAGCGGAATTATACAAAGGCCAAAATTTCCTCCCTTGATTTAATAAAGAGCTAGCCTAAATTTATTTCTATTATATTATTAAGTCATTTTCGAATTATTAAAAAAATTAAGACTATATCTCATTTAGTTATATATAATTTAGCTATATATAATTTTTTATTTAATTTAATTAATAGTTTATATTTGTGAACCAAAGGGTCAAGTTGTAGCTTTAGTAGCTCTTTAGCGAAGAGGTACTGATTAACGCCCTGCTTAACATACATAACGTTGGAATTTTACTCCTTTACTGCTGCTAACAGCACATCTGCCGATGTCTCAGATATGACCTGTGCAGTAATAATCACTAGGTTGTTAACAATCTAAAGCTGCCTGGGTTTAAGGTTGCCTGCGTGGGCCGGCCCAGGCCGGCCCAGGCTTCCAGTCCGACAAGAGGCAGCGATTTCTTCCAGATTCTCAAACGATGATACTGATGATGCCGAAAATCTACCGCATTATTGCACATCAGATGGACAAGGACAACAGCGATGTTCGCGACATGTTACACAGTCACCAATTGACGCATAATTTGATTTCCCGGATGCGCCATGGTTTGCGAGTGGCCTCCATAGAGGAGCGCGATATATGGCTGGCAGCCCAAGCATCTGGTTGCAGGCTGATCTTCTTACCTAGCCTCGGTGACACTCCCACTTTCACTAAGCGGCTGGCAACCAGACATCGACCAGCCACATCTAACATCCATCGGCATCGAGCGCCGAATCGACTCAGCTTCTAGAGAGATAGTTCTGTCGGTACGGCTCTCTCCTCTCTCCTAATGGCGGTACAGATACGGCTCCTAAAACGTAATGTCGATGGCAAATTCAACTTAACAGAGTTTTCCACGACCAAGTTCCTTCCTGATACTCTCACATACATAGGCCGACGACGAGGTTACCTTCAAATATGTAACAGATAGCAATAACGTCACAATAAGAGATCACGAAGGAGATAAACCACAGCGAATTTATATTGTACGTGGCATAATGGATCGCAGTCTGCGTAAACCAAAAGGGTTTGGGTCAGACTTTGAATTGGACCCCATCATCATCACCATTATCAGAGGCATGCTGTGTCTGCCATGCCATATACGAAGGGCTGCTTTCTTAATAAATGTATGGAGGCCCACTGTGCCCAGGGCATTTCCCAGCGCCTTCCGTTGTTTTATCATACTCGTCATGAGCTGCGACTTTTGCTCTCTGATCCTCGCATGCCCGTGTTCCAGGCTGTTCGCAATGCCAGTGCAAATCAACACCTTTAAATAGTATATATATATATAGATACTCAATACCAGGGGATCCCGAATAGTTGAGTATGTTTGCGGCCGATTTTCTATTTGGGCATCTGCTTCTTTTCGGAATGCTGCGGGTTATACTCATTCCCAATATCGACAAGGTTCATACTACCATGCTCTTTTGGTTACTTCCAAGGTAAGTGAGCTCTTTGTTTGCTCTTTGCGCGCACTAAACCTTTTTACTTAGTCAACAATTATGTGGACCAATTCATTCCATGAAGTGATCAAAGCTGAGGAAGCGGCGGGTCGTGCGGTTCGCGATCGTATACTTTTCCTTCTTACTTTTAGGAATCGGCCTTATTCTCGCACCTCTGCTGGTAGGTAAGTATATTCCTGCCAGCATTTCCAACGTCTTTGAGGACGTGGCTGGGTTCCGCCTACTTCAACCTCGTAGCCAAGGGAATGACAATACAAACGGAACCCAACAGACCGGTCCGGGTATGGCTGGCTACACTGGAGCTGGATTTACCTCTGGCACATCAGGACATGAATTTACAACAGGAGTTACGGATAAAATAAAACTTTTCTAAGCACGAAGACATGTACATAGATGTATCTTTGACATTTTCAATGCAATCAATCGAGACCTATTAAGCTAGCCGGTAGGATCTAACCTGACACTCCTTCCAATGCGTCTGTTGGGCCCAATGATGCTCTCAGAGCTGTACTAACTATCTGATAAACAGGCAGTGATTCTAGAACCCGGTATATTCGTCACAGTACGACCTATAACATGTGGCTCATCTATTCACAGATAGCTGCTGGCATTGAAGCTCGGAAAAATGGCCGATTGAGACCCAGAGGCTCCTAACCGAAGTGCTGGTTGTCTAGATCCCTGGCTTGGAATTTCTTAGCATGTTGATCTCGAGCTCGCTCACGACGAATGACGTTTGTTGTTAAGCCCCGGGGGTTCCCTGCTCAGGCAGCCGAGGCCTCGCACGGGAATAGACAGTTGGCTTTTTCAGCTTCAGATGATACCAAGATCGGGCCGAATACTACGCAACTTACCCATAACCTTGACAAGCAAGTGAATCTCCAAGTGGTATTATGCGTGTGGACGGGAGTTGGCAAGTTCCATGTATGTTGATACTAGGCCCAAGCCATCGTTTGGCGATGGGATGCTACACCCCGCGCAAAGCTTCTCGATCCCCGCATTGCTACTACCCCTCATTAGATGAGCCAAGTCCTCTTGCCAAGTGGAACTTGTGGGACTTGCCTGTGCACCACTGATAGCTCTCAACGCCTAGGATTAAGCGTATTGAATGACGATAACTAATTCAATTATCATTCCTTTCATTAGATAAGCAAGAAAGCCAACGCTGTAACATAGTGGTTTATTTGATACGCTGTCTTGCAGTGTCTTCGTGAAAAAAAAAAAAAAAAACACCAGGCCTTGTTGAGTCTGCAGCAAAGCCCATCAACTTGAAGCGATCGTCAGGATTAGCTTAAACCTGTATAGTGTCACCGGAAGAACCACTACAGCAATCACCCGGGAACAGGTTCTCAACGACTCGCGTGACCCTAAGAGCAATACTACATAGCCGATGGATCACCCATGTGTCATTCCCGTGGCACCTATTCACACCGCGATTCCATGGGTGAAGACGAGGTCAATGCTCGGGCTCCGAGCGGAAGTTGATGCCGTCCAAGACCAAGACGATCTTGTCTCACTCAGCATATAAAATGGCTACAGATATTGTGACGCTGCACCATAGTCAGGGCTAATTTACATTTAGGTTTGGTGGAAGGATCTTAGCACCGAGTTGTGGTTCGGATTCCGACCCCCCTTGACACAAGCCAAAACCATCCCATGGTATAAGCCAGAAGAGCCCATCAAAGTGCGGCGTCCACCAAATCAAATTTAAATGATTACATGTCAGTGTTCTACTACGGGCATCGTCCGACAAATCCTTGTTTGCGAGTGTCCCACTACGGAATTCGGCACCCTCACGTCTTGGTATCCGTCAACCTACATGACATGAAATGTTGCGCGTGTATAAGAAAGGGGAAAGATCAACAGAGAACCAAAACAAGACATCAGTAATTCTCGTTTAATGGCATGATACAGACGTTAACATATCCTTGTACATGAAGCGACCTCAATCTCCGAGCTTCCGATAGACGACCATGTCTAAGCACGGATGGGGATTCAAGTGGAGATCAAGCAACGGTCAGCTGCACAATACGTTGTCACTCGAGTTAAATAACAACATGTCTCTTTGGTAGAGAGAGTTGCGGTTATGGTTAGTCGAAGACAACGTTGTTACAAATTATACTCCGACATAAAGTACCAAGCTCATCGGCTCCGTTTAAGTATTTTCGAATTCTACTCAGCCTGTCTCAAAGCACCCGTTTCCAATCATACATCTATAATTTCCAAGCATGTTTCCATAGCCCCCGCTCGAACCCGACCGCTACATCTAGGGACACGTCTAATCCCCATGGGGCCTCCAAGTCTAGCCGGAGGAACACAGCCCCCGCGATCTACTGGCTTAAATGGACAAGGTGGACAGGGCTATGGATGAGTTCACAGCCAAGACTACTTCCTTGGTCAGTGGAGCTTCGGACAGCTACCGACGAGAGAAAGTGCGGAGTATCTGGATCTTTCGTCCGGCCGTGTACGATATACTCGCCACTTTAGTATGTGGAGCTGAAGCTAAGCTATCTGAGCTTCTACATCCGGGGTACTCCAACCCAAGTAAAGCTTGGTGAAGGCCCCGACATCAGCATCCGTGATGGCCCGAGAGCTTCTGAGGGGCCAGTGTGACAGCATCCATCCAGGCCACTGTGAACTATGGAGTCCTATGGAGACCACTGCATGAGCTAGATGGGCGTTGGTTCGTCTTTCAGTGCCAGAAGAAAAGTATAAATATAAACAGTGCTTCAACCAAAACGGAAAATTTATCTTACAAACATATTAAACTTTCTACCGCCCTCTCGAAGACCAGAACTCCTGTTGTTCCCCCGCAAATATGCCGTCTCCTGCCGCACTTGCGGCCTTGGCCAGCCTTATACTTCCTGTCATAGGCCTGCCTCAGCCACTCGTGAACATGATGACGCCAGTGATGCCGACGTATTCCTCTCAGACAAAGGCGCAGGGAGAGTAAGTACTGGTAGTCATTGAGAACTATTTTTGTTTGGAAAACCATATTAACTTACTCTATCACAGCCGATCGTTGGCTGTTGGACGATTCCCGGACAGACTCGAGCTCTTGCGCCCCTCTCTTGACAACAATCTCGTCTCGTACTCGGTCACCACGGAGTCACTGTCGGGAAATTACACCTTTGCAGCTTCTGATGTGCTAGCTACAATCTCACAGAGATGGCTGGGCGAATTCATGCGCATGTAAGTTCAACCCCGAGCAAGTCAACACTACAACTTGTTGACAATTCTAGGTATCCTAACATCACGTTCAATATCCATGCGCCATACGCTGGGTCATTGGGTGCTTTGGAGCTCGTAAAGGGAAACCTCCAAGGTGTCTTTGTATCCCGAGAGCTCAAGCCCACCGACGTCAGCGGTTTCAAGGATGCATTTGGCTACGATCCCACGTCTGTCCCTATTGCAGGCGGCTCGTACAGGCAGTTTGGTTTCCTAGATGCCATTTCTTTCATTACCCACAAAGACAACCCGATTGAGAGTTTGAGCTTCAAGCAGCTCGATTCAATCTTCAGTTCCACGCGCAATTGTGGAGGCAATTCTATTGGGAAGTGGGGGGATGTAGGTGTCAACGGAACGCTCGCCGACAAAGACATCAGCATCTATGGAATCACACCGTGGAATTGATTTGAGGAATTCGTCCGCCAGAAGGTTCTGAGCTGTGGTGGGAAGCGGGGAGAATGTGAGTACTTTTCTTCTGGACATTCAGAGAACGCACTACAGGTCGATAACGTAGGGAATAATACAGCTCGTGCCAGTGTCCCACTTTTAGTTACCAACGTGTGGGACTTGGAAACAAAAAATGGGCCGCCAGCACGAGCTGCTCCTGCATCACCACGTCAAAGCCCAAGGAAATTAATCAACCACAGGGCGTTCCGGCGAAGATACAAACACTACGAAAAAGGACCCTCACGTCACCTGGGAGGAAACCGTCTTCAACATTTCTCGCCTCGTTTCCGAAGATCCCACCGCCATTGGATACGCGGGACTTGCCTACGTGGACAGCCCTGTCAAAGTGCTGGGTGTATCTACGACTGACGACGGCCCGGTCATTGCACCCACATATGAGAATGTTGCCCTTGCAGACTAGCCCTTGTCGCGGGTCATGTATTTCAACACCAACACTGACCCCAATGTTGGAATGGACCCGGTGCTAAGGGAGCTCCAGAAATTTGTCATTTCTAAGGAGGGCCCGAAGCTCCTGCTGCATCAGGGAGTATTCTTACCACTAAGGAAGTTCCAGCAAGACAGCAGTAGCAAGATGCTAAGTTAGAGAACAAGGTGCTAGGTCAAGTTCCTCATATCTAGGCCGCTTGAGGGAATGTAGATAGTTTATATAGGTGGATATATATGTGGAAACATTTCGTCGAGATAGGGTTGGCCGATTCTTTTTCCCCATGGCGGACTTCTCACGATACCTAGTAGGCGGACAACCAGCTAACCGCGCACTGGTGGCATAACGCTGTTGCCCAAACGTTTGCCCATACGGGCATCAAGGAAACTATGTCACCGTTGCCGGCTTACACTCAATTGAAAACGCTACATTGACTCTATCAGGACACAATAATATCCTTGGCAATATCATCTTCGTAATCGGCGATATTCTTGATCCTTTACGCCACGAAGAGCGACGATAGACTTGCCTGCTTTTTGGAGTGCTGTGGATTAATGGACCCGATTACATGTTATTGGCACGCTACAGGACACTAACTAAATGCTGCCAGCCATCTTGTGACTAATTTCCCCCAAACAATCACCTCACCACGATGATCCTCCATCGACATCGCTCTACAAAATGCCCAAAATACCATCAGATGCGATTGATAAGTACTTCGGCCTACAGCTGGGGCTGATGAAATTCAGCCAGCTCAAGCTAGATAAGGTTATGCCATCGTAAGTCTTCAATTCGTACCGGAAAACAATGACTGGCCATTAGCCACATCAGCAGAGTTGGGCTAACAGTTTTGGCCACAGGAAATACATCAGGAAATTGAACGATCCAGATTACCGGCTCGAAAAATACCAGCAGCAAGTTCGTGACCACCAGTGCGCAGCCGCTAAAGATGCCAGGTTAGACTCTCCGCGATCAATCCAACTAGCCAAAGCAAATCCTAACTCCATCTTCCAATAGCCAGAGCGAGTGGTATCAATACGCGGGCCTAGAAGATGGGCAGATTCGGCTTCTTCATATTCTCCCGGGACCAGACGGGTCCAAGATCGAGTGCAAGCTAGTCACGCGGTCCTTCAACGACGCCGACCCCCTCTACTACGAAGCCCTATCGTACACGTGGGGCGATCCCTCGGTTGTTGAATACATTTCTTGCGATGGGAAGACCTTGCAGGTTACGGTGAATCTATGGACTGCGCTCCATCACATTCGCCACTCCTCCAAAGAGAAAGTCATGTGGATCGATGCCGTGTGCATCAACCAGGGTGACATCGATGAACGCAGCTCGCAGGTTCGCCTGATGGAGGAGATCTACCGCCGCGCCTCGACCGTCGTCGTGTGGCTTGGAGACGGAGGGCCAGAAGTTACCGAGGCATGGAACCTCATGCAACGCCTTGACGAGTCAAAAAGAAAGGTTCCCCCGAACCCAATCCAAATATGGCAGAACGAGCTTGCCGACTACGGATTGCCCCCGGCCAATGCACCCGAGTGGGAAACTCTAGATGCTCTGCTTTGGCGACCCTGGTTCGTCAGGATATGGATTGTACAGGAGATCACGCTGGCAAGAGACGCTGTCGTCTTCTGTGGCAACGAGACTATTTCTTGGGACAAGTTTCTCTGGATTATTTGGTTTCTACGCTTACGTAACTTGGAGGGGACATACAATCTCGACGTCTCACCCGCCTTTCGGCTGGGCATCCTTGGTTCTGCTCATCGTTCCGGCCGAGCTCTTCCTCTTCTCGAGTTGCTAGGATTGTTTCGACGGTCCTTGGCCACAGATCCTCACGACAAAGTTTACGGATTGCTGGGACTAGCAGCCTCGCATGAGGTGGAAATTGATTACAAGATCCCATACTCGCAAGTATATCTCGATGTTGCGAAGTCGATTATGAAGGAATCACTGGATATCTTGAGCCACGTCGAGGACACGAATTGGAAGGAGGGGACCGACATGCCCTCATGGGTGCCAAATTGGGCTGTTCAGCGCTACGCAGCTCCCTTCCTAACGCTCGACCAGCGGTTTGGCCACGCATTCCAGGCAAATGGGAAGACCTCGCCTTCTTTTCGATTTGGTGCTGATGGCAGGAGTCTCATTACAAAAGGCATTATCCTAGACTTCGTCAGCGCCGTAGGCCACCGCCTGGGAACAAGTGATCGTATCTACAGGCCTGATCACAACAGGATGTCTGGCAAGCCGTTGGAGGCCGCACAACCCCTATTACATACCTTTCAAACCAAACGTATGCGCTTCTGTGAGCTCCTCATCCTGAATCTCAAGACGTACCCTACAGGAGAAGACATTCACTCTGTCCTCGCGAGAACAATGGTACTTGACGCAAAGATCCAAGTACCCCGACGTCTGTATGACGAAACAGCTCAGGAGGGAGCAGAAGAGGAGCTCGACCTTGTGAAGGCATATCCCATGTGGCGGAGTCAGTTTGCCACCTTCCCATTTGAAAGCTCGAGAGTCCCCGAGGATGGCTTGCAGATGCAGGAAGCCGCCATGGCCATGGCCTACCAGCAAGGCGTTTCATGGCCGGCAGGAGGACGTCGGGTTTTCACAACAAAAAATGGATACGCAGGATGGGGTCCTTGGGGGTGGGTAGGGGAGATGCCGTGGTGCTCTTTAAAGGCGGAAAGACAACATATATCCTCAGGGAAGTGTCGAATGCAGCAAGGAAAGTGCCGGGTCAGGCAAAGACGTACGAGTTTCGAGGCGAGGCCTACCTGCATGGGTTCATGGATGGGGAAGGATTCAGCGGTGATTACAAGTCGGAAGAGTTTCAAATCGTGTAACCGCAGATTAAGAGAGTCAGTTGTCAGTCGCGCATGCATCTCCTTAATAATTTAATTCATCCATGCGCTATACCGTAAAAGGTCGAATCGTTCCTCAAAGTCAGTTACGGTATAGCTTGCCGCTCAATCTTACTGTATCATGATTCTCCACGCTGCCCCGTCGCACAAAAGATCTTTTATCTGGCCCTCCCGTCCGCCCTCCCGCTCGAACTTCCCACGTCCTTTCTCGTAAGATGTTCTGAGCGCTGGAAGCACGATAACGCTAGCAAGAATACTAAGAAATGCAAAAGAACATGGCCCCACGGGTATTTTGACGGTACTGTGGGAATGGCGGATGCAATTCATCGTCCTACTCGTGTCGTGTGGACTCCTTGGGGTAATATTTGGAGTTCTCCAACGCAACCATGGCTAGAACACTGAGTATTGGTCGCTATCTGGGATGAGCCTTAATGCCCTTATTGCTACTCTTTCGGCAATTCTCAGGGCGATGATCCTTGGCATACTTGAAGAAAGTGAGAGCTCAGAGCGTCCTCAACAGGCCACCCGCGATTTTCTAACACCGAGTGTGTAGTTATCAGCCAGCTTAAATGGACTTGGCAACGTACACCTCGCCTTGTTCGTCATCTGAGCCATATCTATCAGGCAAGCAGAGGATTTTGGGGCTCTATCCTGCTCCCTGCTAGGCTTCGTGCATGGTTGTAAGTAGTCGCATCACCTCTAATTGTCACCAGCTAAGATGAGCTAACACAATCACGCAAGTTCGTACTCCTACATCGGATGCCTCCTAGTGCTGCTCTCCATTGGCGTTGGCCCCTTTTCTCAACAAGCTGTGGGGACCAGAATCTGCAACAAGCCTGTTCCCAATGCTCAAGCAAAACATCCTTACACCTATTCAGGGATTCCGACCAGTCGCATTGGAGCTGGCAACTATATCACTAAACCTGGTTTCGCTATTGCCGTCATCGGTGCATCTACAGGTGCGATAAACGTGAACCCATCGACACTCCTGGAGGGTTGCTCGACTGGCAACTGCCCTTTCCCAAGCATCGTCGGGGACGTATCCCTTTCCACCATGGGTATCTGCTCAAAGTGTATCGATACAACACGTTACATCCGAGAATGGACGGTTAACAAGACCACCATCGTCGGACTCCCAGAGCTAGCCAACTTTACGGACGGCACTACCGCTCGATCTAATTTCTTCTCGGTGAAGCAGTATAGCATCGAATGGGCCCGAGGAGACTTTAGCGAAGACTTTATCAGTGTCTTAGCAGCGTCTGTTGATAACCACACCTTCCTTGCCGCGACGTCAGACAGCTGCGAGTACAAGAATGACACGAGTCGCATCAGCAAATGCGTTCCTCCCTCTTCCACTAACATTCTTTTAAATATTTCAGGGGGGTAACGTAATTGCTAATGTCTTCGCGGCTACATGTTCCTTTTATTGGTGTATGAGGCATCACAAGGTAGACGTGGAGCAGGGCACGCTGTCCGAGACGCTCGTTGCTGAGAGCCCGGGTTTCTTCACAGAGCCATCTCTTGAACTCTATAGGGATGTCTCATTCTGGAAGCCTACATGTAAGGTTGGAGATGACATCTGGGACCTTACGAGGGCCAGCTAAAGGGTCCTGTGCCTGAACAACGTGATATACCCACAAGCGCAAACTGTACCGTCATGACCTCATCACTTGGAAGGCCAGCACTGGAGAATACCTTGGCAGCCCTCGATGGCAATTGCAACTACCGAGGAAATTTACCTGTGGAAACCATACGGCAAAGATGGGAGAATAACTACTGCGACCCTTGGAGTCTAACGGGCCTACTTAATGGTGGCAGTATGTCATATGCCTCCACTGTGAATACCGCGGCTAGAATTGCAACTGCTCTAACGAATCGTAGGCGAGAGATCGCGGTGCAACGAAACTTCTTGGTCGACGAGTTCAACCCTGTGGCCGAGCCTGGCGGCTACATATATGGAGAGGTGATCCAGACCGCCGTCTGTACTGAGTTCTTGTGGCGTTGGCTTCTTGGTCCTGCCTTGATCCTGCTGGTCACGTTTGCGTTTCTGATGTACTCGGTCGTTCGTTCCGTCGTCCGAAGGAACCTCGAACCACTCTGGAAGAGCTCCCTGCTGCCAGCACTGTATCTCAACCCAGGGTCTGAGTCACTTGCCAGTGAAGATAGTAATGTGGAGCTAGAGAAGACGGCGAATGGCGACACCGTGGCTCTGACTAAAACTAGCGAGAATACATGGGAGTTACTGAAGGAGGAGGATCACGGCGACGGATCGCGGCGAGGAACAAAATATGAAATAGTGATGGACTGGTCAAAACGCGAGCCCTGATAGCCTGATATCTAGAGGTTGATTCTTTACATTTGTAGGGACCAGAGACCACATGTAGATTCCAGTGAAATCTAATCAGATAAGAAAACGCACAAGTGTGATAGGGCTTCATGTCGGAAGCGTGGCCTAGCAGACTGCAAGTAATGTTGCCGATAGGGAGCCCTTAGAGGGCTCGTTACCCAAAACGGGGAGCCTCCTGCTCTGAAGGCAACCGCTCACCAGGCACTTGAGCGCTATCATCTACTCTGAAGGCCTCTTCCACGGTGGTGCGCAGCCTATGAATCTGATGGCGCCTGCGAACACGTGACTCGTCCCGTCTCGTGTTATTGTTTCGTGCCACTAGGCCCTCCTCCCCCCCCCCCCAACGAAACCAAGGTGAGAACTCGTTCACCCTCCAAAACTTGCAATTTCTCGCTCCTTCATCCCGCAAGTTCTTTCTCTAGGCTGGCCACCATTATCGGGCTAAACAAAGCCATCATGGCTTCATCGTCCAAGGAAGGTCCCCAACTTGCTCAAGTTGCCCGGGCACTTAACGCCGTGGCAGCTCAGCGACGCAATACCAGGGCCAACAACATTGGCCTGTTGGATCTCATCAAGGGTAAATCAACCCCAAAGCACGAAACGGAGCATTCTCGTTTAAATAATAGCTGGAGCAACACTAACTTTCACCTGCGTCAACGCGGGTCCTTAGGAATTCAAGATGAACGTGAAGCTAACTCATCTTCCGCTCCATCATTTTCAAAGGCTTCCAGCAGTGAATCGAAAGAGGGCAGTGATTCGCTTCGAATGGGAGTCATAGTCGTCAAGAGTGCTCAAACCCAAACTGATGGCCCGGCTCTCACCCCTCTTCTCCCATGTTTGACGAGTGCTCTTCCCCCGGTGGCTCGTCGTGACTTCACGTCAGTCCGCCTGCACCAAGACGTGGTTGGTGGTGGGAAAGTTGCATTCGAACTTATCGAGGCGGATCCGAACTCTTGTGTGGATTTTTCAGGAAATGATCAGAAAATTCGACATCTGTAAGTCTAGCTGTTTTGCTTTCTTGATTCATCTCTTCCTGTGACCGTGCCTAAGCTAACATAAATTGTTAAGCAATGTTATGAGAGATGTCATGGACTTTCATGAATTTAAGGTAATTCGTCTCCGCTGCTTCTTCAGTTCGTAAACTAACTCCCAAGTTTAGATCCTTGCTTTGAAAAAAGGCAATCTGACTTCAGACCGCAACGACCACTTAGCCGTTTCGACAGTCTTGCAGGCAGTAGAGAGCAAGATGTTTTTGAAAAACAACGGCACCTGGTATATGAAACCGGGAACCCTACTGCGTTGTGACGTTGACCACAAGGGAACAATCATCGCGTCTGCCACTTTCATTTCGGTCCCTTACGTCCGAAGTGATTCCGTTCACGAATCGTCTGACATCCCAGATCGCAAAGGGGTCTGCGTGCCACGTCGACTTGATGAAATTATTCATCTCCGTGACAGTTTGCTCGCAAGTGAGATGTCCCAGGCGTGTGAGGGTCTTTGGGTTGGGGAGACTTGGATGGTTATGCTCAACGATAGTACGTACCCACTCTTCATACATGTCGTCTACTGTGACACGCTAACATCAGATTGTAGCCGGGATCCTTACTTATGGCGGGAAACCTTGCCAAGATTCGCTGGTCAACAATATCGAAATCAAGAAGGAGTTCACGGCCAACAGCCCCGATCAGCGCATGGTCCAGGTCACTGAACAGAACGGACTGCAATTCCAGATCCCCGTCGCACAGTGCTCGTCTCTCTTCGTAAGTAGGGAAG
This sequence comes from Clonostachys chloroleuca, assembly GCA_037952775.1. Classification (NCBI taxonomy): domain Eukaryota; kingdom Fungi; phylum Ascomycota; class Sordariomycetes; order Hypocreales; family Bionectriaceae; genus Clonostachys; species Clonostachys chloroleuca. The sequence continues at coordinate 36,778,453 of JBANAY010000003.1, forward strand.
CTGGCAAAGTCAATGTTCAACACTAACTCCTTCATCATAGATAATGGAAGCGGCTCTACAATATCAGCTGGAGGAAATGAAGCCTCGAACTGATCCGGATGAATGCGCCATCGCCTCGGAAAAGCCCAAGGATTTCAATATCGTGCGCATGAACGGAGACCGACTGACATCAGTAGTCTGGTCCCACCTGGTGCATGCAGAGTCTCCTCTTCTTCAAGTGAAGCTAGAGCAAAAGCCACCACGGTCTGATGACAGCGAGTCAGATCTTATGGTAACTTATAACAACTATGACAACCCAGCGCCAGAGGGCCGTCGAGTTTCGGACCATACCGCGGAATGGATTCGCCAACAGTCTCTAGAGATGCACAATGAGCATGCCTCGCAGAGTATTGGATCGTCTTTTGAAGATGTCGATTTCGCTCAGGTTGCTAGCAGCATCTCGGATGACCAAGACGAAGGTGAGCTTGCCCTTTGACGCTTGGCAGCCCTCAAGACTTAATTATTGACCATGTTCAGCAGATTCAGAGTTTGACTTTTTGGACCTAGATGCAGCCTCTCCTCCCGTTTTCACCTGGGGCTCAACTGATGAGAACAGGGACGACATGAGGTTCAGCATCGAATTCCGCCTAGTTTTTTCTGAGATCTATCTCAACGAGCTCTTTTCTCATGGCGAACTTGGTCCGCAAGAGGACGTCTTGGGTGCCGCCACCGGCAGCACCAGATGCACTTTGAACATGCTCAAACAAGAAGTAGAGGAACTCATGGATCTGCTCTCAAATGCCACCGGTGAGAATGACGCAAGGTTCAAAGACCAGGCGCTGCTTCTCGACTATCACGACTTCTGCATGGCTGCGGTCCGCTTCCTTGAGGCGTTTATTCCCAACAACTGTTCCACTCCGGGTCTCCACATGCTATTCAATGCTCTTTACAAAGGGTTCAAGGTAAGAATGACAGCCTGTCATCTCAAATATCGAGCAACTTTGTTCAAGCCAGCATGCTAACCACCCGGCTTAGGCCCCCGAATTTTTCTTGAGGGCCCGATCCCATGCAAAGTATATTATTCTATACAAGGCAGGATCTGGCAACGCATTGGGGTCCAGGACCCGGAGGGGATCCCTTTGTCAAGATTGTCTGAATAAGACAATCTATATGAATCTGACAGACGCGTTCGCTCATCTGCGAATGTGCCATTACGCGGAACTTCCTCCTGGTGACATGATGGATCGACATGTCACTGAGCTCGGTATAGCTGCTGAGAAAGATTTGGACGAATGGAACGCCCGGATTGTCAAACAGGGCCGAGATCTGGTGGTAAAACTCGCACACGAGGCCGGCGAGATTCAATATGCCGCCATCTATACTGACCTGGTTCATCACCCACCTTGGGAGAGTCTCACTGATCTTCTCAACTCATTCATCAAGGCCGTGTCCTCGATGTTTTCGCTCTCCTTCGCCCTCGACGGGACATCCGCATTCTATCACGTTACCGTCCATGAGAATGAAGAGGATAATCTAGAGCTCGGCATGCGTCCCGTTCGTCTAATCGGCGCGATGGACAAATCCGGTCAAGAAGCCCTGAAGACACTCAAAAAAGTACAAGTCCCCCTGGCCGCTCAGATAAACAAGGTCCAGTCTGAGGATCTCGTCAAGCTGTTTGCTCCCGTTGGGGTTCACGAGTTGGCCGCACAGATGGTCTGCAACTTGCTGACTGCTCCGGTTCATGTCAGCCCCGATGCCGTCGAGCCCTACCAGATTGTCAAGGAGTGGCAGCAGCAGCTGCTCACCAAGATGCGCCTCTTCGCCCATTCGAAGAACACGCCCAATGAGCATGCAACCTGTACACAGGCGCCGGGATTCCGACTCCAGGAGTACATTCTTGGAGAAGCAGAGGACGAGCTCCAGGATCTGCCGAAGACAATCACATCCAGCCCCCAAGAGGTCAATGAGCGCCGCCTCAAGATCGTCCTTGGTCTTTTCGGCGTCGCGGGCAATGAGAACGTGCTCATCTTCGAGACTACCTGGGGCTTAATCTACGGCATCTTCCTATTTGGCAACGGTTATTATTTTCTTCGTGACACCCTGGGTGGGATATACCCTCTGGAGTATACGGAGCAGTATACGCCGCTCGCGACGACGCCGGCGATCATCAGCGGCTTCGAGTACATTGGTGTGTTCTTGATGGCCATTGCTCTGCCATGGTATTACTTGAAGTGGTTTGAAACAGATGATGAGGAAAGCATCTCGAAGTGGGGAGGCAGAAAAGTGGTAACGCCCGCCAGCTCGACGATGAGAAGAACCTAGGGTTCGAAAAGTAATCTGCTCAATTTTGGGGCGTTCATCATGTAGAATAACTAAAATACGAACATTCAAGGCCTATAGGTAGGACCAAAGGATAACAGGAGCCAATAGGGCAATCATGGATCGGCGTATCCCAATTCAATGATTTCATACTACAAACATCTCCGTTCGGCTGTTCTATATTATAGTGTTTCTCAGACAAAGAACGCAAGAATAACAAACAAAGGTATAGGGTAGGATTCTTGATGCGGCGATATTTCCGCTCGGCTGACGATAAATCCGCTTGTCACTCACTGACAACATTAAGTCTGTTGGTTTCAATGCCGCCCTGGGCCTGGGGCTATTTCAAGCATCATCTCGCAAAACCGAGGGACCCATGGACGTCAAGCTAGAGGTATAACCTTGTTGGACTTTAGATTGCAACTCCCCAGAGGCTGATGTGATGGTAGGGCCAGAAGAGCGGGGCTGGAGAGAGCCATCCAGCACAGCCCCCCTGGAGCCAATCGATCGTCTGTACGCTGATCAGTCGAGATGAGAAGGGGTTTAAGGGGCCCAAGAATAGCTGGACGTGGTTCTGCCATTAATTAGTGTCAGCCATTTTCTGTCTCACAGCAAACTGTGTGCTCTCGTGCAGAATATGACTCTTGTCTTCTCCGTTCCACCGTCTTCACTGAGTCGGTGAAAGAGTTGAAAGCAGCTCTGGATCAGGGGCATCATTGATCCACCGTAGACCTTGCAGGTGAGCTGCATCAGGTATCACTGCTGACAGCAGGCCCAACGACCGTCAGCACTACCCAGGCTCGTTCCCATTGAAGTGACGGATTTGAACACGGAAATGGTGCAATTGGACTTTACTTTGCCCCATAGACTTGGCTTGAAATCATGATAATTTGATCCTTGCTACGTTGGCTTAGATCTGGCGAAAGGCATCTTTGCCAACATGCTAGGGCTGGATCGAACTTCAGAGCAAGCACCAGAGGAGCCAGACTGAGAGGCCTGTCGATCTATTTTTACCGCTACAGGGCAATAGTCAACCAACACTGAGCCTGCGCCCCAATTGGCCGCCAATCAGCCCAGAAATGGGGGCCAGTCCAATGTCCCCCTGCCTACCACAGCACCTGACCAGGATGGTGTTCCTCCTAGTCATTCAGCCCACTGCGCTAAGCAATTAAGCAGCCTTACTGCCAGTAAGCATGAGCTGCTGTTCCGGTGTGGGAGTCCTCGGACCAGCTGAAATGAGCTTCCGAGCTTCACCCCCTTGCTCGACGAATCTTGCCTGATGCGGAACCCAACCTGCCAGCCAACACACACTGCACCCACCGCAGGCATTGAAACGGCGGCTTTAGGTCAAAGGTCCAGGAAGATGCGACCTAAAGTCGCTGTCTCAATGGATCCCAGGCCAAGCCCCAAGGCTGACCAACTCATCGCCTGCAAAGAACCTGGAAGCCATTGTCTGCTCCACACAGCCCCAGCGGCCCTGCTCAAAGCTTTTCTCGCTCGCAGGCATGGCTGTCAGCATGGAGGCTAACAGGCGGCGTTCAATAAGTATCCCTAGCCTTCCCTCCCAATCCTCAGTTCGTGGCTTGCCTCTGATTCTGACCCGTCAGGCCGTGGTCAAACAGTCCCTTCCTCCCATTCGCCAAGCGGGAATCAATCAAACCCTGCCGACACCGACGAGTTAATCACCGGTACCAGATTTGTCACCGAAGATGGCGTCGTCCCGCAGCTACTTCCTGTCGCACCTGCTGATGCTCCTCTGGGCTCTTCCCTATGCCTACGGTGCCGCCCTCCCCTTCCTCACGGGTGAAGATGACCTAGTCTCGCTGGCCATCCGGGAAACGAAGACGAAGACGAAGAGCAAGAGCACCACCGAGAAGTCGCACGTCAAGGGCACGGACAAGAACAAGAAGACAAAGTCCAAGACGGAGACGAACCACAACAGCAGCAGCAAGTCCAAGGGCAAGGGCAACACCGTCAACGTCAACGTCTCCAAGCCCAAGAATCGCGGCGGCGGCGTGAAGCTCACCACCACCCAGATCATCATCATCGTCGTCTCCATCGTCGTCGCCATCGCCCTCATCGCCTTCATCGTCTTCTTCGTCGTGCCCAAGCTCAAGAAGCGGTCCGCCCTCAAGAAGCAGCGCGCCCAGCAGAAGGAGTTTGAGGAGAAGAACCCCTCGCCCGAGGAGAAGCTCATGAACGACTCCGACGACGAGCAGAGCTACCAGCCGGCTCAGTCCAGCATTCACCCTGCCTACAGAGATCAGAACCCGCAGGAGGGTCAGCAGCAGCAGACCTGGGCTCCCCCTGCAGGCCCCCCTCCTCCCGGCTTCTTGCCTCCGGCATACAAGCAGTAGTTTCATGTCGTGACCGGAGATCGCCAGAAGCTCTACTGTTGAGACCCCTTTAACTTGGCCGACCCCTTCTGCTGGCCTAGAATATACCACAAAGTTACCTGTCTTGAGTTTATTGTAACCCTGGAGAAGAGGTCCCGGATCTCACATCCTGTTCGCCAAGGGGCAGTTTGAGCCATTGGGGTGGAAATAGTCTCTTTATGTTAGATTTTATTATGATGTATGTGTGCGAATACTTTGAATTTGATATAGGCTGGGATGAATTCAAAAATAAATGCCTTGGATACACCTATTCTATCTCTTCCGAGGAGGTCATCGGAGCACTTCATTCGTATCCTGTGATTCCTGGCTTAGTTATCGACCCTGCATCCATCTCTCCAAACACACAATCCTATGAAACTACTCCATGTTGTCTCTTTCTACTCATCTCAACACAGCCAATTGCCGACGCGTGCAGCATCTAAACACGAGTAACACCTTTCCCTTCGTTCTAACGCAGCGCCAGCTCATCACCAATTTGCCGAATGGTCCTGGTCGCTTTGGGGCCACCAAGCCACGATACACTTTTGACTCCAAGCTCACCATCTGCCTCGTATATCAGCCTTCTGATACCACACATCGAGGTGCTGCTGGGCATCTTTGCAAGTGCGGGAACATCCAGGGGCTAGCCCAGAGACCACTCATTGGAGTGGGAGAAATCACCCATGCTATGCAGAATGACGACAGCGTTTTCTGCCGGTAGAGGGACTCTGGGGCGCAATAAAGTTTCATTTTTAGGTCTAATGGCCGTTACAACAATATCATCGGCCAGGGAGATCAGCCATATGGGCGGGGGAAACGGCGGCCGAATAAAGTGGAGCCGATCGGACCAACGGTGGAGTTTGCGGGCGAAGACAGTCGACGACAACACCATGAACCATTTAGAGCCTGCAACGGTGAGTGAGCTTATTGAGTTCCGCCGCAGGCTGTGAATTAGGTTTGCCAACTTCAAAAAACGGGCCACCGCTAAAGTCCGTACCACAAAGTATAAAACATATCCTACTCCCCTACCGGAATGACCGTCCTTCTCATCAAGATATCAAAGCATCCTACACTGCCCAACAATAACAACCACTTTCTACTTTCACCTCACCCACCATGTCTGCCAAATCGGGAATTGAGCTTCGACCGCTGGGAAAGAATGGTCCCCTCGTTCCTCGTATCGGCCTCGGATGCGTCCCGCTAGGAGGCGGCGCATACGGCGTCGCACTTTCTGATGAGGAGCGCCTGGCTCTCTTGGATGAAGCCTACAACATCGGCACAAGGTTCTGGGACACTGGTGAGCTCCTCCCGATTCGTCCTTAACCCTCTTTTCCATCGTTGTGACTTCTGCTGACCATAGCACAGCGGACGAGTATGCCGACGCCGAGGACGTCCTGGGCAAGTGGTTCCGCGCAAACCCCGAGAAGCGCAAGGACATCACCCTTGCCACCAAGTTCGCCATCCGGCCTGGGGAAGGGGGACGTTCCAAATTCACCGTTGACTCTTCGCCGGAGTACTGCCGTGAGGCCATTGAGAAATCACTCTCAAGACTCGGCGTGTCATATGTTGACATCTACTACATTCACCGCCTCGATAAGGTGACACCGATTGAGAAGACGATGGAAACTCTCGTTGAGCTGAAGAACCAGGGCAAGATCAGGCACATTGGTCTCAGCGAGTGCAGCGCATCCAGTCTCCGCCGAGGTCATGCCGTCCACCCCGTTTCTTGCATTCAGCTCGAGTACAGCCTCTTTTGCAGGGCCCTTGAATCGCCCCAGACCCCGCTTCTGGAGACGGCTCGCGAGCTCGGTGTGGCGGTGGTAGCGTACGGCCCGCTGAACTCAGGATTATTGTCCGGGGCCATCCGCTCCCGTGAGGATATCTCGAAGCCTGGAGATTTGCGTGGCTTCGTTCCTGCGCTTAGCGAGGAAAACCTATCCAACAACGTGGGCATTGTTGAGAAGATCTCGGAGATTGCCAAAGATGTCGGCGCGACCAGCAGCCAACTGGCTCTGGCTTGGCTCCTTGCACAGGGCGACGATATTTTCCCCATCCCTGGAACGACCAAGATCCACCGCCTCAAAGAGAATACAGCGAGCATGTCGATTTCTCTTTCCAGCGAGCAAAATCAGAAACTTCGAGAGCTGGCAAGTAAATTTGCGGGACAGAGGGTTCAAGAGCTGTTGGGTCATGCCTTTGGGGACAGTGCTCCATTGCAGTAAATAAGGTTCATCTTGGAAATTAGAATTATCATGATAGATAGCTTCTGGTATTCAGATAATTGTTGAAAAATCCGAAAGATTCGATCGAATACTGTTTTAGTTGAACACTACTAAAGCCTAGCTAGTAAACGTGTCACCAAGTCTGAGTGTATTGAGATAAAATCCTCGAGTGAATCTTCGACTCCAGGTGGACATACTGTATCTCTCAGTTGAAAGAAATTGAATTGGAATGGAGCTACTTTTCAAAGACTCAAAGATTCGATTTCACGACCTGCCAGTTCAGATGATATCGGTACAAGGCTCATGGTGCCGAAATAAGGTAACGTAAATCGCAGGGCATCTTCAGTCGTCATAGAGAACATATAATTGGTTCCACCGACTGCATTTGATTCAATGGCGAGCAAACTTTGAACAATCGATCGTTCTGATTGTGGTCTTGAGAGGACTTCGAACAGATCAAGTGAATCTCGTATAAGATCTATGTCTTGTGGTCGTAGATGCTCCAACGCGTTATCAGTGCTATCCCGATGACCATCGATGTGTGCCAGGAGAAGCCCGATGGAAGCCGAGACCGCCTTGGAATCGGCACCGCGGTATAGTCCACCGCCATGATATTTCCGTATGAGTAGGAAGCGCGAGAGGACCTGACGACATGAGGAGGCCAACACTGTTCTCGAGTACAAGTTTGTCCCAAGGTTTACAGGGCAGAAGAGATCTAGCATGATAGGTGGCTGATGGAGTTGCGTAAGTATCCAGTAGTGATTTACCTGAGAGATTAGCTTCATGGTTTCTTTCATTGCCTCCTCCTCCGAGAGGGCTGATAGTGATTTCTTTGTTGACGCTGACCACCAGCCTGACGGAAGATCCTTCATCGCCTTCTTCATTATTTGGTCAATGCCTAGCGTCTCAGCCTGTATCGACTCTGGACTTCTGTCCATCATGCGCAAGTTTCGTTCAATAATTCGAGTAGCAGTTAAAACATGAATCTTTTCCAGTCGGGTAACGGGATCGACACTGTCAAGCGATCCGTAATTCATAATCCCAAAGTGCGTCACGCCTAGTTCCAGGGACATGACGCGATCGCCAAATATAAGACGGCGAAGAATCGCGTTGTTCGTCCACCCTGCACGGTCGAGACCTAGAAGCTGAGCTATCGACATGGCTCGGCGGCACCGGAGCCACGCTTCTTGTAGTTTCCCATCGTTGACGTAGTACATAGCCTCGAGCATCAGAGTTTCGATTCCGTCCGTGGAAGACACTAATGCGTCAATGGAGGAGACGCAGTGGGCTACTATTTGCGCGTACTTGGATGCATCCCATCCGGGGACGTCGGAGTCTTGTAGACGGAGGGCGAGGTGCATCAGCCTGCGGCCATACCAGATAGGTTGTGCCTCGAGAGGTGGAGGCTCTAACAGCGGGGCTGAACGAGCCCAGCCAGACCATTGGGGCATGCGGAAAGAGTTTCCGTGTGACAGGATGGAAATTGTATCTGAAGGAGAGGGCAAGACCGAATACAGATAGGTCGTGATGCTGAGCGAGGATCCTGAAGGCGAAGGAGGAATCGTGAGAGCGGCCGCACCGCCAATCGCCCCGTGTTGCTGCCTTCTCTGGTCGAGAAGCACACCAATTAGGTTCTCAACATGACATATACGCTCCGACACCTGCTCCGGGCCGGTCTGGGGTTCATACTCTTCCTGGCTCAGGCATGGTAGGCCCCGGCGCTGGCAAGACACACAGGCGGAGGACGACCCTGGCTTGAGTTCACAGCGGCGCTTCCGTCTCTTGCATTCCCAGCAGGAGAAGGTGCCTTTTCGAACCTTGCGGCGTCGGCTAGGGGGCGGTTGCGGCAGCGGCGTATCCATTTCCATTGGATCCTTATTGTGTCGCTGTGCGGAAGTACTGGTAAGCATGATGGATGCATTTGAGGATGCAACAAGATTGGCGGCGGAGCGTTTGAACGTTATGTCCGAAAAGTGGGCCTTCGCTAGTGGAGCTTTTCCGCACTACCTCAGAGAACATGGCAATTTCTTGTGAGCTATCGGCAAGCCGTCTCGATATCAAGCTTCAATTCATGGGAAAATGTACATATTCGCCTTCAGAGTTAGTATTTTACGGTGATAGCTTATGTGAATATCAACACTGCAACGGTAACAATTACTACCTGGAAATGCTGGGCAACTAACCACATACAGGTACTTATCACGATATCGATTAGACTGAGAATACTATTCAGATAAAACACTATGGCATAAACGTCCGAGTTGCGGCTTTAATTTTTTGGGGGGTGGTTCAGAACATCCAAAATCGGGTGTCTCTCTTTTCTTTCCGCCCCCTTGTACACCTAATGAAAGTTGGGCTACTCTATCAAGCCATATAGCTCATGCCGGTGCCAATCTTTGAAATTGTCTGGGAAGATTAATAAAAAAAAACATTCAATCGTCACATCAGGGTGGGGATCTGCCTTACGGTAACGGTTACTCAACTGTGCATCAGCAACATGTATCCAATATCCATCCCTTTTCGACCTCCCCATTGAACCCTCTTCCACTGAACTTGGCTTTGTGCCACTCAACGGGGGAATTGCTCTCCAGCACGCCAGACCTCCAATCTCTGGTTGATGCATCTGTGTCCTTTCCCTGCCTTGGACCTCGAGGAGCTTGAGATCTGTCCGCGAGTACCAGAGCCAACTATCCCAAGAAACAACGACTTCCGCAGCGGGCGGCGCAATTCTCTCCAGTAGCTGGTCTAGTCTTGGGAGAAAGTAATCGTGGATTTTTTCCTCTGCCTCCTTTCTCTCGGTGTCGGTAGCACCCCATCCTATCCGGCCGCCGAAGGCTTTGTCGGACCACAGCAGAGGTTTAAAGCCAATTCGAAGGTGTCGAAGTGACGAAAAAATCACGTGGGATTGCTGAGGGTTGTCAGTGTCAAAAACACCTGGTAGAGAACGCCGAATAAATGCTTCGTCAGGTCCGATGTCCTCTAGGCTCCAGACAAGCTCTAGTGAAGTCATCATGGACAGGATATTGGGTGATAGAAAATCCTCGATGCCACAGATCAGAGATGGCGATTGGATGTGGATTGTGTTTGTGCCATAAAGAACCTCGATGCCTTCGCGATATCTGAGAAGGAGAGAATTTTAGTTTGAAGCCGGCACCTGGAGAGAAGATCAGCAATTGCTACTTACGCCTGTCTGCAAGTCAGGAGCCAACCTGAGATACCGATGAAGCACTTGGATGGCCATTCTCCTGGGTATTCTCTGCAGAGTCCCCCGGCTCGAAGACAATTGTCACACCGCGGTTCGTATGCATCTGGAGTGGAAGTATTTGCTTTTCTTCCATAAGATAGCTGATCGCTTGGATGGCATCGGTGGCATACGCAGCTGAACCACATCCAGCTTTTGGGTAATGATCGATCGTATGGTGGTCCGAGAATATTGGCAGAGATATTTGCATGCATGAAATTAGGATATTGGATTCGCTTCAGCTCCAATTCCTCTTTGTTGGAGGATAAGGTCTTGAACGGATGCCGAAAATCCAAATCCAGGTGAACCGTTTGGTCACCGAAGGCTTCCCGTAGGATGAGATGGCGAATCTCAGAGGCCAATGAAAAGAAGGAGCCATTTCCCTGCAACGCCGGACCGATTTCTATCGTTGATTGATCATGGGGCCAAGTCGGCATTTGCTGCCGGTCTATTTTCTCTTGCTCTTGCTGGAGTTGCTGCTTCCTGCGCTCTTGTGTCCTGGCTCGCCGCACGCTTTTTTCTTCATGCCACTTAGACCGCGGGTTGAGGCGAGACCATAGCCAGTTCATGCTGACTTCTCTAACGGCTTGGTATCTTGAAGTGCAGAGATGACTGGGTTGTTGGGGCGCCCAGGTTGACTTGAGAAGGACATGGATATATTTGAGTGCCCCTTATCACGTGTTTTCGTCACATTGAATGATCTTCCAGCGTCCGTTGGCTTTATTCCTCACCTATCATGTCGCTGACACCATACTCTAGCGACATTCCTCATCAGTGAAATGGTAACAAGCCGGGCGTAACCCCCTGAGTCATGTTGCCCCGCTTACGTGAGATCTGGGCAACGATTCCACGCAGAAGAAGTTATTATGATTCGTCGCTGCTGAGATTCGAACGTAATAAATGTCGAGTCTTAATAATATTTCAAGTAGAAAAAAAAGGATTCGATAGGGTCCTGTGGTGTGATCAATAAATCGAAACGCCGCCGAGCTCGAGGTTGACGACGGGTTGAGGCCGTCGTGGAATAGACATTGTTGATGATTGCATTGCCTTTTTCTCAGCGTCTTGAAGTAGGAGCCATCTCAATTCTTCCTCATCCGTTCAATCCTCAACCTGAGGGTGTTGATGATGGATTCCAACCATTCGAGAAGTTTCTTCCACCTCGTAGACTTCTCAATGAAATCTCGAGAAGCAAGGTCGATGGCTTCTAACGTGAAGTTGAACCAATCCAGCGAGTCAAACCAGTCATTTTTAGTCAACTTCTTTCGAACCATACGGAGCCATGCCGGAGAAGTGTTGTGGATAATTGGCTGTAGCTGTGTTGTATCATGTACCCGGGAGTTGAGAGCCGTCATATTGGGTATGGGTGGGCTTGATGGCTGTTGAAAATTTCGCTTTCTTTCGTGCTGTTTCCAGTTTGACCAGGCTGGGTCCTTTAGTTTACTCTCTGAGATCATCTTTTCATATGTTGTTGAGGATAGCGTGAAATAGTCTTCGTCTTCCACACCTGAACCTGGAGTTTCTGGTTGGCCGTCTTGTGCGCTTGCCCCTTTTCGTGCCTGAATCCTCCGTGCTTCCCTAGCCAGGCCGAGGAATTCTCGAATCCAGTCAACGCATGGAACGGTTCCTATGCATTTCTGTATTGTAGTCCAATTTCTGATGCTCCTTGTCATTTGATCGTCGGCCTCTAAAATTTGTTTCATCCCTCTGGCTGCAGCAATGGCACCCCCCAGTCGTAAAGTTTGGTAAAGTAGCAGATCAGTTGCCAGAAGAGAAATGACGTTGGTTGTGTATAGTCGACCCGCAACACTTCGGTCACAACCTCCTGATCTGAAGCCAAGGAGAGGAGGGAGTAGACCCGATCCCTAATATCACTGCATCTTCCTTCGCCATAAAGTTGAAGCAGTCTGTCGAGCTTCTCTGCCCAGCCATCACGGTGTACAAGGTCCGCGACAGGACTTGCGCCTAGTGCGCGATTCAGCTCAGCTCCCCAGCTCCCATCAGAACAAAGATCGGCCAAGAGTCCTAGTTTCAACGACCGATCACCACAATTGATAGTAACATCGTCCATCTGAGCATTGAGAATCTCTTGTCTAATCCAAGCACGATACCAATACTCTCGACGAAACAGAGCAAGAAGGGCTGTTGCGAATCTCTTACGCTCGTAGTCTTGCTTAAAGATAGGTTGGCGCACTCTATCATGCATGTCGAACACATAGTCGCTATCGTCGTCTTCAGGTCCGAGCCACACGAACACACTCCTGGCTGAACGGTAAATGTGACCCATCATCTGGACTTGATGACTGCGCTCCCCAAGATCATTCTGATTGATGCATAATGTATCCACCCAAAAGTGATGCACGTCGTTGGGCAGACCTCTAGGGCTTTCCGACTCTTTGTGGCCAGTCACCCGGCGAGTGAGAACGTTGTGAATTAGGTTATATAGATTCTGGCGAACATGGACAGCGTGCCCTTCGAGCTCGATGTTGCCTCCTTCAATATCAGGCCCCCACATGTAGGAGATGGCCATATACTCCGGAGCTTTGTCAATCGGGTGCTCCTCCAGAGAGAAGAATGCTGACTCTGGATCATTCTCTCGGCGACCGATACGAACAAGCCGGATGAGGCCTTTTCTAGGATCCAGCGCGTTGTACAGGACTTGCCGGTTCCGTTGTGTCAGGGGAGCAGCTGGGGATGGCCCTCTCCCCTGGGCCGCTCTGGTATTGTGGTTGCCCGGTTTTGATCTCATCCTGTTGCTTGATGCACTTAGGAATCGTCGAACATGTCAGACAATCCACACAACTCACTTGTAGCTGGAATGCCAACAGATGGCGGTCAAGAAGCGGACAAAAGCCTCAATCGTAACGCGCTAAGAATGGCGACCAAATCTCGTGATCAGGTTGGCCACTGGAGCACTCGATGCCAAAGTGGGAGAAGAATTTGCTAAGAAAATACTTCGAGCAAGTAGACTAAATGGTAAGAGTGCATCTCATCGATCGGCAAGTCGTAGGATGCCAATGCGTGCACATGTTGGTTCAAGGAGGAAGTTGAGGTTTGGGCACAGCCACGCGCGATGTGACTGGTGGGCTTCACTAGAGTCGAGAGTCTAGACCCATTTTGCAGGGATCCATGGTCTAATCTCACATCCGTAGATCATCATGTGGGGGACGAGCCACCCTCAAGCTTGGCAGAATCATGACCACCCAGTGCATGTGTTCTTTAATGCCGTGAACTAAGTGGAATTCGAGTGATAATAGTCAGCATAATAATAAAGAGTAAAAGCTAGACTCAGCAAACTAGCAAACAGTTTATGCCTGTCAAGTTGTTTATTGACCTTTCAAGTATTGGGTTTGTTTTTACATTTGGCCAGATTATAATGTCTCGGTGGATGCAGAGGCTTCTGAATTCATGTAATATTGGTACCTAACCGTGATCCCCTCCGAACCAAATCCTGGGCTGCTGATTTTCAGCGGATATAGCACCATTACTCCCTGCATTGCTCTGCCATAAGGGCTGATAGGCCCCAAGTATCAGGCTACTACGGCCCTGGCGTACGAGGTCCCTTAGGGAGAGCCAGTACATCGGGGATTGTGTCGAATAAAGATGGCTAGACTCCCTCTGACTCACAGAAGGGGAATGCCAGACGACCCGGCACGTGTTTTCCCCGTCCTCCGAGAACTGTTTGCCCTCAAACAGAGCTCACCTTCTCGCCTGCTTGTGACCCACCCTCTTTACGCTTCACCCAAGTCACTCTCTGCTCTGTTTACCTCCCCTGTTTCCATTTCCACAGATCCCCTGTTCCTGTTTCCACAATCACTACTTCCACCAGAAACGATCAACATGTCTGAGCCAAAGAAACCCGAGGAGGTTGAACTCACTGTCATGAAACCACCACCACCTTCATCGCAAGACTCGCCCACTTCCCCCGTCGACAGTGAGGACGAGGACTCCGCTGAACAGCCTGCTGCTAAGGCCCAAGATTTCGTTCTTCCTCGCTTTGACTTTGAACGTCCCCAACGTTTCATGGATCCGGAGCGTTATTTGATCGAAATCATCCAGCATGTCCAGGATGATGATGATGAGATGGTCGAGGATGGAACTGGTGAAGTGGATAACAAGTCTTCTTCATCGGGTTAGAATGCTCCCATATTCCCTTTACGTTCGGCTATACCCCTAACCTATTGCTTCTAGAGAAATCCCCGGACGAGGAATCATCCGATGAGAAGCCATCCGATGAGAAGCCTTCGGAGGAGAAGCCCCCGAAGAAGGAAAAATCCGGTGAGGAGGCATCCGATTAGTAGGATATTCCTTTCGATTTTGGAACTGTTTCATTGATGCAAAAACCTGTGACAATCTGAATAAATGATCTTCACCTGGTTCGGGAAGCCTGCAAATATCAAAGAGACAGATGCGTGTATTCTACTTCTGACCAGTTCTGGCTATTCTCATGGCCAGTCTACCTGCTTTGTACTGTTTTTAGTGCTCTCTTGAAACGCATTGCTGAGCAACGGCAAGCAGAGCACAATTGCAAAAACTTTGCCCAGAATTGAACCCGTTCTTTCATCAAGCTCTGCCCATTGCTGGACCGTTAATTTGTGCTCTTTTGGTTCTATGAAATATTATTCCTTTCAAACAAGTTCTGCATTATGCTTATTCGTCCTGAGACAGGTATTTGTCCATTTTGTTGAGGCAGATCTGAGCATGTTTCTAGAAATCACCCGGTTAGAAACGTCACGGCTGTGGGCGGTGTGAGGCAACTTACTGCCATCGCATTGACCGTCAGTCCCCCAACATGAGGAAGAAGCGTGACAAAATCTTGCTTCTCCAGCAGTTTTGCAGAAATCTGTGGCCTATATCTAAAGTCAGTCTCCGCCATAGCGACAAAGTCACACGGGAAGCATTTACTCATTCTCATAGACATCGAGACCAACCCCTCCGACGATGCCCTGATCGATGGCTTCGCATAGAGCCTCCTCGTCGATGCATTTCCCGCGTGCGATATTGACGATCCGCACGCCTTTCTTCATATTCAGAAAGCGTTCTCGCGAAAGAAGGTGGTGTGTCTCGGTTGAATAAGGGCACGTTAGGACAATACAGTCGACCTGAGGGATAAGAAGGTCTATCGTGTCATGAACATTGATCTCTGGTTGGCCTTGCCACTTGGTCGGATCTTCTATCATGGCACGGAGACTGGGTCTATCGACGGCATGGATGTGCATTCCGAGCGCTGCCACCTGCTTCGCCAGGGCCTGCCCTATAGCACCCATCCCAATGATCCCGATATGTTTGTTTTGCACGTCCATGGCAGAATTCAAAGACTCTCTGAGAGCGGGAAGAAATTGCCCAGACCGCAACATCCTCTCATACCGACTCAAGTTGCGAAAGGCCGCAATGGTGAGGTAGGTGCCGATAGTGGCGGTAGACTCGCTGCCACCATAAGAGTTGTAAAACTTGATGCCCCGGTTGTTGAGGCCTTCGATATCCTCTTCCTCAAATCCATGCCCGAAGTTGACGATGACTCTTAGAGTAGAGGGGAAGTACTTCATGGCCAGCCTCGTCCAGCCCTGTCCAACCCTCGCGGCGGCCGGAGGGGTTCTCAGCCCGAGGCGAACGATTCCCGAGATTTCAGAGCATGATCCGGAATTCAGACACTCGTGGAACTCATCCTGCGATTTGAAGTCGTATAGTATTACTTCGTATTGGACAGCGAACTTCTCCCACTGGTCCGGCTCGACAAGGCCGTCTGGATTTCCGATGACGAGTACTTTGTGCTTCTTCGACATTGTGTGCTCTCCGGTCTATACACAACGCCCTGGTTTTTGAAATTATGTTGTACTAATGGTTGTGCATGTAGAAATGCTATTCATACTAAACGGAATGCTGTTAACATGAGGCTCTCGTGCATCTTGGTGGGTCTGTCGTTCTCGATTACCCTGCTAGGTAATCGTTTGCGGTTCCCGCCCGGTTGGAAATGGGTCCAAGTAACTCTCTGGGCTAACCCGTCGTTTTCCTTTTGAAACAAAGCGGAAGGTTGAGAGGCAGAACCGCAACTGATCTGAGTAAATCAATGATAGAGCCACGAGAACCTCGAGCCAAATGGCAACTCGCTGGCTTAACATAGGGGGCTAATCCATAACACGATGTCTTCCATGAGGGACTTTCCAATGAGGCTTGTGCTCTGATGGTTAATTTGTGAGAGTTGAACGAAGTACGGTGGGAAATGGTCTCCGGGAGAATTCGTGGTATCTTGCCAATATATTGATCTAGATGCAATAAGATGTCCCGTTTAAACATATATCTATCAACTAAGCTTTCTTTGCTATATCATCTCGCGTCTCATCAACAACAAACGCCCAAGGATGCTCCTCTCGACCATAAATGATATCCTCCAACCATAGCTTGATCGTCTTTGCGTATTTGGACACGGTGACCTTTTGCCCAGCCTCGTTCTCGGTCGTTGGGAAGTCGATGAACTTATCCTCATGAATGATCTGGGACACGGGTGAAATGAACATCTAACGACACTATTAGCGTTCCTTCTTGTTGGATTGTATGTTGTGTTCTCCAGGAACTACTTACAGCAGTGCCGGAAACGAAAGCCTCGATAAGCCTCTCTTCTTGATGCGCCTTCACAACCTCATCGATCGAGAATGGCCTTTCAATCACATCCAAAGCGTCAAGATCGCCAGATACTTGCTTCGCCACGTCTTGGCTTCCGAGTCTCTCTCTGGCGATCTCGAGAACGCTTCTCCGAGTGATACCGTTCAAGATGACGCCCGTCTCATCAGAACATGTTACAAGCTCTAGTGCCTTGTTGTCACTCCGTCTCCAGATGACGAAGAAGTTGCTGGCCCCTGCTTCAGTGACGATGTTGCTGTCTCCAAACAACCATAAGGTCTGGCTGCACTCGTTCTGTCTTGCTCGAACCTGGGCTGTCATTGCTGGGCCATAATTGGCACCGACCTGGGACTTCATTTAGCTCTTAACTAAAAAAGGGGGGATTTCAAACCACCAAAGGCAATGCTAGAAGTAGGCACAGGTTGTGAGGCCAAAGAGATATTTAAATCTACTAACCTTTGTATTTCCAAAGCCTCCAGGCCAAGCTCTAATTTGACTTGGCTGAGAAGTGATGAGGCGGATACCAGGATTGATGGTACCCGGCCTAGATTGAGGGAATAAGGCTGCAAAAACGAAGAACAGTGCCTCACCTGGCCTATTGATACCCAACGCAGATCCGCTGCCCACCATGGCTGGCCGCACATAGAAGGTCGATCCGGTATCTGGTAGCCACCTTGGGCCCTCGGTGGCGACAAAGGTAGAGATGAGTTCCAGAAGCTCCTCAGGATCAAAATCGGGCAGCGAGACGCGCTCATTCGAGTCTCTCATCCTCGCACAGTTGAGCCATGGGCGGAACAGACGCAGCTTGTTGTCAAAACCACGATATGCTTTCATGCCCTCCTATTGCACGCACCTGTCAGTCAAGTGCATCCGGAATCTTTCACACATACTTTTAGAAGCCCATTGGAAGACTTACAAAGCAACTCGTGGCATAGTGTAATACACTCGCCGTTGGAGGAAGCTCAATGTTCCCATACCTTTTAATTTCCGGGGCGGCCCAACCTTCGGCTATGGTCCATTTCGCGGTCAAGATGTGCGCTGTGGTGGCATTCTGCGTCATCCTTACCGGGTCATCTAATCCAGGTACAGGACTCTGTTCATCTTCGGGGATAAGATCCTTGATCAGCGAGGAGCTGTTCATCTCCTTCACCGAGTTCCCGTTTTCGGTGACTCCATTGGATTTGTCAACAGAGGGTGCCATTGTGTGGATGAGACGGTGCAAGACCTGTGTGAGCCAATGGAGATGCGTAATTCTAGATTTAATTCAACATGTTTAGGTCAAGGGTCAATATTAAAGAGTACCAAAGACAGTCTAAAAACAAATATGACTTGTCGTTACTGCAAAGGACGCCGAGAAGGAGTACATCTCCGTTTGTACTTCGTTGCATGGTTGAGCATATCTCGAATCAGGAATTCGGGAACGGTATTACAGATTAGTCCAAGAAAAACGCATATTTCCACATGCTCTCTCTTGGTCTTACGATGAGTAGACTAAGTGCTCTAGAAACAGCACCGGGTACGAGCATGCAAAACACTAAAGTTGAGCATATGGGGACTGTCTCCATAAGGTGGAGAAGGAATCGCAAACTTAGTTCCTGAATGTCTTCTCGCAAGATCTATTAGATCTTGGAAGGGCCACTTGAAATAAATAATTTCGTAATGAAAATGCAAAGACGCAATGCTTTCTCTCGATGGGCTGGGCCAGACACGTGTGTGGAGTGGTTCGAAGGGTCCCAATCGGGTATATGGGAACGAGCAAGATAACGGTGGCTACTGGGCCAACATCAAGCCATGCTCATTGGCCTTTAAGGTTTCCGGC
Organism: Clonostachys chloroleuca; assembly: GCA_037952775.1. Classification (NCBI taxonomy): domain Eukaryota; kingdom Fungi; phylum Ascomycota; class Sordariomycetes; order Hypocreales; family Bionectriaceae; genus Clonostachys; species Clonostachys chloroleuca. The sequence continues at coordinate 36,797,023 of JBANAY010000003.1, forward strand.
AGAGAGTGATGAGAGTCCCTGCAGCTACAGGTTGCTTTTAGGATGCATAACCGTTCCAAGCCCTATGCCCGATCAAGGTTCCATCACATATGCGTCCATGGTGTCAACTGGCGTGACTGTCTGCATCTAGGGCTTTAGCCGTTGAACCACCTTAAAATTAAGAGCCTGTGGTGTGTGGTGCTTCACTGACCGTAGTGTCGTAGCATCTGGGATCACCATTGCAGCCACCGGAACCAGCCGCAAAATGGAAGCCATTGATATGGCACCGCCACGGAGACCAGGGTTCTCTGGAGATCCGGAGAAAGTAGAGCAAGAAACCCAGAAAAACTCATCGAGATCAAGTCACTTCCAACGTCTGATCGATCAGGCCGGTGTTGATTCCCAAGTCATTGCACACTCATACCCCGGTCATGGCACCTCCCAATCACCATTCATCGTTGATTTTCTCCCAATTGACGACAGGAATCCAAGAGCGTTCTCGTCCAGGAAAAAATGGACCATCATCTTCCTGCAGGCCTTGAGCGCCTTCATCGTGGCCTTTGTTAGCACCGCATTTTCTGGAGCGCTACCGGATGTCGTTCGCACTTTCAACGTCTCGTCAGAAGTTGGCGTCTTGGGGATCTCGCTCTTCGTCCTTGGCTTCGCGATCGGGCCACTGTTCTGGGCGCCGCTCTCCGAACTCTTTGGTCGGCAATATGTGTTCCTGTCGACGTACACTGCGCTCGTCATCTTCAACGTCGGGGCTGCTGTTGCCCAGAATATCCAGACGTTGATAATATTGCGCTTTCTTGCTGGTACGGTGGGCTCGGCGCCCCTTGTCAATGCCGGCGCTGCTGTCGCCGACCTGTTTGCGCCGGTCGAGCGTGGTCGGGCCAGTATCCTCTTTGCTTCGGCACCGCTTCTTGGACCCTCTCTAGGTAAGCGATTCATAGCAGTTTCTAGTGTTTGCACAATTCTAATTTGATATGGAAAGGTCCAATTGTAAGTGGCTTTCTAGGTACGAGGTGCGGCTGGCGATGGGTTGAAGGCCTCATGGCCATTCTCACGGGTGTGATGGTGGTAATCTGCGCATTCAGCGTCCCAGAGACGTACGGTCCCGTTTTGTTGCGCCGGCGGGCTCAGAAACTGTCTGCTATCACTGGGGACCGGTATATCTCTCGCTTCGAAGGCAAGAAAAGCCAGGCGAAAGCCAAGAATGGTTTTCGGATTGCATTATCTCGGCCCTGGGTAATGCTATTGCGCGAGCCGATTGTCTTGTTGAGCGCGATATACATCGCCTTCATATACGGAACGCTGTATATGCTCTTCCCTGCTTTCCCCATCATCTTTGCGCAGACGCGCGGATGGGCCCCTGAGATCAGTGCACTGGCATTTCTGGGCATGACGATAGGAATGGCGCTTTCAATTGCGTTCCTCCTGTATGACCAGAAGAGATATCGGGCGCTCACCCTTGCGACCGGATCAGCACCTCCAGAATCCAGGCTGCCGCCTGCAATGATAGGCGCCTGCTTCTTGCCCGTCGGCTTGTTCTGGTTTGCCTGGACGAACGGACCGGATGTCGCCTGGATCGTACCGATCATCGCCTCCGGAGTATTCGGAGCAGGGCTCGTGCTCGTGTTTCTGAGCTTGACGAACTACCTCATCGACTCGTACGCGATATATGCGGCCTCGGCTCTAGCTGCGAGCGCCTTCATGCGATCGGTGTTCGGGGCTGCGTTCCCGCTGTTCGCGACCAAAATGTATGCTGGCCTCGGGATTCACTGGGCATCGTCGGTCCCTGCCTTCCTGGCATTGGCATGTCTTCCGTTTCCATTTTTGTTTTATAAGTACGGATCTTGGGTTCGGAGCAAATGCGCCTTCTCTGCCGAGATATTGGCAGAGCGCTCCTTGACGTAGTTGATGCCTGAGGCGCCCAATTGAATAGAACAGAACGTAGAAGTACACCGGCACTGGAAATAAATTGTTCCAGCGCTTATGGACCGATTGCAATGAGGTGACATCGTGTTTCAGGCTTTGGATTTCAGTGGCAGACTATGTCGCATCAACTAGGATTACCCCTTCGCTGCAGATCACCAACATGGAGCATTGACTGGCGGATAATAGTGCCTCCCCCGCGAACGTCGCAATGAGCTTGGGGATCCTGGACTTGTCACGCTATTCTTGCATGGTTGTTCTCTCACCCGGCCAACACTCCTGAGCCAGCGCGGTCAACCAACATGCTCTGCCACTGTCCAGCGAACGCGGCTCCTTCACCATCGGCCAATCCACCAGGGCCAATGCCAGATAGCCTTGGTTTGCGTGCTTCTCTACCCCAGATTGGAGAGTTCCTCCTATCACAGTCGCCCCGGTCACAAGCGTGTGTGTGGGGACGAGGACCAACACGGCTTCCATTCTGGTAATGTTATACGTGATAAGCTATCGGCCGGGACCTCGCCATTCTAATCTTCTGCCGCTAGTCTTCTCTCTCTTGACGATTCGTTAGCCGATATATTGAATGTCTAATGACAGCGACGTGCTCATGATCTAGATGCCATCGGGAATATCACACTCGGACACGCCCTCGCGTCGGAGAGCTTCTCATCATGGCTTCCATTGGCAAAGCGGTGACCGTTTCAGATTACGAAATGAAGTCTAAGGAGGACGAGTCCGTCCCAGTGGCGGACGACAAGGAGATGAGCGTCGAAGGCGGCGAGGTGGAAGACTCGTATGGCAGCCCTTTCTTTCTCAGCCGCGCACGAATCAAATTGATCAATTCGCATACTGACTCTCCCTCTCTCCAGCCCCTTCGACGAGGTTCGCGCAATTGTCCCTCCCGTCGACGATGTGGACTTGCCAGTCAACACCTTCAGAGCGTGGTTCCTTGGCATCGTCTCCACCATCCTCTTCTCTGGGATCCTCCAGTTCTTCCAATTGCACTCCCCGCCAAGTCCGTCAATCTATCCAATCCTTGCCTTTTATTTGTCCTCGCTAATCCGCCCACAGTCTTCCTTGCTTCCTATCTCGTCATCATCATCACTCTGCCCGTGGGGCACTTCATGGCCCGTGTCCTCCCGACAACGATATTATCCATCTTCGGCCATGAAGTCAGCCTCAATCCCGGCCCCTTCAACCACAAGGAGCACACCATCACTGCCATCATGACCACTCTGGTCTCGGCTTTCGACAATGGCTCCTTGGCATCCGACATCTATGTTGCTTTCGACAAGTTCCTGGGGATCCCCATCTCTCCTGGATTCCGTCTCATGTTCCTGCTCACGACCCAAGCCCTCAGTTTCGGGTTCGTCGGTATCTTCCATCGGTTCCTCGTGCGCCCTTCCGTGTGCATCTGGCCGGGCGCCCTCCCCACCTGCTCCATGATCTACGCCTTCCACGATCCCCAGTTCCAGAACCAGATCGCAGACGGCTGGAAAGTCAACCGCATGAGGTTCTTCTGGCTCGCCGTCGTCATCGCGGGAAGCTGGCAGGTCGTGCCCAGCTTCTTGTTCACCTCGCTGACCACCTTTGCGTGGATCACCTGGATCCGGCCAAACAATGTCACGCTCAACCAAGTCTTCGGAGCAACCACTGGCATGGACCTGCTGCCACTCACACTGGACTGGAACCAAATCTCGGGATACCTATCCTCCCCATTGGTTGTCCCATCTTGGGCCATCGTCAATGTGCTGGCCGGCAGCGTTCTATTCCTCTGGATCATTTCTCCGGCGCTGCACTGGCAGAATGTGTGGTACGGGCGGTACTTCCCGTTCTCCTCTTCATCCACGTTCGACAACACGGGCGCCAGTTACAACACCAGCAGGGTCATGAACGATGACTTCAGCTTGAACAATGAAGCCTACGCCGCGTACTCCCCCGTCTTTCTCTCCACCACCTCAGTCCTGTCTTATGGTCTCGGATTCGCCTCAATCACGTCTATCCTTGTACACACATATCTATACCACTCAAATATGCTATGGAGTACCCTCAAAACAGCTTTCAAGGGCAGCCGCGATGAGACGGAAGATATCCACGGTAAGCTCATGCGAGCATATAAGCCCGTTCCGGAATGGTGGTACGGCATCGTCTTCGCCATCCTCTTCGGTGTCAGCATGGCATTCCTATACGTGTACAAGACTGGCCTGCCATCGTGGGGTCTCATCCTCAGCGTCCTCATCAACATCGTCCTGCTCGTCCCCATCGGCATAATGAAGGCCACGTGCAACATGACCATCAACACGGGTGTTCTGTCAGCCCTCATCAGCGGTCTCATCTGGCCCGGCCAAATGGTCAACAACGTCGTGTTCAAGTGCTTCACTCTCGTCTGCACGTTCCAAGGTCTCGGGTACGTTCAGTCGATGAAGACGGGCCATTACATGAAGATCCCCCTCGAATTACCTTCACGGCTCAGTGTTTGAGCATCATCCTCTCGTGGCTGGTTCAAAGCGGCGTCAATATGTGGGCCATGGCAAATGTTGAGGGTATCTGCACCAAGAAGGCAGTCAACAACGTAGGTGCCACTTCATAAAACACTACGTTATATGTTATCTCTTGACTGACTCCAGAAACAGTTCTTTTGTCCCCTTGCTAATGGATATGCGGCCAACGCCGTGTTCTGGGGCTTGATTGGTCCCAGCAAGCTATTCGTCTCTGGTTCCATGTACACCAGCATGCTGTGGTTCTTCTTGATTGGAGCCATTGCTCCTGTCATAGTATACGTCGCCGGCAAGAAGTTTCCTGAAAATAAAGTCCTGGCTAATGTATGTACCGAGCAACCTCGTCGAGTTGAGCCAGTTTCCCTGATAACCTATCTTTCTAGATCCATATGCCGGTCATCTTCTCCTCGACCGCCTCGATTCCACCAGCCACCGCTGCCAACTCCATCTCGTGGGGCATCGTCGGCCTCACATTCAACATGTGGATCAAGAGACGCTACCGCGCCTGGTGGTCCAAGTACAACTACTTGCTTTCGGCTGCCCTCGATTCGGGCCTAGCCATCACCACCTTCCTAGTGTTCTTCTGCCTCACCTACCCAGGCGTGACGTTGGATTGGTGGGGTAACAATATCGCTTATATGACGGCTGATGGGATGGGGACTCCTTTGGATACGGTACCTGAAGGAGAGACATTTGGCCCAGCTAAATGGTTCTAAGATTGACCGTTTCCGGTTAAGGACATATGCTTAAATATGAGAAGAGTATGTGTTCATCACTTGCTGATAGTCGGCCTTGGAACAAGCTTTCTGACGGCTGAAAGTTCTCGAATAAACCGCTGGCTCAAATAATTATTGCATCGAAAAGACATGCTCGTGGTTTAAATAGAAATCATGGCCAAATCATTGCATGTCCTCGATCGTACTGCTTGAAAATAAATAATTGTTTAATTTCCGAGGAGCCGCACTTTCCCTTTGTCCATTCTTACTAATGTACAATTGGCTTTCGTACGTTGGGAATGAGAGGTTGGTTTCGTCCCCTCTAGGCTCCGGGCTGTTAAGTGAGATCTTACCCCTGAAAAAAAGGGGTGGATCAACCTAAGATAGAAATATCAACAAATTGGCCTGCCATCACAACACTCAAAATTTGGTAATGAACATTTCAATTAAGAACTTTGTACTCTATCCTTACTCAACTCCTCTCTTCTAAAACTCCCCATTTGACATCCACGTCTGGATGAGATAGAGGGCAATCTCCGGCTGGTCCAAGGGCACCATATGCCCCGCCCTATCAACACTCACAAACGCAAACCTCGACTTCTTCTTCGCACCCGCCGTGGCCAGGGCGCGGACCTCCTTCATACTACCGGCCACAACACTCTTGCCCTCCTTCGTGGCAGACCACGGCCGCATGTCCTTGGAGGCGAACTCGGCCTGGCCGGTCCAGGACAACTTCTCGGCCCACCGCAAGTTACCGGCGGTATTACAAGCCAGGTCTAGGTTCCCATTATACACCAGCACATCAATACCAGCCTCAAGGACGTACTTGACCTCCTTCACCGTGCTCACGAATAGGTCGTTACCCTTCCAGAAGCCCTCGTGGATGTCATTGTTCAGAATCGTAAAGTTCCCAATATCCTTCGGAATCTTCAGCGTCTGCCGCACCACATTCGTGTTCATGTACCTCTCAATGTCGAGCACCGCCGTGTAGCACAGCTGCTCCACCTCGCAGGTCCGCGTGACATCGAAGGGGTCGCGCCCTCCCTCGCCCGTCTCGTCGTCGAACAGGGCCCTGATCTCGCTGCTGCAGAACGAGTCGGCGGCGTGGCAGAGGATGGGGTCCGGGTACTCGTAGCACGCCTCGTGGAGGTAGACGCAGCGCGGGAGCGCCTCGGAGATCTGGTCGCAGCGGGTGGAGTTGAAGACGGGCTCGGGGACGCCGGGCTTAGTCGTGCAGAGGGTGTCGTAATAGCCGTACGTGGTGTCGAGGGGCGACACGAAGCCGTCGCCGATCATGATGGACGTCAGGGGGATCTTGAAGTCGGAGTCAAATCCGGGGAGGGTATTGCGCCTCACGATCTCGGCGGCGAGGGTGGGGATGTAGTGCCCGCCGTAGCTCTCGCCGGAGATGTGGAACGGGACGGAGCGCAGGTGAGGGAACGCTGAGTAGAAGATGCGCAGGAAGATTTGCATGTCCGCTGCGGCTACGAAGGAGTCTGTTGGCAGCTCGATGCCCTCGTCGACGTAGGAGAAGCCGGTTCCGGCAGGCTGGTCGATGAATATCATGGAGGAATTCCTTGTCCAAGAGTACGGGTTGCGAGTCGTGGAATTCGCAGTATTCGTGATGAGGCAAGGCCCAAGCTCCAGCATCATACCTGATAAGCAATTTGTCAGAGGCTTCAATGTCAAGTTTTAATCTCTTCGTTGTCACTCACCGATGAGACCACTGCAACCGGGCCCGCCAGTCATCCACAAGTTCAAGGGATCATGCTTGGGGTCATTGAGACTCTCAAAAAACCCTACAAGAAGACAAGTTAGACTTTGGGAGTAATTCAGGATCTGAGTTCTTGCCTACAGAAAAAGAAATGCTTGCCGCCGGTATCCAACCAGCCAGTGTACTGTTTCGACCCAGCATCACAGAGATCATCATGCTGCTGTTGGATGCGGATGGAATGGTCGGGATACGCAGGATCACTAACACGCATGTACTCGACTCTCTTCGGTCCAAGAAGGACTTGCTGACTACCAATAGAAGCGGCCGAGGCTATTCCAGCCAGAAGCACGACGACCGCCAAGGTCACAGCTCGGTGTAGGGTAGCCATTGATCTTGACCGGGGTTGGGCGTCTGCGGGCAAATGACATAGGCTCAGAAACACAGCACAGTAACAATGCCAGCTATATTACGGAGTACAGCAGGCGTCTAGTCTGAAACAGCAGACGCGCAAGCAGCGGATTGAACGGAATCTCTTATCTACGACGCTGGTTTGTTGTTCCGCGTCCCAAAGCGGCATGCTTATACGAGTGGGACTCAGCTGCAGTTGCGTGTTGCCTCTTTTGGAAGCGAGGCCCAGCTCAGCCAAAACGAGGCAGATTGGAATGGCGATGGGTCACGATATTGCACTCTCTCGATTGTGCAAGGTCCATGCCCGGTTCTTGGGCATCGGGGAGAGGCCCCAGGTGAGGAGATTGAGTGGAAGCACGGCCTATAACTAGTATCCATAGAGTTTGGGAAAAAAATCATCCATATACATGACGCTGCTGCGATGCCGACGTAATCACTCAACATTCATTTGTCTTCTGGCGCTTCGTGACTTCACGGCCACGGCGCGGCTGCAAATATGGAATTCAGCCAGGCTATGTCGATAGATAAGGGCACTGCATGTCACATCAAGCAATGGACCCTAGTTTGGGTCCTCATTGGCGCTGTTGTAGCTCTATCGTTCACCACTTACATTGTCTGGTACCGGGCTCGGCGACCAACGACGTACGGCCTGTCACGGGCGCATATCCTGACCAATACTGCGAGCATTTCCTTTTTGATAGTATGCCTCGTTTTGAATGGCTTGCGTCTATCTCATTGTCGTGATTTTCGGATCGTTATACTGGAGTCTGTCTGGGTATGTTACCGAAAGAGGCGAGTGCCGTTTGCTGTCTCTAATAAACCGTTATTAGGCCTATTGTCTGATCTGCCGAATCGGGTACTTTATATCAAATCGAAAGCGATGCAGGTTCCACGCCTTGGGGAATCTCTTTGCCCTTGGGGCGTATTCCCTTATCATAGTGCCCATGGAAATCACCCCTTTGATCACCGTACACCCTGATGCAAGCCTAGATACTATCCGGATCATCAGTTTGGTGGCTGCAACCACGGCCTCGGTCATCGTCCCTTTACTGACCCCATTCCACAATGATGTCCATGAGGAGCCATCATCTCTTCATCCATCAGCCGTTTGTTCACCGTTTGTTCGATGGTGGACGTACGGATGGATCAACCCCTTCGTGGCCACCGCCTACCGGATGCAAGGCGAGGTGACCTGGGCCGACATACCCATCCTAACAAAGAGAAGTAACCCACGCTCTTGGTGGCTACGATTCTGCCAGACCAGACAAAGGCTCGGCTCTACAGGAGGTGCTATGTGGATTCTCTTCCGCCCAAGAGTGGCAATCATGGGCACATGCATGATCTTCTGTGGGCTGGCCGAGTTCCTCGGAGCCATCGGGCTTCGCAGCCTCCTCAACTACCTGCAAGGATCTCCACCTGAGGGGTCGTTCACGCCCTGGTTCTCGGCCCTGTTATTCGGAGCCTCGCCCATCATCCGGGGTCTCTGTATGCAGACCTTTGAATCCTTCTCGACGGAGGGGATCTGCCACTTCAAGTCCATGGTCACAAGCGCTATTTTTGAGAAACTGCTGAAGCAGAAGCCTGGCATTCGCCCGGATTCCGGAAAGGTGACCAACCATGTCGCGGCTGATCTGGATAAAATCGCCGTCCTTCGGTATACTATCATGGCTGGGTTCATGGTGCCGGTCGAGGTGGCCGTTGCAAGTGTGCTGCTCTACCAAACGATTGGATGGTCGTACGTGCCGGGGTTGATCGTCATGGCAGTTGCTCGCATCCCAATTTCCTGGTATATCAACCGCTTTCAGGGCAGGGCACAGTCGGTGGTGATGAACGCCATAGATGCAAGAGTGCGCCGTGTAAGCGAGGTGATCAAAGGCCTCCAAACAGTGCAGATGCTCGGACAGAGCGTGGTGTTTGAGAGATGGGTCGACGAGAAACGAGAGGCGGAGCTGGCGGCCATTTGGAATAAAATGAAGATTGTGGTCACATCGGATACTCTCTCTTCAAGTTTCGTCCTGGTACCTCTTATACTGTCCCTTGGGTTCTACACCGTGGTCGAGGGGAGGCCATTGACCCCTGCCGTTGTCTTTACCACCGTTTCCATTTTTTATACGTTGAAGAATATGATGTCGCTAGCCGTCATTGGTGTCAGCACAAATGCTCAAGCAATGGTGTCTTTGAGGAGAGTTCTTGACTTCTTGGACGAAGAGTCTTCACAGGGTGATTTCTGGAATGAATCCGATGAAATACGATATCAGGATGTCGATGCTCCCCCTCCCATTCTTGGTGCGCGAGAGGGCACTGTGCAGACTCTTTGCCAGTCAGGAAAATGGAAGACAGTCCTGAAGAAAGTCAATTTCGATCTTGTTGTGGGTGGATTGAATGTCATAACAGGCAAAACAGGGTACGTGCTGTATAGTAGTCCCCCTTTTCTGGTCAACACTAATATTTTCAAGATCTGGAAAATCGACATTATTGAAGGCTCTAATTCGAGAAGCACACATATCAGATGGTGAATTCATCATTCGTTCAAAGGATCGTGACCCAGTTTCGTACGCCGGGCAAACACCCTGGCTTCACCACGGCACAGTTAGGGAGAATATCCTCTTTAAATCCCTATTCAACGAGAGAAGATACAACGAAGTTTTACAAGCGACCAGGCTGAAGATTGATCTTCAAGATTTCCCTGCCGGAGATGCTACAGATGTCGGTGAACGAGGACAGTCGCTTTCTGGAGGCCAAAGAGCCCGAGTTGCACTTGCCAGAGCTGTGTATGCGAATACGCAAACCGTTGTGTTAGACGACGTTCTCGCCGCTCTGGATGCCAAAACTAGTCGGGCGGTGGTCGACACATGTATTTTGGGTCCGCTGATGAAGGGGCGGACTGTCGTCCTGGTAACTGAAGACTCGACGTGTCGAGAAGAGGCCGATCTACTGCTCGAACTGAGCCACGAAGGGGCTCTGACGACTTTACGGAACAGAGAGCTCTCCGTGGTAGGATCGAGAGCTGACCGCATAGACTCATCAGTTGCTGGAATCTCTAACAGGGATGCCCTTAACAGAGGAGAACTAACTTCTGACACTGAGGTGCTGAAGAACGAGCCCGAGGAGTCTTCTGAGAAGTCTGAAAAGCTCATCAGTGGCCTCATTGGGAAGAACTATATTCTCAAGTACATGCGGCTCTTTGGCTCAAAATACTTCCTGTGTGGTTTCTGCGGGGCAGTGTTGCTCGCTCAAGCCACCGATGTGCTTCTCTCATTCTGGTTGACCCTTTGGTCGAAAGGCTCAGGGCAGCAGAGCAGTCAGCAACAGAAACAAGCCTCGGGTTTCTATCTTGGTATCTACACTGGCCTTGGGGTCATCCAGCTGTCCCTTGTCTGCGTATCCTCGTTGATGTTCTTCTATGGGGCTCTGAGAGCAAGCAGAACCGAGCACTCTCAAATGCTGTCCTCGGTATTCCGAACCACTCTTGCGTGGGCGACTGCTACGCCAGTGGGGGTAATCCTGAATCGATTCTCTTCGGATATGTTTTCTCTGGATAACACCATCACTGAGCTACTGAAACAGGTGGTCGAAAATTTCCTGTCGATAGGGTTCCGGCTGGCTGCTGTCTCAACTATTCTTCCCACCTTTCTGATACCTGCGATTCTTTTGCTCGGCATCAGCTTGTATATCGGCCAGGTATATCTATACGGATCGACGGCTGCCAAGAGGATATACGCGGCAAGTCTATCCCCCATCATCACCAGCATCAACGATGTGATCTCCGGAATTGAGGTCATCAGGGCGCATCAAGAGGAAGCAGCGTGGAGGAACCGATTCTACTACTCTCTCGAGCATTACTTGCGTGGCTGGGAGGCCATAAGCGCCACGCAGAGATGGCTCGCCGTGAGGATGGACTTTTGCGCCGGCTCCATCTCGTTGCTGACGGCGGTCCTCGCCATCACGTCTCGTACCAGCCCGGCGGCCATTGGGTTCAGCATGACGAGTGCGACGACGTTGTGCACCGCTCTATTGTGTAAGTCTCCGTATCAGTATCGCCTCTAAGTCGACCATGCTAACTGGGAATGAAGACATCGTCTACCTTTCCAGCCTTCTTCAGGTCGAGATGAATTGCTTCCAGCGAATTGAGGAGTATATCCACGCGATACCGCAAGAGCGGCAATCAACACCTGGTGATGACACTCCGCTCAATGTTGACCTGTCACTTCAGAGCGGCCACGTCAGTTTTGAGAACTTTAGCTCTGGCTACACTCTAGACGGCGATGTAGTGCTGTCTGAGGTCAATCTGGAAGCCAGACCAGGCCAGCGCGTCGCAATCGTGGGAAGATCAGGAAGCGGCAAGAGTTCCCTTGCGGCGGCGTTGCTGAGACTCACGGAGAGGTTTCACGGGAGAGTGCTCATCGGCGGCTGCGATATAGAGACGATTGAGGTGAGTGAATTGCGGCAACGTATCTGCTTTATTCCGCAGAATCCGACGTTATTTACGGGCTCCCTGCGTTTTAATCTTGACTTTGGCGGGAGAGTATCCGACGAGAGACTGCAAGAGGTCCTCTCGGACGTAATTGGCGACGCAGAGAACAGGGCCAAGTGGACGTTGGATACGCACATCTCAGCAGATGGCTCCAATCTGTCTCACGGGGAGAGGCAGCTCATTTCCCTGGCGCGGGCGTTGGTAACAGACGCCAGCATCGTTTTGATAGATGAGGCCACGGCTAGCGTCGATTTCGAGAGCGAGAAGAGAATCCACAGACTCCTGAAGGAGCGCTTCTCCGGCAAGACGTTGATCGCGATTGCGCATCGGCTGGCGCCCGTACTAGAATTTGATTGGGTTTGTGTCATGGAACAGGGCAAGATCGTCGAGCAGGGTGATCCCCAGCATCTCATTACAGTAGAGGGTGGTAAGCTCTGGAAACTGTGGCATTCAGCGAGGGCGTGACACCAGCCGGATAAATGTGTCCGACGGAATAATAGCATGGACGTTGTATATGTAGTACAGTCGAGGTGAAGATGTGTGTAGACAGCGTGGGTTTAAGAGGCCCAGTATATAGATAGATAGGTAAACGATGAGTAAACCGGCGAAAATAGAGATACTCAAATCCCAATGAAACTGTCAGAGTGCCAGGAGACAGACTAGGGTTGTCCTGTTATCTCCCCCGACTTATCCTGGTCCCTCCCAGACCTCCCCTTATTAATGCAGCCAGGATGTACCATCCGATGCTGGAGATAAGACGTCGTGCCACCGGAAGATAAGCAATTCACCCGCTGCCCCTTGCCATTTCCCTCTCTTTGGTTTTAGTTGTTGCACCTCCCCTCAGTTGAGCCATCCCCGATCTCCCCCCAGCCAACGACGACCGCCCAGATGCCCAACACCACAGCCTCGACCAGCCCAACCCCGTCCCAGTCTCAGAAGAGATACGGCGGAGTGCCGCGAAAGCGAAATGTCACCTCCCGAGACCGGAATGGATGCATTACCTGCCGCAAGCGCCATCTGCGGTGCGACAAGACGCACCCCAAGTGCAACAACGTAGGTTCTGCCACGGCGCTCAGTGACGAGGACAAGGGTGATTGATGGCGATTCCAGTGCTCCAAGATGAACCGCGTGTGCGAGGGCTACGCGAAGAGGATATCCTTCTGCGACGAGACCCTCAGCGTTACCCAGAAAGCCCAAGGCATGCCCTCAACCAACGCCCGCATACGACCGACGAAGACGACGCTGGTGGAAACCCGGGCCAGTCCGAAAGCCGCCATCGCTGCCATCCCAGAGATGATTGAAGACGTGTGCGCCCTCCAGGATCAGACGATAGCGACGATATCGCCGAACAGCGACGAGCCGGGCATCTTCGACGGCGAGGAGTGGATGTTCCAGGATTGGGAACTGGCTTCTTGGTCTCCCGTTGACCAGGAAGCCGTCTATCCCTGCGCCTCTGGGCCATTGCCTCTCGATGCCCACTCGCTGTCCGAGCTGAGCATCCAGTTAGACCCATCCTGCATCAACCTGGGGCAGATCCCGACAATCGCCCAACCCCTTTCCATGCACAGCGCCTTGGGTTACCGGTTCATGTCTTTCCCTCAGGACGAAAAGTACATCATGCGACTACAGACCAACCAAGTCGAAGGCCTGGAACCGATCCTGCCAATCGCCGACGTGTTGATGGACGAGACAGTCATGACCTCGCACTGCTGGAGCGCCGCGCTGGCCGTCTCAGCAATAACCGCCAGCAAATTCAGCTCGAGCACCGCCGAGTGCATGAGCCATGCGTCTCACCACTACATCAGCGCCATGCAGAATCTCCGCAAGGCTTTTCCTCCGGATTCTCTATCATCTATGCAGGTCTCCGGCTGCACTTCCGGCCTCTTGAGCTGGATCCTGACCCACCTGCTGTTAGCTAACTTCGATCTGTACCGTGGTAATCTCAGCTCGTGGAGACGTCACCTGCGCACTTCGGGGAGGATATTCAGCAAGTGGCACCAGAGCATCCTTCACGACCGGCGCGGGCGTCTTCTAGCCAGTACCTTCGCTAGGATGGCACTTCTCGTCGAGCTGCAGAACAGCGACCTGGCCCTGACCAAGGTCCAGGACATGAATCCCGGCGTGGCCACGCATCTCGAATCCATGATGGAAGGTTCCGACTCATCGAGGGACCGCATCCTGTTGCTGATACGAGACGTAACCAAGACGGAGCTGAAATTCCGTCACCGGCCAGAACTGCAGGAGAAATGGGCCAGGAAGATGCAGCTCATTGACCAGAAGCTCATGGACTGGCAGAAGCGGCTCCCCGTCTCCGAGCTGCCGGTCGACACCGGCATCGCCGAGTCCGTCAAGTTCGCTGCGGAGCCGGGATCGACCATCCCGCCCCTCGAAGTTAGACCGCTGTCGTTCCCGAACGCGACCAACCCTATCACATCCGCTGTCAACTACGCCCACTTCCTCTGCTCCCGCATGCGCGCCAACACGCGCTACATGCCCAACGGGGCCCAGAGCAAGCCCCCAAATACAGACTCGACCGTGTTCTTCATCTGCCGGATAGCGGCCGGCCTCTCACCGAGGGGCTGCGCCAAGCACAACGCCTTTGGCCACGGCATCATGCCCGCCCTGGTCGGGTCGTACCGATGGAGCTCGGATCTGCGGATTCGCCACTGGATCAACTCCTGGCTGCGCGCGTACGAGGACCAGAGCTGCCGCGAGGGGTTGTGGAACGTCCGGCAGGCCAGGAGGCTGGTCTCGTTCCTGGAGGATGAGAGCCGGCGGCGGACACTGACGTCGGGCTGCTGGGGAATAGTCGCGGCCAGGATCGAGGATGAGAACGACCCTACCTGCGACGACCTTAGCTCCATAGAGGAGCCGTACTCCTTTTTCAACGGCAATGCCAGCGAGGATGAAAAGGGAGGGCCGTTCAGGGCGGTGGTGCATTCACGGTGTCCGACGGGTTGGGAGACAGATCATTTTATTATAGCGTAGCGTTTAGACTCGCTCTTTATATCCTAATATACTGCCGATGCCAGAGTCACTCACCCCCACGACTTTTGCAATACCGATTGGCCCCCTCAGGCGACGGATTTCCCATTGTAGCCGATCATCCGAGGGCCACTTCTCAGATCCTCACAAACCACCCGTCCCACAATCCGGCAGCGAGCCAGCTGAGGGAATTCAAGCCCCAGTCAAGTTGGGTGGCAGCTCGCCACCCCCCGATTCTTCCCTAGGTTCTGAGGCCGATGCTCAGTGCAAGCGCAACGTTCACCCCGTAGACAACAAAACCACCCCTGAACTCCACATAGGTACGTATGACCCCAGTTATGCCGTCCCCCATACTTGCTCCGACGTCGAGATTGACTCTCCAGGCCGCATGCCAAAGGATGACATATAGACTGGACACCGTGGCGAGAACAGGGGTAGCCGGAAGAGATATTTCGAACGGCGTCTTCATCGGTGCCGCGAGATTGAATTCGTAGAGGAGCAAGTTCGGGACGCTCACCACGACGCCACTGGGACCAAATTCCGTGTGCCCCACGAAGACGCCGGTCAGAGGGCGTTCAAGAGCTGCCTTATTCAGCGATAGCTTGATGGTCATGATATCCTCGATGGTGAATTTGACGACCAGCCGGAGGAGAGAGACATGTATGGCGAGCCTTCCCCATGTGATAGTTAGGAATAGTTCTCCAAGAGCGACGTTGATACGAGTCTCCAGGTTTCGAAGTCCGAAGCGAGGAAGAACGAGAAGAAGAACTAGGCAAAGGCAAAGTTCTACCATGATGGGTGTTTGCGCTGCTATTAAGCTTACGGGAACCGAATTTTCGAAGAATGGTTGATACCACGGAAGTCAGTCGGCGAGGTGGGCCTATTTGCCTTCTTCGCGTTGGTTTCTCTCCTGTCGTTTGCCAGTCAGAATCACCTTCTGAAACTATGTGAGGTCCTTCAGCGCTTTGGTCTCTCACAGGACTGCCAGTGATGGTGCTTGCAACCTTGAATCGCCTCTTCTTGGGTGACTGTCCTGAGTTTTGGGTGAGAGAGGCCAGTGTCACCTTTCTGTTGTTCGGTTTGTTCTGCAGTGTTTTCAACGGTGACCGAGTGGTGGAAACTTTTGGTGTCCTCTTCTTGTTCGGTTGGCTCTGTGTGGTCTTCACCCTCTACAAAAGTATTATAATTTGACAACAGGGCTCTTTCTGTAGGGTCTTGGTAGTCCGACGGGTAGTGTTGAAATCTCAGGCCTTGGTTGTAGTAGCTTGTTGTTTCTGGGGGAAGCTTGTTTGGGTAAGAATAATGGCAAGATTTCTTGACATCTTGGGGGGTGGTCGGAACCTCTCGTTGTATCGCATGTACGCGAGGTTTTGGAACCGATTGCTCGCATACTCACGAGTAGTTGGCTGTCTGTATGCCGAGCTGCGCCTCTATCCGCCCTCAGCTTGACAAGGGAACCAATGTCGATAAGAACGATTACAAGTGTTCGTAGATACGAAGTATTCAGGCCTCCGACCTATGAGAAGACAACTATAAGAAGGGCCGAGTCGCCAGCCATGCCGACCTGGAAAAGGCTAGACTGCGGGTGGAAGACGCTGACGTTCGCGCAATGAGTGGTGGGAGACATTCGGCAGAAAAGGAGCTCGATCTTGCCCTTCATCATGGCCTCGATGAGCGACTTGCAAATACTTAGCCCGAAGCCACTCCCGCCATGCTTCCTTGCGGTGCTGGCATCGGCCTGGCTGAACGGCTAGAAGATTTTTGCGAGCTCCGAAACCGACCCGTCATTTTAAAGCGCCATGGTGTTGAAAGAGTATAATCACCTTAAAATACCAGAAGCAGAGACATCGACCAGTCTCTAGCATTCCACCTTGGGAAATGCGTCCAGGTTGGACCTCTGCCGTGCGGGTCAGGACAAGTTTTAGGCAGCTTGCATAAGTGAGGAAAACCTGAGGAAGGCGCGGATGGTTGATACAGGAAGGAAGTCAGTCCTTCGTCAACGTCTGTGACTAGTCGTTGACGCAAGGTAACCCTAAAACTTCAACTTCAGGTAGGAGCAATTTAGCTTTCCTTCTTTCGCAACCACACACCAAAGCGAGTCATCCATACCGCTGGTCTAGTGAATCCTCTCTCCCCCTTCGCGTTATGGAAGAAGCTGAACAATTTACTGGCGTTATTCCACCCAAACACCTCGGGATTTGACTCGAATGATGGTCTCGGTGGCCTCGTCCTCATCCTCATGCCATCCGCACCTTAAGGCCCGAAGAGCCCAGTCGAGGCAGCTCTACTTGCCCTGATTAATCCAACCACAGGAGGAGAGATCCCATCCTTTTTCAAAGGCTTAGAGGCTCTATATGAACTAAATGGTAAGTTTGGGAGCACTCTAATGGTATGATGAGGCTAATTTATGAATTCTAGCATATCCTCGCCGCTTACCTCTTGCCGCTCCCCTCTCTTAATCCTCACCTTAGACACGCCCTATGAGGAACGCATCGCATCAGATACGGCCGGCATGACCAACATCGCACTATGCTGTGCGTCAACAACTAATTTGGGCAATGGGATTCATCAAGCTTGTGGCCAACATATCCAGGCGAAGAAGAAGTTGAGGACAGATGGCCAACCCTTATTATTGAAGCCGGGTACTCGATGTCTCTGGAATCACTAGGACAGACAATGAGATGATGGCGGTCGTCTTCTGCTACACTGCCCATTACACAGACCATCCCTCCAAGTACAATCAAGTCAGTCTACAAGAAGTGCGACTTCAAAGAGTGCAAGGAATTTGTATATGAGAATCTCAGGGTTTATAGAAACCCAGCAGATTAAACAAATGGGGATCGACCCAAGAGTCTGCCCAGAGTCGACTCCGATCCATGTCGATTCCCACAAGACTAGCGAAGTGTACAGCCCGAAAGAGGCTGGCACTATACTTGCCCAGTACGCTTACAAGATTCCAAGTCTCAGGGTATATGACAACTACGAATCATATGCAATAGTCTGCAACAGCCTACGTTCATCCCTGTACTAGAGAAACATGTTAGCACAGCTAAGAGCAGGGGGTAGAGCTCCTCAGCTACGAGGCCACAATGCTCGTCAACGCCATCCGGATTGGCCTGTTTGCCACCAAGAGATTCAGCCGTGAGCCGATCGAGAATCATGAGCAGTTCCATGAGCAGCAGTACCAGGAGCAGCAATACCAGGAGCAAGCCTCCGCGCCAGCTTGACCTTTACGAATGTCCTGACACATTTGTCGATAATTGCTTTGTCTACGGCTCAACAAGAGATCGAATGAACACCGTGACCGCTCGCAGGCGGACGAGAGGGCGATATTCATTGACAAGGACGAGGATGGTCGGAATATAACCGATGAGCCACGCAAGCGGCATCTGAAGGCTGTGTGGCCTTCGCTACCTCAAGAAGCTCAGGCGGTGGGTGGGTGGAGGCGGGTATCGATCTGACCATTTACATCGAGAACAGCTACAGTGTCCGCATAGATAGTATCGACAACGGCAAAGGCGATGAATAACGCTTGGTTTCACGAGTCTGCTATCAACATGGTTCGCGGGCATGTCAACACTGACGACCATGATGGCCGGCCTTTTCAGATCCTGATCATGATCGAAGAAAAGGACCGCAAGAAGGAGGCTGTCAGTAGTCTAAACGCCTATGTAGAGCTCCGGTTCATAACCAGGACCAAGCCATAGACGGCAAATTACTTGGAAGTAATACTACTGCTCCCCTTTGTCTCCAGAGAAACAAGACAACATCCGTCCATCGGAGCAACCTACAACCAATCGCTAGAGACGAAGAGCTTGCCCACCGTTCTTCATTATTGGAACATATTACAACTATCGCACCAGAATATACCGGTGCTGCTGGCGTGGCCAGCATTTCGAATCTGGCGCAGCAGGAGCGCAAGGTCCTCTGCATCATCTGGTCCCCCTCAACCCCAATAAAGGCTCGTTCTTTCGTTCTTTCTTTCTACCTCGTCCTTGATGGTGCTTTTCCTACTGGACTTTCTCTCTCCCTGTGTCTCTTTCGTTCCTGCCGCTTGCCGAGATGGATTCTCCCGCCTTGCGAGACATTCAAACTCGGGGTTGTTGTTGGGGGGTGCGACAGTCTTGAACGTGACCCCGGCGCCTGTTCCTCACGACGAAGCGGCGTTGGTGACGGAAGGGTACCACGGCAGGTATGAAAGGTCCTGGTGGCCTCTCATTCTGTCGTTTCCTTGAACGGCCGACTTGGAGGTTCAACGATGATGTCAAAATACCAGTCAACGCGGCGGGTGGGTACGAAATCCTCACCCAAGCCTTAGCCGTGTCTCGCTCCCTTGCGCTTCGGAGACATAGTGGCGGCTGGGGCTTTTCGGTCGGGACGGTGAAGGGGGATGCTTGCTTGAAAACCTGGTCTGTTCAGCCAGATTCAGTGGGAAAGCTTCCGGCTCAACACTCTTGCCGCAGACGACCTGGAGACGAGCCACTTTGTGAGCTTCTGCGGCATGTATGTCTTGTCAGATGGCGCAAGCGTCAGCAGGTGTCGAGAATTGAGAATCGCCGTCGCCTGGAAGCCCTTTTCTCCTATACCAACATGTTTACTCAGACAAGGAATAGAACCTGGGCAGGCTCTACCCCAACAGAGCTATACCACTCCTGCATCTGAAGATTCTCCTGCCGATCGACGATGTCATCGATGAGACTGCCGCTGACGCCTCCCGAGGTTGCACGGCCATAACTCTACGAGCGCTTTGCCTCGACGGGGAGCTACGAGAACTTTTGGTCCTCGTGGCTCACCGGTCAGAGCCGGAACGGATGGCCCTGTTCCGGCCCAAGTCTTATCCTACAATACATAGTCATCTCTACCATTCATTCCATCCGATGATGACTGCGACACCCGCTGCACATGTCACATAAAGGGGGAGAAGTTGTAATCTAATCATTCTTGTATTGACCGCATCCTGTCTCTGGGTATAATAACAACAAGTAGTCTAAGCCATGTACATTACACAAACACGCCAATACTAATATCAAACAAAACAAATCCAAACATGAACATGAACACTGTGAGCTTTGCCAACCGTGTTACGGACTTCCTCTTCCGCCCCGTAAACACCCTCACGACAAGCCATAACGCCCCAGGCAGCCCTTCAGCTGCAGCATATCCCCCTCCTCCGCCTCGATGAACGTCTGCAGGTACTCCACCGGCAGGTACTCCTTCCCGGCCTTGTCGGTGTACAGATGCTTCGTCTTGCCGCGCGCCTGCGCCTCAAGGGTATCCTCCATCCCCCTCAGCAGCGCGTCGGTCGTGTCGTACCCGTTCTCCATGGCGATGTGGAGGACCAGGCGCTCTCTATGCCGCCAGAAACGGTCCGTCTTTGGCACGAGGAGCTTCATCGTCTCCACGAGGCGGGACTTCCACGATGCGTCGCCGGTGGCGGCCTCGAACCAGGGGTCGGGCTGGGACGAGCAGGCCAGCGCGAGGGGCGTCATGGCGCCGTAGTCGTCGGACCCGTGGTTGGGGTCATGCCATTGGAGGAGCCATCCCACGAATTCAGGCAGGGCCAGAAGAGCGGCGAGGTGCAGAGTCCCGTCATTTGACGACAGACCGGTTTCGAGGACTTGGTAAGCTTCAAAGTTGACGAGGTATAGAGAAGCTAATCGTAGAGGAATCTCATCAGCTTCATCGAAAGGAGGCATAATCTCGCCTTTGGAGGACCGCGCATATGGTGCCAGCTTCATCAATGTCGATCCGGCGATGGTGCTTTCGAGCATGTTACCGGCTTCCCTGGCAGACCGGCGGATCAAGGCTTCCAATACCGGGGTACGCTTGGGTTCGAGCAGGCACAGGAAAGCAGCAGAAATCTTGCTCTCGGGCGTGATGAATGACGTGATTCCAACGTCGCTCTGCTCCACGAGGCGCGCCAAGACGTCGTTCGAAATGCCTGGTTGGGAGACGAGAGCCCAGATCAAAAGGCAGCACTGCTCAGGACCCCATTCAGAGCCAACGGTGCATTCTACCAAACCCGAAACAGGAGCCCCATGCTGAAGGACGAGCTCCATAAGCTCGCCGCTGGACGGGAACTTGCGCATGCACTTGAGCAAGAAATCTTCCTGAGTAATGGTCCCCTTGGACTCCACGAGGCACGTGCGGAAGAGCATTACCGCGGACGTTGCGTCGACCACAGTATCAAGCAGCTTTGGTAAGACAATTGCGGCATCCGCATGCTTACACATGGCCCTGAAGACGGCATGGTTCCCAACGGTGCTCGCAACCTGGAAACATGCGCCACCGTTCTCGTTCGGATCCACGCCGTTGTCTAGAAGCAGATACACGATATTAGGCTCAGGGCATTTTCGCTTCAGGGCTTGGGCCAGAGCTTTATACATGGATGCCTGGCTGATGTTGCACTGAAGCAGACTGCTGTAGATGTTAAAGCGAGCTTCTCCGCGGATAGTAGCATCCTTGACGACGTGGTCGAAAGCCAAGTTGGCTGTTGAATCATCAACGCCGCTGACGAGGTACTGGCTCAAAAGCTTGATGAGCGAGCTGTTTCCGGACTGAGATGCCACTTTGAACGCTGCACCGTGTCTGTGGCCCACCTGGGCTCCATGGGAGAGGATCAGCTTTGGAATGTCGAGGCTCCTCGGGTCTGTACGAATAGAGTCGATGAGTGCTTCCGAGAGCTTCTCTCTGCTTACATCACCCTGGCGGAGGATTGCGTCGTATACCCAGTATCTTCGATCAGAGTCCATCTTGGTGTTCCGAGCCAGCTCAAAGCTGTCAAGTACCACTTTTGGGCTGAGAACAGTACTGAAAAGGGACTTGAAGAGGTCTTCGGAAGCCACGGTCATCATACCCTCGACCACAGCAGTGTCAACTTCGGCGCCGTGAGAAAGCAATAACTCCGGCAAGTCCGAATCTTCGGGATGTTTCATGATAGATCGAGTAAGAGCTTTATTTAGGTCCTCTGGGGGTACTTCCTTCCCTTTTTGAGTGAGGAGAAGCTTCATAATGGATGTCCTGGTTTCTGGCGGGTTACTCGAGGCGGCCACGGCGAGGAGTGCCTTGCCCAGGACCGCGGATCCAACTGGGCCCAAGAGCAGCAATTGAACGATTTCGATGGAACCACCCGTGACGGCAGACTGGAGGGCAGTGCCATCTCCTTGGCCGGGGGATGCTTTATAGCGCAATAGTAGTCGAAGACCATCAAGATCGTCACTGTTAAGTGCGAACAAAGTCTCCTGGATCAACGCCTCAGACTGACCAATTTCTGAACAGTGGGCCTTCTTAAGCAAAGTCTTCCAGATGTCAAACTTGACTGCCCTGTTCTTAATGTAAGATGCCTGAGAGAATGCGGCACATAATGATGTGCTGGTGAGTCTAGCGGTGAGGAGATCCTTTAGTAGATCGATGTCATTTGCTTGTATGACGAGGCTGAGTACTGATCCCTTGGCGGCGTTGATATCAAGGTGGTTCTCCAGGAAGATATTGATAATTTCCGACAGATTTGGATGGTCGCTCAGCTTCTCGTCCATTTTGACGGTATTCCACAAGACATTGATAACGGCCGAAGCCGCAGTGGTACAGCCAAGTAGTAACTTTAACGTCCGTAGCTCATACCACTTCGGATTAACAGCCGTCTCGATTAGGGATACAAGAGTAGGGTTTCTTGGTGGAGCTCTAGAGCAAAGAGTCTCAAGAAGCTCATAGTTTCCGCATTGAATGGCGTTTTGGTACGACATTCCATCGGACTGAGCTGGGCTGGCTCCATGGTCGAGTAAAAGACGTACCAGTTCCAAGTGGCCACCTTGAACCGCTCGAGCGAGAGTTGTATTAACTTCAGGACCCTTAGCGCCAGCGTCAAGAAGCAAACGAATCATAGTATCTGCCGTATCATAACCACAAGTCTCGCTGGTCTCAAATGCTACCAGCACTGCTGTAGATAAGGTCTGCTGGCGTGGCCCGGCATCCATCAGCAATTTAAGGAGTATGATATGACCTCGCTTTGTTGCGATGAGAAGGGGGTTGAGGCCCGGGTTATCGTACAGATCAACAGGAGCTCGCTTGTCGAGGAGGAGCTGAATCAGTTCGAAGTCCGGTTCCTCGTCCCCAGAGACTAAAATGATTAAGGGGCCGATAAGAACCTCAAGGGGAACCCCTTTACGGAGAAGGGTTTCTACCACCTGGAGCCTGGTAGTACTCGGTTCAACATCGAGCGCGGTAGGGAGGACATTCGAAAGGGCTGCCGGTGAACAGCTCTGTTCGATTAGAAGATTGAATATGTCGAGGTACTTCCTTTCCAAAGCCTCCCGCAAGGCAGCGCCGTTGCGAAACTCGACGCTCACGCCCTGTTTCAAAAGAAGACTGATGAGTTCTTTCTGGTTATCACGAACAGCGTAAACGAGCTTAGCGTCGAGGTGTTTCCCAGTCAGTCCCCTATGCCCAAAAATGTGAATGAAACGGATCACATCCAGCTCTGTGGCCTTGGCCGGTAGGTAGTCCAGAGCATGTGAGGCATTTGGCATATCCATGGTCCCATGTTTAAGAAGGTCCATTATGTCAAAGTCAAGTCTCCCAACGGCCAGTTGCAGAGCACTTTCCGGCCGACAATCAATGTTGATTCCCGAGTCGACGAGTACCTTGATCATTGCCATATTTCTGGCCATCACACTATTCATCAGCTCCCGTCGATACGCCAGACTATCCACCATTATCCCTGCATGAGAGAGAATTGTGAAAAACTTGAGTTTAATGTCGTTGTCTCTGATGCCAGATACAAATTGGCGAGCAAACATTCTGCCTGCGGTTTCGAACTTCTGTCGAGGGCCGGCGTAAGCGAGAACGATGGCGGATGCTTCAAGACTATGATTCTGTAAAGCCTGTATAAACAAAGCCTCACAGGCCAACTCAGGCCGAGTGGAGAGGCACAGGAGCAGAATGTCAGGGGTGATCGGGGGCCTGCCAGGTTGCGGCGTGAGGCACTCAAGCCAGGCTGTAGTCGTCATCGATTTGGGGACTGACAGCAAGAGTCGGGCTAAGGTTGCGTCATTGTTTCCGATATGCTCGCGGATGCTCTCTTGGAAGGCGGTAGCCTCACTGCCGAACCGGAGGAGGAGTGTCATTGCGGGAGTCCAGTTCTTAGCCAAAGCGAGCCCAAAAGCGCGGTCTAGAACGGCCTTGCTGCTCGTGTGTTTGCACAGCAGACGCACGTATTCGATCTCTCCTTTGTTCATGATGGTATCCAACCATATCATGTCTGGTGAGTCAAGCAAGGCAATGTCAATCATTGATCGCCTCTTCCACTGCGATGCCTGTTTCTTTTTGTCCGACGACCGTTCAACTGTTAGATGACCCCAGAGTTCGTTCAAGGATGTGCCCTTGGCGTGCCCAAGCATCGCAACAGCTACACCGACAGGTTCGAGGGAACCATCGACAGATAACAAGCTGTCAAAGGCGCTTGCCACCTCGCTGATTGTGAAGGTCCAGTTGTCGGCATTTTCCACCTCCTCCTTCTGCTTCTTGGTCCTGAAAAGATTGCGTTTCTGGTCTGACGGGGGACGGAAGTTGGGGTCGTTCATACGCTCCTGCACGAGGTAGTCGCGGGCTCTCTGGCTGTTACGAACATACTCATCTGGGGCCAGATCGAAGTCACTGTCCCATTTCTCGGGCAGAGGCGGGATCGGAAATGGGAGACGAAGTCCTACTTGGGACAGAAACCATACTGCCCATGTGCTGTCTCTCGTGGTGCTGTCGTTCCTTGTGCTTGAAACCGATGCCGAAGGTCGATGTGACGACGCGGATTGCCGCTTGCTCAACGACGCAGGCTGCGAGGGCGGTGGTGAGGGGACAGGGGCCGGGAATATTGGATCCATGTCGACTTGGGTGATGATGGATGGGTGGTGGTTGATTGATTGGATGATCAATCAACGTCCATCTGCCAAACAATCGAAACAGGAAGCATCCAAAGACAGATTTCCCTTCAATCAAGCGGGTTTGTGAGAAGATAGAGCTGATAAACAAAGCAAAGCAAATAGCTTGCCGGCATCTGCTGAAGTGATGACAACTGCCCCGAGTGTGGCGATGCGGATTGGCGACTAGGTCAGGTCAGGCAGACTCCGTGGGTCGACAGACCGCCGCACAATTGCAGCTCTCTCTGCTCTGAACGCGGCTTGATAGTGGACAGAGCGGTAAATAGCCGGTAATACAGACAGAACCACGGGATTGATCGATGGAGAAAGGTCCGGAGCTCGCTCAAACTGGGCTCCAAGCTGGGACAGAAGTGGATAAAGAACAGACGGAAAAGTTGCCCGGCTGCAGTGTGTGAGCCAAGCCCCAGTAATAAGCTGTAACTAGCCCAGTCCTTGTGCTGCAGGCCAAGCAGAAGTCTCCCCGCGCCATCCCTCTTCCATCCGCCCTCCTCCACACAGCTGAAAGCTGTTGCTGGCACTCGGTTGATCGGCCAGGCGTCTTGGCCAGTCTCTGGTTGCCTGACTGGCGCTGGCTGCCTGCTCACTAGCTCTACGTAGCGGCATAACATAGCAGTGTGCCAATGATAGTACCCTCTGTCCTGTCTGCCTCGGTCTTGTACATCCCCAGAAAGTGTGTCTGTGCTCTATTGGCTGCGTCCAACCCGAATAAACCGACTGTCTGTCTCGATACAGGCCACCGTATTGCTCCGTATGAGGCTATGTCTGTGCCCGACACCCACATTGCCTATGGCAGCTGTACATCATCTGATCGGCATGCCTACCCTGCGCCCCTCTTTGCCCTTTTGTGACCTTTGCCTTTAATAACTGTTTGAGTTTCTGGTCCTCCTTGTTTCGCCCGTGGTGGGCTGCTCGTGGTCCACAGGATCGAGGTAGATTACGCCCGTGCAACGAGTGAGTCTCAGTCAAAGTCGCCGAGGCAGACTGACTGTAGGACTCAGTCCATATCAAAAGCCAGTTCCTACTGTTGCCCCAACTCAACCCAACCTTTCCCTCTATCCCAAAAGCTGAGACTGGACCTGTCATCCAATCAACCCCAAACAAGCCAACCATTGCTGGCCGTTCCATTTTCTCGCTTCATTCCACGCTGGCTTGCACCCATTAGGGGCTCTACAACGCACGATACACCAAACATACACTTCGCCATGGAGGCCCCGCCGCCTTACACTTCGGCAACAGGGTCGTCATCGAGCTCTCGCACCCGCTCCTCCCTCGGGAGAATGCGATCGATGGCCGACTACATGCTACGATCTCGCGTCGGCGGTCGTTCGAACGACGAGTCCACCAACCCTCCAGAGCCGTCCTCTGCCACTCTCCCCTCCTACGATTCCCGAAGCGGCACGCTGACTCGGAGCGTTGACTCCCGTCGAATCAGCGATGATTCCTCCACCCGGCTATCCATGCTTCGATCGCCACCAGGGACCATGCCCCCGTCAACAACATCCTCCGCCAACCCCATCCAAGATCGAAAACTCCGTCTCGATGAGCTCAAGAAGGAGATCGAGGCTGTCTCCCAGCCCACGAAGCGTTCCAACGACGGCCTATTCAAGGAAGCCTGCTCCACCGACCTGCTGTTCCTCATTGACACCACCAGCTCCATGCACCCCTATATTGATGCCGCCAAGAAGCAGGTCAAGGACATCATGGAAGACATCGACCGCACCTTTCTGAAGGAGGCAGAGATCCGCATGGCCGTCGTGGGCTACAGGGACCACACTGACAAGCCCAACATCGAGTTCCAGGACTTCACCACCGACGTTGACCTCGTCCGCTCCTTCATCGACAAGCTCAAAGCCACTGGCGGCGACGACTTCCCCGAAGACGTCCTCGGAGGCCTCGACAAGGTCGTCAACGCCAACTGGAAGAATCAGACTCGCTGTGTCATCCACATCGGCGACGCCCCGCCGCACGGCAAAATCTTCAACATCGTGTCTTACACAGACAGATGGGCGACCCCAGGGACCGAGCCTCACAAGCTCACGTATCAACCTCTGCTCAAGAAGATGATCATGCTCAACCTCAACTACTGCTTCCTCCGCATCCAGTCCCACACGGACATTATGTCCTATCTGTTCTTGAAGGAGTACCAGAACGCCTCCGCCCAGTGCAAGCTCCACGTGCTCAACAGCGAGCGGATCAAGCTCGTTCAGGCCGCCTCCTCCACCACCTCCCGCTTCCGAGGAGGCAAGAGCAGCCTCGCTTTCGAGGAGTCAGAGCTCGGAACTTCCTACAGCGCCCTCCGCCATCTCGTCGTCCAAAGCGTCGCCAGCTCCGCCTCCCGCACCGCCATCCGTCTCTCCGAATCCATATCCAAGAACGGCGGTAAGCTGGCCGACAGCACCGCGCTAGCCAACTGCCCCAGCATCGTCGAAGAAGAGGAGAGCGAGAAGGAGCTCGTCATGGAAAATGTCGTTCCAGACTGGGATACCCCCAGCTGGTTCAATGAAACCCTCACCGTCGAGGGATTCTCCCCTGACGTTGTCCGTGCCGGCGCAAGAACCCTCAGCGACATGATGATGCACGACGACCACATCGAGCTGAGCACCATGGAACTCGGCGTCCGGCGCAGGTCCAAGCCCTTCTCCCAGGGCGCCCTTCGCGTCGCCGCATACGCCCGCACCGCCGCCTCCACCAACCACTTCGTCGTCAAGTCCTTCAAGAAGGACGGCAAGCACCTCGCCCACCTCGCCGAGGACATGCGGTGCCAGGCCCTCTGCAAGGCCTTCGCCCTCGAGTTCAACAACCTCGTCAGCCCGCAGCACGCCGTCGACTTCATCATCACCACCTGCCTCAAAGCCGCCACGGGCAAGGACGGCACCTCCCAGTGCATGTCCCTCGAGCCCTACATCAAGGGCCAGTACGTAAAGTACAACAACAACTCGGGCTGGGTCAACCACGACCTCCCCGCCGGCGACGCCACCAACATGGCCGCACAGGCCTTCTCCCACTTCACCTTCGAGCGCTCCTGGGGCCAGATCCTCGTCTGCGACCTCCAGGGCGTCGGGGGGCTCCTCACCGACCCAGCCATCCACACCGCCGACGCCAACCGCTTCCGCCTCGCCGATACAAACCTCAACCGGGAAGGGTTCAAGTTCTTCTTCTCCACGCACGCCTGCAACGACGTCTGCAGAACCCTCGGGCTCATCAGCACCGCCGACATGGTCATGCGCAAGAGCCTCACCTTCCGCGAGAAGTGGCCCGCCGTCGAGAGCACCGTCTACTGCTCCAACAAGCTCTGCGGCAAGATCGTCCCCGCCGCGGGGGCCCGGAAAGCGGACGAGTACCCAAACTGCCACTGGTGCGACGTCTGCTGGCCCCAGCTCGAGTCGACCAAGGTCCGCTGGATGTGCCTCGCGCCTGGGCCGGACCACGAGTACGACGTCTCCCGCTTCTTCTACGAGTCCCAGGGGCGGGCCATGCCGCGCAAGTGTCCCGAGCACCGGGAGGCCGACGAGCCCGCTGCCAGACCCGCCGCTGTGGGTGGCGCGGTCTGGGCCAGGATGAACAACACGGCCAAGCAGAAAAACATTTCCGGAAGAAGTTGGTAGACTGTGGGACGAGAGGAAGGCTTTGGAGATGATTATGAGTGGCAGGTTGGAATTAGAGGACGTGACGATACTGAATTATGGCGTTGAGACGTACTGCCGTTACAAGATGAACGATTCTGCTTTTACGCGTAATTTGTTGAGATATCCCTTTATTTTACTTCAATGAAATTGCACAACTATCAAGAGACCCAGGATTCTCACAAGTGAACTTAGCACACACTAATCCGTTTATCCTGGCACAAACTTTACACGACTAAGGTGAAAGCCACAAAAATGCTTGAATTCAAGGTTCGTTCATTGTCGCCCGACAATATAGTGCCATTAGAGTAGCCATGTCCAAGGTTCAGAGTGAGCGATACGATAAAAATACTCTAGAGGAAATTATCTCAAGTTCCCACCGAGAATGCAGGTGAGAGAGTTCGGGTATAAAGTT
Source organism: Clonostachys chloroleuca (assembly GCA_037952775.1). Taxonomy (NCBI): domain Eukaryota; kingdom Fungi; phylum Ascomycota; class Sordariomycetes; order Hypocreales; family Bionectriaceae; genus Clonostachys; species Clonostachys chloroleuca. The sequence continues at coordinate 36,825,696 of JBANAY010000003.1, forward strand.
AAAAACAGGAATGAAAAAAGCCAGACCAGACGTCTCAACACAATGAAAGAATTTCCAAACTGTCCCACAACAATGCCCCGTGCCCGTCTAAAGCTCAAGTAGCTTCTTCCCCCTCCAAACTGGCTTTGAAGGAGCCAATCTTCCACAAGTGAGAAAAATCCCTATTAATTGATGAGTATTTATCGTCACGCATTCGGTGTTGGGAAGAGCAAAACTTACCTGTGTTCATACTGCGAAAACAACATTGCTCTTTCTCCGAAAATATGCGTGTGGCGGGTGCTATTTGACCAATGCATAGGACTAAAACCATTTGTCTTATTGGTTTGAGTTTTGATGGTTCGAAATTGGCACAATGTTGTAGCTGATGATGATGTCTTGAGCGTTGGCTCACCATCTGGCAGAAGACCTTGGACCTCCTCCCTGAGTGTAAATTGCCATCCTCGATGAGTCCCATGCCATACACTTAGGCGTCGGGAGTCACGAGAGCGCCTTGGAGGAAGGTCTTGAACAAAGGATACGATATGGGCTTGGTCATTGTAGCAGGCGACGTGCAGGGCTGCGGAGTCTTGCTCGATGTCTTTCTTCACGCCTCTCTGGCTGTATTCTTGGAAATTCTCTTTGATGTCTTACTCCATTCTCGCAACAATGCTGAAGATCTCGCCTTGTGCAAGGTCGAGAGCCAAGCCTCGCTTCCTCAACGGAAATTGCCACCCACGAAGACCCCCATGCCACATACTTAGGCGTTGGTGAGTCTTCGTGGATGGCAACCACGGGAGTTGAGCCAGTCTCATCTTGTTGTCATTAACATTATCCGCCCAAGACACGAGAAATGAGTTAAGGTAGCTTTTCACTTACGCTGGTCCTGAAAGTACGGACGCTTAATCTCAGATTCATACGCCATGGGGAGCCGCCTTCTTAAGTTGCGAGGCAGCTCCCCCAGCGAAAACGAGAACCGGGTAGGGCCCCGTCAGGGTCCCAATCAATGGAGGGACGAGGGGGGGCTAACGTGTCATAAAAGCAAGGATATCATGTTAGTCCAACGCCGTGGCCGAATTTGAGATCGGGATTGTATGGGAATAAGATCATTTGCTGTCAGGGTGACAAGAGTGAACGTACTGGAGGGGAACTCTTGCCGCTGAGGTGAAGGTAGACTGGAATGATGAGAAAGGAACACTTACACCGCGGTTCGAGGTCTTGTTTTGCCCCCACCTAGCTTGGCCCACCCGGGGACGCCCACCCTTCCACTGCCCCTTCAATCTCCAGTAAGGGGGCAGCCGCTGGGGGCTGCCCCTTCAATGTTCAATCTCAGGGCAGCCGCTTGGGCGGGCGTTATGGGGTGGCCCCCAGGTAGGCCAGCCACAGGTGGGAGCGCGCCTGGGTAGGCCTTGGGTGAGCGTGATGGGGTTTGGTTTGAAAAAGCCTTTGATGAGAAGAGAAGAAAACAAGAGAGTGGGAGGAGGGGGAGGAGGGGTTTAGGTAGGAGGGGCTAGCGCCACTCAGACTGAATCACGGGACATAACACCTCAGGCAGCGAGGTGAGAGAGAAGCAACGAGAAAGTGAGAGCGGCAGGAGCGAATCCAAGGGGTTCAGGGCATTAGGCAGGTGGGAGAGAACGGGGGTCCATCGCAGTAAGGCACCCAGGAGGGGTACGCGGACGAGTCACAGGGAGTGAAGAAGTGACCTTAAGGGCGCACTCAGTCACCACTATTTTATACTTTCAGCCAAGCTACTAAATCATACGGAAGATGACTTAGATGATCATCAACTATCTTTTTCAAGATGTTTAGTTCGTGTTGTTACTTGTAGGTAGGTTTTGTTGTCTCGTCGGGGGCGAGTGCATAGGTAGGCAGCACGTCAACTCATCAAGGTACCTTCCCCTGTTGTTCCAAGACAACAACCTACCAGTGAGCTACGTCTCTCTTTTGGGGCGTCGTCTGATGCTCCTACCGGGGGGGGTGTCCCTTCCCAGAGGTTCTTTCTATTTCCTGCGGAGGCAGCCAACGATCGTGATCGTTGAATACTCGCCTGCCTGTGGAAATCGGACCAATGGTAGCACATGTGACAAGCTCTGTTGACCAAGCCGTACTCGTTTTCAAATATAGCACTTTCATTCCAATGCATGACAGATCCGCATAGCTCTTGGTCATTCTCTGTACCTAATTCCTCTGTTATGGGCCATGGAAAAGTTCACAATAGCCCCTGAAGATAGATAATCTCAAGCCTTGCTACGCTAGGTACACAGTGTCAGACCCCAAATCTCAATCCAACCCGCAGTGCGATGGTTCTTATTCCCATACCCGTAGGTGCCTGCCTAGGTAATCAAGGTAGTAGCTCACTAGTCAGCTCATGTTCTCTCAGATCCCAAGCTGGATCCCAAGCTGGATTTCGTGGCCTTGCTGCCCTCAAGCAAATCCTCCTCGAGTTTCCTTCAGGATTCCAATGTTCCACCAAACCGGCCAAATGCAGCCACCCGTGAGAATGGTATCAACCCAAAACATGGCGAGAGGTATATACAGCATGGTATCTGCCTTCGGCCAGGTACAGTAGTGGTTTTCACCGTTCCTTGGCTGGCTGGGGGGCCAATGGAGTTGGGTGACGGGATAGATGCTTCCTCGGATCGGGGTAATCCAAGGGGAGTTGGGTCCGAGCTTCCAATTCTCGTGCTTCTCCTCACACTTCAAGCCGTAGCTGAGCTGAGGACGGAAAAGATAGGACTTGCTTCCTCCATCCTTTGCCGACCCGTTGTCGTGGCCATCGCGGGGAACGAAGAAACGGAAGGACTCGAACATGTTGAGTAAGTACGATACGTCGACGGGAGGATCTGACCCTGGTTATTAAACCTAAACAAAGTAGATGTTTAAGTGATTTAAGGTGAAATCCATACATACCCAACTTGAGCTTAGATTATTGCGTAATAGAAGCGAAACTCGCCAGTCAGGGTGCTGGGTTTGGAACTTCGTCTGGGAGAGGCCTTTGTTTTGATGTTTGGTAGATGAAAATGTGAGCGTGGAAGACGAGACTCCCTACGCGACATATTTCAACCTCAGTACGTTGTGTAAACACAGAGAAGCGTCCTAGCACGGCTTTTGCACTGTGCAATTTGCTCATTGGAGCCCTCCTCGCATGTGCGGCCAGTTGGTCCCCGAACAGAGCAGCAAGACCCTGCCACCCTGAATTCGTTCTCGGTATTGTATATGTGTGTATATACATTTAATACAAAATCAAGCTATACCTCTTTATTGTCTCACCATCTGCCATAAGTTCAACGGAATTCAGGTTCGTTCAGGTATGTGAGATGCCTTCAGACAACTCAGTGGTGGGCACACCCTAAGTTAGAAGCCTTTTTCTCAGTCATTAATGAAAGAAACATTTACCAATTTCTTATGGTATATTCCTTACAGGGACTCGTTGCTTCATACATAAGAAACTGCAGTCTATTTCATACCTTCGTAAGTATATAATCTATCCATACCACGGCCGAGCAACAGACCAAATCTGATACCAGTTCCTCCCTCATCCCGTTCAAACCCAATCTCTCAACGCCTTAGACGATGACCAAAGCAAAGAAACACAAACGCTATGGCTCGGTACCCCAATCCAATCACAAATAAGATAAGCATGTTTCGCCACAGCCATCCCATATGAAACCCAGTTACGTCCGCGGCAGTTTTTACATTGTAGAGATACTCATACGGCTCCACGAGCTGAGCAAAGTAGACCTCAGCCAACCAAGTACCAGGAGATGCCCTCCATAGCCACTCCATGTGCCACTGCTTCACTTTGGACAGGGGAGGCGCCGCACCAGATAGGATGCCCAGGATGAGGCTCAGCATAGCCGACAACAGTGGAGCTTCCTCGCGCTTGCTTATCATGCTCACGATGCTGGCCAGTCCGTAGATGCAGAAAAAGTACAACAGGTTGGCCATGAAGGCTATTCCCCAGTGGATGATCGGCATGGCTAGAAGAAGGAGTGGCACCGAAAAGTGAAGGCAAGCGAACACCATCCTAGGGAAAACGCACAGCACCTTGGCCAGGAAATAGGAGATCCTCGAGTGCCCTGCTTCGGCTTCGCGGTTCTGCACCAGCAGCTCCTCAGAGAAAATCTTCACGCCGGGTGCTGCTGACACAAGGCCTATACCGATGGCAACCAAGAGTGCAAATTGAGGTGCAGAGAGATAATCAGCCGAAGTGGACAACATGCCATAGGTATTATAAATTCCTTTAAATAGGACTCCGTTGCGAGAGTTTTGAGCGAGACCGAGAAGGAACCCTCCGAGCAGCGATAGAGCCATCTCTCCCCAAAAAGACCAGTAGCCACGGTATTGCTGGAGCACGGCACGGCAGAGGCAAAGCCAGAACTGCTTAAACCGGTAGGCTCCGCGCTTCTTGATAGTTCTATGCATCAGCCCCTGTCCAGCAGAGGAGAGGGTATGTCTACTCGTGTCCCGAGTGAGATTTACGCGATGTTGAGCCCAATGCTCGATAAGAAACTCCTTTGCGACATCACCAATAGGCTTGTATTCCCGGCCGTTTCCAGTGATGATATCTGTAATGACATCAGCTTTATTTGTGTGGGGAGGGAATCTAAAGCCCATGTTCTCGAAGAATTGATGAGCGGTCGCTTGAGGGCCTTCGTAAATCGTCTGCCCATTTCCAAGGAGAATAAGATTGTCCAACATCTCAAACGTCTCGACTCGGGGCTGATGGATAATAACAATGACGGAGATTCCCAACTTAGCCAGTGCCTTGAGGGTCCGCATCATCGATGACGCAGCAGAAGCGTCCAAACCGCTGGTAGGCTCATCCAAGAAAATGGCCATGGGTGCAGCAGCGAGTTCCATTCCAATTGACACTCGCTTTCTCTGGCCTCCACTGACGACGGGCTTGCTAACGCTGCCGACCAGGGAATCACGGACATGAGAGAGCTCGAGGCAGTCAATGACGGCATCAACAAGACGATCGATGTCCCTGTTAGACCATGTTCGTGGTAACCGAACCCTAGCGGAATGGGCAATGTTCTCGTATACGGTCAACTCGGGTAGGACGATGTCATCTTGAGGAACGTATCCGATGACCTTCTTGTATCGTTTAAGTTTGTCTGGTTTGTTGTTGATAGCAACTAACCCTTGGGTGTGTTTGGTCTTTCCCATCAGCACGTTGACAAAGGTACTCTTTCCACCTCCGCTACCTCCCATCACGGCCGTGAGGGTACCCCGATCGATAGACCCGGTGACGTGATTTAGGATTGGACGCGAACTCCCCTTTGGTTGGAATGTGAGGTCCTCATATCGAAAAGATAGACCAAAATCAAATGCATCCGTAGCCTTACGCATGGCATCCATGAAAGCTTGAAGCTGCGGGTTCATTTCGTAAGGTTTATGCCCCTCGGTGCCCTCTGTCTCCGTTTCAGGGCCGAGAGCGGCCTCAAATCCGAGTGTTGGGCGCCTAGTAACATACTTCGCATCCAGAGGCTGCATCTCTCGATCGTTAGTGTCGTCAGATAAGGCATTGTAGCCTGACATCTTAGCCATGACGCCGCCCATACCCTCACGACTCTTAGTGAAAGCACCGAGGCGTGCTTGCGAGCTGCTTTGACGGAAACGTTGGCGATACCCAAAGATAAAGATTCCGAAGGCGAGAAGAATGTCGGCAAGGACCAGAATAATAGCCGGGAGGTAGAAGAGCTGAAACTCCGCCTTTTGAGGGCAGAAACTCCCAATTGCGCAAGGAGTTGGAGTCGCAGCCCCAATTTGGCAGTATGATCCTTGGGGGCAAGGAAGCTGTTGGGCTCCATTGAACTTAGGTGGACAATAGAATCCTTTCTGGCATATTTGAGGCTCAAGGGGGCCCATACTTATATAGTCTTCAGTGACAGGGTGGCTGCACACCTCTCCCAGCAGCCTCGAGATTTGGCAAGGTTCGATCGGGGGACAGTACAGAGGGAGTGAATTGACCGTGTTGTTGGGACCTTCAACGAAATTCAGAACACGGTTCCACAAAGTTTCTAGATTTGAACTTACAGTAGAAGCCCTCTTGACACCCATTGGTAAGCCACGACTCCGCGATCTGAATTTGGATTGGTAACGCGCCCGGCCTCCAACATGGAGCAGCATCTACAGCCGTCTTGTTTCTTGATTTCGCCTCGACAGCACGGTAATACGCAGTTGAAAAGGTCGAATGGTTCGTGCCGGTACAAGCTTGATCGTAGATAGAGAATTGAGTACTGTTGGGTTTCGATTCTTGGAACTTTCCATCCACCACGACGAGAGTCTTGTTCGTGTTCGGTTTGTTGAAGTCATCGAAGATGAGTCCATGGATGTTTGTGGGGTCGGGAATGGCATCAAACCATTTTCCGGTGTCAACTTCATAAACCCCTTCAGTTCGATTGCCGATGCATTGCCATGCAGCGTCCTTAGCGTCCTCAGATAGAGGGTTCTGCAAGGCACAGAGGCAAGCCCCTGTATCCAGGAAAGCAGGCCCACGAAGCGTCTCTTGGGGCAAAAATGGGAGCTGCGGCAGGTTCTCTTTTGAAAAGCCTTCCATGCTGGGTCAAAACCAACGATGAAGTTGACGGTTTTGGGATCCTACAGCCGGGAGCATTGGCCCTGGGACCATCTTGCGTCCGGGAGGCGGGATACGGGTCATCTTATTCTGCTCTGGCTCGTCAGATTCACGCAGTCCATGGCCCTATGGGGCTCATGGAATGGTCATCCAAAGTGCTGACGCCTAAAACTGGGACTCTGGAAGCATGTCGATGGCCTGCGCCCACTGCTGTCTCTCGGCGCAGGGGTGGTGGAAAGGCTCTTTGGACTAGGATCAACGGCCCCGGACAGGTAGAGTGCCTTCGTTCGAGATCAATAAGGAGCTATGATTGGATCGGCATTAGCAGAGGTAGCAGGGGTAACGATGGTGATGGGCAACTGGAAAATGACATCGCCAGGGCTGCCGCATCATGTTACCGAAAAAGCATCAAACCGTCGCACTTGCGTGGAGCAGCGGGAGAGCCCCTGTTTGGGAGCTGTTTTAGGCGTGGCCATGCTGAAGGTGCCCTGCGCCAGTGGCTCCTGCCCACAAGGTACCTAAGCTCAACCGGGGCTCATCAACATTCACAACACGCAAGAATTGATCAGTGTTGCCTGAGGCAGCTACGTTGGGCTTGAAGGTATCTACCTTGGGCGGTCGGCTGCTCAGAGGGGGAAATGGAAAGCAATACTCTCCTAGTAGCAGTAACAGAGGCATCGCGTAGCCACTCAATTACAAAGCTCATGTCCCTACCATGCATTACGAATCCCCAAGTTGAGGTTGCTGTCAGACGGGCTGTCAGCAATTCCGGCAGGGCTTGCAGACGCTCGGCCTATGATCTCATTTAGGTTCTTCGGTGTTTGCTCCACTAAAGATCCCTTCCAGTTACAGTGGCCCACCGGTCATCATTCCCGAAGCACTTTGATACAGAGCGCTGCGCCCATCCCAAGAGCCTCCATCCGCCTCTCTAGCCTCATGATGGTCGGTCTATGTAGCTGTAAAAGACATCACGTCGTTGCATACCTAGTACACATAGTGCATCATCCTTCCTGGCTGAGGGTCTTTCCAGGTGCTGCCTTGGGATGGCCCAGTAGTGGCTTGCTCGCCTTACCATTCCGAATAGGGTAATGAATGCACCTGGCCTATACGCGCTCTTGATTCATCCCTGCCGCCAAGTCTCGAGGGCCTTGGTGATGAGGCATACATCACTCCTATGGATAATTCTGCCAAAATGCTCTTGACTAAAAATCACCAAAGCTCGTGGTGATTGCTAGGGCACCAAAACGTATTGGTTCCTTCTATTTTTGGTCACTACCTACCTACCATTCATCACGCCGCTAGGACTCTACTACTTCCACCTTGGTCAAAATCCAAGTACCTTGATACATGCGGTCTTGTTCGTAGACTACCACATCGATTTCCTGAAAAGACCGAGCGAAAAGAGGTTGAATTGAACTTAATAAGAAAATCGATGAACATTATTCTTTCAAATTCATATTCAAAGTAGGAGGAAGCGTGGCTTGAACGATTTAGGTACTGGGTCACAGTGACTATAGGGTAGGTAGGGGAGACTAGCCAAAACAAGTTTCTCTGAACATGGACAGAAAACATCGAATGCCAGCTGACTCAGCTCCCACCTACCCACCATGATTGCCAGCACTGCACGTCTTCATCTGCTCTTAAGATATGGCATGCTCTTGAGATTTCCGTATACTCTAATGGCTGTACAGAAAAGGACTGTTTGCCGTCTCGGGACTCTGCATTCTTCCATCTCAACAGCTCTGGGCGACTGGTAGGCCACTGCAGGCCATTCCACCAGGAATCACCATGAGGAACTGACAGGGATAAATACATGATATACCTACCAAGCTGCTTGAGAATGCCATCACGGACGTGCTAGCGAGTATTCGATACGAACGAAGAGGCACACGGCCTCCAAAGCTTATTGCTTGGTCGCTTCAAATCCCATATCCTACCATTCTGAACTGCCCGGTTACCGTGCAGCGTTGCGGGACACGGGGTATGATACATGTACCTTGGAGAAACACGATCGACGAACCCTCAGGAAAGAAAGAGTACGCAATAAGTTGAGCTAGTTTCGCGATCCCTGAAGACCACGGATTAGTCCCTAATCAATACCACCTGCTTACCGATCTTTTAGGTTGGAGCCTTGCCTGTGGCTGCACACTCAGAGTTATTGTCGAAACCCGTCGCTATGCCGTTTATTATTAACCGGCTAAATACTCGTCCTCAATACCGGCCTAACTACTAGCCTCTCCAAAAAAAAAATTAAAAAAATAACGTCGATGAATTACAATACCGGACCTACTATCTCAATGTCCTTCGGCTAGCCTTATCCGACGCCCCTTCTTGACTGCCATCACTGCACGATATTTGCCAAAGTGATTGTTCTTTAATCCGAGGGGCGCCTCGGCTTGACATATCGAAGAATCGATTATAATACGGACTCATCAACAGACTAAATCAGGCCATTTAGTTGCGAAACTAATCGTTGACAGGGGACCGCGAGTATAGATTATACTGGTGTCTGATGACTTCGATTACACCCACTCCTTCGGGCACGGTGGATTGGCAGGGTTCCTCGATCTACTCGCAGGGCAGCACAGACCAGGATAAGTGGCCAACAATTAAACCATTCTGCTCGTCGAAAGGGGCTTGGCAGCTCAAAGTTAGACATTGCAGAGGCATCCTGTCTCACTTCTATTTAGGAACCGGATGTGCTGGAATTACCGCCGAGACAACTGACTTATCCCCTAACAAGAAAACCGCAAAGTGTTCATCCAGCCACCTTCCCAGCCAAGCAAATCAGGGCGGAACAGCGGCGCTTTGACGCCTAGGGGAACCTGTCACAGCGTGGCAAAATCGTCGGCAAGCTAGTGCCCCAGGCCGAATCAAGCTCAATACTGGCCCCATGATGTTTAAAATGTACTGAATACGGCAGTATTGCGCGGTTGGCGCCACCTAGGTTGATCGCTGCCCCATTTTGCTACGGACTAATGCTGACCCGACGGAACACAACCTATGATCTACATGATTCGGATAGCTGTTTGTCTCAGTAGGATATGCATTCCTGAACTCTGCGACACGCCCTCTCGGACCGCGACTGGCTGTTGGTAATACCGCGTACGCCCCTGTTCTTCCATTTTCTAGATTCCTCAACAGATCATGGCAATCGTGTCTTTCCGTTATACTACCTGGGATGCCGTGAATTCCCATGGAGATCAACAGGAAATAGGAAAACGAGGACGAAACCAAGGCTACGACGATCAACAACAGCGTCGCTGCCGCCCACGAGCTCCTAATTGCCTATCGAGCTGTACGCCTCGAGCTAGATGACAATGGACGGGCAATCGGGACAAGCTGTGAACGCTGGAAATGCGACGGCTGCAAATGAGATAGATTCTCACGCGCAGGCAATTCCACAGGATAGTACGGAGGGATCTCGCCTCGGCTCCAAAGTCATCCAGTCCTCTGATACAGCGATCAAATCAATTATAGAAGCGCCTACCGACAATAGAGGATACACTTCTCCATCCCAGGCAAAAGTTGAGAAGAAATCGCACCAGCATGAGAGCCCCAGTCCGCAAGCCGGTGCACCCAAGGATGCAGATATGAAACCTCAGACCGTGGAGGCGACAGACAAACCCTCACACAAGAAATCTGGGTCTAACTCCAGCGCTACACTCGAGCCCGAGTCACGTCCATCTCATCAGGCTACGGCGGTATCCAGGCCTGGACGAGGGGATACGTCTACGGCCGCGGAATCAAACTCGCCCGACGAAGACCCAATCGACCGCCTGCCTGAAGCCGAGGCTGCTATTCTCAGACGCCAGATCGTCTTACAAACAAAAAAGCAGAGCATTTTCGCCCTTCTACGATTCGCCACGAAGTTTGATATCGTGATCATTGTCATCTCCATCATATGCTCGATAGCATCCGGCGCAGCCTTACCCATTATGACGATTGTGTTTGGAAATGTGCAGGGAATATTCACTGATTATACGGTCCTGGGCCTGATGAGCCTAGACGAGTTCAAAGGTGTGATCGGCCAGTACGTGCTGTATTTTGTCTATCTTGCGATCGGCACATTCGTGGTCACGTACATCTCGAGTCTTGGTCTTCTCTATGTTGGTGAAGCGATCACGGATAGGATCCGCCAGAAATATCTGGAGAGCTGCCTGCGCCAGAATATCGGCTATTTTGACAAGTTTGGGACTGGGGAGTTTGCAACGAAGATCACTGCCGACACAGTCACCATCCAGGATGGCATTTCTGACAAGTTTGGCCTGTTCCTCTCCTCCCTGTCCACCTTCGTCACTGGCTTTGTCATTGGCTACGTGTATGCGTGGAAGTTCGCATTGATCCTGACGGCAACTCTCCTAGCACTCCTATTGAACGGCGCCATTGCCGCTATATTCATTATCAGATACGATACACCGATGAGGGAAAACTTTTCACAGAGCGGTACCTTCATCGAGGAGGTGTTCTCTTCGATCCGAGTCGCGATCGCATTTGGTACCCAGGAACGCCTGGCCAAGCAGTACTTGAGCTATCTTGGAAAGGTCCGGTTATGGGGCATCAAGCTTAAATATGCGACCGCTTTGATGACGGCAGGCATCATGTCGCTCACGTATCTAAATTATGGCCTAGGCTTCTGGCAGGGATCTATGTTCATGGCTCGCGGCGACCTGAAGCTGTCTGACATGATTATCGTCATGATGTCCATTATGATGGGGACGTTCAACATGAGTGTCATCGGGCCGTATTTTACCGTCTTCATTGGGGCTCTGTCGGTAGCTAATAAGATGCTGGCTACAATCGACCGTGAGTCTCCGCTGGATCCCTCGACTGACGAAGGAAGTAAGGTCGACAATCTGGAAGGACATATTCGTCTCGAGAATGTCAAGCACATTTATCCTTCCAGAGCCGATGTTACTGTTCTCAACAACTTCTCCCTTGATATTCCAGCTGGGAAGGTGACCGCTCTTGTGGGGGCTAGTGGTTGTGGAAAAAGTACGATTGTCGGGATAGTTGAGCGGTTCTATGAACCTGTTGAGGGCAAGGTATTCCTAGATGGACACGATCTTTCGACCCTTAATATCAGATGGCTTCGCCAGCAGATGGCACTTGTTGGGCAAGAGCCCACCCTCTTTGCTGCCACAATCTCTGAGAACATCAAATTCGGTCTCATTGGCACAGACAATGAAAACTCAGACGAAGAGAAGCAGCAGGCACTTGTGGAGGATGCTGCACGGCAAGCAAATGCTCACGACTTTATTATGCAGCTCCCTGATGGATATCAAACCAATGTCGGCCAACGTGGCTTTCTTCTCAGTGGCGGCCAAAAGCAGCGAATTGCGATTGCAAGAGCCGTAATATCTAATCCCAAAAGTGTGTATTAAACCCTCCAGGTGTTGTGATTGAAGCTCTCTAACATGAACCTCCTAGTTTTGCTGCTTGACGAGGCTACATCGGCCCTTGATACGAAATCCGAGGGAATCGTCCAGGCCGCACTCGACAACGCCTCTACAGGTCGAACCACTATCACTATCGCCCATCGCCTCTCAACTATCCGCAACGCTGATAATATTGTCGTTATGAGTAAGGGGGAAATTATTGAACAAGGAACTCACAATGATCTTATCTCAAAACAAGGGGCATATCACGCTCTAGTCACCGCCCAGACAATTGAAGACAGCCAGAGGCGCTCCGTAGCTCTATCTGTCGAAGAGACTATCTCTAAAGAACAGCAGATCCTCAAGAGAATATCGACATGTAAGGAGGGAGTTTTGGTGACTACGGAAATCGAAGATCCCGAGAAAAACATTCTGGCTTCGAATAGCATACTCAACAATATTGAGGAGGTGGAGAGAGGCGTCGCTGGCAAAAGAGTACCGCAGAATACTCTGTGGACGCTGGTTAAGTTCGTTTCTCAATTTAATCGGCAAGAAGCGTTCTGGATCATTGTGGCATTCTTCTTCTGCGTCCTATGCGGTCTCGCCACCCCTGTTCAAGCGAGTAAGTTGCCCCTGAACTGCTAGACGAACCACATTGGGAACTAACCGAGCATCTTCTTAGTTTTCTTCGCGAAAGAGATTGGCGTTCTCTCAGATGTGGAATTGGAAGGGGCTGACAGATGGGCGATCCAGTCCCGCTCGAACTTTTGGTCTCTGATGTTCTTGATGCTTGGTCTCGTGCAGTTCTTGACCAATGCCGTCTCCGGCAGCCTTCTCGGCTGGGCGAGCGAGTATCTCATCCAGAGGCTCCGGGATAAGACGTTCTCCGCAATGCTGCGACAGGATGTAAGTTACTATGACGAGGATGATCACAACCCGGGAGCCCTCACGGCATACGTAGCTATGGAAACTACCCATGCATCCGGTATCACTGGATCCGCTCTCGGAGTCATCATTCAATCTGTCGCAAACCTGGTCGCCAGTCTAGTCTTATCCCTTGCTATCGGATGGAAGCTGGCCCTCGTTGTGTTCCCAGCCGTTCCTCTGGCCGTCGCATGTGGTTTCTTCCGCTGGTGGGTACTTGCCCGTCATCAGCGTCGGATCGAGACCGTCTACGCCGAATCGGCAGGTTTCGCTAGTGAGAACATCTCCGCCATTAGAACAGTGGCATCCCTCACACGAGAGAAACAGGTCACTGCTGAGTACGAGAGGAGCCTGGTGGAACAGCAAAAGAAGAGTATCAAATCAGTAGCGAAATCGAGCCTGATTGCCGCTGCGGCTCAATCAGTTCAGTATTTATGCTATGGTCTAGGATTTTGGTATGGCAGCACTCTTATGGCCACTTTCGAGTACAGTCTATTCCAGTTCTTTGTGTGCTTCATGGCGATGATCATGGGCGCATCATCAGTCGGGAGTTGTTTCTCCTTCGCACCCGACCTGGCCAAAGCGAAATCAGCGGCGGGAAAGCTGAAGACTCTGATCGAAGACTCAAAGCCCCTAATCGATACCTCCGATGACTCTGGCGATACTCTGACCGAGGCGGAAGGGTATCTAGAGTTTAAAGACGTCATCTTCCGATACCCATCGCGGCCTCATGTGCCAGTACTGCGTGGCCTCAACCTGAAGGTAGAGCCAGGCCAGCACATTGCCCTGGTGGGAAGCTCCGGATGTGGGAAGAGCACTACCATTGCCCTGCTTGAGCGGTTCTACGACCCTCTGGCTGGGCAGGTCCTGCTTGACGGAAAGGACATATCACTCATCAACATCAACGACTATAGATCGCACATTGCCCTCGTCAGCCAGGAACCAACTCTATTCCAAGGGACGATCCGAGAAAACATCGGCATGGGTTCCGCCAAGGACTTAACTGACGAAGCTTTGGAGATTGCTTGCCGCGAGGCCAATATCTACGATTTTATCCTATCCCTCCCTGAAGGGTTCAACACTGTCGTAGGTAGCCGTGGTGGACTTCTGTCAACAGGACAGAAACAGCGTGTCGCCATTGCTAGGGCATTGGTGAGGAAACCTAAAATTCTCCTCCTTGACGAAGCTACGTCAGCGCTGGACTCGGAATCGGAACATGTGGTGCAGGTGGCTCTTGACCGCGCGGCAAAGGGACGGACGACGGTCACTGTGGCGCACCGGCTGAGCACGATCCAGCATGCAGATGTCATCTACGTTTTCGACAAGGGGTGTGTGGTAGAGTCAGGTACCCATTCAGAGCTGATGACATTGAATGGGGCGTACGCTGAGTTGGTGAGGATGCAGTCTTTGGACCAGAAGGAGGAGAAAAAGGCAAGTTCTGCTTAGGAAAGTACTATAGTGAGCAGAGCGTACAAGAAGGAGATCGGCAATCTTTATTTCTAATATCAATCATTTGAAGCCATAATTTAATTCCCATTTGTCTCTTATAACTTATTCTAGATATTCTATAGATGATTACGGTCATAGCAATCAAATTTGGTTGTCCTTACATCCCCCTGAGGTATTGCACTAACATGTAATGGGCTCTCGGTTGATCTAAAGTTTGTTTGATATCATACAAAATAAGAGATAGAAGGTTACTAGGTATGCATACGTATTCACACCCAGGACGGCAGACACCCTCAAGTATCCAGCCGGACATCTCAGTTCCAGCGTTGAAGTCTTTCCAGAGAGAACAAGTTTGGAGAGAGTTCTAGAGAAGATGGTACATTTAATAACGGCGAGCATGGCAGGCGTTGAACGTGGGAACGACAGAGCGTTGTGGGTTGGATGTGCGATCTGGTCTGCGAGGGAAATTACGAGAGACGTATCAGGTTGTCTTCACCAGACAAGAACGGGTAAAAGCATTGCGTTCAATGAAACACAAACAAATCATCGTATGGGATTAACTTCATGATTAAATTCCATGATCCTATTTCGTAGAAAAGTACCTTGACTAATAAAACAATCTCAAAAGCTACAATCCATCAAATCCCATCCACCGTGAACCTCCCCGTAACCCTCCGTGTGGAGAAAACATCGCTCTTTCAGACAAGAAGAAGAAGAAGGGAAAGACAGGGGGCGTCTCGTAGAAACGAAGATTTGAATCCGTCTCCCCATTCAACTAGAACTGGTTCTGGCTGGCCAGGAGAGCTCGGCGCTGGAGCTTCCTGCTCTTGCAAGGCCTTCGGCTGGGTGTAGGAGCAGGAGTGACATCGGCCGAGGTCGACGACGCAGTGGTTGAGGCGGGAATGGCGGAGGAGGACACGGGGGTCGTCAGGGTGGCGAAGGTGGTGGGTGTGGTTGACGAAACATCTGAAACAGGTGTAGCGGAAGACACAGGTGTAATAGAGGCA
The DNA here is from genome assembly GCA_037952775.1 of Clonostachys chloroleuca. NCBI lineage: Eukaryota > Fungi > Ascomycota > Sordariomycetes > Hypocreales > Bionectriaceae > Clonostachys > Clonostachys chloroleuca. The sequence continues at coordinate 36,841,016 of JBANAY010000003.1, forward strand.
GAATCGGTAGCTGAGGGGGTAGCTGAAGGGGTTGCGGCTGAGGAGACAGGCGTGGTGGAGCTTACAGCGCCAGCAGACACACTGATGTTATCAAGAAGGATACTGGCGAAACCCGCGGCGTTGCAGTTGATCGAAATAGTCAAAGAACCGCTAGTAGAGCTAGGGACTATGGTGCCGGACAACTGGCTCCACTGAGTGTTGGGTGTAGTTGTAAGAGGGAATCGATCAGTGTTAGCAAAGTTGTTTCCGTTGAAGTAGGCTCTTACACGGCAGCTGTCATCAGGTGATGCTTCAAGAACGAGGTAGTGGAACGAGATGGTGTAGGGCGAACCGGCAACGAGGTTGTGAACAGTGCCAGAAATGGAGGTGATAGGATTATCACGCTTCTGGACAGGCGAGGCCTCAGTGTTATCGTCGTCATTTCCTCTAGTTGATAGCTGGGCAGCGCCATTACCATTGTAACCATTGTCACCGACCCAAGAAACATTGCCACTGGTGGTGTAGTAAGCCAGACCAGCCGCGAAGTCCGCGTTGTCGATGTACTGAGATCCCGAGGGAGTGGCTGACGGCGTCGTAACATCGGAAGTGGCAGATGGGGTGACAGCGGCAGAAGATCCTGCATCCGTGGTAGAAGCCACAAGGGTAGATGAGACATCCGTGCTTGAGGCACCAGGAGTTGAAGACACGTCTGTGCTAGAAACAACAGCGGTAGATGAGATATCGCTTGAAGCTAGGGTAGATGAGATGTCCGTGCTCGAGACTCCAGTGGCTGAGGGAGTTGATGATGCATCTGTGCTAGAAGCCGCACTAGTTGGCGAGACATCGCTTGAAGCTGGGGTAGAGGAGACATCGGTGCTTGAGGCGGCAGGAGTGGAAGAGACATCAGTGCTGGAAGCGGCAGCAGTTGATGAGACGTCAGTTGAAGCCGGGGTAGATAAGACATCGGTGCTAGAAGCCATAGCGGTTGACGAAATGTCGGTTGAAGCCGGGGTGGATGACACATCAGTTGTGGAAGCAGCAGGAGTAGACGAGGCATCAGTGCTTGAAGCCGCAGCAGTTGATGAGACATCAGTTGAAGCTGGTGTAGATGATACGTCAGTGCTAGAGGCCACAGCAGTCGATGAGACATCGGTTGAAGCTGGGGTGCTTGAAGCGGCAGTGGATGACACATCGGTGCTTGAGGCAGCGGTGGATGATACATTGGTGGAAGAAGCCGGGGTGGTTGAAGCGGCAGTTGACGAAGCAGCCGTAGAAGACACATCTGTGGTTGACGCCGGGGTGGTTGATGCTACAGTAATAGAGGGGCAGGCGGCGTCGACCAGAATCTTGGCGTTATCGAAAGCAATGTATGCGTATGGCGAGGATCCGGTGCTGGTGCACGAAAGCAGAAAGGTGAGATCAGTGCTACCGTCAGTGGGCGTCCATGTAGCCTGGAAAGTCTTCCACTCCGTGTTCTGGGTCGACGTGTAGACTGTTGACGGGCCAGTGGAGATGACGTGGGATTCGTCAGACACACTAAGCTGGCATGTCCTCTGAATGGTGTCAGGGGCCGTGGCACCGTTGACTCTGTAGTCAATTGAGATGGTATGTTCACGTGTGGTAAGCCCGGATACAGTTTGGCTGAATTGGACAACCTCGGTACCGGAGAATGCACTAGAAACATGGGTTAGCCTTGAGACGAAACGTGGATAGGATTTTCGAGACCACTTACACTGAGTAGGCTCCGTCGGTGTGATCCCAACTGATTGGATTCGCAGAGCCCTGAGTGAAACTCCAGCCATCTAGGCCGGTCTCGAAGGAGGGGTTTGAGAAGCCATTCGTCTGGCAAGCCGACGGTGCTGAGGAAGACACAGCAGCCGGCGTGGAGGAAGCTGCGGTGGATGAGGCAGCGGTAGATGACACGTCAGTGCTTGAAGCGGCGGTAGATGAAGCTGCGGCAGTGCTTGAGGCAGGGGTTGACGAGACATCTGTGCTGGAGGCTGCAGGAGTGCTGGAGGCGGCGGTGGACGACACATCTGTGCTTGAAGCGGCGGTGCTTGAAGCAGCAGGAGTAGACGAGGCAGCGGTAGACGAAGCGGCAGTGCTTGAATCAGCAGGAGTAGACGAGGCAGCGGTAGACGAAGCGGCAGTGCTTGAATCAGCAGGAGTGGTAGAGGCAGCCGTAGATGAAGCCGCAGAAGACGTGGATGCTACGCTGGTCGTGGATGCGACCGTGGAAAGGCTGCTTGTGGTTGATGGTGCTGGGCAGGTGGCACTCAGGAAGAGCTTGAAGTCATCCATGTACATCTTGCCAGTGGCGCTTCCCGAGGTACAAGTGATGGTGGCGGAAATGTAGATAGACGAGGCCTTGGGGGTGAAGCCAGTGGCCTTGAGGTTCTTCCACCCTTGGTTCGAGGTTTTGGTGAAAATCGTCGAAGAGACACTTGCGAGCGTATAGGTGGTGCCAGTTGAGCTAGTTGCCTGGTTCAAAGCAATATTACAATACCTGTACGCAGTCCCGCTATTGGAAGAGTCAATATCCACTTGATAGTCAAACTCGACATCGTAGGTGGATGAGGTCGACAGCCCGGTGATAGCCTGCTTAGCGGTAATCTTTGAATCCGTTAGAGGGTCCGCTCTAATAGAATGAGTCAGTAGCTGTGTCTTTACTTATCCATAGCAGAGTGAGAGGGATGGCCAGTGACATACAGGGAGAGGAGTCCATCAGTGTGCTCAGCGGACGACGAGACACGGTTAGCACCATCAGTGAAAGACCATCCGGTCAGTCCACTCTCGAACGAGGGGTTCGTGAAAGCGTTCTGCTGGCAGCAGCTTGCCGTGGTAGAGATGGAGGCGTTGTCGAGATAGGCAAAAGTTGGGTCAGAAGCCGAAGAGCCAGAGCAAGAGAGGTAAAGTCCAATGGTTTGGCTTCCGCTGGCCGTCGCGGTGAAAGTTCCTGTCCAGGTGCTGAACGCATTGCCAGCACCGGAGCTGGTGAAAGCCTGGCTGGAAATGGAGGCAAATTTGTTGGATGCGGTGCCCTGGTACATGTAGAAGGAACAGGTCTTGGTGTTGCCTGCCTTGACACCGATGTACCGATCAATGGAGATGGCATACTCCGTGTCCTTGACCAACGTAACACTCTGCGTCACGGTATACGAGGTTGTTGACGAGGACGTGGCGGGGAGGTTACTGTGGCAGGTTAGTACATTGGTCGCTTCAAATAGGCATTTTTATGCTTTTCACTCACAGGACATAGGAGCCGGCGGTGCTCTTGCTTGATGACAGACGAGAACCACCGGAGGGGCTGGTGGCCCAGGGGGTTATCGCAGAATTCTCGAAAGATGGGTTAGAGAACAAATTGGGCTGGGTGCAGGTGACAATGGGGTTGTCGTTGGCTGCCGCCGCCGGAACTGCCAAAGCGGCAGCGGCCAGCAGGCCATTGAAAAGCGGTGCAGACCGCATGGTGAGGGAGCAAGAGAGTGGCTGAACCTAGAAGACGGTTCCAAAAAGGAGTGTACGGTCAAAAGGAAGGAAATCGAGGATTGGAAAGAGTGTGTTGCGTGTGAGGGAGGGTCTGTTGTAACGAATGTACGGCTTCTTCCCTGTCACCAGCGGATGCCAAATGCCAACACCCAGAAAAAGAGAGAGCGGGTGAAAGAGAAAGGGGAAGAAGACACAGAAAGATGCCCGGCGCATGTTGGGTATGTATCAAGTGCGCAGTCCGCTCCATCGCCTTGCGCCACCAAGCTCAACATCTGATAGTCAACATTCGCTAGCAGATGGGGGCTCAATAGCTTAAGCTATCGATTTTCAGCAACGCCACCAAACAGCCCCATGCCTCATCCCCCGACAGCGGCCCGGGAGGACATACTATAGAAACGTGTTTGATGTCCTGCCGTATCTCACAGCACCGTGGCTATCCCACATACTCGCCCTGAAGAAGTTCCAGCACTCCACGCTCACTCATCGTCGACCGACACATGCCCAGGCAAAGAGTCTTGGCTCGATCGACAAAGCCGTTGGGGGCCAGGCGGCAGCACTGTTGCCAAGCGGAATGAAGCATTTGTACCGAGGCCAATAGCGCGCAGTAAGCATAACACTAGTCAGGAACAATGCCGGCTAAGAGCCAATTCTTTGGTTCCTCCGCGGCCGAGTCGAGACCAAGGGGTGGGTCGGATGCCGTGATCCAGCAGCATGTCAAAAATGATGAAGTCCTCTAGAGCCAATATTCTGACGGGGCTCAATGCTCTTTCGGCTCTGGTGCTAGCGATCGGATAAATCGGCCCCCGGAGTCCTGATCAGGTCAAGTCCATCTTCCAGGGCTGCCTCTAGCCTGATATGGCATAACGTTCAAGATAGCGACGGACTAACCCAGAGCGAATATTGAGAATCTGCCTTGGCTTCACTTAGTAGATCTACCCTATACACTTCGAATGATGCAATTCCAACTCATCAAAAGAGAAGTTTCTGGTCTTATTGCAGTAGGCGTAGTTTTCAACGCCCAGTTTTCTTCACAAGCATCAAAATGAACAAAATACGTCGAAGCCGCAAGTTATTCTGGTAGTCATTCCGCGGCGATCACTTTGTTCGTGGTGCGTATACACAAACCTGCATAGATTGAGTACAACATTGGTCTGTAAGGCTTCTATAATAATGCCCCATTCCAACCTTTCATGGCCTTTTTAGGCTTGCACCATATGCTGCACTAGCAAAAGATATGATATAGGGTAGTTGTAGAAACTTCGGCTTCCGCTATTCTGGCAGAACACCCAAATTGTGATTGTGGTATTGATGCTTGTCCCCATCGCCTCCAGCTTCATGCCAGTGGTGAAGAGTACTTTCTTGCTCTCGTTCGACCTGCATCATGTTGAGATTTGACACGAGGGTCTCGAGGCCAGATTCAGAGCCGCCAAGCAACTGAGACACTTTCGGGGCACGATGCAGGGATTCCTTCAATCTCAGGGGGTGGGTCGTCCGGTCAGGAATCAGGGGTAGTTGCTCTTCGACCCCAGGAAAAGCCTCATGCTAACAAGACATCAGATTATAGCCTAGAGATGGCTATGATGGAAAGTTGCAAATCGTTACCACTCAATTCTGGCATCAACAGAAAAACTCAGCTCTGACAAAACTGGTAATCTGACACAACCTTGTTTGCAGGATGACAGTTGCAGCAATCAATCAATACACTCGTTTTCATGCACCCGAAGTCAGCGTCACATTCTGCGGCGCTAAGGTAGAAGTGCAGTCAGGTTGACGCTGGAGTCTTCGTGTTCACTGCGCCTACAAGTTGAGACTGAGGCTGCGACCATGTTCCGTCTCCAATGCAAAAACGTGTCTTTAGCAGAACGGCATAACCTCCTTGGTGATTTGTCCCTCAGATAGCCAACATGCTCTTCACTGCCTGCTTTCTCTTGCTCCTGAGCTTCCCCCTCGCGGCGGCGGCGGATCGGTGGGACGACTTCTCCAATGATTTCGCGACGGATCTTGCCCCGCTTCTCTCACTCTTCGGTGAGCAGGTCACCAAGCAATTCCTCAGCGAAGCATTTATTTCGTGGATTACATCATCTTCGCGATAGCTCCAATAGGAATACTGACGGCTGTTGTTTCTGTTATTCGTACTTGTGGTAGCCCATCGCTGTGCGCCTTCATTGGCAGAGTATAGGAAGGGAAGGGAATCGCCGAGGCTGAACTGTGCTCCTCCATGAGTCGGGATGTTTGTGAGCTCTACAACAATGGTGGAATTACACGCGTCTTCGGGCGTCTAAAGATACTCAAGGTTATATTTGACCCTGAAGATGCAGACTTCCAGAAGGAAGCTGGAATCTACATAATCAGGAACTACTTAAAGACTTGAAACAGCATATAGGTGAAGCAGTCTAGTGTCTCTGCCAGATCTACCATCGATTTGGAGACTAATCCGCCAAAGGAGTCTGTAAATACGGACAGTGACATTGATTTGCTCGCCCCAAACCTTTCTCAATATCGGGATCAACCGACAGCCTACACACGTTTCCTGGATAGTCGCCGGGATAGGATTTTTCATGTAGAGCGGTGTTATGGTGTTTGCTGGCATTGCGACATACTACCTGAAGTGAGAAAAGGACGACAAGCCCCCGAACAGCTATTCGTGTCCTATGATGTTCGCTGGTACAATTCTCTTGGGAATTGGGACATTCTACTGTGCATTTATCATTGGCGAGAGCACAGATGAACAGGTCTTGATGAAAAGGGACCCGCCCAGGAGCAAAGATAAGAGAAGTCCAATCATGATTTGGGTGCAGCCTGGGGGCCAGGTTCTGCGTGATCAAACCTTTGATCCCTTTTGCTACAGTGATGATGGAAAGCCATTGGAACAGTACCTCAAGTCGTGGAAGAGACCATCGGTTGTGTCGCCCTTCCGGGTTTGGACAGCCATTGGCGTCACGATGCTTGGGTTTGTTCTTCAGTTTACTGGACTTCGAGGTATACATTCCGCAGTCTCCTTGGCTCAAATTGCAGTAGTTCTGGACATGAGTATGATAAGATCTTTACTCCGCACGCAACGGTTAAAGCTTGAGGATAATAAGCTTGCTGGATTTCCAGATCAAGTGACTGGGTACGAGCTTGACTGGCTTGCATTGCATATTGGCGAAGGAGATATTCAAACAAGACCTGAAACAAGTTCTGGAACAAGACCTGAATCCACCATCTCTAAAGTCTCGGTCATTATCCGCCATCTCACAGAGGATGGTTGTCGATGTGATTTGAACGACTCCTCATCCTATTACCGTCCCAAGCTACTCCTCCACAAATACGGTATCATGAAACTCGATACTCATGGAAGTTTCTCAGTAGTTCGAGCATGAAAATTATTCCAAGGTCTGAGCTGCCGTCTGGACCTCCGGATCTTAATCCTGCTGCAAAAATCTTTACCTACCGAACTCGCTTGGGACATCTAACGATGCCACGAATCAAAAGATCGCGAATTGCCACTTCTGCAGCTAGTTTTCATACCGAAATGGTTGAGATTAGGCAAGAGGCTCAGTGGCTTGCTGTTGCTATCACAACTGCTCTCAATCTGTTAATTCAAGATAGCCAAGACAATGAATGCTTGAGGTGGGAGCCTGAATGCTCTGTCTCATCCTCACTATTGGAAGATCTTGAGTACAATGCAAACATCAGGAATTATATTTTTCCTTCATGGATTAAGAAGAAAACAATCTCGAGAACCTGTAACGTATACCTGGATCTTTCCTGCGATCCAGAAGACAATCAGTGGAAATTCGACAACAACATGGGGCTGGAATCTCTTCTTGGGTTATGGGCTTGGTCACTAATGTGTGAACCTGAAGTAGAGAAGAAGGATGAACTAATCTCTCTTATACAATCCCGAGCCCTGGAGGTTCCAGTGCGGCGAATAGTTCTAATACCCGCAGTCGAAGTTCTCAAAGAAAAGCTGCCACGCAATTCCTTTAATTTCAAGGAGCATACATTTGGTTCTTCGGCTACGCAACCGGAGCCGGGTAACCTGTGGGAGGAGGCCGGCAGCAATTACGGGCCCCTCCAGGGGAGACTGAAAGGAGACCTTGTGCAGCAATATGTTTTTCGGATTTTTGGCGGGAGAATTGATGGTCGCTCGGATTCCCCGAATCTAGAAAGAGATTCTGGCACGGTGAAGATGTTCACCGCCCACACGAGTAGCACCCTTGTGTCTTCTTGTGCCCACGAAGTTTTCGCATCATTCCTCGCCAGCGTTCTTGATAAAATTCCTGGAGCTAGACTCGAAACAGGCCCTCGGGGGCTCCTCACAAGAAGTCTAGTAGATAGCCTGGTGAAAGCATTCACTGATAGTCAATTAGGCTCGGCAGAAGAGGCAATGCTCTGCGTCTTGCCACCTATTTTTCATAAGCTGGGTGAAGGCAGTTCGTAAAGGTAGCGATCACATCCCATCAAAATGAGACTACCCGGCATATATCAACTATTGGAGGCGGTGGAGAATAGGCCATGCGGGAGAAGAAGACATAACGGGAATCTTGGTGCACATCACTCTTAGCCACCAACATGACGCGGGAAGAAAAGGATCAAATAATTGGAATGGCGGCAAGGAACGGTTGGATTATGAAGGCTTAATGCGTTTCCAGCATCCGTGCTAGTTCTCCATCAGAGATTAAAGAGCAGAAGGCGTTGATAAACCGTCTATTGGAGACCTCTGAATTAGGTTCGCGTAACGCTTTAATAGGGGCAGGTTTCATACGTATTTATAAACTCTTTCAACCGCCTTATAACATAGGCTACGCAGGGGGCATCCCTGTCGAATGAGAGACGATAACGCGCTTCTTAGAACGATAGAAACCCCATGAAGCCTAGCAAGAGCCAACAGTGCATCAGTCCGTGAACAACCGGAGTGATCATCCATACTTCCTCTTTCAATCCCCAGTAAGGCAAGGAGAGAGATCAACGGCGTTAAAATGGTCGGTAAAATACATATCATCGTTACCATATAAAGCGTCAGCTCTATTGTTCCTTTTTGCTGCGGCCATTCCAGACAGCACCGAGCGATCGGAATATGGTCGTGATTGGAGTCCTGGTGTATATGGGTGCCAATTTGTACAAGCCCAGACTAGGACAGCTCTCCAATCTCTACCATTTCATATACGGATTTGGAGCAGGGTGGCGAGACGTAGTGTTTGATGATGCCAATGTCGTTGGCTGACACTTGTCTGTCGTCGGGCCCCTGCTGTGCAGCGTAGCAGTTCATTGCTTGAGAAAAATCCTGTTCGGGATACCGGCCACTTGATAAAATTCAGTCTGAAAGAGGCTATAGTTTGATTTGATCTTGGACTCCGCTGATATGAGGGAAGACTAACATGAGCTCTCTGGTCTTCGTTCCATGGTAGCCTTCACCGTTAGTAAATACATACACGGCAGCGCTGTACTGAGGCGGAAAATCAGCTCGTTAAACTCCCTTGCTAAATGGATTTGTATAGTTCCCCAGATATCCTGTCGCCATTTCTGGGCATGTGATTCCCACAGGACGCGGTGAATCTTGCAGTACCTAATTCTTATTGGATCACTGAGGCAGATCTCCTTTAGCAAAAATACTGGCGCGTTTCACTTCTTAGTTTTAAAAACTGGCTCTAATCGGTCCTTTCTTTCACGCATTTTGGTAATTGAGATCTCTTTTGGCTTGCATGAAAAGTTGAGAAGTAAAAGTGAGCCCTGAGGCGAGATTAATTTCGAAAGCTATGGCAGCTATTGCACATGTTGACTCTGAAAGCTCCTGGCAACCGTTTCCGAGACTCTATTGCCTTCTTACACGCCGGCAACATCTCCTTCACTTCGTTTCACGTATTAATAGCGGGTCGAGGAAGGTTCGTAGAGGCGGTACCATATGTCGTAGGCGAAACAGGATAGGTAGTAGGCCAATATCTGGGAAGGTGTTAGCTCAGGTGCTTCGGTTGACAGGGTACAGAGAACTAACGGTGATGAGCACGAGGCCCAGGACATCTCCTACTCCAAAGGTCTGAGACATCTTGATTTGATGTGCCTTTCGAAAGTCTGGGTGGCACAACTCCTCAGCTTGGAGACTCTGGGTGTGGTAGATTCGTGAATCTGGTGGTGGAGATCGATGTAATCTGGATGGATGAAGAGGTATGAAAGCAGGAACTGTGAAGACGAAGAGTAGAAGCAAGAAAATTCAGCTTCTAGTTGCTTCGATGCGGAAATGTGCGAGAAAAGGGGGCAGGTCAGTACGTACCTCCGTACCTGCGCACAAAGTGAATACCACCTGACCGCCAAGTTACTGCCAGCCGAGTACGCGTAGGCGGACTTGCCTAACGAAGGTCCATATGGTGGTAGGTGTAGTAGGCCGTCCTCTCAGAACTAATCCGCTCCGGCACTCCGGGAAGCTGCGAATTGCCAACAGTGGGAGCATTCTAGTCGCTTCTCTTCCTCCCCACCTCCGTCCACAACAGACAACCTTCCCTCTCGAAGGTGAGGCTTCGACTTCCTGCTCCCTAGGATCTCCTGCTCCAAAACTCCCTGCCCCCTAATTTACTCCTATACGGTATACCAGTGACAAACCTTTTGATCTCTGGCATTTGTTGACCAGAAAGGTCACCACCTTCGACTTTTGATCTGAGAATCCAGGTTCCGATTGGGACCTCAAGGGTAAGACATCTATCATCTATGCTCTGAAACTTCCTCCTAACAGGCTAATAGGTGTTAACCCTCTCGACGGAAACGAGGGCGTCGAATCTTGCCTTTCAAAGTGCAAGATTTGAAACAGCGGGGGACGGGGATCGGCGAGTAAGTTGATTGCCTCGCACCGTCCCTCACTTCACTTCAGTTCCTTTCTCCACCAATATCACTATCGCCATTCTTCGCCTCACTACTACATGTTCTCCCAAGAGAAATCCCAACGTGATTGCTAATGGCTATCGCCCCTTTTCGCAGCCTAGATAGACCTAGAAGGTCTTTCGAGAGCCCGAGAGTGCGATTTGAGCCGGCGTTGAGGTATGCAAAGTCTCACACCACTTCCAGCCCATACTGACATAGCCATCTGCCATCCAGAGAGCAAAGCTCCCCCAAACCCGGCGACTTCGCCGAACATCGCACCTCTGGGACCTTACCCAGTCTCACCAGCACGTTCTCCCCCAACCCCCCTTCACAAGCCCTATACTACCCTCCTCCATTGAATTACGTCGTTCCTCTAGTGCCTTACGGAAGAGAAAGAGAGTAAAGTTCAACAGCAATGAAGCTGCCAGGGCCCGACAACTCAACTCAATGAATACTGGGGCCCTACTTCCCTCCTCCGGCCCATTACCTCTGTTGTTGGAGACATCCGGTGCTTCTGGTTCGTTGACGGCTTGGAAATTGCAAACTCCTTGTGCAGAATGAAGCTCAGAGATGTTACACTCGCACATTTGCTGGACATCCCGGCACTTCTTCCCTGCCTGAAGGCAGTGTACCGAAGCAAGAATTCATGGCAGGCTAGATACACTGAAGTGAAGATCGTCCATATGATTTCCATCCGTATGGGCCATACTATGCCGCCACAATTTATGGGTTTGGTTGACTGCATTGGCCAGTACCTGAATGATGACCAGACCAAGGGTTGAACCGTGACTAGTCTCGCTATCGCCGCGCCGACCGAGGCATCTAAATGACATGAACATGGACATTGTGGTCAATCACGATCGCAGTGGCGCAAGAGCAACAAGGAGCTGCTTTTGAGCTCATATCAGGTTCCGATGTGATGCGCATGACGGTCTTTGGGGAGGTAGATATCCAAGCCGGCGGCATCCGCCTCCCGCCCGGTATCCTCGCTCGCCAAGCCGGTCACTGACGACCAGGCCAACCCCTACATGCACTACAACACGGTACCCCGGCGGCAAGGTCACTTCGTGCTATATGCCGCTGTGGGAGTTGGAAGAGGGCGTCGGCGACGATGTAGGGATCGAGTACGGCGGCGGACGAGCAAGACAGGAAGCCAACAACCCCCTTGCCACCAGCGGTAAGGGCTCCCGCGGTGGACGCTGCTGACCAGGCATTGTTCCGACGGGAACCTCCGAATGAGCGAGGCGTGGCTAGCAGACGTGGAGAGTCGCGAGCATCCCACGGCGACCAGCAACATACCGCAGCAGCTACGGAGAGGGCCAAAGCCCTGTTGAATAACCACCACGGACGGCGAAGAAGAGTAGCGGGATATCAACTCAATGAGCGGACATCCAAGTTCTGGGATAAATACTTGAGGCAGCTGGTATATCCGCTGCGGGGGTAACACGTCGACGGCTCTGGTCACCGACCTGACCCGTTCATATCACAACGATAATCGGTTCGGAATTTTGAGAGGAGTCAATTGGGTCCACTTAATAGATGAATGCAATGCAGATTTTAGGTCGATCAGCCTGATCCCACGAGTTTGAAGTTACTACGCATGAACGCGGGATGATCATCGATATAGAAGCCGCCCAATTTCAGTATGATTTTGGAGGAACACTGCCACAGGGGTAGTCCAGAAAACTGGCCCTTTTTAAGGTTGGATATTTCTATAAGAATAGCAGAATTCGGTTTTATCTAACATTGGAAGCTGAAAAGAGTCAACCATAAATGGTTTTGCAAATTGGTACTTTGCAGGACTGCTTGATTTTTGAATGGATGGTCATGAAACTTCTCCCGACTGTCGATCTCAAAGAAGATCCATCATCCGAGCGCTGACCGACAACGACCTTGCGTTCGCTCAACCCACTCTCTTTAGTCACCGCTGGGGACTTTGGACATCCATCAAGGGACGACCCGAGACACCGAAGCTCAGAGAGGCTGGATCGAACAACGACACACCGCGGATAGCTGGCTCACGCCTCTGTCTGGTGGGCAAAGACGTCAATATCTAGATCTATCACATCATCGCGGCTCACAGGGCAGCGGCTGTACCTGTCCTAAATCTCACCATTGACCTCCTCCGCGCTGTGTCCGAGCAAGCAAGAAGATAAGCCATGGACAGCGATGCACCTGTGCGGACACAAGTGGTGTCACAACCTATGGCTCCCATGTCTTTGATAGAAACCGGAATGGGAGCTAGAAGACGTGGACCTGCCTCCCGAGGGCCTAGGGGATCAAGTTCCCCAGAGAATCTAAACAAAGCACACTTGAATCAGTGCTGGTTGCCTGCTTCGCCTCGAGTAGACGCAAGAACATAAAGATGTGGATTCTGTGATGCCCAACTGAGAGCGCGGTAGAAATGGCTGGATGGTGCCCGCGGTAGAGCAGGATAGGCCACTTGTTGGGTTGTGGCTTTTTGGAAATGAATTTTTCAATTCCCCGGTTGGCCATTCTGACGAGGGGTACTCAAATATTTAATACGCAGACAGTTTCTTCATGATTCATTTTTTGTCCGGGAAGCTTCCTTGTTCGAGTGCACGAATTACAATAAAAGTTTCCTTATCGTCTTTCAACATCCTTGTTAAGTTGTTTGATCCTGGTTGGATTATGGTTCGAGGGAGATGTTTACATGATTTTGATATGCATGGTATGTAGCAATGGAAAACTAGGGAAAAACAACATGCTTGAAGGTTAGTGCTAGGGTTTCGCCACCATCTTTGCGCCCAACATGCCTTCTGAGCCTACCCGCGTCAGGTTATCTAAAAGGAAGATATTCTGTGACCACAGCTCGGCGACGAACGTCCGAGGCTTCTCAGGGGCTTTCCCAAAGCGTTAGGGCAGGGGCAGGGCGCAAACAATGGATTCTTTGATTCTGCAGCAGATATCGGGAATGCACTACTGTCAAGCCCGGCAACATACGATGACTATCCTGTGGCCATGTTCCCATCCGTGAGGATTGGATACCGCAGGCGCGGGAGGCAGATTCGGAAAGGGAGACACTGTAAAAGACTTCTATGTCAATTCTGTCGTAGTGTATAAAGAACAAATATGAGAACTAAGGTGTATATATATATAATTCTATGTTGCCATGTCTAGTTTAGGTATGCAAAATCTGTTCATTAAAAGCAATGGAACTCATCATGACTTCTCAGTAATAGACGGAGGTAACGGTGGCCTGCTCCCTGGGCTAACGTGGCTGGACGATCCCACTTGGTTGCTCCTGCCGTCCCAGATGCCCCCCCACGGCTGGTTGCCGCTGAACTCGGCGAGGCGTGCGGAAATGTCCCGCGACCGTTTGCTCTCGCCCGTTTCGTCGCTGCCTCCGTCTTCCGCCACGGCCGGATCCACTTCCGCGCCTTCCTGGTCGACGTGGGCGCACGAGTGGAGCCAGCCTTCACGCCGCCCGTCGCACGCCGTCATTCTCCGGCCGGTGAACCAGGAGTCTGGACCCGTCTCGACTGCCTCGTCGCCAGCTTCCCTTGGCTCTCCTGGCCTGTTTTGGCGGCCGGAGAGGATGGCGAGCTCCATGTCAAAGTTGGTATGTAGTGAGGCTTTGGTCGGCCTCCGCGGCATAGTTCTTGAGCCTACGGAGGAGGTCGCCGGTGGCCACTTCGGTTCTATGGACAAGGTAGTGCCCAGCCAGTTCCAAGCCAGTCTTTTGGTCAGATTGTCTTCGTCACCTCTTGGTCTACGAAAGCCGGTACGGGGCGAATTCCGGCTTAGGGCAGGATGGCGGTGGTGCTCAATGAGTATGTTGAGGGCAGGAAGACACGAGCACGAAAGGCCTATGGTAAGTTCGAGGATGCTAGAAGATTTGGACAAGTTAGGCCAGCTACAGTATTTGAGTTGAACATCACAGACTTACGTCAGTATATCGAGCAGCATAAAGTCTGACGCAACGTCCTTCGACTCGAGATAATGTATAAGCTTTATCAGACGATAGATCGTGACGGCGGCGGCAGTGCCGCCTGCCCCCAAAAGGAGGATCATCTTGATCTTCTTCCGCCAATTGATGCGCATTTTCCATGTACTGGGGATCGGGATGAAAAAGATCAACGAATCGGTGGCGATGGCGAATGCGACGTCGACGACCAATATGATCCGAAGATCCAAGCATTCGCCTGGGACGGTTGGATCCCAAAAGGCGCTTGGCGGGCCACACAGGCCGATTTTGAGGCCCAGTATCGGGATGTAGGCGATGAAGAGCGCGAAGATGAAGTAGTATATCCCTCGGGCGAGCTTTGTATTGACGGCGAAGACGCGTGCGAGAAGGAGGAGAAGAGTAACCTTCGTGAAGAATGCGGCTGGCTCGTAGATGATGGACGTAATATACAGCCACTGTTACTTGGTTAGCCACGAGGGAATGCTCAAGGTGGAGGGTCAACGTACCTCAAGCATGGAGGAATATTTGTCCACTGATATATCCCAAGAATGGTGACCTAAGCCATAATGTATCACTGCGTTGTATTAGCCGACTGCAGTATTCGTAACGGGGCTGCGTTGGCGTACTCATTGCAGAAGATGCGCTTATTACGATTAGCAAGGACTGCGAGCGTCAGCACTACCGTGTTCCACGTGTCATGTGGTTATGAATATACAAACCCATGCTATCAGGCATGTCACTGTTTATCTGCATATTAGCTTCAAAGGTCCCTTGAATCATGCGTTGGAGTAGGAAGAGGGACGTACAGTCTTCTAACAGGAACCGCCGCGTAATGCGCAACTTCACATGGAATCGGACCGCAAACAGGATAGTTGACAAGGCTAGACACACAACGAGAGTCGAGACTCCTGCGACGCCACCGGCATCAGGCGGATTCTTGAGGTTCGCGACGACGCCAGCTGGTGGAGGGAATGCACCAGGGTATTTGCTCGGGTCACCGCCATTGAAGCCCGATACCGCGCGCGAGACCAGGCTGGAAAGTGGCATAATATCCTCTACTAGAGAGGCCAGTCGATTGAAACGTGGACTTGAGGCCGTGTCGCAGGCTCTTGGGGATTGAGCGGAGGAGCAGGATATTGAACAGTTGAAGGCCCAGCTTCGAGCCAAGCCATGGTAGCAAGGGAGGCATGCGGGGAGGGTGGCAGTTCTCAAAAACAAAGAAAAGTACAAAGGCGCTCAATAAAATACCAGTGGTTCTGGGTTCATCGGGACCGCCTACCGGCTCATGACATAGTAGACCAAGCCATGGGGGCTGTTGGGCCAATCCGGGGAAGCGGATTCGCGCCTAGAACCAAAGAGAGTTTGAACGGCTCTGGGACTTGACCATACTTGGCGTCACACTTTGGGGACGCCAGCTGACGGTATATCGGCTGGTAAATCATCAGTGGGGCAACCTCGCCGCTCTCTCGGGAATAAGTGAGTTGAGCATGCTGTCAAACCGGACTTATGGACAGCCCGGCACTCGTTCGTACCATCCACTGACGCCATGATCTCAAGGAGGCCGATATCCCGCGGGGAGTTCAAGGCGCGCTTGTTGGCACCTGGGCCTGATCAAGCTAGGCCTAACATCTTATGGCTGGGTTCGATCTGCCACACCCTACAACGGTGCACCAGCTGCCGTTTCACATTCCAGCAGAGGTTCCAGGAATTGGGGTCGGCCCTGGATAGGCAAAGCGCAATCTCTTGTTGGATCTCGACCCTTGGTGGGCTGCGCCGGCACATGCTGGGCTTCGCTGAAGCTGGCTAGAAGCTCTTCGTTCCATTTAAGTGGCTGTGTCAGTTGCGCATGGCGATCTCCCGTTTGTCCGCGGTAGCCGTAGCGCCTAAGTTTCTCGATGCTTCGCATTCCACAAAGTAAGGAATGATGCGTCAAATAGGGGTAAGCCAGCGGGACTTTCCGAGGTAGCAGTATTAGTTGAATGAAAGTGAGACATTTATTAGACGGGTTCGAGTTCATTCTTAATGAAAAGAGGCGCATATTAGCAGTGATTAGCTTCAGTTTCCCTCTTCATGATCTACTGGGTGGGATTTGTGCTAGACATGATACTGACACATAAAGTCGAGCTTGTTCTCGTTGTTGATCGATAGGATAGGGGAGAGTCTTGCCAGCAAATCTTGTGAACTGGACCTAAAATATCCGCTCGGCATGAGGATCCCGGTAGAATCATGAAAGATTTGGCATTGACTCCGATTTCCTCGTGAAAAGAGCTCGGTTTGATCGTTTGGGCTTCGTCGACGAAGTGGTCCGGCCACTAGGGTTCCTTCCTGACATTGTGTTAGTAAGGATGGAGTTTGGTGACCACTATGCCCCAACCTTTGATGACCCTGAATATCTCAATGCATAGGTCATAGAGGGCGAAGATCAGACATTAATAAGGGATTGCGGATGTGAGGGAGCAGAAGGAGTAGGGGAGCTGTCTGTCATGAAGTTGACGAAAGTAAACCATCCGCACCGAGCGTTGCCCGCTACTGGGCTACAGATATCGAGATCTCTCCCACACTGCCGAGCCTGATTGAGTCACGTGCCACGTTTATCGTCAACAATACCAGTTCGCTTCAGCAACAGGCTAGATGTTTCGAATGCAAAGTTTACTGGGTGACGATATACAAGCAAGAATCAAATTGAGATCCCCTATCCAAGACGACAAGCTTCGATGGCTTTTGAGGAGCTGGCCAAAGTCTATGGCACGAACGAAGACCAAACTCAGTCCTCACGTCAAGGGAGACCAACAAATTACAGAACTCATACATTTGATTGATATATCTTACATCTAGAAGCAACTAACTAATTCCGATCTGTGCCTTTCATGGCACTCATTGTTCAAATAGCAAAACGACCCTGAACGCCATAACAAAAGCCTAGCATGACTAGACACATCTGCAAGTAATGAAACTCAAAGAACCCCCCTAATAAAACGACACATTGAAGTTGAAGTGAGAAAAAAAAGCCTTAACGGCGGAAAGGGCCCAACTCATCCAGAGTCTCCTGGATGCGACGCCAGAAATCAGGCATGCCCCAGCCCGTGATCCAGTAGTTGTCATTCCAATCCTGCCCGAGAATGAACATACCCTTCTTCGAAACCCGATCCTCGTTCCAAAACCCCTTATGGTGATAGACACATGTTCCGGGAGGGTTGCGGCGTGTTGGGCTGTCGTCTCCTGTTCGGAAGACGGCAGGTGAAAAGTTGGCCGCGCGGCAGAAGTTGAGCTTGGCCAGGTTGCCGGCAGGGTAGAGGACGGCATTGGGTGGTCCACTAAACACCGTCATTCCATCGCCCGAGTCTGACTGCTGCTTGAGCTTACGAAGCAGTGCCAAGACTCTCCCCTGAGTTGTCTGCTCTTGTAGAGATCTTCGATGCGCCAGAGCAACCTCTCCCATTGAGCCTAGGGCTGTGTCGGCGTCCAAGGGGGTCGCGAGAACCCACGCCATGTTCTGGATGTAGACGCCAGACTTCTCGATGTAGTCTGGCAGCCGGGATCGGAGATCAAAGGCGCCAAACACAGTGACGGGGCGAGGGGTTGGTTCGCAGAGAGCGGTCGTGTGAACGAACAAGGCGAGGATAACGTCGCTTTCGCTGACCCAGAGCTTATCTGGGTGGCCTGGATTGGCCCGTTGAATTTCAAAGAGAGCTTGCTTTCGAAGCTTCTGAACAGCACGTTTTGGAAGATACACTGTGCGGTTGACTGGTTTCTGTGTACTAAAAAAAACCGTCAATTGGTCCCATATCACATTGAAGGCGAGACGCAAGGTAGTGCATCCTCTGAGTAGGCAGTTCTCATCACTCATCTGATCACAGGCCAATGCAGATTCACTGGCTCGTGAGATGAGGTCGTGTCGAGCTCCGAGGATGGGGGGCACGGCGCTCTCGCGGCCGGCTAGCATATGAGACCAGCAGTTGAGAAGTATTTGGAGCCCAGTGCCATCCATCAAGACATGAGGCCAGGCGAGGGACACGAGAGTGGCATCTGCGAAGCAAATAACATGAAGTGCTATGATCGGGACATCGCCGCTGAGGTAGGCGGAAAAGTCCTTTGGGACATTGGGGCCAGCTGAGAAGTCAAGGAAATGGTCCGCACCTTCCTGGATGGAGCCGCGCTCGCCAGTAGGCTGGGGGAGCAAAGATCCGAGGGGATGCTCTCTGAGCTTAGATCGGATCACCTGATGCGAGTAGGCGACAGTTTGGTAGTCAGGAGTAATGGTGGTTGGAACGTGGACCTCAAGTGTACGTCGGCCTTTAACCATGTTGGTTCGAAGTCTGCCACCGAATTTGCGCCAATCTCCGTACTCAAGAAGACGACGTAGCGCTACGTGGAGCAACTGAGCGTCAAGAACGTCATTGAACTGTAAGGTGTATGTGTACGTTTCCTTGAAGCCGGGATGGTTGTCGAGGAAGTGAAGAGGATAGACCTCGTATCCATTAAGCATGCCCTGGACTCGATCCCGGTCTACTCTTTCGAATGGATTTCCCTCAACGAGGTGATCCGTGTTGATTGTAGGTCGCATCTTGATGGATAGAGACAAGTACTCCTAGATGTAGTGAAGAGGATGAGGCACACGTGAAGAGACGAAAGTCGCCAAGTGGTCTTGGATGGCAAAAGTTGTATCAAAATTGGGAAACGAAACGAAATGTCACGTCTTTTCTTGATGACCGAGTGCGTTCGTCAGACCTAAATCGCCGTGTTAAGATTGAGATGTTTGTCTCACATCGAACACCACACAAACGGCTCACCTCGTTGGTCCCTTCCTCGTAGGGATCAGCACCGTTGGGTGCTTCACTTCTGCAAGCAACGACAAATGGGTGGGAACTGAAACTTAAATGTCGAAAGCGTGCTGATTGCAACACCCTGAGGAATGTAGAGTTCAGTATGTGGGAAAGGGCGTTGTGAAGTGGGTTGTTTATGTCTCAGACATTCTTCTGCAGGTGCAGAATGCAATGGAACGCAGCTTGGGGGAGGGGTGAGTCACACGTTTTGAGGGCAGAAGCCCCTCGTCGGATGCGGTGGCCACCTGACCAGGCTGCAGAAGACGCAAGCTGTGTGTTGTGCCCTCGGCAACTATTGTTTTATCACCTGCCCGCTGGCAGTCCACTCAGGTCTGTTGACAGCTGCCGCCTGGGCTCACATGCTTCTACGTGATTCCAATCAAGTAGGTAGGTACTTGCCAAGTATCTCGACAGGTATTAGGTACCAGGCATGTATGGTCGAGGTCTAGGTAGTAAAGGGGGCGTGGGCAGATGAAGGTGGTACCTGAGACAATATGGCATTCGCATTCCTTTGCTTTGATACGAATTGTCCGCACAGAGGTGCACTGAAGACGATCCATTTTATCGATTCCAAGACCTTGACGAGGAATACTCGCAAATGGTATCTACTAGTGACCATTTAAGACATCATTGCACGTGGCTGGGAGTTCAGTCAGGCCCGAGATTGTGGCAACCTGAACTAGCCGCCCATTATTAGACCACAATGTATTGCATTTATTCATATAGATACCTGACATGAACAATTAAATAGGCGGATCTGAGTGCGTCTCCGGCAAGTTGCATCGCCTAGGACTATTTGTCACCTCAATGAACGGCTGGAAATGGCTGAATCAGTAAGAAGGGCCTTGAATTTTGAACACTTCTTTGAAACATATATTGCCTACATTTTATAATACACCCGAACCTTGTCCATACCTATTCAAAAACCTTACTGAGTGCATGGTGGTGATGAAGTGGTCATATATTTGCTCGTAGCTTTATAGCATCTGCCCCGTACCAAATATCTATTCTGTCTAAACGTTCATAAGCTCTGCTCGCTTAATGCCTCGTTATTTTCACGCTGGTAATAGCCATCACTGTACCATATCTAAACTCAATGAGCATGTGTGCTCTGAATTAATACCCATAGTCTCTACCTATCAAAGTAAGTTGGTGTACTTCTTCCTTCCAAATGACAGAAGAAACGACCAAGTGATTTGTATGATAAAAAAAATGAAAGTGCTAGCTGATCCAATGAGGAAAAGGGATTTCCATAAGGGCTCTGATACGAGGCCGGCTGTCTAAATGCCCATTGGGGCTTCTTGGGGAACTGTACGTGATGCCTAGACCCATCACACGGCCAGTCCCCTTCGTTTATCTAAGTACCCACACACGTACTTCTCACCCCATTCTCACCTTGTCGGCTTTGTTTTCTATACGCGTTGGAAGGCCCTTCTTGATTTATGCCCCCCTTCCCGCCTCTCTTCCCTTTTCACCCTCTCTTCCATCCTTGAGCCTCCCATCTTTTTTTTACCCCCTCGCAAGCACCATGGCTCTCACAATGGAAATCTGGGCTCGGATCCTCCAGCACCTCAGAGACACTGAGGATGGCCAAAAGGACCTACACGCTGTCTCTCGTGTCTCACAGGACCTCAACCGGCTCGCCTGGCCAATGCTGTACAAGAACATTGCCTACCCTGCCGATTCCCTGAAGCTCCTCAACAACCTGGTGAAAATGCCCTTCGTCACGGACCTTATACGCTCTGTGGAGTTGACCGACTCCCGTCCGGCGGGATACGTTACCCATGCAGATTGACTGGCAGACATGACAGTACGATGCCTGCAGGTCCCCCCCAACCTCAAGGCCCGTCTCCAAAGCGTCGTTGACGAATTCTCCTCCGGCGTATACAACGGTCTTCCCACGCTGATCTTGAGTCAAGCACGCAAAGTCGAGCATGTTACCTTGAAGCTGGAAGATCCCTGCCCGGACCTGATGTGGCTCATCAGCGGGTCGGAGGACATCGAAGTGCGCTGGGAGCCAGGCCAACGCTTCCTCTTCGAAGTAGAGAAGTTGGAGAAAGATGAGGATCTCTCAGAGCGGTTCATCCTCCCCGATCTCATCCCTCCCGAGGCATCAATGCCGTCTGCTTTGGACTTGGCTCGGTACGGCATCAGAGCCTACAAGCACTACGGCCTGCCATTCTTGACGGAACTGACCCTCGTCCACCCCAACGACGGTCCAAAGATGAGCGCCTACCACCTCGTTCCCCTAATGACACACCGGGGTTTGCAAGTTCTATCCTTCCAGGGCGTCTCCTACGAAGCAGCCGACGTCGATTCCATGATGATCACGCCGGTCCAGTCCAACCTCCACACCTTCAGACTCTCAGACGCCCTTTTTAACGGAAAGGGCATCAAGGACATCTTCTATCGCTTCCCTTACCTTCGAACTCTCGAGCTGAGCTCAGGCAGCCCCAACAAGGCCGACCCCGCGGCCCGGCACCCAGTCAACTTCCGCGACCTCGGCGACGTGTTGACGAGCGTGGGCAAGCACCTGTATGTGCTCCACCTCGACACGAGAGCGTTCCGAAGGGAGCCCTCCGTGTTCTGGCTCATGTACCTGAACCGGCTCTTCTGCGTCAAGAAGTTGATCATTAGTACCGACTGCCTGAGAAACTACGACCCCTTTGTGCCGAGAGACGAGATGCAGCGGACCCTTACTCGCGATCTGCCCCTCCGGTTGGAAGAACTAGAGCTCCTAGAGGTGGATGTTGAGAATCATATCGATCAGGATTGAATTTCCCCTTTCTCCATGCGAGAAGAATGGCTTGACTTTTTTTCGGGAGTTCGGGATGTATACCGCGCTGGTTGGTCATTGCCACATATCAACTGCTAAATCTGGAGAGATTAGCTCTGCTTTCATTTCAAAATCTGTCTCCTCTTTAGTCCAACCTGTTGACGAAAGACTTGGGCGGATATGTTGCTTCAAGACAAGAACGATGCACATGGTCTGATATGGGAAGACCACTCTCAATTTGAGATGTTAAGTTACCTTTTTCAGCAATCACAAGTTCTGGGGGACATTTCATCTACTTCTGAGGACGTCTAAAGTCTTTAGTTCATCTGTGGAGGATAGAAAAGTCTGGCAGCACCAAGGGTGGAATAAGCCCCAAATGTATTAGCTATTAGATAGCAAAAAAGATGCTTTTCATCTCGTGAAAATACGTGATTCTAAACTCCAATCCATAACACCTCGCCACCATGGCGCTTTATCCTTTATACCCAAAGTTTGTGTCTCACAGAGACAGTTTATAAAACATCCAGTCGCTACCATGCCCTGCTTCCAGCACAGAACATACATGCTAAGCCGCTTCTCCAAAGAGGCAATTCTTTTGGGTTTCAATCAAACAGCTCCCAGTATTCTTGCTTAAGGGAGAAAGTCGTAGTTTTCGGGGTGGTGAACAATTCCCACTGCCGGCTCCTTTGTGATCGCCGCCATGTCTGGGTTCCAAGCCGAAAATCGTTTGCTAGCTCTCGAGTCGTCAGGGACAGGTTGGTAAGAGCTGTACCTGGAAGAAAACCCAGGTGAGTAGCTATACGCCGGGAGAATCTCCGTCTCCGAGTTCCTGGACGAAGGACGAGAGCTGTCTCCAGGGTTAAGGAAAGCGCCCGTGGGCCCTTGAGAGAAGGGATTCAGAGCTGATGGGACCGTCGGAGGGTTCTGGGGAGTAAGGCTCGGGCTCAGACGAGGTGGACTCGGTGTAAGTGTCTGAGGTGCCCCGGCGAAAGGCGCAGCATAGATAACCGCGGGGCCGTCGAGCTCGGCGGGGATCTGGCCTGGCGATGATGTTTGACGACCACGGCCACCAGGAGAGCTAGTTGTCGAGTCGGGGACGCCGTATGACCACATTGGGGGGGTGTACACCCCTGTGTTGGTGTTGAGTGGCCGAGATGCATCGAAGGGGGCGAAGACGTGCGATTTGGGTCGCTCGGGCTTGTCGACGTGGAACTCTTCCTCGCTATTATGTAACACCACTGGTCAGCCAATATCCCCAATTCTTTGAGCAGAGATCCTAATCATACCTAGCTGGCTGCCTTCCTCTGCTCTGTGGGTTAGAAAAGAGGTCCCCTGGGGTGGAGTCTACTTGCTTGTGCTCCGATTTGCTGCCTGAGCGCATAGGTGGCTGCGAAGACGATCGGGCATGCTTGGCTTGCGTGGGCGGTCTCAATTGAGATGGGAGTTCCGCCGTGTCTCTAATCTTTTCTGGCAGTGGAGGCTCCCATTGAGACTTTCCGGTGGCTGAGTTGAGGTAGTAGCTGGAATCAGACGGTCAGTAACCCAGGACCCCAATTAGCGATGAAGGAGTGAAATAGCATACAAGTGGTGGTGCTCTTCGCTCCAGTGAGAGGTCCATCCGGCGGGAAGGGGGCTTTCTGTTGGAGCATTGACATCGTGGCCGGGAGTAGGCACAGGCTGTTGTTGGGAGGGTTGTTCGGGTCTCTTCCATTGCGTGAGGTTGGTCTCGATGTTCACGAAATACCTAGAAGAGCCCACGTTAGCATCCAATGAATCATAGGGGAGGGCGAGGGAAGCATACCATCGCTGGTGCGTCTCGCTCCAACCGACCGACCAGCCCTGAGGCGCCTCCGGAGGCGCTGGTCGCGATGCAAGTGTGGCTGCTGGCTGAG
Source organism: Clonostachys chloroleuca (assembly GCA_037952775.1). NCBI lineage: Eukaryota > Fungi > Ascomycota > Sordariomycetes > Hypocreales > Bionectriaceae > Clonostachys > Clonostachys chloroleuca. The sequence continues at coordinate 36,864,734 of JBANAY010000003.1, forward strand.
AATCCATGGTGGGCGAGAATAAAGAAATGCTGATGCAAATTACAACGAAAAGTGGCAAGCTGGGAGTAGAATGACGATAGCGAGGGGTCAATCAGACGAGCAGCGATGGGCATGTTTAAACATTTCGATCCCGAATAGCGGCATGGGGCGTGAAACCGCTTGGGCCATATGATGTATGCAGACACACCACTATCACACGCGGCATCCATGGATGCCGTGGATCCGCTGGCTCGGATTCTGAGTTCAAGCCAGGAGAGGGAGCAGTTGCTTGGGCATAAGCGTCGACCCAAGCCACACTGAGAGTCCGCAGTCAGCAGGAGTGTGGCCAATCCCAGCCGCGAGAGCCACAGAGACACTCATCACTCCCTGTAAGCTCACTGTTGAGCCGGCTGTAGGGGCTGACGTGCATTGACAACCGTCTGATTATTGGAGGCCTGCGTCAGGGCTATTGACCAACTTTCCCCATCAACCTGCTGCGGCATCCACCCATTCGTCACCTGTCGACGAGGACACTTATCCATAATCCCCACAAGCAAGACAGGACAAGACCCTCGCTGACGCTACAGCACGTAGCCTCCCGGCAGCACCGCTAGTCGCTTGTTTGAGGCGCTGCTGAGCCCTAGTTGTGCTAATTATGGGTGGTGGCTGCAATCTTGTCTGACAGCCACACTCACCATTGGACGCCTCAAATCAGCTGAACACAGCTACTCAAACCGCTCTATTGCTGGTAGGTAGCTTGCTCATATTTCTGCCCAAGTAGCGGAGAGTGAGTGATTAGGCTCTCTCTTCCCAGCCTTCCTATCACATTTCCCGGCGCTGCCATAGCCCTAGCGGACAGACAGACCAATTGTGAATAGCGATCACGAAGCTGACATGTCTCGCCATTGGGTAGCGTCCGGTCCGGCGGTTTAGGGCAGTCATCACCCATGTTATACGACCTCTGCGCTCCTTGGCTCTCTAACCATCTTCCGTTCGCAGGCGTTCGTCGCCGATCTATGCTGTGCCTCAGCAAAGCCGCTTACTTGGATGCCAAAGTCAAATTATTCGTCTTCGTATTTGCCAACATGCGTACGTGAGGTTTTATGGCTTTTTTGCGCGACCATGGTGATTGTTGACGTGGCCTAACAAGTCGACTCCCACAAGGACCAACAAAGGGCTGACCTTCACTATTACAGATGAATGAATGCATGCATTTCCGAGTTGCCGAATCCATCGATCGCTCCAATGCTACGTTTCTTCTGATTCTTATTTTTATAAGTCGCTACATATGTAACATAAAAATTCCCCTAGCCGCAGCCATCGAGCCGAAGCCGCCCGCCGATAATCGAACCGGCCGGTTGGCTTAGCAAGGAAGGACAGGGGGAGCTGTCAGCAAAAGCGAGCCAAGTGTCCTGAAGCCGCGATCCTGGTAATAAAGACCGCAGCAGACTCTCCACGCGTGTGCGAACATATTCTGCCTCTTTGGGAATGTGGCCCGCAGTCAGACATGCCGTCCATACCCCTGAATATCATAGTCGACACGACGGCCTGGCAGATACGAACGAGAACACGAAGCGAACAACTGTCACTCCTGGATTCAATTGTAGATAGCATCTCCCCGTAATCAGGTCTTGCAAGCTGCCACCAGCAAGTCCTCCACATCCCATGAAATGTCCAAAAAAATCTAATTCATTTCCAAAATGAGGTCATCGAATGACGCCTGGACCACCCATTAAACTCCCTGATGCTGATGCCCTTCCCATGTAATACTCGATCGCCCCCAAGTCACTAGCAAGGACGGGGTGACAGCGTTCCCGTCCGGCCGTTCGCCACTCCGAAGGCAGATGGGGTAACCGAATTCATTCGAGGCTATGAATGGTGGTAACAAGACTGTGCCTGCACTAGGCATTGTAGATCTGTTTAATGCGAGTAACTGCATCGCTTTTACGTTGCCGAATAGCCTTGGAGAACGATCGCGGCCCTCGCGCATGGACCTGCCGGCCTGGTTCAACTACCGTCTGTGCGAAGCCAATCAAACGTATCCAAAAGCTCGAGATTGAAGTCTAGCTGGGTCTGAAACCCCTCCCACTCCATCTCCTTCGCCAGCCAGCCAGGCCCGTCGGATTCAACCCTCTGAGCGGCATTGAGGTGCTCGTTCAAGACACGCTCGATGATGACCTTGCAATCCACACACATGTCGCCGTTAGCTGCTGATGGATGGACCCAGTCGAGGAAACCGACGAGAAGGCTGAGCTTTTGTACAATGCTGGAGCGGGAGACACGCGGGTCGCTGGGGTGGGTGCTGTTGAAGGATGGCTGAAGAAGCTCCTGGCAGAGAATCCCTCCGGCGGGTACGGCGTACGCAATAACCTGGTGAAAAGATGGATGTCAGTCTTCAATATTCTAACCTCAGCTCCAAAGTACACGTGTGAAGGAAACAACTCACAAGCCACTCAAAGTGTTGACTGGTCGCGGCGAAGCGATCCTTGTGCGTCCAGAACAGGAGCGCGACAGAGAGGAGATCAAAGCTTGTAAGTACGATGTCTCCCATGTCATGACTACTGGGTGACAAGCGGAGCAGACGATCTGCGAAGAACAAATTCTGAAGATGCTCAAGCTTGACCATAAGTTGCGAATGCAGAACCGGGGTAGCGACCGATGGATCGGCAAGATTGCTCGGATAGAAATGGAGGGCAGGCGGGAAGTCGGCGAAGACCGCGATCTGTTTTTCTCTGACGGCGCTGTGTTTTCGCACTGATTAGCCAGGACGCATCATGCTTTGCTTGGTAAGGGGGTCTACAAACAGTATCTGCTCTCTTGGGATGTCTTGGTCAGGAACAAGTGCCATCTCGAGAAGCTCGTCGCGAACAACAGCACAGATATATCGAGCTCGGATCACAGTGGCCGAGTACACCGCGCCGTCTGTGTTCCAGCCCTTGCTATCCAACGATGCCGCCGCACGGGTAATTGTTTCTTGGTCCAGTGATAAGACCTCATCCGGCAAGTCGAGCAGGAGGGACGTCGAGCAATACCGGCGGCTGATCAGGGGCGGGCGGCCAGTAAAGGCGACGGAAAGTTTGTCCCCTGAGAACACCTGGGCGAAAAGCCGTCGCTTATTTTCCGAGCAGGAGGATGGTTGATACCCATCTGGGTTCTTCAAAACGTGGAGACCCAGATAACTCAGCATTGATGCCGTTGCGCCGGTCACGTAAGCGCAGGATAGATCTATTCATGGCAAATATCAGTCCTTTGCCTAGAAGATTGTTTTGGGTTTGTAACCTACTTGCGTCGCCATCGAAAATCGAAATAAGGGTTCCCTGCCGACGACTTATATCCAGTAAAAGATCATTGCCAGCGGAGAAATACTTCGACAGCTCAACACAGTAAGTTAAGCAAGTCTGGGATGCCTCATGGTCAGGTCGATCATCAAGCCAGACAACACGGCGTGTACGCATGGCGTTGATGAGGTCTCCAACACGCTCTAGATGAGCCCACAGCAGTCCAAGCGATTCCCATCTCAGATTTTGACCCGTGAACTGCTCGATATGATCGATGGCACTAGTGTGTACGTCTGGTAGAGGAAGCGCAGTATTAGCACACAAAAACTCAGCAACGGCTTCCAGAGTCGCCCTTTCGTCGTGTTTCGCCAGCGTTGCAAAGATCTCCGTGACAGACTCGCTGACACGGTCAACACCCAGATAAAAATGATCTTGAATTTTGTGAGGTGTCTTGTTAAAGGCCATGTGGGCATTGGACTGTCCAGGGAGACAGCTCAACACATACATTGCCATTTCCTGAAGGGGCAGCGGCAAGTCACTAAACCTCACTTCTCCCTCTACGACCCTGGGGCCAGCTGTATGCTGACTATAGTCCGGAGTTGAACCATTGACCATGGAGAGACTTTGTACTGTTTCTTCTAGGACGCTGCTGAAGCTAGTAAACCCGAGATAGCCTCTTCTGACAGGGGCTCGGCGGCGTTGAGGGCGTCGGATACCGGGAGGAGCAACCTTGAACGCAGGCTTAGGTCCAGCCGATGCGACCTGTTGAGCTGGAGATGTTGACACCGAGGAAGAAGGTAAGGCGCTCTCCGAATAGACACACTTGCTACCACCTTGTCGCCCTCGAAGGCATCTCTTGCAGATAGGGCGCGTGTGGTCGCACGCAACCTTCCGTGCCCTACACGGATCACAAGCCGCGGGTCGGCCGTTCGGACGACGGAAATGTCTCGGACCGCTTTGTTCCATAATTCGATTCTAGCACAGTTTATTCAGGCATTGGTTCTGGATCAAGCTTAAGAGCGAATAAGGAGAAGAAATGTATAACATTCGGAGTCGGAGTCGGAGTCGGCCCGGATTCAATTTGCTGGTCAAAGGCCCCACCGGATCTGAGATTGATCCGAACATTTTCCGGCCTCTTAGATATCGCGCCTCCTACATACCCTGGATCGACTTGGAGATACACGCAAGCTTCACTCGCAGCATTTCTCAATATTATTTTGATTACATGGCGGGTTTATCACTCGATTTCTACCCTTGTGCTCAATCTTCCATATTTCACAATCCTTCGTTGCTGATAGATAAATTACCATCCCAACGATCAAACCTCCGAGGATTGCTTTTTGACCGATTGACTGGCACGTGAAAGAAGATGATTGATGGGTGAAGCCACAGGCCCTTAATTTACAAGGAGCACTGTACGGATACACTGCATGTTGCAGGAGAAAGGCGATTGTTTTCTGATTTTAGGCTTGAAAGTGAGGGAAATTGGCGGAAAAACTTGTCATAAAAGGTGAGAAACTCAGCAGGTACCCCCTTTCCTCCCTGTCATCCGTAGCGGGAGTTCAATCTGCTCGGCTTTCCGGCTTTCCTCAATCATGTGTAGACGGTTATTCTAACATGGATCGATAGGCTTGTGCACGAAGCGGCACACGTATAAGACGCCTAGCTGCCTAAAGGGATCCCGCCCACCCCTGAATCCAGGACCTGAGCGAAGCACACACAAACAACGAAGGAGTGTAAGAGCGTGCAAAGAAACGCGAGTGCATGGCATAATTCTATCTGCCGCGAGGTGTGTTGGAGCTAGGGGGAAAGAGGAGCCGGTGATCTTGCAGCAACTGTCGCCTTTGAGCTGTTGTTGAAGGATGTCATGCTATTACCGTAAAAGTACCCCGGACCTTGAAACATAGCGAACATCACTGCATTGACGACGAATACGAGTTAGCCTCACAGGCGGATCCTCGACGAAGCGGACCACCACAACCCTCAAAGAAAGCGAGTTCGACACTGGAAAATCCACCATGATCGACGAGTTATCGACATCGTCGGTTGCTTTGACAACGGACCGAGCCCAAGAGGAACGAAGATAGAGATTATGCTGGAGTTGGAGTAAGAACTAGAGAATGCTCATCGCACGGGGCTCATGATAATGTGAGCAAGCCCCTGAGAAGGAGTGCTAGGCCCTCAGCTCCGACAACAGACAGCTCCCCTAAGCCAAGTTTAGTTCCCTCAATAAGTGAATACAAAGTTCGAACTGAGATGGTTGAGAGCATGGCAATGTCTTCAAGGGTGGTTCGATGGCGGTGAGTTTTGAGATGTCAACCACAATCCCGGGTTTCGGCGTTGAGAGTATTGATAATTACATATGGCACAGAGTCTCGAGTACGTTAGATTACAGGAGTCTTCAGATTTGAAAAAGCAAGCTTACTTTGCGCAAGGCTCAGGGTGACTCCTTCGGCGCCAATCACAGCAGATTGCGCGAGAAGTGAGTATTCCGCTGTCCCTGTTCTCGACACCCATCTCGACTGTTTCAACTATTGCCTTTGTTGCAATGCGATGGGAAAAATTCTTCCCCGGCCTTTCTTAATCTATACTATCGACTGAGGTTGTCACTGGCTTTCAACGTGACTATTTCTGATTTCTCAACGTCTGGCTTGATTTCCTAATTCTACCAAGAGGTTTGTTCGTTGCTTCTTGTTGAAGCATCTTGCTAATCTTTGAGTAAGTTCGGCTTAGTTTTGGGCTATTAAATCCACAATGGGAGAAATTAAAAAAAAAACCCCCATGATGGGAAGGTCAGTACCAAAGAAACTTTTTGGATTTCTGATCTAACAGTCCTGTACTCTGGCAGCACGAGACAGCAGGTTGGATTGTAAAATCTAAATATACAGGAAAACAGAACATTACCACCACAACTGCGAATTCGAGAAAACATCCTTCCTAAACCAATGAAGCCAGCCCTTTCTAACGTCGGGCCTCAGATCTGGCCCACGGTAGGGACAGGCAACCAACCTCCCTTAGAAGCCCAATTCTGACAAGTTTTGGTTCAACAGGGCTGCGGACTCGTCCCTTTCACCGTCACGTCTGTATTCGGGTACGAGGTCAAGAAACTCGCACCTTTGCGTGAGGTGGCCAGGAAGGATGGGAAACCGTCAGGACTTGGTGGGCAAAAGCGTCCCTGAAGCCACGAATAGCACGTGGGGTCATGACGCCGTGAAATTCTAACGCCCTGCGGAAAAGATCGTCATAAAACCGCAAGGACTCATGGGCCAGATTTAATGGACCTGAATCGTACGGCAGGATGGTAAGCTCGGATCCGACAAAGAAGGAGGACAGGAATTCTTGGAAGGGATGCGTTACAATGGCTCGATTGGTGCCGAGAACCCCAGTCAGTTGCCCTGTTCTCTCGTCACAAAGAAGATTGTCGCAAGCTATGAGACGTTAACAAGATGATAGACACGGCCGGGCCAAGCTATAGGACTTACAAAGTCTACCGTGGGTTAAAACCCTATGGTCAGGGTTTTCAAGCGCCTGCACGAGACGAGGGATGCCGTGGCGCACATAGTTGAGAATACGGTCCCTCAAACCATGGAGCTCCCAGCCGTCGATGATTCGACTCTCATCGGCAAGCTGGAGCTTGTGAAGAGCCGAACAGGTCAACCAATCCTCAAGGGAGGCACACGGCTGTTGAGGTCCGATGGGAGCGGTCGAGCTACGGATCTCCGCCGTGTCTATAAACGTCACGGAGCCCCACCCCGTAACAGAGCCCGGGAGACGCCATGACTGGAGCCTTTGGAGGACTCCGGCAATGTCATGAAACAAGACATCAACTTGGCGATTGCCCATCTGGTGGAATAAAGATGAGACCCGGCGACCAGGCATGGCTTGCTGCAACACAATGCCATACCTTCCCATCTGCGCGTATCCGTAGCAGTCCGGAGCGAGAGGACACGGACCATTACCCAAAGCATGGGACGCCAAGTTCATCGAAGCAGCTTGGGAAACAGCGGTGCCGTTTCTCTGCGGCTCTGCTCCCTCCCACCAAGTAACCAAAGCTATCAGCTTTGTCATATTACTTGGCATGGATCTGCAACCGGCTTGGAGACCCCCCTCACACCATTGCAGGTAAGGGGTTGGTCGGGCAAGGCGAATCTCGTACGTGAACTCGGTTGTACCTGCAGCACCATAACTGATACGAGAAGAGAGGCGAGTTTCTTGGATCTACCATGGCAGAAGAGTAGTGTTGGTCAGCATTAGAGACTAATAGAAGTCCAAGAGGAATAGGATTCTTACCTCCAAGCGGAAAAAAGTGTCCAGATATGTCTGGAGAAGGGAAACGATATTCCCATGAACTGGTACACTGTCCATCTTTTCTTTGTATGGTGATGAAATAGCTGTCAAGGATGATGAAAGATGGTCTTGAAGAAGTTGGGACCTATCTAAAGCAGATTTCTGGAAGTAATAGATGGAACTAATGGAGGTGAAGCTTAGACTACAACACAGGAGAAGAAGAGGACAGACAAGGTTTAAATAGGCCATCGAGGACTTTGACTCGTTGTATCGGAACCAGACACGTGGTATCCGAAACAACTGTGATTAACCGTTCCCTTGCGATGTAAGGGATGATTTACTGAATCAAGAACTGGTACACACGTCGAAAAGTATTCCAGGTATCTACATGTCAAGCCTAGATCAGATGGCGAGCTCTAGAGGTACATGAGGTGGCACGTTGACAAGTATCTACTTGAGAGACCTTCCAACTAGGCCCCCTTTGACAGTGACTGGATGCTCGAAAGTGTGACAGGTTGCAACAAATGATGATTTCTGAGATCCATGAATCGGGGATCAGGGGAGTCAGCTGTGGGAAACGTGGGCCGGGATTCAAGGGCTCTTTGGTACGGGGCGACGATTTGTAAAGCAGGAGCTTGGACAGGCATTGAATCACTCTCCTTCTGAGGAGCCCAAGATCCTTCCTAAATAGTGACAATGTAGAGGATATCGTCGTAGTCGAGCTACCTAACTACTTCATTGGAACACGCTGGCAGTATGCAGCAGGTGAACAAGCCCAGCTCTGGAGCAGCAGATGAACATTGGCCCTGCAAAGGCAATGCCCTTCTCTAAGTCCATTGACAAGAAATATAAGCCGATTAGACACAGGTGCTTGAATACAGGAGCAGTCTTTGACGTTTGAGAACAATTGTGGTGGGCTGGCTTAGAGTTGATGGGAGGGAACTGCCGCAATGCGCACACAAGTATAGGAGATGTCAGGGTCGAATTACAGCTAAGTTTTACTGCAGGTTTCACTTTGCACGCATACTTGAGGTGGTTAATGTGTCAATTTGTCCTTTTCCCAGAGTGAACTCCCCGTCCTTCTCCACCTCAGTTGCCCGCCTTCCCCCTGCCCCTGTATCCATCACGCAAAGTTCTCACAGACCGCCATGCCTTTCCTCCATTTGATAACGAGCCCCCAGGTAAGACGAAGACATCGAAATGTCAGACAAAAAATTCTTCAAAATTCTTAAAATTATTGAAAGAGAAACAGTTGGGTCAGAATAGTTCAGGGTCAATTGTTTCATCAAAGATGATGTGACGGAGACTCATCTCGATAAAGTGAGACGGTCGATTGTCAGACTGCCGGGACATTTCATCACTCCCAACAGATATGATTGTATCACCACTGCCCACAGATATGAATGTGTATCCTCACCCCCAAATGACATGAATGCGCAAAACCGCTCCTAGAGATTAGCAGACCAGAGAGGGTAAACCTCGAGCAGACGGATGTGAGAGGAGATTTTGGGAAGGAATACTCACCCTGCGCCCTTCTTATTTTTTTTGGTGGGAAAAAAGAAAGGCAGAAAAAAACCCGCCGGGAGTTGCTGGAGCAGTGAGAATGAGGACCGAACAAGACATCAGAAGGAGGCAACTCACGTTAAAAAGGGTCATGATTGCGGTCGACAGGAAGCGCAAAGACACAAAGAGAAAAGTTATTGGTATATATTCATTGTGTTGGGATGTCGGGTCTGTCATCTCCCATTCCTGTTTTTGTCTGTGCGGGTCAAGCTACTCGAACTCTCACAAACTCGAGAAGACTCAATGGAATATTTCTGGCGCGAATGTTAGCAGTGAACAGCCAGAGAGAGTCAGAGAGGATGCTTGCCTATCTATGAACCTGATGTGGTTGGCCATTATGCCTACACATAATGTTAGCATAAGATGGGGAGTGATCGAACTTCCTGTTCGTCTTGGCTTGTTGTGGAGGGAAAGTGGTGAACAAAAACTTTATTTCCGCTATAGAGAGAATGTTAGCATAAGATGGGCAGAGAAGATACTTACACATTTCTCTTGATCTTTTTGGAGGGGAAGACAAGAGGTGAAACAAAAACTTCTTGCCGACCTATTCGAAGTTAGCAGAGGGCGGAGGAGGCGTCGCACTCACCTGTTCTGTTGATTTTTTTGACGGGGAAAACTAGAGACAAACAAAAACCCCTTGTCGCCCTGTTCGATGTCAGCGTAAATAGGGGGAGGTGTTGTACTAACTGGCTACCTCTTGGCTTTTTTTTTGTAAGGGAAAACATGAGCTGAACAAAAACCCGTTTCGCCCTGTTCGCAGTTAGCATGAGACGGGGGAGGATTGATGCGTACCTGTGTTGCTCTTGGGTCCTTTTTGGAGGGGAAAACAAGAACTGAACAAAAACCCGTTTCACTCTGTTCGAAGTTAGCTCAAGACCGGGGAGAGATGATGCTTAGCTGGGTTGCTCTTGATCTTTTTGAAGGGAGGACAAGAGCTGAACAGAAACCCCTTACCGGCCTGTTTGATGTCAGCATAAAACGGTAAAGGAGCTCAACTTACCTGAGTTCCTCTTGCTTGATTTTTTTTGGAGGGAAAACAACAAGAGGTGAACAAAAACCCATTGCTACTCTATTCGATGTTAGCATCAAGGGGGGATGGGGATGTACTTACATGTGTTACCCTTGATCTTTTTAGAAGGGAAGACAAGAACTGAACAAAAACCAGCTTACCGATCTATTCGACGTTAGCAAGGGGAGGGTTCAAACTTACCTGGCTGGGCCTCTTGAATTTTTTTGGAGGGAAAACAAGAGGCGAACAAAAACCCGCTGGTGATGTGTCAGTATGCGAAAGAAGATGGAGAGAAGGAGTGTACTGACCTAGATGCCAATGCAGGGATTGTGCAAATCCCTACGTATACAACGTTAGCATAAGGCGCGGAGGGTGATCATCTACCTCAAAGTGTTGGTCTGTGTTCGTGACTACGTATACAATGTCAGCATGAGGTGGTAGGGGAGGGCACTTACATGTGGAACCAAGGAGACCTTGGCCAAGATACCTACACGAATGTTAGCATGACAGGAGAGGAGGGGGATAATTCTTGATTTTTTTGGGTGGGAAAACAACTAGTGAACAAAAGCCCACAGCGATTTCTTTCGAGGAATGGTTGTTTCTTGGAGCGGCGGGTGGTTCGTCTCGCGTGGAGGCGACGGCCCTGTTCGTTGTAGCGTGTTACACGAGATGAGTTAGCATATGTCTTGAAGAAAACGAGCTCAGAGAAAAGTGACAAGATTGTGAATGGTCAGAGTGTAGTAAGTGTTGGCAAGAACTTTAAACTCCACGACAAAGGGGTGTTACAAGCAGCCAATGGGCTTGCCACAAAAGCTTTCTAATCATGCGAAGGAGGGAGAAGTGAAGGGCAAGAGAGCAGAAATAATGGACTCACAAAAAAAGAGTGGGGGGGGGGGGGGGACCCGAAGGCCCCTAAGTGAGAGAGCTGAATACTCTCTCTTGAAGAAGAAAGACCTGGAAAGAAAGAAAGTGTTAGTGAATGTCAGAAGAGAAGGGGAGTGGGTGGAATTCAAAGCCATTGGTATTTGGAGAAGACGAAGGAAGACCTGTAAAGACAAGAGTTAGTGATGATGAAGAGAAGGAAGAGGAGTGGAGGGTGTATCAAAGCCATTGATATTTGAAAAGAGTCGGAGAAAGGCCTGGGAACACAAGTGTTAGTGATGATCAAAAGAAGAGGGGAGTGGGGGGTATATGAAAGCCATTGATGTTTGAAAGAAGCCGAGGAAAGACCTGGAAAAGCAAAAGTTAGTGACAATCAAAAGGAGAAGAGGATAGAGGGTGTAGCAAAGCCATTGATGCTTGATAGAAGATGAGTAAAGGTCCTGCGAAGACAAATGTTAGTGAAGATCGGGAGAGAGGGAGAGGATGGTATGCAAAGCCATTTATGTCTGAGAGGAGTGCGGTGAAGTAGTGTCTTGAAGAAGACAGACCTAGAACGCCCAGAGTTAGTGACCATCAAGACGGGAGGGGAAGTGGAAGGCGTAGCAAAGCCATGGATGTTTGACAGGATCTGAATGTCTGCTGAGGTGAAAGTGAGAAAGGGAATCTCTAAGGTGAAATTGGCTTGTTCTTTCTGGCTTGCTTGGCTTGCTCCAGCGACTTCGCTAGGAGGACGCAAATCGAATTTTGAGGTCAGAGTGTAGTATCAGTTCGATCATGGGATTGATCACGGATATGGTTCTCATCATGCCTCGGGGAAATTTTCAAAACGAAGAATCAAGTCATCCCCAGAAAGAAAAGAAAATGAGTGAAAAAGGGAGGTCAGAGTGTAGTATCACTTCGATCATGGGATCGATCACGCATATTGTTCTTATCATGCCTCGAAGTGAAACGTGCCCAGAACTGGTAGACCTATGCAACCGATTAGTAGAGTTTGCAGACTTGCAGGGGGAAGAGGAGATAATTGTGGTATTAGCAAATTTTCTCTTGATGTATGGCTTGTTTGTGCTGTTGCAAGGCCGGGTGGTCGGTTGGAAAAGGAGTAAGATACTGAACGGGACCGAAGGAAGCGAAAGACCTAGTGACAAATTAGTGAAATCATCAGAGGAAGGGGTAGGAAGACGGTAGTGTTTTCTTATCGCAATAGTGATTTTGTCTGTGTTGTTTCAAGGTCAGATATTGTGGACTGAAGAAGGATAGAAGGAAGGAAAGAAAGAAGAAGTCAGATGTCGAAGTGGTACTGAAGTGGTGCTGAAGGAAGCAGAAGCCCTAGTAAAAAATTAGTAAAGCTCACAGAAGAAGGTACAGGAACACGATTGTTAATGGCTTATGGAATGGTGCTCAATGTTGTCTCTTGTGTGCGTTATTGCAAGCTTAGGCGTGGAAGAAGAAAAGAAGAAGTGAGATGTTGAAGGTAGTGAAGGAAGCAGAAAACCTGGCAAAAGATTAGTGAAGTTCTCAGAAGAAGGTGCAGGAAGATGGATCTTTGAGGCTTATGAAATTTTGTTTGATGTTATCTCTTGTGTGCGTTGTTGCAAGGTCTGGTGTGGTGTTTTGGAAAAGAAAAGAAGAAGTGAGGTATCAAAGGCACCGAAGGAAGCAGAACACCTGGTCACAAATTAGTCAATTGTCAAGAAAGAAGAACAAAGGAAGGAAGGGGAAGGCCCTATGTAATTCTCTCGTCAAGGAGGAGGATGTAAGTGTGATTGTTAGATGAAGAGAATGATGGGTTGGTGTTTGAAGGTGGAAGACTGTATAGGTATATGATATGGAATGATGATGATAGATGTTCAAAGGCAAGAAGAGAAAAAGCTGATGCTGAAGCTTGTGTGTGTGTGGTGATGATGGAAGAAGGAGAAAGATGCAGCAGAGGCGGGAGGGAGTAGTTTCTTTTATAGGTTTCCGAGGACCCCAGGAGCCGGCTGGAGTGATTGTGAGTCACTGACAATAGAAGTGAGAGCATCCTGAGAGAAACAATAGTGAAAAGCTGCAGCTATGGTGCAAGTATCATTGGATTGACCAAAATTCGTCACTGGGAGGTGTGTGATTGTTGGGGCGGCGGACGCCTAGGTCGAATTTCTCGGGGTGAGAACGATGTCACCTCCTGTATCTACGGCAGCGCAGTAAAAGTAGAGATATGGGCCTCTTGAATTGAGAATAACACTCCTCTTTGGCCTGGAATTGCTCTTAGTAGATTGGACTATGATATTAAGCGGTAATTTAAGATTGGATCTGGTTTGGTTTTGAAACGTAAGACTAGGAAATGAAGCTCTCGAAGGCTGCGTGGAAGTTGGATACACTAGAGTGGCTAGAGTACTTAGGCAGATCTGGAGCTCTTCTACAGGTCAAGGGCAAGTCACAGGCCACGGAGAGGACGTCGTGCCTAGGCAGGCCTTGTGAGTGCCCAAGCCAAGTGTGCATGATTTCGTGGTTTGGAAATTGCCTTCAAGCTCCTTCAGCTACATTCTGAATTGTATTATTCAATGCATCAAGAACACCTACACTTGGGGAATTGGGCATACGGATGTGGCAGGCCAGCAGATGATCAAGAACACGCAAGCGGGTGGGGAAAGGGGGGCTGGGCAGGCGGACACTCGCCTGACGCATGGCATCGCCCATTCCTGGTGATCCAAGTCTAGAAGTGAATCAATGGCACTCTTTTCTTAGATCTTGATGAATGGGTCTGGCCTCTCAAGGGTATTACATTCGGGAAATTACTATTGTTTCCCTTTATTGAAACAAGGGATTAAGAGGCCTACTCCTTACCCAAAAGAATGACTACAAAAATACTTTCAAGGAGCCCAATGTAAGCATAACCATGTTGAGACGATTATCAGAAGAAATGGATCTAGAAATGGTTTCGAGAGATAGGTGGGTGCCTTTCAGTGTTGGGAGACTGGGGCGGGGCGGATCCCCTTGGATTGGAGAAAATCTGCCATTGCCATCTGCTGGGTGGCTGAGAAAGACTCAGTACCTGAGCCTGCCTGCCTAAAACTCCCAAGTGACGAGAATACGGCTAGAAAGTCAGTGATAACGCCATGTTGCTTAGTTACGTCGAAGGGAGCATTCACAGTCATCGAAACGGGAAAGACTTTTGCTAAGCTGTGAAACATTTCTACGGTAGTACCACGGACCGTGGAGTCAGATCTCAACGCTTCCAGGCGTATGACGAGGGTAGGAAGAATGAAGGGGGAGGGAGGGGTGTGTGTGAAAATCATCTGGGTAGTCAAGGGTGAGGTGGGAGTAGCCTCTGCAGCAAAATGTAGGTGAATGGCCACTTAGATAAATGGAAGGCAGCGGGGATCGGGAGGACAGGTGGCTATCTGATGCAGTATTCACGCTGTGATGATAAAGTAGGTGCCTAGTGCTAGGATTCATCAAGAGAATCTGAAGTTTGAGTACCTCTCGAACCTGCAGACCCCAATGTCTGCGACAAATTCTGACGGAGGAACTGAGTCTTCACCAGCTACCTCAGTCTACAGGGAAGTGGGCAAGTACCCTTATTTAAAATCCCTAAACCCACGCTGTGTGTGCGTAAAGCCATGGGAAGAGTTATCTGAGAGCTTCGTAGAGCTCGTGAAATTTATAAAACGTGGACTACAGGTGCAAGAAAGCCTAATCGACCCTTAGAGCAATAGGCAACGAGTGGCAGGACGATTCTGTGCGGTGGTATATTTTGCTGTACTCGACCATTATTGACACCATGTTCGTCGACGTATCGATCCTGGTGAAGAAGGCTTTCTCGCTGTTTCGTGCGGCAGGGGATCGTGTGCGCTTCGAATCGTAGAAGGAGGTAATGCCTATTGAGAATCACCATGTTAGTAAATCGACTGTTAGGTTGGGGAGGAGGCTCAAAATTAGCTCATGCTGGGCACAATGCCAATTTTCTGGTCATGGAGATCATGGGCATCAAAAGTGAGCACCCTGGTGGGTAGGAGCCAGGAACTGGTACATTGGCACGCAATTGGCGTACAGTACCTTCCCTCCATAGAAATTGCTGGCCAAACACGTGATCACCTCGCTACGTTCATATGTACCACCACCAGAAACCGTTAGGCCTCGTCTACGGGCAGCAAATATTTGGTCAACCGAGAATCACTTCGAGCGTTGATTTCTAGTTTCAAAACGAAATCCCGTTTAGTCGTCAGTTCTACAGCAGAGTTTTCAGTTCTGCGGCGGAACATGCTGCTTGCCCAGAAGCTTTCTTTTGCCAAACCTTTTCCCTTATTGCACCACACTCGAGAGCCCTGGAAAGCCGGAGACCACACAACCACTCAGCTTTTACTAATCCCACTGGTATTCTAATCATCTGGGCTGATTAGCGGGAAAACGAGAGAGGAAATAAGATTCAATGTGCTTCAACCTTTAGCCTTGCTGTCCCTGCGCTGAGGACGCTCAAATAATGCTGCGAAGATTCGTCCAGAATCCAGTTGAGAATCACCATATAGCTACCCCATCTAATCTTCTTTACTTGCAAGACTTAGCTGACCTAAATTGTGACTGTCATAGGCTGCCACTGTTTCGAGCTCGGTTTCGCCCTGAAGATTGCAAGGCGCCCCTTACGAGCCCCTGTTCCGCCGATGCCACCCCTACGAAGGAAACCTTCGATTAGAGTGTGTTATGATTATTCCATCATCCAAGGCGTTCGATCATTCTCCTAAAGTTTGGGGGTGCTGGTTGTCGGCAAAAAAAAGGGGGGGGGGAGGGTGGGGGCCACCATCATGTGCCGAGGGGATGCAGGAGGCCATTTTATCTAATTGGGGGGGACTTCTGGAAACACAGAAAGGCTGAAAATATCATGGAGTTTCGTTGAAGACTAAATTTTGGCCCATCGAGATCAGATTCTCAACTACAATCCTCCACTGACCAGAGTGTTCATGATGTGAGGTATGGCGAGGGGAACCTATCTATTATCTACAGATATCTACCACCAAATCGTCCGCATAGCTGTATGTCTTCAGGGCCTTAAATGCTATTATTTATAATATAATGCAAATATCAAGTGTCCTGCCTACTTTATGAAGCCACCTTGTAGTAATTACTGAGGCCAAGAGCGAATCACCCGTACATCTTATGTCTGTGGTCGTCTTGGCCCTTCTTGGACAACTTAGACTAGCACTTATTACATCGCCTCGGGTTCAAGAAGTTTCAAAATCTATGTTTTGCACACACCCCTCATATTCTTTGAGATAGCTACCATACTGTAGGTCTGTTCGATATCACAGCATTTCCAAGTATATGCGGCAGTGTCGGAGCATGCAATTCAGATCCGTGCGATATCAATCAGGAATCACATTGAAGTCTATTTCGTAGATCCCCTAATCAGCTCACCCCGCCCATATCTAAGCATTACCGATACAACAGCTTTCTGGATCTACTATAGATGTCACAACAGGCAGAGAAAGCATCAAATTCACTCCGAGGGATTGGATGTCTCGAGATATCGCGTGCATAAAAACGAGAAGAACACTGAGTCCTCCATCAGGCGGAGATGGGCAGGGACATCGGTGAAGTACATTGTCGCCAGAACTTCATCAGCCATCTTCTCTTTCAAGGCTTACGGGCGGATTCCAGTGATGAAATTTCGTGCGTGCCTATCGGAAAGGGGATCCCATTGGTATAGATTGTGTTGGCCCCGTAAACGATCCCTGGCTTGTCGATAACACTATCAAACAGGAAGATTAGTATCTCTGCCATGTAGCAGTTGAAAGCAAACCAAAAAACTTTATACCTGCCAATAGCATAGCAACCAATCAGATGCTCTACAGTTGTGTAGACATGGCCCAGCGTGCGGCGGAATCAATCTTCGACCGATTTTGCACGACGTTCGAATATACCCCTTTCAGCCTCAGATACTGGCCAGGTGTGTCTCCTGTAGCCTCCTGGCGAGGAGTTTGGCGATCTCGATCACGATTCTTGCAGTGACATACACAGCTAAGCCGCAGTCACCCTCATCGAAACGCAATGTCGAGGCCAAAGGTTCATGCTCCGATTGAGGTCTTGTTTCGGGGTCGGCAGGGTAGTGTTGCGCCAGTAGTAGATTGACTCTGTGTGCGACGACTCTTCCGAGAACAAATCTTTCGAGGCTTCGAATCGCACTGATGTCGTTCTGCCGTGGCTATCCATTATGATATCTGCTCAAAAAAATATGCCAGTATCCAACAGTGAAAAGAGTTAGAAAGCAATACATACCTCAATCGGCTTCCTTTCTGCTTCTCTCAGAGTGTTCTTGGCGGTTTGAACATGGCCGCGTAATTCTTTCTAGGGACTTCTGTTCGGGAACGCCGGGTGCATCATTGAAGGAAAACGTCATAAGACCGGTTTGGGAACAAGGAGGACTCGGGGCCTTGGGTGTAGAATTCGTTGACGCAAACGCTTGGAAGAAAAAAAAAGAACAGTAAAGCTGATGTTGCAGGTTGTGTAGTCTTCCAACTGCGTATGGATGGACCTTGGTTTGCATTCGGAGTGAAGGGGGTCGAGGGCGAAACCACCAAAAGACGCACCTTCCGCTGAACCATCGAGGTGCTTCACTGCGGCTTGCTCTAGTAATCTACCATTCAAAACATATGATACCTTCAATATCGCTTGCTTACGAATCCAGATGATTTTTGATATCAATGACCTGTTTATGTACCAATGCCATATTCTTAGACGAAGCTCTTTGGTCCAAGATCCAAGCCAGAGACAAGTCCAAGATCTTATGCATTCGGATGTTGGCATGCTCAAGATAAAATCATGCGGCTATCCTTCCCAGTCAACCTACATTGAGTACAGTAGTAGACGCCTTGGTCAACCGACTGCGGCTATGGCCATTGAAGGCTTACAAGGCTCCTCTAGCGGAAGTCACGGGCCAGGATGTTATGATGGATATAGAAGTTCAGCGTCACTCTTTCCCATCCCTTTAGTCACTAATCAAATCAGTTCGTCTCACAAGAACGCTCAAAAAGGCTTTCTGATCTACATTCAACATCAGCGCTACCAAAGCCAGTAAAAGAAAATCCCTATTCTCGTGGAAGAACTTGTCTAGAGTTTGCTAGCCAGAGATTGCCCGGATGAGCTTCTCGTTGCCGGCCTTGGAAGTGATGAAGTCGAGTCTCCTGGTCCTCTCCGAGGTGCCTTCCGGTAGAATGCTAATGTCGCGCTCTTGATTTACGAGATGAACGACAGTACGGAACCTGCCTATCTTTGGGCTTGCTCGCCATGGGCAGGAAGGCGCAGGAACTGGGAATAGAGGAAGGCAGCTGTACGGTAGTGGCTCCAAGGAGAGCCACTCGTGTATAGCTGTTTGGTTAATGCAGTGCAACACATTGCTCTCTCAGGGATGGAACTGACCAAGTGTGAAATAACATCTGGATGCATACATATTGGTGCCTAGATTACACAGGGTCTTGTCCGTTCTGCAGCCCTTTCGTGGTTTTCTGGCCGTGGGGGTGGAGCCGCCACCGAAACCCCTTCGCGGTGGCGCACGTTCCCTCCACTCTTAACGATGTCGTGCTTTGTTGTGGCTGTTTACTGAACTGAACCTGGGCTGACGCGCCTTCCTTTTTCCTCAAGGCCGTGAGTCTCTCTGTCCTCTGCTCTCCACAGCTCCGCTCCTCAACTCCATCAGTTTCTCCCCTTGAATCCCACGCGGCGACAAGTCTCCCTCCTTGCATCCCACATTATCAACTCCTAGAACACAATCATTGAACCCCTTTGGACTGAGAATTCATATCCCTTCTTGCACCCCGCTACCTCGCTCGCATCAACGAACCTTCCACAATGGGCATCTTCAGTTCCAAGTCGGTCCGTTCGCTTTCTCCCACCGAACTTGCAAGCAAGTCCGACGATGAGCCTCCCTTCGTCCCCTACGCCAATGGAAGAAAGGCTTCCACCGGGGGCAAATCCAACGATGGAAAGTCTGGCTTCCTGATTTCGAGAGCTGTTGTTGACTCTGGCTCTGTGATGAGTGGAAGTGGTCCGAAATCCATCGAGGACCGCACCCGAGATGGTAATTCCTCTGCCGTCGGTCATAATTCCTGCCCAACGAATCGCCGCTATTGTTCCCACTTTCACCGCCGCCGCAGTTCGGTTTGCAACGTCCCTCACTCGTCTCGTAAGGCAGCTGATGATTACTTCAGCACTAAGCATCACACAGGGTATGTGACAAGTAACGAAGTAAATAGGGATAGCCAGCTAACATCCAGACATTAGCTCCGGCATCTCATGGTCCGATAAGGCCTACGACAAGATTACACCTGATCAAAAGAAAGATAAGAAATAGTTCTCCTTTTTGTCATCTTTTTCTTTCCGGTCCAAGTCTTAACTCGTAAGGCATGGAAGCTCGCAGAGCAACGGAGGATACGCCAAGATGCCATAATGAAATGGGGAACTGGTTGATAAAACGCCTGGTCACAAATACCTGTCCTGTCTTGCTTTCGGGCTCTGATGAGCCGCGTGCAATGAATACTGAAACTTTTGGAGATGGGCTCACGCTCATCTATGGGTCAGAGGCACTACACTAAATCTTAGAAAAGCAAAAAAAAAAAACACAGCACGATTAGTGTCCATTCTCATCGCAAATAAGTCCTCGTAGAAGGAATTTGTGCCGTGCCATGAATCTCGTGCCCAAAATCCTGTATTTTCTGTTTCAATGCCAGCAACCCAACACCAGCCAAAACCGCCACACAAAGTTGGCCGTTACCACGGAAATACATCTACCATTTCAGTATCTCCCTTGCCCTCTTCTCAGCCAAATATGGTCCTAGAGTAGGTGTCAAGTCTTAATATTATTGTGCCAGCTTGCTAGATCATAAACAATCCGAGCAACTCATCAACACAAACACCAACACGACTCTTCGCCAAACCACTCCCGTGGCCCGCCTACCATATGCCCTCCCAAAACCTCACTCAGCAAGCCACATGCCACCTTCCGGTCTGTCCTTTGTTTCTTCCTCCTTCCTCTAAGAAGCACCTCAGACAACAAGTTCAATATTGGCAGGCACCAGCGTCGACGAATGGCTGGCACTTCGGTACGTACCTCTGCAGTCGTTCGCAAGCGCCTCCATAAAGAGAAAAGATTGGCGAACAGGTGGGACATTGACCCACAGTCACGGGGAAAAGCGGGTGGGTCGTCGACGACACGGTCAAGTCGAAAACAATGCGAGCACATCAACGACCCTTCCTTCTACCTGCCTACCTCCCCAGGTCCCTATTGATTTTGAGGAAGTGAAATCTATGAGAACCTTGATGAGTTCTACAGGAGTGGGTCTAGGAGAAAACTAGACACATGCGAGATCTCACCTAGTGATGTCCGTGCACGATGGCATCCTCCGGATGCCGAAGCTTGGCACCAAGTAAGAGGAAAGACATTTTCAAAACATGGCTGGTATTTCTTGCATGAGAAAAATTAGACACGTCAACATTTCGTAGGAGTCTGTAGGTACGTAACGCTCGATATGCTCTACAAAAATCCAAGAACACTGTTGAGTAGTGGGAGTGGTGGAGGGCAGCCTCAACAGGACTGAGGCATCGGGGAATGAGCTGGCTTGCACATGTGGGATGATTTTCGCCTTGCACAAGATAGGTACTTTATGAAATTTTTGTGAAAAAAAAAAAAAAAAAAAAAGGACAGCCAATTTAACACGAACCGCAAATACCTTCAATCGATTTTCACGCTCCTCCTCCCTGCCTCTACGATATAAATTCTTCGCATATGGCTCACTTTTGCTGGCAAGGAGAACAAGTAGAGCAACCTTGTTGTTAAAAAATCGTTAAACAACACTATCGTAGCCACTTCACTTATTGACAGTTTGGTATGGCAGAGAGATATTCTCGCTCCCCCGATTTCTCTTCAGTGAGATGGGGATCGTCGACCAAAGCTCTATCAGTTCTCGTCTCGCCTCCCTCGCGGTAGTGATCTCGTGCTACTGGTAATTGATTCTCTGGTACCAAGATCTCCTGGCAATGACACTTCGCCAAGCTTTGCTAATTCGTAAAATGAGTAAAATGATTTTATCCTCTTGGGGCCTACGAGAGGCAAATCCTTCGTTGACCCAATCTTCTCTGAACCACACACATTAACTAGTACTATACCCATCTGTTCGGGGCGAGCCAACTCACAACTTAGTAGGTAGTCTGGTAGACGTCTTGTACCTCTCCAATACATGAGCAGCTGAGCTGCTTGCCAGGCGTCTTTATCGGACATCCTGGAGGAATCCGACCAGTTGCACAAATCCGATGATATCTAGAAATTCCGTTATTATTCCAATGGGTATACATAGACGGTAGCATGGAGAAAAAAATACCAGGCGTAACCATAACGAACAGCGAAGCTCTTGAAAAGGTTCCAGCAGAGTCTGCCGATCGTTATGTCGTCGGTCCACGACATAATTTTCAGGGCCAACATAGCCATGGTATTTTACCTGGTCCTGCCTACAACCCAACGCCTCTGCGCTCGGCAGGTGCCTATCAGCCTGGGGGGATTAACATAAGAATTCAACTAGCATGAGGGCGCACGTAAGCCATCTGTCACCTTTCGAGGCTAAAGGCTCGACTTCTTTGCCCTTCCGTTCGGGTCCCGAGGTCCAGTGTATTTGGGAACCTGATAGTGCGCGGAGCGGAAAGCGGAAGAAGAATAGAAGCGGATTCGTGGAAACGATACATGGTGGTGACGGAAAAGTAGAAAATGAGATTCAGGAGTAGGTGGGGAAAGATTTGTACGTGTAGAAGATGTTGGAAGCGAGAAAGAAGTGGCCAAGGTGCAAGATGGAGAAAACTCTACAACAATTCAGCAAAGTCGCTCCTTCCACATTCCTACAAACTCCCGAAATGCCTCGCTCGTAAGCTTTTGACTGGAACAGATACTACCTTATAGAAACGGGACAGTGTCTCCCATGCTATGCAATACTGTTGCAAATAGTCTATACCTGTCAATTTGATCCGTTACCAGCACGAGCCTTGAAGGAGTTCGTTGTTACGTATGGTGTCATTTTTTATTGGGCTCCCTGGACTCTTGCTGCTTGGGGTTTCTTCTTCCTGGATTCAAAGGGACGAGCTTCCCACTCCCGCAAATAAGTCGTGTACCTAAATGCGACACAAACTACGCGGAATTCTTGTTTCTTTCTGTCGACTACAGCGGTGGCGGTATTATTTCCAAAGGCAGGCTCTGGGTCGTTACAAATCAATGCATGGTACCTAGCTACGACCGCCTGCGTTGGTATGATGACAGTACTACGGGCTGAGCTACTGAAAAAAGCTCGACCTTCCAACTTCTCCGATAAGCCGCTTTGGAATGTTAAACCTCAAACTGTCCGCCGCAAACGATGACGATCCCCGTCCCACGAAGCGCCAGACAACGCTGGACTCACTGTTCTCACTCCTCCATGACCCGACACCCCACCTCCCAGATATCGGTGGCCGCGACAATCATTACAGCGCCCGGCTTGACAGCTGCTGTCACCATTGAGATAGTATATACACCAGCCGATACACACGCCACGACAACCGCAGACACCGTCGAACCAGACGAGTCGCTCACACTACCGACCGTACCCCCACCACTACCAGCTGTCCACCACTTCAAGGTGTTTATATCGACGCCGGAGAAGTGGTCACAGGTGTTCAATGACCTTTGCACAGAAACCGCACCAAACTCGAAGAATAATACGGCTCCCAGCATCATCCGAGCGCTGACCGACGACCTTGCGTTCGCTCAACCCACTGCCTTTGGTTACTGCAAGCCAATGTGAGTTCCATTTCCCTTGTTTGGCACTCTTTTAACTACTAATGTTGGGTGTTTGTAGTCCCCGGGGTGCCATCCCAATGGCACTTTTCTTCTTGGACTATGTCCAAGAGACCGAGAGGCTGGCCCTCCCGGCCACAGATCCGGTGAGTTCATATTCGTTCCTATGTTTTGAAGCTCGAATGCTAACTTTGGAGACAGGCGCGGCCTAAGCGCCGCATGGAGGAGAACAAGCGGCGCATCGCCGCCAAGTGTGTCCTACGGAGGTGCCATGCTAGCACATTTCCCTCTTCTGGGGACTCTCGTCTCCATTGAACGATTTTGGTTTGGTGGTTTTGGCTGGGCCTTCGGCCCTTGGAGAGGAGTTTTCTTTTATTAGTTGCATTGTGCCTTCGGCCCTGAGGTTGAATTCTGGGGACTCTGGACATCCATTAAGAGACGATCCGAGATACCGAAGCCCGGAGAGGCTGAGACATCTGGCTTACGCCTTGGAGTTACATTTATTTTTGATTGAACAAGAGTGCACCTTACAACTCCACGGATTACCTACATGTAAACAGTTAAATATAGCAAGTCTAGTGGAATTCCCTCCAAGCTTTTAGTGATGAAGGTCCAGAAAGTCATATCATCAGTCTCCTTGATGATGCAGATGAAAATTTGGATTTTCAATGTCTAGGACAATTCTGCTGAGGTAGGATAGGACACTTTGAAAGATATCATGGCGATGTCTGATGCTAAAATTGCGGTCTAGGGTAGGCACTCTTCCGTCTCATCCGGGTGACCCACCGTTAATCCTTCAAATGTTGATCGCTGTAAAATACGTACACTAGCCAGGGGTTGATACTGACAGGCCTGGTAAACCCGGTAACCGTTCTGGCCGTTGGGTCCAATCGGAGCGATCTCTATCGATCAAGATCTCATACTGAAGGAACATATCTAGAAGGAATATATGTAATCGTCAAGAACAGTGGGTGTGATAGTGCTGCAGGCTGGCCCAAGACGTGCATGACAGCGAGCCCAGTCATGGATGATGAATTGATTGCTAACGAGCTCTTTGGGCTCTGGTTCGTTGGGGCCCAACCGTTTCCCCACTCCACCCTGAAGACGTCGAGTGCCAAACCTAGATTTGTCCTAGATCCAATGACAAGGGTCTCGATCTCTACACCAATCCCCAAGCGGACTGAGCGTCCATCATTTTGGACCCTGGAATTCCGGGACTCCCGTCAAGTTAAAAAAAAACACACCAGCATTCCCCTCTTTTACCGGTACTCGCCTGCCTGCGTGGTTGTCGTGAAGGGGAAGTGCTTACGTGACCAGCAGCACGCCTGACTGGCCACAAGAGAGAACTGAGAGAACTGATCGAATCGCAATCCTAGGACACAATGTCGGGCTCGTCGGAGCTGAAGCGCGAGCGAGAGGTCCAAGGGTATGCCCAGAGCTGGAAGGTTGCCCAAGGCTCCTCGCTCAACGTCGCCCTGAACGTCGACAGTATCGAGCTGTATGAGCTACGTGGCAATGGATTCACTCCCCGAGCCTCCCGCGACAAAGCCCTCACGGCCTTTGCGCAGCTAGCCGTCTTTCGACTTGGCCTCACTCGAGGCATGATCTCGCTGATAGACCAGACCGCCCAGCACGTCCTCGCAGAAGCTACACGGAACATGGGGCTGGTAGACCTGGACGGACAATCCGACCACAGCCCCTCCCCGCGCGCGCCCAATGTGAGCGCAAATAGCAGTCCAAGCGTGAAAAGCAAGGCTATTGCGCATAATGATTTGTGGTGTACGTACTACCTTTTGGGCCAGGCTGGAGGCAATGTCTGTGGTTCAACTTGAAGTGCTTGAAGTGCTGGCATCAGCCGTCCTGAAAATAGAACGAATTGGCTAACAGGAGATATGTTTCATCATAGTGGGAGCGGTTATCGTCTCCCGAAGCGACGCCATGTGCGAGCATGCGTTGACCAGTACCTGCACGGCCAAAGATCCTGATTGTGATAGGACATACACAGCACCCGGTCTCATCATCTCTAACTGCCAGGATGACCCTCGGTTCTGCAACCGGCCGTACGTCAAAGCGGAACCTGGTATTCGCTTTTACGCCGCTGTGCCCATCGTCTCTCGAAATGGCCACAAGATCGGAGTCTACTCCGTCTCCGACGAGAAGCCACGCGACGGCCTGACCATCGATGAGCTGAAGTTCATGCAAGGAGTGGCGCAAGCTGTGATGGAACACCTTGAGTGGGCTCGAGATCGTGTCGATCGATTTAAGGGAGAACGAATCGTCCGTGGTCTCGCCGCCTTTATTGAGGGTTGCGCCCCGCTGTGTGACGAGTCGAAGGAGCAAGTTCCAAAGAGCCCGTCGACGGTCCGCCCCCCTGAGATGAGCTTGGTTGCAGCTAGACGCCCAAACATGACGCGGACCAATTCCCAGTTTCGAGGTGGTACTGTGAAGCTGAAGGAAGTTGACAAGCGCCGGAGAGCATCGTCAGTAGAACTTTCACAGACTGATACCGGTGATTCGGCAGTGCCACGACCGCCCGAGGCAACGCCATCACCACGAAAGAAAACCAGCAACAAGTGCAAAGTTGATGGCTTATCTCGCATGTTCCATCGCGCAGCCGATATCTTGAGGCAATCTACATTAGCCGACGGCGTTATTCTATTCGGAGCCACGACTACGGACAGCAAGGAGATGCTGCGAGCGTTGCGGTCAGGAGGGAATCGATCCGACGACGACGATGACGGTTGCTCGACTACCCAATGTAACACGTCTGGGTCTGAGAATGGAGCTGGTCTGGATAGCTCGGATTCTGACACATCTCCCTCTGCAAGACCTTGCCAGATTTTTTCGTACTCCCTTGCAGACGAAAAGGCCCGCGCGGGTATCGAACAAGGTACTGCTTTATCGCTCGGTGCTTTAGAAAAGTACTTTCGTCTCTTTCCACGAGGAAAGACCTTCTCGTTCACCGACGAAGGATCGGGTCTTTCTTCCGAAGATGATAGTGCAAGTGACCGCGAGCCTCCACTTACACCTGATGAGAACAGCGAGCAACAATGTGGGCAGAGTCGACCAAACCGCAAGGTTAAGATGGACCACCGGGAACTATTGAAGAAGATCCCTGGCGCCAAGTCTGTTGTTTTTGTGCCCTTATTTGATCATGTGGATGATCGTTTATACGGCGGCTGTTTCCTTTGGACGTCGGTCAATGGTAGAATCATGAACCTCGACGCAGACCTTTCGTATCTCCGTGCCTTCAGCAATGCCATTATGAGCTCTGTCGGACGAATCAACACACATAAGAACGAAGCAGCCAAGACGACTTTTATAGCGAGTATTAGCCACGAGCTTCGCAGTCCACTGCATGGCATTCTAGGTGCTGCCGAATTCCTTAAGGATATGGCAGCTGATCCCTACCAAACAGCATTGATTGATTCTATTTCTATCTGCGGCAAGACTCTTCTCGACACCCTGAATCATGTGCTTGACTACAGCAAAATCAACCGATTGGGTGGGCTGCAGATGCGAAGAGGCGTGAGGCAAAACAAACTTATAAATCTGAACCCGGATTCACTGGAGAGCATGAACATGACGGCTGTTGTTGACCTGGCAGTCGTTCTTGAGGAGGTAGTCGGTGCGATTTCTGCCGGCCATATCTTCAAGCTGCCTGGCTCCCATATATCGACAACCAACGATGGCCTGACGACGTTCCTGCCTGCAGGGCCTTCAACCCCCGGTGCAGAGGGATCAGTTTCAATTCTACTAGACATCGACCATAGAATCTCCTGGATGGTGCGAACACAGCCTGGCGCTATACGAAGAATCATCATGAACCTCTTTGGCAACGCGTTGAAATACACGTCAACAGGCTACGTCTTGGTATCTCTCCGAGGCCAACTGAACGCCGACAAGTCGAAGATCAACGCCCTGATCCGTATCGAAGACACTGGAAAAGGAATGTCGGAAGAATACAGGCGCAACAGACTTTTTGTTCCGTTCAGCCAGGAGGACTCGTTTCAGCCCGGCACAGGCTTGGGTTTAAGCATCGTAAAGCAAATTGTTGATTCTCTCCACGGTAATCTCGAGGTGAAGTCAGAACAGTACAAAGGAACTGAGGTGGATGTTCGCCTACGGTTCACCCCTGGACCATCTGGAGACTCAGCTCCTTTAGACGAGACAATGCAAGCAACGGCTAAGCGGACACGAGGGAAGCAAGTGGTTTTGTTAAAAGAATCGCAATGCCTAGAGACTCAAGGAAGCCCACCAACCTGCCAGAAGTTGACGGATACTCTGTCCGATACGTGCAAGAACTGGTTTGGCTTCAAGGTGGCTCAAGAAGGATCGCTTGATGCCACCAACGCTGATATATTTGTGTACTGCGAACCTCCTCCTCACGAGATTCTCGTCAGACGTGTCCAGAATCTTTTGAAGACCTCATCGGATGGAAAGATTCCTATTGTCATTATCATCTGCCCGAATGCTGAGCAAGCTGTTCGTGTAAAACAATGCCAAGACGCATCTTTGAGAAGCCTACCAGTTATCGTTGAGGTTATTCCGCAACCGTAAGTTGCAAAACATCCTATATCCGCGCAAATATCATATCTCTGGAGCTAACTAACTTGAAATTATAGATGTGGACCTAGGAAACTAGGGCGGGTGATCAGCCACTGTCTCGACACGGCTGACAAGATGGCTATCAACCTTCCCCTGTCTCCTGAGGTCAGATTGCCAACGTTCCCGCTGCCGTCTCCGTCGCTCCCAGCCGCCGCTCCGATGTCCCCGCCTCCGTTGAACCCCGAGACCCCATCACTGGCAGTGGAAGTCCCTGCCTCGCCTCCTCCCCCGGGCCCGAAGTCGGGCAACAATCTCCACCTCCTGCTGGTTGACGACAACAAGATCAACCTCCAGCTCCTCGTCATGTTCATGAAGAAGTGCAAGTTCACGTACGAGGTGGCCGAGAACGGGCAGGAGGCCCTGGAAGAGTTCAAGGCCGGGTGCCTTAACGGGCCCGGAGGCGGGAGCGCCAGGCGCTTCGACTTCGTGCTGATGGACATCTCGATGCCGGTAATGAACGGCATCGAGGCGACCAAGCACATCCGCGCGTTTGAGCGCGAGAACAAGCTCCCGCGCTCCAACATCATCGCCTTGACCGGCTTGGCGAGCGCGGATTCCCGGCGGGAGGCAGATGCCGCCGGGGTGGATATCTACCTCCCCAAGCCGGTCAAGTTTGCGGAGCTGAAATCGCTGCTCTCTACGGAGTAGCGACTTCTTCCCGTCGCATTCTGTCTTTTTTGGTTTTTTGTGCGGTAATTTTGGTTTGCTGTTTGTTTTTTTGCCCCCTTTTCCGGTTTCGGTTTCGGTTTCGTTGTTTTTAATCTGTGCCAAGTGGCACGTAGCATGGAGAAATGTAGATGACCTGTAGATACTTTTTTTTGCGGAGTTTTTACATCATTAATAAGAAATTTTAATAGACAGGCTTCCCAATCGTATTTTCTATGTCATGTAGTCGAGTAGACGATACTTTCATATTATTTGTAGGCTTGTAGTCGCATACATGCTGACGTTCTGTGGCACAGACGGCTCTTAGGGAGAGGCGAAATGCATCGCCAGGTTCGAATTTGAATTCATGGTCCCGCTTGACCCGCCTCGACGGATCGTAGGTTGGCGGCTGGGCACCACCCAAACCCTCTCTATTCTTCGCTGTGGTCTGTGTAGTCTACGTCTTGAATGTCCCTGGAACAAGTTTTACGGTATGGGCGAAACAAGTCATGTATTTAGTATTCTCGTTCTAGATGCCCAAAATCGACATAGCTGGCACCACCAGTATAGAAGCTTCAATTTTTGGCAGCTAGGAAGGCTAAAGAAGCGCAAGTCGGTGTAGGCAGGTGTAGGCAGGCGGGCTGAGCCTGAGCCGCTCTCCAGCTTCTCCCACTGCTCGCTCGGCTGTTCTATTCTTCGGTGATTGTATCCATCACCGCATCATTGAAGTTTCCGGACCAGTCCTCCCCCTTTTTTCTTTCAGACGGGTTCCTTCGAGCGCCTCCAACCACAACGTTTCCGTCGGGGCGAGGAACAATCGAAGTTCTACTCGTTGAACCGTACGGCATACGTGTTCGGAAGTAAGGTGGGCTTACAAAGTGTCCCTATTGTAAATGATATGGCATGATGTGGAATGATTTTGTTTCGATGCTGTCGCAGAAGTGCAGCCGTATAAGCGTTGGTAGCCATGATACCCTGCCTAGCGCAGACAGTTTCCCTCTGTTTCTTTAACATCTAGCGGCCCTCTCTTGACGTGATGAGATGGGAAAGACTGGGGTGTCGGCTTGCAGACTGATGCGCTTGGCGATTGGTTGCGAGAACATGTGGTGTATCATGTTGTGGCCAGCCGTGTAGACATATACACCCGTAGTGCCTTTTACACCGGAAACCTAGTTTGTAGCTTATTCAGACGATAATTTCCGTTAAGGTTTCAGAGATAGGAGGTTAATGGCGGAGTTGAGAATGGATACGGCCGTTGGGCTTGCCGTTTCGGCCTCTGAACCTTGCATATCTGATGCACTCTTCGTGGGCTGAGTCGACCATATCCTGCTTTGAGGGAAGCATTGTTGTCTTCAAGCAACTGTATATCAACAGGGTGCGTGAGAATGAAATGCAAGCGGCAGTAGAAACCCTGGAGAATTCTTCGACGGCTGTCGTATGGGCAAGCTCAAAGTCAGTTACCTCGGCAGCGGCAGCGATGTCATATAAGCGTCCGGTTTCAAATGGCCTCCTAACAAAACAAAAGATCGGGTCGGTGTCCCATAGTCTTAAGACCTTCAACGGGGAACTACCGGAGCAAGGGTTGAGGCTGGCTCGGTGTGGCTACTGACCGCTTCGCCTGGTGTCCCCTGAACATAGCTCGTGAGTTTTGAGAATTTCGATGCTGTTCGCCTCCGCCTCATGAAAACTTGGAAGATGGGTAACGAGAAAAACACGAGAAAATCTACCCCCCCCCCCCTATAATTGCAATGTCCTTTTCCGGGACAACTCGCGCTTTGCTAACTACCGTGCATCCGCATTCCGATCCTCAGCAGTTCCAATCCTCAACAGCAAACAAAGATTATCCAATGCCCCATCCCACGTAGTTCAAAACCAAAGTAGTCTCCACTGCCATTCACCCACGCGATCACCCAATCGCTTGGATGTAGGGCAAATGCTGATGGTGTGGAGCCAAATTTTGGGTGAACCATCAGCACTCGTTTCCCACCGGATGAGAAGCACAGATGCCTAAATTGTTCCACGAGTCCTTAATGTTGACTTTGGCCGTTCCAAGGGCGGCCCCCTTGGCAGGCTGGGATCATGCCGGTTGCGGTTTGCGAGGTCAATCTCGTCTTGCCGGGGGGTACGGGTTCTATGATTTTTTACACATCAGATGCAATTTAACTCGCTCCGTTTGCCATCTAAGACATTAAAGACTTGCCTGGATGTAACACACCCAGCCTAATTAAGCGGCTGAGCCGGGACTAAGTATGCAGGCTCCTGTCCACGCATCAAGGGTAGGTTGTCTCCCATTAGATTAAATATTGCTTTAGCCCTCAACCTCCTTCTTTCTTCTATACGAATCCAACATACGAGCCATTATTCGATTTATATTCTACTTTCTTCATCAGCCCCACAATGACTCTATCAATCACTACGATGCCTTGCGAAATTCTAGGCCAAATTTGCTCAAGGCTAGATATAAAAAGTCTAAAATGTTTTCGGTTAGCTAGGAAAATTTTTGGGGAGGTGAGGACTGGAATGTTTTTCTCAGCGAAACAATAGCTTTTTGGCTACTTCATGCTTCTAGATTGATTGATAATTAATATCCTTCCTGGCTCCCAGACCTCTCTTCTTGTAATCTATATAGTATAATATTTAATTGGACTTTATATAAGATTATAAGAGCAGAAATATAATTAGTAACTTTATTAAAGGATTTCAGAATATTAAATTTGGAAGCTTAAATTATTAGAGAATATACTATATTATATAGATTTACTAATATTACAGGATTAATTTATAACCCGATATTAACCCTACTTAGTCTAATTATAGATAGCTTAGTTTTAATTAACTCTATAAGTACTAAATTAAAGATAAAAGATAATCTTTAAGGGAGGCTAATATATATATACTATAATTATAATATAGAATAAACTACTAATAATATACTCTAGCTTATCTTTATATATATATCCTTTACTAAGAAACTTAGCTTAGATAATTAAACTAAGCTTTTATCTTCTGAGTCTAGGGAATCTTAATTTTTATTTATAAAGGAATTTATATAGAATATTTAAACTCTAGTAAATAAGTATCTTTTTGAGATAGAAATAGGCCTGTTTAATAGTAGCCTACCAGAGCTAGAGAATAGAGATCTGGTAGTAATATTATCCTGCTTTCTGGTTCCCTTTATACTTTATTTACTTAAAAAGTCTCCCCAGAAACTTAAATATACTGCTTTATATACTGGCTGGATATTTATCAATAGGCTGTTTGGAGAGATACAGTATAGTGAAGTACTTGAGGATATCGAGAAGTAAATACTAATTTCTAATTTATCTTTCTCTCTAATAATAGACTGACTTTAGTCTAATCTACCTAATTTATACATAGAGCTACCTGTGAACTTTAGCAACTACGAAGCTCTAACCTCTCGCTACTTTTCGCCTGCTGTAGAGTAGGTGGAGACGGTGTAGATCAGATTTCTCATCGTGCAATAATGTAAGAAGGCAACATGCTGTTATAGCTTGGACCTCGTAGTTTCAGCCGTCACAAGGCATATTTTCCCTAGACTCCTGGCACCCTCTGATCCCTCCATGAGTTTGTTGGTAGGCTTCTCGCCAGGTGCTGCTTTCCTCCACCTCCATGCTTGAATGACCGGGTTGTCCATCCCAATGCCCTCCATCACATCAACAACCCACTTTCCAATGTTGGGTAGAAACTTGAAGGCATGGCCACTCCCACCTGTAGCGCACATGAGACCTTTCTGGCCCGGCACGCGATCGATAACAAAGTGGTTGTCAAACGAGTCAGTGTACCAGCAGACACGGCTCTTCCAGATATCTATTCCCTCTTGGCTTAGCTCTGGGAGGTATTCATCTAGGAATTTACGAATCACCCTGTGCGCCTGTTGGGGTATTTGGGTGAGTGTTCCCTCTTTTCCACTGGTCCACCTTGTAACCGGTACGCTCCTCTCCTTGCCATCCTTCTGGACTTTCGGGTTGGTATATTTCGTACCACGGTACCCGATCTTAAGGAGTCCTTGATCGTCAACAGGGAATCCGTACAGGCCTCCTTCGGCTCCGTCGCGGACTTTGAAGGTGTAGGACGGGAAGCGGCTAGGGCTAAATCGTTGTCGAAGATGGGATGACTCTGGAATTTTTAGGAGGACGACGGACCCGGCGGTTGCCTCGCAAAGGCCGTCAAGCTCAGGCAAGAGGGATGGAGTCCAGCCTCCACAGGCCATGATGGTCATTTCGGCAAGGTGTTTTTTGTCGTCAGCGGTGCGAATCCCGATAACCTGGGAGTTGGCATCATAGATGAACGACGCAAAGGCGCCGTTGAGGGGGTCCAAAATGAATCGAACACCTAGCGACTTGGCTTTATGAAGTGCGTAGAGACAGGCCTTGTCTGCAACAGCTATCCCGCCGGTGGTGTCCAAAATACCCAAGGTTTCCTTGCTAAAAGGGTTCATTGCCGTGAGAAAGCCCTTCTCCTTGGCAGCGTCCAGATCGGCAGGTTCGTTGGTGATGAGCTGTGTCCCCTTAAAACCGGCAGCCTCCATGCACTCAACCGTATCTCGTTCGAATGTCGGCAGAGAAGAGTAGTCGCCACAGGACAGGTTCCCACAGTTGACGAAGACGCGATCGGAAGGCGAGAGACCAGGGGGTAAATCAGCTCCTCTGGCTATGTCCTGATTCCATTCGTGCCATGACCGAAGGGCATCGGATGTAAGGTCCTGGTATATTGTCTGCGAGCCGTAGGCGGAACGGATAATTTTGTTGATGTCTGGTTCATGGCACAGCAGTGAGTTAGACAACTAGGACTCTTTTAAGGATTGGGTTGTACAGCATCAGTCGAAGATGGCTCACCTGCAGAAGCGGCATCACAGCCATTGAGATAAGAGTAGAGTGTCTTTTCATATGGCTGCTTATCGAACACAGCGATGTTTGTGTACCCACGGCGAGCAAGATGGATCGCAGTGCTAAGGCCAAAAATGCCTGCGCCAACGATGATGATTTGCCTCGGTTTGGTGGATGTCATGATGTGAGTACTGCAATAAACTGGCTGGCTGATGATTAAGGGGGCGCTGAGGGAACTTCCACGGGTGGAATATTACTAGCAATAGCCACTTAAGCCACGGTCATATAACTAAACCAGTTTTCTACTCGAAGAGACGAAACCTATTTCATCGCAGCAAGTGAGGAGCTTCCAGGGGCCTGGTTTGAGAACATCAGCCAATACTCATGCATGAGTTTGTATGCGTATGATAACAACGGCTTATTGGTATAAAATGTAGCTGGCAAGGCTGCTGGACGATGGAAAGTGACGTGAGCTTGGAAGGCGGATACTTCCATGCGAAGAGGAGACTGTGGACATGGGCAGAATTAGTTCAATTTGCTATTTGATACCGTTAGTCCGTCCACCATATCATGTTGTGAATGGTCTAACTTCATACGAAGTCTGGGGTCTGCAACGGAGCAAGCGCTGTTTAGCGTCAGATGACTATTGGCTATGGACTAGGGTTCCTCGGATTCTCCCTATCAGTCACCCAACCTGTCTTACTCGCTCTCGCCCCACCAAGCCATGCCAGATGCAGATATTGGTGGTAGATTGAACCTAGTCTCCGGCATCCCCCATGGGAGTTTCCATCATAGCTTGATTCCAAGCACATTGACTCCAGCTGCCCGGGATGGGTAACACCAGGCCCAAGAGTGTCCCTGTTGCCATTTTATTGTCTCCCGGAAGCCCCCGTCGGACTTAGAGACTGTTCCCAGCGCTATCTTTTGACTGGATTTCCCCAGATATGCATCCCTGTCACTCAGTCTAAAGAACGTGGTCTGGGCATCGTTGATAACCGCGGACACTGATGATTATCAACCTGTCACATTTCTAATATGATTTGTCTAGATATAGAGTCTATCTTCTGCCTCGACCACCTCACCACCCTCTACCATCTTTCAATAGGTTTCCCTTAGGACTGAACGACGAAGTAAGACAGGAAACAGTTGGTTTTCCACTGGCTCATCTCTTGAGTCTTTCTCATCCCTGCCCTCAAAATGACGCTCAAAAGCATCATCCTCAATTCGACCCTCGGGCAGTACATAAACACAATTCGCAATGCTCCGCGGGAGCTAATCTTCAACCGTCGCCTGCTTCTGACCGTGGCCATGTATGCTATGAGCGGAATCCCCATAAGTGAGTAACTAGACGAAGAACACACCCTGACCTCTTTGAGTATGATTTTAACCGCTGTCATATAGCCTGGGATCAAGGTTCAGT
Source organism: Clonostachys chloroleuca (assembly GCA_037952775.1). Taxonomy (NCBI): domain Eukaryota; kingdom Fungi; phylum Ascomycota; class Sordariomycetes; order Hypocreales; family Bionectriaceae; genus Clonostachys; species Clonostachys chloroleuca. The sequence goes on from JBANAY010000003.1 coordinate 36,899,031, forward strand.
CTCTGTCATCTACAAGCTCCCCAGTTGGCAGGCCGCGTTCGGATACTCTGATGCCTCTCAACCCGCCGTTTCCAACATGATCTCCTTTGTCTGGATCACTTGCGGTCTTGCCTCAGGCCTCTGCGTAGTGCTCAACGACCGCATCGGTCGTCTCTGGTCTTTCCGTCTTTACAGTCTCGTCTACATGATCGGCCAACTTATCGCTACATTCTCGAACGGAAATATGGGTGCCCTCATTGCGGCCCGCCTGGTGGCCGGCGCAGGCATCGGCCCTCTGACCGTCACGGGCCCGCTGTCCATCGTCGAAATCGCCCCGACCGAAGCCCGAGGTCTCTTGACGGTTTGGTTCAGCATCGTGATGCTTGCCAGCTTGACACTCTCCACATTTGTGCCTTATGGCGTCTACGTCAACATGCCAACCACCACAACCGATAAGCTCCAGTATCAGATTGTTTACTTCCTGCCCATAATAATTCTCACTCCGGTTATAATCTCTTCCTTTTTCTTGAGCGAGTCCCCACGTTGGCTCTTCCTCCAGGACCGCCATGAGGAGGCCGCGGCTGAGCTCGTTCGCCTGCGTGGCCTTCCAGAGACCCATCCCCGTGTAGCCTCAGAGCTGGCTTCTATCCGAAACCAACTTTCGGAGGAGAGAGAGCGCTATGGACATGGTGGGAGTAACTGGAAGTCTGTTCTCCGTGAGACGTTCCTCGTCCGTGCCAACCTTCGACGCGTTCAGATGGCGTTCATGGCCTATGCCCTGGCTCAGTTGAGCGGTGCCAACGCCGTCACGAGTTATCTTGTCAAGATCTTTACTCTCTTGGGTATGGGAAATGACGTGAAGCAGCAGTTGTTCCTCAGTAGCATGTACTCGTTTGCAAAGTTTTGGTTCACCATTATCGCGTCCTTCTTCTTCATTGATGCGCTTGGTCGTCGGATGTCGCTCTTTATTGGGATTTTCCTTCAGTTCATCTCTCATCTCTATCTGGGAATCTTCATCAAGTTTAGACAAGATGGGGCCCATATACCCGCCTCGGCCTCTCAGGCCGCCATAGCAGCCATTTTTATCCACGGTTTTGGCTACGCCGTTGGTATGTCCCCGAACTTGGCTTGAACGCCCGGATGAAGACTGTAGAAGCTCACTAACTGTGCATTTAGGCCTCCTCGTTCTTCCATACGTATTTGGAGCCGAGATTTGGCCCAACCAAATCAGAAGCTTTGGTTCCAGCTTCACCCAGCTCACCCACTGGTTCTTCGCCTTCGGCATTAGTAAAGGGATGCCTTCGATCTCACGGATATGAACAACTGGGGAGCCTTCATTTTCTTCGCTGGGTGGTGTCTAGTCTCGTTCATTTATGTGTTCTTCTCGGTGCCTGAGATTGCTGGAGTCTCAGTCGAGCAACTCGATGATCTGTTTACAGGACCTTGGTGGCAGATCTACAAGAAGTCCCGCGGGTGGCAAGCCAAGGATGACAATGTTTTGCTGTCCGTCAAGACAAAGTAAGTGCCATACCTAATGCACCCTTAACCATCTAAGTGCGGATTCTTATTCTTTTCGTTCCAGTGGGTCTGGCCAAGACAATGTTGATGAGACCAACGATGGAAAGGTTAAAATTGACGCTCAAGTCAACAAGATGGTGTAGATGGATGGAAAAAGACCTGCATCAGTTGAGGTCCTGTCTTCTTAACATGTGCCCGCAACCACTATCCGCTCAATTTCTACTGCGAGATGTTACTCTACTCGATTAGCTGTTGTTGATATGGAGATGCTTAGTATTATAGTAATCGATTATATAACTCTGATATCGTAACCTTCTGCCTTTTTTTTTTTTTTTTCATACAAAAGCAACCGCTCATGCAGTGATTATGAATCATAGCTTTCACCAGTATGGACATTTGTTCACCTTTATTTCCACCAAAACCTCACAACAGGCCTCAAATTGATACAACTTCCTTCTTCAATAAGCATGGTGCATCATACTTGATCTAGATTTTGCTGTCACATGTAGGATTCTAAAGGGATGTTGTGATTACTACTATAAACCTTAGTTTATTAATAAGATTTTTTATTTAGCTTATGCCTATTTAATAACAAAATTATGCGTAACACAGTGTCTGTCTATTCTATAAAACCTGGTCCACGACAACCTCGCTGGCTGTATTAACTGGATTTACTGGTCTTCCGGTGGTAAACAGTGACCTGATGTTCTCGAAGCACTCTCTTTCTGCCTTCCTAAATGCCGACTCTGTCAGTCCACCCATGTGTGGCTGGCAAATAACCTTGTCGCTCGTCTTAAAGTACTCATTGATGCGAGGCTCGTTGTCGAAGACATCCAGGCCCGCCCGCGTCACTTTGCCACTCTCAAGCGCCTGGATGAGCGCCTTCTCGTCGACAACAGGTCCTCTGGCCGTGTTGACCAGGAAGGCACCCTGCTTCATGGCTGCGAACTCGGCATCGGAGATCAGACCCGTTGTCTTCTCATTGAGTGGGCAGTTGACGGAAACGACGTCCGAAGCCCCCAACAGCTCATGCAGCGTTGAGCAGTAGGTGGCGTCGTATTTGGACTCCTCTTCGGGACTCAGGCGTCTGCGGTTGTGATAAAGGATCTTCATGTTGAACACGGCGGCCTTACGGGCAAGATACTTGCCAATACTTCCCATGCCGACGATGCCGAGCGTCATGCCGGAGGGATCCTTGCTGGGTACCAGACCGGCTTTCCAGCTTCCATCACGGGCGCCGCGCTCGGCGCGGTAGGTGTCGCGGACAACGGCCAAGGTCAGGAAGAGGGCCATGTCAGCAGTGGCCTCAGCGACGGCATCGACTGTGTTGCAGAACCAGATGTCATTCTTGGTCATCCAGTCCACATCAAACTCGTTGAATCCGGCCGAGGCAGAAGTGATGATGCGACAGCCAGGAGCCAACGAGGTGAGAAGATCTTCGTCAAAGGGTTCATATGGCGGGGTTCCCATTCGGATGATGAAGGCTTCGATTGGGCCGTGGGCCTTGATCATGGCAGGCAGTTTGGCTTGCGTCTCTTTGCGATTTGTTGCATTGAGGACCTGTAACATCATCGTTAGCCTTCTGTTATGGCAACGAGAATGGAAGAATGCCAAGGGTCGGTGTTTACATCAAAATCAAAGTCCTCTTTGAACTTTGAGAGAAAGTCCTCTCCAACATACTTGGGATCGCCGAGAGCGACAACACGGGGCTTGCGTTGTAATTTCCCAGGGGACATGGTGGCAGTGTGTAGATGATGTGAATGTTGTCTAGCGAACTGGTAACTCGAGATTGAGGAATCACCCGTCGGTGGTAATCGGACTCGAAATCAGAACGAAGGACGAAGAGAAGATTATGATAACAGAGCAAGCTTGGTTGATATCAACACCAGACTAGATGGCCAGTGCCGGCTGATTAAATCCGGAGCCTGCAACAGTGGGAACAATCTGCTCGGTAGCACTAATCAATCGCGGTAGAAAAATCAGGGTATATTTTCATTGTAATAAGAGTACGTATGAGATATTCGAAATGTTCCAGTCGGTCGAATACCCGGAGCCAATTCACTACATGCATGTCGGATTCCTCCGCGCTCCACTATCTCGGATTCCTCCGACCTGATGGGGGTCAGACCAGACTCCACACCACGCAATTACCCTAACCGAGGCTAGTGTCTACCAAGGGACTTTCAGTGACGCGAGGTAAGGTTTCATTCTAACGTTTATCTCTCTCCTAGTGGGGAGAAAAACCAGCGAGGGTTCCATTGGCTAACGGGTTGGAGACGATAGTCAAGTAGAGAAGAAGAAGAAGAAGCCTGAGAACCTGCCGAATTGTGATTAGACTTCAAAAAGCCAGAGTTCTCAGTGAAATCCATCTTCCGTACAGGGCTCTTACGACTGCGATGGCAGAGCCACCATCTAACTCAATCGAAGCTATCCCAGTCGCTCCTCTCGGCTTTATAGCAACCGACATACACTTCCCTCGTCCGCCCGGAGACCCGTTCAATGAACAGACCTGGCCGTTTCCTTTGATTCGGGAGCAAGCCCGGGGCTCTACCGAGTCTGATATTGTCACAGGGACAAAGTATGACGATGCCTTCATCGAACGCTTCGTCGAAGCTGGCAAGAAGCTAGCCGACCGTGGGTGCATAGGCATCATCACGAGTTGTGGCTTTCTAGCCATGGCTCAGAACGAGTAAGCACAGTCCGGCATTGAATTTCTGTGTATGAGCTGGAGTAATCTAACATGGTGGATCAAAGACTGTCGGCGAAGATCCCCATCCCCATATCAACATCGTCGCTGCTTCAACTACCTTCACTACTCGCAATCCTTCCCCCCAATAGAACGATTGGCATTCTAACCTATGATGACGCTCGTCTTGGCCCCCTCCACCTATCTCAGCTCGGGATCGATACAACAAAGAGGGTCATTCCCATCCGTGGTGCCCCAGCTAATGGTCATCTGCGCCGTCTCATAACCGAGGGTGGGCCATATATCCATCACGATCTTGAGGATGAGCTGGTAGGTGTAGCAAAACGACTCACCGTGGAGTGCGAGGAAAGTGGCAGTGAGATTGCAGGACTTTTGTTGGAGTGTACGCAGATGCCACCCTTTGCTGAGGCCATACAGAAGGCTACCGGGGTGCCTGTATACGATGTATATACAATGGGAATGTGGTTCTATTCCGGCCTTGCCACTCGCCGGCCCCAGAGATGGGGTGACAAGCTCGTACAGTAGACTTGGTCATTTGGATGAAAATGAATCTCTATAATCCAAATCTCCTTTAGCATGGCCAAGACGTTCTAGAGCCAGATTTGAGGTTAAAATATACGTAAGAACTGGAGACAGGTATGGATCAACAGGTCTGGTATAAAGCATTAGGGTATTCAGCACAGTTATCGCAACTAATAGTTCAGGCAATAGCCAATATAATAGCCCATCATTCATTCGTAAGTTGTAAAAGAAAGTGTCGAGCCCGATCTATGCTGTTTTATAAGCTTACAACAAAAATTCCCCGCTAGTTTGCTTCAAGATCATCTCATACTCGGGGACAAACTGCAAGTACATCACCGCAGGCGACCCAGTCCCGTCTTTGGTATATCTGGCTTCCTTCTCCCCAATGTAGGATTTCTCAACCTTGCCACTGGCCACGGCAGCCTCCACGAGGAGTTGCGTCTCGCACGCTCGCTCTAGGGCAATGAAGAATGCTGCGGCCTCGGCAATGGTCCCACCGCTGGTCAAGAGGCCGTGATTCTTCAGAATGAGATTCTTGTTCTTAGTACCTAGGGCATCGGCGATACGGTAACCTTCTTCCTTGGCGAAGACAACCCCTCCAAAGTTGGTATACACAGATAGGTCATCATAGAACATGCAAGAGTCTAACAATACATCATACTTGAGTTTAGTCATTGTAATATATGGAGGACATGGACGATGGAAGGAGTCAAATAAGAGGGTTAAGAGGAAAAGGGTTCTTGTGAGGCGTACCCTGGTTCAACATCTCAATAGGCTTGCCGAACGTCGACCAGGCACGTCCAAAGGGACTGTGCATGTGGCAAGCAGCGTTGATATCAGGCCTTTCTTGGTGGATGGCAGAGTGGATCATGAATCCAGCGACATTGACCGGGCCATCGGCGCCACCAATGCGGTTCCCTTCCTTGTCGATGTGGATCATGTCCGAGACTGTGAGCATGCCAAAGTGAGTGCCATAAGGGTTGATCCAGAAGGTTTCTGGGTCCACGGGGTCTGCTCTAGCTTGGTGAGTCATCTGCATAGACGTAGATACATACGAGGAGGACTGATCGTGACAATGTCTGGCTACAGGGGCTAAGGTAGAGATGTACTAACCTCTCAGGCTGATGTGACCGCTCGATCCATCAGCAAAACCGAGCTTTGCGAAGATGCGGAAAGCCCCTGCCATCTGTTCCAGTTGCCATTGCCGTTGGGACTCCTTAGTCTCTGGGTACGCAATGCGCCGGGTACGTTTAGTCTCCGCGTTGAGTGCAGCAAAATCAGACCGGAGCCTGAGGGTTGCCGACGTCCGAGTGACTACTGTTGATGACATTGCTGCTGTATTGTGCTGTACGGTCGAAGATGAAAGAAATGATCGATTCTTGCGATACTGTTGCCTATATTGACCCAGTCGCAAGCTGATGGCCGTTCAAGCTGTGTTGTCTCAAAGTATTCACATATTTGATTGGGGCTGTCTAAATAACGGTCTTGACTCGGCTTCCCCCGAGGAGCGGCGGCGATAGTAACAATAATCCATGCGCCCCTCCCGGATCATCCATCTGACCAATGGATAACATCAACGGCGACTACCGAGGAAGATCCACCGTGCTGGGTGTGAACTTGGCTCCCGTGAGCCGTCAGCTGCAACGGTCTGTCATGGGAGATGCCGGGCTCCATCGAGCATCAACTGTTTCCAATGGGTGAATTCGGGAAAAGGTACCAAACAATGATGGTTGGGGCTTTCAACATGTTTGATACTCTATACAATACATTCAAGCACTCCAGTGCACCAACCTTGCTTAGATATGTGTATATCAATCTCCGGTATCAATCATCCCCGCTCGTCTTATCTCCCTCTCCTCGTCAGACCACCCCTCACCTAGACCAAAGATCGCTGCCTACCTAGCGTCGACCGCTATAAACATTTGTACACATTGTCGAGTTCATCACCATGGCTCCAAGCGCCATCGACAAACAAATTGGAAATCCTGTGTGGGTTGACCGGGATGCGCTTCGTACAGACTTTACACTTGCCATGTCGGCAATGTACAAGGCTGAAGTGCCACTGTACGGGGATCTCGTCCAGATTGTGTCCAGCATCAACACCGACTTGATTCACCAATCTTCCCTGGACCCCAAGGTCTTGTCCCTAAGATATGGAGACGCACAATCTGCTCGTCTAGATATCGAGCGGCACGGCGCCATCCGCCTAGGCACCCCTCACGAGCTGAGCACAATCCGCCGGCTTTTTGCTCTTATCGGCCTGTTTCCTGTCGGATATTATGATCTCTCCGCGGCAGGCCTTCCAATGCACGCCACCTGCTTCCGCCCGAGCACCGAAGCCTCGCTGCTAAAGAACCCTTTTCGTGTCTTCACCTCGGTCCTGCGCCCCGAGCTCCTCGAGAATCAAGAAACAAAGGAGCTTGCGATGGAGCTCCTCTCCCGACGTAAAATCTTCAGTGACAAGCTCATGCGTCTCTTAGACCTGGGAGATATCCAGGGGGCAGTCTTACCCAGGAGCAGGGCAGAGAGCTCATCACCGAGGCGATCAAGACCTTTGGCTGGCAGTCCACCGCAGCCGCAACACATAATGAGTACAGCCATCTCCGGTCAGAACATCCAATCCTCGCAGATATTGCTTGCTTCCGCAGCTCCCACATCAACCACCTTACCCCAAGGACGCTCGATATCAATGTCGCACAGGACCAGATGAAGGCCGCTGGGATGCAAGTCAAGGACAGAATCGAGGGTCCTCCTGCGCGAGTCTGTCCTATTCTACTGCGACAGACAAGCTTCCTGGCCATCGAAGAACCCATCAAATTCATAGTCGAGGGTGGCTCACCACTCCTCAAAGGTTCTCACAAGGCACGATTTGGTGAAATCGAGGAGCGCGGTGCAGCTGTAACACCCAAGGGCCGTAAATTATACGATGAGCTGCTCGAGAATGCCATGTCCCAAGCCAGAGCCATGACAGGAGACGGAGACGACCTTTCACCTGAGGCCATGGACGAGCTTGTCAGTCGTATCTTTCAGGCTTATCCTGACGACTGGGATGAGCTAAGGAGGAATGGACTCATCTTCTGCACTTACAGATGCACGGCCAAGGGTCTCAATACGCAGCTTACACTGAGCAAGTACAACCTTGAGATACTCGTTGGCTCAGGTATTTTAGAAGCGCAGCCCATCACCTACGAAGATTTCCTCCCCCTCTCAGCCGCGGGCATCTTCCAGTCAAACCTCGGCTCGGAAGGATCCCCCAAGGAACACGTAGCTTGCCCAGATGAAAAGGGAATGGAGGAAGCGCTTGGCGCCGCACTCGAGGACTCGGACGAGCTTTACACCAAGATGCAGAACGATAGTATCAATGAATGCAGCTCTGCCCTGCATATTAGCATCGACGTCTAGGCAGAAGACACTCTGGTTTTCATTGATAGCGAGATTTATTTCATCCATAGTTTGTAATTGCTGTTTGCTCCAATTAAAGACATACAAACATACAACATGTTGTGTTGTTTGCCACACCTTAAACGGCCATGATGAAATTGAGACTGTGTACGTCCACCATTAACCATCTACATCTGGCCGTTGCACCGTTGGCAGCAAATGATTGAGAGGCTGTTGCGCCATCGGGGGAAGCATTTGCGCTGTAGTATCCGCCGTCTGCGCATCCATCAAGAGGCCGGTCCCCTCGTTAGGTATTCCCAGAAACGGCATACCTCCATCCCCATTCATCCCCATCAAACCATCCTGATCGAATTCCCTGATGCCGTGAAGCAACTCCTCGACGAGCCACTCGGAATCCTCTGGTACGGGGAAGTCGTTGATACCCGTTAGCCAGTCCTGGAACCCGGTCTGATCGTTCACTTGCGCCAGCTTCGACAAGGGGGAGGCGCCTGGCAGTCCACCAGACGTGATGGTGGTCTCGCCACAGACCATGCTGATGGTCTTGACGGACAGCAGCTCGAAGATATCGCGATACCGTGTCGCAAAGCTCCAACGTTCGGCTGTGATTGTCAGCACCATGGTGCACGCCATGCAGGTGTTCATGACGTCGGTCTGCCTGGTCTTGGCTCGTACACTGCGGCACCTCCAGAGGCAGAACAGGTACGTAAGCCCGGCGAGGAACAAAATATGCAGCGATCCCCATGTGAATTGAATAGAGGAGCTCTGGTAGAGCCGGCGGTAGCGCATGCACATCTGCCTTGCTGAGTAGGCGCATTCCTCGAATATGCTATCAATCTTCTCCTGCCTTTCCACAGGATTTTGAATAGCAACCTGCTGTTCGCCGATAATGTAATGGCGGTATAGGAGAAGGATTGAATGCTCGTAGGCGAGCTGAAACCAGTCTCGTGATGCGAAGACAGATAGAGGGTCGGCTGACAGAATGAGCTGGTCTGGTATAGAAAGTCGCCAATCCTCGAGCTCCTGACGCAGCCTGTCGATGAGCATGTCAGCCTCCCCTCCGTCGTGACGAGATATCGTCAGATACAGTGACTCGGCCATTTTAGACCAGAGCTTTCGCAGCCTGATGTTATGCAGTGCACCAGTCATCGCCGTTGGTGGGTCACCAGGGGCTGATCTTGGATTCTGCAATATGCCATCCCGGGTGATGCTCTCGTCATCTACATCGAGTGGTAGCTCGACATCCACCGAGCTATCAGTGATACCAAATGGGCGGCCCAAAATCAGCCCAGCCGCGCGGTCAAGATCGTAGGCAACCCAGAAGATACGCTTCGAGATCTCGGCAGTCAGAGGGTCGGCGTGCCTGCGAAACTTGGCCACGTTTCGATGGTATCCGAGCTCGATGCACTGACGAATGGCCATGCCCGAAATCTTCCAGAGACTGACCCCGACAGGGGAGCGGACAGAATAAACAGCGCAGCAGAGAATGGCTTGGACGGATTCGAATGTTTCAAGGTCGAGCACTGGGGCGATGTAGTCTAATGCCATGTGATAGTAGGACTATCCCCCATATGCTAGTCAGTGTTCTATGACCAAAATTCGAACAACAAGAATGAGTTTGTTCAAACGAACCTCTGCCTTCTCTCTTTGGCCCGAAGGCATGACAAGGGATCCGATCGCGTAAATCTAACAAGTTAGTCCCATGGCATCGGCCAGGGAAATATCAATCATGACGTACCATGAGAGTAAAGAACATGGACATGTGTTTAGATTCATCAAGTTCCCCAAGCAACTGAGCCTCCATGCACTCCTTCTGCCAGTGATTAAAAGTTGGTCTGTGCAGAAAAGGATACTGCGGATGTATGTTGTTAAAGTAGGCCTTGACCAGCCCCTCGGCGAGATCAGGCGGAGGAAACCGGACGGTTGGACTTCGCCGGCCGTCCAACCGTTCTCTCGCACCGCCAACCCGGGCGTTGCCTTCATCCCCACTCTTCGTTAGTCTCAAGGTCGTACTCACGATCCTGGAGAAGGACAGGGCCGAGGACGGGCCGAAGTAGTGAGGTTCACGACCCGCGGCGCTGAGGCAGAGTAGGGCCACATCACTGGAAAGCCCGTCCACCTCTTGCTCCGGCTCCTGAGAGCCCGCTCTGTGATGTTGGCCTGCGGCAACAGTGGCAGGAGGGGGAGGGTTATCGCTCGGTACATAGGGATAGTGGTCCACGGCGACATCTGGGCGGACCTGTTGGAGTAGGGATTCTAGGTAGGCGACTCGCGATTCAAGAGACTGCATGTAGTCCCGCGGGCGGTGGAGCCCAGTCGCAGGGTCTTCGACGAGGCACTCTAAGATTGCATCAACGAGTGAGTATGGGTTGTCGTTGACGGCTCGGCCGGAACCAAGAGATGATGTAGACAACATACCTTTGCCTGTACGTACACAATTGTGACATTTGGGGCTCTGCGCATCGCACTATATCCAGGACAGCCGTCAGCTGCTTTCTGCAGAACGGCGTGAGGATTTGTTCTTACCTTGAGCTTTTTATGTTTACAATGTGTGCATGCTAGCATGGTCCGCTCGCCGATACGAGGCCGCTTGGAGCCATGGGGGTTTCCGCCGGCCCCACGCTGAGAAGAGCTCATGGCGAAATGCGAACGAATGGTAAGATGGTAGTGCTGAGTTGGGAGATGTGACTAACAATACAAGCGACCAGGTTCAATCGTACTTGTTCTCTCCAGCTACTAATGCCAAAAACTGGGGCTTATCATCCAAGGGCTTGGCGAATCGGTAATCGCCGACCCAACTTTTGATCGAGGCTTCGCACTAATAGTGGCACGTGAGGTCATTAGAGCAGCCGCTAATTACCGTGAACTTGCTCCAATACCCTATCTACCAAAACATAATCTCTTCATGGTCTCTTATACACTCTATAAGTCGCCATATTAAATAGCCCATTCTTTATTACAAACTATCTTTCTTTACCATAGATTACTCAATGACTTTATTATAGACTTTGTGTCTTTAATGATAGCAGGCCTCTACGCAGACCAATTTCTTAAATGATGCTTACTCCACAACGTCTCTCTTTCACACTTATAGAGTCCGCTTAGTCAGGACCGCTTTGGAATCCGGTTAATAACCGGTTCATTTCTGTAGCTAGGATAGGAACTCAATCAATCACTTTTTTAACCTATCTACTCTACAGCGTACGCTTTGGAAAAGCCTTCCAACACTAATTATATTATTTAGAATAATATTTTAATTAGTTATTTATCTAATTTAGCCAGATTGACAAGTGGGCCCCGACTCAGTGTTACTCTTGAGAGTGGTGGGAGGTTGCCCCTGGTGATTTTCGAGGATGCCGACTTTGAGCAGGCTGTGGACTGAAGTCATTACGGCATCATGGCCAACCAGGGCCAAATTTGCACTTCAGCCAGCCACTTTATGGCTCAGCGGTCTGTATACGACAAAATTGTGGCAGATTTGGTGGAGAGAGCCAAAGCGACTCTGGGGTTGGTGATACTTTTGCCAACGATAGGTTTTGGGCCAACAGGTGTCAAGACTCAGTATGAACGAGGGTTGTTGTACAGGAAGAAGAGATATCAGGAGGGTGCGACAGTCGGGCTTGAACGAAAACCCTGTCAATTGTCGAAAGGAAAGTGAGTCTTCATCGAGCTCACTGTTTTCATTGACGTTACAGATGAGATGACCAATTACTGAGAAGAGACATTTAGAACCTACGTCGTCATGAGTGCATTCTAAACAGAAGGACAAGTCGCCTACAGAGCCGATAATGCCGCCCACAATCTTGGAACCGCTATGTTCACTGAAAATATCACAGGTGCTCATCCCGTGTCTAGCAAGTCGAAGTTGGAAGTAAGTTACACATTGGGTGTAGCCCTGCCGAGCCCCAAATAGTGCTTATGATGGTGACTTATCTCTTCCATATGTTCTGGAGCAATAGTAGAAAGACCTCTGATTACCCCTTTCTCCCGGACACAAGGAATCTGGTATTAGATCCGAGCGAGTTACCGAACAAGTTTTGTCCTTTCACAGCAATGGGAAGATATTCTTGTCTCTTCTATTCATTATCTTGAGATTTCGGATTTGGCATCTTCTTTGCTGTTTTAGTACTTTGTACTCGAACTCTCTCAGCCGTACTCTTCCCTCTGCAATCGGTGTTACGTTGATATTCTCGGCCGCTTTAGACAGGAGACCTTGATAGAACATAATCACTTTTTGGAATATAATTACTATTCTGGTTTTCGAAGCGCCAAACTGCAGTAAAATATTTCAAACTTAACGGGGAGAGAGATAATCTAAGGTGGCTATATCCAATTTTACGAACCCCTTTGTCGACCCACCGAGCCACTCTAGAGTGCTGCTTGCGTGTCATCATCCGAAGCATCGGAGATTCTTCATTCTTCTTGTTACCCCTCACCCGATCTAGTATCCATTACTTTGACTCTTCTTCATATCTTTCTTTTTTCCAGTTGCGTTAACTGTTGCGTGATGTCCCATAGCTCGTCTTGGATGTTGTCTTTTTTGGCGAAGACCTCAGCCATGAAAACCCTTAACCATGCTTCGAGGCTCGTGGCTCCGGCTGTGTGGTGGGCTTTGCTAAATGCATTGAAAATAATACCAACAAACATCTTATTGAAAGACTCTAGATGTTGACACCTTCCTGGCACACAGGCTGAACAGGGAGGTCTGCCCTCAAAATCCTTGCCGTCGGCTTCAAGTGCAGTTTCCACTGTGCCCATAATTTCACCGAGTGTTGAATTATGGCCACATCTTGCCTCAAGGGCATGATCTATCACGGATAGTCGCTGCACAAGAGTCTTTCGCAAAAACTTTTCGCGGCGAAGCTCCTCGATCTTGAGCTCCCGCTTGCGCCGTGCGCCGCGAATTTGGTCCTGGTCGTCCATGCTACGAGCATCCATTGTGTCAACGTTGTAGATACAGAATGTGTAAAATTTGATGGAATATCTGTTTTTGGTCATGCAGGATGAGGATGGATTTGAACATAGGTAATTGGGTGCGGCCTCGTGGTATTTATGCAGACCACAGAACCCTTTTCTCAAGCTTTGACCAACTTTGACCACCCCTGGATTCCCGCCGTTCAAACATAAACAAAGCAGGCGGGTCTGGGATCACCTGTATTTTTGTTTCATTCTAATTTGTTTTTGCGAGTAATTCTAACTTTAGTGATCCGAAAGACACATGTTCATTCTCCGATGCTGCTGCACAGCTACGGGTGACAACTTCTTCTCTTTTTGACTGCGCAGTATTGTCTTCGAATCTATGTCTTAGTGATAGACTGCCAGTTGGCGAGCTCGGACTTGGTGTTGCCGAAAAAACTTCTTTGGTTCCTTGTCATTGGTTGATTTCTCGTGCCGCTCTTTGACGGCAGGTCCAAAGACTATTTTGTTCGCCAGCGATGTTATGGGTGCAGCTGCCATGCTAGGCGGAGTAGAACCGGTAACAAATAATCCGAGTAACTTATTTATGTTAATTCTTGTCAGTCTATGACCTTCTTAAAAATTTGGTGCATTGCCTCTTAGGAATTCTTTTGCCAGTTCGTCATCCTAATCCTGCAACTTGTAGCTAGCAAAACCTGTAAAGTATACCCCTAAGCATAAAAGTCTGTAGCCCCTTTAGCACTGAAGCATGATGTTGGGAGCTTAGCCGTACTGTCCTAGGGAGGATATCATTTCGTTCGAACTATCCAAAAGGCATGATCACAGGACCAAGCGGAGGGCATGGTCAAGAAAGAAGTTGGTAAATCCAGTAGGAAGTAGAATTCGGCAACAATGAGAGGCCCAATAACGCAGGGAGCAACTGAACTAGCCTCCCCTTGGAGTCACTGGCACCAGTGAGTCTGGGACCACGAGTAGAGTAGAAATACAACGGCTAGGCGGCAAATCTACCGCCATCCAGAACCGGCTAAGTTCATCCCTTAGGAGACACCACGTTGGCTAGGGAAATGGGCTTGCGGATTTTTAGAAAACATAATTGGTGAGCGCTCCTGGAGTGTCCTGTTCCCAAGCACCCTCGATGCTAAAATGGGACGTTACAGGCAAAAGCTATTCCATCCGCAGCAGAATGCCAAGACTGGTGATTCCGAGTCAGACATAGAGCGCTCTAGCATCTTCGAGGATGTCCAGGGTTGATGATGCATGCGTCTCGAAGCGTATGAGCTACTTCGGAACTTGTTAAACGAATAATTTTCCCAATGGCCTAAAGGCATTCAATTTGCTCCCAAGGCTGTCTGAACTGGCACTTACGATCCCACACTGTATGGCCAGCCCATGATCGGCAGGATACCAAATCATTTGACAAGCAGGCCAGGAAGTGACGGCGACTGGTTTTCTGGTAGGGGTATAGCGGCTATGGAACGGACAAGTATGGATGTTGAGTGAGGCCGTAGTTAAGACGATTGCTGGTGAGTTCGTTCCAGAGTGGTTACCATAATAGGATTAATGTGCGGAGGAGGTCTTTTTGAGTCGCCTAGATCGAAAATATTAGCCGGCTTAGGCAGTGAGTAGGCGACCAGCCAACATTCGATGGACCGGGCCTTGCGGCTGTAGTCAAACAGGAAGTCAAGATCTTTCTTGAATGCGACCCGATTTTGCGATTGGCGATTCCCAAAGCGAAAGATAATCAATCTGGCAAGGGTCAAGATTCGAACAATACTTTTCGAAACACAAGGGAAAGGATTGAGTTGAATCTGCTTGGCGATGTTCAAGGCGGCCGACGATGTGAGTATTTGCTTCGTCAGCATTGACCAACAATCCATCCCGTCCCCGGTAAAATGAAAATTGGTGTGGTCTAGACCTTTGGTAGCCCATGAATCTAGCATGACCAGGTCTCGTAACTCTCGGTAGCAAGATTGTTGGAGTTGACCTGGCTTGTCGCATAGCTAGGGAGGAAGTTGGCTAGCATTTCACCTTCTGCAACGGATGAAAATTCTCCTGGGCGTTGAAGCGCTTTCGATTGCTCTTCAGTGGCGACCTTCTTGAGCCCGGGAAATGTGTTGGCTTAGCATGCAGCGGCCATGCCCAGGATAGGATCATGATAGCACTCGACCTACGGAGGATGTGATTAGCCGAAAATCCAGTCGACCGATCTAGCCACTCCGTGGTTGGGAGTAAAGGGGTGCCTACCTTGTTGGACTTGCAGTTGGACAGCCATTACGGGACTTTTGATGAAGAGCCCTGGTTGGCATTACGACGACGATTGAAGGAGAGGATGTCCTGATGGGGAGAGGCAAAATTCCGAGACAAATGCAATGGCTTTGATTGTTGCTTGTCCAGAGTGTGTATATGGAAGCGAGGTCGGAGGCTGGACGCAGGAAGCAAGAGCGAAGATTGAGAGATCATGTGGGGAGAAGAAACGATGGGCAGTCCTACCCTCCAATAGGTCTTGATGTCGCCTAATCTCCGTGGGCCACCGGCTGTCTCTGTACAAGGCATGCACGAACCTATCTTGTTGCGGGGAAGACTGGCCCCAAGCAGGTAATCCCGGCTGTCTTCCATCAACAAGTGAGCAATGGAAAGTGAGTGACGGGCGTCATCATGCAGTCTGGAGCAAGTTCAGCTAGTGGCTCGCCAAAAGGAGGGCAAGGATGGCCGGGACGACCCGTAGCAGCATGGGTTCAATCTCGACAACGCTGCAAGCCGACAGAGCTATTATTGTGAGACAAACGACATAGACCTCGCTGGGCCGAACGTCCTTGCGAGCAGGCTAATCGCTTCACTTTACTTGTGCGTAGGTATTGATACATTAGCACATAGGTAGCTAGCCAACTATATTCACGGCAGAGTGGAGGCAGCTGGCGAATACCGTTGATGCCGTGTTGTTTTCCAAACCGTTTGTTATGCCGGCGCTTATGGTGGAATGTTGCGGCCTGCATGTGGTGACGTCGTCCATCGGTGTCGCCAATCAAGTCGACAGATGGAGCTTCTTGGAATGCCCATTTCACGTCCGACCCCTCTCCCTTCATTTCTACCCCTCGTCCTAAGACTCGACGGACCCCCGATGATTGACAGGCATCCTGTTCAGCATCACAGCATCAGACACGATGGCGGCTGACACTGCCAGATGGCACTTTTCCAAAAATCTTTTCCTCTTGTGGCTCAGCTTCGTCCTGTTGCCACTAGACACAACAGTAATCGCGGCAGTACACCTCTGGAGCCGATTCCGACCGTTCAAGAGACACCATGCCCGCCTCGAGTCAGCAGCACGACCGGCGCTCCCCAAGACCGTCCTGGTCACGGGCCTGAGCATGGCGAAGGGCCTCGCGCTCGCACGCCAGTTCCATCGTCGAGGCCACCGAGTGATCGGTGCAGACACCCGCCCGCTATGCATGGCGCGCGTCTCGACGGCTGTGGACCGGTTCTATGCTCTGCCCAAGCCGTCGTCGACTTGGTGCCAAGCTGATCCGCATACTGTTGCTATGCTGGCTCTGCTACGAGAAGAGAACATCGATCTTTGGGTCTCTGTATCGGACGTGCACGAGGCGATGCATGACGCCCAGATGCGCGACATGATCGAACAGTCCACCAATATCAAGTGCATCCAGCTTGGTGAATCCGATACCCACAAGCTGCACGAAAAGGACCTGTTCATGAGCCATGCTGTGGAAATTGGTCTGCCGGTCCCGGACTCCAAGATTGTGCACAACCACAATGCCATCATCCATTTCTTGAATAAGAGAGACGCACTTCGCTTTCGACCCGGATCACCGCAGTATCTAGTCAAGCAGATCGAGCAGGACGACCATGAGAGTAGATTCGACATGACCCTGCTCCCACTGCCAACCGAGCAGGAGACCCTCCAGCACATCCACAATATCCCCGTGCACACTTCGAACCCCTTTCTCATCCAGGAGTTCATCAAAGGCGACGAGTATTGCACTCATGCGCTCGTCGTCAAGGGCCAAGTCCGCGCGTTCCTCGCATGTCCTTCTGCTTCTCTCCTGCTCCACTACAGCGCTCTGCCTCCCGAGTCATCTCTGGCGCAAGCTATGCTAGGCTTTACCGAGAGAGTCGCTGCGGCCGGAGGGGCCGATTTCACTGGCCATGTCAGCTTCGACTTCCTCGTCAAGCCTCGTCACGTTGAACGGGGATCATCCAAGGATATACTCGACGTCGACTTGTTTGCGATTGAGTGCAATCCGCGTGTGCACACCGCCGTGTTGCTGTTCAATGATACACCCGAGGTGGTGGACGAGTTCTTCACGTTCGACATTGATGAGAAACCGCGGCCTCCAGTCTTCCCGAGAGATCCCAAGCGGTACTACTGGGTCGGGCAGGATTTGGTGCAGAGGGTCATATTCCCCTTATACCAGTTCTTCTTTCTCTGGACATTGACATTTACCCAGCTTCGGCAGTCATTGACCTTGTTCGCTCAACGTCTTTTGTTCTGGAAGGACGGTATTTTCGAAGTCTGGGACCCCTGGCCGTGGTGGTGGTTATACCACGTGTACTGGCCCGTGCAATTCTTAAAATTTCTGGTGAAGGGGCGATGGTTCAACATCAACGTTAGCACAGGGAAGGCTTTTTCAGCTGAATGAGGTCTTATCTAGAGTTGGAGGGAGGGTGTCTTGAATTTGCTTTTATATCTGAGTTGCGGATTTTTCTTCTCCAGTAATGTGTTAATAATTTACCTTTTGGGTAGTTTTTGGAGCCAATAATAGCCTGTTGTTGCTGGGGTCAATTCAGGTGCACAAAGGAGTTGTACGGGTTAATTTTAATACATATATGCTTGCAGTTGGTGCCTTATCTGCCAAGTTCCAATCGATATTACCCTGGAGTCTATCGACACAATCCCCCCTCAACCTTGAACATAATGTCCAGCTTTCTTGTTTGCAGGTTAGTCTTTACCAACCTAACCCTCTTAAGCTCTCGAAGCTCCCCGATAGTAACTCTAACACTAGAGAAAAGTACAGCAGGAACTTTATCCAAATCGGGAAGCACAGCAATTTTAACCGCCCCAGAAGAGTTGTTAAGTTATACCCAATTATTATCCACCAATGAATAGATAATGAGGCGGGCTAGTACATTATTTTCAATGTATCTAGAAGTAGTATCATGGTGCCCCTACCACCGGCCCTCCGAGCAACCACTTCGGAGAGCAGAAATTGCTCCTTTTCAAAGACTCTCAGTCCCCCTATCTGCTAAGTCCACGTTCCAAAAGAAGAGTACAAAAAGAGGTGACATAGTTTGAATTAGTCTGCCAGCTATTCCTGCTCAGTGAGATGGTGCAAGACGTCGAGTTTATTCGCGTTAAGCCAAGGAGCATATTTTCGATCACAAGAATGGCTACACAAATGTAGGTAGTCACCAGGGCCATGCCTCCGTTTCCCATGGCTAGACACAGGAAATCATGAAAGTTGCAGATGCCATTAGCCTAGCATCCAGACTTTATATAGCCGACCATGTGGTGGATGCACCTGGAGTTCTCCAATTTTTGGCAACCAAGCTTATCATCAGTCTGCTGGCGGGGACGGGAGCAGCAAAGACTCGAAGCACTGTTATTACCGATGTCACAGACGTTGAAGCATCATATATTGACAAAGCAGCATCGAACGTCGTTTCTCGGTCTAATTAATCTATGTCGCTCTTGAGACGCCAGACGTTCGCCTACCTCAGCCCTGTACTGGCATCGCGGAGTGGTTCTTCCTCCAAATCGGCAAAATCGAGTATTTTAGGTAGATGAACGAAGGAGCTACGCTGATGACAGCCATCCTCGCCGCTATTTCGATTTCGTTGGAAGCACTTCTAGATAGGACTGTGGTGAGGGTTCGAAAACGTAGGATGTCGTAGAGATGGCGATACAAGGATTAAGTCCAATGATGGGAGACAGATTCCCATTTCCCATTGCCGTCTCTCTGGAGCTGGAGGTGACGGCCACGGGTACGTACCTGTCCGGATTCCGGATTACGTAAGTTTGCCTGATTGGGTTAGAAAGCCGTATTTTACCCAGTCATATTCTCTGGAGCTGGCCATTATTGCAGCTTCCCAGCGAACCAGTACAGCGCTTGATTAGTGGCTTCATACCGATCGATTTGCCAACTGCAAGCTGGAAGATGGAAGACTTCCAAAACTAAAAAAAGATGCCCATCTCTCGTTACAACCCAACTGTTTGTTGATAGCCACAGAACCACCCTCAGTCGACCAATCCTCAAAATACGGTTCCGAGTGTCGGATCTCTCACACGGAAATGCATTCATCGTACATCTACAGAAGGACGATTGAACAAACATGGGCTACCGCACTTGGGGCTGATCATCTGCCATGATCGGGACCTCCCATACCGAAGGAAGCCAATGCCTTTTTTTGTAGCAATAAGTCTTCATCTAGTTGTCTTGCTAGCTTTTGGGGCAAGCAAGTGCTTTTTTCTACTGGAACAGGTAAGAGCGAGTGATGTCTTACCCATACAGCCGAAATAGTCCTAATCGCCGCGTATTGAGTATCCCAGCCGGATCCGATTCGAACGGAAGCGTAGTTTGAAATTGCGATTTCTTACATGCGCCTGGGCCAAGACATCCTTGAAAATCGCCGAAAACATACCGCGATCGTTCTCGGCAGCTCGTTATTTGGCCTAGCCGCCACCCAACGAATACCCTCTTTTATTGGCCATGCACAATATTCGGAGTCAAGCAGAGAACCAAGGAATCGAGATGGAGAAAAGAGGCAAGCGTGCATGATGAATTATCAAATGGAGGGCTACTGGGCAGGCAGGTTGCCCAATAGAGGGCGATGGGTCTACCAAGAACGGCGAGCCGGCGGTCTCCGTCCGTTGGAAACAGCATATGGCTTTCGAAGATATGGGGCTACAATGTCCGCATTCCTTGACAGTCCCATGTTTGCAATCCCAATCCCCGAAGCAGCATCCGGACGCAATTCTGCGGTTTGATGATAGGGGGAAGATCTAACTCTAGGACACAGATATGCCCATCCCCGTCCATTTTACGTTTGGCAGGGCCGCGACCTTGCTCAACCATCGAACCATCCCGATTGAGTTCACTGCACTGCTTGAGATTTTAGTGGTCACTGTCTCCCGACGCCTCTTCTTGCGTTACTGCCATGAATTTAGTGCGATCGCTCTTTGACAAGGGTCCCCGTCATATCGCGGCTGTTGCGAGCGATGAGGTCTTCCCTCTACACTTCATCGATCGAAGCGCTAGTCTTCAATACCCCGTACAAGTCTCAACCTGGTGTTTTAATGATGTTCTCGATGGAGACAAGCTTCATCACTCATTAGACCATCTGCTTCACCTTGGCGACTGGAAGAAACTTGGCGGACGTTTCAGATTAGGCAAAGATGGGAAACTCGAGATTCATGTACCCGAGCAGTTTACATCCGATCGACCATCTATACACTACTCGCACGAAAGCCTGCCCATGCGAGCTGCGGAACATCCCCTCGCCGGCAGGATACCGAAAGCTTCATCTCGAGCTTCCTTTCACCCAGCAACCGAAGAGTTTCTACTTGCCTTGACCGCCAGGCCAGGAATGCCCCATAACATGGAAGACTATCTGTCGTCCGATGAGCCACTTCTATCTCTTCGGGTCATCGTATTTCTCGATGCTACTATTGTTTCACTAGCCTGGCCACACGCCGTTATGGACGCGGTGGGCATGGCTACTGTGATCCAAGCTTGGTCGTTAGTTTTAGCCGGGAGGGAAAATGAGATCTTACCAATTGACGGCGTCAGAGACGACCTCCTTTACCGAGCTTCTTTAAAACCAGCAGGAGAAAAGTTTGCTCTTGAGCCATACATGCTCACTGGATTCCGTTTTTACCTCTTAATCTTGCGACTTATCTGTGACATTCTGTTTGGCGGACGCAGAGAAAATCGAATAATCTACTTGCCACCGAAGTCTGTCCAGAATTTGCATTCTCAGGCGATGTGTGAGATCAATCTCCACAGGAAGGAGCCTTTGAAGATCACTTGCAGCGATGCGATTCTCGCCCTCTTCTCAAGAAGCCTAGTCCTGGCACAGAAACGACCTCTCCTTGTCGTTGTCCCCATGGACTTGAGGTCACGTCTGAACGATATTTTCCTCCCGAACATGTCCTATCCGCAGAACGCCATCCAGGGCGGCCACTTCACCGTTAATGCGGACGAAACAAGCACTAATTCCATTGGGCATCTGGCTTTAGCTTTCCGCCAGAATATCGTTCAGCAAGGTGGACGTCAACAACTCCTTGCCATGTTGAGGTGCAACCGAGAGATTTCGGACTCGGGTGGTGACCCGGCGACTTTGTATGGTCCATCCAATGCTATCATAATGTCGGCGACGAACCTAAACAAAGCAAATTTTCTATCAATACCTGACTTTTCTCCAGCAGTTGTCGGTGAGAGGTGCAGAGAAGAAGCGACAGGTTCTCCTGGGACGCCGTCTTTCTTCAATACCTCTCACTCGAAAATGGCCTGGAGGCGACCTAATATTCTTATGAATCTTGGAATAGATCAAGACGGGGGCCACTGGATCTCGGGGTCGTTCAACATCAGGACATGGAAACACGTTGAAGAAAGTCTGAAGGATTTATGAGAAGATTGGCCATGCTGGCAGTCAATCGTCGATGACTAGAACTTGACGTTGGCAACAACTAATTGGATGGAAGACCTAGCAAGGGTCTCTTTCTATCTAAGGTCACCATTCTGTTATCACTTCTATTTCTGTTCATTCAACCCTTGCTGCTGTACTTGCAGAATTAGTCTAATAGAAGCCGAATCTTAATTGTAGATTTTTCTTCTCTACCTAAGTAGGTAGGAGTAATAAGGGGCGAGGGAAAATCAATGCATGTCTTAAAGCAGAGTTGTCAATATATTCAATGTGCTATCATAGATATCCGTCGTCGTCGAGCGTCTGTTCGCGGACGGAAAGATGTGCCGTCCTCGGCGACGCGTCCACAGCCGAGGCACCTTATTTTTGGTGCGGAATTAACGGGTTGTTTGCTTAAGGAAAGTGCGGCTTCTCACCGCCCAAGCTCCTTTAACCACTTCCCAATATCACCTGCCAGTCCCTCCCCAAGACTATCGTCATAGATACCGGCCTGCCAACTGACATCGATGCACAAACCGCCGCGTTCAACGCCCACCGCACTCACACCAAATGCACTTCCGGTCACTTCGGAACTCAGAGAAAACTGCCCCTGCTCGATCTGCCAGTTTGTCGGCTCGCCGCTGGCTGCAGTGGCTTCCGCATGGCCGCCTTTCAGTACCCCGATGTTACTTAGCAGCCAGGCGTACTCCCTCGGTCTCTTGATCCTTTTCTTTTTCTCCGTCTCCCAGTCTGACACATACCTCAATAGACCCATCATCTCGTTCTTGAGCCCACAGCTCAGTCTGTCCTTGAGCTCCTGTCGGACGGTCTTCGCTGCGCCCCAGATCATCTCCTCCGTATCTTCCATCATGGCATTGTTCCCAAGGATCCGATCCCGTATCTTGCCCACGTACTTCTCATCGAAATAGTGAGGCATTACGCTAACGATATTAAGTATCAGTTCATGCGTCAACACTCCATCCGGCGTTACGGGCGCGAACCGCCTCAGGTCCAGCGCCGACTGTCCAGTAAATCCAGGGGCCTCCTCCCTTCCCAGCCGACCAGCAAGCGACACCAAGCACATGGCATGCATGAGAGCAGTGAGCGTCGTTTCGTGTTCGCGGCAGGTCTTAAGAAGTCGCTGCAGAGTTCCCGCGTCTGCTGCATTCGTCCTGCGGCGCGTTGTTGCCGGGCCGGGCTTCAGAGGCGCCCAGTGGGCAAGCAATGTGTCACGCATCGCCGCTGATAACGGCCGCTTCTCCTGCCACACCTGCTTGAGTAAGAAGGCGCCAGATAAGCTGAAATTGCATAGGAGGTTCATGGCGGGTGGGAAGGGCTGGCTATTCTCCGGTCTGAGGTGGATTATGCGGCCCTGAAGCTCTTCTGGCTGAGTGGGTGATATGAGGTGCTTGAGAAGTAGCTCGTGGAAGACCTTTGCGCCGTTACCATCGGTAATAGTATGATAAAAGACGAAGTTGACCTCAACGAAGTCGCCGAGCGATGGTTTACAGATAGCCACGCGCCATCCGGGTACGGTTTCCAGCTCTTTGAACTTCCTGTCAACATTATTTCTGATGCTGACCTCCTGCGCATTTTGAAATCCCATATCGGGGATTTCTAGAACCTCTAGATGATTTGCGAGATCGACCTTCTCAACGTGAAGGAAGACACTTCGCGTCCGCGATTCCGTTCGGACCCCGACTTGCAGCATCGGCTGGTCGAGGACAATGCGAGCAACCGCTCGGTCGAAACGGGCTTGTAGAGTATCGAGTCCAGAAGGCAGCCCTGGGGGGATGGAGTATCTGCAGTTCAAGCTCGTCCCGCAATACAGGTCTTTCGAGTGCTGGCATTCTAGATAGCTCTCCCTTCGTGGTTTGCAAGTGAGCATTCGGTTGTGGACGGACAAGCAAGCCATCAACTTACAGGTGCCCGAGTTTTCTAAGGACCCTCGGGTGCCCGGCGTCTGATTTGGTCTTCTTCGCCATGGTGGGCGTAAGTGTAGATGGAATAGTAAGAAATCTGCAAAAACCCGCCGCGAGTCTCCTCGTTTTATATTAGAGCTGATTGAGGATTGCCAGGGACCCTTGTAAATGCAAATGCCGAAGCCGAATAGTACCCAGCTTCTGCGAGCAAACTCTATTCCTACGACGTTTTGCTCCCGTCTTGTATAGTGCTAACGCGATTCCTGATAGTCTCATTTCGCCTTCTATCGTAGTAGACCTACATCAGGGTAGGGCTTAGAATCAAACCAGCGGCCGGCATTGGCTTCAGAATGCATCGCCGGGAAACAAGCTCAACCAAGAACTCATTGACCCGTGCAGGGTTCAGGTGTTCACGTCATCCCCTTGCTAGATCTAATTTAAGTGTGTGCTTTCGGATGGTTTCTCAGCAAAGCGTCCGGCTGGTGGAGTCATGAACGGTTCCCAGTTTTACTTGGCTAAGAGGATCATGCATGCACTTCACGTGTATAGGAAGGTAGTGTCACGAAACCAGGTGGTGCGTATTCTTAGAAATCACTCGAAAACTAACTATTATACATTCTCCCGGAAAAGCAAAACACGAAAACCATGCCACGCTGGGCAATGTCCACCCAGGTGCCGATCTTGTATTGATCTTCTGGACGCTACTAGGTAGCATCCTTGCCGTTGGTGATGTCCTCGGCGAAGGAAAGGTTGGCCATCTCGTCGGCAATGATCTCGGCGAGAGACTCGCCGGGGGAGGAGGGTTGAGAGCGCTCCAGTGGTCCTCCTCGGGACCCTGGTCCATCCAACGCTGGATGGCGTAGCCGGCGTGGAGCTCGAACAAGCCGAGCACGGCCTCCATGCTCACATCCCTACAATGGTCCCGGAAAGTTAGCTTCAGATGCATGGAGGGTATGAACCAGGATATCAACTTACCGAGGGAGGATGTGGCTGCTGATTTGGCCTGTTGAGGCCGACTTCACGAGACCAGTGGATGGCATCATGGTGGTGTTGGTGGTGGCTGTGGTGGCTGTGGTGGTGGTTGTTGTTGTTGTTGTGATGGTGGTGGTGGTGGTGAGACTTTGGTGGTTGACTCAGAGAAAAGTTGGAGGAGGGGACGGGGAGGAGACAGGAGAAGTGGGCGGCTGGTTACAAGGGAACCTGACGACTCTACGTGTCTCTATCAAAGTGAACGACCGCTTACAGTTGGCACGGCAGGCTGCATTGTTTATCAGCACACACAAAAAGGGACCAGCCTTAACTGGGGCGACTTTCACTCAGAGCTAATATTTTTTTCAATAACCTGGGACTTGTTTTGAAGGCCTGTCACAATAGGAAGTTTTGAAGGCAAATACAGCATTGTGAAGCATATATTGGCCTCGTAATGCTAGGACTTTGGCTATTCTGTATCCCTAGGACCAGTTTTGGGAGGCTTACCATAAAGGCGATGAATTGATGGGCCGTCCCCAGCAAGACATTATAACACGACTGCAGACATTCAGCGCTCTACTTCAATTGCCTCCTGTATTCATTACTCATACAGTATAGCTTTGGAAGACCATAGAAGGAAGGGAAATATTTACTGGCGAGTAAAAGTGTGGCATTATGAACAGTACCTCTATGACCATGAGCATCACAATCTATAGCTACTTACCATTCTTTTTTTCCATATACAATAGCAGTTAATAGTAGAGAAAAATCATTTATAATTTTAGCGTCACCCATCTCTCTTTCTTAGAGAGCAATGGGTATCTGGACATTCGTAGGCCAAGTATGGAATCATAAGATTATCCCACAGAATTCTTCACGACTACTCGCTTTCTCAGAACCACAAATTCTTAACAAATGCTATTAACATACATTTTACGACAACATGCAAATCTAGAGGTTTCTAGTGGGCTGTGACATGGGAATTTCGAGAGCTCATTAATCACGAGGGGCTCTGTCGTCAACACAGACGACCCACTACGGAGGCGGTACTCGGACGGGAGAATAATAAGCGGCAGTTATACGGATGGGAGTGATTCGACTGTAAAGTTAATATATGCCAGGCAGGGGCTTATGGCGATATTGGTAGTACTAGGGAAAATGGCGAGTAGTGCTTGGAGTATACCGCCTTCGATTTTGATGGTCGGATCTCGTAGTTCGAAAGGCAGTTTAATCTGGTGCGGGTAGGTAGGGTGTGCATTCCACTGCTTACTGGTTTTCTATTTTCTGGCCCTGAGTATTACCATAGGCCAGCGAAGCGAGACTGGGTTGGATTAGAGGCGATTATCATCATTGGTGATATTCAAATTGAAAGAGCGTTCTTGAATAACGTAGAATTTAAACTTGTGAATACGAATTTCTCATGAGCATCGGCACGCTGTCCCCTCAAACAATGACAGCTACTCCAACGAGAATAAACCCACACAATGCCATCCATTCCCTTGCCCCATGGACGAGAATTGTAGAGGTGTCAAACCCATTCATCAAATCGTGACCCCAGTGCTTAATTCACAGACCACAGCCAGTAGTCCAATCATGGCAGGCGAGGAAGAGGAGTGGACCGATTACGTACCTAGGGAGTGCCTAAGGGTTGGGTGAGTCACAGGCTGAGGAAGAAGGCACTGATCACGTCTCAATGATTTGGACAAGTACGTACCTGCATGCCATGGAATGTCTTGCACAAAGCAGAGATTATGAGTGATAACATAATTCAGCACTGGAAAGAATATGACCTCGCAAATTTTACCAGGAAGTGGCCAAGGAACAAACCCTCGATTAGTGACGCTCCTCTGCTACCTACAGAGGACGACAAGGGGAAGACGACCCCACGGGACAGGACAAGCCAGGGAAGGAGATGGACGACAATGATAGGAGAAAGGACCAGCTGAGAAAGACCAACTTGACCGCTGAGGGCCCAACATGACATATAATTTTCGCTACGGTGGTCACAAGCACCTGACTCGTCAAAGGCGATCAGGAACTTTTAACGGCCTCCATCCCGTCCTTGTTTCCTGCAGCCTCCGGGATATCAGAATGAGGAACGTTAAAGGACTACGATGAAGGCCTACCGACAGTGTTCGTATGCTCAAAGGATCAAGAAGGGCTGAACTTCTCTGTACCCTCTAGAGAACTCGTTTCTTGCGACATTAGAGACAGGTACCGAGGCCAGGGGCCACTGGTATGGATATGCCATTGGAGTACGGTCAGAACAGTCACTGTAGGCAGCTAGAACCGTTGAGTTGTGATTTCATCAGATGCGCTTACCTGTTCATCCATGCGTGCCTCCGTTCTTTTGATGTCTCAACCTAGAGTTCAGAGTAGGCAGGGCAACCGAACACCAGAGGTGACGCAATCAGCCCATCTCGACGCTCACAGCTCGCCAGTTCTTACTGCCGTGCGAACCCAGGGATGTTTTGGGTAGTTTGATTGTATAACCTCGCCGGGGATCCTTCCAACGGGCTGGGAGAGTAACTGTGAGCATGATGTTATCCGGTCCTTGCTCTCCTAAGGGGGAAGGGGCGGCAGCTAGGCAGGGCATTGTGCTGACCTTTGTCACTTCCAAGAAGCCTCGTACCTTGAAAAATGGGAAAGATTAAGTTGGGTGGCTGAGGCTTGCTGATGACGTTTGTTTACATATGTTCTATATCATAAGCATCCTCCATCTCCCAACCATCCATCCATTTCTCCATAACACATAACCATCTCAACTCCAGAGTGCGCTCGTCCCAAAACACCACATGCATTGTGGCCCCTCGCTTTGGCCCGCTGAAGCGCTCTCCGCCATTCGAGGGGCCACAAGCAATCAAAGTAAGCCCATCTTGGTTCTGCCCTGGCACCTGGATACAGAGTCTGACAAGATCGCAGACAATCAATGCTCGCAATCTCGTCGCAATTAACATCGGTATCCTTATCATCATTACCGATATTCTTACCATCATTATTGGTATTTTTTTATCAATACACAATATTATTTTCCATAAGGCTGCCACAGTGTTGGCAGCCGAGCACTGCCATCAGCCAACAAGAATGGCACAAGAAGACTTGTCATCATTATGGACATCTTTACCGAGAATATGGCATCCATCACCGTCGGTATCATTATCACCATCATCATTGTCAGTATAACTACTCACCACCGTTTCCGGTAAAACCACCTATTACTAGTACTGCCGTCAACTAACACGAGAATAAAAGATTCATCATCACTACCGACATCTTTACCGCGATCGACACCTCCATTCTTCCATTCATCATTATCAGCATCATTCACGACATCGTTATCATCATTATCGGTATATTTAGGCACGGCCTCTCCGCGTGCCCGGGCACAAGACCACAGGCCGTGAGCTTTTTTCATTCCTGCCTTAGATAATCTGTACCCAGGAGCTGACAGAGCTGCAGAAAAGGTGTTTCCAGCATGATGTCTGGTTTGTCACCATCATTATCAATAAGATATTATTATCAATATCTATGATTATGATTATCAGAATATTATCAATTTTGATACTATTCAACTCGCACTCCTGGTGTGAAATCAAAGTCGTTGGAAACGACGGAGGGGAGACCCTCGGGATTCTCTCTGACCAAGCAATTATATCTTTATGCACCAACCTTCGAAAACTTCGTAAGTGCTTCCGATACCATGAGTTCCTTAGGCGGCTTTACTAACCTATCTATTTTGTTATAGTCGGCGATCGAAATATTCATATCAATATATTTACACAGTTGGAGGCTCAAGGCCGACCCGGCCTTGAACCTACATTCAGACTCTTCGTTGTTGTTAGGCATGTTCAAGGGCTCATACAGCTTTCAACTTATTTATGCTTTTAAAAGAATTCTGTCGAGGTGGCTACATCACATGTGGCCCCATCCATGTAAAATAATTAAATGAACACAAATGAATATTAATTAGAACCAGTCTCCAGTTTCACGTTGTGGTATCGCGGCTCGCTTGCTGCCAGCATACTAACTAAGTCTTGACCGTCTACCATTCTTGAGGAAAGAATGGCTATGGAAGGGACAATAATTATTAACTACGACCTAATTTATATGATATTCTCCATGACAATCTCTCAAGAAAAAGAAGCACTGAGTGGAGAGGGGTTGGAAGAGCCATTTTGCTGCTCCTAAAAGGGGGAATAAGCCGAGTAAGACCGTTCGCCCAGAGAACGCAATCAACTCTTCCTTATACGAGCCAGCAGCATCTAGCAAAAGAATGATTGGGCTGCTGTGAAGCGAAATATGTGGACGGCCGACTAGAAAAGGGGTACTAGAAAAGAGTAAAGGCTTCGTCAACGTATCTTCGGAGACCTCACTAACTCTAATCACGTATTTCCAGGTAAGGCAATGTAACATTAGCTCTATCACTAGCATTGATTTCCATGCGTATCTGTGATCGATTTGCAAAATATCCAATACACTATCATCAGCTCCAATAAGTTACTTGGATGGGAAACGCCATGTAGCCTGAGCATTTCAAGGAAGCACTCTGCGATGTTCACAGAGGCCTGCTTGGTCTTCTATAGGCCAAGTCCTTTCTCATACTCTTTCCACTTGTCACCAATAGGCTGTATCAGGGTATATGCCGCCGGACTGTCAAACTCCTGGACGCCGTTCATGAGATACAGCGGTGTCATTTCTCCATCCTCGCTAAAGAAGAGCTTCGGTCTTTCCCGTCTGTAGTAGGTTATCTCTCCGCCGTCCGTAAACTGAACTGTCGTGTTGTAAGTCAACGTGAGGTTTTCGTATTTCCACGGTCCGCGCCAGTCCCTTGCGAAAGCGTGCGCTCCGACTCGCGGACCCTTCAGCCCTAGCGGGATATCGACCATATGATGTACAAGGAAGTGCCAGTGTCCACGCTTATCCCTCCAAAGAAAGGGATCTTCGCTACGGAGTGAGGGGTCGATCTCGATGTTTCCCGGCTCGACGGTAAGGTTGTAGGGGCCGGCATACCCTGTGGGGCTATAATATATATTATTCTTCTCGGCTGCGAGAAGCATTTCGCTTGTCGGGTTCTCGGGTGTCCACAGAGGCCACGCTGTGGGGTTCGTAACGTTGACGATCAGCGGGATCTGTTCAGTCCATGTCTTTAGATCGGGGGAGGTGGAGACGGAAATCGTATTGTTCGTCTTCTTGGAGCCGCACGACGTGGGAGTTTCCCAGTCCTGTCCAATAAAGTGAATCAGATACTTTTCGTCGTACGGGCTCCAGACTACTGTTGGGTTGTGTCGAAAGGTGTCGAAGAGATCCTGCGCCCAGGTGAACGGACCTCGAGGCCCGGTTCTCGATTCCGCTCGAATGACCTTACTGAAGGGCCGCCATGCCGAAAGACCACAGCCGTGCGTAAACTGCGAAATGATGAGGTGGAACAGGGAGGGATCGTTGCGGTCGTGGATGATTTGGCCACCCCAGGAGGAATTGCCAGCCCCTTCCCGATAAAAGTCTGGGAGAGAGATGTTGGTGTAATTGTACCCTGTCCAGCGATCAACGGGCTTCAGATCAAGCTCACCACAGTTGTATCCACGCCAGCCTGGGTCGCAGATGCAGGTGTGGTTGCATGAGCAAATGCCGTTGAGGCTACAGTCTTCCATACTCTGGCAGCTGGCGGCAAAAACGCCTGCAGCAAGGAGGCTTGACACCACTGCGCAGCCGTTTAAAACGGTCGGAATCCGCATGACGTCAGAACAATCCTCCGTTATCCCTTCACGCGAGTTGATAAGATATGGATATTTGCTGGTATCAGTTTCTTTCACAATTATTTGCACACTGGTGATTTATACCAAGGATCCGGCTAATTATGAAGATGGTGTCGGTGTCTGCCCGGATGATTCCCAAGACCCCGGAAAAATCCAGCTCGGAGTATTTCAACCGCGAGACCCGAGAAGCTGGCACAACCGATAGCTTCTACTCTGACTCTCCGAGGCCATCATCGATTCGACAGATAATTAGAGGCATTGTGTATAGTTGACATGAATACAAGGACAGAAGGATGATAATGGTGTTGGCGTTATCGTTAGAGACAGTCATCAATATGACAATAGGACCCATGTGGATGAAGATAATGGAGATTTGTGGCAGGGTTTCGACTGAGTGACTCATGGGCCTTGCTCAAGCTTATTGGCTTTTCACTTCTTGTCTACAAATCACTACTCAAATCTGACGTTAAGGGGTTGCATTTTCCGAAGAGGGGACCAAGTCTTGTTGCTCGTCTTTTCACCCAATTAAACCAATCATACAAGCCGGCTGGACAGGACCGCCGATCTTGTGGGCTCTTTTGTAATGTGTACTTCGTCTTTTCCCGTTACTGATACCCCTACCTCATTTCCACTGAAAATGTAACCTCTTTGCGGGTTCTAGGACGGATGGCCCATTTCCGCTGTTCTTCTTGGGGTTCTCGACCCCTTCTCTTATTGTCCGTTTCCCGCAATGACATGTGTAGATTATAGCTCCAAATGAGAAATCGCTCGTCTGGTCGCAGCTCCAGCTCCATGTGGACGTGTTCTCTCATTGAAACATACTTGCAAATTCGAGAGTGGGATAATCTTCCGCACGAGCTTCTGAAGTTAACGGAGGCGATGGGGTCGCGATACAAGGGGCAAACATCTGCCTCTTCCTCATTGTTGAAGATGATATGACCCCAGAAGGGTCCGGAATTAGATAGTCCTTCTCGACTGGCCTCGCAGCATGAGCTCGCAGGAGCATCTTCTTGCCACTTATCAATGATGATGCTGCTGCTTGATGGGCGATGCTGCTTGATGGGCGATGCTGCTTGATGGGCGATGCTGCTTGATGGGCGATGCTGCTTGATGGGCGATCTGCTTTGACCACAGTCTGGTGCGGCCTTTTACCGGATACTCCCTTGAGCAGATCTGGAAGCATTGCACGAGATGCTTGACGTCCCTTATGCCGATGTAAATCTTTTTCGTCCAGAGACCTAGCCCAGCATCTAACAATGTTGCCAGGAAGCTCATAGCAGATCGAGTGATATCGATATGAACTTGGAGAATGATGTAGAAATTCGTTTCTTCCCAAGAACGACTTGCACCAAGGATAGGGGAGTCGTCGTCGCATACAAATGCCGAGTCTTAGTAGCTTGGAATTTATTAGCCGATGACAATTTCTACAGTATTTGAGAGGGTAACATAAAGTAATTATATAGCTGTATCTTACCACGAACCGGTATCTGCTCGACAAGCCCTACCCAAGTCTTGACGGAACAGTTAAGATTCTCCAGGTTTCGAGCAATTGCAAATTTCGTTCGATGATTGGTGAAGTTACCGGGTGAGCACAGAAGAGATACAACACAAGAAATAGCCTCAAATCTCTCAAATGATGAGCGTCATTTGAATGCCATTGAGTCCCGTCAAGGTTGTAGATGGGCTTCACCAGTATGGCACTGATGTGAATCTCCATGCTTGTTGCGCATGGTGGCTGTACACCCGCATCGGCCTTGCCGAACTTGCTCTCGATCGTATCGAACTTGGATTTGATCGAGATTTCTAGGGGCCTAACCATGGTGATCATGCTCGGTCAACCCCAACTAGTCTGCTCCTTTGACCATCAGTCACAACTCCTAGCCTTTCCTTTGAATGTGAATGATTGGCTGGAGAAGCGGCTGGACGAGGCCGAAGTGCTGGAGAGAGGGTAAGGCTGATGTGCTGGCACCTGAACACGTGGCTACTCGCCGCTCGCCGCTCGTGGCTTTCGGCCGCTGGGGGTCGTGAGTCCTGACCATTGACCGACGACATCGAATAGGAGACCTGGCGCAGCAGCCGCTTGAGGGTCGGTGGGTGGTCGGGCCTGCTGACTGTTTCGTCGGCATAACCACCTTCAATACCTAGGTGCAGTAAAAGAAGATAGGTGTAGCAGATTCGGCGATACCTACTTCATACCGACAAACTTTGAAAAGAAGCATGGATCGATACGCTCTGTGCCTTCCAGAAGTGTAAATGGTGATGACGATGGAGTGTCTGCCTCAGGCAGTCGAGAGCTGTCAGTTGACGTCAAAAATGACCAGGCACCCTGGCTTGGCAGTGGCTAGGGGACTACCTCCTGACAGGCTCTTGAGGCTGATGCTTTGCGCAGCGATGTAAGCGCATCGCCTCCCTACAGATCTTCAAGCAACTATCCAACCGGCAAGCTCGTTCGTTCGAGGCCAAGAACTCATCTCGACTTCACCCATTTTCTCGCTCACAACGATCCGATACATATCCATAATGCGTCTCCTCAATGCGAGAACCCTGGAATTTGAATTATTTCCAGACCCCAAGACGCGACCCGAGTATGCGATCTTATCCCACACATGGGAAGACGAGGAGGTCACCTTTCAAGAGTTCCAACGGGCCACAGGAGCCATCCAGAGCAAGGCAGGCTATGCGAAAATCAAATTGGCATGCGAACAAGCAATCAAGCATGGATTGCAGTACTCTTGGGTTGATACCTGCTGCATAGACAAGTCAAGCAGCACTGAGCTGTCAGAGGCCATCAACTCCATGTTTCGATGGTACGAGGAGAGCAAGGTTTGCTTTGCATTTCTCATTGACGTACAATCAGGTGTCGATGCATACGACCCCGACTCGGCTTTTGCGACTTCGCGATGGTTTACTCGTGGCTGGACGTTGCAGGAGCTTGTTGCGCCGAAACGGGTCGACTTTTTCAATATGGACTGGGGATATATTGGCAGTCGTGACGAGTTAGCCGCCCCCATACAAAGAACCACATTAATAAATGAGTTCTACCTCGTTGATCACCATCAGTGGCCGTCCAGGCAAGATCTACTTTGCACAGCCAGTGTTGCAGAGAGAATGAGTTGGGCTGCTAGACGGACGACGACCAGAGAGGAGGACGCTGCCTATTGTATGTTCGGCATGTTTGATATCAGCATGCCTCTGGTACCTGGGGAGGGTGCTCGGGCCTTCCAGAGGATCCAAGAAGAGATCTTGAAGCATTCATTCGGCCCGTCTCTTCTTGCATGGAATTTGGGTACCATGAGTGCACCAGTCGACCCCGAAGCAAATGATAGCCATTCGCCACATCGCTCGATGTTACGGATGTTTATGGGCTTGCAGCACCCTTGGTACGCAGACACACTTCAGATCTGGGACCGTTGTCAACGACAGAGCTTGTTAGCTCCTAGTCTTCAAAGCTTTCGGGATTCCGAGGATATCGAATCCGCAAGAATCGCCGGGGATTGGAAAACTACAAACGAAGGAGTGAGCATTCTACTTCCTAAATCGGAAGATAAGTGCCCCTATATCCTGTTACCATGTCACAAGAAGGCCACACCATGGGCGCTTCTTGCTATACCGGTTATTTTCGACAGCAAAAACCAGACTTATGCCAGGTCCTCCCTTCCCGCAGTATGGGTTGATGTGGTTAACTGGCATCGATGGCCCCTCAAACATGTCACCCTTTCGGTTGACGCAAACATGAAGCGCGGCTATTTACCACGATCCTCAGGGGGCGAAGTACTGCTTCGACATCTTCCAGAAAACCTTAGACTCCTGGAATATAACCTCTATGGAAACTGGAAACCTGGACCTAGGACCAGAACAAAGTCTCAGGTCCTCTTACCATTATCCCTGCCCGAATCTGGATTTTTGATCATAGCCCTTTCTATTCAAAATCAGGCTACGGGGAGAATAGCCACCGTCATCATAAGATTTAGTGCTAAGAATGATAGCCTCGTCCAACCTACGTCACCAGGGACCTCAACACAGTGGCTTGATTCTTCTGAAGTGGTCTGCTACAATCTTTTTGGGGTGTCAAAGACTGATATTTCTAATTTTGTGGAAGGTTTAAGAGGCAGTAGCAATGACGTGGGGCTGAATCCAGTTCTTCCTACCAACGGTGACTCGAAAACGTATGATAACGAATCCCCTGGAGTTTTCACACTAGGACCAGTACCAGATGAATCAGCAACAAGTACCCCCTTTGCTGTCAATGTGGCACAGGACTCGTTGTTAGACCGCCCTGTATATGACGTACGGATCACTCAAGCTGAGAAACGGTTTTGTGACCCAATTTATCATATATTTGGCTTCGCGTGGACCTTAACACAAATGAAGCTCCGCAACCGGATGTACTGGATGGGAGACTTCGTTCCGCTTCTTTCGTGGATCTTCCTTATCATCACCATATGCAGCATATCTAAAGGAGTCGTCGACCATCTCTTAGATACACCGAGCGTCTACTTCTCGACTAATTCCATGAAGCAGGTTCTGACACAGGGGCCCTCGTACGCCATGGCCTACGTGGTCATGTATAACGTTCTTCCTGTTTCTTGTTACCTCTTACCCCGATCATCGCGGTTGATCTACCAAGGTCGGTGGCTCTTGGCTTTGCCATGAGGACTAATAATACACAGAGACCAACAACTCACCCTTCCTTATCTGGCATTCGTATATTTCCCTTGGAACCCGATCACCATCAAAACTCACGAGCATCCTTCCACCATGGAGCTTTACGCTCGACATCTAATCGAGTTCCTAAAGTCAAACTATATCATGCTCTTTTATGTTTTGGGTTTCCAATTCGGAGCCACCACGTCCAAGCAAATAATTGCGGCTCGTGCCTTGCTTCTTCCACCTTTGCTTGGCGTCTTTCTCTACATCAAATATCGGATAATCCGCCCTTTTTTGACATTCATAAGCGAATGAAATTAGGAATTCTATGTATCATGATTTCTCCGCATGACAAATTAGGTGTAGTAGGAAATTATATTTAAAGCAGCTTAGGCGCAACTCAACCCAGTCTTGCGTACTGCTACGTGTCATAGATTCTCTACCATGATAGGGAACTTACAGTCTTCTTCCCGAAAGGCGACATCACATTGGCCAGATGCCCCTGTTGCGTTCAAGAACAGCAGCATGCAGCGACAGAGAGGGTGGTCAGCTCACTAGCACATTATTAAATATGACCAGGGTCTCCCCGACTTTTCGAGGCGGTTTGGGTACCTCCATCATCCGAAATCGTCTAATTTGTCTCGAAATTTATCTCAAAGATGAATGAGGACGCAAATAAAAAATCTTTTCTTCCCAGCCTGCGCTGTGTCCTTAGGTCACGTCGGTACGTGCCTAGCCAACACCCTTGCGAGCCAAGCAATCGCCGATAGACAGAGCTATGATGATGCAGGAAACTCTATCGGGATTAGCTGCTTATCGAGTAGTGATAGCATGATATGTAGCGTAACGCTGATGAAGTAGATCTTTTCACTGACTGCTTTAATAGGATGACCAACCAACACCACACTAACACGTTATATTATTACCTTGAAGGACCCAAGTAGTAAAAGCTGACATATGGTTTGGCATGCATTAAGAGAACGAGCGACTTTACCCGGGCCCCTGAGGGTGGTAGCTAGAGTGGAGATGATGTTGTCTTACATCGTTAATCTCGACCTCGCAGCATGCTTATAGATCTTTTCCCCCCTCCTGGGACTAGCATATTCATACATCGCTTTGACACTACATTTATCGGATTGCCGAACTCCGATATAGGCCATAAGTCAGAAACAGCCTTGAGAACCTTCTTAACATTGAAGAATTCCTCAATGTCCTCATCTTCTATACTAAGTCTGGAGGGCGCGTGGGCTTACATCTCACTCAATAATGCACTTCTTGTCCTTTTATTATGGCTCGGGCACCGAGTGGTCCTCGCATTTTATAATATCTCTCCACTCCATCCCCTATACAGTATACCTGGACCAAAGCTGGCCGCAGCTTCGTATCTTTATGAAGCATGGTACGACTTAATCAAGGTTGGAAGATATTCCTGGGAGATTAAAGCTATGCACGAGAACTACGGTATGTGATTGGAAGGGGAAATCATTCGAGAAAGAAGTCTTACCTTTGCAAGGACCAATTGTACGCATAAACCCGGATGAGGTTCACTGTGATGACTATAGCTTTGTCGAAGAGATATATCCGTCCGTTGGGAACCGCATACGTGACAAGCAGCCGCATTTTCTTGCAGCATTCGCTGGACCACTTACCGAATCTTCATTTGCAACCCGGCACCATGAAGTAAGTCTTCTTGAATCGTCCCTCCCCGTTCTATTGTTGACAAAGTTTGAAGCTCCATCGTATCCGAAGAAGCGCTATCAGCAAGTTCTTCTCTCGGCAGGGGATGCTCAGATATGAGCCAGAGGTTCACGAACTGGTGCAGAAAATGTGCACGAAACTTCTGAGATTGACAGAATCCGGCCAAATTATGAACGTTGCGGATCCGTTCAATTGCTTCACAGCTGATACTATTTCTCAGTACTGCTTTGGAGAGTCATTTGGTAGTCCTCACCTGAAACTCAAATATAACAATGGTTGCTTCGTAGCTAACGTCAATTATCGCAGGGTTTCTCGATAGACCTGATTTTGAACGTAGTTTCAAGAAAGCTTTTCAAGTGATTGTCAACACTAGCCATGTCTTCCGTCACTTTCCTATCCTGCGGCACCTAATCGGCCTAATGCCCGCAATTGGCCCATACCTGGGATCTGACATTGCCTTCATGGTCGAGTCCATGAACGAGACGATCCCTAACCATATCGTCCGAGCGCAACAGCAAAAGTCTGCCAGTAGCCCGCGCATCTTTACCGAGATCATGAATTCACCAATACCAGATGAGGAAAAGACTATCTATCGTCTTTCTGGTGAGGGCTGGTCCTTGGTTACAGCCGGCTCCGAGACCACTGCTGTAAGCACACACTAAATCGCCGGCTGCATGACTTACACTGACGAATCTTCAGTCTACGCTATGCGCCATCACATACTTTCTTTTATCTCAGCCTGAGAAGCTCGCGCGTCTGATGGAGGAGCTCAAAGATGAAGATCCTCGCAAGCTAAGCTGGGTTCAACTGGAGAAGTATCCATACCTCCATGGAGTCGTATTTGAAACATTGCGCGTTGCCTTGGGCATCCCCGTTCGTACTACGCGCGTTGCCCGTGAGGAAGATCTCGTATACAAGAACCGTGGATTCAGCTATGTCATCCCCCGAGGGAGTACAATTGGAATGAGCGCTTTCATCAACCATAACAATGAGGAAATCTTCCCTGATCCAGATAGATACGAACCAGAAAGATGGATTACCGCGCAGGGAAAGCCGGACTATGGGATGGAAAAGTATATAATGTCCTTTTCCAAGGGATCGCGCCAATGTATTGGCATGAAGTGAGTGCGCATGGCGAGAGTTGTCGGACGAATTTTGCTAATATGGTCGGATAGCCTTGCATTCTGTGAGATATACCTAGCCACCGCAGTCATGGCCCTTCGAGTTCTGCCACATCTGAAGCTTCACGACACTGTTTATGAGGATATCAAGTACGATCACGACGCTCTCACTCCACAGCCTAAGAAAGGAGCTCGTGGAGTAAGGGTTAAAGCCATAGATGTGCATGCGCATTGAAAGAAGGATCAGAGTGGTCGGACGCATTGATCCAGCGGAGTAAGGTCCATGTGAAATAAACGAATATACAGGCAGCTGCAGAAATGTTTTCAATAGTCCTAGATCTATCGCTAAGTGATGTCTCTTGTCAGATCCATTTTCTTCAACGTGGGAGGTGAAAGTCGCAACCGACGATATCTTAGCAACCAGCATACAACGTTACTATAAAAGCCATTAAGAATTGTAAATTATTGGGAACAGGGAGAGAACCATCGGTTAGGGTATACTACAATTACAGATGGAAATACACCATGACGGCCAAGTGATGGCGTTGAGGGATGCGGCGTCAGTCGGATAAAAATCCCAGATCAGATTGGTGGCCTCTAAATTTAAGCATTTGGGGCCGTGAACGATCTATAACCCCACCTTAAAAGCAGTCATATGCAGAAAATAAAAAAGGAGAATTGCTCGGTGGCGAGTGTTCAGCTCTCTTGTTCGCTGAGCCGTTGACGACAAGCTCACTCCAGCAGATATTGTACTTTCACGGCTCACTAAGAGAAACGAACATGATTTCAAAATCAAAATATCCAAAGGAAGAAGAATTAGGTAAATATTGTACGCAATTGCAATTAGATGTGTGCTCCCAGATATTGGTGCGTGCCCCAGTTGCAGCTGCTGACGGACCGTTGGGAGAGTAGGCTAACCTCGAAGTCATTTCCTACCTGTGCTTTCGTATCGGATTTCTTACGGCTCTCTTCCTCCTTCCAAATAGTTCCATCTTCCATTCAAGTACCAGTGGCTGAGAAATACCATGTAATTGCGAATTCCAGTGAAATGGACCGCAGCAGATATCAGCAATATGATGTCCACCTGCATATGTAAGAATTTGTCTCCCGGGATAGACAACGTAGAGGCTTTGACGACGAAGCAATTCGTCATTTTGGGAACAATGCAATGAAATGCAAGTTAGTGGCCACAAAGCCATATGCTAGAGTTACTTATCCTGCTACGCACGATGCACAGTTGCTGTCGACCAGTGCCGCCGTGCCTTAGGAACCTGGCAAGTCCCCAACGTAGTTGTAGTTTCAGGGCATCCTGTATGATTCTCAGTGATTAACGGCGCGTAAAAATGCCATCTGGTAGGCTGGGTTACTGGTACGTCAGGGAATTGGTTATCTCTTATCCTGAGGGCAAAGTGAGGACTGCCCTCGCCCACGCCCCCTCCCCAATAACAAGTACAACGCGCCATCTCTCCCCGTCCTAAGTTTCTCTTCAGCCACAACATTCTCCCAAAATGTTGATGACACGAAAGAAGATCCTCGATAGCGTCCCCCGCTATCGAGCAGTCCTGTAAGTAACTCGCCTTTAATCATCTCTTCTAAACCTCCTGATCACTAACACCTCATGCTACCTGGTAGGCAAGACGAGCCGGAGTATTTTTCGGTTGGGCACGACATTGGCATCCCATTCGTGCTGACCGAACAAATGCAAAGTGAGAGGGATGTGGCCGTCCTCGCCTGCGGCATCGGGGACGCAAGGCTCCTCTATGCCACCATCGTCTTCGCGGCGATGGTGGCCCCCAAGTCCAAGAACTTCCACTTCACGCTCGTGGACGTGAAGCCCGCC
Organism: Clonostachys chloroleuca; assembly: GCA_037952775.1. Lineage (NCBI taxonomy): Eukaryota > Fungi > Ascomycota > Sordariomycetes > Hypocreales > Bionectriaceae > Clonostachys > Clonostachys chloroleuca. Next base: position 36,938,660 of record JBANAY010000003.1, read on the forward strand.
GTCTTTGCTCGCGATCTGCTCGTCTTCCACATGTTAGTTGCCATGCGGAGCCAGGAGGGCAAGAAGAAAGAGGAAACAAGCTGGGCAATAGCCTATGTGTTTGCCGGCCAGGTCATGCCCCCTGGGCTTCTGAGTTCCTCCATGAGAGCATATCAGCTCTCATCACCGCGTTAGAAGATGCTTCCAGCAACGTCATGGACATCTTCTATGTTTCTGGACCTGCCCGCGAGAAGATCACCCACATACTGAAGCAGTGGCGTGAGCCTCCTGTGGAGACCTACACGGTGGCTGCCATCCGACGAATGATGGTAGAGCAGTCGGACGCCCAGAATAAAGCCTTCGCCAAGGAGTCTGAAGATGAGCCACCCAACCCCAAGTTCCCTCCCGGTTGTCTACATACAGACAGTGACGCACGACTCTTCAACGACATTCATGTCGCCTTGCCTTCGGTGCCTCTACTCGAGAGGCATGAGCCCGAGCTCCTCGTCCTTTCTAAAGCGTATCATGAGAGCCACAGTCCCTCTGACCGGAAGGCTCTAGACGACTATATCAACTCGACCTGGAAGCCTAATGTCACCGTCATCGATTTCGAATTTGAACTCAAGTGCGAGGATCGCGGAACGCTGTCTGGTCAACCTTTCTTCAACTGGTCCCCTGACGGTGTTGCTACGGCTCTTTTCATGGCCCTGCCATACCAGATATTCCTGTCCAAGCCGGGCGTGTTTGAACATATCTCCGCTTTTTTCCGCAAGGTCTCATCCAGTCTCGAGCAGCTCGGCGACCGCATTGTCATTGAAGTGGTTACAGGAGAGATGAATGACACATTTGAACGTCTGCGATACGGGCTCCTCCGGTTTGGGCAAAAGGCTATTGGAAACCTAGACCCGAGCAAGTTCCCAGACAGGTTCGACAAGATCGACATGAGCAACATCCCGTAAGTCTTCCACATTTCCGGACCAAGCATGAACTAACCGCGTACTTCTTAGTGATTACGTTGGAGGCTCCTTCACGTCTTTCATCCACGGTATACCTCTCCTTCGAGAGGAACGACGATCCCTCCTGAGATCCTACGTACTTCGAAACCTACACACCTGGGATTCCCACGATATATTCCTAGCAGAGTATCTTGTCCTCGGCGAACGCGAGGTGATTCAGTCCCATTTCCGGACAGATCTTACGCAACTCTCCATGGGTCATGAACTTAGGAACGCAGGCAACAGCTCGCCTTCTGGAAGTACAGCCATGAGCACCCCATTGGAGTGGCAGCGCACCGCGCCACTCTCGTCGCATCTGCCCCTCGCAAACCGCATGCCGCGGCGAAGACTCGAAAGGTGGCTCCATTCTCACTTCCTCAAGCTTTGCCTGCCGCATATTCGCTACCGACCCTCAAACGTGGGTGTGAGCGCCCCCTAAACTTGACGTCCTTCCTCCATCTCGTCGCTCACGTCGCCTCTCTCGGATATCCACGCGGTTGGCTCTCTCGTATTCTGCGCGAGCTTTGCACCGGCATGTTGACTCGAACTCAAGCCGCCGCTCCTCTCGATGAGATCACGGACGAGGACCTTGCCGAGGTTATATTCAACCCAGTCGACTTCTCCGTTGGTCCTTTCGCCGCAGAGTTCCGCACTCTCGTCGCCATCTGGGAGCCAAACCTCGACGTGCCCTTGGCCTGGAACACTCCCACCGCCGGCAAGAAGCTCCTTCCGGAAGCCAAGATGATTCGCAAGTTCACCATACGATTCCCGAAGGAACCGATCGTGACTACAGGCTTGCTGGAAATCAGTTGCTTCTCTCTAGTCATGAAGAAGAAGTCGTTCAAGGCTCCAGGCCGTACTCTCCGAGGTTTCCTAGACGACCGGATGGACGAATGTCCCAAACTTCCTGATGCCAAGCGTGTTCGGAGGGAGCCGCATGTACACATGATTTCGGCATGCAAGTTCACGCCGGAGACGTTCGAGGTGGAGTTTTGGCTCGACGAGAGAGAGGTGGACTGCCTGGTCGCTGAGACTGGCTGGGAGGCGTGGATCTGGCGCACTGATGTGTACGAATCGGCCATGAGCCCTGTTTCTCTGGATAGCTATGGTGACTTGGTCAAGGGCGAATCTTGGTCCGAGTCGGCCTGAGCAACTAACGAGACTCACTGAATATGGAGAGATGGGTGATTTATAAGAAGAGAGACTCTGTTGAGGAGAGAATATCAAAATGGTGTATCGAAGGGAATGATGAGGACATCAACAACTGAAACGGGAGCTGAATATCTTGCGTGGAAGAACTTTTACAGGATCGAGAAGATTCCTTGGTGATGTAACAATGCGCGGTAGGGAAGATCAAAGTTCGGACAAGGGTTACGTTCACAGAAAATCGGCGAAGGAATGTTATTGAGTCAGTTATACAGAGATCCGATGCGGAAGACTTTGTATCATGATTGATGCTATAAGATGAAGGAGACCGCGAAGCTACGGTGGATTAATTCAAGGAAAGAAATTCAGGCTGATGATATACATCCCATCCTCTACTATAAGCTCGAGTGAGGCTCAATGTTTTCTATTATGATGTAGCTGTTCTGGGTATCTCATGCTCAATATCATCACGCCAATCTGCATCATCTTTTGTTGAAAGATCAAAAACCGGCTTGCATTATTGTTCTGTAGGTATGTCACCCTAATCCAATCTATGAAAACGCCATCTATCCCATAACCAACCACATGATGTAATCAATCTTCAACATCCTCAAGGCCACTTATTCTTGTCGTAGACGATGTCACAGCTCACAGACTTCTGACCAGTGGCAGCCTTGATAGCCTTGGCCACCATGGGCCCAGTACATTGCGCGCGGACCTCGAATTTCCACTTCTTGACTTGCGGATCATTGATGTCGTGTTTGCACTCCTTTACAATCAGGAGGCCGCAGTTCAGGTTGACCGCCTTGCCCTTCTCCTCCAACTTGGGGCAGAGGCCGTCGACGGTCATGAAGGGCTCGCGGATACGGGCCTCGTAGGTCCAGACGAACGGGACGTCGGAGTAGTATTTGCAGGCCGTGGTGCCAATGTCGGCGGGGATCTGGCCCCGCGTAAAGAGGTCTACATTGGTAGATGTGCCGACAGGAGCGGCGGCCACGAGAGGATCCGAGGCCGTGACGAGGGCCAAAGAAAGAGAAGCGAGGCTCAGACGCATTTTCTAGGCTGTGTTCACTTGCGTAATTCTGATAGATGAGTAAGACTGAATGTATGCAGATGAGGTGAGCTGGTGTTCTCGTTACTTGATAAATCGCTTGAGATTGATGATTAATGACAGAGCATAGAGAATTATGGAATACCTACTGACATCATGGCCATCTTATACTTTGATGCCGCAGGGAAAGAGAGCCTGTCATGTTTCAGGCACAATGAAAGCCTACGGCAGGTGTCTCGGTTTCAAGCGAAGCTTTGGGCAGCACTAAATCCCAAAATGGCAGTTTGGGATTCAGCTAAATTTGGCCAACCTTCTCCTTCAGTAAACGTTGGTGGCAAAACTGGGAAATGCTGGGCTCAACGGCTCCAGTTCGTTGGGAATCAACCTCTTTCAGCTACTGGGAGCAGCAGGCAGAAACATACACCTTCGGTCCACCCGCACGTGTGTTTCATGCTGTCTCGGTGCCAAATTAGCCTCTACCGCCCTCGAGCCAGACCTCCTGAGGCTCTCCGGAACTTACCGAGAGACAATAAAGTCACTGAGATTCTTTAACAAATCAGGCGCCAAGTACCTACCTACTCATTGGAGCAAAAAGCAGAGAAACAGCATTTTAACAGGAGACTATACGGAGAAGCTGCATTCTGTGCACTTGAGGTTTTGGTGGACTGTTTATCATGACATATGACACGTGGTGATCGAGTGAAGGAGAAGCAGAACAAATCGCAATGGTGCGCACCAGGCTCTGGTAGGGGCTTTATGCCATGAACTTGAGACTTATATTCAGTACCATGATCTCGTCTTTAAAATAATGCATCAGTTCACTCAATCAATCTGTAGCTGCTTCCTCCCCTTTTGCTGTTTCTGGTGATTCACTCAGTCTAGGGTAGGCTGTTCGGCTTGGAGATATTAATGACTCAAGTGCCGGCCGTTGGCGTACGGCTTGTGCGGGACTCAAATTACGGAAAACGGGCTATATTCTGTGGGCCTCGGACAACGGCCACTTGAATTCAATTCCTCTTAAGTTCTAGAATTAAGGAATTTGCCAAGCCAGGTCCTTCAACACCCTTGCAAACTGCACCTGTGTACCCATTTCTGGTGGTTCGGGATTTGCTGGGCATTCGGCTCTGTCATGCATCAGCGGACCCAGATCGATATAGCACCTCTTTCTAACCTAAGCTCGCCTCAGCTTCTCTTTGTACCTCTGAAACGTTGTAGCTTCGTACTCCATGTCTGTTTCAAGGGCCATCAACGGGTCTCATAACAGCGGTCATCGAAACCGTTTATGTCCCACGTGACCACTTCAACGACAAGCATCGTTGGTGAGAACCTCGGTGCATCGATTATCACTACACACATCCCAGCAATCCTGTCCCGGGCGAACCATGACACGGTGCGTCTGGTCGCCGAACGAATTAACCCACGAAACATGATACTGCTTGCTCGTGTCCGTATCACCGACCCCCGACGCCTTATAGCCGGCCTGGCAGAAGCAGTATGCATTGCCAAAGTTTGGAGCGCCGTTCGTTGGATTGAATATCTCGCAGGTAGCTCGACCGCCGCACTGGATTGGAAGGCCAGGCGTGCAGGTTGGAGCACACGTCGGGTTAGGCCCCGAGGGACACTCTCGTGCGCTACCGAGACCCTGGCGTGCAGCCGTGAGGAGAAATTCCATGTATCCCGCGCCTATTTCACGAGTGTTCAGGTGGAAGTTGTCCGTAGTTGGGTAAAACTCGCACGGCGCTTCCGGGAACCCGAATTCGATCGTGAAGCCGTAGATCAAGCTCTTGGCACTGTTAACAATGTGCCGTGAGAAAGCGTAGTCGTCCGCAGAGCCTGATGTTGGGTATAAGCTGTTGGATTCTTTGGCATCGTAGTGCCGTGGAGGGTTTGCAACTCCTGCCATCCCACTTGCGACGTGGGTTGCAGCGATGATTGATGCGTCCCAGTCGGGGAATGGAATGTATTCTCTGTACTCCAATCCGGGAGTGTCTGGGATCTTGCCTCTCTTTCCATTGTAGGCAGGATTCGTGAATGTTTGGCTGGGGTCAAATGCCTGGTTCTCATCTGATCCCCACGGATACAAGACGAGCCCTGAGAAGGAGTGTAGGTCGACAAACCAGCGAAGCTTGGTGAATTTGTCCATGGCCCATCTGACATTGCGAGTCTCTGGCTCAGAAAAGGGGGCTGTGCCATGATATGTCTCAGCATTGACATTTGACGTCCCTGTGGTGCTAGAAATGCCGGGGTAAAAGGCCGTGTTCACATCCCAGAGAAAGTCAAAGTTGCGGTTGAGGTCAACAGGGTTGGTGGGATTCCGATTCTTCCGCCAGCAAGAATCTGTTGTATGGTCATAGCGGACACCGTCGGGATTGACAAGAGGAAGGAAGGCGATGCCAGTGGATAGGGCAGTCTTAACATCAATGTTGGTGTACTTCTTACCCCCATATGTCAAGCCAGTGCCCTCTCGCTGAGCCCAGAGCAGGTCTGAAATGAAGTATATGAGGCCGTCAGGTCCGCCACGCTCTCGAGCATGAATCCCAGCCTCGAGAAACACGCGGAACGATTCATCGCAGCCAAGACCGTTGGGAATCTTCACTCCGAGCATCTGGCGACCCTCATGGGTGGCTTCGGGCATATTGAAGACTTCTAAGCCAAATTCATTGGCAAGGCCTTTGACAGCGGAGGTAATCTCATCAACGTTCATGACACTGCTGATCACAGTCCCATCTGGCTGAGATCCAAGACCTCTTGGAGCAATAGTTCCACCAGCAAATCGGTCAGTTGTACTAACAGGATGTCTGGGAACTCTGCCAAAAACATGGCTGCGATCATAAACGTGGGTTTCGCTACCCGTTTCGTTCTGGGTAAGGCAGCCCGACACGGAACGAATGAGAAAGAGCAGTGATAGAATGAAGAGCGCCATTGCTAGTGAATCATGAGATGATTGAGTGTGTTCTTTTTTCGTTGCCTTTGCACAAAGCTGTGTTGATCGAGCTGGTTTTACTTTCTAATCTTTGGAGCGTAGGCTGGTATTTATAATTCAAAAGAACACCCCTTTCCCACATATCAATAATTCTCATGGCAGAGGCAGTGTCGGATTCGCCTATAACTAGGCTTTCAGATCATACCGTCATTTAGGAGCCATTCTTCGTTTATCTCGTTTATGCTTGTCGAACACGAGCGGGCGCCAGGAGACTATGAGGGTAGCCTGGAATAAGTGTACTGACCATTTACACTGATTCAATCCTAGATCAGGAAGCTATATTTATTCTAGGGCTGAGCTCCGCCACGATATGTGCAGCTGATACATTTGCTGTCATGGACGTTGCCTCCTGATTGGACGCCTCCCCGCACCCCAACTCCCGACTCACAGCCCAACGCATCTTTCTTACCTCGTATTTAGAAAGCCACATTTTAGGCTGCTTCTATCAACTTTTGAAATAGGATTAGTTTGGTATTTTCACGGTAATCTGGTAAGTCCCCCGTTTCAGCTTTGTTTCTAAGTTTATACGAGTGCTGGTAGAAGCACACGTCACATGCAAAGATAGCATCGAAGTTTGGATATCAATGGATCAGTACAAATCATACGTTCAATTCATAATCGAGAAGCTAGAGTTCAATGGGGTCCCTAAAGTCGAGCCCTTCAAGTGCGGTCTCCAAATTCCCTCTCATTGTGTGCCGCATATGTAGAATATAACCCTGCAAGCATAAAATCTCATCCCGTACCACGCATCTGTCCATTGCTTGCTTCTCTCTGGAAGAAAAGTACCAGTCCCATGGGCTTCAATCTCCTCCAGCCGCCATAGCTCCCAGCAATTCCTCAATCTTCTTCTTCCTTGGGTCATGAGTCATGTGCCACTGTGCTTTGCACCAAGCCTCTACATCCTCGTAAACATCTCCATAGATTAGTTCCAACACAGCTCCGATCAACCCGAGAACTTCTGTCTTGGACAGTCCGTCGGCGAGGCCAAGTTGGAATCGACGTGCAAGTTCATCTGATGATGCAAACTTGACTAAATCTTGGTCGCCAGTGTCTCGAAGCATACTACTGAACACATGGTCGTTGATGCCAAGCCCAGGTGTGCCGCCGTACAACTGTCCTATATTTGCGGTGAAGAGGCTGGGGCCAAAGGCCTCCTCCGCCGGGACGAATCGGGCAAGCTGCCAGTTGACGATCGCCTTGATGTTGTAGTTCTTATCGACACGGATATGATCTCCCTTGTCATCCATGTGCTTCAGCCAAAACTCTCTGTCTTGTCCGGATCGTGTCGCCAAAATCGGGGCAACTTTATCTCGGAGTAGGCTATAGAAAGCGAAGGCTTCCTTGGCATATTCGGTGTATAATTGGCCGTCGCCGATCAACTCGAGGTACCGCTCTGCTGTTGAAACAAAGTATTGCAGAGGCGTGCGATATGGTCCGTGTCCTCCGAGGTGAGTGAAGCCGTCGCTAGCGATAGCGTAGTGAATAGTGTGATTCTCCTCGTCGGTCTCTGGGTGACCGAGAGAAGAAGCAAATTTGCGAGGCTTCTGGCAGTGGATTACCGCAAGGATCTTTGCGTACTGGTCGTAGACTCTGAGCTTCTGCTCAGGAGTTGCCCGAATTATGTCGAACGGCTTGCCTGGCATGGCACCCATGAACAAATAACTGACGCCCACGAGGTTGGATGGGTCGCTTGCAAGACCATATCCGTGAGCTTCGACAACAGGTACGCCAGTTCTCGAAAGCCATTTGAGAGTCGCGTACTCGTTTTGGATGAAGGACTCGATCAGCTCCGCTGGGAGGTGACCGAAGGCTGTGATGCGAGGAATGCGAACCACCCAGGCATCGTTGTCCGCGAAACGGATCCATGCATCAAAGTTGATTCCGCTCATGGTGGCCTTGCGGCCCCTGGTGAAAAACCGGCACGGGCTTCCACCGTGCAAAGCGCTCGCAGCTTGACACAGCGCGGCCACATTGATCCGGGCCCGGAGTGCCTGAACCTCCCTTCTGAAGCTCTGGTTCGGAGTGTCTTCGTCGGTCTGGATTCGTGTTAGCTTTTGAAGGAGGGTGTGAGCCATAAGGAGAGAGCATACCTGGCTGGTGAGGGGGCAGGCGTGCTGTCCTAGGAGCATGTGGACAGCACACATTGGCCTCTCGCAAGAGGCACAATTTCTGCCTCGGACGCTTGGTCTCGTGCATCCGAGGAAAGAGCAGTCGGCAAATCTTGGGATCATCTTGTGATCCTTGTGGTGATGGTGGTGGTGGTGGTGGTGATGTTGTTGTTGCTTCTGCTCTTGGGAGGGGGAGGGTTTGGAAATCTTATGGGTGGCAGAAGGGCTTGTAAGTACTCAGTCAATGCCAAAATTACTAAGCCATCCGTGACGTACACTTATTGTCCCTTTGAGCTGTGTATTGTTGGCTGTATTACATTGAAAATTTCATGAGAACTAGCCCTATGCCAGCAGAATTTGGGCGAGGGTTGGCCTCAATGCGTCAATGCCTCAAGTATCGGACCAATTTCTTACAATAAGAATATTATTCAAGCACTTTATTATATAAAGAAGATTTTACTATGAATTGGTTCGATATTTGTTGGTCAATTCGGGTACATGAGAGTGAAAGACTCGAAGTGTGTTGAGGGGGATGACTCGAAGTTGTCACCTCGCGGTAACAGGAGACGTCCCCAATGCCAACCTAATTGGAGCAATGATTACACCTCATCCCTCATACAGGGCCCTGTGGGATGATTATCTGCCCATCAAGCTCGGGAGGCCATGAGAGATGTGTAGGTAGGTATTCTTTAGTTCAATACATCGTGGTATGGTGAGGCAGTGGGTGGGTCCAACTGTCCGTTCTCGACGGCTGTAAGTTGTAACAGCTGCCAGCAACTGTGACGGCGGCATCTCGGTTCAGGCTCTGCACTAAAGTAGTCAATGCAGAGTATCCTACCCCAGAAGAGCCGTCAAGCTCGTCGACAGTGTCATGTTTGGCTACCCTCCTCCTCAGGTCACTCTCTTCTCCCCCTCCCCCCAAATCCCCTCTGCTCCCTACAGCGCCACGCTACGGAACAATCCAATATCCCATGTTAGGTAAGGCATTATCAGTCTTGGGAGCGATGTTTTTCACCTTCGGTATCCATTCTAGTTCCACTTCTGGCGTTCTACTACCGAGTGCCCCTAAAGCATCATTAATCCTGACCGCTGCTCTATTCTCAACACCTGTGAATCGATAAACTTAGGCCAGGTAAAAAGCAAAAACGAGAAGGCGTTCTCTCACCACACAACGAATGACCTTCCCGCTATTCAACAATCTCGTATCGATAAAACGAACCAACTATGCAGACGGCTCGGTGCCCACTCACGTACAAGCATGGCATGTGCCCAGGAAATGGAGAACCTGGCAGAACAGTGCAAGGGAAACATAACCTAACATACAATGTCATACACGCGACGGTGTAAGCGCGTAATGGTCTGAAGGTATGTACCCCTGAGGACCAATTCGTCACCTTCACTGTCCCCATCGCCGTTCCTTGCGGGTATTGCGAATCTGTTGCAACGCCTCATGTTGCTGGCGGGCTATGCAATAGTACTGCTTTAGGACGGCGAAGAAGTCTTGCGGCCCATATGGGAGGTCATTCTGAATATCTCCAAGGTTTTCCTGGCATCTCGAAGCTCGGAACAGTGTTTAGCATAAAATCTACCATGTGCCTATTTCTTGCTATCATTCCTCGATATCCACTAGGGCCCCTCCGACTCTGGCACCCGTACCTTCCTCAACGACAGTTTTTGACCTTGCTAATGGTTTTGGTTTTATTTCCTTTCAAAAGAGCTTCGGACGCAGGTTATGAGGCTGAATTCAGCGGGCTGTCGAGGGGGAACCGAATTATACGTACATGATAGATGCTACCTCAAGATAGAGGTGCTCAAGTGAACTTCGAAAAGAGCACCGTGGATCTTGACGTCCCTCAGACCAGTCTTGGCAAAGTCTTGCAGCTAGGGTGTGTCAAAGCACTTTTGCTTGATGAAGCGCGCCAGTCTCGACGAAGGCTTTCTTCCAAAGCGTAGGCGGTTCAACACCCGGCTCTGCTCAATATCAGTTGACTGTGATGACTTTAGTTCGCAGTCTGTTCATATCGCCAAGATCTCAGAATGCGATTAGCACCCGTGTTCGATCAGGAATCTCCTTCACGATCTAAGCATCGGGGCAAACTCAACCCGAACTTGAGGGATGTCCTTATCGCTGGTTTTATCTTGGCGTCGGATGATGCGGGTCAGGGCATAGACGTTGAATCGGTAGAGTCGGAATTTCGATCTAATATCCAAGACACCAAAGCGGCGATGATGACGACGAAGAAGGCTGCCCGATACACATGATGGCACATGACTGTTTCGAGATGGTACTCCAGTTGTAGATGGCGGTTGGTTCTTACTTGGTCATTGTCAATTATATTAGGGGCGCTGGGGGTATCCCTCCCAGGTGACGAATGATACCAAGTCCAGAGACGAATCTGACCCCACGCGGACTAGGAGGCTCGTGCCTTCTATGATGGTCCTTCGTGGCTTGATTCAAAGCCCTCTTGGCCCTTCCCTTGATCCCAGGTGTGAGAAAGGATTGCATAATAATCCGGGGGGGGGCGCGGTTAAAATACTCTTCGAAAAAATCGGGTTCGCCATCTTGCCAGTTAATGAATTTCTTCGCGTCGATAAGCCTCATTGTCTTATAGAGGTGAGGGTATAGTGAGACTACAGTTCAAGTATGTGCGATGAGGGGATATCATGAGATTCCTGGAGGATTGCTTTTCGAATGCGTTATTTATTTGATCGGAAAAAGAACCTTTGAAAAGTACGACATTGACCCAAAGCCAATGAGCTTCGCCGTGGCCTGCAGGAAATTCCAACTCAGCCTCGGCTCGTGCACTGCAGCCACCACACCAGCCACCCCTGTGCTTGTTCATCAATGGGACAATGAAGTAATGTAACGGTATGCTAAGATTCCTATTCCTAGGCGAGCAGAGGCACTGTAGACCTTGAGACATCGTAAATCTAGCTACTGAACACTTTATCTAGAACTCGAATCGTGGCTCTGCTGAATAAAATCCTTCTTCTCTAAACTCCAGCTGAGGAAAACGGAAAACAGGAAAAGAAATTTAGTCACTGTCATCAATCAGTGTCATGCGGAATCGTTTGTCCTCGCTGCTGCCCGTGGCAGGGAAAACTTCGAAAGGAATAATCTTCCGGGACGGCCCAAAACCAACCACCTTTGTTCGCTGCACCGGACCTTTGTTCTCGGCCTTGATAGCAAAGTCAAATTCGACGCCATGGTCAAGGTTTTCAAGCTTCTCTGCCATCTGAGCAAGGAAGAACTTTTTGTCACAGCCAGAATAAAGGCTGCGCACATGCGGCAACTCCTGGCGAAGATGGTCCCTCCACTCAATCTCTTTGACCTCCAGGCCGTCCATGGTAGAGGCTAGATGAGAGAATGCAAAGATAGCAAAGACAGGTCCTGTTGGGTAGCCATTTCTGTTGAGCTTGACGACGACGCTGTAGCCAGTGTGCTCCCATTTTGTGTCTCTTGGGATTTCCCGGATAGGTTTGTCTCGAATCTTCATCCAGTCCTCCCCTGCACAGGACATCAGTTTCCCAACTTGGTAAAAGACATCCGGCTCGGTGTCAAGAAAGTCGTCGCTGTTGGCGCTGCGCACGGAGACAAGCGACTCATCCCCGGAGTTTCTATTCTCACGTCGGCGTTTCTGTGCAGGTGACAGAGGAGGGGTGGCGTCGGGTAGAGAGGATTGTTGAGACGAAATGGTATCAATGTCAATCGCCACGATAGCGGGATCCAAAGTGATGGCGTTGTCTGCGTCATTGATCTCGTCGAATGGTTCATCAGGGTGGAATGCGCGTGGATTCACTGTAATGACGTATCCTGTCAATGTACCACCAAAGCGGCTTTCGCCCACAAGGAGATCAGGGATGTTGCGCATCTGGATTGATAGGATGGTCTGTAGGAGATGCTGAGGGTCCCGGCACGAAGTCTCTCTGATGCGAGTGAGGAGCGAGCTGCGTGAAACCGGCATCATATTTCGCCTTGAATTTCGGTCGAGCCACTTGTCAGAGAAAGTCATGAGGGTTTCATCGACGTCTTCGATGTCGGGATACATGGCTTCCAAGCCACGAATCAAACCCCCTGATCTAAACGGATCCATGCCGCCATTCTCGTACCATGCGTGCAAACGTCGCTCGTCGGGTGTGAAGGTGGCGATGATTTCATCGTCGGTCAGGCTCGGGTCTAGGTGCCCTAAGGAGATGTGAGTCAATGCTCGGTAGGCAGTTGTTGATGCGTGCATGCATGCTGTGAGCAAGGGAAAGTGTCTTACCTGACATGTTGGCGAAGCGCCGATACTTGGGGATATAGAAGTGCTTAGGTGAATAGTTGACTGGAGCTTGAAGTAGGAATGGAGAGATCGTTGGTACTTGCGCCTGCAAAGGAGGAAGCAGAAGTAAATGAAGGGCACAAAGTTTGGTTGTGGCAGCACAGTGTGGATTTGTGTTGGAGCACTGTACGCGTTGAAGGAGAGGGCAGTTCAAAAGGTACTTGCCTCCCAAGTGGCTGCCAGAAAAACAGAGACTGCAAAGTCACCGCAGCAGAATTATTGTGACATTTAATCGCACAATGATGCTTCACATAATAATGCTTGATAATTGCTCAATAATGTATTATTATGCTTGTTATTATTATCAATTACTGTCCTTTGCGGTCACTGTTATTTTGACGCCCACTTGCCTCTTGCAAGCAACTCTAGAACGACTCGGTTTCCTAAGTACCTCTGCTCCAGGGACCACTGGAAACGCACAGTGCACTGCAACGCACTGAATTTACCCAACCTTGGTGCAAAACAAAAAGCATAAACTTTGTTTACTTTCTACCTTACTTACCTTTCATCCAACCTAAGCATCGATCAATCGTTGCTTAGGTGGTAGGCACCTTCACCTGTTTCCACACGATCTTCTCGTCGTTATCGCCTCTTCCTCCCTCATCGCCACCGCCCCGATCGCCGTCCCGTGAATCGTCGAATCAGGATGGCTGTGCCCCCTCCCAGCGAGTACAGAACGCTGTACGATCTGCCATTACTTGATGAGCCAGAAATATCCACGGACCGAGCATCGGTGGAGTTCACTGAGTACAGTGTTTCATTGTACCATCTGGTAATCAATTTGAACGGGGATGCGACAACGTTCCGAACTTCAAGATGCTAGGAAAATCTTGGAGATGTTCAGAATGACCTCCCATATGGGCCACAAGACTTCCTCGCCGTCCTTAAACAGTACTATTGCATTGCTCGCCAGCAACATGAGGCGTTGCAAGAGATTCGAAACATTCACCCAACTGCGGAACTAGAGCTTTGGCCTTCAGAGACAGTTGTTGTATTTGAGGATTTGCGAGATCAAATCACGGTACAACTCGACAGGGTTGCTTCCAAAATAGCATCAATTGCCCGTCATCTTGGACTCTCTGAAGATATCGAGTCCGTTCCTCGCGTTGCAAATATCTCAGTCCGCGAGTGTAGGCTTTGGTGTCAACTGAACACCACTGATTTCCGGCAACGCCTACAAAGTGCAAGAGGAACCACCGAGTTGCATCCTACCATGAATGAGATTTCAAACATGATCCTCGGAGACGTCGCTAGAGCACCCGCCCAAGGTGTTTTCAAGGTCCATAAAGACAAAGAAGACACGAGCGTCGTTTCGCCCCTCGTGTACTTTGTCTGTACAGGGATGGACAGGGAGGGTAACCAGCTCCACAATTTGGTGCATGTCGGCTGCACCAGGGAGAGGTTTCCAATGTGGAAACCTCTCCAGCAGCATCGCAATGATGCGAGGGATGACCTTCTCGGTCGAGAAATCATTAACAAATGGAGCAAGTGGCGTGACCAGCTTGTTAAATTAGGCGTGGCTACGACCGATGCCACCTTCAGGTTGAGAGAAAACCTGATGCAAGGCAACACTGAAGAATTGCCGACGTGGGCTCACGAGCTAGTTACGACTAAGCTGCGTGCCTGCAGCAACCACGTTGGTCAAGCCTTCCAGCAAGTTGACTGGAACACAATAATCGAGATGGGCTGTTGTATGTTGTGCAAGACAACTATCTCCTTTGAAGAGATCAAGGAAAAGGACTTCAAAAAGGAGGCGAGATGTGCTAACCTTCCTCAAAAGTGGCACTGCCCCCATTCCTGTGCCGAGGTGGCTACAAGTGGGATCTGTGATTTTAAAACTAGAACGCCCTAGGGTGTTGCCGTCATAGGCTGGAGGCTGCGGGAGCCGAGTAATGCGATGCAGAATCAGGAAGAGTTTAATTTGAAGTAAAGGAACCGAATTAGGGAGTCTGAGACTGGTGCTAATGTTGCCATACAGCCCAGATATGATGCATGAACAATGAATCAATACATGAACAATGAACGAATACATGCACATGAAATCAATACGTAAACAATAAATCAATATATGAACATTAAATCAATATGTAAACAATGAAACTAGAAGCTTCAGGGGGATAAATCCCGTAGGAATTGTCGAAATAGCCAAGAAGACAATTCCAATGCTCCTAGTTCCGTGCTGGCAACGAATATCTCAACAAGCACGTACTCGGGAAGTTCAGGATCTCGGCTCATTCTTCATCATGGTGCCTTCCCAATGGAACCTAGCCAGTCCATACGGAGCTCGACAGCCTCTTGCATCGCCTGGACTCTTTTCTGGAGGAGCTCAGTTAGTGGTATCTTGCCAGCCTTCTCGGCCAAGACTGCAGTAAAATGACTATTCATGGCACCATTGATATTCACCTTGGCCACGCCCCTTTTGATACACATGCCGTATAATTTCTCGTCAAAGCCAGCAGCCTCCTTGGCGGCATGGATGAGCAGGCCATCGGCGAACTCGATCGCGCAAGGGAATAATTGGATGATGGCTGGGGATCGCTTTGCCTCGGCAGCCTTCACTGTCGCAAGGATGCCCTCCAGGTTGAAGCAACACATAGCGGGCACGGCATAGCCACCTGCTGCCGCCGTGTTGACAATGTCCAACGCCCGGTTATGGCCCCTGAACGGCATGTTTTCTGGTCAAATTTGTGGTGACGCTGCGTTGCGGCGGGGAGATCGGAGATCACGAAGGGTGACCATGGTCCATTTACATCCGTCGGATTTAACTTTTACTCTCTTTAGGAAACGGATAAGCACTCAATTGTCGGGATCCTCATGCAAAGTTGAAATATTGCCCAATACGGCAAGATCCAGAACTCTCCACGTTCCACTTTGACCATGCCTAGGCTTCAACTACATCGCTTCCACCTCCTGCAGAGTGGCCGAAATTGGAGTGAAGACTTGCGACGGTGGAATTGGCGGAATTAAGGAAATAGAACGCTTTAAAGAGCAACGCATCCTTGAAGACCTCGTCACGAAGAACAAGCAGGCCATTAGCCAAAGTGTAGCAGACAATTCTCAATAGTAACTTCAAGCCCGGAGCATGATAGTAATAATTTCCTCGGGATAGTCAAATGATTTTCCTTTTGGCATAGAATGCTAGCTTTTGACAATTGCTCTCCTCTTCTCATCTTCTATAATGCTATCAAAGGAACGCAAGGACGCTATGCGTTCTCACATATTAAAGAACACCCAAACTACGTCATATACCAGGCCCAAGGCGGATGCATAGTTTAAAGACGGGGATCCAAGGAGGAATTTCAAATGTTGTTGATGGAAAGTGTGTAGAAGGGTGATGGGAGGAGAGTCGCTCGTGCCTGCCTCCACATCAAAATCCCTCCGTGGACCCGTCTTTCGGCGTGATCGGCGTAAAACAATCGACCCACAGCTTCTACTTTGAACCTTTTCTCACTGCCTCAAGCTCACGACAAAGAATTTACACCAACAATACCGAAGCCCAAGATGCTAGGCACGACATGCAGCCTGAGTGCTCCTCATGCCGCATGCGAACTTTGCCGACGATCGAAACGTACCTGCACCCACGAAAGCCTACATGCGGCCGATGCCGGATTCGCGGAGCAGAGGACGGCTGCAGCTGTCGAAGTTGACCTTTCAAACGAGGGGAAATGCCGAGCGGACGGTAGGAACGTAAGGAAGAGATTGGCACATCTAAAATCGCACCAATACTGACCAGAAAACACGCTTCACCGGTAATCCACGGTTCAAGCCCCGTTGAGATCACAGATGCCTCGCAGGTGAAGGCGATCAGTCCGTTATGGGAAAGGTTTTCCCTGAAGCGTTTGATTCACAATGATGTGGCCACCTATATAACTGTTAGACCCGGATTCTTCCCTGTGCTGATAAGTTCTTTGAGTTTGTACACGGTAGCAACGTCCACTCAGCTTCACTACCAGCTGGCCCACTGGATTGGGTGGAAACAGTAGAGATCAATTTGTCTCCGATTATACCGAAACCCCAGGCAGACAGCGGTCTCTTGTGCCCTTTCCGGCCGATATGACCGTTGGATCATTAGTAATCATTCTTTGACTCATCCTCTCCTTTACTATATTGCCTGCTGGAGTCATTTTGGGTCGAAAATTGCTCTTCTCTAAACAATTGCAGCTTCTTTCCCTATACTTCAAGCTCAAAATGGCCTCTCACAAGCTTTCTTATAGTAAGTGCTTCAGTATCAGTACACCAAAGTCACGATGTTAATTTGGAAAATTAGGGACCCTTGATGTCTTTACAAACAAACGGTCGGGTTGCCCAGAATCCTGTAAACAGTCGTCGAAGAAAATTGTCTAATACGTCCTCTTCTTTTGCAGGTTCAAAGGAAATCAGCTGGCGGTCCTTGATGTCGAAAAAATAGTCTTGTCGCCTCCACAAATGCAAATGATTGCACGCGAATTCAATTTTTCCGAAACCGTCTTTCTGCGCCGAAATGACCCTGGGGAGTTCGCTGTCAACATTTATACGCCAGTAACTGAAATTGAATTCGCCGGGCATCCCGTCATCGGAACCGGCCACGTTATATTTCAACGGCTCTTGCCTAGCCTCCGAGAGTATCAGGTGTCTTCAGAGATCCGTCTTTTCACTAATGCAGGACCTGTCACGCTGCATCATAATGCAGAAGAAGCAACAGTGTCAGCCCAAGTGCCTCACAACATTCACATCCATTCACGACCGACCACCAAGGAACAAGTTCTAAAGACACAGCCATTTCTGCATGAACACTCCTCATCTTTGGAGGAAGGATATCCTGCTGTATCTATTGTCAAACGTGTTACTTATACACTGGTGGATTTGACAAGGGACCCAGAGGTATTCACGTGTTTGAGTGCTGGGCCCAGTCAGGTCACCGAGTTGGATGATGGCTGGTCTCCTTCATTCACTGGTGTAATGTACTATTTGACGTCAACACCTTACATAGAGGAAGGCTTCGTGATGCAAAGGCTTCGAGTTCGCATGATTGCAATCGATCTCGAGGATCCTGCCTGCGGCAGTGGCTGCAGCTCTCTCTGTGCTTACTTGGCCCTGCAGCAGGGTGGCCCTCGGGCCCAGTTCAAATTTCTCATTGAGCAAGGAAAAGAGATTGGGCGGGACAGTTACATTCATGTGGGAGTTACGTTGAATCAAAGCGGAGACGGTGTAGAGACTATTTCTCTCACCGGCCAGGCAGCAACGGTGATGGAGGGCACACTGTTGCTACCCGAGTAAAAGCTGAGCCCTGGGTTGTGGATTGACGTGTGGGTTCACATATAGTCAATTTTCAGGCATAACAGAATCTTTGAGGTATGTTATTAGAATTACAGTAGTTATTGCCCGCTCACTGCAAGTACAGCATCATAGAATAGGCTGGCTATTTAGGTAAAATTGAAGATCAACAAGCCTTAAGTGTCGGATATGGCCGTTTAGTAGGTACCTCATGACAGTCAGAGTGGTTTCCAAATACCGGCAGGAATGTCAGCCTGAGACGTTGTGATTGAAGTCATAGGCACACTGATCCAGGTCAGTATCACCTCAAATTCTGCGGCATATATCCTGTTGATTTAATTTAAGGCTAGAGCCTGATTATGGAGATATGTTTGATGGAATAAGAGCCGTTCAATGTAGGGTGGTTACCGTCGAGTGAGGACAGGCGTAACATTGGGCATGCATCTCCCCCTTAAAGAAAGGGGCTGACTGGAGCGAGCTAAATGTGCACCTTCAGAAGGTCCGAGATTCGGTCCCATTTCCTACACAGATTTCACAGATCTTAATGAGAGTTGGAGTATAAAGCGAACGCAGCAATGGAAGTGCCCAGACCTGACATCTCAACACAGCGACTACAAAGGCAAGAATGAGCTCCATGAAGAAGGAGAGCTCTGTGAACCTTCCTACCAATAACTCACTTCCCATCAGGACGAGCCGCTCGGCAGAGGATCTTCACGGATAAAGCCCCAAGTGGGAACTGACGCGAGATAGGATTCTTTGTAATTCTTCGTCGGCAGCCAACGCCTTCCAACGCCAAAGTATTGATTCGTGACCTATATGAAGCTGACTGGCGCCCTCAGGAAACGATTGACCCTTGTGTCAAGTTTCACGCCCGGAAATTTCCCACTGGCCAGTACACCTAGAAAAACAAGCATTCGCTAAGATGAAGATGGGCATAATCTTAACTGAACAACGACCTTGATAGAATCTTTCCTTAGCTCGGTCAGTCATGCATGACCCGGATTATCCTCCCCTCATGACTTGTTGTTCTAAAACTGTCCTGACTCATGCGGTTTGTAGGAGACTGCGACGGATGTAGGCGGGGCGTGGCAATCAAAAAGATAGGGCGGCCTCGGTCCAAAGTCGCAGTCCCTTCAAAGGGCTCCTCCGTGCCCATCGGATCTTTTCTCCCGGTGATGAACATCGTAGTGCATCAAATAACGACGGATATTCGCCGTTGGTTGTCTCGGAACGTTTTCTTTGTTTTCTTCGTTTTCCTTGCCGGGGAGAGTGCCTGGATGAAAAGACTCTTGATTAGAAACAAGCTTCACGCGTGAGCCGAAAAGAAAAGGAGATCCTGAGATTACCGAACTCATCTTGAATTTGGCTCTGTGTCTTCGTACGTTGGCTCCAGAGTACAAACATGGCAGCCTGTGCAGCAAGAGCCACACCAACCACGGCGGCGATCATCCTGGTCTGTAAAGGCATTTCCAAGTGCAGATTCAATTTTCGAAAAGTCTGAGGGATCTATTGTGGAAAGCAGGAAAAAAATGATCTTGAAACTGGCGAGGTCGACGTGAGGGATGGATGAGGAATGCTCGACTGGGGAGATGGCAGCTTCCAGGTCCCTGTGTTGACAGTTGGCCGAGGCCTGCCAGCCAAAACTCTTGACACCTCCAGCTATCGCTTAGGTACAATAGTGGCCTAGCCCAAGGCATTTGCAGTGATCTATGCCCAAGGCATTTGCAGTGATCTATGCCCAAGGCATTTGCAGTGATCTATGCCCAACCCTAAGGGGCTTTAGGCTCTGTAGAGGGCACACCAGGTGCTGTATGCCAGCAATTTCAAGACCTGGTTAACTATGTAGGTTCTCTAGCACTAGCAGCGGCGCAACATTTCTGCCCTGTGCCTTCTTTTTCCAACACACTTCACGTGCATATCTACCATAAACCGACCCCCTAACCTAAGTAGGTATATCCAATGCGGCACTCCACGCACCTGTTCAAGGCCATCAAGTTGATAGGGATTACGCTTTCGAGCATCCAGAATCTCTAACTTCTACAACGAGATAATCTTGTCAGTTCAACCTTCCACTAATTTGAGTTCCTCGGGAAACCTGTGCAAGCGGCAAAGCGGCGTGCAGATTTCCGCTCTCACAGAAATATTGTCTGAGAACTGCCACCCATCGAGTCACAGAATGGGGGCCTCAAGCGCCCATGTCGGCGACGTACGTTGGCGGAGCTTTTCTACCTACTAACCTTGATTGGCAAGCCTAAATTCATTGCCAGGTGTTCCATGAGATGTACGACCTTGACGCGAGAACGCCGTCGCATGGCCTTGTATGCACATGCTTTGGAGGCCACAGTTGAAGGCAAACCCCTTATCAGAGACCAATCGTCCTCATGGAGCTCTCTCCTACAGCTAGGACAGTACAGGGAGTTCATCGTCTTTGTAGCACGAGAGTACATCGAGTTGCCCGGAAAGGCTTGGATCAAGCACTCCGAAGCCTTCGATATACATTACTCAAGACAACAGTTGTGAGAAATCCATTCGGCCCCGAAGATGGCGGAGATCTACTAATGCCGTCTGACTTTATATCTTTGTCTAAGATATGCAGACGATGGTGACAAAGCCATGGAAATCATCACCGATGTCGCAGCGCCCATCCCTGACATTGCTGAGAGATTTCGCGGGCAACACAAACACTTCAAAACAGACTAATCCAACCGAAGCCATTTACATCGCCTGGTGGCTATTAAATTTCGCTTGGACTAATGTTCACTCTACAACGACGATATTCGAGACTTGTGAATCTCCGCTTCAATTCTTTCAGGCAATCGTTGTCGCAGGTTATCGTCTCCATTACATACCTAACCGCTTGCTGATCGAGCCTAGACCACTCTCGGCACGCAAATAAGTCTTAACATAGATCTAGATGACGGAGAAAGCCCTGCCTTCGTATCTATTGGGGATGAGACGCTTCTATACGCTTTGGCATACAGTTTAAAGCTTTCAAGATGGAGTCTGAGAGAAACGTCGACCGGCGGGAAGAAAGATTCCTGTAACTCGCATCTGACTTTTACGGAATTGGAGGATACCGGAGGCAGCTATGCTCGAAAAGGTTTATGTGAGCTCGCTGTGGGAGTGGTCCGGTCTCTACACCGTCATAGCGGTTAATATTTGTTCAACTGGTCATCTTCAGGATCTCTCCCTGTCCCCTCGCGAGTTCGATCTTAGAGCGACGCAAAGCTAGGTCTCAGTCGAGTGTAATCACATCAAAAAATTGACAAACCTTTTGCTGCCCTTGATGCGCCGCCGTGCTTTCGCTTCATCTATATAGGTGACGTATGCAAAAGAGCCTCGTTAATTTCGGCCTCAGCAGCCAAATGGTAGCCCCTCAATCCGCCCCAACTATCCGATAGTTAGATAGGGGTTAGGAGACGAAACGCACATTGACGGAAGAGAAGGGAGCTTGCGTGCACAGCATCAACATAAGGCCATTCAAGAAAATTTTACTTTTATTGCAATCTTGGCCTAACAAAAGGCGCAATGCTCTCACTAATGTTGCCTGAGCCGAATACGGCAGTTCCCGACGTACATGAGACGATTGATACTCCATCTAGGGAGAAGCATGCTTCCCCTGACAAGGCACACAATTTGAAGACGAAATCCGGCGTCATGAAAACATTATTCTTGGGCCGTCATCTTCTCTGACCTCCGGCTAGAGAGATCAACCCTTGCAGACCGGATGATACCGAACTTCTTACACTAGGATAGAACGGATAAGTAGTACGAGGGAAGACTACGGATTCTATATTGCGGAGATATTTATGTTTCGGAGCCAGTATGGCCTATCAAGCGATAGGGCAAGGTCAGCTGCCTGGTGAGGCTGTCGTAGATTCTAGGTAGGCGTCATATTTACTTAAGGGGGAGTAGCAGTGTTGCACTTCCTCCAGAAACAAACGGGCGGCCCATACTCGCCCCAAAAGCACGACCCGCATGTCAGTAATTACAAAGCACCGTACTATTCTTATAAGGCTAGATCGTGCTTCTGGCCGTGCAGATGGTAGAGCCCATCATGGGTACATTCAAGTCTGTCAAATTCTATGTGCTTTCTCGGGAGCCATGGGTACTTACTCGCCGAAAGGCACTTGTTGCTCTGTATAGATCATTCACAAGAACGTGTACTATTGTGTCAAAATTCTTCGTCGTGTGAGAGATTGCGCACTCAGCGTGCCTGCCTTTAAATGTGCTATATAACAATCATGGAAGGAGCGGCCATGCAGCCGAAGTTGGTGGGCTGCTCAACGAATCGGCTACAGTGGAACTGGTTGTACTGTACTACAGGAGAGGTACCTGTGTCCCTTCCTCAGACTCCTCTTTCCCCCTCTTGCTAATATCTTCTCCTCTCTCCCTCTCCCCTTTCTCTCTTCACTTTTCTTTCTTCTCCTATACACACCCAACACAAAAAAAAAACGCATTTCAACGCAAAACAAAACGTAAGTGCCATCGTTCTTACATTCATGTCCCTCCCACCATCGAGATTCAATTCTCTTTTCTCCTCCGAAATTTCTATATACCTAGGGAGGACCCTGGCTTTTACCCAAGCCTACTCATAGTTTTTCCCCCAGCCGATTCATCACTCTGGTCCTTGAAATCCTGGCTTCTCTTGAAGTCAAGACGATCAGATCGCATCATCCCCTACAAATTTGTATCTCGTGCGGCTAAAGAACTTTGACTGGCTGAAGCTAACGCACATGCAGCGAGGCGGCACTGGGGCAAATTTCTGGGCTCTCAATGGTCCTCACCATTGCCCCGGTACCGCCTCAACATCAAAACTCGTGCTACGACAAGCTGGGCGAATTCTAGCTCCGTCCGAATCTCCTCCCGAAGGGTTTCTTTTCGGCAAGGAGCTGGAATTCGCCCAGCTCCAGAAGGATGGAAACGGTGGTCAGGAGTTGAGGTAGGCCGGCTACATGAGTTCAAGATTAGCAGGGAAGCCTGCCTATCTCAACTCCTCACCGGTCGGAAAATGCCTGTACGAACGTTATGGGTTCGAGACAGTGCGCCTCAGGTGGCTCACGGAGGCTATCACCACCCACCACATGGTGCGCAAGGCCGTGCCTGGACGGTGCGAGGGTGGCAATTTACATCAACGCAACTGTACATCTAAATGAGAAAGCTATGCAGTTCATGCGGCAACTACTAACAAAAGTGTGGGAGGATACCAGATCACCAAGAAATCAACAACTTGATTCTATTCACAGCATTATGGAAGAGAGTTCGAGTATAAAGTTAAACAACCATAGAAGATGCCAGACCCGACATCTCAACACAATAGATACTATCCAGCATTACAGCAAATCAAACTTCAGCCTTATTTTTTCAGTCATGAGGCTTGCGCCTGGCCTGGCGATTTGCTTCTCATCTTCTTCGCACTGCCTCAGGTAAGAACCTGGTCCCTGACACAACATCTAGAAAATTTGAAGCTAATTGGGTCATTTCAGAGCAAGGGATTAGAAGGGAATTCTACGACAACAAAAGAAGCCACAAGTTGTTCCTGGTGAGTTACCTATTCCCAATGCCTTCCATTCAATAATTGGTGCAGCTAACTGAGGTTTCCTCAAGGTGAAAAAGCCTCAGGTGTGACGACGACCGCGACCGACATTGCGTTCCGGGTGATCTACCAACTTGCATGAAGCAAATGGGTCCGCCTCTTCTTGCGGGTCCTTGCAACATCCTCGATCCACATCAGAAGGTTAACTCCAGGGCTCGTTCACACGAGAGGTCGCTCCAGTCAGATGAGAAAACTCTCGGATCTCACACCTGTGAATCTAGGCAGGTGTGCCTTATAAATGAACCACAAAAAAAAGAATGCTGTCACTAACGTTGCGCATGCAGTCACAGGTCACCAGACCGCTATCTCCGTTCAGCGCCAGGTGCCGCATTCTCATGACCGACTGTGGACCAGGAAACTTGGCAGGGAAGGCGACTGGAAGTCTCAATCATCGGTCAATGGAGATTTTCAAGGAATGAACTTGCAGGGCTACTATGTACATATGAGGGGAAGCAACAGTGCACGCGCATATAAAATGTGCAAAGAAAGGGGGAGAGGTTCATGGATAGAGAGCAAGGCAAATGCGAACACGAGAAGATTTGGTCATAGGAAACCCAGCAGGAAAACACATAGCCTTGAAGAGTTAAAGAGATGACGCATTTCTTGATTTGAGTAGACTCTGAGTTTATCGCTTCAAGAGGATCTACCTGCCGAGTGAACAAGAAATGCAGCCCAACGGGATGAGACTTCTTCCAACGTTCACTGAATGGCATCCATCTGTATCCGTATCCGTATTGGAGCTGCTCGGGCAGGGTCTGTTGATCTGCTGGTTGGCTGCATGAAGGGTCTTTCAGGGAGTCCAGGCGCTGCCAAGCTCCACAATTAGGGGCGTCTCCACCGAGCCACTTTCCTGTTAGGGCCTGGGTACGCCGGCTTAGTGGGCAGAAGGCGCCTGGATTAGTCAGTGCGGTCACTGTCAATGCGCTAGAGCCCAAGGCACAGCGCACCTGGCCAATTTCCCCGTGGCCTAGTGACAGGCTAATGAGTATGCCCAGGTCTCATTTGTCTCCCATCACATCCGAGCAAGAGGAAACAAAAAGAAAGAAAAGGATGGGTTTTCCACGCCTGCCCGGCCAGCGCCAGCTTCCTCCAATGTCCGCGTCAAGAACAAGGCCAGCCGCGACAGAATGGTGGACAAGGAAAAGCGAGCCGCCGCCACGCGACAAAGCCGGGAGGTGACAGACCATCTCTTCGCTCCGAACCAGCACACAGAGACGGAGACGGAGAACGAGGACGAGCGGCAGCCACAGCAGCAGCAGCCAGACGCCTTGCTAGAAGACGGCGCGCGAGCAAATCCCAGTCCCAGCAAGAATTGGCTGCCGCCCAGCAATGGCTTCACCTGGAACCAGATCTTCTACATCTTCATCCTGGACGGGCTGGGAGGCATGATCCTCTCCGGCGGCATCAACTTCGCCATAGCCTACGGTGCGTTTGTTTTCTTCCCCTTCCCCCTCTACTCCTTGACCGTCGCCCCGGTGAACTCTCAAATGGGCCGACGGGGGTGGATTGATCGTCGACCCCTGTCGTGTTCGCTCCTCACTTACTCTAATACTGACCGCCTCTACTCCAGTCATGTACACCGTTCCCGACCTCACAGGCAAGCCAATCCGCCTCTTCGAGCTGCCAAACACCCTGGCAGGTGACGCAGCCGTCACCATCATCGTCCAGTGCCTCATCACCTGGTTCATCGAGTCCGCCCTCGTCGCCACGGACCTGGCCAAGCAGGGCGTCCAGCCCCTGTACCTCTGCGAGGCCCCCACATCGCCCCTGCTCCGCTGGCTGTTCCTCCTCGACCAGCCGCAGCCGCCCAAATTCTTCCCCAATCTGCTCCAGCAGGCCCTGAGAGGGTTCATGATGGCCTTCCCAAGCTTCATCCTCTTCTGGCCCCTCTCCGTCGGCGTGCTGACCGAACTGGGCGTCCCCAGCGGCGGCGACTACGTCTACGAGAAGAAGTGGGTGCCGCAGTTCTTCAAGCTGCTCCTGGGTGGGCTGCTCGGGCTGGTGTCGACGCCAGTCATGGTCATGTTCTGGCTCGTCAAGGCCGGGTGGGAGAGCAACTTTGTCCACGGGCGTCCCTGGGTCTGATTTCGGAGGGCTGCATTCGAAAGGAAAGGAGTTTGGGGTTGTTTTCATGCGCCGCATTGCTTTTGATTTATTTCTAGGTCATCTTGGTCATGATACAATTGGCATTTTGCAAGCGCAGCATTGTGGTTTGCGGGGATACCTCATTGGCGAAACGGGATCATCTCATTTCTCAGCGATCTGAATAGCGAATATTAGAATAAACATCATGGGCATAGCGAGTACTATGGTAGAAGATAGATTATATTATTATTTATTTATTCTTATATCACAAGCGACAATGTTTACCAAAGCAGAATCGCACTGGCACGAGCAATGCCGCAATATAGTGGCTACTGAAGGTAAGCTGATTCCAGCAGGCCGTTGCTGGTCGCACATGCTTATCCGCTATTAATAGAACATACTATCAAGCCCCAACAGCCTCTCTACGCTGGATTAGCTCTAATGTACAAATTTCTTTGATGAAGGCGGGGATAATCAACAAATTAACCACTATAATCCTACAGCATTTCCAACCATAATCTGCTTACACGACAGCTCTGGCCACCCGTAGGAATAATGAGGCTGAAAAGACCAAGCTACCGCAGAAGCCTTGGTGTTTTATCCCTATTCCGTCCAGGTAACTACCGGGGCTGAAATGCTCGTGGAAGACACGGGCTGTAGATACACATGTCACTTCAAGCCGGCGTCGCATATCAACAGTGAAGAACCTGGATACTTGGTTTTATTATTTGCAATAACAGACGAGATCATAAGCAGTAATTTGCAGCTTCCCACTTGTTCCCAGTCCAATCGGTAAATCCACCAAGCGATCCTCAGTGTTCTACTGCGCTCTAATGAATCTTCCTCATGATGCCAGCTGCTTTTTAAGTATTCTTATTAGCATGGAGGGAAAAGGGGTAGTAGATAGAGTGAGTTTACCTCTTTATTCAAAGCTTCTCGAGAGGTAGAGGTCTCTTAAGCTTATACCTCTAGTGCTTTGATATAAAGCTTAATATCCTACTCTAGGAGAACTACAGTGGTAAGACTGGCTCTGGCGATTGTCTCCGGGTATAGAGGAGAGAGATGAGGTAAGGTAAGCTAGAATTATACATGAGTTAATATAATATCTGAAGAAAAGGGGAGTTTCTTTCTACCCTAAATAGAGAAGCAGAGGATAAAAGAATACTTACCACCAAACAGCTGCAAAGAGCAGGACAAGTATTATACAGAGAGCGAGGTCGGGTGGTTGAGACAATGAGGATAGAGGCCCAATAAGGCTGAAATCCAGAAAGATCAAGTAGGCGAGAACGTTAAGCAAGACAAGCATTAAGCAGCTATGTCCATAGTGGTTCAGGAGCTCCGGAACAAAGCGGCGATGGATGTAGGACTTAATTCTTGGCGACTAGAGTTGAGGAACATTAGTATCTTTATGTGCAGGACAAGAAGTGGAAGCCGAGGTCAGCTGGGAGGGGTGGAAACTGACCTGGGGATACTTGGAGGCCCGGATGTAGCCGTAAGTGAAAACGAGGAATTGAGAACAAAGGAAAAGGCCGTAAACAAAACCAAAGTTGAGAATGAACGTTTCTAGACCTAATCCAACCAGACAGAGCCGGAGAACCAAGCAGAGGATGCAGTGGAGGGTTCGGTCTAACGGGCACTTAAGGTGTCTCTTCGCAGCAAGAATGAGGGTAAACCCCCAACAAACTCCGAGCAACAGTCCCAAGATGGTTTTCTGAATAAGATTGATCATCAACTGTAGGATAGTAGCCAACGTGGCGAGGAGGACGAGACACAAGATGATTTGTTGTAACAAGACATCTTTTGAGGACAGTGGTGATGTGAAAGTAGGGAGTGAGAAGGGAGATCGTAGTGGAGATCGGAAATCGAAGTTTGGAGGAAGACAGAGGTGGACAGAAACGAAAGGAAGCAAAATAGCATGCCTGGAAGTGTCGAGGAAAGGGACAAGTGGTGCGGTAGCCCTCTCCGCCCGGCAGAATTTCGTTCCAACGCAGAATTCAAAAACGGCCGTTGGCAACTGGCCTGACTATTGTCATTATAGACTCATTATCCAGTTGACCATGTCCACATACAAGTCATCAAGGGCGAAGGAAGCAATGGGGACGAAGTCCCACCCCTGTCGTCCCAATGCAAGGACGAGAGTGACTTCTTTATGAACCTCTATCCACCTTGCCGTTTTATCAAAGCTAATTGGCATCGTTGAAACGGATATTAGACCTTGACAAAAAGTATGAAAGGTACACGCGCCATCAGGTGACAACTCAGTACCAAGTCATCAACCACACCAGACTGGATTCCTGTACAGCTCTGCTCTTGGAAAGAAGTTGGGATCTTAACAATGAGTAAGTCACGATCTGCTAATGCCTCGGTACTGGCGATTCTGAGTCAATGAGTTCAAGTCATTGACATTTCCTTCTCACGGGGCGATGGGGAAGAATTTCAAAGAATCCCGGCATTGAAAGGTTCAGGTTCACACTACTCGAAGTTCAGGAAAAACCGTATCAACCGCCCATTTTCCACCATCCCGGTTGACCGTATTCTCACCTCCTCCCCCACCACATTTCCATCCCATTTCCGCCTCCACCAAAGTCCGACCCCGGTTTGGGGTCGAACTTTCCCCACGAATGGAATCTTTGGCTGGCTCCCGTAGACAGCCAGCCTTGCCCGGGTATTGAACAGTAGGGCTGCTAGCAGCAGGAAGAGAAATATCCCTTCCGTACATGCCAACAGCCCCCTGCCCTCACCAGGCCCAGGCCTACTCAACCCCCTCGAACAGACCAAAGGTTGTCATGAGAAGGAAGTAGAACTGCATTTATCGTAGTCTGGTTAGCTCAAGGTTCCAAAGCTTAAGATTCTAGGACAAGGAAAAAAAGTAAGGGTATACTTGGAGATACGTACATATTCAG
Organism: Clonostachys chloroleuca; assembly: GCA_037952775.1. Lineage (NCBI taxonomy): Eukaryota > Fungi > Ascomycota > Sordariomycetes > Hypocreales > Bionectriaceae > Clonostachys > Clonostachys chloroleuca. Next base: position 36,967,081 of record JBANAY010000003.1, read on the forward strand.
CGAGGAGCATCCCCATCTTGGAGAGGATGGCAAAACCGGCCGCTTCGTAGAGGCCAGGAGGGTCACGGCGGATTTGAACTCCGGTGAGCAACTCGGTGAGCGTGAAGCCCACAAGCACAAAGAGGAAGAAGAAGGCCGAGCAGATGATGAAGGCGAAGGTCTTGATGAGGGAGCTTAGACCGGGATTTCTGCTGAACTCCGTGAGAACGCTACGGAACGCATTGGATCGAATTTCAGGGGCCTATTCAGATAAGGCTAGCTATTCTCGAGTGAAGGATGTAAAATGAGTCGAAGCGGAGAGAAACTTACGCGTCGTCTGAGTGACTCGAAAAAGCCAAGAGCATTGTAGACCATCCAGTAGTGGACGAGGTAGGCATGACGGGCTCCGATCAGCTGGGGGACTCCTGTTCCTGGCGTGTATACACCGAGGCAGAGAAGGTGAACGCCGGCAGCAAGCTTGTAGGCATTGTCGGTCAGTTCAGTCGTTGGTTGGAAGACGACAAAGTACAGGGAGGCCATTCCGGAGATTTGCGAGAGTCTCATGAAAGCCATGGGCTTGAAGTCGAGGACCGAAGACAGGAAGTAATAGATGACCGCAAGCAGCACGGATACCATCCAGTGGTTTTTGTGAATCTCTGGGGAAAGCATCTTCTCGACTTCAAATACGATGAAGAAATTAAGCGGCTGATTCGGAGGCTTAGAACCCTGACTTCTTGATGGGAGGAGACGAAATGGTTTGGCAATCCACTTGACGATGAGATAAGGAATTCTCTGCTGCAAGTCAAAATGACTAGAAAGATCCGGATGTGCGTAGAAGTAAAGAAGTAGGGCAAGAAGAAATCTGGGCTGCTTAAGATGAGAGGAATGAGGTGGGTGCAGATATCTTCGAAAGTAATTCAACTTCAGGTAGGCTAGAAGTTTTTGAAAGAGTGGAGGACAATGGAAGAAGAAAGTGAGACGAGGTGAGGAGAGATGTGGGTCCGAGAAGTGAGGAATATCAACAAGTGACAGTCTGGCTCGACGCGGGCACGTCAAGTCGCGGTTGGCTTAGGGCACAACGGCAGAATTCTCACCGTCGACGAACCCGCCCTCAGCAGGTGGTCGTTGGCGGCTGGCCAGACCGTCGTCCCCTAGGTGCGCGACGATAGCCTGCCTACATACCTACCTATCTAACTTCATTGTGACCATACTCACGTGCCCCTTTTTTATCAAGATATCCACCAACATCGTGCTGAGCCAACACTCATTACACCCCTCACCAATACCCTTCTCTCCCCTTATCACAACCAAGGGTCGAAGTTGGGTATGCTTCAGTGTATTTCTTATTGTACGTTAACTGAAATCTTCTAGGAAGGCTATATATAGTCTGATTAGGAGCAAGATAGGCAAACTACCGTAAGTTCCATTCCATGCGGTACCGATTCTCCAGAGCCAGAACATTATTTGACCCCAGAAACGAACATATCGAAAGCTACCTTTGAATCTCTCGGCCACACCGTATTACCTGTTGCTGTACTCGGCATATTAAAGCTGCCAGGAGGATTTGTATGAAAGCCAGGTTACGACACCAATTTTAGACGGCTTGTGCTGATCCTCAATATTGCCAACACTCTTTACCAACCTGAATGAATTTTGGTTCAATTAGACTTTGGTATGTTACACTATTTGAGCGTGCGTTGCCCTAAGTCGCTGTCCTAATCAATGGAGTGAAGGAGGCCGCTCTTTCAGACGGCGGGCCCCAGTCACCTACGAGTAAAAGGCACCACGAACCCTATCTGCGCCTACGGTAGCTTCAGTGAGCATCACAAAAAGAAAACCAGTCTTCATGGACACGCGGATACACATCCCTCGTGAACAGCGCCCTATCCACGGCTTGGAACGGTGGGTCCGACGGATCGGATGCTCCAGTCTCTTTTCACCATCTAGGTTCCGGCAGGTTCGGTGCATGCCGCATAGCCGCAGATACTTCTGAACTTGCAATCTTCATTGACGGTTTATCATATCAAGTACATGCGATATACGGTACCTCCGATCCAAGGAGACATGTGGAGTGGCTTATGCTAAAGCTTCCTAGAGATGGCACGGTGTAATATTGTTAAAAGGAGTAGGAGAGGCAGTATTCGATCAATCATGTCCTCCCATCGGTACACCATGACGCTAAAGTGTCTCAAGGCAGGTTTTGGTGATAGAGGGCCCCTTGGGAGTTAATCACCAGCAACAGCTGCCAGTGGGAGATAGGTCCAGGGTGTCAGAAAATAAAGTATTGGCACAGAAAATAGCATAACACCACACAATCAACGTTAAATTGTGATAGGGACCTGGGATTGTATCTCACACTACCACAGGGGCCTCTTTGAAGTAATTTTATAGTGCTTGTGGAATAGTTTACGCCTACGTAGTAGGAGAGATCGAGTTCATAGCATCGGATTCCGCAGAACCCCTGATTAGAATGAATGAATAAACCATACGGCCTGGCTCCTTTTCCCGCCTCAACTCTCAACGTTTGGTTCTAAACAGCAGGACTTCAGCGATCGATGAGTAGTACCGAGTACATTGGATGGCTAATCAATGTTATCGCCGGCGTGCTCACGCCACTGCAGGTTCTCTGTGTTTCCTGAAATTTTACTCGCATCGCCTGGGCGGGAAGAAGTGCGATTAGGACGATCAGTTGATTTTAGCTTCTCTTCATCCAGCTTGTTCTCACTGGAATGATCCCGGTACACCGTTATAATAAATACTGGATGTCATACAGACTAATGTTCATCTAAGGTATGGTGCATCAAGTAGGAGAGGATACCACGTCGAATGCCACGCCGAAAGAGACCCTGAGAAGCTCGTCATCTATTTCCAATATCTTGCGGCTGTCCCGATATAGTATAGCGCGACGATCAATCTTTCTAAGTTGGCCAACAGTCTGCGACTTGTTTTCGAAATCCAACATTTCTTGCCTTTTATATTCACTTTGAAATCGGGATCTTTGACTCATCATTCAACAGCCAATTTGGCTTGTATGAAGGCCAGGATGATCTCATTCAGTTAATCAAATACATGATGTCCCGACCAAGCACTGAATACACGGAATTTAATTGTAGTTGTTGGTTTTTAACTGCGCAGGTCAATTCCCCTTGTCCGGGCTGTGGTGTTCTTAAACGCCGACGAAAGCACGTGACCAACAGGGAGTGAGTCTCAAAAAGGCGGGTCTCAGGAATCCGCTAAGCCGCTTATGGTCTTGGTAGGGCAGTTGATCGACCAGCAGGTAAACCCTATTCGCCAACGCTGTAGGTCAATCCTTGGCCAATCACAGCCGACGACGATCCGACCGTAGATCTCCTGAACTACCTATTAAACTCACCTCCATATATTCACCATTACATCCAAACAGATGATGATTATGGCGCGGCGAAATCAAATCGCAAATCCGGCCAACTCATTGCCGACACTCCCTTTGGATCCTTTAGGTAGGATGGATCGAACGACATGACTTTTTCCTGCCTCAACCGTACATAAACGCTAACCTCACAGCCTAGAGTCACGGAACACGATCTCTTCAAACCTATTAACAACAATATCACGGCTCCCGTCGTCCACCTCTACTACGAGGCAACTTGGTCATAGTTGCAGCATTGGGTGCCGGGGACTTAGACGGTACTTGGGCGGCAGAGCTTCTCTACGACACGCAGGTGTGGAGGTAACAGTAGGCTTGAGATCATCTTCCTCCCATGCCAAGTCTTCCAGCGCACCACCACCGTGCCATTCTCGAGCACCAGGTCGCCGATTCGTGTCTAAATCCCTTCTCACACTAAGGCCAGCTCGGAACGCGCCGAATCGTGCTAATAGGGGCGTAGGGGATCAGAACAGGGGCATCAGGGCGAAGTGCAGGAAGATCATCAAACATGATTTTCTTTATCTTCGTGTCACCAATTCGAATAAACCTGGTTTATCCCACGTCGAGAATCGGAGCAAGCAGTATATCTTCGTGGATGTTAAATTTAAACTCTAGGCCAGACTCTGTTCCTTCCACACCACATCGTTCGATACCCCGCCTCCTCCTTCTACAAAGAGTCCTAAAACTTGGTTATCTTCTCCCCGCGCCAGCCAAGTTTTCACATCACAGGGGTGGCTTCTAACGACTTGAAACCCTTATCTCGATTCTCCAAGTTGTTCGATTTCGTCATGTCCATCGTCAGCCGCAACTGTGCGAATGTTAGCGTGGAAGAACGTCTCTTACTATACACGGAGTGTGGAATAACTCTGCTCAAGCGGAAGGTAGGCTTGGCCCTTACCCAAACTATCCACAGCTATGATTGACCTATGACCCATGCCGCAGGATGCTCAACCAACTATCTAGTTAACGGAGCCGATATTACTGTTAGGGATTCGAAAGCTGTTCTCTATACCTGCGTGGGCAGGAAACCCACAAATGCGACTTCGAATGGATTTATGTTCGCATCAAGGTGCAATCTTGGTGTATATGCCACAGCTAATATTAACACGGGATGGAAAGTTCGAGTATAAAGTTAAATAACGGTAGAAGATGCCAGATCCGACATCTCAACACAATACATACGACACACAGCTTGTATTCACAGCAGCCATAGCGTTGCTTCTGCGGCGTCTGTCCGAGGTTAGTTCTTCCAGTTATTACCTAGAGAGTCGATTGGCCATCGACAATACTTTGGTAATATACAGTCCTGTTACGAACCAAACTACAGAAGGGAAACCCACTGGAAGGTCTTTCTAAAGGTTAATGTCTTAGATGAGCAGCCCTCCCCTGCAGTCATAATCTGGGCAGGGCCTCGAAGAGGCTAGTAGCCTAATATTGAGAGAGCAACTCAGGTCGTCCTGCAACGAAGGGGTAGACTCATCAATGAGTTGTCGATGTCGAATGCCATCCTGTCAATGCAGCCTGGCCGAACAATCTACGGGCCTACAAGACGCATGAACCACTACCCTCAAAAGCGGGAACAACAAAACCCCCGATAACCGAATCTTGGTCATGTTGAGCCTCGTTCACTACAATGGTCGCAACACGTAATCGCAGGCAGCATTGACTCTAAAACGGGAGGCCAGTACTAGGTGCTGATTGGGTGAAGCAGCGATCCGGATCTGCAACTCTATTTGGTCCCAGGACGATGGTGGCGCACCAGACTTCGCTCATCGACTGGCAATGGAAACCTTATAGAAGGATCAATCAGGACGCTAGACTTAAACGGCCGAGCGTTTGTGCAAATCCGGTACAGGCAAAGCCGCGGAAGCAGACCTGCCACAGCGGCGGAATCATCTGCGCCCTGGTCCATCCTAACGACGTCCACATCATCACCATGGGCGCCATCGCAGCCCTCACCATCACCTACACTCGAATAATTGCGATATACACGCCCGATAAGGAGACGACATTTTTCGGTCTCCACACGCCTCTTCATCACCATTCCGCAAGTCCCACCAATGAGCAAGCTTAATCTGTCTTAATGAGCCTCGCCCGTTCCAGCGTGAAAGTTTAAATGCTGCCTATCTCAGCATTTCAAGTTCCAGTCGTCTTCAGCGGCGCCGTGCTCCCCCAACCAGAGCTTGCCCTGTCTGGCGCCTTTCATTCACCGAGCGGCCGATCTCTGCCACGGTCGCCGCCTTGAGGCTAATGGCGCTGCCTAGACAGACCATAGAAGCCAAAAGGAATCCACGCGTTCCTCATGGTTATCATTTGCGCGAGACAGACTGGCTCCATACTAAAGAGTCCCAGCTCCATTTCTGAATGCCAGTGCCTCATTCTCTTCTTCTCGAATTCATTCCCCGCGTCTGCCCATCCTCTGCGCATTGTACTCCCTGCTTGGATGTTAGATGGCCGCACGCGCACGCGAGGAACCTCGACACCATGGCCGACGACGGCAGCAAGAGGCCAGGCCTCATCGTTACCTTCTGGATACTCGCGGTGGTAAGCGGCATGATGATGGGTATGAGGCTGTATTGCAAGGTGTGGCGGAGCCGAGGTCTTTGGTGGGACGACTACACGATGCTGCTATCATGGGTATGTTGAAAACGTCCCATGAGTCTGGATGTCTGTGACGCGGGCGGTTAATTGATGTCTTGTAACCCCGACAGATGGCCCTGGTGGCAAGCGTCTGCTTCGGCACAATCATGGTCCTGCGAGGATTCGGAGACCACTTTTGGGCGATTGGGCCGGACGACATCGTCGTCGTCAACTTCATGACTTTGCTGGTAACTATATTCTCGGTCGTGGCCACTTCTGTGAGCAAAACGTCATTCGCTTTGACGTTGTGTCGGCTCACGTCGGACGTTTACCTGCAAGCCATACTCGTCTTCATCATTGTTAGCGTCAACGTCTTGATGAATGCTATCTGGGTCACGGCACTCGCCATGTGCGCGCCGACCGAGTCGGTGACGAACAGCAAGATTCCTGGGGAGTGCTGGAGCAGCCCAATTCTCTTCAAGCTTTCACTTGCCAGTTCTTGTAAGCCTCCCACTGATCAGTTCCTCTCGTCGCATCACTCAATGGGCTAATCAACGTGCTCCAAAGTTTATTCAGCAGTCCTAGATTTCATCCTTGCGATTCTGCCCTGGGTCGTTCTCAAGGATATGACTCTGAGCACACGGGAAAGGCTCGGCGTCTGCCTCGCCATGAGCTTAGCTGCCCTGTAAGACCACCCCTCGACTCATTTCGTGACTTCAAAAGCCACAGCTAAGCATTTTCTCAGTGCTGGTGGAATTGCCATGGCCAAAACATTCATGGTGTTCCATATGTCGTCAGCAGACTACACTTACTCACGCGTCAACCTGGTCATACTCGCATTCGCCGAGCCTGCCATCTCAATTATAGCCATGTCTATCCCCGTCCTGTGAGTTCGATAGATCAACACCGGATCGAAAGGCACATGCTGACTTGAAACAGCCGGACTCTGTACCGCGAGATCAGAACCCGCCGCCGAAGCGAGTTCGGCAGCAAGTCCTCCCAAGCTCCCCTTCGCCAGCCGACATTCTCCAGCTGGACCTCCGTGCAGGGCCCCTCATCACGCAGATCCACGTTGGGAAACCTGTGGAAGTACGGGCACCATTCCGTCATCGTCTCGGCCGGCCGGCAGGGCTCGGTGGCACCGCTAGATTCGGGGAGCGAGTCTAGGAGGCAGAGCACCAAGATTGTGATACCGGCCCGGGGCGTGATGAAGACGGAGGAGATTGTCGTCCGTCACGAGAATAGATATTCAAGGGGTGACAGCATCGCTGCCATGACTACTGCATCAAGCGCAATTGAGAAGTCATGGTGAATAGGATGGGAAAACCCATTTCAGTATGAGAGATACGGACGTCGCATGAAATATCGAAACGAAATAGCGAAGATTTGTACTGTTTCAATCGGTATGAGTCAATTTATTCATAGATATATATTAGTGTATCCAGACAAGATCGAATCAGGTCTATTCACCACGACATATTCCAACTTCTAGCTAGGATCTAAATCTATACATATATAATTCATTCCACCTCGGCCCACTGCCTCCTCAACATCGCCATCCGGGCCGGACCCGACAGGTTCGTTGCCTCATTCGACGCCTCCTGGGCCTGCTTCGCCATAGTGGCCCCAGTCAGCAAATAGTCGTTGGCATGCCCGTACCCCGCGTACGAGTTACCAACGGTGTAGCTGTGGCCGATCGTGTTGTCCACCGAGTGACCAAGGAAGTTGTAGAACATGGATGAGGACCGGAGCCGGTTTGCTTGGAAGGCAGCCATCTGCATGTCTGACTGGATCCGGTCACAGACGGCAATGGTGGCGCACCAGACTTCGTGCCGTTGGTTTCCGATTGCTAGGAATCCCTCAAGGTCGCCAGTCTCGCAGGCCTCCATGTAGAGCTTCCTCATGCGTGGTGAATACATGTCACACATCCGACCCTTGGGATCTGGATCCCCCTTGAGGGCGAATCTCCCTTCCAAGGCAGTCCCCTTCGCAAAGGATATATAACACTCCTCGCATATGGCCGAGACACCCCAACCCCAGAATTTCCTGTTCTTCCCGCGCCGATAGTGGTCTCTTGGGCAGGTGAGAACGTTCCCATACGTTCCGGCGTAGTCACCGATATATTTCGGATCTCCTGTCAACGCACTCTGGACGAACCGAGCCATGTAGTTGCCAAACCGTCCATGTTCGGAATTAAACCCGCATAAAATCTTCGACTCAAACCATGGATAATCGCCTTTGCCGACGAAGAAGTGCTCTGCTCCCATGGATTCAACGACAGCGACGAAACAAGCCTCGCATATCCCAAACCCGGGCGGGTTGTTGGGAAGAGTGTACCACTTCCCCTGGATCCCCTCAGTGGTACAGGGCTGGCTCTTGACGACCTTTGCAGCCTTCCAGAATATCTCCTGGTCGTCCTTCCAGACAGCCGTGTTCGCGGCAATCTCCAAGTACGAATTCCCAATGTCGCAGTGTGTATCGTAGTCTCCGCCGCCGACCTGGTGGAAGACCTGGGCATCCGGCGTGCCAACAAAGTAGTCAAGGTAACAAGCTACACAGATCTGCATACTCGGACGGCCTTCGTTGGTTTGATACCAGGGAAGTCCTTGCGCCTTCCTCTTCCCACCCTTTGGGCAAGCGGGCATCGAGATGCGAGCACTAACACCCTCCACAAAATTCTTCCACTCTTCGATTTTCTTGGTCTCCTTCAATAAACGATCAATGAAGGTGCAGGCTAGATCGCAAGTGCATCCATTGGAAATTGTCTGTAACGTAAACTTTTCCCGGATCACAGGTTCGACGCCGGCATCCTCGAAGCACGCCGGGCACATGGTCGACCCCTGGATGTCTGTACTGACATACCAAGCTCTGCCCTCAACTGAAGCGGCCGCCGGACACGGCGGGAGAGCGGCTCTCATCTTCATATACTCCAGTACCGGAACCAGATCGCCGGAGGAGAGGGCCGCGGGCCAGAGCTGCTCTTTCAACCGGCGGGACGGGAAGCTGCAACATGGACTCTCGGCTGCCTTCATGTGGACCTTTTCGAAGGATTCATGGAACCTGGGGTCGTAGACATGCTCTGCGTAGCATCGAGAACAGATATATAGTGAGGGTACGGTAGGGTGGTGGAACCAATCCACATCAAGATTGATACCGCCGGCAGCGCACTCAGCGAGGGGAGTCACTCCGCAAGGGTGTGGTTTAGGGAATTTCCATGACTCTGAAGGCTTACGAGGCGACTGACCTTGCGCCACTGGATCTGTGGGCTTCAGATTAGGGTTTTGAGATGGCTGTTCGGCTTGGGGAGAGAGGAGAACAGGCGGTTCCGAACTACTTGGAGGCTGTTTGGCTGGAGGGGCCCAGTTCGGAGGCGGCCCTGGTGGGGGCTCAAAGTCGGTATCCGGTTCATAGGTCGGAATTTGAGTAGGGCCAAGGTGAGTTGAGCCCTGCCGATGTTGAGTTGGGACCTGTCCTCGGGATTGCGGTGGTGATTTATGATCCTGGATATGGAGCTTTTGTAACTGGGCCCCAACTAGCACCATCTAAGCATTGCACATGGAGTACATTTCGCCTCATAACATAAGGAGGGATATAGAGATCGGGTAGTGCGGATGGGCGGTTTACTCACGGGCGTCTCCCCCGGCGGAGGAGTCCTGTAGGGAGGACAGATAATTCATGAGATAGCTTTGCCACAAGGCGAATATCAATATCCAAAACAAGTGTTGATGAATATGGCCTAGGGGTAGAGGGAGAATGCTATAAGGCCGGAGGACGATGATGTAGGTTGTTCCCACGCCAAGAAGAAACAACGTCACTGCCGCCGTACTGTGTATTACGAATTTCCTATTTTGGGAACGTGTCTGTTCCGTTTGCCAGAGCCAAATACATTACTAATCAGTCCAGCAGGTCCAAATCCTCCCACGCCTCTGGCCTACCCTGTATACCCTCCATTCCACCAACCCGACCCTCAAAATCGCACAAAGACTAAGTGCTCTGGGCGTCGTTTAGGTCTCACGTAATCTCAAACAGATTTTTCATATCACAACTGCAGGATATCTCATAAAAAACACAATTAATTGTGAGGCTGGGGCAGTCATTGAAGTCTGTCCACATTGGCCGGTTAACATCATCACCACTAACTTATCATCAGCCACCGTCACCATTCACCAAATCAACACACCACAAGTAAGATGCTAACCAGGCATGCCTTCACATACGACCATACCTGCTAGGAAGCACTGGATCCCGTCATGTCCTCGCATTCTGGGAACATTGGTATCTAAAAGGTCATCCCTTGGCCTCTATCTTTGGAACCTGATGTATCTCTTTAAAGCAGCCGTTGCTCTTAGATATTTGCATTTACGAAGAATGATTTTTAATACACTTTAGACTACCTTCCTAAATAAGAAAACGGTGACCGTAATGAACGCTCACTTTCTGGTGAAACAGCTACTGCCTGAAATAGCTTAAGCTCAGAGCAGGGGGTTGATCCGTATTAGGGGTGTGTGCGCTATTTAGGCGGTCCAATCATCAGTGGGCATTGATAAAGATGGCGATATTACGGCTGACCAACAAATTTGTTATCTGCTAGTATTATTATGTCAGTTAATGTTATAGACTCCACATTCTCGGATAATGGTGTTGCCGGGTGCGCTCGAAATTGAGCGTGATGTCGATGTTCGTCACAAGCGAATAGAATACTAGTCATGGAGTAGCCGTTTATGAAGCCACATCACGTGTTTTGCTTCTGTTAATAGATGTGGCTGTACAGGTGTGGCGCTCGATCTCTTTGTGCATCCACCGGCCGATTATCAACACTAAGCGTCAGCCCCATCACACAACAAGGCCCATAGATGGCATTAACATTGAATAACTACGGCCCCAACTACTGCAGGAAAGGAGTCGACGAGAAGCTGCGGAGCGTAATACCCAGCACGAATGTCAACAACGCGAAGAAGAGCAACAGCGACGTCGAGAAGCCGAAGAAGCCGAGGAACACGCAAGCGCATCTTAACCGCTGCCACTCCAGCAATACCTCGAAACATGCCATTCGCTCAGCCTAGCTGTAGAGGCCGTAACTGACTGTTCCTTGACGGCACAAGGAGACGTGACAGGCCCCTCCAGCCGGATCTACCCACGATATGTCATCCCTTGGACCGAGTTCGCAATGGAACAAGAAAAGATCTGGGACGAGCTTGCATCTAGTAATAATATTTATTATACCTTATAGTTAAGTTTATTACTTACTTTAATATAATTTTAATTACTTTAGCATCTTCCCTTTTACTATTTCTATTTATAGATATAGTTATTAATTTATATTTTAGTAGTTATATATTTAATTAAGTTATTTAGTTTATTTATCTTAAAGAGTTAATCCTTAACCTTATCTTTAAGTTTATTATAAAATATTAACTTAAAAGAGCTATTATTTTAGTTTAAATAAGATATAACTTCCTTAAATTTAATAATATAACTTAAAGTAACTCCTATTTATTTAAGATCTTTAAGTTCCTTTATAGCTTATTATTTATAATTTACTTTATTAAAGGCTTTAGTAAGTATAATAATAAAGTTATTATAATTAATAAAAATATTAATTATTATTTAATTTTTAATTTTTAGCTTAACTTTATTTTTATATTAATTATATAGGAATATTTAAAATTATTATCCTATAATATTTATAAAGTATATTTCTATAAACTTAATTTTATCTTTATCCCTTTTAAGCTTTATTAGGAAGAACTTATAATAAGCTTAAAATTAAATCTTAAAGCTATTTAATTCTTAAATATCTTTAGAGAATAATCTTAAAAATATTAGCTTAATAATTTCTCCTTAATCCTTATAAGTCTTCCCCTACTTAAATCTCTTAAGATATTATATAAATTAATTAATAATTTACTATATAATAAGTATATTTATAATATCTTTTTATTATTATTATATAGTAATTAAAATAAGGTAATTAGCTAAATAAGAGTTATTAATATATAATAGTTAAGTAATTTATATTAAATAGAGTCTAAGGTAAGTTAAGGATATTACTAAATAAAATATTATTTTAAATAGTATAATTAAGTTATTATTGTTGAAATTACAGTGGCCTACAAGGTGCATTAGGCCTTGAGACCGCTATAACTAGCAGCAGCGGAAAATTTAGCTTCTAACTTATAGTGAACACTCCTCTATAACTTAGTCAAATTTCATACTAGAAAGTCGGTTTATAGTGCATTTTATAGCGCAAAAGAATCTTATTTTGGTGAGAGGAACCGGAAAAATATACCAATTTCTCTCATAGGCCTACCGACTAAAAACTACTCTAAAACCCGCTATAGCAGCTTCCCGGGCCACTTTTGATTTTCCGCAAAATTTATTACTATAGGAAATCTAAAAAGTCAACTCATGACCACCAAACCATAAGACGGATATATATAACCTTCTTAAGACCCACTTTTATCTGAAAGAGCTAGTTAAGCTGATCAGTTAAGTATAGATATTAGATATCTTATCTTTAAAGCTGAAGGAGATATCTAAGATCTAAGATCTAGTCTAGGGTAGGTTGGTTATAGGGTAGCTTAGGTATAGGTTAGGCTACTAGAAGTTACTCAGATTTTTCCTGAATTTTCTAGACCCTTATTTAGGCTAATATAGCCTAATAACCTATAAATAACGCTGCTGACGCTCCTAGCCCTAAAGAGGAACTGGAGCCCGCTAAGCCGTAGCGGTCATAGCGGCCTGTAGCCACTGACCCACAGTGGCTGCAACCGCTATTGGCTAGTGATCGTAGTCGCTATCGGATAGCGGTCTCAATCGCTATTGGCTAGCTGTTACAGGGGATAGCGATCGCTAACAGTCAGTGGCTACGATCGCTAACAGTTAGTGGTTGCGACCGCTAGAGGTTAGTGGTTGCAACCGCTAACTTATAGCGATACGGTCACTAACTTATAGTGGCTATAGTCTCTCAATTCAACAAATTCTACTTAGAGTTTTTATATTAGTTTTTCTAATTACTTTTAATTATCTTTTTCCCCTAAGTATAAGTTTTTAATTCTTTTTATTCTTCTTAGGTTTTTTATAATAAGTAATAATATATTTAACTTTATTATAATTATAGTATTTTTATTTTTCTATAATTCCTAGCTTTATAAGACCTAAATATATTTTAAACTTTATAAATAGTAATAATAATTAATAAATATATTTATTTTTTAAAATAAATATATATATATATATATATATATCTATATTTAGTTTATTTTAAAAATATTTAATATTAAATACTTTTTAATTAAAACTAATTATAACTTAATTAGTTTAATTACTTTAAATTTAATATTAATTAACACTTACTTAGTTTTAATTAGTTATTTTTTCTTATTATATAACTTTATTTAATAAGGCGTATATATAGGTTGTAACACTAAACTAGTTAAGCTTTTATAATTAAACCTTATAATTAACCCTTTTTAAGTTAATCTCGGAGCGTAAGTTATTCCGGCTCCTAACAGTCAGGTATAACGCGGTGCGATCATGTGACTAGGCGCCCCGTCGCGTGGTCTCTGACCCCACTAATAATCCTTTCTTTATAAAAACCCTCAAGTGACTAACCGATACAGTGGATCGTGATACGGATAAGGTTGTGGTATGTGTTGTGATAAACATTGAATAGAGATGATTTCCCCTGAAGACAGCTCTGAAGCGCATTCGTCGTCGTCTTTGCGGCGGCGCAAATGGCATCCTCGCGTCTTCACAGGCTGCGACACGTGCCGCAGAAGACACGTCAAGTGTGATGGACAGCTCCCAACTTGTGCAAACTGCACACGATTGTCTTTAAGCTGCGAAAACCCGGGCAGGATTGTATTCAAGACTGTCCGACCGCTCAACTACAGATCGACCTGGAAAGACCTCTCACCCATCCAACGTGGAGTCGCGGAACCAGCGACTCCTCTGGTGATCAGTACCGCCGATGGCGGAGATCCCGAACCATTGATGGAAAGCGAAGAAGTACATGTCGAAGACGGCCAATTCGCACCGTGGTTAACGGCTTACGACAGTGGCCGCCGATCCAGCGACGCAACAAGCTTCTTCGATCAGGAAAACAGCTTGGATCTCTTGGCCGGATTTGCGATTCTATCTCCGACTCCTACTATAACCTCTCCAGAAACAATATATTACGGCCACTTCATGACCACCGTCTCTACTGTACTCATTATTTACGACAACCCTTCCAATTCAAATCCATATCGACTGCTTCCGCAACTGTCTGAAACATCAGACCTGCTCCCAAAGTCCATGATTGCCCTCGGTGCTCTACATTTGGCTAATACGACCAGTACTCGAGATAAGCAACAGCACGGTCGCGCTGCTATGGAGACATATGCGGCCGTTGTGAGTCAATTTAGGACTGCTCTTGCAGAGAATCCGATTCACTCCAACTTGGAGCAGTTTGCTACCAGCCTGTTACTTTGCATATATGAGAAGATGGCTTCGACCAGTCGCATGTGGCAAGTCCACCTTGCGGGTGCCCGCCAAGTCTTCGAGGCGATATATAGTCCAAAGGTGGTCGCATCAGGCGCGGACTATGGCAAGGATGAATGGACAAGTTCCATCTCGGTTCCCATGCGTCGATTTCTGATTTCTCTCCTGTCATTTCTCGACGTTGCAGCATGTTGCGCGACGGGAGAGGACACAGTCATTCTGGGAGACTATTGGGAGTCATTTGCGGGCGGTTGGGAGTACAATCTCGGAACACCGAGCTTCTGTCTGGGACGCGCCTCAGCTGATCGAACCCTGGCACAAATACGCCAAGCGTGGTCGAGGATCATGTCTATCCAAGTCGGCATCAGTGCATTTGCAAGGCTACAGAGACTCAGCATCCACAATTCTCGGCGGAATACACTGCATAATGATCTTGCCCACAGAATCGAGGTCTGGCAAGCTTCCGTCCCGGACATATTCCATCGCCTCGCTGCTCTGAGTACGATGCCTTCGGATGCTTCGGACAGGGATGCAGAGATCCTCACGGCAGCCGCGTGCATTGAATGCTACTCAGTGGCTTGCATCATTCACCTGGACAGAGTTGCGACGCAGAGCCTCGGAAACGCAGCAACCAACCCCGAGATAGCCGCTGCCACAAACAGGATTCTAGACTTGATTCTAAACTTCTCCAATGGCCTGAACCGCATGGGCGTTCTATGGCCACTGCTCATGGCAGGGATTGCGACGGTAGACAAAGATCAACAATCGCTTGTACGCGACTGTCTTGCAGGGTTGAAAGTGTTTGGACTTCAGGTAAGACATGATACTGAATGAAGGATTGATTCAAACCCCGTCTAACGCAAGGCATAGCATGTGTCGCGAGCTCTGGACACTCTCGAGTACGTTTGGCTGCAGCACCGGTTGTTTGGCAAAGCCAACTACAAGGAATTCGATGATCTTGCTGCCGAAAACCTACTTCCGTGATCTGGCAAATTCAACAACTCAGAGCAGAGAGGCAAACCTGTCCTAGCAAACCCTCCAAGTTGAGTTGGAGACCGACGGAGTTTAGATAGCTGAATCCGCTCACGGCCGCGCCAACGTTCGCATTGGTGTTCCGATGACATGATAGGATTGAGTTACGCATCATGTGAGAGGACAATCCTTTGCCAAGGAACCTCTTAGAGGGGTAGCCAAGCAGCACCCCTGGCACGAACTTCCCGAGTTTTCACCCTCGCATGGATTTAGGAGCAGGAACTAGCACCACCAATATCCAAGCTAACACCAATACAGTATTGTTCCACGACGAACCCTGTGTGCTCAACGCTAGCGCATCCCTGCATTCGCTATCTGCGATAACAGCAAGAGGGGCTCGTTCTGGCAAGGCGAACCCGAGTCGAAAGCGTTCCCTGCAAGCTTAATCACCTGGGATGCACCACCGACAACTTATCAAGCTTGTTAAAATTACTGCGATATGAAAGAACCCCTCTAATTATTTCCTGTTGCTCTCTTTGCCTCAGATTTCTGAATCAGCCCAGTTTGCCTACTGATACTCGACCAATGCCAATATGAGCGGAACATCGTGGCAGGATGTTGCCGAGGTTTGTCCATCCATTGACTGGCTCCTAGCAAAGATCATGGCTAACCCTCAAGCATGAATAGGACTTTCAAGGTCGTCGTGCGTCATCTATCCCAGCGAAGTGGGTGATATCAAAATCAGTTTTGAACGAAGAACTTCAAAAGTCCAAGAGGGTTATTTCTATGCTACCCAAATGGCTCTCCCCCAAAGAGATCGAGATCACTGTCCTGTGTACCTCGTCCCTTGCGGCAGGGATCCGAACAGGCCAGTATACTTGCTTCCAAGTTACCGAAGCATTTTGCCATCGAGCCGCCATTGCCCACCAGTTGACGAATTGTTTGACTGAAATCTTCTTCGATGAGGCCTTGGATCAAGCTCGTCTACTTGACGCGAAATTATCATCTACCGACAAACCTGAGGGCCTTTTACTTGGTGTCCCGGTTTCTATCAAGGACCATTATAATATCAAGGGCCAATATACAACAGCAGGGTATATATCGTACGCTAATAACCCGGCGAAGGAGCGCGATGCGCACATCGTGGAGATTTTGCGGGGAGCAGGCGCGATTTTGTTTGCCAAAACCAACAACCCGCAGTGCATGATGGTCTTGGAAACTGTGAGCAACATTTACGGTCGGACTCTTAATCCATGGAACACGGAACTCGGCGCAGGAGGCTCGAGCGGTGGCGAGGGAGCGCTCCTTGCACTTCAGGGTTCGCCCCTCGGTTTGGGCTCAGATATAGGGGGATCCATCAGAATTCCTGCAGCCTTCAATGGCCTGTATGGTTTCAAACCCACTGCAGGCCGCGTTCCCACGTCTGGTTGGGAGTGTACTATGTCCGGTTCCGAATCCATCCCCGCTGTTGCTGGACCTTTGAGCCATAGCGTCGACGACCTCGAGCTGTTCTTCAAGGTTGTGTCCGACGCACAACCTTGGCTGAAAGAGCCTCTCCTATACCAACCCTGGAAATCTCGGCCCGCCTCCCAGGTCGACAAGTTGGCTGTGGGCATTATGACTTGGGATGAAGTCGTCATGCCGCACCCGTATATCACCAGAGTGGTAAAGGACGTTGCGGACAGGTTGCGGTTAGCCGGCCACGACGGTAAGTGAGTCCCATGCATAAGAGACGCATCAGTGCAACTGATAGGAAGGCTGACTGTTGACAAATTTTCAGTGATTGACTTTCAGCCCTACGATCACAAGCGAGCTTGGGATGATATCCTGCTGCCTCTCTACTTCACAGACGGAGGTCTCGACATTAGACAAACTCTAGCTGCAGGTAATGAGCCTATGCTTCCTTGTGCAAAACGATTGATCGAGGATCCTCTCGTTAAACAACGATCCGTTGGGGAAGTATGGAAAGTACGTACCTAAAGTCCCAAAAGTCTCTTCGGGTCCTTTATCATTTCTCCAAAGCTCTTTGACTTGTAGTGTAAAGCTATTCTGACCAGCCTGCTGCAGCTCAATATTGCTCGTGACAAATATCGTATGGAGTATCTACAGAAATGGGCCGACACATCTCAAACAACCCGATCGAAGAAACCGATGGACATTCTCATATGTCCCGTCGCACCGTTGCAAGGGACACCACACGATATCAAGCCTTGGTGGGGTTATTGCGCTCAGTGGAATTTGCTTGATTACCCTAGCGGCGTGATTCCAGCAGGAAAGGTGCTTGGGGACGACAGCTACCCGGTAGGATACCAACCAGTTAACGATCTTGACCGAGAAAATATGGAGCTTTGTAAGTTTAGACTACATCTTCCTTTTCATGCACATTGGAGGCTTCGACTCAATTTACTAACCATGTTGAATCTGGCAAAAAGTCGATATTGAGAGGTATTGCGGGATGCCCGTCGCGATACAAATTGTAGGACAAAGACAGCAGGATGAGAGTGTAATGAGTGCTATGAAAGTCATAGACAACATTATGAATCCGCGATAAAGCAAATATAGCC
The DNA here is from genome assembly GCA_037952775.1 of Clonostachys chloroleuca. NCBI lineage: Eukaryota > Fungi > Ascomycota > Sordariomycetes > Hypocreales > Bionectriaceae > Clonostachys > Clonostachys chloroleuca. The sequence continues at coordinate 36,985,066 of JBANAY010000003.1, forward strand.
AATTGTAGCTAAACGGAATCTTTTGGGGTTCCAGTATCTAGGACTACAAGAGGATGCTAGCAGGCCATCATAGGGGTAGGTAAAGCTTTAAACTGTAGAGTTTATTTTTTATAAAAAAACACATATATAATATGGATTTAAACCCTAAACCCTGTAAAAGTAAAGTTTTTTCCACCTAGGTATATTATATATATATTTTATTAATATAATATTGTTACGGGCTGACACAGCACACACACAAACCTATATATAGCTAATTAACTAACCAGCGTTCGGTTAGTTAATACTTATCCTTTTGCCTTAGTTGGCTAGGAGCTGCACATACGCGCAGTACGGCCGCAGGACTAGCTATTCCTAGAGCCCCTTAGGGGTCAGCCCGTGACACCTAGATCACTCTGTGATCTGTTGAATCTGTTTAAAATCACTTAAACTATATAGAGGTTTATTAAATCTATTCCTATTTCTCTAGATTACTTGGTTATTTATTATTCCAACCTTCTTACTAACTCATCATAGTGTGGCCGATGATAACCGCATTGCTATAGTTGTAATAATAAGGCTTTTTTTTTAAAAAAAAACAGAGTTATAATTATAAAAGAAAGAGTTAAAGCTTAAATAATAAACCTAATATGTTTAAATATATTTAATACTTAAAATATAATATTAAATTTTATATTTAATTCTTTATATAATTAAATAATATATAATATAATAAAATTTATATTATTTACTTTATAAAATAAAATAAATATAAAGCTTATATTATATATAAACTTACTTTTCTTTATATAAAATATAAAGACTTTTATTAAAACTAAATAAATATATTTCTTATAACTTATATTAAAGTTCTTATCTTAACCTCCTAAATATAACTCTTTAAGCTCTATTATATTAATAGTGCCTAAACTATAGTGCTTATCTATAGTGATAGAATCCTATTCCTATATTACATCCCTATCCACCCGCCGACCCGGCCTCCGCCCGTGATATAATAATAAATTTGATTAGGTCTTTTATTAAGCCTTATACCCTAGGAGGCTTGGGCGACAATATGTCCATTCAAAATCTTGTCATGAGGTAGCGGCGTCTCTTAACTTCCGGCATAGCTGAAAGCATGGTGGATTCGGCACGTTTGACCGCCACATAGCTTTTGACTAAGCCTTCTCCCAGTATTTCTTGAAGAGCACCATCAGATTCCAGAGCGACAAGGCTTTGTTCTAATGTTTTGGGGATCTGTGTGGTAATGCCCAAGTTGCTACGCTGTACCTCGTTCATCAATGATGCATCCTCTAGGAAACGCATGGGTTAGTGATATTTTCGAATTCTTGATGAGAGTTGACCACGGGTGTATAGACCAGTGAGTGAGGAAATGTAGACACACCTTTGCAGTCCTTGTGGGTGAGCTCAAGTCGCCGAGACACTCCCGAGTAACCTGCTCCAACGAGGGCACTCATGGCTAGATATACATTCGCCAGTCCATCAAACTGCTTCAGCTCCCAATGGCCGGCCGATATCTTTCGGATGGGAGCTTCTCGATTATGTGTACCCCAGGTAACCCACTCTCCCCCTGACCAAATGCCCTGAGCAACACGAGTATAACTGGCATCTTGTGGTAGCGTGAAGGCGGCGATAGATTGGAAGTGGTATAGAATTCCAGCCAGAAACGCGTCTTCATATGTGGTGGGCGAGATAGAAAAGTGAGCGTGCGCAGCTGTGCCCGGGGCGCCTGGCCAGGGGCGCGGATACAAGGTCGCTCGCAAGTCATGTTGTGCTGCAATGTTGGTGATGGCCTGTCGAGCTCGCATCAGAGTGTCAACTGCCACGAGCGGACTGGCGGGTGGCAGGACGAATTCGAACTGGCCCGGACTCGACTCGGCGTGGAACTGCTCAAGCGTGACACCGATTGAGCGCAGCGTTGTGACGATTTCTTCCAGAAGCGAGACCATAGAAGCTGTCTCTGTCGTCATGCATGTCCAGGAGTGATTTGTTGTAGTGGGCTCATAATCAGGATCGCCACCGGACGGGTCGCGAATGATCCTGGCTAGCACCACCTCTATCTCAAACCCGAATTGGAGAATGAAGCCGAATTCTTGGGTGCACTTGTCCACGATGCGTTCTAAGTTGGATCTCGGACAACCGTCAAGAGGCGACCCTTGTTCATCTTCCCAGAATGTCATGACGCTGAGGCTGTTCGATAATAAACCAACATTGCGCCACAGCGACGAGACGTCAGGCTGGAGATAAAATTGACCAGTCGCTGTTCCGGCCCCAGCCAGCTGGTCATTTGCCAACATGTTCAGCATGGCCCGCGATGTACCCATCCTGCGCTGCTTGCGGACCAACTTGAGGAATTCAGAACTGTGGACTATGCGCACTCTGAGCGTAGATGAATAGTCAAACATCTGGAGCCACACGAAAGCGTCCAGCTCGCCATTGATCAACTTTGTAGCATCTGACGCAGCATCATCTGAAGCCGTATGCCGACTTTCGAGGCTGCAACCTGCGATCGTGTCCTGAGTAACAGTGCTACTGGTTCCTTCAGGTATACCAAGGGAATAGAGTCGGTTTGAATTGTTAAAGAGAATGTCTGTAGCCATCTCTCTTGCGACGGTAGGTGTAACGTCACCCCGCTTTACAAGTTTAACAAGGACCTGTTTGAGACATGTCAGTATTCTTGCGATGTAACGATCCTGGTGATCTAAGTTGGACGGTTACGCACATGTTCAAGTATTTCGCGAAACTGCCGAGTAGCTAGCCAGTAGCTTTCGGGGTGCGAATGTCCATCGGTACTCCACAACAGCTTCGATGAAGGGGCGAGATTCAAGCTGTCAATGACTATTGATTCTTGACCATCGCGGCTGACCATAGGGAATACAAGACTCAGGTCCAGATACACATTGGGAAAGACTTCAGCAAGATAGCCAGCCTCGCGGGTATAGGGATACGCTGAGTGCAGCAAGACAAAAGCAATGTCGGGGAATTTTTCGATAAGAGGCTGAAGATATGCGGGATTTGAGTAGACCAGGCTAATGTCCGAGTCTCCATATCCTGTGTGCAACTGGATGGGCTTTGATTGGGTGTTTGCTGGATGCACTGTAGTGCCGTGAGTAGAAGCCAATCGTTGAAAGCTTTGTCTTCGATGCGAAAGCGCCCCCCTTTTTGATCAGCCGCGCCAAGGAGGCAAGAAGTGCAGCAGGATTATCACAGATAGACACATCGATGTCTAATCCCACGCGGTAGCAAATCACCGACTTGAATCCCACAACTTGTTCGTCCTCGAGTTCCTTCTGCATACATTGGCGGAAGGACTTCTCAAATGATACCAGAACCTCATGAAGGGATTTCTCGGCCAAGGGGGAGGTGAGTCCTGCGGATAGTTTTTGAAGAAGCTCTGCTGCGATGGTCTCTATTCGCACAATTCTCTTGGTTGGATGGGAGGTGAACTGATCGTGCCAAGAGCAAGACGACAAATTGTCGTCTTGCAACAGGTTGTCGAGTAATAACGCATGTGTGCCAGCAAGGCATCGCTTGACTAAGCTGGAATAGTCAAGCTTGACTTGCTTCGTGCGTGCGGCAACGACAGCATCCCAACGTGCCTCACAGCCAAACAGCTCAGACAGCTGTTGAATTGCGCGGTGATAGGACATTTTTTTCTTGGCTGATCGGAGGGACAAGCCCGAGGCCTCGCTAATTGTTTGCTCCAAAGGGTATTTCTCGTAGTCGATGGCGTCGAGCTGCCGAAGGATGTTATGCGCGTGATGGTCAATGATTGGATGAGTCCGAATCAGTTGTCGAAGCTCCTCTAGAACGGTAGGATTGGCCATTGCAGCGGATAGCAGTGATAGTGCAAAGCAGGTTTGGGGAACTGTCGCGGTAGGCTGATCTCTCGAAAACCTAAGTACAATTCGCCCAATAGTCAAGGCGGTTGAAGAGCACAACTTAAAGCCTGCCGTTGCTCGGGGCTTATCAGCTCACCTAGATCCGATGATGGGATGAGGTGGGTTCCCCATCGTCTAGAGACTATGAAAACAGGTTAGCGGCTTTGGTAGCGAGAGGGATGGGATGAGGTGGTATCTATGGGTTCCCATCGTTTAGAGACTGTGAAAACAGATTAGCGGCTTTGGTAGCGAGAGGGATGGCCCCGGCCTCGAAGCGCTACCCCTGGTGGAAGAGGGCCCCCAATCTGACCCATGCAACGGGAAATCGATGCATCAGTTGGACGCATGCACCAATGTGTCGCCACAACCCGCCTCGTCGGGCAGCGTTGATTCGATTCGCGCATGATCGAAATCCCTCAGCCTAGAGTCCACCCGATGCTGGTTTCACGGGCTCCGCTGCGGCTAGTCTCGGTGTACCGCTTCAATGCTCAACATATACATAAGACAGTTATGTGACAGGTACTCTTTCTATGCGTCTTGAGCAGACCTTATTCGTCTCTTTGCTTTTCCCCTCTGTCATCGCCTGATTAGCTCCGAACGCCTGCGAGCAGCTATAGCAAGACAATTTGCTGCTGAAACGGCCGGCCCAGCATCATCATCAATTTCAAACAACCACCATGTCATCGAGCACTTCTGTCCTGTCTTCTGGGACGGCCACCCAGCGTCCATTGTATTTCGCATATGGCTCCAACCTTTCCTACAGCCAAATGCGGGACCGCTGCAAGCACTGCCCAGAGCAATCTGCTGTACCTGTGGCAATCGCCCGCCTGGATGGGTGGAAGTGGATTATATGTGAGCGTGGATATGCAACTATTATTCCACCACATCCTTTGCGAGAAGGACGCCTACTATCAGAATGGGGAGAGACGAGTGGAGCGGACAGGACCTCCGGAGAAACAGTGTATGGCGTGCTGTACAACATGACGAGCGATGATGAGGCCGTCCTGGATGGTTACGAGGTCGTTGACCCAGGTGCTCCTGCTGCAAAAGGCCATGTCAGCCTGAGCATGAGACCAAGGGAACAAGGCAAGGGTCATTACACCAAATGGTACGTGCCTGTTGTGGTGGAGAAGTGGCTGGACGGTCGGGATGACCTTGAAGGATGCAAGGAGCACGTCGCCCTCGGTTACGTTGACGCGCCCAACACAAACATATGCACCGCTTTGGTATACATCGATGAAGAATGTGTCCGTGAGAGCGACCCTAGACCGGAGTACATAGCACGTATGAATCGTGGCATAACGGAGGCATGCAGCATAGGACTGCCGGAGCAGTGGGTCGACACGTCAATGAGACGCTTTATCCCCAAGCCATAGCGAAAGAGCCCTATTTAGAGGAAGAATTGAACCCACCACCAAACATTGCGCAAACTGTATTGTTTTTACTCATGTCAATCGTTACACCGCCCCTTCAGTAGCTGATCATGATCTGCTGTAGTTCCGTTTATTCTTCCCAAGGCGAGCGGCGGCTGCTATTGAAATGAAAGCATTGCGACTATGACAGTGATTTATTATTATACATGAAGAAACTAGCAGAGATTTTTGACTATTGGCAAAAGGCTCGACGACGATGACTTCAGTGAATTTGATGGTTCTGGTGCAATAGGAAGTTGTACTACCCACCCTGCCCTGGCTCATGCACTCATCTCTCGCCTCCGATCAAGCATGAACATGCCGGAAGGAGCCACGAACTCAGCCTTCTATACTTTCTTGTGCGTTTCCTCGTTGGATGAATGATCCCTGGCTTGCTCTATACCCACGATTGACTGCCCCACGTATTGAGGAACAACTACATCGGCTATATCTCCAGATTAGCTTTATGAATCCTCTGTTTCGGCCAAATATCTCGACACTTACCTTCGTGTGCATAGTTACTATCGCTAGCTTTCGACATCAGTATGAACATGATGGGAATGGATATGAGCTGTAGGGCAAGCGCAAACGCGATTTGCGACCTGGCCATGAAACGATCAGCACTGGAGAAGCCAATAATCCCAAATCCATCAAGTGTGAAAAACATACTGGTATGCAACAGCGGCAGCAGCCATGCCAAATTGTACAGCAACCCCACCGGCAGCAACACCTTTCCAAAGACCACCGTAGATGGCGAGGGTAGTTGGTTCGTTGGTAAAGGTGCCCATGACCCACATACCAATGAGCTGGTGCGAGCCGTAAACAACTCCAAAAACGAGATACAAAACAAAGGGGCCGGCAAAGTTGCTGTGTGACCAATCAATCCCCACTTCTGGGACGGCCGCCCATGTCGGGGACACTGACACCCAGACCAGCAGTGCGATCCAACCTGCGAAGACAAAGATACCCAATAGTGTCAAGGCGATATAGCCTCGCAATCGGCGGCCGTAGGGCAGTCTATCAGTCAAATAAGCACAGCCGACAGAAGCGGGCAGCTGAACTAGATAGAAGAGAATGTTGTTCATGGCCCGGGTCCGAAGATTAAAGTACCGTCCATTGACGGAGGGAAGGATGCCCAGTGCTAGTTCACAGCTGAAAATGACTGGCAGCATAGCGAGAACCCGGGGGTCTTTCAGGACCCTGACCACTCCTTTTAGCTCGTCTTTCAAGGACAATGTGTGGAACAGGGCGATCGGGGTGCCGTCGGCGCGCCGAACATCCACTGGACTGATTAGACCAAAGACGGTGAAGACAAAAGCCAATGTCATGAGGATAATAAAGGCGATGTAGATGCTGGTGGGGCTGCCTTCAGCCGTGGAAGCGCCCAGATAGATAATGACAAACGCGACGAGTGATCCGACGACACTGCCGGTTTGAGTGACAAAGTATTGGATCGCAATGTATTTGCCTTTCTCGTTTTCGGTTGCGTATGCCCACTGGATGAATCCGGAAACCGACCACAGCATGGGCGCGCTGAGTCCGAGCAGAACGCCACCCAGGATCGGGAACCATTCGTTGCCCGTTCGATCATAGTAGAAGAAACCTCCAACGTAAATAGGGTAGCCGGCCACGCCGATGGTCATGGCGATCCGAGGACCAAACCTATTCAGGATGGCACCGGTGAAGAAACCAAACACGGTGTAGATTCCATAAAGCGAGCTGTTGGAGATGTCGCTGACTCTCTGCGAGGAAGGCTTCCCACCGCCAGCCCCAAGCCCGAGGACAGCGAGGTATATGCCGACGGTGAAGAAGAGAACAAAACCACTAATGAGGTTCTGGTTAAAGGTGAGCTTCCTGGAGAACTTTGACGGGGGTTTATCCATGGCGCTGTTCATGATGGTAGTGATTTGTCGAGCTTGTCGAGGTCAAACGCAATGCCTTGCTGATTTGCGATGTGGTGGCTGGCGAAGAAGGTTGGCTTTGAAACTTTGTCCCTAGTCAGACAGTTGCCTTTAAAAGGTTATACCAAATCTCAGCATCCCAAGGCTAACCCTAGATAATACTGATAACAAGTTCCATGTATTGATAATGGAAAGGAACTGGGCCTAATCGCTTTTGGATAATAGGATATGATAGTCTAGGGTCATGGCAATCAGGCGAGCAGATTGACGGGAATCCAGCTTGGCATTCCGTGCACGCAAAGAGCATTGCCTCACTAGCTTGAACTAAGGTTTCAACCACCAGATGCACGAAGATCTAAATGGATAGACACTCGAGAGCCATTAATTTAATCCTAATGAGGACGTTTAAAGCGTCACCATGAGTTCGAGATGACTAGAATCAGCGCCAGATACCTTCATTTTGCCAGGCACATCTCTGGTTAAACGATACATGGCAAAGTCCTGTTGCTTGAGATTGCATGTTATTGGGCCCTGTGACGATTGGGCACGGCTTTGTCGATGCTTAGATGTGATAAGCTGAGGATCCTTTCCTAGCGCAGCTCGATCTAAGCATCTGACCCGACGACGTCGTGGAAGTGACCTCGTACAGTTAGTTCGGATTCTTTTATGGGCCCCACCTTGTAGATATGCACCAGGCCAAAACACGACCCTGTCTACGATTCAAGCTATTTGGGGTTGACACTAATTTTACATGCATAGAACAAAGATAACGCAGGAATCATAACGTAAAGAAATAACCATTAGGTCCCATCGTTGACGCCTTTGTGGAAAGCTAGAGACACTATCGATGTAGGGGCCTAGAATACTCGGCTAAGCTGTTGCGTGTCCCCCCACACAACATGAGGCTATGTTAAGTGTATGACAAGCTGGCTTCTGTTTAACCTTGGTGTAGGGTAGACAGTCGTTGTTAGTCTTTAGCTGTTAGTCTGTTGTATAGGGAGATTAAGTTTAATTAATTTATTAATTAAATACTTATAAACTAAAAAGATAAATATAAAATTATAGTATTTTTAATAACTAATAAGTAAATCTATTTAAAGTAGTAAATAGCTTTTTTTATATACTCTATATATTTTATTTAATTATTTATATAAAAAATAATTACTCTTTTAATTTTTCTAATTATTTATAATTTAAATAATTACTTACTAATATAATCTATAAGTAAGCGGCGCACATAAGTGGGCGGTGTATTTTCATTTTTTTTTACTTCTTTAATTATTTTTTTAGATTTTTTAATAATTAAAAATAACTTTATCTTTATATAAAGCTAGTATTATTCTTACTCTTTAAGCTCTTTAAAACACCTTTAAACTAAGCCTTTAAACTGCAGTACAGCTTTATAAGGTTAAAGAGATAACCTTATACACTTAATACACTAGCTATATAGCCTAATATAATATTTAATTAAAATTAAAAAAACTTTTAAAAGAAGAAGAGGAGGCTATTCTTTTATATATAATTAATCTATTTATATATATATTTTCTCTTAAAATTTATAGTATTAAAGAAATAGTAAATTAATTACTATATATATATAATACACTATCTATTAAAGTTAATTAGACTTTAAACTTTATTAAATAGTAATTAAAGCTTTATATATATTATATTTAAAAATATAACTACTAGAGAGTTAAATATAAAGATTTTAAAGTTATTAGATTTTAATTTACTTTTATATATAATATTAAAATAAAATATAATATCTTTAATAATAATATATATAATTTTAATAAGATTAATTTTATAATAAGTATTATCTTTTTTAAAATAGTAAAACATTCTATCGCACCTAATAATAATCCTCTATATTATCTAGTAACTAATAAATTTTATCTAGTAGGAAATAAAAGAGCGCTAGTATAATATAAAATAATTAATAAACTAATCTTAGAGTTGTTGAATTGAGAGACTATAGCCACTATAAGTTAGTGACCGTATCGCTATAAGTTAGCGGTTGCAACCACTAACCTCTAGCGGTCGCAACCACTAACTGTTAGCGATCGTAGCCACTGACTGTTAGCGATCGCTATCCCCTGTAACAGCTAGCCAATAGCGATTGAGACCGCTATCCGATAGCGACTACGATCACTAGCCAATAGCGGTTGCAGCCACTGTGGGTCAGTGGCTACAGGCCGCTATGACCGCTACGGCTTAGCGGGCTCCAGTTCCTCTTTAGGGCTAGGAGCGTCAGCAGCGTTATTTATAGGTTATTAGGCTATATTAGCCTAAATAAGGGTCTAGAAAATTCAGGAAAAATCTGAGTAACTTCTAGTAGCCTAACCTATACCTAAGCTACCCTATAACCAACCTACCCTAGACTAGATCTTAGATCTTAGATATCTCCTTCAGCTTTAAAGATAAGATATCTAATATCTATACTTAACTGATCAGCTTAACTAGCTCTTTCAGATAAAAGTGGGTCTTAAGAAGGTTATATATATCCGTCTTATGGTTTGGTGGTCATGAGTTGACTTTTTAGATTTCCTATAGTAATAAATTTTGCGGAAAATCAAAAGTGGCCCGGGAAGCTGCTATAGCGGGTTTTAGAGTAGTTTTTAGTCGGTAGGCCTATGAGAGAAATTGGTATATTTTTCCGGTTCCTCTCACCAAAATAAGATTCTTTTGCGCTATAAAATGCACTATAAACCGACTTTCTAGTATGAAATTTGACTAAGTTATAGAGGAGTGTTCACTATAAGTTAGAAGCTAAATTTTCCGCTGCTGCTAGTTATAGCGGTCTCAAGGCCTAATGCACCTTGTAGGCCACTGTAATTTCAACAGAATTTATAAGAGGAACTAAAAAAGGGTTAAAAAAGAAATAATTATCCTTAAATTTTTTATATTACTTATATTTATCTTTTAAAAAATCTTAAAGAAAGATAAAAAATAAAAATAAAGTATTACTGTTACGAACAAAGGCCACCTTCGGGCCGCAGGAAATCACGTGCAAGAAGGGCAGTATTGACCTACCTTGGTAACTAATGAAGGCGACTTCACTTTAAACAAGTAAAGTCTCGAGTGAAGACTGTTGTAAATACTCCAGTGAACATACTAGTATATATACACATTCATTTCCATAGCTTAGATACTCTTCTAGACAGTTATCAATAATATCATCTATATATCTTGTTGAATTGAGAGACTATAGCCACTATAAGTTAGTGACCGTATCGCTATAAGTTAGCGGTTGCAACCACTAACCTCTAGCGGTCGCAACCACTAACTGTTAGCGATCGCTATCCCCTGTAACAGCTAGCCAATAGCGATTGAGACCGCTATCCGATAGCGACTACGATCACGAGCCAATAGCGGTTGCAGCCACTGTGGGTCAGTGGCTACAGGCCGCTATGACCGCTACGGCTTAGCGGGCTCCAGTTCCTCTTTAGGGCTAGGAGCGTCAGCAGCGTTATTTATAGGTTATTAGGCTATATTAGCCTAAATAAGGGTCTAGAAAATTCAGGAAAAAATCTGAGTAACTTCTAGTAGCCTAACCTATACCCAAGCTACCCTATAACCAACCTACCCTAGACTAGACCTTAGATCTTAAATATCTCTTTCAGCTTTAAAGATAAGATATCTAATATCTATACTTAACTGATCAGCTTAACTAGCTCTTTCAGATAAAAGTGGGTCTTAAAAAGGTTATATATATCTATCTTATGGTTTGGTAGTTGTGAGTCGATTTTTTAGATTTCCTATAGTAATGAATTTTGCGGAAAATCAAAAGTGGCCCGGGAAGCTGCTGTAGCGGGTTTTAGAGTAGTTTTTAGTCGGTAGACCTATGAGAGAAATTGGTATATTTTTCCGGTTCCTCTCACCAAAATAAGATCCTTTTGCGCTATAAAATGCACTATAAACCGAGTTTCTAGTGTGAAGTTTGACTAAGTTATAGAGGAGTGTTCGCTATAAGTTAGAAGCTAAAATTTCCACTGCTGCTAGTTATAGCGGTCTCAAGGCCTAATACACCTTGTAGGCCACTGTAATTTCAACATATCTATTATTACTAGCTCTATAATACTTATATATTGACAGTAACTTGTATTATACAGCCTATAACAACCTGATCATACTACTCAGAATAATACTCTGATTAGTTCAACCCCGACCTACCCTAGACCCTGTCCAGTATAAGTCAACTAACCGTCACATATTAATAACTCTTGTTCAGCCGATTACCTTATCTTAATTACTATACAATAATAAAGAAGATATTATAGCCGCCGCAGTACCTTAAGCCTAGCAACAGTATACTCCCGCTGCCAACAATAACCTACCTGCTCCAACCGTCGAGGATGACGCTATAGACGAAGACAGCGACAACAGCAGCGAGGATAATAACAACTATGCTGAAGAAATCCAGCTCTTACGAAACTAAGTTAACCAGCTTAATATATACCTTACGGATACTCATTAGGAATTGGCTAATATAACAGCCCTTATAGCACAGTAAGCCGCTATAAATACCAATATCTATACTCAGGCTGTAACTGCTGTTCAAGGATAAGAGCCAGGATAACTGCTTAAGCTACTACTACCTAAGATATTTAATAGAACCCAGGATAAACTCCAGGGATTTATAACCTAACTCTAAGTATACTTTAACTACTTTCCTATTATACTTAATACTAGTAAAAGGAAGGTTATATATACCTATTTATAACTTAAGGGAGTTATACTTAACTAGTTTGAACCTGTTATAAGGGAATACCTTAGCAGATAGGGAAACTAATAAACTATTAATATTATAATAAGTTTTAATTACTTTATAGAAGTTCTTAAATAAACCTTTAGTATTTAAGATAAGAAGTATAAGGTAGAATATAAGATTAATATATTTACTCAGAAAGGATTATATTTAACCTTTAGTACTCGCTACCTCCAGCTGCTAGCTAAGACTGGATAGGATAAGGAATATACTATATCTTACTACTTCAACTAACTTAAAAGAGAAGTTCAGAATAAACTCTATAAGGAAGATAGGCTAGTAAGTATTTATAAGTATATAACTATAGCTATAAGAATTAATAACTAATAGTACTAATAGCGAACTTGTAAACAGTAAATAACCTATTTTACTAATACTAGGAAACTATAATAACAGTATACCGCAGTCTCTGGGATATATATAGAACCTATAGAGCTAGGAGCTATAAAGAAATATAAATACTATAATTATAATAAGGTTAGATATATTTCACCCTAATATCCAGAACCTAAGAAAGATAAGAAGAAAGGTTAGAAACCTGCTAAGGATAGTAAGAAGTAATTAGGAGTAATTAGGAAAACTAATACTAAAGTTTTAGGAATAATATATAAGATCAACCAAGAAGAAGCTCCTATAACTATTATAATCCCTAAGTACCCTCTAAGAGATATATCTATTTTCCAAGAAGTACTAGAACCTGAGGAATATATAAAACTCAGTATAGTTAGGAAATAATAAGAAGAAATCTAATAGATCTTCTAAGAGCTTAAGGAAAAGCTTAAATAAGGGGAACTAGTCCTAGGAGTTAGACTACCTACTAAATATAAATATATATTCTATTATACTAACAGAGTTATTCTATAAAATTCTACTGAAAAAGAATAATACTAGTAGATAAGAATAGAAATTAAAGCTGAATATAGTAAACTCTATGTATACTATTAAGAGAAGATATAGGAATAATATCTAGATATATCAGAAGAACTAGTTATTTTTAGAAATAATACTATCAGTACTATATAGCTCAGTAACAGTATATATAAGATATTAACCTGTATAAAGATAATATAGACATACGACTATCCTCTAGAATTATAGATAACCTGCTATAATAATTAGTACTAAGTATATTAGACAGAGAAGGTTAAAAACAATTTCTTTCTATATCCTAACAGAAGAATACCTAATAAATATACTGCAGAATAGATATAATAATTTATATACTAATAATAGGGTATAAAATAATATACTATCTTTAAGGAAGATTTAGAAGAATACCCTGAAGAATATACCTATAGCGAACTACCAGCAGAATTATATACTAAACTAAGGTATAAGGTTTATAAGAAGGCCAAAATCAAATTATAGTATAAGAACAAGGACCTCAAAGATTAAGCAATAGCTAAATATAATAGTTAAATTAAATAATACTATAACTGGAAGTATAGGAACTATCTGGAAGCTAAAATAATAGTACTAGAACTAGCTAAGTATAGTAATAATAATATAAACCCTGCTAAAATATACCTATAGTAATACTAACTATAGGAAGAAGAAATAAGATAATACTATAAATAAAATATACTATCTCTAACAGATAGTAGAGAAAGTAGTAATATAGAGGAATAAGAAATTATCTCTACTAATAAAAAAGAATAGGATAAAGCCTACTCTGATAATAGGATACCTATAATAACTAGCGAATTAAATAATTAGAAAAGGAAATATAAATAATTTATCCCTAGTTCTGTAAATAAACTAAGAACCCTTATAGATATTCTGAAATAGGTATCTAAGAATAAAGAAGAATAAGAACAGCTTAAATAATAAATTAACTAGGCAAAAAATAATATAAACTATCTATAATAGGGCTACAGTATAGTAAAATAATATTAAATCAGAAGACCCTAGGAGCTATAGAGAGAGGAAATTTAATTAATATTATTACAGATATTAAGATCGAGGGACATAAGCTTACAGTATAGATAGACTGTAGAGTATTATATAATTATATCTTACTAGTAGTAATTAACTAACTCTGCCTACTATAGAGAATAAAGAAAAAGTCCTATAATATTATAACTCTGGATAGAATATTATTTAAGTATAATAATAGAATTATTAACTCTAAGACTAATTACCTTATAACTGAAATCTAAAGGAAAGAATTTAATATTATATATAATCTAGTACTATTAAATTCCTATAATATTATATTAGGATTACTATAGCTATAAGATATAAACCTACTAATAGACTAGTTCACTAGCTATATAGAGTAGAGGGATACTCTTATAAACCTATATCAGGATTAATAAAAATCGAAATTTTATCAGATATCAGGGAAATATAATAATTCCTTAATAACTAAAGATACCACTATAAAAAACCAAAATAACAACTTATAATAATAAGTAGATATAGTAGTTATAGCCTTAATAGTACTATAACCTGATATACTAAAAAATCTATCCTGCTAAGAACTATAATAAATAAAACAAATCTTAAGCCAGATATAAAAATTAGAATAACCTCTAGAAATAGATTTTATTAATTAGATATATATAATAAATTAATAAAAATATAACTATAATATCAAGTTTAATCTATAGTATAAACAGGTAAGAAAGGAATAACTATAAAAAGATAAAGAGGAATACCTTAAAAAGGGAAGACTGGAACTATATCCTGAGGGAATACTGGAAATATAATAAACTATTTAAAGAAACCCTAGAAACCGGATTACTATAGTACAGTCAATAGGATCACAAAATCTCTATTATTAATAGAGGAGAACTAGCCTTCTATAAACTCTATAACCTTATAGAACCTTAGTTATAAATACTCTATGAATATATTAATAATATATTAGCAAAAGGCTATATATAGTTATTAACTTTATCCGCAGGATACCCTGTGAAATTTATACCTAAGAAGAATAGTAAACTCTGTTTAGTTATTAACTATTACTAGCTAAATAAGATTATATATAAAGACAGGATACCCTTACTACTAATTATAGAACTCAGAGACTAGTTATAGAGTAAATAGTAGTTTACTATACTAGATCTGAAGGGAGCTTATAACTTAATATAAATAAAAGAAGGAGATAAATAGAAAATAGTATTTAGAATAAAGTTTAGTTTATATAAGTACCTCATTATACCCTTCGGACTAATAAATATATCTGTAATATTCTAATAAATAATCAATCAAATACTCCGAGAGTATCTTAATATCTTTATAGTTATATATCTTAATAATATTTTAATATTTTTAGATAATCTGAATATATATAAGGAATATATATATAAGGTCCTAAAGAAACTAGAAGATATAAATCTCCTAGTAGAACCTGAGAAAAGTCAGTTTTATATTAAGGAAGTTAACTTCCTAGGATATACTATTCGACCTAATAAAATATAAATAGAGAAAAGCAAAATTACTATAGTTTCCGAATAGGAGGAACTAATAAATATTAAGGAAGTATAAGCCTTCCTCGGATTTACTAATTACTATTAATAATTTATTAGGAATTATAGAAAGATCACTATATTACTATATAATCTAACTAAAAAGAATAAAGAATTTTAATAGAATTTAAAATATTAATAAGTATTTACTAATATTAAACTCTATATAACTAATAAACCTGTACTATAAATATTTAACCTAAACAAGGAAGTAGAACTTGAAACTAATACTTTAGACTTTATAATTAGTATATAAATTAGCTAAAGAGATAATAAAGGAAGACTATACCCTGTAGTATTCTACTCGAAGAAACTATACAGTACAGAACTTAACTACTCTATCTATAATAAAGAATTTATAGCTATAATATATATATTTAAAGAATTCGAATACTACTGCCTGGGAATATAATATAAGGTTAAGATATATACAGATTATAAAAATATTCAGTATTTTACTATAACTTAATAACTTAACAGATAATAAATATACTATACTGAATACTTATCTAAGTTTAACTATAAAATTATATATTAAAAAGGATTAGAAAACAGAAGAGCTAATACTTTCAGCCGGAAACCCGAATATAAACAGGTAGTTCTCAAGATAAACAGACAACTATTTACTATAAATAATAAAGAGCACTTAGTATAGAAAACCTTAGGCACTATACTAAAGAAAACAGTATATACTAAAGTCCAGATAGATACTATACTAGATATAAAGATACTATAGTAAGATATAAGAATAGCACTTATTAAAGAAATTTATAAGTACCTGCTCTCAGAATATTAAGGAGTTAAGAAAATATTTAATAGGATAAAATAATATTATAATTACCCTGGTCTATAAAAGAATATATAAACTATAGTTTCAGAATATAATACTTATATACAGATTAAATCTGTAAGATATAAACTATACAGAGAACTTAAACCAGTTTTAGTACTAGAATAACTATAGTAA
The DNA here is from genome assembly GCA_037952775.1 of Clonostachys chloroleuca. NCBI lineage: Eukaryota > Fungi > Ascomycota > Sordariomycetes > Hypocreales > Bionectriaceae > Clonostachys > Clonostachys chloroleuca. The sequence goes on from JBANAY010000003.1 coordinate 37,001,471, forward strand.
TTAATATCCTTTAACTATATTATTAAGCTACTATTATTAATAGAACCTATAACAGGAGTATAGTACAATAGTATCTTAGTTATTATTAACAGACTTATAAAGTATAGATATTTTATTCTATATAAGGAAGCAAGCTCTACAGAAGACTTTATATACTAATTCCTATAATATATAGTTAGTTACTACAGATTGCCTAAGGAGATAATCTCAGATAGAGGAATAACTTTTACCTCTAAATTTTAGTAATTACTTATAGTATAAATAGGTACTAAGTATAAGCTTTTAATAGCTTACTACCCCCAGAGTAATAGATAAATAGAATATTTAAACTAAATATTAAAATAATACTTATAAGTATATATTAATTATAAATAAGACAATTAGATATAACTGTTACCTACAGCTCAGATTATATACAACAGTTCAGTATAAGAATCTACTCAGCTTATGCCTATATATATAAACTATAGCTATAAACCAGAATTCCAGAACTAATAAATACTCAATAGACTAAATACACCTGCTGCTATATTTACGAAGGAAATATTATACTTGTTATATATAGAAATAAAAATAGAATTAGAATTTATCTAAGAAAGAATAAAGAAATACTATAATAAAATAAGATTAAAGGGACTAATCTTAAAGGAGGGAGATAAAGTCTACCTACTTTACAAAAATATTATAATAATACAACTAAGTAATAAATTAGACTATAAAAAACTTAGACTATTCAAAATTAAGGATAAAAAATCAGATACTAACTACAAACTATTACTACCAGATATAATATATATCTACCTAGTTTTTTATATCTTATTACTTAAAAAAGTACCAGAAAATACTCCAGATCAAGACTATCTAATTAAGATCTATAAAGAAGAATACAAGCCAGAAAAAATACTAAAAAAGGAAGTTAGAAACAGATAAATATTCTACTTTATTAAATAGAGAGGGTATACTGATAATAATAATATATAGGAACCCGCTAAATACCTGAAGAACTGCCAGCAGCTTGTCCGCCAGTTCCACCGGAAGAAGAAGGATTAGTAATACCGCCTTGAGCGATATCGCTAAAAAGATCCTCTATAGAAGGATTAAAGGAGAAGCTGGAAAAATCAACCGCCTCCGTAGTATAAGCACTCTGGATTTAGAACACCAGTTCGTTCTCTCGAGCCTAAACGCGCTCTAATTCCTCCCGATAATTTTTCTCCTCCGCTTCTTTCCGCTCCTCCTCTTCCAACGCTTCTATATCGTCCAGACCCTTCTTCAGTATCTCCACACCCTTCTTACGAAGCTGCTTCTGCATTTTCCGTAAATAGGAAATTCGCACAAAAGCCTCGGCTAACGCCGCCTCAGCTTGGGACTCTTCATCCTCAAGACGAGAAAGCTCCTTATTGATTTTCTCAACTACACAAATCAGTAGTTATAATAATACTGGTTATAAAAAATATACTTACTTAACGATATCGGAGATCGTGAGCAATTATACGAACGACCTAAACGATAATAAGTCGCGCAATGACTAATATTCGGAACAATGATATATAAAGTATCCTTCTTGATACAACAGGAACACGGAAGAACCTCGAAACTATATATGATAATATATTCCGACTTTTGGGCACGATCACGCGCCGATTCAGATTTCTTTTGTTTTAATATACGGCTGGACATTTTATCAGCAGGTAATCGCTATACGAAATAAATACAGGACTAAGTACGTATGTTAATAGTATGGTATGATAAAATAGCCTTAAGAACAAGACCAACAGGGAGGGGGCATTATGTTACAAACAAAGGCCACCTTCGGGCCGCAGGAAATTACGTACAAGAAGGGCAGTATTGACCTACCTTGGCAACTAATAAAGGCGACTTCACTTTGAACAAGTAAAGTCTCAAGTGAAGACTGTCATAAACACTCCAGTAAACATACTAGTATATATATATATTTATTTCCATAGCTTAGATACTCTTCCAGACAGTTATCAATAACATCGTCTATATATCTATTGTTACTAGCTCCATAATACTCGCACATTAACAGTGACTCGTATTGCACAGCCTACGATAACCTGATCGCGCTACTCAGAACAACACTCTGATTAGTTCAACCCTGACCTACCCTAGACCCCGTCCAGTGTAAGTCAACCAACCGTCACAATTACTAAAAATAAGTAATATAAAGTTTACTATATCTTTTAAGACTTAAAGGAAAAATATAAGAAAGGTAAAAATATTATAATAAATAAACCTTTAATTAAGTATTAATTAATATTTTACTATAATAATAATATTATATTAAAGATTTATAAAGAGAGAGTATAATACTTATAAGCTAAGGTTACTATTTAAAAAGAATATAAAGAAGTATATATATTATTAATAGGAAATAAAGAAATAGAATTCTATAACTTTATTACTCTTCATATTTTATAAAAAGAGTATAGTAAAAACTATAAAATAAGTAAATTATATCTTTAATATATTAATTTATTTTAAGATAGAAAATTCTAAAAATTATAATAAAGAATTTTAAATAATATACTATAATATATAATATAACCTTTACTAAAAGAAGAAGACTATAAATAATTTCTTTTTATATATTAATAAATATATATTATTAAAATATATTACTTGAAAAATTTACTTTCACTCTCCTAAATGTTATTTGGTTGGTTCATTGTCAATTTGCCTGTTGACTAGGGCACCTACGGATTAGGAATGGCGCACTCTATGCTCTGTGATTGCCTGCTGCGCTTTCAGTATAACATTACCTACATTGCTCTCGAAACACAAATCTCGTGGTACTGATATTTCGGGGTGATAATAACAAAATGTCGTCGCAGGGTGGGTTGGGGCCTGAACGTCGGTCGAGTTGGCATTGTAGCCGGCAGGTTGGTGAAGGGCAAAGGCGCAGCCATTCGCCCCATCGGTCAAGTCGAATCCTTCTCTGTTCCCGACTTGTAGTGAGTCCTGGTTAAATAAAGGCGTTAGGACGAGGCCGTAATGCTGATGCGAGTAGTCTTGTTCATCTCGTAGTCTTTCTTCATGAGGTTGCCCACGCACTATTGATCTATGGGACTAGGTGGCCAGCGGAACCATGGCAGGATTAACCACGACCGCACCTCACAGGGTTGCCTGTGAAATGGACTGCGTGGCTTCCTCGGTTTGAGGCTTGTGCTTATCTAAACCGACTGGGCAAGCAAGAATGTTTCTGATCTCATCCTTCCAACTAGTAGCCTGTGGCCATACGTCCGTTTTCTCATCAATGACAGACAAGGTTTTTTCAAGCATAGATGGGCCTTGGGCAACAATACACTGGTCTTGGCAAACTAACAAATGATCCGGACATTCGTAAGCCGGTCTGCCCATGTTTCTGGCAACTGTTGAAACCAACACGAGAAATACTTACTTGAAGGGTATGTACAGAGGCATGCAGACAGCAGCCCACAAGTGTAAACAGAGAGGGCAAATACGGGGTCCTCGTCGCCATCACTTGTTTGCTTGTCTGGGAACAGACAACTGATCTGCGAGAATAGGGTGTGAGTGTTCTTATAGAGCTCGAGGGATGTCGCTATATAGAATCCCTGCTGAGCTTTTACAGAATCTATTATTCTAGAAAATAACAAAGGTTAATAAATAATATACTCAACTTGAATAGAATTATAACTAGGAATTTACTTACTCTTTAATGAGTGGTTACCTTACTGCTATATTGTAAAGCCGCAGTAGTATATTAATTCTAAGATACGTCTAAAGATAGCTAGACTGTTAGCTCCCGATGACGTGTAAATTTTTAAGTAAACGTACTAGTTTGGCACCCTTTTCCCTATGCTTCTCTAATAATAGCGTGTCCCAGGGGTATGTTGCTCAGGCAGCCTATCCTCCAATTGCTTCAACCTTTGCTTGATTCTCTCTGCAAGATCTCCCTGCCTACAGCGTTGTGCATTTATGGGAAGTTTTCTTTTAATCGTGCCACAAATATCAAATATCTGAACCAAGGATGCAAATAATGACCGCATCCTATATTGAGACTCTGGGTTCTCATTGGCAGAAGGCGTACCAGCAAGCGCGGCGCGGATTTGGGGATCTTGACCTTGGATAAAATCGTGCTCACCACATGGGAGAAGGGCTGTCATATCGCAGGGCGACAAAAATATAATGGAGGTAGCTTCAGAGAGTAGATTCTCTTGACAAAATAATGCCCACTGCCAACCATTATAGTTAGGCTCTGCTATACAATATAGGTTGATGATGGGGAATGGGCTTATAAGTGTTCTCCTTGCCGACTCTGCCTTTTGGATTACCTGAGGAGACGAGAAATTATTCTGGAATGTCTCCTCATTGTGTAGTTTTAGTGATGTAGCCATATAAATAGCAATCCCGAGGTTCATCTGGACTATCTCGTCAGCTATGAGTCGCTCTGGTTCAGGGTCATGTTCAAGGTTACGGAGCATTTATCCAGAGGGAGATACATACATGACTTTCATTCTTCAGGTTCTGGTAGTGCTGCGCTATGCTCAGCAGGTAGAATGCCTGGCATCTCTCTAATGAAGGCGTCAAGAACTCGATCAACGAACTTGCCCAAGTCGAAGGTATGAGTAAAGGTTACAGGTGTGTTGCCGTCGCCTGGAATTACGGCTGTATTTCGTTCAAGATCCACTGAGATAACCGCTTTGGGCATGTAGGTCTTGTACGCTGGTGCAGCAAAATAGTCCAGAAGGAGGCCGTTATAGATCTCCGTATACTTCAAGCTGGTCTTCTCAAGCTCAGCAAGACTCCGGATCTTGACTGACGTCGTGAGAAAGCGTGAGTCTGGACTGATGTTGTTTTCGTCAGCTTAAGACCAATTACCACTAGCATATTACTAGGTTCTCAGATACGTCTTCTTCAATATATAACATCTAGTACTAGCCACTACATGTCATGGAACTATTACAGAGGCCTACAATAGACCATGCTTAATTGTTCAAATTGAGGTAAAGTAGTTAGACAGTGTAGAAACAATGTATTGTGCAATCATTAGGATTGATATAATTTTTTAGCCAATGAAGACCTGATAGTTAGGACTTGGGGATGAAACGCCTCATTGTGGTATTAACCCACTGCTCTGGCAAACCTATGCTGCATGCCTCGGTTATACCCCGATTCATACGTATTATGTACTCGGATTTTGGTTCGCTCTCACGCACACATTCTTCATCCACATATACCAGAGCGGTGCACATCTTTGGGGTTGGTGCGGAGAGCCCCTTCTCGTTGATAGAATCAGAGGTGATATTTTCCCCACGTGTGCCAAGGTCATTCCGATCCGCTAGCCATTCCTCGACATGAACGGATACGTACCATTTGGTATAATGACCCTCGCCTTGTTCTCTAGGTCTCATACTCAAGCTCACGTGGCCTTTTGAGGCAGGAGCATCGTGGTCAACGGACTCGTAGCCATCTAGGAGGGCCTCATCGTCGCTTGTTATGTTGTACAGTATGCCGTACACCATCTCTCTAGAGGTGCTTTCTTCCACGTCTGTCGCTCCCCATTCAGATAATAGGCTACCTCCCCGGAAAAGAGGCGGTGGAATAATGGTTGCATATCCACGATCACCAATAATCCATTTCCAACCATCTAAGCGGGCAATTGCCACAGGCACAGCAGATTGTCCTGGGCAGTCCTTGCAGCGATCCTGCATCTGGCTATAGGAAAGATTGGAGCCATAGGCGAAATATAATGGACGCTGGGCGGTCGCGCCTGGGGAAAGGGTAAGAGTGCTCGGTGGCATCGTGTTTTTGTCGAAATCAATGACGATGTCGCGTAAGAACTTGCTACTGTGTGGCTATGGAAGCAAGAAAAGAAAAGAATTGATAAGGCCTAGCGGTCTACAACTAATAGAAGGAGTAACTGTCGTGTAACTGACTTATGAATATTCGCATCAATGAGGGATATCTGCCGAGAGGGCACAAGGAGAGCTCGTGGACAAGTAGTATTGAGGGGGAGGGGATCAGCGTCTTCCGGTTTCGGTCGTCCTGAGTACGTGACTCAAAGCTATCTATCCAACGAGGCGGACTACAGTGATGCCATATCTAAGTAATAGGTGGATTATTTTCTATTATAGAGGCCATCGTGGAGGTAGATTAAATTAGGTTAATGCTCTCGTGGGTTCACTAGAGCCACTAGTCTGCTTTTATAGTCATTAGACGATAGGAACACTAACCCTGGTCTACATTAGATGGATCTAGATCTAATTCCCAAGACTATAGAAAGAAATGCAGTGGGGACTTCTAATCCTGCCTTGGCTTCCCCGTCGTCATATCTTGGACGAGGGAAAATGGTGTTTCAAAATGAAGCACTCACCGCTTGACCTATTGAGGGAAATCCTAGGAATCAGGACCTTATAAAACCTCGAGCACAGCACACTTGAAGTTGCGTATACCAACCACTTTCACTGCTCAAGCAAGTCTCTCCTTTCGTTTTTGAGAAATAATCCAGACGCAGCAGATGCTAGACCTGCCTTCCCCTGCTCTAGCTACAATGCCCGGTCTGCCAACCTTAGACGAGCTTCGACACCTGATTCGAACTCATCCAATAGTTGACAACCATGCCCACAATATTCTCCGCCAGCAACACGCCATCAACTACGAGAAATACCCTTTAAATCACATAGTTAGCGAGAGCTCAGGGCTGTCCTTGCAGTCAGTGGTGAAAAAGTTGTCTTATCACCGAGCAATTGAACAACTATCTGAACTCTTTGACTGTGAGCCAAATTGGGAGGCTATCATCGCCACCCGAACAGAGCAAGTCAAACTGAACTACCCCAGCTTGGTCAGACGATGCCTCGCTGGTACAGATGTTTTATTGCTTGATGACCTACTGCAAGATGACAATCTATCGCCTTACTCTTGGCACAACCAGTTCACCTCTCACCCTAACAAAAGAATTGTGCGGGTAGAGACAATCGCTGCAGAGCTTCTTCAGAAGCTATCATCGGGACTCAGCTCTTCTATAGCCCAGAGTTCTCTTCATGAAGCACTAGCATCATTCGAGAGATCCTTCCGCCACTGTATGCAGGACGAACTGGACGACGATGACGTTGTCGGGTTTAAATCGGTAATTTGCTACCGTGCGGGTTTAAATATCGATTTGGCCATTTGCGATGATCCCGATGTAGTTCTTGCATCTTTTACGCGGCTGATCCGAAAGGGAGGCAACTTTCGTGTTGATGATAAGGCGTTCAATGATTGGCTTCTCCTCACTACATTGCAGTGCATCAATCCAACACGTAATCAACATGGGAAATCAAAGCCCATTCAGTTGCACACAGGATACGGGGATTCAGACATAAGCCTGGTATATTCGAATCCTGCATATCTTCAACCTCTCATTGAAAAGTTCCCGGACATAGACTTTATTTTGCTTCATTCGGCGTATCCCTACACCCGCGAAGCTGGCTACCTTGCGGAGGTCTATGCGAATGTGTACCTGGATCTGAGCCTTGTGTTTCCTATGGCCAGCCGAGATGGACAAGATGCCATCCTTCGCGATAGCCTGATTCTCACTCCTTCATCAAAGCTGTTGTGGAGCACAGATGGACATTCCCATCCTGAAGGCTTCTGGCTAGCTAATCGACAGTTTCGTGAAATGCTTGAAAAGGTGCGCCCTATTTCCCTCCTCATTTACCACCAACTCTCAGACTTCCCGCATATCTCATCACAGACCCCAAACTACACAAGAGGTGCTAACATGTTTGAAATAGGTTCTCATTGAACTTGTAAAGAAAGGGGACATTACAGCTGCCACCGCGAGGGAGATGGTCATTGACATTCTCTTTAGCAATTCGAATCGGCTCTATTCCCTAGGCCTACCGGAACCAACTAGTAGCATTGGCGTGCAAGGTACAATCGCGGACCACAGTCTCTGCAGTTCGTCCCGGACCTCATACAACTCTGCACCAGATGCCGCAAAGTTGGCCAACGGCGAGCTGGATGCGTTTGTGTGGCTCCAGATGTTTGACTACTCCTCCACCCTTAGAGTGCGCATGGTCCACAGTTCAGAGTTCAAGAAGTTGGTGCACAAGCAACGCAGTATCGGTACATCAAAGGCCATGCTGAGCATGCTGGCGAATGACCAACTCGCTGGGGAAGGAACAGCGACTGGACAACTTTATCTACAGCCTGATGTCTCCTCGCTGTGGCGTAATGTCGGCCTGTCTTCAAACAGTTTTAGCGTCATGACATTCTGGAAAGATGAAGACGGTACACCGCTTCAAGGATGTCCAAGATCAAACTTGGAACATATCGCGAAGAAGTGCAACGAAGAATTCGGTTTTATACTCCAATTCGGATTTGAGATAGAAGTGGTTCTAGCCAAGATCGTTCGTGACTCGTCCGGTGGGGATCCGGATTATGAGCCTATGACAACGAATCACTCATGGACGTGCATGACAACAGAGACTATTTCCATGATCCCGCTCCTGGAGGAAATCGTCACAACACTCCGCTCAATCGGCATCGAGCTTGAGCAATTTCATGCTGAGTCCAGCCCAGGCCAGTTCGAATTTGTCCTGCCACCCGCAAGTCCCCTGCGTGCAGTTGACACTCTCATGCAAGCTCGGCAGGCCATCACGAACATTGCAGCACAGCACGACTTGCGGGCGACACTATACCCACGCCCCTGGCCCGGTGCCGCAGGCACAGCTGCGCATGCTCACTTCTCGATTTCACCCCACACACATGAAGACGCATTCCTGGCGGGTATTCTCCACCACTTCCAATCTATTATTGCTTTCACACTACCACAAGTCGCCAGTTATGCTCGTGTTGCCCAGGGCATTTGGTCAGGGGGAGTGGATCACCTGGGGTACGCATAATCGAGAGGCTCCCATCCGAAAGGTATCGGCCGGTCATTGGGAGCTGAAGCAGTTCGACGGACTGGCGAACGCATATCTAGCTATGAGTGCCCTCATTGGAGCAGGTTATTCGGGTGTGTCTCAGCGACTTGAGCTGACCCACAAGGACTGTAAGGGTGCGTATAGGTTGTTTTTTTCCTTCTCTCCATAACCGATGTTTAACTTGATCAATTATTCGAAAATGCCGCTAACATGTGCTGGTTTTACAGGGGATGCATCATTGATGGGTGCGGAACAGCGAGGCAAGCTGGGCATTACTACACAAATCCCAAAAACATTGGAGCAGAGCCTTACTGCTCTAGAATCCGATCACGCTCTTCAACAAATCTTGGGAGAAAGTTTTGTCAAGAGTTATGTGGACGTAAAACGTGCCGAATCCACCATGCTTTCAGCCATGCCAGAAGAAAAGAGACGGCGCTATCTTATGACGAGATTCTGAGTGGACATACTTTCGCCCAGCGATAGCTGGTTAGTACCCAGGTTCACATTTGATGCTGCGCTGAACGACCAAGGAGGGATCACGGAGCAGAATTTACCAAGAGAATAGAATACTAGTAGATAGAACAACGTGCGGCAGTAAATATTGAAAACCTGGCGTATCAGAATCCCTAAGCAATTGCATACATATGCCATAGCGTCAGGATTAATATTCCTTTAACCACGATCTGGGATAATGAAGAGCAGGTGACTTACATCACTAATCCAGTGAGCCACCACTTACTGAATCAACCGAGAACATCTGACCCAACAACTCCCTGTGACATTATCTCAGAATCGCTTCGGCTTGGTGCCGCCATCTGGATCATACAAGTGAAACGAAGGTGTCACTCTTATCCTGGAACTTCTGAAGCGCGTATTTCAACGTTGTTGAAAACGCTACCGAGGAAATTCCATACGTCAGATGTCTGGAACAGTCCCGATCTACGCCTTGTCCGCCTCTGGCTTCTTATTCTCTGCAGCATAAGCGAACCCAGTGACGAAGATCTCTCCACTTCGATGAAGATGATAGCCAGCGATATGCGCGAGATGAGATCGGTATCATGGAATGAAATCATGTCAAATATCCGCCAAATGCCCTGGATCGATATTTATGACGCTTCATATGCGCAACTTGGGCAGCGGCTTCATAAGGATTACCTAGGAAGGATGGAAGACGAAATGGACACACAACTCAGCTTTCACTTGTGAGGAAGCAAGACACTATCAATAACTTGGTCAGCTGAGTTCCTAAAACTAAACGCAAATGCGCATAAGTGAGGAAATAGAAGGTCATGTTTCTTTCGTTTATTCTCCACCTTTTTCACCCACTTAGAGCCTACTCTTGATATCCAAGCAGCCAAGTGCTTGTCAGTGGCTCGCTCGTCCCGGCAACAGGCAATTCAAATGCGTCAGTGCCACCAATGTTACTCCGAGACTCCTATTGACGCAGGAACTGTTGATCTTACACTCGGAAAGTAGTCTAACTAAGTGGGAGAGGGCTGAATCTAGCGAAATCTACTCGGTGTTGAAGAAGGTGGTACTGAAACTACATTTTAGCGTTGTTGGGGATGGCACGCTTATATTTTCATTATGAGCCGGCACCTAATTTCCGTTAGACTGAAAGAAGTTATAAATACAAGAGATAACGGTGAAGAACTAATATGAGGTCTATATTGTAGAAATATGAATATATAGGAATGAGTGGAGGAGAGGAGGGCCTGAACAACTGGTTACACTATCCTTCATCTCACAAATACATTGTACTTTACGACGCGCAAACCATCCATTCTCAAGTAAAACGGACTCTACTAAATTATATCCTACCGTTGTGTAGTGGCCCTTAATGTTGTAGTGATCCTTGATGGGCACCAGAATAGCATCTAATAGCTGTAGAGGTTTGATGATACTTAAATTTTGCCTCATGCAGCCGGGCTTGTTCCAAAGCTTCACCAAAGAAAATTTCAATTAAACGGTCCGTGAACTACTGAATGGTGGCAGCTCCGTTGTGAAATCCTTCGGTGACCTGGTAGCAAGGATGTTGGCCTGTCCAGATACTTGTCTCAAGAGAAGAGGTACCCTAGGCAGTGATCCCAATTCCTCGAGGAGACAGCCATTTTAGGGACAGATCAATAGCCCTGCTAGATTCTCGAAGTGCCTCATTCAGGATTTGTTATGATATTGACTATTTCTCTAGATTAGACGAAACGCGATGGCCCTGAAAATCCTCCTTTTGTCCTTAACGATTAGCCGCAATCTCTACAAGATAGGCGGTTAGTGGTTGGAACTCGACAACGACAGCCACGATGTTTCGCTGATGTTGGCGTTATTTGAGCCAAAACATCAGCGAGCAATGTGGCTAATTGAATAGTGTTAAGGTAGGGGGAGCTACGTGAGATGGCTTGGTGGGATCTTTCTGTATCGCAACAATTGATAGCATAGTGAATCAATCGCCCGGTATCTCAGGTGCTTTCAAGCTTGCCCGGGGCGATATTAACTGGCTCTGCTATCCAGTGCCACAGCGTACTTGCAGATAAGTACGAAGACGGATAACATCGTACGAGGTTTGGCCCAGGCTTCCAGCCACAGGGGGTCGTCGTGGAACAGTTCTGGATCGGTTTTAGCTAAAATCCTTCGATTCCACTTAATGAGTTTCTACTTAATGACTCATGAGGTAAAACTCCGTGAGTTGTACTGTAGTGGATTACCTACCTATTTCAGGCAAATCAGTGTGAATATTCCCGCGCGTTGTGGGAAAGACGCCACTTCAGCCCAACCTGGCTCTGTTCGCAAAACAATACGAGATTCGCAATTCTATCACGGAAGTAAATTTGCGGCAGCAATATCGTCGAATTCTTTGTAGTTAGCTTTGCCTAACAGCCGGTGCTGCAGCCAAACATACTCCAGTGTGTCCAGAGCTCGCGACACATTCTATTCTCTGCGTTAGATGGGGCAGTGCCAATTTGTTGTTCCGTATTATATCTCACCTGAAGCCCAAACATCTTCAACTCCATAAAACAGTTACGTACCAGTGTTTGCTGATCCTGGTCTCTTGTCGTGATCCCTGCTATGAACAATGGCCACAGAACCCCCAAGCGATTGACACCAGTGGAGAAGTTCAGAATCAAATCGAGAATCCTGGTTGTGGCAGACGCTATCTTAGGGTCGGTTGCTGCGTTTCCGAGGCTCTGCGTCGCAACTCTGTCCAAGTGGACGACACAAGCCACTGCGTAGGATTCAACGCAAGCAGCTGCGGTTAGGATCTCAACATCCCTATTCGATGCGTCCCCAGGCATCGTGCTCAGTTCAGCGAGGCGACGGAAGATTTCTGGCACGGAAGCTCGCCAGGTCTTAACTCTGTATATAAGATCACTGTGCAAAACATCTCGATGAGAATCGTCGATCCTGAGTCTCTGTAGCCTTGCAAACGCGCTGATGCTGACCTGAATGGACATGATCCTCGACCAAGCTTGTCGCATTTGCGCCATGGCTCGGTCGGCTAAGTCGCTGCCCAAGCAGAAACTCGGCGCTCCCAAATTGTACTCCCAACCACCAGTGTATACTTCCCAGTAGTCTCCTGGGATGACAGTCTCCTCCCCGGTAGCACAACATGCGGCAACGTCAAGAAACGACATGAGAGAAATCAGCCATCGACGTATAGGAATCGAGATTGAACTGTGCAATTCGCCCTTCCCATAATCCACGCCTACCGGGGTAACCCTAGGACTATACATCGCCTCAAAGACCTGTCGAGCACCTGCAAGGTGGACTTTCCACATGGAACTGGTAGAAGATATCTTCTCCTAAATACAAAGCAACAGGCTGACTGCAAGTTGCTCCAAGTTCGACTGGGCCGGATTCTCTGCAATGATAACCCTGAATTGACTCACAACCTCTGCATAAATCTCCACCGCAGCGCGATTATGCTGTTTCTTATCTCGATCATCGGTCGTGTTGGCCAAATGTATAGCACCAAGTGCTATCATTGTCTTTCGGAGCAGGTCTGACGTATCCGACAATCGCGGAAGCAGTCGGTATGGATTGAAATTAGAAGGATTGTCATAGATAATGAGTACAGTAGAGACTGTTTTCAAGAAGTGATTGTAATACATCGTTTCCGGAGAGGTTATAGCAAGGGTCGGAAATGGGATTGAAATCGTGGTCGAAGAGTTTGAGTTGGTTTCCATATCGAGGAAGTTCGTCGCCACGCTAGATCGGCGGCTACTATGATAGGGTATTCCAAACCATGTAGATTGACCATGTCCAAGATCCCCATCCTGACTTTCCGACTGTGGTCCGGGGGCTTCGTCATCGGGAATGCTAATAATGAGAGGGGCCGTCGGTTCAGCGGCCTGTCTTTGAACATACGAGAGGTCCTTCCTCGTTGATCCAGAGTCGGGCGGTCGGGCGGTTTTAAATACAATCCGGCCCGGATTTTCGCAGCACAGAGACAATCTTGTGCAGTTTGCGCAAGATGGAAGCTCTTGGTCACACTTAACATGTCTCCTTCGGCATGTATTACAGCCTGTGAAGACACGAGGATGCCATTTGCGCCGCCGCAAAGCCGGGGGTGAGCTGCGTGCAGAAGATGGCATCTTGAACCAACGGCTCGGATTACACCGCACCCACTCACGATTCAATAATCGATTGATTCACTCAGCGGCTTTTCATGGGAGAAGCATCACCACCCTAAGAGCCAAGCCCAAGACTCTGCTGCCAGCCAGATGAATAAGCCACACAAGCTGAATCGTTCCGTTTGTATTGCCCCAGAACTAGATCTCTTTGGTGCAGCCAAAATCAATCAGTGTTTGGTTGTGTTTGGCACAGAATACACTAAATCGTAAGTCTAATCCCAGCTGTCGATTGGAGGAGAAGCCGGCCAGCGGTCTAGAATCATGAGTCAGCGAGAGCCAAGGCCTCTCCGTCCCGGCGATAAGAATGTTCAGATTATTCGCACCAATATGGACACTAAAATAGGATCTCCACTTTGTTCAGAGTTCTTATTTGTCATATTCCGGGGAAGACAGGGATGCTACTTGTGCAAATAATTTGAGCAGTGCTCAGCTCAGGGTGATGTTGACGGATTGCTGACAGATTGGTCTCGGTTGCTTTGCTGATATTGTCATTGCAAAGTTTGTCCAGGTGGATCGTAGCCGAACTAGCGCCATGATCCGTTATTGGTCTTGTGGAATCGACTCTTGTGGAGGTGCGATAGCCTAAGGCTGTCACAAGGTAGTTTCGCCTATGTATGCAACCTAAACCTGCTTTCCCCGTTGGCGTGGTCGTAGTGTTTAGATGACGTAATTTGACCAAGGCTATGCACGCTACCAGAACTGCGATGCAGACCGGGGTTATAGGCCGTGCCCCATAGTCAAATCTAGAACGTTCGCACAAGTAATGTGAAGTCTAGCCTTATCAGGACATGTCCACGACGACCCCGGAGAGCGATACTTTGCTAGACTCATTACTAGTACCAGTACCATACCAACTAATTAAATTGAAGTGCATTAAGTACCCTTCCGACTCCTGGGAACTGGCCTCAGTTTGGTATCGTTCGCATCAGAATATCTGTACGTTAACACGCTTCCACTAGCCCAAAATGCAAGACTGTGAGTATATGAAGCGCCCAACCAAGCCGTGCGTCCTGTGCTCACTAATACAGCTTCAGCTAAACGAGAGCCATCCACATATAGCGAAAAAGAAACCGCTCCCGATGATATTCAGATCGTGAATATAGAGCCTCATGTCACTCGCAGAGACTTGGGGCTTCTAAATATAATCGCTATCGGGTTTAATGTGCCTAATAGCTGGCTCACTATTGCTTCGAGTTTCTCTATCGCAATCGCAGCGGGCGGTCCCGTAAGCCTCATTTTCGGAACTTGCGTGTCGGGAGTATTCTACGCTTGTGCTGGCATCACTCTAGCAGAGCTTGCCAGTATGTATCCCACAGCTGGTGGCCAATACCACTTCACGAGCATACTCGCCCCCGAAAGATGGAACCGAAGCTTTGCATACACTTGTGGCATAATATCCTGTTTATCATGGACTATCAACGCCGCAGGCTGCACCCTTCTAGCCACCCAGCTTCTGGTGGCATTACCCCAATTCTTCAATGGATATGAACCCACTAAATGGCAAATGTTCTTAATAAGTCAGGCCCTGAATGTCTTCGCCTTCGCCTATAACGTATTTCTTATAAGGCGCACTACCTGGATACATCAGACTGCATGTAAGTTCCCACTGGAAAATGTTCAGTATTATTAGAGTATAATTCTAACTACTACAATTAGTCCTTCTCACTTTAACAACATTTATTGTCTGCACTATTCTCTCCTTGGCGCGTAGCGAGAAGGCGTCTTCAGCTTGGGTATGGACCAACTTCGAAGTGAACACGGGCTTGCCTCCCGGTGTCTCATTTCTGACTGGTTTGACAACACCCTGCTATATGTATGGAGGCCTCGATGCAGCTCTGCATCTTGCTGAAGAGACTCTAGACGCTGCTCGAGCGGTGCCAAAGGCACTAATTTCAGCAGTCTCGATCGGCTTTATCACCGGCTTCATATTCTCTGTTGCCATGGCTTACTGTATTGTAGATATCCAGGATCTACTCCATGAGCCGTATGTATTGCAGACTGAGCATGCTAGGGATCCAAGATGCTAACGCACTAATCTGAACATTAGTATACCGATCTATAAGCTTTGGCGCATCGCAATGAAGTCCAATGTGGCGGGATCCTCTTTCATCGTTATCTTAACGATCCTTGTTGTCTTTATTCTTATTGCTATTATGCAGACGTCTTCTCGACTTCTCTGGTCATTCGCCTGTGATCATGGCCTTTTTCTCTCTAACCACCTCTCGAAGCTTTCAACCCGATTTGACGATAATCCCGTAAATGCCCTCGTCTTCAACTCGGTGTTGATTCTTTTATGCGGCTGCCTTTATCTAGGTTCTGACACCGCTTTCAATGCGTTGGTTAATACCTTTTTACTAATGCAAATGATCTCTTTTGCAATGCCGGCTGCTCTTTTAATCTACAGGAAACGGAGCTCTCAGTTTCTATCGCGTTCCAGACCATTCAGGGTGCCTGGCTTCATCGGGTGGGCTTGCAATATTGGTACAATCGTCGCTGCTATTATCGAGACGATATTCTTTTGCTTTCCAACCACTCTACCCGTCTCAGGGGAGTCAATGAGTAAGCACAATACTTAGCTATATTTTTGGGAGTATGCCCAGTTAATAAGCTCATAGATTACGCTTCTGCTGTACTAGCTGTAGTTGCTCTTATTGCACTGGCAAACTGGTTCTGCTATACCAGAAAGGTTTACCAAGGCCCAAGGATTTAATCTAACAAATATTATTGTTAAATCAAGAGCGATATTATATAGCTATACAATTGATTTTCGAAACCCAGGCAGTATGATCTTCGGCAATGTAATTTTATTATCTAGGGAAGACTCTATAAATTCGGCAAAAGTTAACCACACTGATGCTAATAGCAATGTTAGCTGAATGTTGAAAGATCACACGGGGCACAGGCAGCAATAAACTCTCAGCTACTCAACGACCTCCATTAACAATGCGTGCTCAACAAGAGAAGCAACGTAAATATATATAGTGTACAAAGCCCAGGCCCCAAACACGTGCCAACAGGCAGATTGATGCTTTATGCCTTCTCCCCAAGGATCCCTTGGATGCCGAATCTATATGCAAATCCCCGTTTCAACAGATAAAGAAAACAAAAGGCAACTAACCAGTCCAGGACTGTTCCCACTTTCTCTCTCTCTTTTACGCCGGATCCCTCTTCTAGTTAGTAAATAGCTGTATTATATAGTTGTTGATATATTGAACGTTGGTAATAATTAATATAGCTAGTGTTGATAATATTATTATAGAGGAAAAAGTATAGTATAAGACTAAGTCTTTTTTAACTCTTCTTCTTCTTCTTAGCTCTCTATTATTAATATAATAATATATTTTAATAAAATATATAGAAATTAGATAAAGAAATTTTTATATTTAAAAAAGATTAAAAGATATATTATAGAATTTAAGAGAAATAACTTTAAGCTTTAATAATATAAAGTTTTATTAAATATAAATTTAAGTAAATATAAATAATAATTTTAATTAGATTTATAATATTAATTTATTGAAAAAAGTAAGAGATTTTACTTTAAATATATAATAAATAAAGAATTAATTAAATAAATAAAAAGTATAAAAAGTATAAACTTTAATTATATAATATAATTTAAATAATTACTTTATAATAAACTAATTTTATAATATAATAAATAAATAAACTAATTATATTAATATAAAATCTCTATAGTAGTAAATACTATATTATATTTATACTTATATAATTAATATCTTTAATTAAACTTTTCTTCTCTTAATTACTATAATTTAATATTTCTTTAAATCTTCTTAGCTATAGCTATGATCTTTATATAGATTAACTTAATATAATATATTATATATTAAAACTATATATTATATATTAAATTATAATAGATAATTATAAATAAATAATTAAAAGGAGGAAAGTATAGTGCGCACCATGAGACAGGCGCCGCTCTTGGGATGAGATTCACCGTGCCCTGCCACATCGCTCTCAGGGTACGATCCAAGTCCGGTAATCGACTAAACTCAAACACCTGCCCAATTCGATACGACAATGAGAAGTCCCTATACAGGGTTGGTTTGTATTGAATTCGCTATATGTGCCTGCCAAAAATTGCTTAAATTAATCTTGCCTAGAGAAGATATCTGCCAATTGTACTTTCTTACCGTTTCCGGCGTTTGCGAAACTGGACGTTATTGCGAAATTTGTCGGCAACCTTTTTAAGAAGCATCGTCCCACTTACTGATCCAACCCTTACAGGTCTGCTCGGGTATACATCTGTTTCGATCAGGCGACGTGCACACAAAATCATAGTTCGGTGGCCCTCACCTTGGCTGGAGTGCAGAAGCTGCAAGTCACACATAACAGTCTGCGTCTTTTAGTAGCCTTGTCCAAGGGCGGATTTGAATCCTTTCAGTACTCTGTTGAACATTGTCTCAGCCTCTTCAAACTTACCCTGGTCCTCGTAAAGAACCCCCAGGTTGTAGACGGTATCAAGAGTCGATGTATAGTTACGCCCAAGTACCTTCTCGTAGCCTTCCAGTGCTCGGTCAAACATCGCCTTTGCCTCTCCAAGCTTGCCTTGGTCCCTATAGAGAACCCCCAAGTTATTAACGGTTTCAAGAGTAAGTATATGCTCACATCCAAGTGCCTTCTCCCTGCCTTCCAGTGCTCGATTGTACATCGCTTCAGCCTCGCTGAGCTTGCCTTGGTCCTTGTAGAGAACACCTAAATTATTAACGGTATCAAGAGTCGACGCATAGTCACATCCAAGTACCTTCTCCCTGCCTTCCAGTGCTCGATTGTATATCGCCTCAGCTTCACTGAGCTTGCCTTGATCCCTGTAGACGAGCCCTAGGTTATTGACAGTGTCGAGAGTCGACGCATGTTCACATCCAAGTGCCTTCTCTGTGCCTTCCAGCGCTCTATTGTATATCGCCTCAGCTTCACTGAGCTTCCCTTGGTTCCAGTAGACGAGCCCTAGGTTATTGACAGTATCGAGAGTCGACGTATGGTCACGTCCAAGTGCCTTCTCCCTGCCTTCCAGTGCTCGATTGTACATCACCTCAGCTTCACTAAACTTACCTTGGTCCCTATAGAGAATTCCAAGGCGGTAAACCGAGTCTATCACAGCCTTATCACTAGTAGCTGTCTCATCCAATCGTAAGAAGTCCTCTTGTATCCACCTTGAACATTGCTCTGCATAGGGAAGGATCCTCTGCTGCAGAATCCAATACTCTTTCATTTATTTGTCTGGTACTAAACGGCCGACCAATATAAGTGCTAGACGCGCAAAGTCCCTATTCTTCTTACCGCTATCCAGATACAGCACCCATCGGTATACTACTGGGTGTATAGCATAACTTCCGCTGGGTTCTGCTTGGACCTGGATCATCGAATAACGGAGCAGAAGCCCCACCACGTCCGCAAAACAAGCTACATCGGTTGCTATACGGGACAGCTAAGATGGCTACTTCTCCTCGTCAGAGTCCGTAGATTTGGCTACTTCGAGTAAGCCATGCCAGAACTGCTTATTATCAAGGCACGCCTACAACCGTAATATATGTATGGTATCCGTACTCTTACGTTCGATCGTATCAAGAGATACTGCCTATGTAGTGGCAATACTTCCTTGGTTATAGTCCGTCAGAGGATTATCAGATCCTATAAGCCTTTTATATTATTGATTGTAAATTTGGATATAGGTTGCAATATCTATGCCTGTCTCACGTAGGTACAACACAGCTTACGCTAAAGCCAGTAGTAGGCCTTATAACAACTCGAGAAGGGTATCATAATCTGGGCGCCAATCTAGAACCAAAATTAGCACTATAATAAGGACTGGAGTATGAATAGGGGCCTATAACTCACGCAGCTCTTGTCCATACCACATCTGTAGAATAGCCCTGCTCTGATCTAGGTCGATGTTGGTTAAATATTTTGACCTACCCAGCTGCTGCAAGCATAACAATCGTATTATTATCAGGACTGAACTATAGTCTCCAGGGAAATATTGCTGGATGTTATATATCCCCGTTGCACTATCTTGCTGCTGATCTTGATCAACATTATCAAAAATCAGCAGCCATTGAGTATTGCTCGGTCAAGCGAACCACTTAATCGCTTTCATTACTACAACATCAAGATCCTTCTTACTGTTAAGGCTCATGTCATGGTTACGGCTAGCGGTCCGAAATTCAGGGATTCTATCAAGGCACCTGGCGAAGCTCTGCCTCAATTGATCCTCCGACCGCCCATCTAGCCAGAATATTGCACTAAAGGCAGCCTTATAGCGACAGGCAAAGTCGATAGCTAGCTGCGTCTTGCCAATACCGCCGAGCCTATACAAAATATATACCTTCCGTTGTTCGGTAGGGGGTTACTGTAGTAAAAGATACTGCTCGAGCACAGCCCTATCGGCTGGTCTATTGATAAACTTGTCTAAAACGGGCACACCTTATAGGCCAAAGGTGATTTGGAAGGAAGTCTGTACTATAAGACATTAACGTTAGCATTTTAAGGCCGTATGATAACGTGGTAGGTTATATTGGAGATAAAACGAGGGTTATATTCTTATTATCTATTTCTGAGATATACTCAATATCTATAGTACACCCGGTATGATCCGTAATAACTAGAGCATACTCCAGAAACACTGAACTTAACTTACGAGGATTCAGCGCTGGAGCGGCCTTCATTTACACTTCAGCAACGGGGAGCACCCCGAGCAACTCCCTCGCATACACAGCCGCAGTAGCTGCAGTATATCTCTGCTATTCCTTATTCTTGTAAGAATCAGAGTAGTCGTATATCCCCCGGATCAGTAGGCGGGAGAATATCCATCAGACCGGCAGCCTCTATCTTGAAACAGATAGCATCCAGTTGCTGAGTAATATTATCTCTCTGGGCGCCGTTCCTTATAACTTAGTTACCTGAGGCGATTGTACTATAATATATCATCAGGTTATCCGTACTCCGCTTGCTTCGAGATAACAGCTTCAAACAGTCGTATTTATCGCAGCTAGGTGCTGTAGATATATAATCATACATTAAGAGAAAGAGGTAGTCTGCTGTAATTAGGCGGCCGTACTTGGAGTATCCGTCGAACTTTCCCTTTAATATGAATAGGATTCAGCTACCATCGCGCTCATACCTTGCTTGTAGGGACAATACGGCCGTACCAAGTAGGTAATACAGGCTCTTCGGGATCACAGTACAGTAAATCTGTCCGTCTCGGATTATCTTCCCTAGATTGTACTATATCACCTTTGTCCCGACAACAACGTCGCCCAAACGTATATCAACCCTGCTCGGCACTCTACCTCCAATTCCCACCATCAAACCAAGGCGGATCGATAGGAAGGTTCGTATAAGGTAGGTTAGTACGTTCGCTGCGTTATTCGTTCCGTACTATACCATCAGTAAACACACAACGACGATATTATAGCGCTGGATATTACCGAGTATATAGGTGTTGGTATCATTCGTATACCTGGGCAGGTCTTAGTAGACGTTATTGAGTATGGCGCGGGCTGCGGCCATCTCTATAGGTAGCACACAGATCCAGGCGATTGTATACTGATCGTGCGAAGCAGGTGACCTACTTCTTAGGTCGTAGTCTGGGGTTACCTGCCCTTTTTAACAGGGAAAGGCCTTTATTTCAATATAGTTCTGATATTAAAGTTATCTCCGCCTATTAAAGCGAAGTATCCACCTGGTTGTATACTATAAATACTTCTTTCTTTAATATATAATTATTAGTCGAGATAGATATCGCGGGATAGGAGATTCAGAATATTGTTAAGAGGAAAGGAAGAGATACTCTTAGATATTAATAGAAATAAGGGGAAAACTCGACATATATATAAAGCTGCTACAGACAGTCCAGCAGTCGACCTATACTGATACTGCTACTATCTGTTACCGCTATAATACCCTTAGACAGCCTTACGAGTAGAGTCTTATTGAAAACCCAGATTATATTTTTATACTAGTACGCGCTCTATATAGAAACCTACCAGTATAAGTATAGTAGCTCCGCTGTTAGTCAAAAACACAGTATAATTACCCTAGCGATAGCCGATCCTCCCCACTCCCTGCAAAAAGCCCAGCACTAGGGATAGACAAGCGTCCAACTATTCTCACAGTCTAACCGCACTAACAGTCCGAGTATAATCCTACAAGACCATTAGGTAGGTACCCTATAGCTACCTAGTACCTCTAATATATACTTAGCCCATAAGCAATTCATCTAGATACTTCAAAATCACTTCCTAATTATTAGAAGATAAAGTATTTACAAAAGAGGTCTTACTCAACATATTATTTCAGCTGGCCAACCAGTAGTATAGAAGGGGAATACCTATACTCCTAACTACGATAATATCATATAACCTGCTATTCGAGGCCACTAGGTAATAACAGTAACGAGTGAATACATAAAACAAAGCAAGTAATATTACACAGTAGACAGGCTCTTCCTCGTTAGGAGCCTTTCTCCCCTTTCCACCTACCCACCGGTTATTATCTTCCGATAAAGCCGCTCCCTCATCGTCTTTATTATAGGGCTCAAAGGTCTAGGTCCACCTCTATACCATCTTCTTTAGACAAGGATAAACTACATATAGAAATCTCACCAGAAATAATTCATCTAATCCATATCGCACTCTTTCAATAGCAAAAGAGAACTGCACAAATAGTTCATCTTTCTTATAATTCATTAAATCAATTATAATATAATCAAGTATTTCTTATACAGCTAGAAGCAGATACCGGCAAGCTTTAAATTAGTCTGGTAGTTATATATAATTAATCACCATCAGCCTTACAGGATACAGTCTATACTTAATTACCTCTTTAACCTTTTATATTAATATAAATCCCTACCTTATCTGCTGCAATACAGGAGGAATAAGATTATATGCTCGGTAAACCAATAAGCTAAAAAAATACACTCTTCGAGGAGGCTAAGAATATAACCTAGAAATAGAGGCTTATTAAATATTCAGCTCTACTCACTCAACTTTATTATTAGCTAGTTATAAGCAACCGGGCCCCAGGGGGGCCCCAGGGATACAAGAGTATCTCATTTATATTTTTAGAGCTCTGATCAGAAATCTTTGCTCTCTACCCCTCCACCAGTAGTACAATATATAGTACAACTTTAATAGAATCTATATATACCAGGCTAATAATAGGTTATTAGTTATAAATATACTTTAGAGCTAATAAAACTATTAGCTCGCCTCTATAAAAAGAGCCTTTTTATCCCTTTCTGATATTTATTTTCCTAGTTTTTATTCTTTTTTCCCTATTTATACTGAGTTTACTAAGCCTATAGGCTTACTATCCTAATCCCTATCCTGTATATATAAGTATATATTACTATTACTAAATCCTTTAGGAATATAGTTATTAGTAATAGAGTTATTTCGGTAAGCAGTATAACAGGGAATACTATATAGGCTAGACTTATAGCCTTATACTAGTCTATAAGACCGAAGAATAACCTATAATTTATATAGTATACTGCTATATAGAGAGGAAGCTTTACTATTATAACAAAATATAGTATAATATTTACCGCTAGCAGTATAAGGGGGAAAGCCTGCTACTATTAAGCAAACCTGTAAAGAAATATATATAATACTCGAGGAGATTTAAGGGCTTAAAAATAATTATAACGCCCGCTATCAGCTATTGTTTCTTAGAGTATACTTATTCCTTCTCCTTCTCTTTCCTTTTTCGCTCTATATTTTTATTCAGTAGCTAATTTTATATATATTATTAGTATAATACTGAGCTAGTATATAAGAGATAGTTATATTCTTATAGGATATACTGAGGAAGAAGAAAAGAAACTAATATATCTATAAAAGTAGAAATCTTAATACTAGTTTTAATCAGCCTACTTATATTAGTCTTTATCTTCCCCCTTATCCTTATCCTTATAGTTACCAGTTTTCAGCTATAATCTTAGTACTTAGGCTTTAGCTGCTAGTAATAATATTACTAGTAGTAAGAGTAAAAGTATAGGGTACCTATAGCTACTAACTATAATTAATAATAAATAATATATAGCTAATCTCTTAAGTTATTACTTAACTAATCTTATCTCAGAATATCTTAGTATTTTTATTAGACTATTATCTAAATACTAAGTCTATATAGACTTCTTCTGTTCTATAATACTATTTTGAATTAGTAGAGCTACTTATATAGGAGGGTATATTTATAGATAGAATATAACTAAGGACCCTATACTAAGTAGTAGGTAAGAGTTTTAGTTCCTATCTATTCTGCAGTAGCAAACTACCGCTTACTAAATATAACTAAGAAGACTAGCTAGCTCGGCGGATACCCTTCCCAGATATTAGAATAGATAGTTTATACAGGGAATTAACTCCCCTATCCCTACTTAAAATTAGTTATATTACTTACAGGATATATTAGTACTATAAACCAGCCTATCTATATAGTATAATAATAATACTCTACCTGCCTAGTACTAAAGAGTTTAATATTAGGACTAACTGTATATTAATAACTAATACTCTATAATTAATATTACTAATAGAAGACTTTCGAATACCTGGCTATACCCTTACTACTCTATCCTCCTATACTTTCAGCTTTCTATTAAGTAGGAGAAAAAAAAATATTAGTCTTTATTCCCCTCTATAATATAAGGCTTAGCTAACTTAGTTTCTGCTCTATTTCTATACTTAAAGTTAATCTAGCTAAAACTATCTTATTTAATATCTGAGTAACTATACTTAAAATTTATTAGTCTAAATTATAGCAGTAGAAGAGGGTAGTAGCGGATAAGTCCCGCTGTAATCTATTATCTATTAAGTCTTTAGTATAATAAAGGTATACTTAAATAAGTTTAAGAGATAGACTCTTAATAGGTTTAAAACTCTATAAGAGTAATACTAAGAGAAGGGTAAGGAGATAAGTTACTTAATTTATAATATTATAAACTTATTTAATAAAAATTTAAATCTAGGGGAAAGATAAAGTATTAAAGAGAAATTATAATTTCTACTATTATAATAATAGAGTTTTCAGGCTAAGTATAAGGCTAAATAGGCAGAGGAGGAGAAAGTATATAAGAAATAATAAATAGAGCTACTAAAGCTGCTCCAGATAGCTCTTTTCTATTCTTTCCCTACTAGTAGTTAGGATAGGATAATACTCTATAGAGCAGAGAATATTAGGGAAGGTATAGAGCTTAAGGAGTAGTAGCCTAATAAAGTTATTTAATATATAGCTTAAGAGATATAAAGAGAGTTTAAAATAGTTAATAATATTATAATTAATAGAGGTTTATCAGCTGAGGGTATTAATAGAGGGATTTATAATAAAGAACCTTATAATAAAGTACTGGGCTAAATTAGCTATAATATAATAGCAGAGTTAAATAAGGTTCTCTCTGATACTCTCCCTAGCAGCTATATAAATAAAATTAATATAGAGACTACTTATTACTCTTTAATAGAAGCTAAGGGTAGTAAAAGGAGTACTATTAATATAGACTCTGAGTTTAAGCCTGAAGCTAATAATAATTCTAAAGAGGTTAATAATTAATCTACCCTAAGTATAATAGTAGATAAAGAATTTCTTATCCTAGGGGTAAGATATCTATTATTTATAAGAAGGACTATTTATATACTAATATATTAATAGAGAAAAAGAAAGCTATCTTATATAAGCTATCTCTAACTATAAAAGAAGCTTTACCAGTAGAAGAAGCTATCTACTAAAAACCAGAGTAAGAAGAGAACTATCTGCTATAGAGAGGTATATAATAATACTATTACTAGATATAAGAAGACTATTATTTAGTATCCTGCTAATAAGGGTCTATAGTATATAATTTAATATAAGAAATACGGACTTAAATTTAGAGGTAGTAATCTACTTATAGATACTATATTTTACTTAGGTAGTCTCCAGTATAATAAATACTTAAAGGCCTATAAGGATATTATTAATTATATAGGTATATAAGTTAAGTACTATATAGTAAGCTATATAGAGTAAAATAATAATACTTTTATAAAAGAAGCTATTTAGAAGAACTTACTAATATTAATAGATTAAACTATAGGTAGAAAAGGATAAAGATAAAAGGGGCGGATAGGCTTTTAGAAGCTGAAAGGTAGCTTTAATAAGTAATAAAGCTGAAATATCTCGAAGTAGCTAGGATACAGAAGATTATATCTATAATAATAGAGGGTCTAAAATATTAAAGTATAATAATACTAATAAAGGGAATAAAAGATTATATATATATTATTAACCTGGTAATATATACTTTATTTATCTTGGGGGAGAGTATATCCTAGTTCTTATCCTTCCTTTTAATAATATACTTAAAATTAGAATTAATAGTAACCTTAAGATACTAAATCTAGTCCAGTTTATATCTAACTGCTATATCTATAACCTAACTATAGGAAAATATAGGTAAAAAAAGGGATATAAGAATAGTAGAGTATTTAAATTATCTTAAGTATACCCTAATCTATACTTAACTTATAATACCCTGGAGATATATCCTCTAGTATAGGTAAAAGGAATAAACCTGGGAAATTTTAATCTAATAGACCCTATTATTATAAAGCAGGAGTATTACTAGCTATTATTATACCTTATATAGCAGGCTGATATAAACAGATTAGCTATCTTAGCGAATATTATAATAGAGCTAGGCAGCTAATATCCTAGTAGCTCGGGAAATATTAGAGATAGAACTAATACTAAAATTTATATAAGTCCTAGAGCTAATAGTAAAAATACTGAACCCGGTAATATATCTAAGTAAGAGGGTAATACCAAAGAAAGACCAGATAATAGCCTTAATAGCTAAACAGATCGAGGAGAGAATTAAAATAATAGCCCTCTAACTTCGGATACTGGAAATATTTAAGATAATAGCTTTTTAGGAATAAGTAGTATAAGTTTACCTAGTATAAGTCCAGATAGGAATTAATTAAGTAAGCCTTAAGAAGGAATTAAGATAAGTATAGATCACTCCCTCGGACTATCTGAATAGTATATTCTAAGTTAATAATTAATATCTAAATATATACCTATACTTTCTGATAATAGAATAATCTAAGGCTTATCTATAAGTAGTACTACTATAGTCCTAACTAGGGTAACTACCTATAAATTAAACTTAAGCTATATAGAATCTGAATATAGATTAATAGTAATACCCTTAACTAGGAAAAGAAGCTAGAGTCTACTACCTATTATTATAATAAGAGCAGTCTTAATCCAGACTATCTTATCTGATTTAAGAAATAAGAGTAAGCAGCTGGCGAAAGATATATCCTATAGTAGTCCGGGGGTATTAGTAAGAGATATAATAGTTATTAATAGTAATAGATCTGGAAATCCTTTAGAGAACTAAGCTATATCTAATAAACTTAGCTTAGAGTAACTTTTAACTAATATAGAAAGATAGCCTATTCCTACTTCCTTAATTTCAGATAAAACCCCTAGGAGCTAAAATATATCTATAGTAAGGGAAGTCCTTTATTAGTAAGAAATAGAGCTATACTATATAGTTCCTAAAACCTTATCTATTAGAAGGTAGTATCCCAGGTATATAGTAGGAAATATAGAAGGGCTATAGTAGTATTCTAATAGTCCTTAGCTATCTATTTAACTAGGAAAGGTAATAATAGCTCCTAAGAATAGCTTAGTAACTATAGCTTAGATATAGTTTATAGACTTAATAACCTTACTGGTCGGAAGCTTATTCCCTATACTTACTACTAGCAGCTAAATCTCCTATATATAAAGCTACTAGGTTAGTAAGCTTTATATCTATAGAACTATACCCTAAAAGATAATAAGCTATCCCCTAATAGGGCCTAGTAATAATTAAGGGTATTAACTCCAGGGCCAGATTCTATCTTAAGTATAGTTTAAAATACTGATATTTTATACCCTGCAAGCTAGATACAGTTTCTATTAGGCCCAGATATAATATCAGCTGTAGGCTGGATCTTATTCTTAGCTCCGACCGGAGATATAGTACCTATCTCTTATAGCTTCTCAGCCTAGAATAAGATCTAATCTTTATATACTAACTATCCCTTAGATATAATATAATATTTACTTAAACTCTTAATTTTAGAACTAATTTTATCCCTAATCTGGAATATAATTCCAAGCTTATAGTTAACCTTAGCTAGATATATTAGTCTAGTACTATACTTAGCCTTAACCTCAGCTATAACCCTGTTTTCTAATATAAATCTCTCCTAGTACTCAGAAACTACTATAGTCTCCTATTTAAATTCAGAAATTAGCATAACTATAGTCCCAGATTCACTCCTACAGTCTAATCCAGTCTTTCTATCCAGTACTAGCTTAGCCTCAGGGACTACCTCCTCAGAGACCACCTCCTCAGGGACTACCTCAGCCTCTGCAAAGTCTTTATATTTCATCTGGAGCCAGTATATAGATACAGACTCAGCTGTAGATCCAGCCTTAATCCTAAGCTTGAATACTATCCCTAATAACCGCTATCCCCAGATCTAATTCGTATCCGGTAGTTCTACCCTGTACTTATCAGACTCCTAATATCCAGCTTTAGTCTATTTAATTAAGGCAAACCTAAGCTCGACCTTAAATATCTCTAATAAGTAGTACAAGGCTACCTATTTCCACACCGATAAATAGGGATCAAGCAAGCCCTATAGTACTCTCAGCCCCTGGGCCCAGCCCCTATATTACCTCTCTATTCTCAGTATCTTCTACCTTACCTAATATACCTACTATAGGTAGCCTCCCAAGCTCTGAAGATATCTACTAACTTCTAGGTCTATCTAAGCAGACCGCCCTCCCGTTTAACAATATTGTTGAATTGAGAGACTATAGCCACTATAAGTTAGTGACCGTATCGCTATAAGTTAGCGGTTGCAACCACTAACCTCTAGCGGTCGCAACCACTAACTGTTAGCGATCGTAGCCACTGACTGTTAGCGATCGCGGCCACTAACTATTAGCGATCGCTATCCCCTGTAACAGCTAGCCAATAGCGATTGAGACCGCTATCCGATAGCGACTACGATCACTAGCCAATAGCGGTTGCAGCCACTGTGGGTCAGTGGCTACAGGCCGCTATGACCGCTACGGCTTAGCGGGCTCCAGTTCCTCTTTAGGGTTAGGAGCGTCAGCAGCGTTATTTATAGGTTATTAGGCTATATTAGCCTAAATAAGGGTCTAGAAAATTCAGGAAAAAGTCTGAGCAACTTCTAGTAGCCTAACCTATACCCAAGCTACCCTATAACCAACCTACCCTAGACTAGACCTTAGATCTTAGATATCTTTTTCAGCTTTAAAGATAAGATATCTAATATCTATACTCAACTGATCAGCTTAACTAGCTCTCTCAGATAAAAGTAGATCTTAAAAAGGTTATATATATCCGTCTTATGGTTTGGTGGTTATGAGTTGATTTTTTAGATTTCCTATAGTAATAAATTTTGCGGAAAATCAAAAGTAGCCCGGGAAGCTGCTATAGCGGGTTTTAGAGTAGTTTTTAGTCGGTAGACCTATGAGAGAAATTGGTATATTTTTCCGGTTCCTCTCACCAAAATAAGATTCTTTTGCGCTATAAAATACACTATAAGCCGACTTTCTAGTATGAAATTTGACTAAGTTATAGAGGAGTGTTCACTCTAAGTTAGAAGCTAAAACTTCCGCTGCTGCTAGTTATAGCGGTCTCAAGGTCTAATACACCTTGTAGGCCACTGTAATTTCAACAAATATCAACCAAGCGGTAAACCCAGCGGTATAATCAGTCTCAAAGTTAGAGGAGGAACAGGCCCTCCAGAAGAACTGGCCTATATTCCCTCGTAGACTGCTGAGAGACTACCTGGATAGGTTTATACGGATATATAATTAACCCCCAGGTATTAAGGGTCTTAGGCTTATAGGTAGTAGATCTATCTATTTTTACCTATTCTGTCTGTCGGATACAGTATAATAGGCTTTAGGGCTTAATTTGATCAACTACCTTAACAGTATATATCGAACTAGGAGGTTTCAGCTACTTAAGTCTCAGTAGAGTGTTAGTTGATAGACTGTGGTTTTCTTTATTCTTCTTCTTGAGAAAGAGAGTATTACTATACTAATTAGCTTTTAATAGCTTTAATTATTCCAGTTGAGAAGGTACTTTAGTAGTTGCTCTAGATATACTAGCGCTAGAATTATATATAATTATATAACTACTATATAGAGCCCGGTAGCTAAGAGGAACTTTATCTTATATATAAAAGGTGATAAGGATTAATTTTATTACAGTCAAGTTAGCTACAGGAAATAATAATAATTTTAATATATCGAAGTTTAGGTATAGTAAGGGACTGAAATAGTCAAGAAGTATACCTTCTATACCTAGATTAACTTCTATTCTTCTCAATATAGAGCTAAAAAAAATATTATATTGCGGATTTTCCTCAATATAAGGGATCAGCGCCTGGCGATATCTTATAATATGTAATTCCAAGAGTTTATTCTATTAACTCTATTATATTTTACTGTATTTATATATGATTTTTTATCCTTTTATTTATCTTTTTTTTTTTTTTTTAAGATTGTTATTAACCGATGAAGTTATTAGGACTTGAAATATGCACAAGGTCATGTGGTATGACCAGACATTTTTAGTACTACAGCTTCTGCTTTTCCCTGTTCTAAGTCTGTTCTAAGCGGCTAACAGTTGGCAACAGCACGATACCCCAACCAAACCTGCTATGATACTACCCCTCTATCCGGTGAAGTCAGCAATCGCGCGTAACGTAAGGCGTTCTAGGGTCTGTGTACACACTCGCAGAAGCACCCGCGCAATACGCTGTAACGCGCTGTTGCTAGTATTAAACAGTGGCGAATTGCATGAGAGGTACTGAGATATACTGATGCATGCTCGTGCTGCGGCTCATATCGATGACTCATACCCTTCCACTGCCCTGGTGAACCGTGGAAAATCAACATGCTCGCAAGCTTCTACTCCTCGTACCGTATTCAAGGTCCGGAGTCTTATCTTCGCGCTCGTTCCCGGAGAGCGAAGAGTCGTCGGTCCCTCCACCCTCGTCGTCAAGCTCGTCACCGTCCTTAGCGAGCAAAGAAGTATCGGAGTGTGCGTCGAGATGGATGGGCTCATAGCCCTCTGGCGGTCTGCGGACGGGACAACCAGGGGCCTCGGTATCGCGAGTCTCGGACCAGGGTCGTTCAAGGCGGCCGATCTTGGTACCGGGACCCGGGCGCGGGCGACAGATATTACGAACCGCGGGGCAGAAAGGATAGGCTACCGAGGAGAACCGGCAGAGCTGATCTCCCGTCACATTCTCAAACCGCAAGGTGGAGGGAGTCATCGCTCCAACCAACCCGTGCCCTTTGCCAGATTCATCTCACAAGTTTTTCCGCCGCCCGGGAGGAAAGAGTTGCTTGCTGATCCATGCCGGTCCTTGTCATCCTAAATGGTTAGGACTCTTAGTCTCTTGCACATTAACGTCTCGAATCCCGAACTAGGTGCACTTTGCGGTAACTACCTTGCAACAAGTTGGAGACTGGCCCAAGTATAATCAATCAATATCCTCTGGCGCCGTATGCTTGCTTAGCGAATTTTCGTCTAGACCTACAGCTTCCGACCACAGAAACAAACTAATGCAAAACCATATTGTGACCCCAGCTACGATAACTTTGGACTACGCAATATGAGGTATAGAAATACATACCCGGGACACGCTAACCCCAAGGGTCACTGCGGGCTGCTGAGTATACCGCCCGACCAACTGGACTGCTTATGGTGGTCGGGGGGTTGGGGTGTTGGTGCGTCAGCTGGGTTTGTGGCGGCGGGGTCGGTGCTGTTTCTTGTGACGCGACAGAGCCGACGTTTTGTCTCGTCTGTCGGCTCCTCTCACTGTTTGGGTCAATAAGAAGATGAACGCGTGGACGATGGCTCACAGTGTTGATATCGAAGTCTCCTTTTCCTTCGCCTCAATCCAATGTAAAGTAGTCCTCTTGCTTGCCTATCACAATTTGCGATTACGCTAAACAGGGTTGATAGGGCGTAAAGCTGGGCAAAAGATGAACGCTAGAATAGAGATAACTAAATAAATTAATTATTGAGTTTAATCAGCAGGTTTAGGATCCGGAAGGCGTGGTTTCTTTACTGGGTTGCTCGGAGCCCGAGAACCGGGCCACTTCGATGATGTAATCGTGCCATTAATTTGGAGCAGTGCCGCGATCTCTTGATGACCTCCTAATAAGGCGGCTTAGAGAGTGTTGCCAAAGTAGCCGCCCTGCATATTCATATTAGCCCCCTTGTTTAACAACAGTACCACAATCTCTTGATCGCCTCTGTATGAGGCGGCTTAGAGAGCGTTACTATAGAAGCCGCCCTGCGTATTTACATCAGCCCTCTTATTCAACAGCAGTACCACAATCTCTTAATAACCTTACGATAAGGTGGTATAGAGAGTGTTGCTATAGTAGCCGCCCTGTGTATTCATATTAGCCCCCTCATTCAACAGTAGTACTACAATCTCTTAATAACCTTGTAATAAGGCAGCTTAGAGAGTATTACTATAGAAGCTACCCTGCGTATTTATATCGGCCCCCTTATTCAATAGTAGTACTATAATCTCTTAATAACCTTGCGATAAGGCAGTATAGAGAGTATTACTATTATCGCAGCCCTGTATATTTATATCAGCCCCCTTACTTAAGAGGAGTCTGATAATCTCTTAATAACCTAGCGATAAGGCGGTATAGAGAGTGTTATCATAGTAGCCGCCCTGCGTATTTATATTAGCCCCCTTATTTAAGAGGAATCTAATAATCTCTTAATAACCTTATAATAAGGCGGCTTAGAGAGTATTACTAAAGTAGCTGCCCTGTGTATTTATATCAGCTCCCTTAGTTAATAGTAGTTATTGAAATTACAGTGGTCTACAAGGTGTATTAGGCCTTGAGACTGCTATAACTAGCAGCAGTAGAAAATTTAGCTTCTAACTTATAGTGAATACTCCTCTATAACTTAGTTAAATTTTATACTAGAAAGTCAGTTTATAGTATATTTTATAGTATAAAAGAATCTTATTTTAGTAAGAGAAACTGGAAAAATATACTAATTTCTCTTATAGGTCTACTAACTAAAAACTACTCTAAAACCTACTATAGCAGCTTCCTGAGCTACTTTTAATTTTCTATAAAATTTATTACTATAGGAAATCTAAAAAATTAACTTATAGCTACTAAACTATAAGATAGATATATATAATCTTTTTAAGATCTACTTTTATCTGAAAGAGCTAGTTAAACTGATTAGTTAAGTATAGATATTAGATATCTTATCTTTAAAGCTGAAGAAGATATCTGTTCGATCTCATATATTGGATAGGCAGAAATTGTATCGTTATATTTATCTAAGTTATGCTGTTCCGGTGCTTCCGGTAGGAATAATTATGCAATTTAGTATATACCTCTCCTTTGAGCCTAATACTCTTCTAATCTGGGAAAGGAGGTATATTTAGGGCAAACCGCCCTTGATTATAACTAATCGTATCGAATTATACAAAGCCTTAGTTCTAATATACCCCCCAGGGCAGAAGCTATTATCTGTACTACAGTATTAAATTGAATACCTACCAGCAGTTTATCTATATAGTAGTATTAAATTATTAAAGAGGAATTAAAAGTTAAAATAGAATAATTAAGGTTAGGTTTATATAGGCGAGATTGGTTTTAATAAAATAATACTTATAATTTATTATTATTATTATCAGGTTACTTAAATAAGCTGAGCAGTTAGTTTGTATTATAGTATTAAATTTTATCCTGCTTTATTATTTAGGCTTTTTAAAGTATATTTATAATAAATATATTTATTTTCTCTATTAAATAGTATATTTAATTAAACTTCCTATTATTATATAGTTTAAATAGGTTTATAATTATAAAAGTAAGCTATAGGGTAAGAACTCCTATTAAATATAACCCTTAATATAAGATATAAAGGGGAAAGTATAAAATAGCCCTTAAATAAATACTTTTATAGTAATCTTATAGGAAGCTTCTCTTTTTCCTCTTTTCCTTAGCTAATTATATATTTATAAGTATTTCTCCTTAGTATATTTTTTATATTATAACTCCTGTTAATTAGTAGTTTTACTAATATTATTATAGGAATTAATTTTTCAGACTCTCTCTCTCTCTCTTATAAGCAGTAAGTATATTCCCAGCCTTATTTATTTATTTTCCTAGATTATTTTAGGTATATACTAATAGTTTAATAGATTAATTTTACTATACCCCCTACTGCCTCCCCCTTATAAGTATTTTAAGTTTAGGATTACAGTTTTTAAGTACTAATCAGTATTTATAATACTAGTACTTATACCTCTGCTACTGCTACTGCTGCTAAGAAGCAGCAGCAGGAGGAGGCTAAGAAGAAGTACAAGGAGACTTATATATACTGCCTCCAAGAGGAGGAGGAGCATAAGGCTACCCGCCTCGCCCTCTAGAAGTAAGTTTACTCCTTTATCTATTATTTTAAGCTTCGTTTAACTGTTTTACAGTACCCCGGGACTACAGGCAGTCCCCTGTAAGAGGTATTTAAACTCAGCCCTTATAGGCCTCTCTTACAGGCGGTATTAGGACTGCCTTAATAAGGATAGGAGCCCCCTTCCTAGCTACTATAAGTAGTACAGGTTAGATAGCTCCTGTAAGCTAATATAAGTTTCCTTTTACTTATTTAATATTTATTTTATAGCTAATATTAGTATTTATAGCTCTAAGGGTACTATCCTAATAGTACTCTTTTTCTTAAACTATATCTAAGAGACTAAGAGCCTGGCCCTTATAGCTAATAACCCTATAAGTACTTTTATTCTATAGTTTTAAAGCTTATATACTAACTTTAAGAATAGTTATAGCTAAAGTACTATAAGGAAGAAGAGAAGTACTATATTATAGCTAAGGTAGTTTTATATAGGTACTATACTAGTATATTCCCTTCCTCTGGAGATTCTTATCTCCTTTAAATAAGTATAGTTTAGTTATTTTAGCAGGCCTTCTAGCCCTTAGAGAGGAATTTTCTTTTATTAGTTTATATTAAGCCTTCTAGCCCTAAGGTTAAAATCTCTCCCTCCTGCTATAGCTCTTATAGCTAGAATTAAAGTTTATTTTACTACTTCTAATATTTATTTATATAAAATACCTCTTATTATTATAGTTCTATAATAATATCTTCTATTAGATTCTCTTTAAGTTTATTTTTTTCCTCTCCTTAATCTTTTCTTTAATCTTAACTAGTCTAAGTTATCTATAGCTTTCTTAGAATTAGGCTCCTTAGAGAGGTTTAGTTAGACTATTAGCAATTAATTTTATACTTTATTTATAGGAAATACAAATTATTTTATTCTGAATATACTCTCTTAACTAATAGTTATAGATATCTATATATTTTAGCTTTATCTTTAACTTTTTAAGTAGCTGTTGAAGAATACTAATTATCTATTAGTTATTATATATAAGATACAAATTAGGCTTATTAAGCTTAATTCCTAGCTCTAAGATCAGTCTCTACTAGAATAAGCCTTCCTTAGCTGCCTATACTAATAATAGTAACTCAGCTTCTATTATTAATATTATAACTATATCTTGCTTATTAGCCCGCTAGCTAATTAGGCTACTAAATAGCTTTATTATATAGGCTTATAAACTCTTATAATTAAGTATATTATTAGTAAACAAGGTATTACTATAGACTTTATACTTATTTCCTCCTCTGAATTACAGAGTAAGGTAATAAGTAGTATTTAGATAATTTAAAACTTAATTTACTACTTTATAGTATTATTAGCTAGGGTTAGTTATAAACCTAGCTAGCCGGAAGACTGTAAAAGCTATATCTGGTCTTGAAATTACTATAGTATACAGAATTAATCTAACTGCTTATTTATACTAGTTAGCTACCTTTTATATTACTATTCTATTATTTAAGAGAAGCTCGGTTTTATCTATAGGAGTTATATTCTTACTATCTGAGGTATATAACCTATATATCTTTTCCAGATATATAGTCTGTATTATCTACAGGTATAATATATTATACTCTTAGATAACCTCTATCCTAAGGAACTATTAAAGCTTATTTCTACTAGTTAGGTTATATTTTATCTTTAGAGCTTTAACTATAGCTTTTATAGTAGCTTTATTACCCTTCTTATATATAATAATAATATTATCTATATAGAAGAATAATAGAATTCTTAACTTAATATAGTAATATAGTTTATAGGGAATTAGTATAAAGTCTAGGCTTTATAGTATTAAACCGAGCTCTATTTACTATAAAAGAGATATAATTTATAGGCTATAGAGTACCTTCTTAAGTAATAAGATACTTAACTCCTTATTATACTTTCTATAACTGTTACGAACAAAGCATATGCCTACCGCATCACGTGGCATACCCCACTTTTCTCACCAGTAGGAGATAGATCACTCCGGATCGTCAGTGAGCTTGAACGATCCTCAGCCAAACTCACTCTGGATCACCAGTGAGCCATCGTGAGCCCCTAGTATATATGCACATTTATTTCACTAGATAGAACACTCTTTTAGATAATTATTAATAACATCGTCTATATATCTATTATTACTAGCTCCACAATACTCGCACATTAACAGTAACTCGCATTGCACAGCCTAAGACAACCTGATCGCGCCACTCAGAACAACACTCTGATTGGTTCAACCCGACCTACCCTAGACCCCCGTCCAGTGTAAGTCAACCAACCGTTACATATTGATAATTCTTGTTCAGCCGATTACCTTGTCTCAATCGCTGCGCAATAACGAAGAAGATATTATGGCCGCCGCAGTACCCCAAGCCTAGCAACAGCATGCTCCTGCTGCTAACAACAACCCACCTGCTCCAACCGTCGAGGATGACGCTATGGACGAGGACAGCGACGACAGCAGCGACGACGACAACCATGCTGAAGATATACAGCTCTTGCGAGACCAAGTTAATCAGCTTAATGCGTACCTTGCGGACACTCGCCAAGAGTTAGCTAATGCAACAGCCCTCATGGCGCAGCAAGCCGCTATGCATACCAACCTCCAGGCTCAAGCTGCAACCGCCGTTCAAGGAAGAGAGCCAGGGCAACTGCTCAAGCCACCACCACCCGAGATATTCAATAGAATATAAGACCAACTCCAAGGATTCATAACTCAACTCCAAGTATACTTCAACTACTTTCCCGTCACCCTTGGAACAGATGAGAGGAAAGTTACGTACGCCCACTCACGACTCAAGGGAGGCGTACTTAACTAGTTTGAACCCGTTATAAGGGAATACCTCAGCGGACGAGGGAATCAACGAACCATCAACATCATGACAAGCTTCGACTACTTTGTAGAAGTTCTTCAGCAAACCTTCAGAATCCAGGATAAGAAGCGCAAGGCAGAACACGAAATCAACCTGCTCTCTCAGAAAGGATCATACACAACCTTCAGCACTAGGTACCTCCAGCTTTTGGCTAAAACTGGATAGGACGAAGGACAGGCCATATCTCATTACTTCAACAGGCTAAAGGAAGAAGTATAAAAAGAACTCTACAAGGAAGACCGGCCAGCAAGCATTCACAAGTATGTGACTATGGCCATAAGAATCGATAACCGGCAGTACCAGTGGCGAACTCGCAACAAAAAGACAAACTACTTTGCTAACACTGGGAAACCACGACAACAACGCACCACAGCCTCTGGGACACACGCAGGACCCATAGAGCTAGGAGCTGTGGAGAAACGCAAATGCTACAACTGCAACAAGGTTGGACATATTTCACCCCAATATCCAGAACCTAAGAAAGACAAGAAGAAAGATTAGAAACCTGCCAAGGACGGCAAGAAGCAATTAGGAGCAATTAGGAAAACCGATACCAAAGTTTTAGGAATAATGCACAAAATCAAAGAAACTCCTACAACTATTATGATTCCTAAGTATCCTCTAAGGGATGCACCCATTTTTCAAGAAGTACTGGAACCTGAGGAACGCGCAAAACTCAGCGTGGCCAGGAAACGATAAGAAGAAATCCAACAGATCTTCTAAGAACTTAAGGAAAAGCTTGAACGAGGGGAACCAGTCCTAGGATTTAGACCACCCACTAAGTACG
The DNA here is from genome assembly GCA_037952775.1 of Clonostachys chloroleuca. Lineage (NCBI taxonomy): Eukaryota > Fungi > Ascomycota > Sordariomycetes > Hypocreales > Bionectriaceae > Clonostachys > Clonostachys chloroleuca. The sequence goes on from JBANAY010000003.1 coordinate 37,039,193, forward strand.
AATACATGTTCTGTTATGCCAACGGAGTCATTCCACGAGATTCCACCGAAAAAGAACAATACTAGCAGACAAGGATAGAAATCGAAGCCGAATACAGCGAACTCCACGTATACCATCAAGAAAAGATGTGGGAACAATATCCAGACATATCAGAAGAACTGGTTATTTTTAGAAACAACACCATCAGCGCCATACAGCTCGGTAACAGCGCATATGAGATACCGACCTGCATGAAGACAACATAGACGTATGACCACCCTCTGGAATCATGGATGACCTGCTACAACAATTAATACCGAGTATATTAGACAGAGAAGGCCAAGAACGATTTCTTTCCATGCCCTAACGGAAGGATACCCGACAAATACACCGCAGAACAAACACAACAATTCACATACCGATAACAGGGTACAAAGTAATACGCCATCTTTGAGGAAGACTTGGAAGAATACCCTAAAGAATACACCTACGGCGAACTACCAGCCGAATTATATCCTAAGCCAAGGTATAAAGTTCACAAAAAGGCCAAAATCGAATTATGGCATAAGAACAGGGACCTCGAAGATTAAGCAACAGCTGAATATAACAGTCGAATCGAATGATGCCGCAACTGGAAGTGCAGGAACCACTTGGAAGCTAAAACGATAGCACTAGAACTGGCTAAGTACGGTGACGATGATATAAACCCTGCTAAAATACACCTTTAGCAGTATCAACTGTGGGAAGAAGAAATAAGGCAATACCGCGAACAAGGCGTACCATCTCCAACGGATAGCGGAGAAAGCAGCGATACAGAGGAATAAGAAATCACCTCCACCGATGAAAAAGAATAGGATAAAGCCCACTCTGACAATAGGATACCTATGCTAATCAACGAATTGAACAATTAGAAAAAGAAATACGAATAATTTATCCCTGGTTCCGCAGATAAACCAAGAACCCTTATGGATATCCTAAAATAGGTACCCAAGAACAAAGAAGAGCGAGAACAGCTCGAACAACAAGTCAACCAGGCAAAAAACAACACGAACTGTCTGTAACGGGGCTACAGCGCGGTAAAATGATATTGAATCAGAAGACCCTAGGAGCTATTGAGGGAGGAAATTCGATCAATATTATTACAGATATTGAGATCGAGAGATACCAGCTCACAGTATGGATAGACTGTGGAGCATTATGCAATTACATCTTACTAGCGGTGATTAACCGACTCCGCTTACTATAGAGGACGAAGAAAAAGTCCTATGATATTATAACTCCGGACAGAACGTTATTTAAGTATAATAACGGAATCATCGACTCTAAGACCGATCACCTTATAACCGAGATCCAAGGAAAGAAATTTGATATTATATACGACTTAGTACTATTAAATTCCTATAACATTATATTAGGATTACCATAGCTACGAGATACGAACCCACTGATAGACTGGTTCACCGGCCGTATAGAGTGGAGGGACACTCTTATAAACCTATATCAGGATTAACAGAAATCGAAATTTCATCAGACGTTAGAAGAATATAACAATTCCTTAACGACTAAAAGCACCACTATAAAAAACCAAGATAACGACTCATAATAACAAGTGGATGCAGTAGTTACAGCCTTAACAGCACTACAACCTAGTACACCAAAGAATCTATCCCGCTAAGAATTATAACGAACAAAACAAATCTTGGGCCAGATACAAAAATTAGAACAACCCCCAGAAATAGATTTCATCGATTAGACACACATAACAAATCAACAAAAACACAACTATAACGTTAAGTTCAATCTATAGTACAAACAAGCAAGAAAGGAACAACTACAAAAAGATAAAGAGGAATACCTCAAAAGGGGAAGACTGGACTATATCCCGAAGGAGTACCGGAAATACGACAAGCTATTCAAGGAGACCCTAGAAACCGGACTACTATAATACAGCTAATAGGATTACGAAATCTCTATTATTAACGGAGGAGAACCAGCCTTCTACAAACTCTATAACCTCACGGAACCTCAGTTACAAACACTCCGCGAATATATTAATAATATATTAGCAAAAGGCTATATACAGTTATCAACTTTATCTACAGGATACCCTGTAATATTCGTACCAAAAAAGAATAGTAAACTCCGTTTAGTTATTAACTATCGCCAACTAAATAAGATCACGTGCAAAGACAGGACACCCTTACCGCTGATTACAGAACTCAGAGACCGGTTACAGGGCAAACAGTAGTTTACTGTACTAGATCTGAAGAGAGCTTATAACTTAATACGAATAAAAGAAGGAGATGAATGGAAAATAGTATTCAGAACGAAGTTTAGCTTATACGAGTACCTTGTTATGCCCTTCGGACTAATAAATACACCTGCAACATTCCAACGAATGATCAATCAAGTACTCCGGGAGTATCTTGACATCTTCGTGGTTATATATCTCGACAATATTTTAATATTCTCAGATAATCTGGATACGTATAAGGAATATATGCACAAGGTCTTAAAGAAACTAGAAGATACAAATCTCCTAGTGGAACCTGAGAAAAGTCAGTTTTATATTAAGGAAGTTAACTTCCTAGGACACACTATTTAACCCAATAAAATACGAATAGAGAAAAGCAAAATCGCCGTAGTTTCCGAATAGGAGGAACCAACAAACATCAAAGAAGTACAAGCCTTCCTCGGATTTACCAATTACTACCGACGATTTATCAAAAACTACAGAAAGATCGCCGCGCCACTACACGATCTAACGAAGAAAGAAAAGGAATTTCGATGGAACTTGAAACATCAACAAGCATTCACCGATATCAAACTCTGTATAACCAACGAACCTGTACTATAGATATTCGACCCAAATAAGGAAGTAGAACTTGAAACCGACGCTTCAGACTTTGCGATTAGCGCACAAATTAGCCAAAGAGATAACAAAGGTAGACTACACCCTGTAGCGTTCTACTCGAAAAAGCTACACGGCGCAGAACTCAACTACCCTATCTATAACAAGGAATTTATAGCTATCATACGCGCATTCGAAGAGTTCGAATACTACTGCCTGGGAATATAATATAAGGTCAAGGTATACACGGACTATAAGAATATTCAGTACTTCGCCACAACTTAACAACTCAATGGACGATAAATACGCTACGCTGAATACTTATCTAAGTTCAACTATAAGATCATACATCGGAAAGGATCGGAAAACGGAAGAGCTGACGCTCTCAGCCGAAAACCTGAATATGAATAAGTAGTCCCTAAAACAAACGGACAACTGTTCACTACAAACAACAAGGGACACTTAGTGCAGAAAACCTTAGGCGCTATACTAAAGGAGACAGCACACGCTAAAATCCAGATGGAAGCCACGCCAGACATAAAAGCACTACAACAAGACGCAAGAATAGCACTCATCAAGGAAATCCATAAGCACCCGCTCTCAGAACATCAAGGAGTCAAGAAGACATTCGACAGGATAAGACAATATCATAATTACCCTGGTCTGCGAAAAGATATACAAACTGTAGTTTCAGAATATAACACTTGCGCACGAATTAAATCCGCAAGATACAAACCATACAGGGAACTTAAGCCAGTTACAGTACCAGAACGACCATAGCAATCGATATCCTTCGACCATATTGTCAAGTTACCATTATCAACAGAACCTATAACAGGAGTACAGTACGACAGTATCCTAGTCATTATCGACAGACTTACGAAGTATAGGCATTTCATTCCATACAAGGAAGCAAGTTCTGCAGAAGACCTTACATATCAATTCCTACAATATGTGGTTAGTCACCACGGATTACCTGAAGAGATAATCTCAGACAGAGGAACAACTTTTACCTCTAAATTTTAACAATCACTTATAGCACAAATAGGTACCAAGCATAAGCTTTCAACAGCTTACCACCCCCAGAGCAATAGACAAACGGAACATTTAAACCAAACATTGGAACAATACTTACGAGCATACGTCAATTATAAACAAGACAATTGGGTACAACTGTTACCTACAGTACAGATTGCATACAACAGCTCAGTACAAGAATCTACCCAGCTCACGCCTATATATACAAACTATAGCTACAAACCAGAATTCCAGAACCAGCAAACGCTCGATAGACCGGATACACCCGCCGCTATACTCACGAAGGAAACATTACACTTATTACACACAGAAATAAAGACAGAATTAGAATTCATCTAAGAAAGAATAAAGAAATACTACGATAAAACAAGATTAAAGGGACCAATCTTGAAGGAGGGAGACAAAGTCTACCTACTCCGCAAAAACATCACAACAACACGACCAAGTAACAAATTGGATTACAAAAAACTCGGACCATTCAAAATCAAGAATAAAAAATCAGACACCAACTACGAACTATCACTACCGGATACAATATACATCCACCCAGTTTTTTATATCTTATTACTCGAAAAAGCACCAGAAAATGCTCCAGATCAAGACCATCCGATTGAGGTCTATAAAGAAGAATACGAGCCAGAAAAAATACTAAAGAAAGAAGCCAGAAATAGACAAACATTCTACTTCATCAAATGGAAAGGATATACCGACAAAGACAACACCTGGGAACCCGCTAAGCACCTGAAGAACTGCCAGAAGCTTATCCGATAGTTCCACCAGCAACATCGGGGAAAAAGGAAGGATCGGAAAAGTCAGGAAGAATCGAAGTCCAATCAATAATCCCCACGGCACCGAGGGACTGCGCTATACCAACAGCCTGTTGCTCCTCCAAAATCGCCTCCTCCTGAGTACGAATACTATCCTGTTCATCCAGATCACGTACCCCACGACGAAACAAACACTGGGATTTCTCCCGAGCCACCTGACGCTGACGACGAAGGCGAGAAACCTTCGCCAAAGCCTCCTGGAGAGCTAGCTCAGACGAAGCCAATTCATTCTCCAAACGCCGCTCTTCAGCAACCGAACGTTTCACTACACGCAAATCAGTAGGAATCAGAAATACAAGGAATAAAATCACGCACGCTGAGACACCACCTCGACACCATCACAAGATCAACCCAGCTTTACGCACTCCCTACAGCGAGAAGAAGCTTCAATCATACGACACACCTTCTTACGCTTAAAACAATTTGAGCAAGGCATAGTTTCGACGCCTGTCTCTTCGATTAGGGACGCAAGATACTTATGCTACTGCGATTTCTTGGACAAAGACTGCGACATGGTCAGCGATACGCAGAATAATTGAGGACGAAGAAATTACATACTAAGTATTAGCTGCGAAAACTGGTCTTAAGGACAAAACCAACGGGGAGGGAGCAACATGTTACGAACAAAGCATATACCTACCGCATCACGTGGCATACCCCACTTTTCTCACCAGTAGGAGATAGATCACTCCGGATCGTCAGTGAGCTTGAACAATCCTCAGCCAAACTCACTCTGGATCACCAGTGAGCTATCGTAAGCCCCTAGTATATATATACATTCATTTCACTAGATAGAACACTCTTTCAGATAATTATTAATAATATCATCTACGCATCTATTGTTACTAGCTCCACAATACTCGTACATTGACAGTGACTCGCATTGCACAGCCTAAGACAACCTGATCGCGCCACTCAGAACAACACTCTGATTGGTTCAACCCGACCTACCCTAGACCCCCGTCCAGTGTAAGTCAACCAACCGTCACATTAAGATATATACAGATTATAAGAATATTCAGTATTTCGCTATAATATAATAACTTAATAGAAGATAAATATACTATACTGAATACTTATTAAAATTTAACTATAAAATTATATATTGAAAAGAATCAGAAAACAGATAAACTAATACTCTTAGCTATAAACCTGAATATAAATAAATAATTCTAAAAACTAATAGATAACTATTTTTAATAAATAATAAAGGATATTTAGTATAATAAACTTTAGGTACTATACTAAAAGAAACAGTATATACTAAAGTCCAGATAGAAGCTATACTAAATATAAAAATATTATAATAAGATATAAGAGTAGTACTTATTAAAGAAATTTATAAGTACCTGTTCTCAGGATATTAAGGAGTTAAGAAAATATTTAATAGAATAAAATAATATTATAACTACCCTGGTCTATAAAAAGATATATAAACTATAGTTTTAGAATATAATACTTATATATAGAGTAAATCTATAAGATATAAACTATATAGAGAACTTAAACTAGTTTTAGTACTAGAATAACTATAGTAATTAATATCCTTTAACTATATTATTAAGCTACTATTATTAATAGAACCTATAATAGGAGTATAATATAATAGTATCTTAGTTATTATTAATAGATTTATAAAGTATAGATATTTTATTCTATATAAGGAAGCAAGCTCTATAAAAGACCTTATATACTAATTCCTATAATATATAGTTAGTTACTATAGACTATCTAAAGAGATAATCTTAGATAGAGGAATAACTTTTACCTTTAAATTTTAGTAATTACTTATAGTATAAATAGGTACTATTGAAATTACAGTGGCCTACAAGGTGTATTAGGCCTTGAGACCGCTATAACTAGCAGCAGTGGAAATTTTAGCTTCTAACTTATAGCGAACACTCCTCTATAACTTAGTCAAACTTCACACTAGAAAGTCAGTTTATAGTGCATTTTATAGCGCAAAAGGATCTTATTTTGGTGAGAGGAACCGGAAAAATATACCAATTTCTCTCATAGGTCTACCGACTAAAAACTACTCTAAAACCCGCTACAGCAGCTTCCCGGGCCACTTTTGATTTTCCGCAAAATTCATTACTATAGGAAATCTAAAAAATCGACTCACAACTACCAAACCATAAGATAGATATATATAACCTTTTTAAGACCCACTTTTATCTGAAAGAGCTAGTTAAGCTGATCAGTTAAGTATAGATATTAGATATCTTATCTTTAAAGCTGAAAGAGATATTTAAGATCTAAGGTCTAGTCTAGGGTAGGTTGGTTATAGGGTAGCTTGGGTATAGGTTAGGCTACTAGAAGTTACTCAGATTTTTTCCTGAATTTTCTAGACCCTTATTTAGGCTAATATAGCCTAATAACCTATAAATAACGCTGCTGACGCTCCTAGCCCTAAAGAGGAACTGGAGCCCGCTAAGCCGTAGCGGTCATAGCGGCCTGTAGCCACTGACCCACAGTGGCTGCAACCGCTATTGGCTCGTGATCGTAGTCGCTATCGGATAGCGGTCTCAATCGCTATTGGCTAGCTGTTACAGGGGATAGCGATCGCTAACAGTTAGTGGTTGCGACCGCTAGAGGTTAGTGGTTGCAACCGCTAACTTATAGCGATACGGTCACTAACTTATAGTGGCTATAGTCTCTCAATTCAACACCTATATAGTATTATATCTAAGGCTGATCCCGATATAACCCTTCTTTTTATAAGGAGATAAAAAATAAAATTTAGAAAGTTATAATATAGAAACAGGTAGCCAGCCTAAGCCGGGTGCTTAGCAGGAGGTATTAACAGTCCCGGCCCCGGTCAGCCGATAAATGGTTATTATTCAGCCCCAGTAGTAGGGAAGCAGCTGGCTCCTTCCGCAGATTATCCGGAAAACGGTGTTACTACCGGAACGCGAGGGATCCTATCTGCTCTCCGAGCGTTAAGCTAGTAAGGGGCCGATTAGTAGCCGGGTCGGTGACGACCAGCGAATCCCGGCTGTTGTATGTCTTTTGCCTTTTTGCCTGTTCGTTCCTCAAAGTTCTACTGGTCTGGCTATTATGGCAGTTGACAAGTATGTGGTGGGGAAAGAATACCTACTCATAGTCCAGTAACTTAAGAAAGAATTCAATAGGGGACTCCGGCGTTTGGATTTCTATTATTGACAAACAGTTGAGCCACCGACAAGAAGCAGCTGTGATCAATGGCTCCTCGTCAGCCTCGCGAAACTCTGTACCATTGGACTCACCACGGGAGAGGCATAGTGGACTGATTCCAGAATGCCCGTCGATCCATTTCTCACATCAATCGCTGATCCTCCCTCAAGAAGTGGTTAGTGGGGCGTCTACTCAATACTGCTACTACTTTGTGAAACTGCTATCGCTCCACCTTCCTCTGCTGGGTATATAGGCTAATTGATATAGATGCTGTTCTGTCAGTAAGATGGCAAAGTTCTATAGGACCGAACAGAATACGACAAAATCGAATGATGGGTTGAGAGGGGAAGATCGACTTACATCGACCACTTTGTGCCGAGGTCTCGCAGACACCATTGACGCTTACGACGCCGACAAACCACCCATCACATACGGCCGGCCAAGGCTCTCAAACTCTACCTAATTTAGCAGAGCGGACGGCGAACTGCCGGAGTTAGATCCACGTAGGTTACATCACCTGTCAACAAGGAAACGGTTATCCAGCTTCCGATTCAGGCCGCTGCTATGCGACACGCCTTGCTAATAATTGCACCGCTCACATATTGGCATGTATAATATCTCAACATATTTAAGGAATGATATCCGTCTCCCTCCTATCTCCAATATCACACCCTTTACCGAACCGATTCCTTCCCAACAATCCGGCTAGCAGTCATGTTGCCAATGCTCTCGACTATTGCCACGCTTCTTGTGGGCAGTTCCTTCACATTTGCCCAAACGCTCCAAGATGTGACCGATTTTGGGCCTGTGTATGAAACAAGTCTTACCATGAAGATCTATGTTCCATCTGAGCTGCCATCTAACCCAGCAATCCTTCTTGCGGTTCGTCCTACCCGAATTTCCCTAACTGGCAAGGAGTATCTATACAGTGGCATTGGAAACGCACCCAACTAACTTATTCGACGATCTTTGGCCAGTTGCACGGATGTGGTGGCAGCGGTCAACAATACTTCAGCTCAACGAAATACACAGGTCTGGCTGATGCCCACGGTGTCATCCTCATCTACCCTTCCACCCCCAAGGACAGCAATTGTTGGGATAACCACAGCAACAAATCTCTTTCGCACGGCGGTCACGGTGATACCGAGGTTCTAATTAATATGGTCGACTACATCGTCGACGAATACAACGCGGACGCCAACCGGGTTTTTGTCGTTGGTACGAGCTCGGGTTGCATGATGACGAATTCACTCTCAGCAACATATCCTGATCGCGTCGCAGCTGTTTCTTGTTACTCTGGAGTTGCTGCGGGCTGCCTAGCTGGCCAGAAAGGCTCCAGTCCAATTTCTAGTGATCGTGAATGCAGTAATGGAAACGTTCAGAAGACTGGTGAGGAGTGGGCCAAGCAGGTTCATGCTATGTACCCAGGATACGACGGGAACTACCCCCGATTTTTGACTTGGCATGGCAATGCCGACACCCTTGTGTTCTACCAGAATCTGATCGAGCAGCTGAAGGAGTGGTCGACCATCCAGGGAGTAGAGTTCTCTAAAAATGAGACTGACACTCCCGAGAAAGGATACACGAAAATGGTGTACGGTGATGGTACAAAGCTGGTTGGCATCTCAGCCGATGGAGTTGGTCATGTCGTTCCCAACCATGAAGAGGAGGATTTCAAGTGGTTTGGCCTTATTTGAGATCAATGACACCCTTGGCCCTGTCTTGTATCAAATTTGATAGTTCGCAGTCAGTATGAGCTGGTACAAAGAAGAGGGATAACTGATTTCGGGAAATTACTTATCTTATTTGGTCCGAATGCACCTAGTATTGGTCAAGACAGCGATTATAGTCTATCTCCCACAGTCCCAGTGTTGTCTCAAATCGTAGAAATTACCAGGCCAACTTTCAGGTTCTTCCAAAAGGAGCCCCTATAGGTTCTGGAAACACACCCCTGGCGATAGACCGGAGTTATTTTAATGTAAATCCAGGCGAGAAGACCTCAAAAGTAATTGGCTTTGTTCTAGAGATAGCTAGTTAGCGGTCTTGGATAACCATCTGCGACCATCATCAAAGATCGATTATGCACCTGAAGAATATCAGCGGCAAGATGCAGAGTGCGATTCTAGGAGTGTTTTGTATTTGTGGCTTCATACTAGCGTCGGATACCTGACAGTCTTCCCCGAAGTACCTATCCGTAAGATTAGCAGTCATCGCAAGATGTCAATTCGAAAGAGAGGGATGATGCTCACTGGGCTGAGGGGCGAGAAGAGAGTCTATGCGGTCACCAGTTTTGAACCATAACCAAAAGAAAACCATTATCGAACCATTAGGAGAAGTTCATTGTCAGATAGGTATGTTGAGATGGTAGAACGAGGCGACGTACCACATTACTTTTCATTCTCTTCTCAAATGCGTCTTTTCTCTCTTGACGAAGAAACCGTGTGTGTTGGGATAGTCACTGGGAAAGGTTGGTTTATTTAAACGAGGGGTTCATCTGGTTTCAGTAGGAAAGGATTTGACATGAGTAAAAGGGAGAACCTACAAGTGGAAAGTTGAGAAGATCAAGAAAGTTAGGTAGAAGATTAGATGACTTCAGATCAGAGCATGGCTTCTCGTGAGGCGTCTTAGCTGGCAGGGCGGCTAACTCTGCAAGTAGAGGATTAATGATTCAGATGGAAGCCGCGTCTATGTGACATGTGAAGCCCCGCGTTTAGTGTTTTTTGTTATCAGACGTAAAAGAAACATCGTTGCGGAGGAGACTCCGGGATGACCTAAGATTATCGAACACTCGAAGAAGCCAGGTTAGCGTCAAAGCATCGGATTACTGTTTGGCAGGCGTTCGGTCCACCTCACCGGTCTGATTGCTGATGGTACTAACAAGAATCAAGAGCTCTTTCCATGAATAACAGTTCGAGATCAAGCTCTATTCTTCCCGAATATAGGCGATGTGGCATGTGTGATTGTGTCCTTTGTTTCGCTCACTGCTCTCCCGGCATGTTATCCTCTTCCGCATGTTGCCATTGCCTGCGGTGAAAATATTATACCTCGTATCTGTACTGAGATAAAAGATCTATATGCAATCAGTGGTCCCAGGTCATGCTTAATTTTGACTTCAATAGAATGTTAGTGATATTTCGGACCCAGCTGAATTCATCTCCTCCTCTCCTTATTTGGATGGGTTGCAACCATCTCACTGTCCTTACCCCTTTTTTTGCAGTCTTAGCTTCCCATCGTTATGACCTTCACCTCCTGGATGCGGCCCATTTTTACTCGTGTAAGTTCTTCCTCGCTTCGGCGCAAGCCCAAATTCTCGACTGCTTACACGCCTCGTCTTTAGAACCACAGCTTCCCGTTTTGACCATGTGTCAACGCTGTCCCTAGGTTATGTATCCTCCTCTTGTAATTTCCTGCATTCGGTCGTATCGTAATTCGTTGTGCTTCTTATCGCCTGGCCTGGGTTAGCCAAACCTCCCATTCGCCCTGGAAGATTTGAGGTTATTATTATTTGAGGGTTCAGACCTTCTTTTCTTCTCAGTGTCTGACGTCTTCCAGTAGAAACTAAGCTCCTTCTCGTTGCGGAACTTGTCTCCCTGTCTCTTATTTTGTGACCTCCTCTTCCTATTACTTCCTCCTGATCATGCTTAATTCTTTCGTTCACGTACTCGAGATGAGATCGGCTCGGTTTCCTCCCAGTCTGCAATATTTTCTGTTGCACCTTTCGAATCATCTCATGTGTAATTTTACATCCTCCCCTTGCTCTTTCGGCTGCCTTCTCTTGATCGTGTACGGTACCTTGTCGTTGAAGGTTATGGTTCTTTTGACATTGCGTCATGCGCGTGGGAAGTAACTCTCTCTGATACCCCTTCGAATCCCTCCAAATGTTCTCCTCTTGAACTCGGTTGCCTTGCTCGGTCCCTTAACCCTTCCTTTCAACCATGAACCCCCCGTTGTTATATCCTCCTCTTTCAGTGGCATGCCCCCGATCGTATACGGTACCTTGTCGTTAAAGGTAGGTTAGGTTTGCCTTGTAGGCTAGGTCTTCTTTTGGGCAGCAAACTAATCCTCCCCTCTCCCAGATATTTCCGCTCCATTGCTGCCTCCTCCTCCTCCTTGAAACTCTGCCACTCTTTAATCGTTCGCGAACGTAGACTCCTTTGCCCCCTCCTCCTAGGTTCCTCCCTTCTCTTTACTTTTGTTATGTGGGCATTAACTGCTCCTCCAAACCACCAGATTCCCATTATTATATCCTCCTCTTTCAGTAGTCTGCCCTCGATCGTATGCGGGACCTTGTCGTTAAAGGTCGAGGTTGACCATGTAGGTCATGTGTTGATGGGCAGCAACTTTGGCATTTCCTCTCCCCCCTACCCTTCCGTCCCTTCGTCCCAACCACCCCCCTTATTGTTATATCCTTCTCTTGCCAGTTGATTATTGCCCCCGGCCGTATACGAAGTATCGGTGGAATCTCTCCCATGGGAGTGTTTCGAGCTTTCTCTTTGTGGCTTGTTTCTTTGCATGCGTGCCAACTTCTTGCTCCTTCGTACTTCTCCCATTGCAAGAGTAATCTATCCTCCTCTTTTAGCTGACAGTTATACGGTTCTTGAACGTGGACATTTGCTTGCGTACTTCTTTTGCCCCTTCTTCTTGCCATTTATTCTTACGGCACTTGTTCGTTCGCGTGGGTGTCAACTCTATCCTCCCCTATTTAAGTCCCCCTCACTTCATCATTCCTCCTCTTTCACCATGCTTGCCATGCTCCCCAGACGTTATTATTCTATCCTCCTCTTGCAGTTGACAGCCCTCGATGGTATACGTAGATTGGTCGGAGAGTTTGCTTTTCATGGGATTCTTATTCCTTCGTCTAGGTGTCAACTTCCTTTCCCCCTCGACCGTCGTCGGTACCACCGTATGTTCTTTCTCTTAATGCATCCTCCCCCTGCTGTTGAACACCTTCGATCGTATGCGTATCGGTCGGCGAACTTCTCTCTCGTAGGATTCTTCTTTCTTCTTGCGATTCTTCTTCGTTCGTGTGAGGGTCAACTTTTCTCCTCACCATCCTCGACTGTCATCGGTAGTTCCTCCTGTTTATATTTACCATAGGCGGTCATGCCATGGCATAATGACTACATCCTCCTCTTGCAGTTGAGCACCCTCGATCGTATGCGCATCGGTTGGAGAGTTACTCTTTCGTGGGAGCCTTTGCTTCTTTCGTCTTGCGATTCTTCTTCGTTCGTGTGGACGTTAACTTCTTTCCTCACTTCTCTTGATCGTCGTCGGTACTATGGTACCCTCCTCCTCCTCTTTATATTTGCCATATGTGGCAATGCTACGGAAATATCCTCCTCTTTCAGTTGAGCGTCCTCGACCGTATGCGGTTCGTTGGTTTTCTTCTGACCTCAGCCAGGGACGTCGTCGAGTCTTGGCTAAGCAGCGTCGACGCCACTCATTCGTCGACGAATAAAGCGTTACTTCTTGGGCAGCCGGCCGATGGGCTTAAAGTCTTTTCTTTCTCTTCTTACATTCTCTTGCAGTATTATTTGCACTGTTCTCGCCAGTCCCCCTTTGAGGATCCTCCTCTTGCACTTATTTCGATCGTATACGTATACGGGTCACGTCGTAGAAGAGGGGCGTAGGGATGTACCATCCATCAGCTGCTGGTCCTAGCTTGGACTGGCAACCATCTTCTTGACCTCATAGTTAATCATCACGTCGTTTCTTGGCAGTCATTTGTTCTTTGCGCTCACATTATTCAAGGTGTTATCGGTCTAGGTTGGCTAGGTAAGGAGCTCGGTCAGCTCGCGGTGCCAGGTAATCGAGGCACGCTGAAATTACCTGCAGATACGTTAGCTCTTTTCTGTCAATCTAGTCAGATACTGGGAGACGTTTTGAGATGTTCTCTTCTGAGGGTGAGCAGTACCAGCTCCAAAAGTAGCTGATGAAACCCAAATATTCGGCTTCGACGCACCTTTTTCGATCATTTTGTTCACAATTTCATCCTTTTATGAACGTACGGCCCTGTTTAATGCATTGAGTTCGGTGTTTCTCGTGAAATTTCGCCTCGGGCCGTTGTGCTCGTCGTCGTTCGTCTCCGTCGCTCGTCGTCGGCGTTCGTCAGATGGGTGACTCACGACCCAACCCAAGTTCTTTGGGCTGTTGGGAAATTGTTTTGCTAATCCTGCATATTTTAAGTTTGTACCATACTTGAAACCCGTATGAAACGACGTGAAATCACAGACTGGGTGCGTTAAGATGGGGAAGACTGACCTCTCGGCCGCCAAGTTGATCGCTGTGAAATGGTGATAAGGCAGCCTCAACAGGAAAAAACTGACACAGATTCTTCTCTATCTTAATTTATCGGCCGTCAGCATCCTTTTGATGAAATTTCTATTGCATCAGAGGTCTCAGACCCTTCAAAAAATCTGATTGTGTAACTTGTGGCGCTGTGCAACGACGCCCGCTTCATCGACGAAATGAGGTTGATGCCCAAAACAAAAATCAAAATGGCAACAAACAAAATGAATTTTGTATACTTACGACCAGGAGGTAATCTTAAACGTTCGGAGATAACTTTTTTAGTCCTGGGAAGCTGTTTTGATTGTTGTGTTGCTCAGTGTTGTGGGTGAAGAAATGGGGTGGGGGGAAAGGCAGGAGCTTCTCAGTTGTATGCCAGCTCACCTACCCACCGAAGAGTGTGGAAGGGACGTGCAGCTAAACAAGCTGACAGAAGTTCTACAGGGTCAGCCTGCATCAAGGGCCGTCAGAGCTAGATACTATGCCATCATTTACTTCCACTTGCATTTTCGATGTATGAACAAACATTGTGTACACGAGCTCAATCCTTGACAGTAGAATCTGAGGTGTCTGGTATCCTCCATCAAGAGTATGGGATTGGCTCGTAAGTGCACCTATCTAGTCGCCAATGAGCCTTAGAACGACCACTTTCGTAGTTCAAGCCTTAAAAGCGAGCTCCAGATAGCCACCGCCGACTTAGCAGCACATATCTGCAGCATCCATGGATTTAATAAGCATCTATAAACAACATGGAAGATCAGGCATATATATGCTTAGACACCCTCTGTAGAACTAGACCAGGTAGAATGGCATGCAGATGACCATTAGCCTTCGACAATGGATCGTGTCTACAGGAATTTCGCTTGCAAGCATGACAATCAAAGGCCATCCCCAACAATTTACATAGCAAACAAACCACTACGACTTTTCCTACAATTCACAACCACAATTCACAATGCGCACAATGAGAGAAATAGGAAGAACTTGAGCTAAATGGATCCCTTCATTTGAGGCTAATACATCAAACGCCAAACCTATGGATGAAGACTGCTTCAGAACGCTAACCTTGACGGCCCAGTCAAAGACTGCTGAACAGAACGCTTTGAACTTGGGTCTGTATGAAGCAATGGCCCATGCATGGAAATTCTGCCCCCCTTCTTTTCTTTTCTGTCGTAAAAAAAAAATCACCTCCCGCGCCAACGTGGGCCATCCAGTTGAGGCACCAATGTAAGCAAAATAATCTTATACCGAGGTCAAATAGACCAAACCATCCTCCATGCTAGTCCGCTCACGCCCAACTCTCCCAATGATGAATACGAGTATAAGAGTAAGCCGAACATTACCAACCAAGGTCTGTCGGGACCAATCCTCCAGGGAAAAAAGTCAACCTCCATTGCCGCTTCAGAAAGACAAATGAAGCAGAATGCAAGTAAAGAGAAACGAATCCGATAGAGTTCTCAGAGGCCAATGCTCCGGTAAGGAAAGCACAAGGAAAGCAAAATGGTCGGATCCGAGGTCTGCGTTGACCAATTCTCAAAGAAAGAAATGTAATCCCCAACGCCAACTTTTCGGCGCTGCCTCTGACGGGAACTTTTAAGGAAAAACCGCGAATGGGGTGTCTTGCAAAGCTCAGAACAAACAAAAGGAAGATTGCGTATCGTAGAAACCAAGTAAGCAAACTCATCCATCTAGACTCCTAGCCAACAAGCTGCGTGAAGTCGTGAGGAAATATTTTTGACCAGAGTAACCACCGTTCAAATCCATCAAATCCAATGAATTGCTCTTCGTGATCGCTTAAGAAGCGAGTTTACTGTGGAAGTTAGCATGCAAAGGCTTTGTTACGTCGGACAGGAACCAAGACAACAAAACTTCATCATACCTGAGGGCCTGGACCCTGGGGGCCAGGGTAGTGAGGGCCGCCGCCGTATGGGCCAGGGCCGTGGCTAGGCATGCCGAGATAGTGGGGTGGCGGAGGTGCAGGTCGGTAAGGAGTTCCGACTCCAGAGTTGTTCTGGCTTCGGCCCCAGCTGAGACGAACGCGGGAGTTACCAATGGGGTAGCCCTGCATCTGGTTGATGGCCATCTCAGCAGCGTGGCGGTGGACAAACTGAACGAAGCCGCAGCCCTTTCCAGGAGGAATCTTGACGTATGTTATTTCGCCAAAACCTTGGAAGAAAGAGCGGAGCTCATCCTCGGTGACGTAACCAGAGAGGCCACCGACAAAGACAGTGGTGTTGTTGGGGTCAGTGAACTGGTTCATCTGGGTGCTTGGGTTATAATTGCTGTAGCCGAAGCCCTGCTGCATACCGCCGTTCCACATCTGGGGCTGGGGCATACCACCACCCATCATGGGGTTGCCACCGTGATGTCCATGCGCAAACCCGTGGTGGTTGTTGCTAGTCCAGTTAGGCTTGTCTCATTAATAAGTGGGTTCCAGAGTGCAACTTACCGGTTCTTAGGCGTGGCAGTCGAGATACGCATGGGGCGGTTACCACAGTAGACACCCTGCATCTCGACAAGAGCACGCTGCTGATCGTTCTCGTCAGAGAAACGAACGAAGCCGTAGCCGCGGCTCTGACCAGACATGGCATCCGTCATGATCTTGGCACTCTTGCAAGAAGGGAAACGAGCCTGGAAAAGCGAGACCAGGACGTACTCGTTGACTTCAGGACCAAGGTCTCCGACGAAGATGGAATACTCAGGACCACGGTCCTCCCTGCGAGGAATTTTTAGTGGGGAAAGTCCAAACGACTTAAGTTCGGGGTTTGATTCTTCACTGGGAGGGTTGGGTCCAAAGCCACCAGGTGGCCCAGGAGCTGGGAAATCAGAATCTTCAGCGAGATGGGAAAACCCGGAACTACCGGGGGTGCGGAACCGCTACGACGATGAACTCGACGGCGCGGGGTATAGACAAAGTCTGCTAATGGGCGAAGACTTTTCCCGCGCGCGTTATCACCATACGTAACGAATGGGGAAATCTTCAGAAGGGGCGGAGTGGAAGGAGAAAAGATTGACTTGCGGTAAACAGGATCAGACATGACGATGCAGTGTGCAGGAACTAACTACGATCTTGATGAGGAATGGTGGAAGTCAATGGCAATTGATGAAGCTAGGGAAGGTGTAAGGAGGAGGATAACAAGAGGACGTGGGTGATGTAACTGGGGAAAGGTGCAATTGGAGATGGCGGAAGTACAATGAGAAAAGTGGGTGGGGGGTTTAGGAAGGTGCACAGCCATGAACAGATGGAACAATAACACGTACCGTCGGTCAACAAGGCCACCACCGGACGCCCAGTTCAGCTTGAACTGACGGGAGCTGTTGGGGACTGGAGTGCCATTAAGCGCCAGGGCCTTGTTGGCAGAATCAGGATTAGGGAATTCCACAAAACAATAGCCGGCATTACTGATCATGAGGTTAGAATCGGCACTCAATCATAAGACATGGCACTGACGAGCAGCCATGAGGATGTATGTAGATCGGTGCTTACCCAGAGTTCTTGTCTCGAATGACCTTGACGTTCACACTCTCGGCGGCAGAAGAAAGGAAGACGCCTTTGATAAAGTTCTCGTCCATCCAGGGTTCCAATTCGCCCATCCTATGAAAGTGAATAAGTCTCTGGCCTAGCACGCATGAATAGAAGACAAGCAAGTACGTACCAGAGGGTAGTCTTAGGGGAGTCCGGGGAAGCTCCACCCGCAGGAGGTGGGACCGCACCCATGTCATTAGCAGGAGGCGTGCCGTTGGCAAAGGGGTTTTGGTTCGGGGCAGGACCGCCATTAGCGGGAACGCCAGCGAAGGGAGCATTGTGTTCCATCTTGGATTGAATCTAGAGAAGCATCACGGTTAGTATTGGGTATATGTATCTATCAAAAATAGAGAGTTGAGAGGTGAACGAGTCTTGGAAATGGACATGGCGGCTCAACTACGAGCCTTTGCCGTCTCCGAGGTCAAAAGACACGAGCCAAGAGTTGGACCAAAGTGCTGAGGCAATGCTGGGGTCTCAGGGAGACAAGGCCTCAGACAAAACGTTGGTGTGGTGAAGGAAGAAGGGGGTGAATCTAGGCAGGTGCATCGAAGGACCGGACTACACAGGATTCGACTTACAAGTGAACAAGCTGCACCTGGAAAGAAGATCCTTCAAGCTAAATATGTGGAAGAAGCCACACTTATTGAATATCCTCGTTAGCGAGCCAACTCAGCAAGTAAAAAGTGCGAGATAGGTGAAAAGCGGTCGCTTCCCTCGACTGGTCGAGGCAGCAGACAGCATATGATAATGATATTCAGGTTGCAAGGGTAAGGAGGGCGCCCCAAAAAATTGAACCGGCAAAAGCACAATCCGAAAGGAAATAATGATAAAAAAGTAATTAATGTTGAAAGGAAATAATGATGAGAATGCAGAAAACAAATGCATATGAAAGGAGGAGATTTCCACGCGGAGATCCGATATGTGAGTATGCGGTGAGGTGGTGTTGAGTCATCTGAGGCAACGGAAGCCGTGCACGATGGCTCTTGAGGGGGACGAGAGGGGCCTCCTCACTCTTCGGAGCTATGGCAGAAAACAGGATAATTCAACTCACCAATAAATGATCCGTTGCGGAATGAACGTAACAAGAATATCCTTCAGATGCCTGACATATCAAGTTAGTAAAATCCATCCAAAACAACGACTAGAGGCCATCAGCCGCCAGACCCGTCAACCGCAACCAGCATCTTCAAGTTCCCCCGACCCACTTGGGCGAACATTATCCTCTCCAACACACGCGTGCTCACACACATGCATGGTCAACCCTCGGCCTCCAACAAGCCGGAACATTTTCCGTACAGGATCCGAATCGTTCGTCAAGGATCAACGCCAACAGCTTCGAATCTTCGCATTGCCCTCGAACAACCCCAAAGAAAACGACGCGCGACACTCCAGGAAAGGATGAGAGAAACGGGGCAAACCCTGGAATCCAAAGAAGCGGCAAGGCAAATGGTCAGAACAGTGAAGAAACCCTTACCTGAAAGGATGGAATGGAATGCACTAAAGCCCGCCTAAGATCACAAAAACTTGAGCCTATGGATTGCCGCCGTTAATATTCAGATGCACACCCTCTGACAAGCCAGCTCACAACAACACGAGCCTGAAGTTCGTACCTCAAGGTGAACGCAGCAACACAAAGCTCAGTAAAACGTTTCGTCGTCGTTAACGATATCGTAAGACCTAATGAAGGACAGGTCAGCCAACCGGTCAAGTGATTTCTCCTTACTCTCGCACAGTCAAGATCCTGGCTTCCCCTTGAATTAATCCTCAAGGCTAACGACTGCCAAGTCAAGATTGACCTCTCAAGTCGCTGACAAGCAAGGGCGAGAATACAAACGATGTCGTAACAGCAGGAGGCAATTGAAATCAGGAGCATACCTTCTACGCCCCGAAAAAAGGATACAACTCCGGGAGATTGGAACGGAATCAAATCAATGGTGACTAGTATCCAGACCCTGAGCTGAAAACTCGAAATCAAGCGTGCAGGTGAGAGACTCTCAAGACGCCGTCACGCCCGGTAACAAAGTAGAAGAACTTCCGAAAACTGGGAGAGAGCGTAAATGCAGAGAGTTGCGACGTTCCGAAACAGAGACTGCGAAGTCGTTCGTCTTGATGCTGGTCCCAACTAGTGGTGCGAGAAAAAAGTAATGTCTGAAGAGACGCAAGAAATACGGGTGGGTGCAGAAATGCTTTCCGAAATTACGACAACCTAATGCTCATGTTAGTCTTCCAGGTATCTTGTCTTGCGTATATCAACTTGTTGGTCCTCCATCACAACTCTGCCACACGGTTCCGATCATCAACTGGCTCTCGGAACTCAATCCATATCCTCCAAGCACCATCATCGCGAAAGAAAGCACTAGGCCGGCTGCCTCAACTCTCTGGGCAGAGCCATGCTTCTCTGGTCGGGAGCGAAACAGGAATTCAAATTGGCCCGAGGGGGAACCTTGCATGAATACAGGATCCTTTCAAGCCTGGGACAAAAACAAGGCCAAGAATCTCTTCAGCTATCGAGCTGCCGCATCGTTCGAGAGTCTGGCAGAGAAAGAGGTCGCCATGCGCAAAATAGGAATATAAGCCAGCCATGAATTTATGGTCGCTTCGAAGTAGCGATGTCGTCTGCGCCAGTTTGCGTCGCCATGGCAAACCACGAATACCAGATCACACAAAACTCGCAATATATGAGGAAGGCTGGTGAGGGGCAGATCCGCGATAGTTGAAGGGGCTTCTGTTATGCCGCAGATCTTCCGGGTTGTTTGAGAGTCCTAGTTCCCGACAACAAGAATGCTCGTCGATTTGGCAATGTGATCAAATGAGGAGGGAATGGCGGAGTGCTCATCGCCCAAGGAATTTCGGTGCGGCAATGCATGCGACGGTCTTGGTTGGTTGGCTTCGATATGATCGCAGAATGTCGGACGGGCTGTGGAACATGACGAGGTCGGAGGACTTGCGGCAGCAGCGCAGTCTAACGATCGAGAGCATAGACGTCGAATAGCATGGCCGGACGATACCGAAAGGGGGCCTTTTGCTGAGGATACCCTGCCGTGATAGAAGAGCGATTCATCTCCCTCCCTCGAGCCCGAGTCCAGCCTAGGCCGGGAGAGTTCAAGCTAGTGCGGAAGGACTCGTACAAAAAGGCCAACTATCGCATACGGTTCGTTGAGTTTGACTTGTCGCATCATTCCCGTTACTGCAGATGCTGGACTGCCGGGGTGGCGGAATACTCGGAGTGTGTTGACCAGCTCCGCCTCGATGAGTCCAGAGCGACGTCGAAAGGGAGGCCCGGCGGAGTGTGAAATGGCCGTCGCGCAATGCGAAGACGAGTCCGAAAGCATGTGCAGAATGGTCGCGACAACGTTACGCCACTGTCCAGGCCGTTGTTGGGGTTCGTCGTCGCCAACAGCCAGCATGTCGCCTCTCGGGCGTTGCGTCCAGGATCCCGCCCACACCGAACCACACACCACTGCCACAGCACATCCACCACAACACAAATAGGCAAGGCGAAAGGGAAAAAAAAAACACAATTACATAAATTTACTTACTTTTTTGCGCCAGAGGAAAATTCTCAGCCAAATATCCGAAACACGCGCAAGGGAATAAACCGTAGCAGCCGTGAAGAGGGAAAAGAAGACAACAAGAGGAGTAAGTGGGAAAGGTTGAGTAAGAAGTCGCGCGAGGCCGTCGACGAGCGAAGTTTTTTTTTTTTCTCCCTCCCTCTTTCTCTTCGGTACCACTAGGTTCGCTGCTGATGGTCTCGGACAAGCCACGATTCAATGGGCGGGTCTGCGCGCGGGGACTTGTTGGACGAAGGGGTGGAGACAAAATTGTTGACCAGGGGGAGGGGGTGTGTACTGGCCTGCTGCCGACGTAAGGGATCTTCGATCTCGGAGCCTCTGGGTGGTACTGAAACACGAGGTAGGCGAAGGGCCTAGGCTCAACCTTCCAGTTGCGTGGAGAGAGACAAAGATGGCAGCGGCTGCTGGTCCCTGAGAACGTCAGGTCAGACCGGCAAAAGACAGGACGAGAAGGAACAACCACGGCGATCAGAGGACAGCGAGGCGGGCGGTTACAGAATGCGAAACGGACTCGGGAACAATGCGGCGGCAGAGAATCAAATTCAACCCAAGTCAAGTCACGGCGGAACAGACAACTTGTAAACCAGATAAATTACTACGGCGCAAGAGGCAGGGCTACGAGACTGGCTAGGAACGTCCTGGACGGCCTAAATATGCTGCGGGGAGGACTCGATAAAAATGGATCGACCGGATGGGCTGGGCTTCGTCGTCGACTATCCTCGTCGTGAACAGAAACCAGCGCCCTCTGCCTTCATCCCATGACAAACCAGGCAGGGCATTACGTGCCTGCTATCACCCAGGCGGAGGAGTTGGTTGGTAAGTCGGCTTGCTGTTAGTGCCACAATATACTTTGGCGCGGTTGTCTTTGGCCTCCCTGGACGCGGGGACGTGCAGGACGGTGCCATTCCCATCCATTGATGGATGAGTCGGTTCCGGCGAGGTGACAAATGGGCTGCTCCCAGGCTGTCAGAGCTGCTCCTCTGATACCGGAACTACCTTTCCTAGTAAACCAGCCCAGGCCACCACTCACTGCCTGAGGGGAACACACTTGCATCCGCACTCACGCACACAGCCTTCTAGCCTGGCAGGGGGAGTGGCGATAACCACCAATGGGCAGGTTGTGAATGGCCAAGCTGCGTGCTTGCGTTTTCATGACGATGGCCCATCCACGATCCAGGCAGAGCCGATGCGGTAGGGTCGCAGCAGTGGCTACGGGAAGGATGGGGAGATGGCCGGTTGGCTGTGGTGAGAACCTCCGTTGCCATGGCAGGCCATCCATCTACGACAGTAGCAGCAGGCAGCTCAGCTACTACCTACCTCCTAACCTGAGGTAGTGTGATGGACAACCACGAGGCAATTGACTCGCTTCTGGATGTGCCTCGCACACAGGCACCTGCCAATTGCCCCTGGCAGAGCAGGTGCTACCCCAGGGCCGGCTTCTATTGATTACATACTCACGCACATCATTTGCCTAGCTTCACCTTCTCCTCCCATCCATTCCATTCCTCACTGCCTACCCTTGGGTCGCCAAGGCCAAGGTCAGGCCGAGTCCGTAGTGGTGGGTTGGTAGGTTCCAGGCAGGCTGCACGGCACACACCTCTCCTCCTCTCCTCCGCTCTCGAGCTGGGGCACAATGCCTCGACAGCTGAAGAGCTGCAAGCGCGCCTGAAAGCAGCAGTCCTAGCGACAATGGGGGACTCGGGAAACACCCTTGCGTCACATGTGCTTAAGGTATTACCAGCCCAGGCAGAGGCAATGTACAACCAATGCGTGCGTGTGCATTGGTCCGTTCCCAGTCGCCCCGTCAGTTGATCAGGGGTTGTTGCTATTCCGGTCTCATCGAGGATAGAGGCATGACATTGGCCATGCCGAGCTGCTTCCGTCGATGCCCTGTCGCTGCTGATCGGGGTGCCCTGCCCACGGCCGCTGGCCACTGAGCTGACCATTGATGCCAGGCCAGACAAAGCCAACAGCGCGTACATGTACAGTGGCCAGGCCGCTGTGCAAGGTGCGAGGCAGCGCTGATCCACTGGCTGTTGGTTGGTCAGGCGTTGTCGGCCTCTGCTGGGCTACTACCATTATGCGCTCTGCGCAGCCCTGAGGCGACCCAGCAGGCAGAACCCGGCCCAACGACGACCTGACGACAACCAACGACCGACCCGACCTATGATCCAATGCCTAGGGCAGGGCAGGGCAAGCAGAGCCAGGGCAAGCCAGGCAAATGATGGGGCTTTCTCAGCCCAAATTCCAAATTCCGTTCCCGTCGCTCGTCGCCGGGCTGCCCGCCAAGACCAGGCCAAGGCAAGGGACTGGGCGACTGGGTCAAGGGCCCCATCAATGCCATCATGGACGCACCATTTGTATGCATAATGCTCCTCAGAATCCTGCTGGCTGACAAGGCCAATTGCAAGCCCTAACTAACCCGATTTTCCACCAGGCAGGTACGGCGTCCAGGCCATGTGGCTGTGCAGCAGCCTGAGTCCTCCGCTTCACCTTGCTCACCTCTCGCGCCCTCACCAGCGCTGCCAACACCCGCCCGTGGGTGTCGTGGCCCGCGGATATCCGTCCGTGCCATTGCCATGCCCCTGGCGCTGTCCCAGATATGTTGACGGAATTGTACATCGAAATGTAGAGGTCTACGTGTAAAACCTACAGGGCCAGGGGCACACATAGCGTCACACCGATCGCACCTAATTCGGGGCAATGGATAGATTCGAGAATCCCGATTTCTTCTGGGCTAGCGGCGCCAGGGATGCCAATCTGCGCACGAAGCACAAGGAATGAGACGAAATGGTCAGGCGAGACAATCGACCAGCTTGTAATCTCTCGCATCTGCCCCAGACAAACAACAGGAGCCGATCCCGTGTCTCAGAACATCCGGCCTATTAATCTCAATGTGTCCTCCCTTTGCAGAAATGCTGTCCCTGAGACCTGAGACCAGTCGAATTACTGCTGACCTCATCTCACCTCGCCTGGCCCTGCTCCATGTGGGCAAATTTGTCTTGTGCCACTGTGTCCCGTGACCACCGACATGCTAAACGGCAGCGTCTTTGGAGTCATTCCCCATTGGTTATGAAACAGGCAATAATTTCTCCAAGAGCACTGACAAGCTAAGCACTTGGTCCATGGCCCCTTGATACGATGCTCGTTCACACTCCCGAGGGTGGCCCCCTTGGCCCCCCCAGTAGGCATGACGTTGTACGGGCCAGATGTTCAGATGCAAATGGTGCTAAAGGTTCTCCTACCCTCCCTGTTGAACCAGGCAATTGATTGAGTAGTAGGTAATATCAGCCACTGCGAGAATGAAACCCATGTACACCTGCATGTACCTCAACAACAGACGAGGTGGTACTCAGCTAACATCTTTATGTATGCACATCATTCACACGACATCTGCACGCGCTCCACGCCCCCTGGCAAGGACGAGATGGTGCCCTACATCGCAGATACAGAGAGATACCTTGGGTAGAGATGCAGCTACATAGCGGCCGCACACTCAGATCTGCCAAGTCAGGGGTAGAATTCACCACCCCAGAGGTACTAGCTTGTCGATCCCATTTGAGAGCACCACCTGGGACAGAGTTTGACCATGCCACGGCCTACTCGACACCGTCGTTTTCGCGACAGCAAATAGGAGCCCGTCCACCCAGGGAGACACCATTTGGCCGCTCTCTAGTGCCATCGTGGCCTGAGGAGCTCGTGTGAGAACTTTTGCCATATGCTCCGGTCCTCGATGCTTGGCCATTTCCTTCCGGCCTCTCTCTGCAATTCGTCTAATCAAGTCAGACGTGAGTCCAAAACGCGCGCATCTAATGCACTGGAATATCCAGGTGCCGTTAGTGGCCTTAATTGGCGAGATGTGCGTGGGCCAACGGACCAATCCATGTTTCTTCGATAGACGAGGACCTGAAATTTGCTTGCGACAACGGTTAAAGGTTCCCCCACAAAACACGGCCGCCTTCCTCCATTTTTTCAATCGGCGAAACGATTTGTGGCACTCAGATTGGTGATGCACATGCCTAATACCAGGGGCGGTAGAGCAGACAAGACATGCGTATAACATTATATCAGCCGGCATCGTAGCATCTTCAATCCATCCCATCGTACCCCGACTAGATAGTATATACGAAGACTAGTAATACCACCTCGATGAAGCGCGTGTGCTGGGGACTCGCCCGTTGCAGGTGTGTGCCTATGAAGCCAATTGTGGAGAGCTCTTGGGCAGAAGAAAACCTTTTCAATAAGCCCTCGTTCTCTGTGGTTCCAGAGGGCTAGGGACCCTGTCTAATGCTACTCTCCCCTCACCTAGAAAATCAAGATAGGACCCGAGGCTAGGCTAAACGGTTACGTATGTAGGTAGGGCAAGGTAGCAGTAGCTCTGCTTCTCTACCCTCAGCTGCATATATAGCAGACAATAGAGAGAGACCTGCCTATCACATCTCATTTTCGCCACTGGTAGATAGGGATACGGAATCGGCCCAGTTCCACCGAGATGAATGCGAGTACATGCAAGTAACAGCAAATTGAGCTGCATCTCACCCCAGTGAGTAAACTGTCCCAACCAGCCGGTATCGGAAAATGTTGGAAGGATACGATTCCTTTTGACTAGATGCCCGCTTCCACTTGAGAGGGGGGGGGCAGAAAGGGGACTTACCGAAGCTTCCGACCTTGCCCGGCATTCGTCCCGTGGGATCGAGGATTCGGAGGTGTCCGTGATCGAGCAAAAACTCGATCAAAGTCTCTACAGATAAACGGGCTCGTTCTTGTAGGTTGCAACGGCTGCCTGTGGGTGAATGGCCGCTAGTCAGGGCCCTATTGGAAGGGCTGCCTTGCGGCCAACGTGTGTGGGTATGGCGTTTGAGATGACTTTCTACCTTATATAGGACCCATGACCTAAATTCTGCGGGTGTGGCCCTGATCATGCAGTTGGCGATCGAAACCATGGCTGCATTCGTTCGAGACATGCGGCATGGCTGAAATAAGGCCTGGAAGTTAATGGCCAGACGCAAGCCTTGGAAGCCCAGCCAGTTCCGTCCGTCATCGACGAGTGCAGGGCCGATGGCTTGCTGGGGCAGGCGGGTGTTGAGTCACGTGATGCGATCACCTCGAACCGCGTTAGTCAGTCGAAGCTTCAAGCCCAAGTTCCGACAGCTTCTATTGGCAACGTAAGACGTGGTTGACTGGAGGTTCTCGAGGTGCTCAAGAACGCCACTCCAGCACACGTATTTATTTTTTGTACTATTGTCGTTCTTAGCCTTTCGTTTCTTTTTTCGACCTTCGTAGAACTGATTAATTGGATCTATGATTCGTTCTCAAGTTTTCTCCGCTTCTGCTTGATATCTGGTACCCAAGAGGGTTCCAGCTCCCTCACGAGCCAACATGGCCGCCCTATCCACAGAGGAAAGGGAACTCAAGCTGCTAGAAAGCGTCGAGTTCAAAATCCTCGCTGTCGCCAATAAAGAGACGAAGCTTCACGAGCTTTTACAACGATACCTGGCTCCCGTCATATTGAAGGCGGCAAGTGAAAACCAATCAGTGAGGCAGAGGGTAGGGCAGCACCTGTTCCACATATTTGACTCTAATGGCTGCTTATCCATGAAACTTTGCAGGTCATTCAGATATTAGGACGCCTCAAGACGTTCATCCAACCACCAGAGTCAGTTGTGCTTGTCACTGAATCATGACTTGGTCACATCCAAACTAACTCATCGCAGGGTTGTCCTACCAGTCAAGGCCCTGCTGGAGCAGTACAAGTCAAATGACTCTGCTATCATCAAGCAGCTCGACTTAACCTTTATTCAACACAGCCTAGAGAGGATTGACGAGCATGACCGGAGGGAGCTTATTCCCATTGCACTGAAAGGATGTGCAGCAGATCAGGGCCAGCCAAGAGCCAGCGTATTCGCCCAGGTTATCATCCGCCTCCTGCTCGATGCCCGGTTTCCCCCTCGGGGGAGCAAAGATGATGATGCCCTCAGAGAAACTCTGGGCTTGTCTGACGCGGCGGACGCTTGGTATTTACAGACGATCATTGCCGTGTTTCTCCGGCTGAAGGTGCCCAACAGCAAACAGAATTGGGCTCAAGCAAATCCCACACTTAGTCAAGAGGAGTTGAGTCTCTTCTCCGTGGAAAATGCGGACTCGCAAAAGATCTTCCAGAGGCTATCGGAAGTCAAAACTAAGCTAGTCGCCTTGCTCGCGACTGCTGCCCTTACGGACGATGAGAAATTTCTCCCAGCTTTGTATGGTGCCTCTAGCTTCGACAATCGAGTATCTTCAGCTTCTGAGGACATCCTGAGAAGGACGTCGGTGTCATTGGAGGATGAGGGGCTCGTCAAAAGGCTGTTCCAGGCCCATTCGTCACTACCGGCAGCGTATCGAACCCGCATCCTGGGCATGCTCTCCAAGTCGTCCATTTCGACCACGATGGCGGACAGGATCCTAGCGGTGGTTCATCTGGATCTGGCGCTACCAGAGTCAGAGACAGCCTCGGCAGAGGCTTTGCAGCCAACCAGCGTACTTGAGCGCACCAAACTACACAAGGCTTTGTTCCAGTACCTCACCTGGGTCGCTCGCATCGGACCCTCCAAAGAAGACTTCACCATTGCGCCAGAGTTGATCCGATTCATGAGGTCGTACATCGAAACACGAGGGTGGCCCACACCAGCGGGCGCAGACTCAGCTGATGCCATCGAACTGCGCTCGAAAGCCTATGAGACGATTGGCATGTTATCTAGCAGCGCTACCATCCCCACTACAGACCGTCTTGATCTTGCACAATGGCTATTTAAATCATTATCAGAAGATCCTACCTCCGAGGCGGTTGTGAGCATTGATAGTGCCTTGTCAGGACTCACATCCACCTTCCCAGCGGATAAAAAGGACGAGGATGAAGCACTAATGGAGATGCTCCTTGGCTACATGTTTCTCCCTGATGAACCTCCTGCTGTGCGGAGCACCCGACACGCTGTGGTTAAATGGGCAAATCAGTGTCTACCATTTGCCAACATATATGCACGGTGGATGAACATCCTCGCCATCGGGGGCATTCCCGGTGAGAGAGGTGACGTGATTGAGCAAGGCCAAAAGGGTCTTGACCCTTGGACATACCATGCCTACGACAACAACAAGACCACCCTAAAGATCCCCGAATGGCACGAGATGGCCGCCGCCTACTTTGGTGGCCCCATTGCTCCTGGTAACCTTTACAATCACCCGTCTGTGAAGGAGAGCCTCCAGAATACAGCCTCCGATCTCACGTTCGGCAACTTTCAGGGAACGAGACTCTTGGCGTACCCCGTTGCTCTGCGTTACATCCAGCAGCTAATCTTCTTGACGGCATTGGGAGATGATTTCCAAATCCAGCCTAATTGGAAGGAAGCCCTCGATGCGACCATCAGGACGAGCATCCAATCCCGAACCAAAATCCGCACTTACTTGGAAGCTGACGATAAAAACACCACCCACCTAACCTTCTACCTCAGGGCGTGCCTCAGAGGCGCCCTCCTTGCCGGCTCTCCTATCGTCGAGCAGTCCTTGAGATGCTTCGTCGAGGTGGCCTCCCTGAGCCCTCCCAGCGTAACTCAATACTTGGCAACGCAGAGTTCCGGCCTTCTCGACCTCGTCAAATACAACAAGAAGGAGATCCGCTCCCTCGCGGCTCGTGCAATTGGCATTCTCTGGGCCCATCCCGTTCACAAGGCTGACAACCAGGTTAATCAATTCCGGGCGAAACTGCAGGACTTGTTCGCCAATGCGGAGAAGGCAGTTGGCTCCGAGCTGAACGCAGCTGAGGGAGCTCTGCTGGCGTTTGGTCACCTCTGCTCGCGATCTGTGTTTTACGACTACGACCTTGGCTCGGACGTAGAGTTTCCCCTGCGCTTCCTCGAGAAGCAAAGCATCCAGCCATCCCTTTTCGAGGCTGCGTTGGAATGCTTCTCGCAGCTATGGTCTGTCGGACTCGGAGTCCCAGCAGCCGAATCTCTTGATTCGATCATCAAACGCATCACCGGTGAGGCAAACAAAGGAAACGAAAAGGCCATCTTCGCGCTCGGGAGGCTGGCAATCGGCTTGGGCGAGGATGAAGCCGCCACGACCGCACTAGACAGCATCATCACTGCACTGCACGGCCTGCACGAAATCAAACAGGTCGAGGTCCAGTTCACCGTCGGCGATGCTCTCACGGCCGCTATCTCACAGTGGGGCTCTGACTTTGTCAAGCTGACGCTGGATGTTCACCTGCTCGGCAAGGCCCGCCTGCCCGATGGTTCGAGGAGGGCGCTGGTCACGCGCATTCTGGAGAAGCTGTTCGCTGACTGCAAGACGACGAAGCCCTCGCTGCTCAAGGCGTCGGGCATCTGGCTCTTCTGCGTGGTCCAGTACTGCTCCCACCTCGAGGAGGTTGGGTCACGGCTGCGTGAGGCGCAGACGGCGTTCATGAGGCTCCTGAGTGCGAGGGATGAGCTGGTTCAGGAGACGGCCTCTCGCGGTTTGACTCTTGTGTACGAGAGCGGGGATGCTGCTCTCAAGGGCTCGCTGGTTAAAGATCTGGTCTCGGCGTTCACGGGGTCCGGGACGCAGTTGAAAGTGGATCAGGACACGGAGCTGTTCGACGCTGGAGCGCTGCCGACCGGGGATGGGAAGTCCGTCACTTCCTACAAGGACATTGTCAACCTGGCCAATGAGGTGGGCGATCAGGGGCTCGTGTACAAGTTCATGTCGCTGGCGGCCAACGCAGCTACCTGGTCGACGAGGTCGGCATTTGGGCGGTTTGGGCTTAGCAATATCCTCTCCGACTCCGATATCGACCCGAAATTGTATCCGAAGCTGTTCCGTTACCGTTTCGACCCGAATCCGAACGTGCAGAGGTCCATGGAGGACATTTGGAAGGCGGTGGTGAAGGATACCGGGGCCATCATGGATACATACTTTGACGCCATTCTTGAGGATCTGTTGAAGAGCATCCTAGGCAGGGAATGGCGAATGAGAGAGGCAAGCTGTGCGGCCATCGCTGATTTGATCTCCGGGAGGCCATTCAAGCAGTACGAGGCCCGGTACAGAGATATCTGGACAGCCGCCCTCAAAGTCCTAGATGATGTCAAGGGCAGCGTTAGAGAAGCAGCCTTGCGTCTGTGTATGGCTTTGTCCAACGGCCTCGTCAGGCAGCTCGAAGAGAGCAATCAGGGTGCGGCGGCCAAGGCAATGATCCAGGAAGCTCTGCCGTTCCTGCTCTCCGACAAGGGTATCGAGAGCACGGCCAAGGACACTCGGCTATTTTGCACAATCACGGTGTTGAAGATTGCCAAGCAAGGAGGAACGGCTCTGAAGCCATTCATCCCAGAGATGGTCCCGCAACTCCTTGGACTTCTCAGCACGATCGAGCCAGAGGAGATCAACTACCACTATCAAAGAGCAGGTGACGATAGTCGAGACCAGATCGACCAGTTACGGTCACAGATTGTAAATCGATCGCCCATCTCAGAGGCTATCGACAACTCCATGCGCTTCATCGATGCAGACGTCATGGCCGAACTAGCACCCAAGCTTGAGGCTACGATTAAGAGCGCCATCGGCCTTCCTACCAAGATTGGGTGCAGCAGGGTCTTGACTACGCTTTTCACTCGCCATACCATCGACATTAAACCCTTCTCTGCGAAGTTTCTACGGATGATGGAGAAGCAGGCCATGGACAAGAACGATGCCGTCAGTCAAGCATACGCCCGCGCGGCAGCGTACATGATGCGAGTTGTGCCGGATGCCGCCAAGGAGCGCTTCTGCAATAACATCATTCAGAAATATCTCAAGTCAGAGGAGGAGGCACATCGACAGAAGATCGCCGATGTGACTGTTGCATTGGCAAAGACTTCACCGGACCACTTCTCCGCTTTCGAGGCGGTACTGCTCCCATTCTCATACTTGGGAGCACACGATACAGACGAATATACCCGCAAGGTCTTTGGGGAGGTGTGGAGCCAGCACGCAGGTAGCAGCCGCACCGTCGTGCGATACGTGGCGGAGATTGTCAAGCTGGTAGAGCAGTGCCTGGACACGTCGCAGTGGGATCTCCGCCACACCGGCGCCCTCACCACCGCGGCCATGGTGGAGGACGTCGTGGGCGCGAGCGACACCACCGGCGAGATCAGCGAGAAGAACCTCGACATCATCTGGCCGGTCCTCGACACGACCCTGGCGCTCAAGACGTTCCCCGGCAAGGAGAAGCTCCTGGAGGCGTTCCCCAAGTTTGTCGAGAAGGGCGCGGCGCTGTGGAAGAGTGACAAGAAGGTGGCGGAGAAGATCAAGAAGGTTGCCGTCAGAGAGGCGAAGCGCAACAATGACGAGTACCGCGTCCATGGGTTCGTCTGCCTGTGGAAGATTGCCAAGGCGCGGGATGATCTGGACCTCTTGCAGGAGATTGCCGATATTGTCACGCCCTACCTGGATGAGTTTATCGACGATAACAAGATGGAGGTCGACGGCAAGGAAGACAATTTATCCAAGGCTGCGAGTAACGGGTTTGAGGCGATTTCACGTGGCTACAATCGACAGAAGCTGCTTACGGAGCCGGGCACGGTGCTAGGCAGCATTCTGAAGCTCCTTGGCAAGTATCTCGAGAGCCCCAAGATGAGCGTCGTCAAACGAGATGTATGGTACGATGCCGTCTATGATATCATGACAGCTGTTGGTACCATCAAGCCGGCCACAGGGAAGGACAACGCTGCATCACCCTCTTCCGCTGACTTGGACTATCTCAAGACACTGGACCTTGATCAGCCTGAAGCAGGAAGCGAGCCGCAGAGGATCAAGAGGGCCAAGGCGCTGTCGGCGACACTCAGTGCCAGGCTGTCTGGGGCATTTGGCGCCGGCGGGTCAGATCTAAGTGAGGTTAAGCAGACTGTTGATCAGGCAGTCAAGGAGGAGAGGTCTCTCAAGGTGCTGGAGGAGTTGAGAGCTGCACAGAAGCTTCTGACGCAGATGTAGAGTCGGCATAGCATGAGGATAGAGTGGCCTCGACGGCTGATGGTATAAAGCAATTCATGAGGCTGGTTATGTTCAGGAGCTAGATATGAATAAAGAGAAATTACAGGTCTATTTGCGCTTGGACTCTATCGTGTACTAACAGTGATTGTTGTAGCAACACACGGTCGTTAACATGGGCTATCGCAAATGGCTCAACAGTGGCATACGCGTAAGTGAGATTCATAATAAATTTGCCACCATAATGCAAACCCCAATTTCTGCCTACCTTAGATTTTGTAGAAGCTACTAGATGATGTACAAAGTCAAGGATCAGACTCAGGACCAGTGCGCAGCCGGGGCGCTCCAGGAGCCAGCTCTAGGGTAGCAAGCCTAAGACGCCACCAGATTGCATCATCTGGAAGGTGGCATTCGCATTATCAATAATCCGGCAGCCGCCCCTTGACCAGCATCGGCATTTGCAGGCAGTCAGGGCAGACGTGATTGTGTGCTGGCGACGTCACCGACGGTGCCTTCTGGTAGCGTGTGTGATTAAAGAAATAAGCAACCAGAAGCTGCACCTTCCTGGCCCGACTTTTAACTCGCCCACGTACCCTTTTTTCCAAACACACACCGCAAAATGCGCTCGAGTTTGATTTGGCACGATCTAGATCCGAGGTGATTGAAATCTGCATAAACTGGCGAAAAATTCTCTCCAGCCCTACTACATCTCGTTGCGCCCAACCCCCGGTGGCGGGGCTGTTTCCAACCTACACCGAACGGGCCTCGCTTTGGCGGGGTGAAGTGATTGCCAGTCGACTACTCACACCAACCTCACCAAACCACCACCTGCTACCAGACGGTCCCTGCTCCGAACGAGCTTCCCTTGCTCGACATTTGCATTTACCCTCGAACTCTTCCGTATACGGCTTTTTACGCCTTCTCCTCCACAAAACACTCTCTTCAACGGACCGCTCAAAGAGAGGTCAACCATGGAGGCAGAGGAGGCCATTTCAACATTCGCCGGGATCACGGGCGCGAGCCCCGAGGTTGCCCAGGGCTTCTTGGCCTTGACAGGGAACAACGTCGAGCGGGCCATTGAGCTATTCTTCGAGAACCCGGACCTCGTTTCCAACGTCCAGTCAGGCGTCTCCGGCAACCCCCTCCCGTCCCTACATCCACAAGGCCGAATATTGGGCGACAAGACTCGACCGGCGTCATTCACATTGATAGCGACGAAGATGATGTTATGAACCTAGTTGATGATGATGACGACGACGACCGAGGTCACGGACGGCAGGCCGCTATCCGAACGGCCGCCTTAGCCCAGGAAGAAGAAGACGCCGCCATGGCCAAACGACTACAGGAGGAGCTATACGGTGGCCCTGGTTCTGGCTCTGGCTCTGGGACGGGCGAGGATGTCAGAGCTCCCATTGCGAGAACTACAGAAACACTCGTTGCTCCAGATCTGTCCTGGGCGCCGGATGATGGAATGGAGTCGGCTATATTATCCCAGTTGAGGCAACAGAGGCAAAGACGGCGTGGTCCCCGTAAGTCTTACCGCTCCTTCCCTGCCATATATACTTGCTTTTTTATTTGAGACAAAAGGAAAAACTGCTAACCTGATAAAAATGATAGCTCGGTCTGGTGGGCCTTTCGCGCAGCGGATATGGGGCGAGTCTTCAAGTCCGGCGGTGAACACAGAGGATAGCGGTGGCGATGGCACTGGGAGTCACGCAAGGCGCCTGGCAGATCTGTTCCGGCCACCCTACGAGTTGATGGAGAGAGATGTTTCGTGGGACGAGGCCCGGGACCTGGGCAAGGAGGACAAGAAATGGATCATGGTCAACCTGCAAGATATGAGCGACTTCAACTGCCAAACGCTGAACCGTGATATTTGGAAGGACGAGGCTGTCAAGAGCCTGGTGGCGGAAAATTTTGTGTTTCTGCAGTACGACAAGGAGTACCCCGACTCACAAGAGTTCATCACCTTCTACTTCCCCAATCAGAGCCACGAGAACCGGGACAACTACCCGCACGTCTCAATTATTGACCCACGAACAGGCGAGCAAGTCAAAGTATGGAGTGGGATCCCTTTCCTCAGTGCTAGGGAGTTTCATGCCGAGATTGCCGAGTTTCTGGATAGATACAGTCTTGCCGCGAACAGCAAGAACCCAGTGGCCAAGGCGACCGCACGGAAACCACAACCTATCGACGTGGAGCGCATGACTGAGGACGAGATGCTCGAGATGGCGCTAAAGAATAGTCTGGCTGGAGCGGAAGGGAGCAGTGGATCAGGGTCCACCCCCAACTTACACGATCCGGACGCTCTCACCAAGTCACCCACCGCCGGTGCAGATACTCCGGAGGGCAAGGGCAAGGAGCCAGAGCCAGTGGCTGAAGAATCGGCCTTTGCAAAGATTTCGAGCAGCAACCCGCACACCGAACCAGAGAACGACCCGAAGACGACGACGCGCATCCAGCTACGGCACCCGAATGGCCGCGTTATCCGTCGGTTTCAGCTGCAGGACTCTGTGCGACGGATCTACGAGTGGCTCAAGGCGGAGCCAATGGAGGGCAAGGATGGGGTGGAGTTTGAGTTGAAGATGATGCCGCAGGGCCAAGATCTGATTGAGACCCTTGATGCAACGATTGAGGAGGCTGGACTTAAGCAGGGCACAGTTATGATTGAGTTTATCGAGGACTGAGTGGACGGTCTCTTGCCGGCAGGTAATAGAGGGCCCCAGCACGATGCGGTCCTTGCTTGGTCTGGCGTATTGGCTAGACATGTGAACCAGCCACTTAGTGATCTAGAGATCTGGAACGGAATAGTGGCATTTGCTTGAGACAGGTAATGAGAAGAGATTAACACGGAGTGCCGCCGGATATCATTTATCACACGGGTTATGATAAATGCAAGGAGTTTGGCAGGGGACTGAGGAGGTGATCGAGCACACTCAGTTCAGGCAGCGGAAGTTTACTTTAGCATGGGATGGTATAGCTGTTGCTTCAAGCATGTATCAGTATCGCAGATAGGCGCGGGTGATTAAGATCCTGCTTTCTCATGCTGCACGCGCCTGTCTATAGAGCTAGGCAAGGTAGATTGGCATCGCACGGCATATTTCCGAATGGGAGATGCCAGTTTGCCAGAATGACAACTTTCTTGTTAATTACATGTCTGGGACCGGCTGTGCTACGATCACTGAAGTTCCTGAGACTGAAGAGTGGGTAAGCTGGTAGGCGCAAGGATAGGAAGGGAAATGAAGAGAAAACAATGTCAGATTTCCAAGCTGACGACAACCAGCAAGCTGGGATTATATTTGTTGATGTTGATTGTTGTCTACGCCGCTCAGCCCTGGCTGCTGGTTGCTGTACGACGAGGCAGCGTTGTACCTGTCGACCCCGCTGGACCGTCTTCTGGCGTTGTAGCGCGGCGGCGGCCAGACCCCTGGGCTGGCCAACTACAAGGCAGCATGCTGGGAAATACCGTGGTTGGTGCGCGTGCATATATGTGTGGTCCAGGTACCACCGGCGCGATGGGTATGTACCTTGATCGTAGCAAGATCACGTCCCCGCCCCCTCCTCCAGTGATGGAGGGTACGGTATCTTCAGCCAAAACACGGCCGACGTCAACAGCAGCCCTCCAGCCTTAGCGCAGCTGGTGTAGCGGGTGCACGTGCTGATGCGCCGGTTGGTAAGTTAGGTTGTGTCCCTGAGTTTGAAATTACCCCATGCAGCAGCTGGCCTGGCCTGCAACAGGTGGGAGCGGTAGTAATATTAGTTCCTGTTCGGTCGGCTGGTGGTTGTTGTTTTGTTGATTTTCCCTCCGCAGACAACCAATGGGTTACGTCGTATTTTACTCCATGTCTCCCCTCCTGTGTTGATTGATGGATTGATTGGCACCGGCCTGCCTGCCTCTCGTTTCACCTTCGCTCTATCGCTCCACATCGCATTTGTTTTGTTATTTATTTTCTTTCCTGCATTATTCCCCCAAAGCTATCCTGACCTGACGTGACCGAATAGCCTGCCGGGTTTGGAGGCTGATGCAAGCGAGCTAAGCTGCCTGCATCATCCTGGACTCGGATTTGGTGGGGTTCACCGCCCACCCTGGCTAAGCACCTACCTTACTTCACGACCTCCAAACGACCCTCCAGGCCGCCAGACAACCGGCCAGAACAACAATTGGTGGATGCTCTGATCTCTCCCAAGATCCTCAAGTAGCACACCACCCCCTCTGTCCTCACCCTGTCCTGCAGGACACCCGGCGACCACCAGGCCACCTCGAGACCGCAGCGAACGTGGCCCCTCCCTCCCTCGAAGAGAAACGAACGGTACCGGCGCCAAAACAGCACCCAGAAGACCAATCATGGCGGAGCGAGACCGTGTGGAGGAGGGCAATGAGGCCTTGGACCCAGAGCTCCTGTTCTCCAAGGAGTATTGCATTGGTTGGTCGCCTTTGGGAGAGCCTGCGCCCGGTGGACGAGCTTTGAGTGACTGACCCTGTTGTTTGTAGGAGGCGGTAGCTTTGGAAAGGTCTACAAAGGGTACGCTCAGGATCCCATCACTTCAGCCCTCTTGGGATCAGAGGTCTACTTGATCACCTATGCTTGTCATTCATATGCTAACTTACTGCTCCCAATCAGTGTGGACAAGCGAACGGGCGAGGCGGTTGCCATCAAGGTTATCGATATCGAAAGCGCCGAAGACGAAGTCGAGGACATTATCCAGGAAATTGCCATTCTTTCGGAACTGCAGTCTCCCTACGTAACTAAGTACTATGGCTCCTACGCCAAAGGTGCAGAGCTCTGGATTGTCATGGAGTTTTGCTCTGGTGGAAGCTGTGCCGACCTAATGAAGCCTGGGATCATTGGCGAGGATTATATTGCCATCATCGTCCGTGAGCTGCTTCTTGGCCTGGAATATCTACACTCCGACAAGAAACTACATCGAGATGTCAAAGGTAAGGAAGGGGGAGGTCTTGGTTGCCCTCATGGTTTTTCTTATTTTAGCTAACAAGACGTCCAGCTGCCAATGTGCTCCTCACCGCCAGTGGTCAGGTCAAGCTGGCAGATTTCGGTGTTTCCGGCCAGCTCTCAGCGACCATGACGAAGAAGAACACGTTTGTCGGCACTCCCTTCTGGATGGCACCCGAGGTGATCAAGCAGTCAGGATATGATCACAAGGCTGATATCTGGTCTCTTGGAATCACCGCCCTGGAGCTCGCCAATGGCGAGCCTCCCTATGCCGACATTCATCCCATGAAGGTTCTCTTTCTGATCCCCAAGAACCCTCCGCCCAGGCTGGAAGGAAACTTCACCAAGGCTTTCAAGGACTTTATTGAGGTCTGCCTGCAGCGTGATCCCAAGGAAAGACCCACTGCAAAGGATCTCCTTAAACACCCTTTTATTAGAAGGGCGAAGAAGACAACATATCTCACGGAGCTGATCGAGCGGTACACTCGCTGGCGTGCAACCAACAGATCCGAAGACGACAACTTTGACGAGTACGATGGGCCGGCTCCCGTCGAACCGGAAAAGGTGAACGACGACATGTGGGACTTTGGAACCGTTAGGCTGGTTGGCGATAAGGGCGGCTTTGTAAACCGGCCGGGTCTAAACGCCATGGACGAGAGTTCCGCCAATGCCCGCGCGTCGAGATCAACGGACAGCATGAGTGATTGGGGTGAGAGGAGGCGAGAGGTTAGCCCGACCAAGAACAAGGACTTTGCTCTCCAGTCGAGCGACACCGTCAAGGCGGCCTACTCTAGTGGCACGTCGCGGCAGTCGAGCCCGCAACGGAAGCCTGTCGCAGGAGGACAGCTCGCAGTGCCTGGTTCCCCAACGAGGGTCCCTCTCCCGCCTAGCCCGCAGAAGCAGCATCATGGATGGGATCCAGCCGATGTGCCCCGACCTCTGGAGACGACACCGCGGCCACCTAGGTACTTGCCCACGGCACCCAGCCCCCAGTCGTCGGAGTATGACCGCGAGTTGCAGGCACAGCTTCAGCGCGATATGGGCGGGCTGAACCTGAACCTGGCACCATCGATGCGGCCGGACATGTTGGACGGCTCCTTCTCGAAAGCGCCCACGCCACCACCCCATCAACCACAGTCTCAGCCGTCCAGCTCGAGAATGTCACCACTTGAAATTCCCGAGATCCCTCCATACAGAGGTGCTCCTTCGGGACAACAGCCACGCACACCTTCAGACCGTGGAATGAATGCGCAGAAGCCACTGCCTCTGCCATCCAAGGCCGCCAGCCCCGTGCCACCAGAGTTGATGGCTCCATCCGCCTTCCCAGCGCCTGCACCAGCTAATCCTAACGGGGAGCTGGACGCTCTGAACGATGTGATCTTCCCAGCTCTGGAGGAAGCTCTGAAGCGGCGACAGATCCGGCTGCAGCAGGTTTGCAAACCGGGAATGAACCAGGTGTTGACGCCTCAGCAGCAACGTGCAGAGGCGGCTCACGAACGCCTGCGCAACCTGGTATTCAAGCTTGCGCATGTGTGCAAGGAGATTGACCATTATGACAAGCAAGAGCCTGTCGGCATGGGAAGGGAGGTCAACAGCTTCCTGGAGGGGTTGCTAGAGGAGATCTTGGTGCGGGTGGAGCCACTGGATGAGGAAGAGGTGCAAGCATTATAGAGACGGCAAGCGATTGGAGTTTTTCTAATTTTCATTTGTCTTTATGTTTTTTTTTTTTTCCATTACCATCATGATACAAGGCGTCTAGACAATGAGGCTGCCTGGAAGAGAGTCGCTGCCATGGCAGACCAAAAGAGCGAAACCCAGCGCAAGGCACCACGACCGCTCACTGTTGTTGTCTCTTTATTATTTTTCTGTTGCAAGTTGGGAGGTACGGAATCAGGCATGGAAATCAATTGGGGGGTAGGGAAAACCGGATGTGATGTGCTGTTCTCTCTTAGGAGTTCTTTTTTTTTTTTTTTTTTTTTTTTTTTGCTCCTGGTGCACAAGAAACTCTTGCATGCGGTTATTTTTAGCTTTTCATATGCTAGAAGGCTGAGAATGAGGAATGTACTCGAGCGCCAACCCACGACAGCGTAAATGAAACTAAGTGATCTGGAAGGCGAAGTGATTAGAGTCTGAATTTCTAAGGTTGCACTGCTTTATCGAAGCATGCTGCATGCCGTGTGGGCTGTTGTGCAGCAATGTAGCAATGCAGGCAGGGACACTTCTGTGATGCATTGGAGCATGGAGCGTTTCTAGAAAACTTACAGCTGCTGGTTCATGTGCTAATCAAGGATCATGATGGCATGGTGGGCCGTATCTGATGCCGCTAGACTCAACTGGGCGCGCAGTCCAGAGTTTTCAGGTGCTCGGCCGAAGAGTCGCTTTCCGCCCGCTGTTACGAGATGACCGGCGCCTCCAGCAGTGGCAAGTGCTCGGCAAAGCGCCTGTTCCCCAGTGTTACAGGCTCCATCATTGCCTCGTTCGGCAGGAACCTGTCCCTGCGGCATTTGCCCAGTAGAAACTCTAAGCACACCTTGTTTTTTTCTTTTCCCCTTCTAACCTTCTTCACCTCTGTCCTCCTAGCAGCCTGCTTTGCTTTCTTTTTGTCTTTTCTGCTTGCCAACTGGATCCCTCTCCCCTCTCCGTGTCTATCCCGCACTCTGCCCAACATGATGTCCCGTGGATCACTTAGAACGGCGCAGGTTAGTGGCCCTCCCTAGCTTCCCTTCACATGCTTGCCTGTTTGCCCGGAATGCCTGCAGACGAGGCGTCGGCTTCGCAACAAATGACGCGCACACAATTGGAAGAGTTGGAGTTTGGGCGAAACACGCACGCATGATGGCATCACCGAGGACCAAGGTTAACAATTGAATTTCTTACACAGGCCCTCCGCGCTGCCGCCACCCAGCAGCCTCTCGCCGCCCGAGGCTTCGCGACCGTCCAGTCCGACATCTTCAAGCCCTCCAAGTTCGGCGGCAAGTACACCGTCACCCTCATCCCCGGTGACGGTATTGGTGGCGAGGTCTCCGAGTCGGTCAAGACCATCTTCAAGGCCGACAATGCCCCCATTGAGTGGGAGCAGGTCGCCGTCTCCGGTATCCAGAATGCCGACAACGCCCAGGCTGCTTTCCGCGAGAGCGTCGCCTCCCTCAAGCGCAACAAGCTCGGCCTCAAGGGTATCCTCCACACCCCCATCGAGCGCTCCGGCCACCAGAGCTTCAACGTCGCCTTGCGCCAGGAGCTCGACATCTACGCCAGCATCTCCCTGATCAAGAACATCCCCGGCTACCAGACCCGCCACAAGGATGTCGACCTGTGCATCATCCGTGAGAACACCGAGGGTGAGTATTCTGGTCTTGAGCACCAGAGCGTCCCCGGCGTCGTCGAGTCTCTCAAGATCATCACCCGTGCCAAGTCTGAGCGCATTGCCAAGTTCGCCTTCGCCTTTGCTCTCGCCAACAACCGCAGCAAGGTTACCTGCATCCACAAGGCCAACATCATGAAGCTGGCTGATGGTCTCTTCCGCAACACCTTCCACGCTGTTGCCAAGGACTACCCCACCCTCGAGGTCAACGACATGATTGTCGACAACGCCAGTATGCAGGCCGTCTCCAAGCCCCAGCAGTTCGACGTCATGGTCATGCCTAACCTGTACGGTGGTATCCTGTCCAACATTGGTGCCGCCCTTGTTGGTGGACCCGGTATTGTCCCCGGTTGCAACATGGGTCGCGAGGTCGCCGTTTTCGAGCCCGGCTGCCGTCACGTCGGTCTCGACATCCAGGGCAAGGATCAGGCCAACCCCACTGCTCTTCTCCTGAGCGGAACCATGCTCCTCCGCCACCTTGGTCTTGACGACCATGCTAACCGCATCTCCAAGGCCACATACGCCGTCATCGCCGAGGGGTAAGTCTACATCTGATCTCAGAGTCCAATTTCTATTTTGTGTGATATGGAAACTAACGTCCGAACAGCAAGGTCCGCACCCCCGACATGGGCGGCCAGTCCACCACCCACGAATTCACCCGCGCCATCCTCGACAAGCTGGAGACTCTGTAAACGACCCCATCAATGAAAATCACCAAGAAACTATGAAACCCCATATATAGACTGCAAGAACCTCGATTTTATACCCTACCGTACTCTCTTGGTCAACCTCATTGTCATCGAGGAAGATGACACTATCAAATATTTATACATCATACTTTCAAAGGGCCGCCATGGACACAGTATCGTTTATGGCAAGACAGTGGTAGCGGCAACGCTTCTGGAGGACATTGGCATAGACAAGCCCCGTGCTGCTTTGCAATTGGGCCGGAACGGGGGAGATATGAGACACAAGAGGGATCAGGAGTTGAGTGATGAACGGGCTGTTAACCACAGGGTTGGGAAGAGACAAGAGGACGAATTGTACGTCTAGCACTTACTCGTTTATTTGTTAAAGTTAAAAAGGCATATCAAGAAGCATTTCCCGTTATTTTGAGCGCATGCACATTCAGTAGAATGAGAATAACGTGGTGCACGCTTTGGGATCGATCGTGTCGGCTGTCTGGCGCTGGTTGGTGATTGGCGCTCGTATTTTTTCTTAAAGACGGACCTATGGAACGAACTGCTGAGACATAATGACGCGGCGTGCAGTTCATGACGAGTCCGTCCTTTTCAATAATATAATAAGGTCTGGACGCGATTATATCTAAATCTGGCGCGTCGAATAAAGCGTAGTGATATACTTTTCAGCAATGTATAAATTGGCCTGTAAATGATTGATCGTGCCAGTAGTGAGTCTACTTGTCCCGGCTTACACGTGAGGCTTAAATTGCGAGTCTACAGGCATCCAATTCCTAGACAGTGCCGGGATAACTCATGTAGTACTGAGCGAATATTTGAGGCGGCAATTTTCCACTTATCTCAATCTATACATAATTATTTTGTAAATTGTAAATTCCACATCTCATGCTGAGTGTTATTTCGGTGTGCTGCACTTTGCGCGTAAATTAGAGCAACAGGGTAGGTCGACTACCCCGCGGTACGTACCTTTTTGAAGTGATGGCGGGGTCCAACTTTGCGATCAGCCTTTTCACCCCGCGACCGCAGGAAGTTCTTGTGTGAGTCGAAACTGCAGCTCTGACTCAGGCTGTGGTGCCTTTATTTTTCTTCTGCTCCTCCCACCTTGGTCCCGTATCAACACCAGCACGATACACCAACCCCACGTCGACACTGTCAATTCCTCGGCCGACCCCGCGATTCCAATATTTTCCAAAAATACTCATTGTTCTGGACTGATTGACCACAAACACCATGCCCGACAACTCGCAAGCACCTGCCGAGCAGGCAGCTGAGGCCGT
The DNA here is from genome assembly GCA_037952775.1 of Clonostachys chloroleuca. NCBI lineage: Eukaryota > Fungi > Ascomycota > Sordariomycetes > Hypocreales > Bionectriaceae > Clonostachys > Clonostachys chloroleuca. The sequence goes on from JBANAY010000003.1 coordinate 37,081,695, forward strand.
CGCCAACCTCCACCTCGACGACGTTACTGGCGAGATGGTCTCCAAGACTGAGCTCAAGAAGCGTAATAAGGCCCGCGAGAGGGAGGCTGCCAAGAAGCAGAAGGAGGCCGCCAAGGGCCCTGCCCAGGAGAGCAAGAAGTCTGCTGAGGCCAAGGAGAAGGACCTCTCCCCCAACCAGGTGTGTAGCGAGCGTCCATGTGAGGATTCCATCGCTTTTATATCCCGTCCGCTGACAGTTGCACAGTACTTCGAGATCAGGTCAAGAGTGGTCAGCGACCTCCACGCCCAGGGCAAGGCCTACCCTCACAAGGTTCGTACCCAAAGTCGCTGGCCAATGTTGTGACTGTTACCTGACCGGAATTATCAGTTCAATGTCGATTATGATATCCGCAACTTCGCCAAGGACTTCTCCCACCTCAAGAACGGTGAGAGCGACAAGAGCAAGACGATCCAGCTGGCTGGTCGTATCTATGTCAAGCGTTCCTCCGGTAGCAAGCTCGTCTTCTACGACCTTCGAAGCGAGGGCGCTAGGCTCCAGGTCCTTGCCCAGGCTGATTTCGCCGATGACAAGGCTCCTCCCTTCGAGGAGCAGCATGTGAACCTTCGCCGCGGAGATATCGTCGGTGTTCGTGGCTTCCCAACCCGTACCAACCCCGCCAAGAAGCAGGGTGAGGGTGAATTCTCTGGTGAGCTGTCTATCGGCGCTTTTGAAGTCACACTCCTGTCTCCTTGCTTGCACCAGGTATGATTTTACTCGTCTCCCCTCCATCTAGGTTTGATTGTCTTGCTGACCTGACTCTGCGTTTAGATTCCTGATGACTTCTATGGCTTCAAGAACTCTGAGCAGCGTTTCCGCCAGCGCTACCTGGATCTCATCATGAACGACAAGGCTCGCAATGTCCTCATCACCCGTGCCAAGGTTGACACTTACATCCGAAGATGGTTCGATGACCGTGACTTCGTTGCCGTCCAGACCCCCATGCTTAACACCATTGCCGGTGGTGCTACCGCCAGGCCCTTCATTACCCACCACAACGAGCTGAACATGGACATGTTCTTGCGTATTGCCCCTGAGCTCTACCTCAAGATGCTTACTGTCGGTGGTCTTAACCGTGTGTACGAAATCGGACGTCAGTTCCGTAACGAGGGCATGGATCTTACTCACAACCCAGGTATGTGGTCCGCTCATCGCACCCAACGAGGGACAAGACTAACTTTTTGCAGAGTTCACTACTCTTGAGTTCTATATGGCTTATGCCGATATGTTTGATCTCATGGGTATGGCCGAGGAGCTTGTCTCTGGCCTCGTCAAGCACATCCACGGTTCCTACGAGACTATCTACCACACTGCCAAGGGTGAGGAGATCAAGATCAACTGGGCGGCTCCCTGGAAGCGCATCGACATGATCCCTACTCTTGAGGAGCTCACGGGAGAGAAGTTCCCTCCCGCAGAGGACCTCCACACCGCTGAGTCTGGCGAGTTCTTCAAGAAGGTTCTCAAGAAGACCGGCGTTGAGTGCAGCCCCCCCCGACCAACGCTCGTATGCTTGACGCTCTCGTTGGAGACTTACTCGAGTCGCAGGCTGTAAGTAACGTGGAAAGAACATGACTCACCAGGAGATTTCGTAACTGACGGTACCCTTCTAGACCAACCCCACCTTCATCGTTGGCCACCCCCAGATGATGTCGCCTCTGGCTAAGCAGTCTCGCTCCAACCCTGGTCTCTGCGAGCGATTCGAAGTTTTCGTCGCTACCAAGGAAATCATCAATGCGTAAGTTTGCCCGAGACTTTTCTGACTTATGATACATGCTAACAGGCAACTTTAGCTACACTGAGTTGAACGTTGCCTCTGAGCAGCGTCTGCGCTTCGAGGAGCAGGCCAACCAGAAGGCCCAGGGTGACGACGAGGCTCAGGGCGTTGACGAGACCTTCTGCAGGGCTCTCGAGCACGGTCTGCCCCCTACCGGTGGATTTGGAATGGGTATCGACCGTCTCATCATGTTCTTGACCGACAACTGGAGTATTAGAGAAGTCTTGGCCTTCCCTACCATGAAGCCCGAGCAAGATAACTAGATAGAGTAGAGATCTTGACGATAAAATGATGAACTTATGGGTTGCTTTCAAACGAGCCACTAGCTACCATAGAGATATTACTTCGTGAGATCAACTGATGTTGGAGTGATCACTGGACTTGATTGAACGGCACCTCTTAAGGCGCATATATTTCGTATCGGGTATCGGAAAAAAAGATTGATCTAGTTCTAATAAAACTCCCAACGCCGTACCATGAACCCCACTTTTGACATCTACGACTGTGCTCTTTTACGCTTTTAAAAGACTGGCCGTCTCTTCCTGCCTGTGTATTTGGAGGTTGCCTTGACGATACGGCCCTTGCGCTCCATGCGTCCCTTCTGCTGCATGATCCAAGCCTTGCTGCCCTTCTTCATCGGCCCGCCGCCGAGGTTATTTGGCTTCCTGCGGATGTCCATAACGTCCACGCCCTCCATGCCCTCGACGACGCCGGTGATGTCGCCCTTCCCTTCGCTCGTGGTGCCTCCCACGGTGAGAACGAGATAGAGCTTGACGTTCTTGGTCCCCGGGTCGTCCTCGAGCAAGCCGGCCCCGAAGCCGGCCTTGACGGCCGCCTCAGTGATCATCTTCTTCTGCTGGTCGTTTTTCGGGTAGAACTGGCATACGGCCCGCCCGCCCCTCTTCAGCGATGCGTAGAGCCCGTTGAAGAAGCGGGACAGCCTCCCCGCTGGTGACGTGTCGCTGCTCTCGGCGCTGCAGAGCCACTGGATGGCGGAGATGCTGATGGCGGCGTCGAAGCTGCCCGCGCGGAAGGGGACGCCCTGGCCGATGTCGGCGAGGAGGAGGTCGCCCTCGACGTCGCGCTGGAGGGCGACGTCGAGCATGCTGGGGGAGACGTCCATGCCTACCCAGACGTGGGGGCCCTGCTCTTCGGGGCCCAGGGCGGAGAGGATCTCGCCCGAGAGGCCGGAGCCGCAGCCGACGTCGAGGATGAGGGAGGGGTGGGGGAGGTCGAGGAGCTCGAGGGCGCGGCGGGTCATGGAGGCCTGGATGTTTTGGATGCGGGAGTTGGTGGTGTATTTGCGGGCTTCGGAGTCGTCGTAGTAGACGTCGGCCGCGCTGGGAGGTGGTTAGATATTAGTTGGGTGAGGGAGGGATGGAGGGAGCGCGGGGTTGAGGAGGTGCGTACAGAGTATCCTCGGGGCGAGACATGATGGCGGAATTGGCAGGCTGCTGTTTGGTTTGGGGGGTTTGAACGAGAGGACAACAGTCGCTCTTGGGCCGGTTTGCCTCGTCGTAATTGGGTTCAAGAACGGATCTTGGATCAATATACGGCGGTCAAGCTGTTGGTGTGTGTTGCAGTCAATTCAGACGCCGTTTTTTTTGTGGGTTATCGATAAGCACGACCGAAAGAATGTGGATGCATACGCTTGCGGCCCGGATCGGAACTTATATATCCCGGACCACGCCATTATCTTAGCTTGCCATCAACAGAGTCTAATGCTCCTTTGTAAGTTAGTAAGTTATCCCGAAAGAACGTGTCCTCAGCAGTTGGCCCGAGTTCCAACAGTAATATTTTCCTCCATCCCCCGTCGGAGGAGCAATCTCTGCTATTGCAGCATGCGACACTGAGCGTACTTTTCCCTTTGCGACGACTTCCTTTACACCAATTAAGCAGCTAAGATGTGGATTCTACCATTGGTCGGCTATGCCGGGTCCATTCTCGGTTTCTGTTTCCTCACCATGGCCATCGCGTCCGGCCTGTACTATCTTTCCGAGCTGGTCGAGGAGCACACCGTGCTGGCGAAGCGATTCCTGACGAAACTCATCTACACTATAATCGGAGCTCAGCTACTTCTATGGCTGCTGGATGGCTTCCCTTTCTGGCCGACGCTGCTCGGCGTGTTTTCGCACGTCATCTATTTGGGCAACATGCGGCGGTTCCCCTTCGTCAAGCTCTCGGACCCCCTGTTTCTTCTGTCCTGTGGTAAGAATTGGCTTGGCCACTACCCCTTTTGGCCCGAGTCTCGCTAACGAGATATTGGCAACAGTTCTTGTACTCAGTGACCATTACGTGTGGTTCAAGTACTTCTCCGGCAGCCAATCTAGGAGCTACCAGCGATCTGCCTACTACCAAGACGTCGATGTCCCGAGTTTCACCATGATTGCGTCCTATTTCGGACTGTGTGTGTGGCTGGTTCCATTCTCGCTGTTCGTGAGCTTGTCCGCCGGCGACAACGTTCTCCCTACGATGGGCACTGAGCCAGTGCGCGGACCTGATGGCAAGGGCAAGCCCCAGGGCATGGTCAAGGCGCTTGTAGACTACGTGCGGAACGGGATCGGGGCGATTGCTGGCATGGATCGATCTTCTGGGCTATGAGCGTCACCACCGACCTTAATGAACTCTTCTACTACGACCCACCTCCAGATCGACGAGGAGAGAAAGTAGACGAGGCTTCGCTGGCGGGTGGGTAGACCCGATTTTTGTGGGCACGAGGCTCTTATTGAACCCTGCTGGTCGGGGCTTTTACAGTACGTATTATGCTTTTTATACACGAGTCTCGAAACGAGTTCATGATGAACAAACAATATCACGCTAGATTGTATTTGACAAGGAAATCCTTGTATGATCCCATTTTTCATATTTTCGCTGAATACTCGATACTCCCAATACTCCATACCTGTACTCTACCATCTATTTTTTTTGTCCCAAACACTAATTCCAATAGGCCACCCAAAATACAGTCTTGGTACATCCACTATACGTGTATTGTCCTCGGACAATCCAGCATCTTTTGTTCGTCTTTCGCGGGGGGTCGATGCTAGTGCATCACGAGTCTCAGTCATACGACAAGACTACTTGATCAACTTTCTGAGGGATCGATGTCAGTGGGTGTTGGGTCGGAGATCACAGAAGCGATGAGGGCTTACCTCGTGAGAGAGAGACGGCGACACCGGGTTCACTTGGCCGTGTTGCCACTTCCTTGATTGGCATTGGCACCTGTCGAGCCTCCTGAGATTGGGGCCGTCTGGTTGTTCCCTGTGGGAACTGGCAACGATCCAATGTTGTGCCATGGCATGTCTTTGCTGTCTTCCTGCAGCCAGTCGTTAAGCCTACTGGAGCCGGCCGGATCAGTGTAGGAGAACGAGTAGTTCCCACGGGGAAGCTTGAAATAGCTTGGGTTGTTTGAAGACATGGTTGCGGGTGTCGTGGGTTAGGAGATAGAAAGACACGGCTTCGTGGACGAGAGTGTCGGTTGGTGTTCGCAGCTCCTGGAGAAAGAAAGGGTGAATGGCTCTTAGCCTAGACAGAACGAACATGAGCTTGCTCTTGCTGGGCAGCCATGATAATTTATACACCAGCGGCTCTTTGGAGGCTGCGGGCAGTTTCTCACCATTATGGCCGATCCGCGCAGAGCAGCCGCATCGGCACTCTCAATGGCGTACATGAGATTTATTTTTGTCGGATGGAGTTCGATGTCCGCAACAGTGTGTCACTCGATTTGGAAACAAGTCCCGGGGGTGAGGTACACGCTGAACGGCATTGGGCCTGGGAGTGGGAGTACATACGTCCTGTCCTTCTGATGGTGGTATCCCTCCCCTCCAGGAGGCGTGTCCTCAGCTCGGTGGTGGAACAAGGCAGAGCGATTGGGTGGCCCTACGATTTACGATCGACGTAGCCAAGTAGCGGGTGTGCTAGGCGCCGAGTGGTTTGAGTCTCTGCCCCTGGCTCCAATTCCGAAGGGCTGTCTCGGATCGACTGAGGGCCCAGAGAAACATCACATAAGCACTGGGATCCAACGCCATGCATCCTATCTTTGTCATGAACAGGAATATCTACTATCAGCATGCCTGTGTGCTTCTTACCCGGTTGCCTGGCAGCCTGCAGCACTACAGATGCAGAAGCAGCTGGATATGGCAGTCGGTATGCATACATGGTCTTGTCTGCCTGCTATGGCGGGCAGATGTATGCGATGGGTTCCCTCTTGATTCGTCGGTCGAGAGAGATTTCGGGCGTCGCAGTTTCGTCACCGCTCCTGGGTCCATGGAACGGCCAACAACAGCCTTATGGCGCCGCTTGTCGCTGCAACCCTACGGCCCCCAGTCCAGTTCAGCTTCTGTCGCACGGGAGGAGGAATAAAAGACATGCGCCGTATGGATGCAGCCCCTCATTCGGCTCTTCCAAGACCTCAATTGGGACGATCCCCACCCCACTCCTCCCTTCTCGCAACGAGGTGTGGTACCAGCGAATGCATGTTTAACCATCAAATCTGCGCAGCTCACAGCAAGCTCACCGCTACGGCCGAGCTGAACTATGGCTGGTTTCTCCGCAGCCTGCAGCGTCCTGCCTACGTATCCATATCACGACGGCTGCTGATCGGTGATCATGCAGTTGGCTTGTACACACCATAACTTGGAAATCTATGCACCATCTCACACCCGCGGCCGTGGATTCTACAGCCCGGCCGGCCCTAAGCCCGCATGGCACAGGGATTGATCGGATTTAGGGGCTCGTGTGCCCGTGTCTGGAGTTGGATCTTCTTGTAGACATCAAGGGGTGCGTGCCCGTTGCAGGTGGCACTGCCGCCCGGTAGCAGAGACGTGGCAATCCTATTCGGCGGAACCTTGGATGCCAGCCCAGGAAGGGGGAATAACGCTTCGCTGGGCCGACTTGAATCTGCTCGTTGGTATTTCCTAAAACAGTCCGGGCGTTTTCCTCTCTGTTCTGGTGATTGTGGAGGTGGCGGATCGCACGCAAGGCTCGGTTCGTTCCATCGCAGCAACGACTGCGTGATCGAGCCAGGAACAGCCACAGAATCCTACCCTGGCCTTTCACTTTTTTTGGGGGACTTTGTGTAATGTGGCTTTCCGGAGCCTGAGCCGGTGTCAGCCCCAGATGGGAGGTACACCACTAGCTGGAGTTGGAGTCTCGCCCATCGTGAATTCATGCTTATGATTAATCTTGGAAACGCGCACGCCAAAAGTTCCCTGCACACCTGTTCGCCTCTTCGTCCTCTGGTCCTCGGGCGACTGGTTTATTTTGGGCGCCCGTCCGGCTCGAGGGCAGCCTCCATTGGAATCCCCCATCTCGGGCTGAGGCGCAGCTCTGGCAACATGGCCGACGGTTGATATGGAAGCCAATTGATAATTTCAACTTTCTTCGGCTCATCTTCTAGTACGGTTTAATGGACCGATAACGGGGAATGAAAATTACGAGCGGGCGCGGATGTTTCTGGGCGGAGGCTGGTGTCTTGGAACGCTGAGTGGTCAATATCCGGGATGAAGGGGAGCTATGTTTGAGATCTACCGGCAGACATTGATGATTGACCCATCTGGCCCCTCTGGGTCCCTGGGTTCGTGCTGGGCTGGAGGTCGATTCGCCTTGGGGAAGGGGAAGGGGGGCAGTGGAAAGGTTCCGAGAGAGGAGAGACATGGGGACACTTCGTCATAACAGTTTGATTATCCGTCTGCTTAGCACACACCGCATTTCGCTCCACGAATCAAGGGACACCCAAATAAAGAGGGTGCGTGGCCGGCCATTGACTCATTCACTTGTCTTCACGGTGGGATTCGATCTCGCCTGGCCCCCAACCCCCACGTGCCCCTCCTTTGGCATCAAATAAATCCTCTTTGGGAAAGCTAGAGCGGGTTGATGTTTCCAGGTATATTGTCACCTTATCGACTTGGGGGGAGATTTTATCCCTGTCTGTTCGTGTGTTGTGCGTGATACCTGCAGCTGGCAGGCGGCGGCTATGTACGATGAACAGCCAGAACGGAGATAACTGAGGACTGGACTGGCTCCGTGGTGATACAGCCGGCTGCTCGTGTGAGAATCACATGAAAAACAAGATGATCGCAGACAATGCAGAGACCAACACCTGGGGGCGCGGTGAGTCTATTGTTGGAACAGGCCAATGAACCACCTCAACCTCTGAGACACGTCCAGCCTTATCATGCACTCAAGCGCGCGCCAAGATGGTTCGGCAAGGCAACCACCACTTGTGGCGGCAAGGAACCATCTGATCTGGCGAGGGAAGGGTGCATATACAGGGGGCACTTATTAATAATATACGGGAGGCTGTGCTGGGCCGTCCTGCACGTCAGTAACTGCCAATGCAACCGTCAGTCCTATTCTTACTCATCGGTGGTTAGGTGAGGTGAGATGCTTATATCCAAGTACCGATCTGACGGCCCAAACGAGGCTCTGCCATCCTTCCCGCTCCCCGGCCCCCCTGTGCCCAGCAAAACAAAACAAACCACTGCGATGTTTCAGAATGGCGAAGTCGGTCGAACTGATTTGAAGCAGCCAAGCCACCGTCGCATTCGTGGCCCCCTCCCCCGCCCCCTGGCTTTCATGATGGGCTGTAATGAGCTTGCCCGTGTAATCGATCTGCCGTCGGTCATACGTCTTCTAAAAATTGTGCCGACGGTTTCATTCCGAGATGACGATGTACAGCATTAGTGAGGATAGACGACGTCAAATACGGTGATTACGTCGGCTCGTATGTTGAGCCACAGACATTGACTCACCCGCTGGCACACTTGTGCTTGGTTACACATATTTTGGACAGCTCTCGGCCGAGACAGGAGCAATCCATGGATGTCTATTTTAACTAGGCTCTCGTCAGAGTGCACACTCCTCTTGTGTTCCTGCCTAGTCCTGATCTGACGAGTGTCCGAGACCCTTGCTCCGGGATACATGCTTTCCTTCTCCCACATTCCTTCTGCCACCTCCCGTCTCACAAACACGAAGCCACGGTTTTCATTTCATTTCATCTTTTTTTTTCTTTTCACAACATGGGGCGATTCTTCTTCTTCGTAGTTCTTTCCTATTCAATTATGATGGTTATTTTTATCAGCGCGGACGTCGCTGCGATCGTGTCGAACGCTGCCTCACCTCATCCATCGCGCGGAATGATCGCCACCCCCATCGGCCCTCCTCCCTCCCTTCCCTTTCCACCATCCGATCCCGTGCTTATCCCAAACCAGTTCACCGGCAATTCGTTTATAGAATGGCCAGAGCGTTTGGGGGCGATCCAATGAGGCCGGGGTGGTTGAGCGGCACGGAGGTGACCATGAAGGAGTACCGCTTCTTCTCCCTGCAGAGCTTGGACAGCCGGCTCAGATCCCACAGCTCGCCGAGGGGCATGCCGAAGCCGCACAGTAATTGGGGGTGGAGGACTGTTTCCCTCAGGTTCGTATGGTCAGCATTGTTTTGGCATAGCAGCGGGATAGGGAAGAAGAGTTGGATAGCCTCGGAGGGGGGTAAGAAGATAGGTGTTCTTTAAAGGTAGGGGAAAGGGGAGACATACCGAGATCGTCGAAGCCGCCGGGCGAACCGTCAGCCTTGAGCGGGGGCAGCGCCTCGACCGAGTTGTTGTCGCTCGCGACGGCGACGAAGCGGTGGTTCCAGATCCACCTCGCCGTCTCCACGGATCCGTGCACGCCGGACATGGTGACGGTGTCGACCTCGGCGGCCGCGCGCAGCTGCTCGGGCGTCAGGGCGTCCAAGACTTCGGTCATGCCCGTGCGCACGATGAGGACGTCTCCCGGGCGGAACTCGACACCCTGGTGAGCCGCGCAGGCCTCCATGTCTGCGGGTCCGATGCGCGTCCCCGCGAACGGGTGGTAGGGGATTCCCTTGTCCTCGGCGTAGGCCATGTAGTCGATGAGGACGCCGCGGGCGACGAGGCCGCCGTGGGGGTGCCAGTGGTCGAGGGTCGGGACGGGGGAGTCGCTGGAGGGGGCAGCTGCGGCGGCGAGGACGTCGTGCGTGAGGCGGAAGCCATTGTAGACCTGGGCGGTGGACTGGTGGGCGAAGTGACAGAGGCTGTCCCACTGGCTGCTATTTTGGGTGTTGATGGACAGCTCGTCGTCCCAACTCTCGCCGACGGCGAAGCCCATGGAGTCCGGGTTGTAGAGGAACTTGTGCTCGGCGCGCTTGCGGCCGGGCACGTCGATCTTGCCCATGCCTGTGAGGGACCAGCTTGCGGGAGGTGTGAGGTGAGAACTGGATGATGGGGATGATTCCGGGAGGGATTGGTAGGGCTTACTTGAGGGAGACGGAGATGCCGTCCTTGACCTCGGCGGCGGCCGCTTGGACGATGTCCGGGGTGAGGAAGTTGAGGGTCCCGAGGAGGTCTTTTTTGCCGTCCTTGTCAAATAGGCCCCAGACGTAGCCCTGCGGCATGTTTTCGACCTTTGGGAGGTCGTCAAAGTCGGGGACCGAGCTGTGATGGACGGTCATCTTGGCGGAGGCTAGTACAGGAAGCTGGAAGTCTTGTGGAGGGAACTCAAGACATGCCCGTGTATAGATTGCAAGGTTTTGGAGGCGGCTTCTCTGTTTCTTGAGCTTCTTGATGGCTTTGATTGCTGATCAATTCTTTGGAAATTCTTAAGTTTTGTTCAATATTCTTCCCCGTCGGGTTTATTTAGACAACAGGGACGACACAAGCAGAAGGTGAAGGGAACAACGACCAGCCATTTATATATATTTACTAAAACACAGCAACGCACAGCCGAGATCGCTTGCATGGATGATAGCGGGGGAGCACAGACGCAGATTTATTTGCGATAACCACCTGGCATTTGTATAAAGCCCGACCCCGACCGTATCTCGGGGGTTCAACGCAGGCTTGTAACCCCATGCCTGGTGCTTCATTCGCTGGAAATGGGCTCCTTTGCTGTGGAAGGATGCCACCCTTGAGCTGTGGCACTGTGACCCCTTTCACGAGGACAGAATGTGGAGAAGTTGAGGGTCGGAGTTATGCTGTTTGTGTTAGTTCAAATGTCGACAGGGTCGTACCGAAGCTCTCACGAGCTGGGGTAGGCCAAGTGCCGGCAGTGGTTGATTGGTTGCCACGATGTTCTTTCTTGATGTGGGTGTTTATGCATAACCTGTCCATATGGAGGCATTTGAAGACGATCGGGATATATACGAGATACGAGAACGACTAGCGATAACGAAAACGAGCAGCGCAGCACAACGGCGACAGAACGAGAGAACGAGAAGATGGCCTTTTCCGAAGCCTGCCCTCGGGCTCCGGTAGTATATAAGCAGACATTACTTTCTGACAGTCTGCCGGCCAACCTCGCCCGACCAGAACCCCTTGTCCACCTGGTCGTTTGGTGCTGGGGATGCACGATCGTGTTTCTTATCGAAGTCGCGATTGTGCTCTTCCACCTCGGCTCTCTGCTCGTCGGTCAGATGCGCCTCTTTGTCGATGGCGGGCATGCTGAGGTTCGAGACCTTGGGCTTGGGCGGCGCGTTGGGCGAGGAGGAGTTGAGCTTCTTGCCGCCGCCGGTCCGGCCCTTGACGTCCTTTTCACTGAGCGGGTCGAGGGCCTCGTTCGCGCTCTGGAAGCGACGCTGCGAGTGATTGGCAAGGAGACGGTGGTGGCCGGCTAGAGCACGGGATGGGGCTGTCCTCAGTGATGGAAGTGTGTAGCGTTTTATGGCGTTCATTTCTGTGGTCGTAATAGCGCTAGATGCGAAGTCTGGGAGAAGTGTATTGATGTTTCGATCATAAATTAGAGATGAGGATGGAGAGTGGTAAATATTCGTTCCTATGGCCGATCTCAGCCTTGTCTGTCGCTGGTGGATGATGAAACACTGGACTTGACGTCAAGGACAGCGGTGACATCAGATTGATCGCATCACTCCCAGACCTCCAACGCACATCATCGGCGATCTTGTTGCCATCCTTTTATCGCCTATCAATTGCACCATATCATTTGCAATTGAATTTGCGCAGCCTGATTGGATATAATTGGTGGAATAATGAGCTGTTGCCTGCGATGTCGTCCAATCAACCAACGGCGAGGCTGTGCGTCTGGCTTCTTGGAGCTCAGAAAGAGAATCCATTATGCCATATAGAGCCCGGGATTCTAGGTGACCCCTCATTTGGATCTATGTTCTGGGCTAGACTCTCTATTTCAGGAGAGTGGAATTTGTTGTCAGTATATTCCTCCAGTTCATTCTTCATTGAATGACTTTCCAGCACGATCGAGGTACTTAATTTACACTATATGCCGTCGTCTATTCTCACGGGTGGGACAAGTAAACTCGCGACGTTGTGCTGAAAATCCCTGTATTTTTGGAATCCGGTTGCCCAAGCCTCCCGGTCCTCAAGATATTGGTGAATTAGGAAGCTACATAAGTGAGGGAACGGTGGTGTCGCTCCGCCTGGCGGGGTTCTTCACACAGGCTGCTCGGATTCTGGATCAAAGAGACCGTGGAATTTTTGACCGGATCTGAGATGCGAATTTATCGGAAGCAAACCTAGTAGGGAGAGATTTGTGATGAAATCAACTCCAACAGCAGGGTCTCCCCGCCCTGAAGTCATGCCGAATTCGCGTTGGGTCGGGATACTTTCGGGAAACGCTGAAAACCAAACATAGACACACCAGATGAAGGCACATCCCTGGATTTGCACAGGCGAAAGGTGTCTATCTGTTACATGTTGATGAAAGAGTCCTTCGTGGATTCAGAGCAATGCTTCCTTGATGGCAGTAGTGACACGGGGAAAGGTTGCCGACCTCTCATTCTCGCTCCGTTGATTTCTAGTATAGAACAATTGCCTGTGGGAAAAGACGCGATTGATAATGTAATAAGAGATTGCTGTAGGTAGAGGATCTTAGTCGCGAACCCACGCCGTCAATCCGGCTCTAATATCGTCACCAGTACTGACTTCTGCCATGAGTTTCCGTAACTTATACGGAGTTGCGTGGTCGGTCATCTGGAGATATTTCAAAAGTAGGCTCATGTCTCGGCGGGGGATTTTGTGCAGTAAGTCCGCGGGAATGTATTCCGTAACAACATCGTTGACGTCTTCAACAGAATAGATACGTCTCTTGTTGTTATTGATCCTCTTGTCATGCTCTTGATGCAGGATATTAATTAGAAGCTCGGCGCCTTCGACCTGCCCTTTGATAGCGTCGAGTAGCTGCATCTCTTTTCCAGACAGAGCACCGTCCAAGTCTTTATACTCCAAAAAGTGGCTTAGGTTCGCCCAGGCATCCATCAAGACAGATCGCAACTGAACCTCGAGGGGCCGTGATTGATATATGATACTGGTACCTGTTATTGCATCGCGCTGGTAACCCTTGAATATTTTGTAGTATCGAAGCTGCCCGCCCTTGTTTAGTTTGACCCAGACATGGCCGGCCGTGTACTCGCCAAACTTTTTGCGGTAGGCCTGGGGCCTTCTATGATCCCAATCCCGATTAAAAGTCGTGGTAGACTCATACACGAACGCCTCCTTGAGGAGGAGTTCCTTGCCTATCCTGCTTCTAGTCGGCTGGTATGTTGGCTTGATAGAGCCGAGTTGACTGTTGTTCTATCGGTAACTTCACTACTATGTAATTATGGAAGTAGCGCATATGATATTGTGGTCCTGCTAGCTCAGCAACACCCTTTGCATTCATGCAGAAAATGGATGGCCTAGGAGTACTAGCACAGCAAGTACGTGTACTTGGCTCTTATTCTGGTTTCCAGGATAAGCCCTCGTTGACACCTCATGCTACTTTCGAGATCTTAGCATTTGCCCAGCCAAACCACGCAGCCAGTGTCAGAAGCACCAAAGGAGACATTGTGCAGCGCGAAGTCTTGGAAGCTGACGTGGAGGCATGGGCAACGACAGATGCCACTGATCCCACTGGTGCTGTCGCTGAAGCTAGTCTGAGGCTGATATGCGTCAATAGGGCCCGTGATAATGTGATGAGCATGTCCAAGACAGCCTTTACATCTCTCACAAACGCCGCTGGGGGCAACCCGGCAGCTCTCTATATGGGTTGCGGGCAATACGACGGCTTCCATTCTGTCAACAGCCCCGGCTCGCTTCAAACCTGGTTTTTCGGAACATCCTCGCATGCGGTGCTATGGATTTTTCGTCCCTCCCATAGAAGGGCCGTCGGCATGTTGTCGGCGGAGTCTTTTTCAGGACTTTTGCCAAGTGCTGTCCGTCTTCGCCCATGCCATCCACGCCCCCCATGTGATGCTTCTCAGCGGATGCGTGCAGCAGCAGCACTACTTTGACGGGGAGACCGCCTCCGAGTTCAATACCATTCACATGACCGAGAAACGCATAGGGTTTGGACCACGCAACGCGGGAGCCGCCTCAGCTGGATCAAAGCCGACTGGCAGCACGATTCGTGCCGAGATCGACGAGCTTACGGCCTGGTCGCAAGCTATTGGCGAGGTGGGAGGCAAAGTCACCAACAAGTTCCGCCACCAGCGGACCTCGGAGAGGGCACTCTCGGAGAGGATGCTAGGCGCTCTAAAGGAAGGGTTCCAGTGTTCGGGGGCCACAGCATTGCCCCCAGGCCGAGCGATGGATATGTATAGAGCCAGTCTGGATGAGCTGTGCGGCGTGCTGTCCACGATTGAACAGCACATGTACACCTATGAGAAGTATTTGATATACCTGAAGCATCGAACAGAGAGGCTTCCGTGGTGAGTGACATTGGATCATTCATTGGGCCCTGAGACTGGACTGATTTCCTCTGAACAGCTTTTCATCCTGCTGACGCATGTGGATGCTCGTGCCAGCATCGGTCTAGCCGTGGCTACAAGGCGAGATATTCATCGATGAAGACGGTGGCGATCATGACCATGGCCTTCCTACCGGGCACGTTTTTCGCCGCCCTCTTCTCGATGCCTCTTCTTCAGTGGGATGGGTCGCGGATAGTTCAGAATGGTTTCTGGGTGTACTTGGCGTGGACCATACCAGTCACATTGCTCGTCTTTGGCCTATGGATTGCTATCACAAAAGGCAAATCAATCACAGATATGTGCAGGCGTACTCGGGGAATCTGAGTCCGGATGGTTTGGCCTTACTGTATTTTATATAAGCCAGAACCTTTGCGGAATGGAACCAGCCACCCAACGTCGTAGGGGAACGTTCAGCCCTAGTCCATTAATTTATTTGAGCGATGGTATGAAAACTCCCCCAGCCCAGCTTGCTATCGCCAGACCGTCATTCGGACGCCGTGGAAAGGCTCGAATCTTCAGGGAGCCCTTGGCCTAGCTCAGTCTCCTCGGTCCAGCTCAACCCTAGTCCGCCAGCTTTGGTTTTGTCCCACTGTCTTAATGTGAAAGTATTCACCGGTTGATCCTTGTGGATATCGAAAATGCGATAATCTGCATTATCAAACCAGCACCCTGTCACTCCCTGCCTCAAGAACCCCGAGTGAGATACTACGATGACCGCCTTGACCTGCAGAGAGTACAGCTCGCCCAGGCAGGTCTGGGAACGTGCCAGGATCGCCTGCCGATTGTACCTGTAGCGATCCGCTGCCTGTGAATTCTTCTCAGGGAAGACGGGATCTAGAGACGAGTAGTCGATTTGTGGGAATTCTTCTTTGAGTGCGGAGATGGGAGAGCCCGTGTCGCAGGGATGGTCGGAATTTTCTGGAAACAAAACACATCTCATTCAGAAAATGAACCAGGTCGTGATGGCTTATGTTGTCTGCTTACCTTGCCACCCCGCACTGGCCTGTATGGGGACACCCTTTTGCAGCAGCCAGTCCATCGACCAGAGGGCGGTCTGGATGGTCCGTCTCATGGGGCTGACGAGGATTAGCCCGATATTCTCGACCATCTCTGCCGGAAGCTCTGTTTTCAGATGGGCCTTGAGTCTAGCACATTGCCGCATGCCCAAATCTGATAGACTTGGGTCGTGGATCGACGAGTCTGATGCAGCCTGGTCAATACCCAAGCTGGGATGATGCGGTATGGGCAGCAAGAAAAGGGAACACCTTGTTTGAGATTGTGCAAAGCCTGCGCGTGACGAACGAGTATTAGAACAGGAGCCATACTGGATGTGAGGATCGAGACTGGCTTCTCTGTGTGGTGTTGCTGTGGTATGATGAAAGCTCAGTTCAGCTTGCTGGGCCATCGCGGGTCCCGCCAGCTTAGTCCAGCTGTCAAAGTAGCATCATAGCCAAAGGACCAATAAACAATGCTTCTTAGTCGATTATCTACTTCTATTGAGGGGATATTTCCTTGACATGTAGGCCCGGAGAGTTAAAGGCTTGATTAATTTAAAGGAAATAAAATGGACAGCGAAGAATGGGTTACGCAGTCTCAGTAATGCAGACAGGACAGCGCATCAATTAGCGGTCGCAGCGAGTGAGAACAATGTTAGCCCACTATAAATTAGCCGTCGCAGCTATGGACTGCCAACATTGACTGCTAAGCTCAGCCCTACAGCGATCACATCTCAGCAAGGCCACCTAGCTCATCTTCCTAACAATCACTCGTCTTGATGGAAGACAGAGACGCCAGGTCCCTATAAAATTGCCGTCACAATATAGCAACTATCTGACCGTTATAGCTTGGTAGGTACCTCGGGTAATTATCCGATCAGTCAGCGCGGTGGGTGGTGCACCTTGATGGTCTGCCTCTTGTGACACTATTCCGAGGCCAGTCCATCAAGGTGTCATGATACCCTTATTTTCGCTGCACGCCTCGTCAAGATGGAGCTTTGAGGAAACAAAGCCCAGAGCAGCACGAGCCCATAGGCGCTGTCGTCTCCGCATCAGCGGCAGGACCCTGTTCCGGGGATCTGGAGGACAAAAGGGTTCTCATCTGGGCCAAACTGAGGGTTGGCGTGATGGGTTATCATACATGGCTGGCAGGCATGGGTTGGATATACGTCTCGTTGTCTTTGTTACCGGGATTATAACTGAAGGCTGTTATTCTCCTCTATTCTCTCTAACATGTGCGTCTTCCCGCCTTCTCAAGTTCAAGTCAAGTTTTAAAAAGAGCCCAATTAAAGAGGACTTCCTATTTCACAGATCTACTACTTTGTTTAATCCTGCAGAGATGATGGATCCACTGATACCTCATGAAGAGGAGGTTTACGATGTCATCATCGTAGGCGCCGGCCCATGTGGACTAGCAGTCGCCGCTCGTCTTCGTGAACGCACCCCGGCCGCCCTCTTCACAGACGAGGAGCATCGCCGCTATCACTGGATTGGCAAACATGGCAGCAAGGTCTCCCTGAAGCACGTCCGTAGCGGAAAGCTCTCCTCGGCCAACACAAAGCAACGGAGGCCCGACTACAACATCACCATCCTCGACTCTACCGAGGATCGTTGGCTTTCTCGATGGAAGAGGCTCTTTGAGGCTTATGGTATTTCCCATTTACGTAGTCCAATGCTATGGCATCTTGATCCACTTGATCGAGACGCATTGCTGGCTCATACCTATCGCACCGAGAGGGAGGACGAGATCGTTGAGATACGCAATTGTGTTGGCAAAGAGGTCAGCAAGCACGGCAGGAAGAAGGGAGTGGGCTGTAACAAGGCCTGTGGGAACAAGTAAGTTGAGGCATTGACTCTAACCCGATCCCATTCGCTTCACGCCCAGTTATAGCGACTGATACAATATCGTCTCCAGACAGAGTGCCCGAGTGGCCATCAATCTCCGAGAGCGCAACGACTACTACACCCCCTCGCAGTCTCTCTTCTGTGACCACTGTGACGATGTCATCGACCGATATAGGCTATCTCCTGAACTGATCCACAAGGAAACACTGGAGGATATCGACTATGGCGTCGTGAGAGGCATCTCCATCGACGAAGAGGACCTCTTCACCGTCAGATCCAACCTCCGCGTCCGCTACGCCAAGACGGTCATCCTCGCCGTCGGCCCCGCCAACGTGGCCAACATCCCAAAGCTCCCCTCCATGCCGCAGCAGCTGCCCCTCCCGCAGACCTGCCACAGCATGCAGATCAAGAGGATACCGGACCCGGTCGTGCAGAGGAGGATCGACGCGCGCAAGGCCACCCACATCCTCGTCGTCGGCGGTGGGCTCACCTCCGCGCAGATCGTCGACCTGGCCCTGCGGAGGGGCGTGACAAAAGTCTGGCTCATCATGCGGGGGCCGTGCCGCGTCAAGCACTTCGACGTGGACCTTGACTGGATGGGCAAGTACAAGAACGCGAAGCAGGCGCAGTTCTGGACCGCCGAGTCGGACCTCGAGAGGCTGAAGATAATAAGGGAGGCGCGCGGCGGCGGCAGCTTCACGCCCGTATTCCACAAGCGGCTGAAGAAGCACATCGCTGCGAAGAAGCTGGACATGCACACGATGACGCAGCTCGTTGATGCGAAGTTTGAGGAGGACGGTGAGGGGGTTGGTAAATGGACCGTGCAGACGGAGCCGGCGATTTCTGACCTTCCGTCGTTTGACTACATTTACTTCGCCACGGGGATCCAAACTGATTTCTCGAAGCTGCCGTATCTGCAGACGATGCTGGAGAAGCACCCCATCAAGGGCCATGGAGGGTTTCCTTGCCTGAATGAGGATCTCATGTGGAAGGATAACGTGCCGCTGTTCATGGTGGGACGTCTTGGTGCGTTGCAGCTGGGGCCTGCTGCTCCGAATATTGGAGGGGCCAAGATTGGCGCGGAGAGAGTGGCCTGGACCATCGAGGACCTGATCAGGCCTCCGGGGGCGGACGTCTGGAGGGATGATCATGAAGAGAGTGCAGGGCTCAGGGGATACCTGTCGGGTCACGGAAATATGTACAATGCTCTAGCTGTCGAGTGATCTGCAATTCGCAAAGCGATATTTAAGAATGGTTACCACGTCATATGATGGAAGCGTGCTCAAGTCAAAAGGGAAGTCTTAGACTGGTTTATGCTTTATCACTGGGTGGGCTTGCAAAGGGAGCGTGTCTTCACCCTTGTACCGATGATAATGACGCATAATTCAATTGATGAAATTTAACTAGGGCAGAACAAGATAAAAAACGTGTCGAATTGTTTATCAACAAGAGTTATCAGACAGTCGTCGTCTCTAAAGTATGCTTCAAATCTCCAATTGCTTGTATAGGTCGTATGTCGTATGTCTTTTCCATCTCAACGCCTTTCCCATGCTATTAACACCGCCGAAAAGAAAAGAAAAAGGATGATTCCCGTCCTGAAGACAACTGGAATGGCGAAAGCCACTCAAATGGGAGCATTAGTGAGCCATCGACGCCGCTAATGGTTCATCTCACCGTCAACGGCGTGCCCGCTCGGCCCAATAGCAGCATAATCAGTGGTCACAAACGCCCTGTCAACCTCTTCAAGTCCCTCAGCACAGTACTGAAGAGTCTCTGCAATGTCGTGGGAGCGTGAGAGCTTCGTGTTCTCGTCTAGAAGGAGGTCGAACTCTACCCAAACGCCATCACCAGCGTGGTACGCGGTTATCGACTTGAAACCCTCGACAACGGGGCAGAAACGATATGCGAGGTAGGTGAGCTTGCGCAGGGTTCGTGCGTCGGCTGCCTCGCCGGACAGACGGGTCACATTCTCGAAGGAGGTATGGCCCCAGTCGTAGATGATGTATAGGGACAAGAGGCCGGCGCCTAGCGGATCAAGCCACCACAGATGGGCGTGGTATCCGATAAGAGGAAACAGGAGCGAAAGGGTGTTGAAATGGACATCTGTTTTGCAATCCTGGACGAGAGCTTGTACCTGCATCGTCTTGATGGGTCGGCAGGCCAGGCCAATGCTCCCCTTGAGTACGATTGTAGCCACGAGGGATGCTATGGCGGCATAGCCCAGCATCTCCGGATCCCCATGCGGGGGCATAAGACGGGCAACAGATTCTCGCAAGATCTGTAGGAATGATATGACCATTATGACGGAGAAGACAAGGATACCGAGGGGCTCTAGTCGACGCCGTCCAACGGGGAAACGCTTCTGCAGCGCATTAAGCCGCCAGAGCACCAGCCGGTTCGTCGACCACACAATGAGCGTGCACAAGAGGTCCAAAGCCGAGTCCACGAGCGAAGCCATCAAAGAAAGCGACCCCGTCGTAAACGCGGCAAACGCCTTGCCGGCCAGCAGCAGGACGTTGGCAGCCACGTTGACGTTGATGGCCCACTTGGCCTTCCTCGCCGCCTCCCGCCGCCTCGCCTTCTCCTCGTCGGGGAGCAGCTCGCCCACGCACCCGGCCACGTGCTGCAGCCCGCCGCTCCGCTCCTGGTCGCCGTCCTCGTCCGGGTCCGGGTTCATGGACTCGAGGACGTCGTCGGCCACGGCCATGACGACGACGTCGACCTCGAGCCAGTCGTTGAGCTTCTCGTTCTGGTCGCGGTAGAAGGCCCGGAGCTTCTTGTTCTTGATCTGCTTGATCTCGTGGTCGGGCTTGCGGAAGCGCTCGAGGCCCTGGCGGTCTATGCCGGAGAGGAGGGCGTTCTTCAGCTGGTTGCGGTGGAGGTCTTCGAGAGCGGTGCGGGCGGCGTCCTGGAAGCGGATGATGCGCGGGGGGAGGCGGCTCCGGGCGATGCTGCGGCGGCTGTAATGGTAGGGAGTATGGTTGTGTTTGCCATTCTCGAGGTCGCCATGGCGGTGGCTCTGGTCGGGCGCGACGCCGGCTTGTTGGTTCAGTCGATAGTAGGGGACGCCGTCGTCGCGGTTGAGGGATCGTTTGCCTACCATGAGAGGCAACTAGGTCAGATGTGAGCAAGATAGTGGTTTCGAATCATCAATGTCAATAGGTGGATGGAGGTATTTGAGCAACAGGAGAGTGCCGGTCTCAGCTTAAGGTTCAACCTACCTCTGTCAGGACGGGCTCGGGAAGCTGGTGCCGGAGCCTGTTCCCAGGAACAATTCCGATGACGTAGGATGATGATGCTCATGTTGCTGATGGCTGCAGCTTCAAGCCCTGCAACACAAATGGGCGCTCCCCTTGCTCCTCTCCCCTGTTCCCCAGGAGCAATTGGGCCGAATGGTCATGTTGCAGCATGTTGATACGCATCAAATTCACATCTTTCCTGATAGTGACTTCTGGATCGTGTCCGGAGGTTGACAGCTGAATGTCATCAACGGATGGTAAGGAGCTAGGATCTGGCCAAGTTCGAGTTAAGGGTGGAAAGATGCCGGAAGGCTCCACTTCGGATCGGCCCTAGGCAAATGGATGACGCATCAACCAACTCGTGAGTCTTGCTTACCCTACACCAAGAATTGAGCGAGGTTGGGCACCGTTCTGAAAACCTAAACGGAGCAACTCTATCGCGGTTCGGGGCAGACCATCTCCAGCCACGGCTCAGTCGACAGCACGGCAACTACACCGTCATGATTGTACCAAAATTGGCTTGGCAGGCGGACTTTCCCATGCTACAGCAATGGGTGTAACGAGTTCGAAAGGGGCATACTACCGTTATTGCTCGCTACACAGTTTCAATTAACCGAGCTATGTACTCTCACCCAGGTCCTGTGTCATACCTGCGCAATCCCTCCCAGCCATACTGGAGGTGACAAAGGACTCCCGTGATGAAACCGAATGTCTCAACTGACAGCCGTGGCTAATGGCCCTCTTGCTTGGCCATGTTCAACTGCACACCGGGAGCCAGCCGGCTATGTTCCACATCCGCGTGTTGGTTCGTATTGCTTTGACGATCGGCAACACAAACACTATGACGGGAAGCAACAGCTGAAACCCGTGTATACGAACAGTATGATGTCCTAGAATGAACCAATCGGTCTACCCAGCTACCTGTATGTACGACTGCCATCCATGCTCCCCGGCACAGTCTGCTTGGCCGTGATAACACAACGGAGGTATGCTCTCCTTCTGGCTGTTCCGTTCGTTGCACATATTCCTGTCCAGGGAACCCCGC
Organism: Clonostachys chloroleuca; assembly: GCA_037952775.1. NCBI lineage: Eukaryota > Fungi > Ascomycota > Sordariomycetes > Hypocreales > Bionectriaceae > Clonostachys > Clonostachys chloroleuca. Next base: position 37,103,344 of record JBANAY010000003.1, read on the forward strand.
TCCGAATCTCGCGTCGGATTCTGACACGCATACACGGTATGTTTGTGACCCTCGCTAAATGGATTGCTCGAGTGTTTGACAAGATCATCCGTGAAGTGGAGTGTTAGCCATCTGCGACTTTGTTCTGCCTCTTGCTATCCATGCGCGTTCCTATCGACTCTCTTTTCCCCCATATATACCACTTCAATCCTGCTTGTCCTGGCGTTTCCTCCAAGCATTCCTCTACTTAGGCCCTCTTTGACGCCAATTGGTTTTCCCTGTCCCCAACGCCCAATGGGCGGGAGGGATGAGAGCATTCTGCTAGTGCCTGAGAGGTCCCTCCATCTTTGAACATGTGTCAGTGTCCTGTTCTGCTGTCGGGTATTTCCACTAACCATCTCGCAGTGTTCATTGGAGGGTCGAAGCTACATTAATGTTAGCTCCCCGCCGCGGTGGCTGACACTGCCTGCACTCCCTGGTACGTGACTGCAGGAGTGTTGCCTTGCCGCCATTGCTCTCATTGTTTCAATCATACCTTATGTTGCATACGCCGTCATTGGCCATGTCGGGAGCGCTGGGGACTCTACGACAGAGACCGTTGGTCTCATTATGAATGAGACTGCACATCGCCGACGAGTAGACATTGAGCGTGTCACGGCTGTGTGGTAGCTGTCCCGTACAATGTATGGCACATCAGCAAGAGGAATAGATGCGTTGCTGAAGGTGGGCCCCCCAGCAAGTCTTTTGCAAACTGCGCGATACGCTTGAATGCAATGGACACACCCGTGAGGCTGTGGAAACAGATCCCCAAGCTGTCGCATGGGTGAGATCGCCCCTACGCCCGGCTATCCTATGTCGCGGCTCTTGCCTTCGGAGTTAACCTCCACCGCTGTTGCTCGGACTGAATATTCATCTGCTACGCTTCCTCTGCACAATCTATAACGCAGATTGAGGGACGGTTGACCATGTTTTCACAGACAAATCCTGTCTCATGGCGTCTTATCCACGTTCGCTACTCTTACCATGATCACCAGTAGGGACTTCGGCTTCCGACCGCCTGAAGCGCAGATTTCCTGGCCATTTATTCTGGACAAATGTTGTCTGTCCTGCATACGCATCACTACGTCGCCTGTGTCTTGGACAGAAAGACATGTATTGCTTAAATCCTGGATGGTTACCGTCTTAGCCAGGAGAGAAGAGTTGGCCTTACAGCCAGCGCGGTTGGATATTTTCTGACCACTCTTGGGCCTCTCATCCACCTTTCATTCCCATGTAGCTCTCTGAACCCTGCAGGAGTGATCACCTCTGCGGTCCGATAGCCGCTCCGTGGATCCCATAGACTGACCGCGGCCACGTTGGAACTCGCGGCCTACCAGCTGGCTTCTCCCATTCACATATCCGCCCAACCAAGACCTCGCTCACTTGTTACTCCTTTCCAACACGCGAACTTCGCGACTGGGATTGCGCGCTCAATCTCGTCCATCTAGCATTGAGATGCGCTTGCCTCTGAGGGATGCCAATGAGCCATGTGTCATTGCTTTGGCATATATATGCTGGGCCTCGTGTATCAAGAACCCCATCACCGGCCTCAACCACCTTCTGCAGTAACGCAACATCAAAGCCTATCCCGTACAAACCCTTACATTCTGAGGATGAGTGCTCTCTCGGTCTGTGGTACCTCAATATATGGCTGGTCGGGATAAACCATATCAAGTCCCTCACCTTCTACACCCCGTCACATTGGTCACATTTCAGCCATTAGACTGTGCTCTTGATGCACACCATAACATCAACACGTTGTCAATTCTTTCTCCAATGGTTTTGTACACTTTCGGAGACGTCGAACTCCGTACTCTAAGGATCCTTTTGGTCTGAATACTGGTCCTACGCTCGAGAAACATTGTCGGAAGTTCCGTCACTCTGTTCTCACTTCTCCTGGCTGCCCTATACATTCTCTGCTACATAGTGTGCACATACATTACGAGCTTGAACAGAGGGATCGATCCAGATCGAGAGTGTAAGAGATTTCACCATGGAGCATCTCGACGATGACGAGAAACGCGGAGGAGCAACGCAAGCAGAGCCTGGCGAGCAAACGGATTCGGGAGATGACGAGGGCCCCAACCGCAGGGCCATGAAGGGATATAAACAACACGTCAAGCGGAGCAAGTCCAAGAGGGAATGGCGGAGGAAAAAACGCGAGAGGAGGAAGACCCAACGCCGAAAGAAGCAAGACGCCTTGCTGCGCGCGAAAAGAAGAGGCGGCCACTCCACAAGTACACCCTCAAGGAAGCTCCCGAGTGATGAGAACACGTTGATATTGATCTTTCCTACACTAGCGTATGGAATGTCTGAGCCCAGACACATACGTCTACCCGTGGTACCAGCCACCTTATACGAGCGACTCCGTAGCGGTCTCTCATTCCATGCCTCTTTCATCTTGGGCCTTGACCCCAATCCTCTTCCATCTTGGGCCTTGGCTCCAATCCTCTCCCATCTTTGTGCAGTCTACATCAAGATAATACGCCTCAATTGTTCTGACAGAGGAGGCGCCGACATTGCTCCCTGCCACCACTATAATGCTACCTGAGAGATTCTTGTCGCATTGGGTTATTTTCACTTGCCTTGAAATGCCTTCTATTGACTCCTAAGAATCTTCCTGAGTCCCAATTCAAGAGATCCTAAACGCAACTGATCGGACTACCACTTATGATTCGGGCGGTTGGGGAGCTAGGCTCACAGGTTACCACGTTGACGGATGAACCAAACGGCGACAATCGCCGCCAACAGCCTCACCTGGACTAAAAGGAGGAATCGGAGAAGGCGGCAAACACCCAGCCAGCTGTACTCTAGATGAGCTTATAGAGTTCTTATTGCCCCACACCCTCATGACCAGCAAGGCGGCCTACTTCTCATGTCACGGTGTTGCCATTCCTCGGAGGGCCTGTACGATGCCGACCATTTCGGTTTTGACTATCTCTCAACCAACCACCCTCCCTCTCGAATTTCACGATAGAGGTCAGGCCCCGCGATATGCTGGAAACCTCTAGCCTCCACAGACCCCTGAATGCCTCGTGATATACACGACAGGTTTTTCTCTATGTAAAACTCCCCCGACTTGTCAATGCTGCTCTTGACGCTCTTTTGCCTTCCGTGCGAGATTTCTTCCAGAAACAGACTTGGACCATCCACGATATACTTCATCTGTAATCAGCTACCCCAAAATGGCTTGGTGATGGTCAGGAATACCCTTACGATCTTTAATCTTAGGGTGGCGAAGATGATGCAAAGGTGTCTCACGGTCGTGGAGTCTTGAGCTGGACGACTGGATCCTATTCACAGACCTGGAGAGTAAGTTGTCATGAACCAGGACCTCACAGCTGGATCAAGGTATAGCCCTATGTGCCACTCAAAAACGATACTCCGACTCGTGGTGAATGTGGCGGACGAGTATCTACCCACAGCTTTCCTGGTCAAGGAAAACTATCATCACCATGAGCTCCCTCGCTACCCATCTTCTCACCTTTCGCCATGCGCGGTCACACATTGCCAAAAAGGCCAAACCTCTCTGTCCCTTCTCAGTGGGCAAAGAGTCCTGCCCAGCAACCACCTACACCAACACACTCGAGAAACTTTACTTTTGCCTCTATTTTGTTCAGCCATGTATGCACTCATGGAAAGAACCAAGCGGTCACACTCGAAGGGTGCTCAAACATTCGGAGTCCTGGGCGACTGGGCAACAGGACAGGGCTGCTTCTATATGCTACTAGCCTCTGCGTATTGGTTGTGCTTGACACTGACATTCTCGTTCCATATTCATTGAGAACCTCATCCTGTACGGATACAGGAACGGTGCACCTGGCTCCCGCTCGTCACCAGCCTATGTAGAGAACGCCTGAACGTATCACATCAGTGAAGTTCTGACTCAATACCCCGGAGTGCACATACAGCGCGGCCCTTTTTCTCAGTGCTCGAAGTTGCAGGCTGAAAACTACCCCTTGACCAAAGAAAGAGTAATTCTGAAGGAAGAAGAGCTCACAGAAGAGGACTACTGGTGGGAGTACCACAATATTTTACCAGAAGATCAAGAAAGAAGGATCCACAATTTGCGTACACGACCCAGACGTTCTCATACTTCGAGCAAATCCGCGCAGATTCTACATGAGTTCATGCCGCTCTTCGACTGAGCTTGTCATTTGGGGCGACTCTGACGGATGTAAAAATGCTTTTTTGCCCATGAAAGCCGCCGAATGTACCTAGGAAAGCAGCCTGTGCACAAGATTGATTTGTCACGCAACCCATCCATCGCTGATGGCATCATGCCATCCTCGCCCCCGTCCGCGAAGTCATGGTAGCCTTACTTACCGAATAGAGGATGCCGCTGTAGTCCAAGGCGGTCGGCGCCTCCGGGATGCGGTACTGCCATGTTCGGCGATGATACAGACTCCAAATAATGGGTTCCTTGTTCGATTCTGACGAGAGGGCTTGTGATGATGTGACGAAAACCACTGGCATTATCCACAAAATCAGTTCGACTCTGTATCTACCTTGCCCGGAATGGTAAGAAGAGGCGAATCCTCTTGATTCCGATTTCATTTGAAAAATGGGCTAAATTGGAAGGGAAATTATGAGGCCTTGCAGGGAAGGATGTTAGAAGAGGTCCAACTGGCTTTATGACCATGACCCAGTGTATGCCGAGGCACCTGGCTTTCACGAAAGAGCGGGTGTAGTCTCCGGGGCTGATAGTGCTGCTGAAGAGAACGTCCATTCGGCGCCAGACCTCCTGTACCAAGAGTCTATGGGCCAAAATGTTACGCGGGGAAAGAAAGCACTCGAATATGATGAGAGTCGATGCGATCGACAGTCCCGCAGCCACACCCAGCGTGGATGAAGTACTACCTCACCTGATACTCGATGCTATTGATCAGAAGGAAGGGCTTCAGGTCTTGCAAATAGACATCTCAACCATGGAAGCCTCACCTGTACGTGCTTTGAAGCGCTTGCTCAAAGACAAGAGAGAGTTGAGGGTCACCCAGATCCGATTGAACGCAGAAATTAGCGTTACTGTTCGTTTTCTTCAAGAAGTGCTTCCTAGAACATTTGAAGGCGGCACAAATATACGCTGGTCCCTGTTCGCAACAATTCCGGTTACTCAATTGACTACACATTTATTGATGGTCCCTACAATTCCACCAGCTGCTTCACCCTTGCAACCCCCCCAAGCGTACTCCTGTTAGATGTCAAAGTCGTTCATGCATTTACCTTATTTCATCTCGAGAAAAGGCAAATACAGATATCGAGTCACTCAAGACGGAGGACATAAGGATCTCTTGTTCCCCTCAACCAGAAGTTGCTCACGTCGTCCCTTTCTCGTTCAGCAACTGCTAGCGATAGCAGAACCACGAAGGAGCAGCCGGATCGCGTAAGCTGCCTCCAGGCAGCTTAGCCCAGCCCTCTGCTGGCGCGAGCGAAAACACACATCAACAGTGGCCCCGTCAAGGCGCTGGATGATGCCCTGCGGGGAGATGCCAGCCCTAGAAGGCAGGGAAGGCTTCAAAGCGTGCTGGATTCAAATGGCTCCAGTGATTTGGCCCGTTCGTCAACACCGCCGTGTCTGATGGGCGGACCAAGAAGACCGTTCACGAGCCCGAGTTCTTCCCGTGTCCTGCTAACCTTGCCCCCCTCTTCAGGTCCACGGCGGTCGAGTTGGCAGAAGCATGGACACGGCTCAAGCGCCGGAACCTCAACGAGGGGAGGCCCAGAAGCAACTCAGCATCACTAAGGCCTTCCAGGTCCCCCAGCGCGGGTCCATTCTGCCACCATTCATGCGCCTGTAACAGGAGGTGGAGGGCTTCCCCTACCTCGCGGCCGAAGTCGAGCGGGACCTGGCTGCAGCCCCCCCCGAGTCGCTCATACTGAAGCATGCCGCGGACGTCCGGCATGAGTCGGTCCGGAGTGGCTGGAGGCGAATGAGATCGCCTACCACCTGCACCGCTGTGGCCCAGGTGACGGAGTGGCCACGCGACCAGGCGAGGACCACTGGGTGGCGACCTACAGCTCTTATCTATGAGACAGTAACGACGATGTGGTGTCAGTCATTCAACCGGTTCTTGAGAAGAGGCCCATCTCCTTCAACACCGTAAAAGATCGAAACAATTGGACCTGCACGACAACATCCACGGATAAAGACCCAACACCCCCACCCGACTCTTCCTCTTCTCCCTCTACACTCTGACAATCCACATCTCTGACTTTCTCTCTATTTGATCAACTACCTACACCATAATGACACCCCGCAACGCCAGAGTTATCGTGGTAGCATTCCCACACAGCCCACTCGAACCTTTCAGGCATTACGAGTGCATCACCGACGCCCAAACCTCGAATGGAACTCCTGCGATTTGGGAGCTTAGCCGTATCAAGAAAGACAATAAGCTCTTCTATGAGCCGCGGACCGACTGGGCTAATGACGTGGGCCTTTCAAACGAACCTCTTCCTCTCGCAGACATCGACCACATTCCAGTCCTCGAACCGATCCTAAATGGTACTCCGACCCCGATGCCCAACTGGATGAACCGCGCCTGGAATGACCGACCAAGCCGACGGCTAGCTGCCTGGGAACAACATCTCGTCTACGTCTGTAACTTTCTGACCAAGGCTGCAAGGGCGAACAACGACAGCTGGCACGAGTTCTCTGAACTGTCCGCGATGCAAGATGTCATGTTATATGGCAAGGAACATGTATTTGGGCGATTGATCAATTGCTTGGTGGTCAATACACAGAAGAGGAAAGGCTGTTCAAATGCAAATTAGGACTACAGTGGATGTATGCACCTGGTCACGCTGGAGACCTCGAGGAAAATTTCCGACAACTGCGCCTTCACCACCAAGGTGTTGGCCAAGATTATAACCGGATGGCCTATAGGTAGGAGATCAGAGAAGTAGGGATTCATTGATCGCCAGATCATCGAGCATTTAAACTTCGCACACATACAGAAAAAGCTGTATGAGGGCCTGCCGGGCCTGAATCGACAAGTTGAAGAAGGAGTTTTTGCTTATCGGCGGCTGCATTATTGTCACCTTTCCAAGACAGAGCTTTCACTTCCACCGGTGTCGTCTTCGGAACTAGCAAGAATTGTGAAGTTGTCATCGCGGAAAAGGAGGACGCGGTCCCTCAGGAAGACATGTTTCTGTCACACACTCTCGAAGAGTGCCATTTCTCGATTGGACTGGATTTGGCAGCAGACCACTTAATGTGCCTACGGGGCGTGCCACACTGTTCAGCTTTGTGACGCTGTGTTGCTTCCGAATGCTGGGTGCAAGACCGACCCTGGCCCCGAGTTTCGTATCACGGAGCAATGATTAGAACTATGATTAGCCAAAGTGGTGTCTTTTATTTGACTGGCTCTGTTATGTCGCAACACCCAGCTGACGAACGTCGCTTTCGTGAAGGAGTCGACTGCTGGCTGGCCCAGCTGCGCCGTAATTACCAGCCAGAACCTGAGATCCCAGAGGGGAACCTGTGACCACATGCATTGTCTTTGAGGAAGGCTATTTGGAGTTTAAGCTGCCAACATTCAATCTGTCGATCATCCAGACGCTCACGCATCTGAGCATCAAATTGTAAGGTTTCAAGTTGCCTTACCTATGACACAGCTCGTCATCCTTGGAATTAAATCCTCACTTACTATGGTTTTTTTTTTTTTTTTTTTTTTTTTTTTTCATTTAATTCTTCGTTCCCTTTATCTGTCGTCCAAGATGCCTACTTTAAAAAATGGGCAGATTCAAGAGGCCCAGAGTGCTTTCGGCGCCTTAATTGTATCGTTGACGTGTACAACGACATCGTGCGCTTCTTCTCAGACGCACAAGTGCTGGTTTACTGTACCAGACCTCGCACATTTCGAGTCACAAAGGTCTATGTGGTTGGCAAGGGCCTGAAGGAGCTTGATCAAATATGCCCAGTATGAGCTACATCTAGGGCGCTGGTAACGATTACCAGCGAACCGACCCGAAGATGACAGAGAAAGCGTGGAGCTCTAAATCATGCTGATGTCTGGGAGAAGACTTCATTATATCCTATGATGGACACAATCGCACTATGTTTTTCCACCGACCAGGCGCCGAGATACATATTTCTCGCTTGTTTTCCAAGAAGGAAGATCTCTCCGGCCTTTTCCGAAGCCTACGCAAGGGTTTTGAGAGGCTCATTGTATCATTATATCTTATGCTATCCTTTCGATGGAGAATTTGATCTGGGCTTGATTACTACTTAATTGGCCAAACATTATACACCTCTTGTATCAACTATGGCTCCCTAGCACTATATGGGTGGTATACATGACAGAGTAAATTGGACAATCCACGAAACGGCCGCTCCAATGATCTATATGCCGCCTTGCCATCAATGAATCATCCTGTCCGGCTCTTAGTTGATGGGTGTGTCATATACATCCGCTCCGCCGCTATAGCCACGCAAGATCTCTCGACTTCTTGCCCGGACTCTGGTGCCCCGACTCCGGCACGCCATCCTGCTGATACTGTGCGGGACCCGAACTACCCTCGCTTGCCATGCTGGCAGTGTATCGGCTCCATGTTCAACCATGGTACCTCGTGCGCTCTTAGGCAGATGTCGGTGCATTGTGCCATGCACCAGACAGGAGATTATCCTGCATTATTTCCAAGACTGCGCCGCGTTGTCATTTGCCTGCTGCGAGGGGCCTCAGCGCTGGTCGTCAACCCTCAGTGACGCCCCAGGTCAACGGCTGGGGTTCCGTTCCCCAGGGCGAGATGGCAGCAGACCATCCACGGTATCTCCCCTCGTGCCCATACCGTCGTTGCACCTGCTTTGTCTGCCCCTGCCCCTGTCACCCCAGGACTCCTCGCCTCTGAGATCCTCTTTATATCAGGGAATACCTAGGTATGTCTTTCTACGATGGATTAGTAAGGGAAATACAACACTGTCAATGTCAAATTGCCTGACACCAACCAGCCAAAAAGCTACCATGAGCTCTTCGACTATGGCACTACTTGTAGGACCTGGGAGGATGGAGCCGCAGAGTAGCAGAAGCTTGAGGAAGATCCATCAAATAATGCTTAGCTGCCATGTGGCGGATCGAATAGCTGAAAATATGTCCCGGCGGGTTGATGAGGAGGAATCTCGCTAGGGATGCAAATCGGCGAAAACAATTAACACGATGAAAGCTGGTGGCTTGCGCCGCTCGTGGTACAAGTGTATATACTACCGGATCCGACGGAGAAGTCGTGTCACATGATCTGCTGGAACGCAACCCCTACGTCCTACAGCATCTCTAGAATGGAAATTTCACACGACAAGGCGCTTCAACAGTGAGGAGATTGCGAAATATGCCTGCCTGAGTATGCCGGAAGAGCCCAAAGCTCGAGCATCGCCAGCTCACCAGGGTTAGCGCTCTCACCAGTTGCAATCCCAGATGACAACCTTAGGAAGAAGGGTCTCGAGGGCTCTTGAGCATGCCGAAGAGACGAAGCGCATCACCGAAGCGACAAGTCGTTCGACGGATGCTCCGGCGGCGATGAAGATGACAAGATGGCAACCGGTTCCATGAAGACTTGTAGCCTGTCTCCTACGCCCGAGGTGCCTCCTCACTCAAATCGCCACGGTGTTGCGTGACGCCTCCGGAGTCTCTCCTACATGGTTTTGCAACCGAACAAGGAGATCCGGGAATTGCTGATGGTCTCTCTGCTCTCCACGGGGATCCACGCTGAGTCTACACCGGGTGGTGTCACCTTCGTATCTGAACTGTCCTTCGGAGCCGGTGGCGGTTCAGGTGCGGGCTGCTGAGCCGAGACTATGTACATAGGCGGTGCCTCTCAGTGTGGAGCCTTGAGGAAGCGGAGGTCGATGATGAGCATACAGTGCCACTCGCATGAAATAGACTCCTCTCCTGGTAGAAGGGTCAACGGAAGACTCACCAAGAGCACCGACGCCAACGCGACCACAGGGCACTCACAGGGTGCACCCATTTCACCCACACCGTGGTGTGCGCAGTAACAACCTTCAGAACGTGATATTCCTGGAGGATATCTCAGCAGGGACTGTATGGGAAGCAAAGAGAACTGTGCTCACACAATCACCAACAATAAATACAACGCTGCAGCCAACGCCTCATCTTGGCACTCACACCGTCGTTGCTGCTGCTTGGAACGTATATCCTAACAGGTCGGATATCATGTAAGCCTACCGGCAGTCGGAGTCAACGCTGCAACGAGGGATATGTGCAAAGCTCCCCAAGGAAGTCGAGGAGAGGCACCCCAAAGGCAAAGTGATGCAAGTTGTCAAGCCGCTGTACGGGATCGCGGAGGCAGGCCTGCATCGGTATACAACATACCACAAGCATTTTACAACGCGCCTGAAGATGACGACCTCTTCCTATGACCCATGCCTGCTGATCGCGGGAAATGACGCTGTTGGCTTCGGTATCTTTGGGATGCAAACAGTGGAGGAAGTAGAACTGACATGCTGCCTATAACACCTGATGTCGGTGGCTCTACAACCACTTCGCTCTCCGCTGCGCTCTGGGAGGACCCTTCTGTGAACGCAGGAGAGCAAGTTGCTGCCCCCGTCTCACCGGCGGATAATTCAACGGGCAGAGACCCAGCCGTATTCACAGACGAGGCTCGCGCCGCTATCAAGGGGAAAAGAAAGGCCGAGTCGGATGATGAGGTGTTGGAGCATAAACGGCCCAAGAGCTAGCGGGTATCAATGCCTTAACCGCCACTCCTCCTTATTAGACTGAATAACTAGGCAAATGGCTGATGTTTTATTGGAAATAAGCTGAGAAATGCTGAAATTAAGCCGCTGTTTCTCGATTCTACGATGGGTCGTGTCATATTATTGATCAGTCGTTGGAACTGTGACCGCGACTATGAACCATTGATACCATGTGGCATGTCGTCGAATTAGCAAAGAATTGGATATTATCCGTGGCTCGCACGTCACACATTTTGCCACTTCATGTTTGGAATGGGACCCAAGCATGCTCATACCAAAGCTGAATTCCACCGGCGTGGTTGAGTGCTCGCCACCATTGGCTTTTACCCTTTCCACCTTGGGATATCCCCCTTCGTTCGGAGCTGCCTCTGTGGTGCGAAGCGTGCAGAGGTGTCAACCAGGTCGTAAACTCAATATTTTGCTCAGAGCAGGCTGCAGAGGACTTATCTGCCTAGATTGTTTGCTATTAGATCCGAAAAAAAAGGCCAGGAGTCACCTTGGGCGTAAAACCTTGTGGTCAATTCTGGCATCTTCCCATTCTGCGTGACCAGAGGCCCTGTGAGGCTCTCCCCCACGTTTATCTTGATATTAGCAAGCTTTCTTTGATTGCTTTTGACACGGGTTCGCATCAGGTCTTGTTCTAGATATCCACACCGTCAAAATTGCCGGCTACGCACTTTTACATACGCAATTATTCAGGTAATATTGCGGGTAGCGGCCGTGAGAAACACACTCCCTGGGGTTGAAACGCCTCCAGCAGGGAACCCCGGGTTGACCTCCTCGTCAGCAAGTTCCGATGAAGCCATCCTGCTACACTGCCCTGGAAGCAGATCAGATCCGTCAGACCATCTCAACCCTCCTCCGTTGCCGACAACCCGGCATCCCATACCACATCACGATGCCGCAGTTCTACATAGCCGGAATGCCCGTCGTGGACACGCCCAATCTGAAGTCCTTGAACTGGGAGGAAGTGAAAATATTTAGTGTAGAGGACGGCACGGTTATGCGAGCATAGGCTAATGGGAGAGATGGGGTAGCTATGCTAGGGGACGGCCGGTAGTAGTGGACCTGGACGAAGATGGGGGCAAGGACGGCGATGTGAACACCGAAGAGCGAGCCGATACGTGAGGAGGTATACTTCGTGGTCGCCAAGGGGACGAATAAAGCAACTGGTGAACCCGACCTTCAGCTTCCTTCCACTCTTGAAACATGTGCATCCCTCCCAATCCCAACTGCAGTTCCCAGAGCCCGCCGCTACCGCATAACCCACCCACTTCAACTACAGTCCTACAGTCCTTCAAGGTTGTTTGACCAACACGCCGGATTCATTGCGGGATGCGATGACAGTACTATGGAGCAATTCCTGATAGTGTCAATTAGCTGTATTCGAGAATTGACTGGAGAAAGAAATGCAAACGTCGCGGAGTTTTACGGCTAGGGAGATTGGCAGGTTCACATGGCAGTTCGCATGCAGTACAGCCAGGCCAAAGGGCGCGGCGAGGCCAAGCTTCCCGGTGCACCGTTCACGACCGGGCCCTGCACCTCCTGGTCCCGAGGACATCGATGATGAGCCCACGGATGATGTAGAGCCCCCGGCATCCAATCCATCCAGCCACGATGGCGACGAGGATATGCCAGACCGACCTACCACGCCCCCCAGAGGCACAGCCGCACCGGTTGCCCTATTCCCGTCCGCGCCGCTGCACGAGTCGGCCCCCACTTCAGACCCCTCGACGCAGACCGCGAGACCAATATCACGGACACGGAGTGGCGAGCCGGACATGTCCTGCCCACGAACTTTAGGCCCATAGTGGAGCTATCGATGGAATTTGTACCACCACCCGTCACCGCGTCGAGCATCGAAGAACTCAAGAGGGATGTCGAGCAATGGAAGACGCAATACAAGGTACGGCCCAGGGGTTGCCGCCTGCGCAGGTTCAAAGACCTCCCCAACAACGTGGGCCTGTCAACGGCATATCTCGGATATAAAACTACAGCCGAGTACAATCAGTTTCTCGATGTTCAAGGTAAGCCCCCCACCACCCTGCAGCCGGGCCGCGGTGGCCCTCGGAAACTGCACCCGTTGAGCTACGAGGACTCGCAAGCAACGTCAACCACCTTCGGGCTCATGTCATGTTTCCCTTCTTCAGCTGTTTTGCCGACCAGGTCGAGGAGGGAAAAGATCCCCTGGCGTACTCGGCAGTAGGTACACGGCCAGGAAGCTACTAGGCCGCCGAGCACTAGACCGCTTGTCCAGGGCAACTTCACTGGTGGGTTCCAGCCTTCTCAAGAATATTGGCACGAAGTTGGAAACCGTAACTTCCTTATTGGAACCGTCAACTTCGGGAATATCAACGAAGGAGGGGGTACGCATTGGGCGACGTTTATTCTTGATAGACAAACATCAGTTGTCTACTACTAGGATACCCTCGTGACCGGAAGACAGAACCGCTTTGCTGCTGTTGTCGTTGTACTCCGTATGTTCCTAACAAACTGGGGCCAACCCTACAACTTCTTTGGGGTCTGCTGCCCTGTTTCCGACCAGAAAAGCGGCTGTGCATGTGGCCTCCTTGCGACCTTTTGCGTCTGGCAGGTTCTTCGGAGCTTCTATAGGCTTAAGCCGACGAAGCTCTTTGACAAATGTACACTGCTTCATGGACTGGAAGAGAAGAGAGGATGATGCGGCCCCTCAAGTCCCACGGCTCGTGAATCGTACTAGTCCTGGACTATAACGACACAAGATTTCGTCTTCTTCAACAAGAAGATCAGCAACATTGTTGCTCATGGCATGGAAGAGCCAGCATGGAAAACATTTCAGCAGTGAGGTTGTCTGGTGACAACTCTAAGGACCGGAACGTATGTGATCAGATTTGAGTATCTCTCGAGTCTTGATTGGCAAGTGCTGCAGACGCCCTTGGCCAATCCCATCCAAGTGCCTGGATATCACAGAGACCAACATGGAGGAGCTCAAGAGAGACGTCGGCCAGTGGGAGACACTGTATAAGGCCCGGCCGGGGTGGACCGGAGCGGCCAAAACCCACTGCCCCGACCTCGCCGAGTGGCGGTAAAGATATCTTATAAAGCGAGTCGAGCCATGGATGCGCGCAACTATCAATTGCGCCTTCGCATCTGGCTAAACGACCAGCCGTATCCTGGCATGCCACCGCGGTGGACTGCCCTCGTCAATCATGCATGAAGCGATGACGAGCCTGGCTTCGGGCCGGTGGGATCCGTGGCTCAGTCTTGTGTCGAATACCCGAAAGTGTCACATCGCTCCGATCAGTCAGCGGGAGTTGTGATGGAGGCGAGGAGGCAGCGATGGCCTACTGTCGTCATAGAATCTAATGAGTCTCGTTGTGAATAGTCTATCAGCATTATGGAGGGTAATAGCGATGACTTCGCGCTCATCCAAAACTACCTGTACGAGGTGTGCGAGAGGCGTGTGGAAGCCGATGGGACTTTTTCGAACGATTCGGTCCCTGAGCAATTTGAGGACGAGCGAGACTTTTGGTTCTCGCACGGGACTCGCGTGGCCATCTCCAAAGCCTCAACCAATGGGCATGGATGCCTTTATTCCTTCTCGCCCGATCGATCGTAGGAGCCCAGCCCCTCGCATCCTGTTTAAAGACGTGTATAACGCAGCAGGGTTCACTATTTTTAAGGAGAACTTTGACTTTTGGTTTTGTGCTGGAAATGCTTTGAACCACGAAGGAAATCCGCTATCTTTGCTGCGATCCATTATCGCCGGGACCACTCTGCCTCTTTACCCCTTCTGTATATCAATCATCAACGGCTCCTTTAATCGAGTTGATCAAACGCTTCGGTCCAAATCGGTATGAATTGCGGGGCATTTGGCTCATCCTCGCTCTATACCCCTCGACAATCTCATCGCGAAGCAGCAGCACTTCAAGGCTTTCTTGTTGCTTTGCACAGGTACAGAAACCCAGCCCCATGCTCCTGTTGCCAAAGGAGCTCCTCGAGCAATATCAACGTGGTTTGAAGGTTCCGACCAAGCAGTTAAGAGAGATGATATACAACCTGACTACTTCTGCGAGCTACATGCAACCTAGGTCCCTTCTTCTTTGTACGTACATCAGAACCGCCCCCCCGGTCCTATATAAAAGATCTTTTATCAAAGTATTATTAACTCTTTCTTAAGGTATTATAATCCGACCCGAGGAGTAAATTCTCAAGGATATTGAGGCCTACCGGTGATATATTAAGGGGTAGCTAAACCCTGATAGTATATTTCCCGATAAACTGTGGTGCTGGGACAGACTTAATATACAGGATCTTAATGTGAGTTAATAACTTATTAATAACTTATGAATCCTTTATTAATTCTTGACAGGAGGATGACCAGGTTATTCTTCCCCTCGGGGAATACTTCTGTCGACTTCCCTCTAGTGGCAAAGGCCTGTGTTGGAGTGTGGGTGAATCTGACCCGTGCACAGGTCAGGTTGTCTATTTCCTCCAGTTAACATTGTGCTCTTGATTATTGCATCCCTGCTGCAAATCCAAGTTGAAACGTGGAAGATCAATCCTCTACCACACAGCTCCACAGCATCAATTCGACCTAAGACCCGACTTCTAAAGAGAGACGACTGACCTACACCATAAAATACACCCGCCTGTTCTCATAATCAATCGGAAATCAGCCAATGATCCTCCCAATGACTACAGGGTGACTGGTAGTCCCCTACGGCTAGACTTCTGTGATATATTTCTCTGGAACCGAGTAGCACTACGAGCACAATGCCAACAAAAGAGCGATCACCCATACAGAGCCGTATCTCCCCAAGTTCATCGGTATTGGAACAGCTGCTACTTTGCTTTCAAGCGGGTGGGTGCCTTGAATCCCGGCCCAAATGCGAAGGCACAAACTGTCCAACTGGAATTTCGATGGATGCCTAGAAGCATTGCCACTGCATTGGGTGACGAAGAGCTCGGCAAGGCCAGATCCTCTAGCACCCCTAAACCAGAAGTTGCTCATATCATCCCTTTCTTATTCACCAACAACACGAGTAACGCCAATATACCCGCAAGGGTGACGCCTTTCGTCCGGTCAACACTAAAACAATAACGTCCGAAAGGATGTCTGAGATCATCAGTGATTGCACTGATAGCTCATCCCTCACATCAACCGTTCAATTCAACAGAAGCAATCTTGTGACTGGGACTGTCTTTGTGCACTTCGGGGAGTTCATGATAAATCATACGTAACTAAGGGATATTGGTTTGTACAAGGCCGATGCAAGCGAGGAGCTTTCCGTTCGGCGCAGACGATGACGTTGACACGCACGCTCGGCTGACGACGACCTGACGGACCACTCCCTCCTTTCCACACATTACAATGATGGCTGCGTCATCTTCGTCTGCTCTCACGTCCCCGTAGAGTCTCAGTTCCGACAGCGGTAACACATTTAAAGGCTCAGTCATCATGCCACTATGGTTCTCTTATTGAAGCCGGTTGAGCCTGTGTTCAAGGAGATTCCTAACTAGCACCGCGATCTCACAAACGAAAGGAGATACCCTGCACCAACCGAACCTGAGATCAAACAAGAGGACCTCTTCGGCGGTATCTCTACACCCGATGACATGTGCAGGGCAGTCAACCTTATTCTGTGAAATTATCATTTTCGAGGCTACCGGCAAAGCAAAGTTCTTCCCGCGTGCCAAGCCTAGCCAAGCGACGCTCAACTCCGAAGTGCAGGCACTGGCAGAAACGCAGCTAAACGATCAGGAAGAGACCAGCCCTTCCAGCAAGCCAGCAACTCCAGGAGATACCGGCGACCAAGTTCGCTAATGACGCTACATTCATCTTACGCTACGTGCATAGGGCCTGTCCTCCCTCGGAGTGGACGTTACTCTCGATCTCTCGTCGCTGGCCCCAACCCTGCCCTCCCCTGGAACAGACGTCTCTCCTGATCCTTCTCCAGTCGTCCTGAATGTATCGCTGTGCTTAGGGCATAGGACGCCTTCGCGGACACTCGCATTGGAGCTGGTAAGGTTAGGGAGGCCTGAGAGTCCTGCCCACCATTGCACTGGTGAGGCTGTCTGGCCCCGGGTTGATGGCCTTCTTGCTCTCATGAGACGGCACTGTCCGTACTATATCGACCTGTACCAACAAACACACGCTCAGTTGCGAACCTCACGCATACAGAGGCTCGATCGTGAATACACCTCCGCCTTTCGCCGTCTGACCCAGCGCGAACATCCACACGCTCGATCGTCGACCTCACGCTCCCATACGAACTATTGCGACTATGAGCGTGGCTGGTATGAGTATTCGTCCTGACAGGCAGTAGGATAGGAGTGTTGATAATAGCAGGACTACGGAGGAGCAGCCGGGTTACGGAAGCTTCCTCGAGGCAGCCTGACCCAGCGCTCTGCTGGCAGGAGCTCGGGCACCGGCCAGAGGTAAATATAACCGGGCTCACGGAAAGGATCACAGCACTACGCACCGCCCTGGAAGCCGAGAACGGCTTCAATCCTTGCTGGATCGAGACGAAGCCCATCCGCTTTAACAGCGCCAGCGACAGGGCGAACTAGAAGTTGCCCGTGGGAGGCACGGTCCCACGGGGCACCCAGATGGGACCCGGCCTGGAGCAGTGGGAAGGGTCCCTGGATGCCAAAGGGTGGCCCAAGCAGGCCAAAGGGGGCAAGCAATGTTGGATCACGGTCATCATCGGCTCGCACCTGAACTGGGTCGAGCATAAAAGCCTCGACCTCCTGGAGGAGAAGCATGCTACCTTGGTAGCAGTGATCAACCGCGGCAACCGAGGCGGCAAGGTGATGCTCGTCTGGGACTCCGACAGGCGAGCAACACCCCTCGGCCTCAGAGAGCGGGCGACGACGCACATCAACAGTGGTCCCGTGAAGGCAGTCTACAATGCCCTTAGGGACAATGGGAGGAATAGGCCGCGGACGGAGTATACCATTCTTTGAGAGAAGTCCATCCTGGAGGCAGCTTCTTCGAGGTGGTCTGGCGTTGCGCGGCCTTTAAGATGTTCAATTTCTCGTGCCGAATTAATGATAAGGATACATGGCGTTCATCTTTCTACCTAGCTGGCGAGTGACTTAGGCTTAACTGATTTGATAGTCAACCGTCTTTCGTGGTTCAATTGACAAATTGACCAAGAGAGTTGTTGACGTTTGAGAAAGACCGTACGGAATGACTTGAAGTCGAGTTTTTCGATGGGCGAAAGTGGTAAATTTGGGCATGGATGAGACCGGGGAGGAATATATTGCATGAGCTAAGTGTCCACGAAGGGATCAGAGCAATCAAGTGGTCACCCGATGTCAATGAAGGTGATCGCGCCGAATATCTCATGGAACGATTCGAAAAATAGTCGAAGAATGTCCGTGAAGACTATGATGAAAGTCAGGACTCTCTGTTTAGCGAGCAGTTGATCACCGACGCGAAAAATCTCTAGGCACTAGGCGGGGTGAAGGTGACGGAAACGTCGATCGCTTTCATTCTCTTTGATTCGAGTCTGAGAAAGCCCCTGCAATCGCCGAATCATCTGAGTATACTACAGGAAGCGTGCCAGCCGCGGTCGATGCCCAATAGCGCGATGCTAAACACGCCATGGAAGCAGCCTCTTTCCGCCAGGACCGCCCCATTGCTCTGGGGCGGTTTGTCACTTACATTGTCCTTGCCGGTGGCCAGTCAATGGCTTTTGTTCTCGACTGCCGCCAGTCCCTTTTTACGTCTTGGATGCTTGGGAAGAAGAGGGGGGGGGGGGGAGAGAGAATCGCCGCACTGGCAAACTGCCTGGCGTTGTACCTTTCTTGAGTTTCCCTACTCTCCTCGCGTCGCCTATGCTGGTATCCCTTGCACAAAGCAAGAAGAAGATATCAGCTCATGAGGCGTCATCTGAGCCTACTGGGTTCGGCAGACACTGCGTGATTTCATGGGAACTCGCATTGAACACTGGCTGGTCCAACCTCGTGTGGTTGCCCATGGGGAACCAATAATATGTACCAAAATTCCTTTACCGATGATGCCACAGCGCTTACATGGCCTCAATTGTTCTCCAAAAAAGGAGAACTTCCTCGCACATTCTGGGGCGTGTATAAAGACACCGAGAAGGCTTGCGGGATAACTATACTAGGGTACCGCTTCGACGGTGAAATCCACCAAGGATTCATGTATCTGGCTCACCAAATACCACGTACATTCGAGACAACTGTACCTCATCAAAATTATACTGGCGGAATATATGAAAGAGTGAATCGGACGATTCGCCAGAACGCAGCGCACTGATCCGGGAAGTTCAGATTTGTGGCCAGTTAGCCCTCACGATCTCGGGGAAAACACGTGAGTCCAAGAGCAACTCTGAAACTCCTCAGGAACTGTGGTCGGAAGCTATGCTTTTGCTACGTGGCTTGAGAACGGATCTCATTGACGGCATCCGGCTCACCGTAACGACCGATGAGATTTGGATGGTTCGATGAATCGAGGTATTGAGTACAGACCGATGTGGTCACCACCGTCTACATCGGAAGCATTCCCGTTCCTGACGCACAAGTTGAATGTGTAGTCGATCCCTCACAACCATCAACGCCTCTTTTGACGCCCCTAAGTCAACGGAAAATGGAGCCGCTGGAACGTAAGTAACATGATCTTTTGGCAATAAGCACGGAATCGCGGGTAACTGATATCGGTCCGGCAGCTTTTTGTCATACTACAAAAGAGATTAGTAGCGCTCAGCCGAAAGGTTCAGCGATTCATATTATCAGTAATAACGAGATCAGATCATCGATATCAATCATACGGTACTCCACATTAAACTTCAAAACCATGAAGAATTTGCGATAGACCTGATTGGCGCCCAGTACAGCTGAGCAGCAAAGCTGTATACCTGGAGAGATTATGAGGGATATAGATAAAGATGTATTAGATCTCGGGTCCTCCCAGCAATATACGACGAGGTTGATGGAGGGATCCCATCAACTCAGACCCCCGATCGAGTTGCGACATACACCGCGTGATTTCCCAAGAGGTTGCCCAGAATATTGTGAATTCTCTCCAGGATTGCGGCAAAACTGTCAACGAGTTCATGGCCTTAGAGAATATAGACCAACATTACGACCTCGTCATGAGAGCTAAAGCCATATTGGGCGTCCAACCCGCTTTGGTGGAGGTTGGTCCCGCTGAGATGGGCTTTGGTATCCTCTGAACAAGATGACCGAACTTTTGGACGCGGTCAAATTGGCAGAGAAGAACATGCGCTGGTGATTGGGACGTGAGCATGGACGATGGGGTGCGGGTGAATTAACGTGTTTCACACGATGACGTGAAATGGATTAGCACATCTTATTGATTGGTTTTGCCGTGGATTGTTTATTTGTTTGAATTTACATGGGATCGGAATGGGGAATGGAAGGAAAAAATGTACAATTGGACTGTATTACGGTTATAGACCTGGAGTTTCACACGCAAAGGTCACTGACGAGGCCGTCAGTAATCGACGAGCAGGGGATGCCACTTGAGACACGTCCCGAGGAGGACGCTTGACTTGAGCAAGACGATTATCATCTGGATCTGCAACTCTCCGCCACGCATATTGCATTCAACTCACCTCCTTACTAGCCCGAGCCCTCCCCCCGTACTGTTGCTAACCCCAGGACATATATCATTCATTGCCTAATCCACCCGGAAAAGCTGAGGAGAAGGTGGCGCTGGATTACTTTTTCACCTAAAACCCTCTTGATGAGGAAATTCAAGCCTCTATTGCTCTCCTTCAGGCCGAGATTTCGACCGAAAGCGACGGACAAGAGGACCCCCTAAGTATTCAAGAGCTCTTGGAGCGGATCTCCCTCGCCAGGCAGGAGTTGTCACGAACGCGAAAGAAAACAACCCAGCTGCATTTGGATCCTGTCCCTTATACCCACAAATATCCCGAGGCGCGAGTTCTGCTCGACCGTGAATGTGATAAGTCCGGTCATTGGAATGCTAAACTCACAGGATCATTTGCTTCAATACCTCCAAGCATCGCGAAAACTGGAAGATGGCGGAGAATGGGTGGCCTTGAACACCCTCCGCCTGTTTGAGCGTTATGGTAGTACGATCTGCTATACAAAGAAGGCGCTCATGGACGTACACTTCGCTCCCCTAGATTACATTGTATCTAAGGAGGGTTGGAGCTGCTGCCTGCTCTCGCCATACGAAGTCGAGGAGTTGGATCCTCATCGAGGAGGCTGGCCCCAGAATATGTGGCAGAGTTTCCCGGGTAGCACCCCCGATGAGATGGACTACTCGCCGAAGTATATGGTCGTGAGGAATTAGCCCCTGGCTGGGAGGAGTTTGAGGGTGCACTCCACACATATTGAGCAGGCCCAAAATGAACCACGGCCGCAAGGTGGAAGAGGCACTTGCCAACCCAACCTTTGGCGCCAGGGAGGTCCGAGAAGTGGTGTACTCATTGTCAGAGGTCGAGTAGTTCTTGATAAATGGTAGCAAAGACTCGATGGACTGGGAGTTGCACGAGCGAAGTATGTTCAGGAGCCTGATGGACTCGATACTTGATGACATTGCCAAGCCCAAGGCGGCCGATGGTGTGAATGCGAGCGGGCCCGTGGAGGGCACGCGCAAGAGGACCTTGGAAGAGGTGACCGGGGATAATCAGCATTTTGTGGTGGTATCGGACGATGATGACGAGCCTGAACTGCCAGATGATTGGTTTGCGAATGACGTGAGAGGTGGGAATGGTGGGAAAGCTGCGAGTAGTGGGCCGATGGATGGGGAGATCTGAGCGACACCGGCGAGAGCTTTGAGTCCAGAAACAACTCACCGCCGAGCAGCATATGTGGTACCACGAGGATGGCAGATGCGAGATCAGTCCTAAAAAGATTATAGAGGAGGATCCGAATAGTATCGCTATACTTGGAAAGAAATTCGCTACTACGCCTATGAAGACGCCTACGAAGGCGCCTACAAAGGATACCAACAACATGCCTACGAATAGTTGATTGATCGGGAGAAAACAAAGAGAAGGCTCTAGGGCTAGTCTAGTGAAAGCTTGTAGGCTCCAACGTGTCAGGTGATACTTCGATCCGGGCCACGAGTCATTCATCCTCCACTGTACGGCCCGGTTGGGTGTATGGGAGTCAGGCAAAGTTTCCTCCAGGAACAAAGCGTCGCAGCAGTTCGATAGTGAGGAGGCAGTCGGATGGAGCGGATGTCTGAGGCCCGCTGCCAGTACTCGGAGCGATCTACGCCTGCGAGATTGGGCAAGGAGCTTTAGACCTGTGACGAACCAAGCAGCAGCGAAGTGAGCAAGCATGAAATGAACCGTGATAAACACACACAATTAACCAGAGAGAATTAACTACGTGCAGCGAAGCAGCGCTTTAGTCATAGGTTTGTGGTGAAGAGAGAGACCACAGAATACGGCGAGACGAAACCCGGGGTGGAAAGTACCCTGGTGAAGTTTCTCATCAATGACGAAAACAAGAATCTCGTCTTCAAAGATCCAGGCTGTGACGAAAACTCTCTCTCGGAAGTGGCAAAGCGCATCGCTGCCGCAAGTGATACCTACTGCCGCATTCAGGACGCCTGGTATAATGCGGAAAATGATCCGGTTTCATTCAGAAAGAATACCGTTGAGCCGAAGAAAGGAAGCAAGACAGCTTCTGATCGACGTCGCTCGCAATGCAGATTTCCTGGCAGGTACACCTGCTGCCCTCGATGATATTGCCAGATATATCGGTACGCAGATCGATATGTCGAGACGATTCTTTCTGCCGACGTTGATGCCAAATTATACCAAGTTGAATGCAAGGCAATTGAGAGAACCTTGGATCTTGACGTCGACTCGACCCAAAGATACCAGATGGGCTATATGCAACCGAGGTTCCTTCTTCTTTGTGCGCACATCACAAACCCCCCCACTCATACAAAAAATCACTTATCAACTTATTAACAAATCTTTCTCAACGTATAATGGTTCGACCAGAGGGCTACAGCCTCAAGGATGTTGAGGCCTACCAGACGTATATCAAGGGACAACCAAACCCTGATGGCAGCTATCCCGACAAACCAAGGCGTTGGGATAGATTGAACGCGTGGGACCTAAACGTGAGTCAATAACTTATCAATGAGGCGACCCGTGCCCTGGCAACTCGACTCTTTCTTCGGATTGTATTGGCTACAGCTCTGGCTCACTGTGCATGGATCGCCTGACCCACGGGGACACAGGTCAGGTTGTCTATTTCCTCGATTGATTGGGGGAAGAAGAGATAGAAGACTCTGAGCTAGTCTAGCGAGAGCTAATGTAGCGGTTCCAGCGTGTCACGGGACAAGACCCGGCTCGACACAGGCTCGTTGCTCTATATACAAGAGATGCTGTACCGCTTTGTATGCAACTTTCTAAACGTCGGTTCCATGAGTTCCTTCACTATACTGCCCGCGTGAGCCAGGCAAGGACACCACGCTCAAAGACATCATGGGAGCAGGTAGAGCGCGCTCCACACCCTCTTCGCTGCCGTCCGCCTGGTGTACGAGATGATTGGCCTCGGATTTCTATGGACTATATAGGGACCATACTTGAAAATGGCGAGGCATTCTACGCGCCTTTGAAGATCCCACCAACTCGCTTCTCGACTCATGAGGTGGCCTATGGCCCTGATGGCTATCACCACGCCGCTGTCTCCACCGACTAAAGCTGAAGCGGAGGCGGCGCTGAATCATTTCTTCGAGCAAATCCTACCGACGCAGAAGTTCAAGCCTCTATTGATTTTGAGACCTAACATATCTAGGCAAAGTAGAAGTTGAGGACAAAAGGCCAACCCTTGTTATTGAAGCCGGATACTCGATGCCTATGTCTTGAATCACTGAGGCAGGCATGAGATGGTGGTTCGCAACCTCTGATCACCATGTCAAGATCGTTCATGTGAAGGAGGATCGCCCATCCAGAACTATGCCCATCGAGAAATAGATATATATCAAGCCAAAGCGAAGGACCAGAGGACTGCTCAAGTGTTAAAGAGCTCGTGTATCAATAGCCCTGTCGGCACTAGGGCTCAATTTCCATCATCAGTGTTCACGAGTCATCATCCCCAAACAGGGGCTAATTTGTATGTCGAAGTGCAGGCGCTCGGAAGAATCTGGAGAATCGGACAGAGCAGAATAACCAAGTGGGAGAAATTGTACCTCCGGGACTCATTGACTGCTTACTTGAAGTGCGCAACTTGGAAAAGTATGCAGAGCTGTTATGCGCATAGGCCAATATTTACAACCGAATTGAAGGCCAGGCGAGACTGACGAGACTTATCGTGGCGTACAAGATCGCCCGCGCGGAATCTTACACAGCTCAAACTAGAGGACGGTTTTACGGTGACAGCAGAGCAGTTGGCAGATAGGGCGGTAGCGACGTTCCAGCTACCGTCGGTACAGCCGAACTTCAGTCGATTGCTTAGTCTGATTAAGTGACACCGCCCACTACTTTTTCGAAACAGTCAAGCAGGACCAAGACTACCCGCCGCTGACTAGGGTAGACTCCTTCATCAAGGGGGACTATCTCAAGCCACAATACCGACTGCTCATCGAGCTCCAGCGAAGACAGCGTCGACTCTGGCGCCAGCTCAGCTATAGACGAAGTACCCATTGATAAAAGGTCTAAGATGCAGAGGGAAAAGGACGCCAGCAGGAAGCACCAGAATAGACAGAGAGCCAAGCGCCGCGCTGAGCGCTGTATAAAGAGGAAGGGCCGGAAACAGAAGAAGCTCCGGAGATTCACCTTAGTACGAGCTGCAGTTATAATATCTTGTTTAGACAACGGGGACAATACTGCATAATCATCTCAGGGACATGCTCTCGCCCTTCAAAATTGCATAGCACCATCTAGGCCTGGAGAATCTCACTCTCCAGAATTCTGATTATAGCTACCTCCCGGGGTTTTTCTACCCCGAATACGATCTATATACAGCTGATAATAAGCTCAACTATGGGAGCACAGGCGTCCGCTAAAACGTTGGCATCTTTGATGGCTTCATGGAGCTCGACGACAGCGACGGGCTGGACGAGACCGCTGGGACCAAGCTATTCCGGGCATGCCAGCGGACAGGTATGCCACTGTACTGCCTGTATCCAGACCTGTTCCTCGGCCTCAGCATGCACATGAAGTGGAATATGGAGTTTTCTACCACAGTGGTACGTGCCATCCTGGAGAACTTTACAATCAGGTGTACTGCCAGCACCATAATCAAGCTGCCCGGCGACCATGGTCTCTTCTTCCCGGGCGCGGGACTCGCCTGCATCGCATCATGATGGAGGAGGTGAAGCATAACAGGGAGCTTCCAGAATTCGATCAGCGAGTCCTGTCCTTACTCGCCTGTTCCGTCGCTGCAATGATGCTGTCCTCCGGGGTAAACGTAGACTTCTAGTCTGCATAGACACGTCCTAATGAGGTCCCAGCACAAAGCTCCATCGAGCTGCGGCATCTGACAACTTTGTAAGTGATATGCCGGCAATCCGTCCACGTGCACCGAACGACTGACAGGTGGTAGAGTGCGATTGGAATGACCCGCGCCTTGACAAATTCAAGGGCATGGTGTTATCCAGCTACGTGAATGGCCTATTCCGGGGGCCGGAGAAGGTAGATATCCAGGTCGCAACAGCGCTGGACAATCAACCCGCCCTTATCAACCCCGAGAAAGCGAAGCAGCCGCAGCTCAACTTTAGCAGCAACCGGCTGGGCATATTCTACACGTTTGATCCCAAGAACATCACCGTTATGTTGAACCGCGGCTCCGAACTCATTACGGACGAGGTTGCATTAAGTCCTAAGAATGCTCCGCCCGGAGTATAAACGGGCCCCCGGGGAACAGGGCGTGGATGTTCCTACCGCCATCGGTGCCGAGGAAGTACATATGATCGCACAGAAAGATAAGGTTGGGGGAGCAACCTTTTTCTATGAGATGAGTAAGCCGGACAACTCGCTCCCTACGCCCAAGTGTCCGCTGTACTCCACGGAGTACGATATGACAACGAACCCGATATTCACTCGGTTGATGAGGCATGCCCACGACATCGTGCTGGTCGGCTCTGTGTGTACACGGATACTCCGTGGATTCAGCAGTAAGTTGGACCCTCTCTCGCTCCCTCTTGCCCGCATTTCAACTGGCCATCCCTAGCTGGAAGATTTAAGGGACCAATATATGGATTCATTTCTCACCAGCCATTCCCAGAGCCTCTCTTGACCTGGTCACTCTGAGCAGTCAATCTATCTCACTCGAAGTAGCGTCCCTGATGACCACTGATATTAAGCCAAAGATACTAGAGTTCGCATGAAGGCTATGGCATCTTGAACGCTGCGCTGCAAGAAACCCGCGAGATGACCACTGCGGCCGAACCCTCTTCTAAATAGTGAAACGACACGGCTTGTTACAAGGCCACAGACCTTGCACGAGAGGGATTTGATGTGAGGACGCTTCGCGATCTCACCATCTCGTAAGTCATTGCCTGCCACGACAACATTCTCGGGATCACGAGCAGGCCATCTGGAAATGTAATGTTTCTACCACCTCGATGTACCCCCAGGACTCTCCCTGCTATGCCCGAGCCAACGCGGAGCGAAATTGCCAGGATTGCTGGGAACCTCAATGTCTTGAAGAAAAGGTCGGAGCCTCTCATTTGCAGTTCATTTGGTTTCACGGCCATCAACCTGCCAGGACTGGGATGGCCTGGCAAGGACAAGGAGGGGCTGGATGATAGCTCGATGCCACGTTCCGCGGTTTATTTCATCTGAGTAGCAACGTACTCTTGCGGTAGCGGCGGCGGTGACTTTGCCAACGCCCCCAACTGCTTCGACCTTGAGAGGACAGTTTACGCAGTTCCAACATTTCTACAAGTTCATACCAAAACGTGGCTTCGACAGGGTCGCAGCCTTTTGATGGAACTTCTCGCTCCCCAGATCAGCAAGGCCGAAGTAGCAGGGAACCACTCCTTGAGGCTCTGTATATGGATATCAACATACAAGAGAATCTCAAGACCCAGGAGGAAGACTTCTTTTGGCGTCTAGAGGCGCCGAGCACACAAACCAAGCCCTCAAAATACAACACTTGGTACTAGAAATGATAGAGAACTACCCCGAGAACAAGGAGGCGTGACGTATTGTACAAGTACCGGTCACAGTGATATAAAGGAGAAACAAGGCATTGCAAGAGACTATGGCCAGCCTCGATGAACAGGGAGACATTCCATCGTGTCGTGAGGTGGAAAACGACATCACCGTGGCAGCATGAAGGCCTCGCTGATAAGGCCAACAAGAATTCTTGATTTTTTAAAGGTATTTTCCAACCTAAAGCCAACTAGACAGACTGGCCGAACCATCAAAGTACGGAACTAACCAGTGGCCAGTCTCATCAAAAGCAGGCAGTTGGACGTTCTTTCAAACTTCACCCGTTCATTGGTGACATCGTGCCTGAAGATTCAGGAGTCATGGCAGAATACGCCGTGTTTTACCATGACATGTGCGTGGACAGTTTGAGCACCAGCATGACTTAAGAACTTCAAAATTACCGTCAAGGAAAAAGAATACCCGTTAAGAAAGGGTGGCCCAAGGTATTATCGGTCGCGATTGTTTCCACTTCAAGCTTTACAACCAACAAGACATCGATTTCAGCGTCATGTAGAAGATGGGGAGTAAGATCGAACCTGTATTGAGTCACAGATCGAGAAAAGGGTCAGGGTTGAGTAACGGCTGGGGTGGAAAGATTTCAACATCAAGCGAGTGAAGTTCTATATCTACCATTGCGTGTTGCCCTATGGATTCGACGGTAGGCGTCATTTCACCAAGCGGAATCGAGCTAGGCAGTACCGACATGCTCCTGCCAAGTCGCAGGGCCACGCCCGAGATTTCTAGCCCATTATCTTGAATTGGCAAGGCAGATAACCCGACTTTCTTACATCATATTACGAGATGCAACATACCCAGTTCAAAAGCTTCTCGAATAAGTTGGGTTCGCAACCGCGGATCCGGACGCTGGTAGCCGTGCGGCGTTCCCGGTCCGTATACATTTAGGTTTCTTCGCAGCCCAGGCCGGCTCTTTTGATGTGCCGGTGCAATAAGAAAAAAATGGCCGCTCCATTGGGACCTCTTTATGTAGCATTTTTACCGCGAGACGTGTCACCAGAGGGTGAGGAGTTTTTCTCAGTTGTAAACTCGCCGGCCAGGACCTTGACGAGGATGACAGAGAAGGTGGTCAGGAGCTCAGTGAGATGAACAGTATTGTCTGCTCGTTCAACTTACTGGGGTGGTCAGGAGGATGAGCCTGATGGGAAACGGGTTAGCATCGCCAACTAATAAGTCGACGACGGGGACGGGAGGGCCGAAACGCGAAAGGAGAGCGGATAAACTTGATTTTGGAAGTTTGGCTATGCAATGGACAGCACTTGGGTCTAACTAATTCTTCATAACCCTCCGCTCATGGAGGCTTTAGTAACGCCAAGGAGTCAGCACACCCCCTGATAGATGACTTCGTGAAGTACGCGATCGCCTTTCTTTACAGCTACCTGCATAGAGGCACGGAAGGTTGGTCAAGATGCCCTTTCTACCCGAACTCGGGGGTATGACGAGGCGGCAGACTTGGACCTACGCAGCTGGATGGCGAAGACACTGAGCAAGTTTCCCATGAGGGAAGTTGACGGCGATTTGCTAGTCAGTGACGATGACGCGGAAGCCACGCTTCTGAATGAGCCCAAGCAGGAGCGCTCAGCAGGCCTGGATGGTATCAAAGCCAACGTGGTGCAAGCCCTACCTGCACGGTGCGCCCAACAAGAAACAAGGACCAACTTGCTTGGTATGAAGGCGGAGTTCAGAGCATACCAAATGCTCGATTCATTGAAGATGGAATTTGTCGTGACGAAGAGCCTCGTAGCTGCTTGCTTCTCTGCATATACCAGGCTTTCTGTGCTACAGCCACCAGCCATTGGATATCATTTTATTGTTGCCTACCACGGGTTGGCGGCTGCATCCATCGACCGCAACAACATCAGGGTGATTAACCTAAAGAACAGACAAGCCATGCTCAAAAGAAGGGCCAAGGAAATCTGCAGCTACCCCATGGGTACAGCAGTAAGCTCCTATAGCCGTCTTATCTTCTTCAATCGTATGCGACTAGAAACAGCACGCCAGAATTCAAGGGAAAACGCGGAACGGGCGAGCCCCCTGAGGATCAACGTCCTGCCTGTACCGAGAAGCACTGACTCAAAGACTGCCCGGGCCTCAAAGTTGAGAACAAGAAAAAAAGCAAGAAAACTTGGACAAGAAGCCGAGTGAAGGCGAAAGGTCCACAGCCACAACTTTCGATCGGATTTATGTGTTGTAAGCATCCCTAAATCTCCCATTACATGATGCATTGGGTTCGAACTAATCTTGAATTCATAGGTGGTTTAGGAAACTGCAGTACCATGGGTGGGAAAGTCGATTGTGATAAAAGGCTACCCCGGCCGAATAACTGCAGAGGGCACGAAGGCTTGTAAGCTCTATACTGAACAGCACTCCGCTCGAGATTGCAAGTCGGAGACCTGCCAGTACACCCAAGACACCTACCTTCATCGTCGTCACGAATTCTCAACTGAAACTGGCTGATGCGCCAGAACAAAACAAGATCAACTCGTTGATGACGATTGCAATCAACGCAGCCCAACTAATAGTCTTTGGTCCAACCTTTGCGACAATTGGAGAGGACATTGTTAACCGGCCTGCGAGTCCGAGATGGTCTCTGAGGCACCCTAAGGGTGCAAATGATGCGGCGTTTGGCGATGACTCCTTTGACGACTTATATGGAGCGATTGTTTAATTACTCTACGTCGGTTGATCAGATTCAACCAGACGAACATTGTCAACTGGCATATCATT
Source organism: Clonostachys chloroleuca (assembly GCA_037952775.1). NCBI lineage: Eukaryota > Fungi > Ascomycota > Sordariomycetes > Hypocreales > Bionectriaceae > Clonostachys > Clonostachys chloroleuca. Next base: position 37,132,942 of record JBANAY010000003.1, read on the forward strand.
CGGTTGATGTATTCCTATCACGACTACCAGGAGAGATCGCTTACTGGAAGTGGGTGCGCCAAATCGCCGCTCAATGCCGTATGCCGCCCGGTCTCCCCAGACTCTTTCAGGAGCTCCTGATTTACGAGTCTGTTAAGACAACATGGTGCCAATCATTTAACCGCTTCGCCGGGATGCTCCTGCGCGAGCAAAACAAGAAATTCCACGATTACTGGTCTGCCAACGCCGCTCTTCTGCCTTTACGCAAATGCAGGCGCAAGTCGTAGCAGTAGACAATGGGGTCAGCGAATCGTTGGAACAGGCCAATTGGTCGGTGATCTCAAACGAGATCCATGATGCCCCCTGGGAGCATACACTCGTTGAATGAAATCCGCTGCTCACCGGCATGAAGGGCTGCACCTTGTCGCCGGAGCCTCAGCCATCTTCCCACCGCTGGAAGAGCCATCGCTCGCACAGCCCCGAGGCTGCTCTGTAGCTGCCATCGCTAAAATCCTCCCACATTATGCTTGGAAATATTGCGCAATGCTGAACAGAGTTTGCACATATACATCCATGGCTTATCGTCTAACCCGCCTATGTCCACCATGCCTGGCGCTTCACAGCACGGCTGGGACGAACACCAGGTTTCTCAATCGCCGAAACACATGAGGACAACATCGCCATTGCGGCGGAGGAGGCACTGGCCAATCCAAATCTAGTGCCCGCGAACGACGAGACCCTGGCGCGGATGCACACGGCTCTTATACATAGCCTCTCAGGCACACGTCCCCGGACGTGCGGCGAGATTGCAGCCCTGAATCCAAATTTAAGGGTCGATGGTTACAACGCGTGCAAGAAGGCTCTGTCTGACCGGCACACTAGACTGCAATATAGTCAGAGACTTTGCTGCGCTCGTGAATGATGCACGAAATGGTGACCAAGACCTGGTTTCGTGCAAGTGAGTCGACACGCATCTGGCGAGTATTCTCCCAGGCGGCAGGAGGACCCCGACACGTTCTAGTTCCGCCACCATTTCCAAGCTTGGTCATTTATCTAACGTTTTGTTTGTTCGTGGCCTATTTAATCTTGAGACTGTCCTACAAGGACGGAAGGCTCCCTGTTTTATCCCATGCTTGAACATGAACAAACTTTTGGGTCTCGGCGACCAGCTTTCTGTCAACGATATATGCTCCGAGGCCACCGCCATCCTGAGCTTCGCATAGTTGCTGACATTCGCGCCTTCGGGCAACAACCCCAAGTAGGAGACCAGGGTTAGGGTTAGGGTTGGGAGCAAAATGTGGCCGAAGATGTGGGCAAGAATATGGATGTTGGCTGCAACAATACAGCCGCACGCCCTGATTTTCGCCCGTATGGCTATCTTCAGAGGTCTTTGCGACGTTCCCTTGGAACCCAGGCCGGGATGCGAGTGGAGCGATGACTCCTACCCGAGATCTGTTTTCTTACCTTCGGGAGAAAATGGCACGATTATGGACAGAATAGTCGTAATGGATTCCCAGAAGCATGGAGTTCTTTTGAGACACACATGGCAGCAGATGCCATTTGAGTATTAAATTTGACGAGAGACGCACCGTGACATGGTCAGTGTTGGTGTCGTCTGGCACATCCTCCCGTGCTCCTCGTCTGCTTGCTTGAATGTTCATTTCTCGCCTATTGTAGGCGAGCCGGGTTTCAGGATATTAAACAAACTAATATCTTAGTTATCTGGAACCTTCTAAGGAAGAGGCTTCTGGCCTATATAGATGGATGAAGTACCCAGAAGCTCTTCCATGTACATGAGGTCTATCCATCAACACGCTCACAACTTCAAGTGGTTGTGAGTCCACGTGCCTCTGAAGCCACGAAGGTGCACCACTCGCTTCGCCACCCACCCGCTGTCTCATGCTCAATGGCAGAACTCATGACGAGGATAGGTGGAAAGTTATTCACCGGAATACTGAACAGAAAGGCTGATCCAACTATCGAAGAGTATGCCCAGACGTTGATGAAACCTCTTTTCAAGACCTGCAGCCTAATCACTGTTGCATCGACTCCGAGACAAAGCCATAGACCATCGTCCCGGGGAGGCAACAATCAAAGCCTGGAAAGAGTGGTACCTTAGGCCCATTGCGCTCAACGAAGATGCTAGCGCTGGAATTAAGAGCGATGATGGCGAACGCAAAAATACCGCCTTGGATTCTAGAAATGCCTTCTGCAGGGAAATCCGACGCACTTCCCGAGCCTGACGAGAAGATGTTCGGAGAGAAACTGCATACATGCAGCACGCATCTAGGGCAATCATTCAGACAACTAGAATGGTTACAGGGGGCCTGTCGCTTGTTGTTACATGTGCAAGACTTCTCAGGCTCCGAATGAAAATGGAAACCCTAAGATCTCTGAAGCAGTGAACATGTATGCCCATCATTTTTATTATACATGACTCTTAGTCTTGGGCAGGACTAATCCAAAAACGACTTTATATTCTCCGAGGGCACATCTAAGGGACAAGTGAGAGCGTCGGGCCTTTAAGCTAGACTATGAACCGGAGAGCAGCGACAACATGGCCGCTCACTCAGAGCCGTGGGCTTAGACCTAGTTAGCGAGCTATCCGTCGTGGCCATCTTCCAGCAGGCCTAGAAGAAAAGCATGCATCGATGACAGTATGGGGCTATCCAGAGCTTTATCATCACGCTGGACAGTGCATGAATGAGTGAAGACAAGAAATAAGCGGTTGACGGAGTGCATTGCATTGACTGAACCCGCTCACCCAAGTCCAAGCAGGCGAATGACGTGGATGATATTGCCGACAATCGAGACTCAATCGGTTTAACAATGCTCGACGGGCTACTATGGATGCTTGGAAATAAATTCAGGTTTTTAACCAAATGCATGAAAAAGCCGGACAGCATGTCGTTGCTCTCCAGGCTACGGAAGAGGTTCGCCCAATTAAGACTCCATTTCGAGCAGTCGGTGACGGCCTCCAGTAGCTCTTAGACGCCATCACTACCGCATGGAAGGCAATGATGGCGACAATGAGCCTACCACCTCAGTTCCTTATGACGATATTGCCGCAGACTCGACCTGTCATACAGAACTTGACCTCAACAGGCCTCATATCGCTCGTATCTGATATTCAGACTATACGCGGAGGTCTTGAGCTCACATTCACTAGACTTGGTTGCCTCAGGAAAGCTGTGGGAGGACGGCCGGCCTTTGCCCAGAGCAGGTGACATGTCATCAAAGAGGCGGGCCATACATTTTAAAAAATGCTGAAATATTATCTCCTGGAGCGAGCTCTCGCAAATAAGATGGACAAGGAGACTTCACAATACTCAACGGGTCTTCGTGGAGTTTGTTCGGCTGTTCAACCACACGTGAATGGCCCTGCCGCCCACCAACAAGTGGACTGGGTGACAGCTGGTGGCGATGAAGTATAAATCTTGGGAGCCAGATACGAAGAATGATCGAATGTGGTGGGACCATCTTGTAAAGCCGTAGTCTCGGCTTGTACCGCGATGCACGACACCTCCTTGAACAGATGGGGAAGCGATCGGTAGGTTTAATACACATTCTTGATAGTCTGACTACCCTACTTTTGGCTGACCATATACGAGGACAAGGGCGTACTATACTACCATCCGATCTATCTAGGCCTCCAGCCATACGAGAGGCACAGGCCGATTGAGCCTAAACTGTGCTAGCATTAGGTAATACTATTAGAAAAATGTGATCGCAATATTGCTAAGTCGCCGATGAACTCTCAGTACGGAAATGGGAGCTACGGCCAACCTCCATTCCTCCATTAAATGCCCATCTGGAGAGGGACACGGAGGATAAAATTGAGACCATGGAGTCAGTTCCCGGAGATACATATCAGCAGCTCACTAACCCTGTGCTTCGTTCCAACGTCTGCCCCGAGCTACAGTTTAATCATAACCATCTGCCTGGTGCAACAGACTACCCTAGGAAGAAGTGCCGGTTCATCGCCACTGTCATCAACTACAAGCCCAACAGGCACTGGGTCGCCGTCGTCTTCGACCGGCTCTTCGGGCACCTGTACATCCTGGACACCCTGGGGCCCAGCAACAAGGCACGAGCAAGGCGAGCAGCCAACATCACCCAAGCCTGGCGTCAATTTGGCACGAACCTGGGGTTCCTCACCGGCATTGCCGGGACCCTGACCCCCCTGCCCTGCAGGTAGACGACTGGTCTTGTGGCTACCTTGCGATCATCAACCTGACGTTGATGCTGCGCGGCTTCGTCGGCCGGCAACAACTGGCCCCTTTCAATAGACAACGCCAGGACAGCACTGTGTTCGATAGTGACGAACACGATGATCTATGTGATTAGCAGAGAACTCATCAGTGTCACGGGCAGCACACCGTAGCTGAATGGGACCGACAACCAGGGCCTACGCGACCCCCGTTTCGAGGCACACGCCACGATGATCGACGCGGAGCTTCGAAAGGGCAGTCTGTTGCTGGTAACCCGTCTCCTGATTCAGACTCTGATGCTCCTCTTTTTAGCAAGGTCAGAATGACTTATTCTCGCGCTGATGTGCAAAAATCTGCTTCAGTTCCTCCAGGAACAAACAGGGTCCCTCTGCCCAACTCAGATCCTCCCCCTCAGTCAGCCAAAGCTGTAGGACTATCCACTCGTCGGAAGCGGAAGACTCCCTCCCCTGTTGTGAGTCTTGATGAGGATGAGTCCACACCAAGCAAACGACCAAAGAGACGCAAGACTACCTTTACAACTGTTCAAGCTGCTACTTCCGCTCCTGCTACCTCTCAAGAGACTCCTGTACCTGTCACGCTTGAGAAGAAGAAGAGGGTCAAGGTTCGAGACACTATTGAAGGAAGCCCTGAACGTGGCTCTACTGCATGGAAGGCCCTCTCGTCAGCCCAGAAAGCCAGCCCGTCGGCCACTGAGGCCATCGGCAGGGGCATCCACATGCTTCACCCTGATTCCTCTCGAGGCAGCTATGCCCCTTCACCTCACTTTCCTCCCATCCTGACTTCGCTCTGCCGACGGTACAAGACCACGGCTCGGCGACCGACCGGTGCGGTGTGGGGCCGATGCGGTGTGGGAGATCGGAGCGCCGTCTGTGCAGGGCCGCGAGTGGAGCCGCACACTCATCGCAATGGGCCGGCCTTTTCGGTTTGCCGTCGTCGCTCGACAACGAGCAAGCACTTCTTTCTGACTTGAAACTAACGTCGGTACTCATTTTCGCATTGCTTCTAACACACATTATCGATTACAAAGAAGAATTCGCTTTCAACCATTTGAACAAACGCTTCCTAGCCCAAGATAGTTGGCCGGACTCTCTTCGCGATGGGAGGGTCTGAGGAAACTCTGCCTCCAAACTTTGAAGGCCTTATCGAGGAAAATGAAAACACGTTCAGAGGAAATTCAGTAAAGCAACTCTATATATAATACCGACAAGGAGCCTGTCGGCAACCACCCATGTTACTCCGTATTTCCTTGATAGCCTCACCCAACATCTCGTTACCTTTAGGCCTGCTGAAGGATATACTCCAGCCTCGCCGTCGATGGGATCCTAACGGTGGTTACTCACCAAGTAGTTCGGAGACGACTTTCCAGCTATCTAAGTCGCTTCCGACCACGGAAGCGAGCTTCCAGGACGCTCTTATAATCTAAATCTGGCAGGCACCATTTTCTATGATTTTGACAACTCTGAGTCTTTGACCATCGAAGCGGATATTCCAGGCTCTGTTATGTCACTGGTCTCCGGAGCCCATGTTGACTCTGCTTTCTGGAGAAGGGAAGCTCTCCTAGCATCCTGCCAAATGATTCTTTTTCAATATTTGGAGCCTTCGCTGTAAGTCCATGCCCGCCAGTTCTCACCAGGTTGACAATGCTCATTCCCGATTTAGGTCCAAGGAGAGGCTTAAATACGTCGTGCCTCTTCTCGAGCGCTGCTTTGAAGATGTGAGAACGAAGGATGGCTTCCATACCCTACCGAATTCGATACGGACTTATGTTGCCCTATGTCTGATAGGTTTCCAAGTGGCCTGGTCTTACCCAAAAGCGCCGGGCTGTCCATGCAGCTCAAGAGGTTATGGCTGGTATCAAGGATGACTACGCTGAGTCCAACATCGCCCAACGTCAAGTTATTCTAGATCGACTTGATGGGAAGATGGGCAGTGCCATTCATGGCATCGACTGCGTTCTTTCTCATCTCCGATCAATGGAGCCCTCCACGTATCTCGTCAATGCATCCGCCGGGCATGCCACAGTTGAGAAGGCATTGAAATCTTTCCAACAGGAACAACTTGGGAAGGCGCTGTCTGAATTGGATACCTGGTCGCCACTCTCTTAGGTGCCTGCCCCAGCGGAAGTGCCCGTTCTCCTGAGGATAAATCTCTTGCGGGCCAAGATGCTTCGATTTCAGGGAAAATTCACCCAGTGCCACAACTACTTAGTACTTTGCAGCGACCTGATCGAGGAGCATCATCCAAATTCGCTTCTGCTGGATAAAGACAAGACCTCTGTGGCCTGTGAGTTGGTTTATGTTCTGCGCGAGCTTGACCGACCCGAGGAGGCTGAGCAAGCCGCAATCAGGGAACTATCATGTCCAGGATGTGCCGGGAATGAACGCTCACTCTTGCTGCTTGCGTACGCCGAGGCATTATTTGCGCAGGGTCGGCTAGGCGAGGCTGAGGCAATTTGTCAACAGCCGCAAGACTCCCCTTCCAAAATGACGCGACTTCTGTCTTTTATCACAATGGCCAAGATTCGACACACGCAGTCGAGGTTGATAGATTCCATGTCCCCTTTGGACACAGGCTCTGCAGGCTATGAATAAATTTCCGCCCACAAGCGGCCATGCAACACGAGCTATCCATCTGTCGATCTCGCAGATACTCAACCAGCAGGGTGTTATGGATACCGCCGAGCAGACGCAAGTAATGATCAGAGATCTGGAGAGTCTTTTGGACAGAGCCGAAGCTAAATATTGGATTCCTGGCTTGCGGCATTGGTGCGACTATCTAACTAGCGCGTAGTCTTAAGGCATTCTCATTTTCTTAGGCTATAACTTATATAATAAGTAAATCAAAGAGGATAATCATTCATAAGGTTGAGCTCTATATCTAGTTATTTCTTATCCTCCAAAAGAACTAGATATGTAATAATTACACAATAATCAAGTATTTATCAGGCGTGAGCCCAGCAGTATAGTCAGTACGTAATAGACCTAATCGCTAAACGCACGCGAAGGCCATAAATTTGAGTTTCCTCAAAGGCCACTAAGCCAGACCCAACTCAGCCGCCACCCTGCTCTGTGATTTTTAACTTTTGATTCTTTTCTCCCCTTTATGACTCTTTGCCAAATACCAGCCTCGTCATACAACAACCTGAACGGCTTGTTGTCCATATTTTCACTCACGAGACATAGTCATCGTAACAACTATGTTTACCACATTACGACGTCGACTTCGTCGTGCGCTCTTCTCCGCTCGATCCTCGCCGGCAAAACCCCCTTCCCCGCCATTGAGGCCTCGCCCAGTGCTCACGGCGACAGACCTGCAAGCTTGGGTGGGTGAACCAAACCTTCCAAAAGCCGAGGCTACTTTCCGTCGGGACTTGGCGGCAAAGATGACGGCCGGGCTTCCATCGGAGCATCTCGTCTACCCAGGCGACTTGACCCTCAGCAAGTCGCCGCTAAGCAGTCTGCCACCGGGTTTCGAGGTGCAGGGCGGGCTATATATATACGACTGTTTCAACCTACATCTGCCCGTCGGCCTTGTGGTCGGCGGGGACTTTTCGCTCTCGTCAAGCTGGTATCGCACCCACTTCATAGAACTGCAAAGCGACACATACGTGGGTGGCGACCTGAGTGTGTCGTCCACAGACTTGCCGGAATTGCCTGAGCGCCTAGAGGTTGGCGGCATCGCTATCTTCTACGAATGCAGATCCCTCAGCCTCAAGAACATCCCATCCAGTGTCACGATCAAAGAGGGTGTCATCAAGGTCACTAATTGTGAAAAAGTGTGGGAGGAGTTTGATTTGAATCGTGACCTCGGAGAGCACTATGGCACTATCGATTTCCCTCTCCGAGATGCATTGACGCTTCGTGTGTGCCTTGGCTGTCTGGCTTGATCGCGCTTCGTTCTTACTCTTGATCAGTCTTACACATGGAGCTTTTGATGGAATATCGGCTTACTTTACTCATGAAGGCCTACTACATTGACGGATGGATGGATGGAGATCCTCATATTGCCATACTATCGAGCGACGGTACAGAACAGGGCCATGGGAAGCGATTGACCAACGTTGATCGCCATTTGTCCAGATACAATCAACGGCGACCTCGGAGAATATCTGCAGCATACTCTGCCACAGCATATACAGTCGCCTGCGTATGTGCAGCCGGCAGCAACGGCATCACACTCGCATCCACCACCGTCAAACCCTCCACCCCATACACTCGAAGCCTCGTGTCAACCACGCCTCCCAGGTCCCGGGGCATCACGGCGGCTGTCCCCACGGGGTGATCAAGGCTGGGATTCATCAATGACTCTCTCATCACTCTCTCCACATCTGAATCTGATTGAATATCCGGCCCTGGAGAGACCTCCACCGGTTCAAGTGAGGCAATACTTTCGGCACTCATGAACGCCCTTGCTTTTGCCAGTGCCCGTTTTGCCAGGAGAAGATCCACTGGGTTCGAGATCGTGTTGAAATCAATGAGCGGAGGGATGGAAGGGTCTGCGTTTGTGCTGTTGATGAAGATGGTGCCACGAGAGAGCGGTTTCTGAAGGGCAACGACGACGTTGACACCTCCACCAAATGCATACTCAAGCACACCCGCCTCTGGGTTGCGGAACTGCCCCTGGAGTGTCAATCGCTGCCGCAGGAATCCCCGAAGAAGTGATGGATTGTCTGAATACAATGAGGGCAAAAAGGACAGTGGATCCTGGTCGTCCAAGCTATCGGCGATGGAATGGAACTCCGAGTCTAGACCCTTGACAGATTGGAACACAACGCGGTTGCCCCATGCGTGAGAGAAGGGTCCAGTCCTGTTCGAAGTGTACTCATCCCAAGCTGCGTCGTAGAAGGCGGGATCATTCATGGAATCCGGATTGATAGCCGTATTGTTTTTAACTTTCAGCATTATCAGCACAATACAAATCATCGAAGAACAACGTTTTCTTACATTTGTATACCACAAAAAATGAAGGATGGTCCTGGAAGTTGGCTCCAACGCCGGGCGCGTCCACGACGACGTCTATGTTCAGGATATCGAGAAGTCTTTTTGGCCCGACACCACTAAGCTGTAGAATCCGAGGGGTATTGACTGTCCCAGCGGCCAAGATAACTTGACTTGACGATATGAATTTGGATTTCTTAGCATCATCTCGATTGACGATCTCAAGTCCTGTGACCACGCCATCATGAAATCGAATCCTGGACCCATAATGCCGAACCAACAAGTCAAGGTTCTTCCGATGACTGACAGGATCATAGTACCCTGTCTCAGCACATGACCGCACCGCTTCTTTACCGTCCGAACTCATCGGTAGCCAAGCGCTGCCGACGTTCCTACCGTCGGCGCCATCTGTAAGTGCCGGTGTGCCAAGGTCATCTGTCCAAGCTTTGGCCATCAACTCTGAGGCAACAATGTCAATCACGCATTTCTTGGAAATCAACAGCCTTCACGGATCTTACCTGCAGCAGGCCACTGCCAAGCTGGATATCCCGCGTGGATGGGCCCGTCGCCATATGATTCAGCACTCCACTCGTAGCCGTATCGATCAACGTACTCTTGAGCGGGAGGTCCGAATTGAGACGACTTGCGGAAGTAGTGGATAAGAGTCTTCCATCCCCAGTTGGGGTTTCCAAGCTCTTCCCAGGAATCATAGTCAATAGAAGAGCCGCGATCCCACGCCATACCATTGACAGTAGAGCTGCCTCCAACCACATTACCGATACGCAAGTTCGTGATACGATTGTTCAGATGGGCCTGTGGTACTGAGGTCATCTTGTAGAGCCGCGGTGTCTGGTCTTGAGTTGTGAAATATGGCACCGTCACGTTGATGGTGTTGGCAAAATCGCCGTACTCGACCACCAAGATGGTTTCTGCTTCAGCATTCAGCACATCAATTCTTGGGTGAGATTCATTACTATTGGAAATCTAGATATTGGGGTAAGACTTACTGTCAGAGTCCTCAGTTAGTCTGTTGGCGACCACAAGACCACTTGTACCGCCACCTACGATAATGTAATCATAGCTAGATTTGACCGACTCCAGGTTACGCTTTGGCTCATTGCCTGAAGGGGACGTGTCAAGACAAGATACGGAGTTTAGCAACAGGAAGAACGCCAGATCTTTCAGGCGCCATTGCGGCATCATTATCGATGGCTAGAGCGAGAAGAAGTCAGCGGTGAGTTTGCATCCCTGGATGGGGTATTTAGATACTAACTAACGTTTTTTACTAAGGTCGGTCTTCTCTCTTATTTATAGTCCTGTTGGCTGAAGGTCTATTCTCACGAACAAACTAAATACGGTCAGCAGATGATATGCTGCATATTCAGCTCATGCATGGAGTGTGTATCATGACCATTTGTATTGATCCGGCCATTTGGTCAGTCCACTCGGTCAGTTGAATGGGATAATGATAATCAAGATGTATGTACCCCTCATTTCTCTCCGTCCAATCTCATTTGTTGACACGGACAGCTGTACGTTTCTAGCTAGGCACGGTCGCATTTTCATGTCCTAGGAGAGGGGAAGGTTGCATGATGAAACATTCCACCAACCACCAATTCATGCTAGAATATGCAGACATATACCGACACCTCCGAGATGTACAACCAATAGTGAAGAGTCTTACTTAGTATCATTTGATATGTCAACAATCGAATTGTCTTGAGCATGGGACATATTAGAACATTATCAATGGTGCAGCGCTCGATGGGGGTAAGCTTCGTTCTTTTATGCTAGGAGCCGAAAATTCTGATTCCTATTTTCTCATTCCCTCTCAAGACGCCACAGGTATGTGTATCATGGCCAAACCTGCTAGAAGGTGAATCTATTGATTCAGACATCATCTGTCGTAGATGCGCTGCCAAAAGTGTCGTGGGACTTGACAGGTCCTCCATATCATCATGCATTCTCGCCATTCCCAGTTCGTTAGACCCCCAGTTCTGATTCATTCCCCGAACACTACGTATTGGTTTTTAGCCTGTTAATCCCCTGGTCCGCTGCCTTGCACATCAATGGACTGACATAAACATGGCTCATGGAGAACCTCTGGCGTTGAATCTCAACATGATATCAAAACTTTCAACCCAGTAATAAACACAATCTCGACCTAAATATTGGAGAAGAATTGATGATTTTCTTCTTATTACGTTGAGTATTATTAATAAGAAAATGAGGTCCCTGACTTGCGTGAAAAGACTAGAGCGTTGGCGTGCAATGTTTTATGTCAGTCGCTTACATTTGTCTCAGCATTTAATCGGCGTGAAGCCCAAACTGGAAAAAGCTTAGGAAAACCTCACTGTCCAACGTCAGCAACGCAGCAGGCTTATACTCATCCGGTCATAAGAATCAGTGAGCCCCGGGCATTAACCGGAGCGCTCACCATAAATCAAACCTGCTATTCAAGAGCGAAGCCATTCTCACGCAACATCAGCAAGCGTACATCTTGTGGTACCAAACAGAACGCTTACCTCGTGCTTCCAAGAATTGGTCTATCAACCAATATTCAATCATGTCCATATTGCATCTCGTCCCAGTGGTCACCACTACAACTACCTTGGTGCTGGCCAATGACCAGCGCCTCTTTCTCCGAATCTTCCTGCAAAAAGAGGTCGAGCCTAACGCCAAACACGTTCTGACCCCGTACTGGAAGATCATGATCGACACCGTTGTGCCCTTCGTCGTCGCCCCGCTCCTCGGCACGATCGGCTCCATCGGTGCCATTCTCTACACCACGTCTGAGGAGGTCCTGCGCACTAACGGCGCCTACTCATGGTACGTGGCCAGCATGGCCTTCGCGGCGGGCCATTTCCTCTTTGTGCCGTCCATCCTGCCCAAGATCAGGGGGTTGCAGAACGGCGAACTGACGCCCACCCTCCGGCAGTGGATGCACATCCACATGATCCGGTCTCTCACGGTCGATCTTTTCGCCCTGGTAGCCTGTTTGGTAGCGACTACTAGGGCTTTGTCTACTTGAACCTGTGTTTACCTCGAGTCATGTCCATGTACGTGGTATCCTATACTTCAATAATCCAGATAAATCTAGATAGGGTATTCAAGTTGGTTTGGAAAAGTCCAACTTGGGGCTACAGCAAAATTTAATCATGCCAAATGCATTGCTCCGGAAATGAGTTCTTCACAAATGATTAATATATGAGATTCAATGAGAATATCGAAGACATCTAAGAATATCCCAGCATAGTCGTACGAGCTAAATGCCTCTATGACTCACAGATCTAGCATCCTCTAGTGGAATCTTGTTGGGCAACATTTGCTCACAAGTTTTAGGTTCTATGTTCACTCCTCTAAAAATGGTCATGGTAGATGGGCATGGTTTTCTAAATCCGAATAAAAGTAAATTCCGAAACTATCCGAAAAAGAGAAGGATAATAACAACAAGAAGAGGGAGAAAGAAACATAGGACGAAAATGAAAGAAAGGTTTCTACATGTAAATTGACCGTCGAATGCTGAACCAATCCCTTGAGATAAATGCGCTAGTGGGTATATGTTTTCGAGAAAATGAAGATAAAGAGGGTTCCGCAGAAGAAAGTCTTCACTCCCATGAGACCTCGTCGTCAAAGTCACGAACTTCAACATCGTAATCCTCACTGAGGTCTCGCTTGCCGCCGAGCTTCTTCTTGATGCTGCTCTTCACTTTAGAAGCGCCAATGGCTGCCTTCACGACCTTCTTCTCAGCGCCGGTAGCAGCAGCCTTGAGTTGCTTCTTAACGGGACTTGGAAGCTTTTTGCCGACCTTGATGGCAGCCAGTCCAGCCTTTCGGATAGGCTTGGGGAGCTTGCCGGTAGCGCGCTTATCGTAGTAAATCTCAGAGTCCCAGTTTTCGGCGACGGATCGAGCAATGAGGTCGGAAATCACGTCTCGGCTCACGAGGATCTCAATATCGCCGGACTCAAGGTCTCGCTTGCCGCCGAGCTTCTTCTTGATGCTGTTCTTCACTTTAGAAGCGCCAATGGCTGCCTTCACGACCTTCTTCTCAGCGCCGGTAGCAGCAGCCTTGAGTTGCTTTTTGACAGGACTTGGAAGCTTTTTGCCGACCTTGATGGCGGCTTGTCCAGCCTTGCGGATAGGCTTAGGGAGCTTGCCGGTGGCCCGCGTGTTGTAGTAGACCTCCAGCTCTTCGAGGTCACGCTTTCCAAGCTTCTTCTTGATCTTGTTCTTTGCACTTGAGGCAGAGATGGCTGCCTTTACGACCTTCTTCTCGGCGCCGGTAGCAACAGCCTTGATTTGCTTTTTGACGGGACTTGGAAGCTTTTTGCCGACCTTGATGGCGGCTTGTCCAGCCTTGCGGATAGGCTTAGGAAGCTTACCCGTGGCACGCTTGTCGTGGTAAATCTCTTCGGACACGGTGTCCGAGATGCCTCGCACGACGGCCAAGGAATCGGCCTCGGTGGCGGAGTTGGCGATGGCACTCTGAACCATCCCCAGGATGGACAGGCTGGTGAGAAGAGCCGGAGTAATGGCAACCATTTTGAATGGATGAATGAAAAAGTTGATAAAGGAAAATAAAAGAGAAGGAAAGAGATCGCTTCTATGACTGTTTCTTTATGCTTGTTGAACGGATTGACTTGATGAATAGCTATAAACTTGAAGACATGTCATCGCGACTTATATATCTATGAATGATTCCTCTTCACACTCCAACCGGATCTATAATTAAAACAAAGTATACTTACTGCGTGCCTGTCGACTTGACGATTCCAGCTTGGCCAACATGATGCAATCATTATTACTACATTCTCTCGACCTGCAGATGGGTCTAAAATTACATCAAACGGTTCGCGCATCTACTCCCTTTACAAAACACCGATGATGGGCGATCCCAGCTCTTGATTGGGGAAAGTCCGGGAAGGCTATGCAGTTGGTTTGGCTGACCAGAGGCACAGCACCTCAGAAACCCTGCAAATATACCGGGGTAAGGCTGATGGTGTGCCCCAAAGATCCAAACTCCTTCTTACCACATACGTAACATGCAGCCAGTTTAAGCGAAGGCTCGCGTGCGCAGCACACCACCTTGGGATGGTTTCGTCAGCTCCCGCGGATGTGACCTCGGGAAGGACTTCTTCTTTCGTTCACTATGCTACTGTTTATTGGTGAGAATGCGATAAAGGTTATTTCTAGCAACTTGAAAACAGAATGCAGGTACAATTCGCAGTTCTAGCTTTTTGAGTTGCATCCCAAACCTATCAGAGTCATACACCTATGTTTCAAAGCCAATCTCGCCTCGTGGGATGGTCTCCGGATGACTCCGCATTTGAAAGCAATCTTACTCAGTAAGAGCAGCTGAAGTTGCTTTCGCGGGTCTCCTGGCTGGCCGCGGGAATCCCTTTAGTCTCAGAACGTGGTATAAATCTACCAAATTCGGGGGATGATTTGCGAGGCGTGTGAACTCCTGGCGGCCTCTCAGATCCGATGGCCTATAATATTGCACAGATGTGTCTCCTCACCTTCGGTGTAGCTACCTGTATCATCAATAATTTAATTACTAATATGCATCAAAAATATCTGATGATGAACAGAGAAAAGGTCTGAATTAGTACAGTTGTAATCAAACTCATATTCATACAACCTTTACGCGACGGAGGCTCCAGGAGAGCCGTGGCATATGGGAGGTTGTTTTCTCACTTCCCTCAATCCTCCGCTGTTTCTGGTTCAACGCGACAGGGGGATGCGGTGTGATGGAAGGCATGCATATTCCGTAGGATCAACCCGCAGCCACCGTGGATGGCTACCGCAAATGTAAATATTAAATATTACTGAGCCGGAGCCCTTAAATCTTACTTGATCGGGAACTTCGGCGCACGTGAATACCGTAGCGGAAATTCTGTCGAGAAAAGTACGGTTCTTTGGACGACAAACCCGGTCTCCCGGATTCGAGCCCTGTACCAAACGCGGGGATTATATCTGCTGCCATGCTCGATGGCGGATGATGGGTGGTCACATAAGAACCTTACGCGTAGTCTTAAATTAGGAAGCATGCCCTAAATCAGAAAGACAGTAATCGGAAGAAATGAGATGTCGCAAGCGAATCCTATGATGCTATACCCTACAGCCCTCACCGGTATCGCGAGAAAGATAGTCAGTTGTTTCAACCCTCGTTAAGAGTTTTGATAGCGGTGGGTGATCTACTAGGTACTATTTGTTTTGGGCCCTACACTTCATGAGGCGTCGGACTTAAGAGGTCTCATAAGAGAATTGTGCATCAAACAGCTCCCAAAGAACAGACCGATAGACATGGCATTTTTTATACAAGAATAAACTCTCTTCCTATGCTCACTAGAGCTAGCAAAATATGGGAGGCCTCTCTTCCTGTTGGTCCGGGTATGAGAACTGCCGCTGGTATAAGCATGATAGAAACGTCTGACGCTTCGTCACTCATCCAAGACTGAGCCCTGCTAAACCGACGCAGACAGTAGTATATTTAGTCATCTATGTGCCTACTGAGATCAATATTTATCTCTCCAACCCGATCTGTAGGATTATTCAGGCTCACTCCATAGTCGCGTGGTTATCATAGCCAGGGTTCACATCAAACTCCTTTCCCCCTTTCCGGAGATTTACAGACGGTTGGTCATATCCCTTTTTCCTATGCAAAGGCTCGAACAGCTAGGGGAAGTCCCGCAAGCTGTCATTGCTCCAGCATTTCAGCCCCTCATGAGACATCTCAATTATTGCCACAACCACCTCTTCTGCCCCCTCTACCCTGTCTGCCCCGTCTTCTGCCCCGTCCTCTACCGCCCCTGCCTCGACCACCCCTGCCTCCCCCACCGCTTTGATTCTCTTGGGCAGCTTGGTTGGCTGAGGTATCCTGAAATTGGGTTGTAGAAGACACTGCGTTTGGTTGTGAAGGCCCTTTCTTTAAAAGGCCTTAGGGGGGCGCTTCTGACCTCGTGTTCGCCCAAGTCGTTGGTATCAGCGAAGGGAGTATCCGGTGAGAGGACATTGTAGTTGTCCAGACCTTTTTGCAGACCTATTTCCACATCTCGCTATTGGTACCTTAATCGAATGTTAGCCACATCGTTGCATGCACATCAAGGGAAGTTTTTCAAAACTCACACCGTCGCATGGGTCGTGGTTCCTTTTCGGTCCCTTCCTCTTAGTAGAGACTATTCTAACAGGTGCCCCATCCTCTGCTTTGATGTCTCCGATTTCTGTTATGTTGTGGTTCTGGTGCCACATTGCCCCTGCCATAACCTCACCACATTTTTGATCGTACCCGTGCTTGGGGTCTAGCCTTTTCGCTTCGTCCTCTTTCCATAAGTCCCTGCCCTTGTCGTACATTTTTCTGTTTGCACTGTCCTTGTACAGTGCATTGCGCATAATAGACTTGCTTCCATCCATGTTTTGCGAGGTGGCGATATGGATTTGGTTGCCAGTTTAGATTATACTCACAGGTCCGGGCTCACCGAGGCCTTTCTCATTGAACACATTCTCTGCCTGAAGGTACGTGTCGTGGCCAAGCCTTGCAAATTCCGAGTCCGTGAGTCGTCTTTGGCCCGGCTTCCTTTTGATAGTTGTGGTAGCCACCGTGGGGTCAAACCAACGGTTACCAAGGCTCCCTGTCCAATTTTAGCCCCAGATCTGGCGCCTGGTGCTCTACTTTCGTCTCTCTAGCCTTGCCCTTCTCCTCACTTCCTGATGTTTGGTCCTTGTTCCCCGCCTGCTTTTCAGGTTTATGAACTTATGACCCGCCCTTCGTCTTTTTACCCTTGCCTTTCCCTCGCTTCCCGATGTTCGGTCATGGATATCCCACTTGATTAGAGGCGTTGCGGTGATAAGCTTCCTGTATTCAGATAAAGGTCTTCCGGATGGTTCGGAAGGGATGCAGATAACCTAAGAATACACTTGAATCTCTCAATTTCTCATAATACGTCCCAACAACAATGTACGAACAGTTGGAATTGTGATAATGTTGACATAAATCTAACGAAAAAAGCTCACCCTGTTGCTCGTGTGTGCTGCTCTACTCATGTTGCGGTAATGTAATCCCGACGGCGGCTAGTGGTTGTGGGCAAAGTGAAGCGTGATAAGCAATTCTATAGTGCTATAATTACAAAATCCAAAGCTTACCCCCAAGCCCCCTCTAAACACTGGAAATTCGATTCAAGTAGCACACTCCTTCCTGTCAACACGAGTCAGGCTAGCTTGAGGTAGGTAGCGTTGCCTAAGGGCCTTCATCGTCAATGCCTGCCAGCTCCTCTGGTACGAAGGTTGCGCCGGACTTTCTTGTGTGTTGGTTTCTTCTGAGGCGCGGTCTTGGCTGGTTTCTTAGACGCGGCCTTGGCTGGCTGCTTGGGCGCGGTCTGAGCTGGTTTCTTGGACTGTTCCCCCCCTGAAGCATTCTTTGAACACAGAGTCAACCCATTCGGTCTAAAGTTATGAAAGCATAGATCTCCATCATTTTTTACACTGCATCATCATTGCACCAAGTTAGAAATGGATAGCCCCAGTCCATTTACGGGAATCGATTGCTTACCTCGTGATTTGAAGAGCACGGACTCTGACACCCGGTGTGCATTCGCCACGACTGAATACGATCTCCATTAGTGTAGGTATGCCAACCGTCCTTTCGATAACTAGGTAGGGTAAGTACCTTGGTTCAAAAACTTGCCGCAGTTCTACATCATGCGTGCGATTAAGTTAGCGAGTTCCATAGTCGACCACGCGCTATAGAGCAGTTACGTGCTTCTAGTAAGAGACAGTCGATCTTGGTGAGTTGACAGAACTTACACCGGTTACAAATCCCTCATTAGGATCTATGTGTGACACCTTTGGCTGTGGTCCTACCAACAAGGCCGAGGCCCACAAAAAGAATAGCAATCGTAGGCTGCATTTCTAGAGTAAAGGAGAGGGAAACTGGTTTGGAGACTCGTTTTTGTCGTCGTAGTAGCTATTGACTAGACCAGAGGAGAAGCGATAGAAAACGAGGAGACATGAAGTGGCCTTTTATATTAATTTTAATTACCTTTCTGATTCATCAGAATATCTTAATTTGCACTTCTCTACACGGATCATCGGACCAACAACGTCTTTTCATGTCAGCACTTGGTGAAGCTTGGAACAGGGACACGAGGGCCTCTAGAGCTGTTGGTCGTAGGCCCAACAAGACAGCTAAATATAGACGGCGGCGACCCTGAGATTTCTTTCCAGTACATTTGTTGGCCAAGACGGTGTCACCAAAGTCATCTCATGAAAAGTTATCTACCGTGAGAATCTAATGTCTTGCCGTTTTCTTGTTCTGCTCAGTTATGTTATATAGCTATTTCATTCTCTTGGAATAATCCATGGGATCTCAGCATTCAACATACTTTAAAGGAAAGCTTAGCAATAATTCTGCCTAGGGGGCAGATTACTAGTAGCAACTACCAACAACATCATGCAGTCATACATACATAATATCATCCATCAACAGATCATGTGGTCGCATGGGGCGATAGGTGCAGGGGCGGTGCGGTTATGCGCTTTGCTTGGGGAAGTCCCCAGAATTCATTAAAGACTGTTGCCTCCGCCGCAGCACACAGTTAATAGATACGCAACAGCACTTCGTACCCCCATTCACATTCGTCACTTCGCATCTTAAGTTAGCTTCGATTACACTCCCTCTTACCTCTCTTCTCACCTATCAAATCCAATCATGGATTCTATTACAGAATGGTCAGCCGTCAGCAGGGCCCAAGTTGATGACGTTATCCAAAGCGGCCTGCAGGACTCTCTTAGTGACACAATCAATTCCTACCTCAAGTCGATCACATTCCAGTACATGGTTCAAGCACGGTCAGAAGAATTTTTAGCTGGCCTACTCTGTGATGCCTGGTATGCGCTTATTCAAGCAGGCAAGAACATTACCACACATGAGTTTCGTCAAGATATCATTGTACGTGACCTTGTGGCTATGAGAGCTCTCGGGTCCATGCAAGATTCGGTGCAAAGCATCAGCCACGCGCAGGGAATCATTACCTTCTCTGACGGTTATACGCTCTGGTCCGGCCTGCCTCTCCTCTCCATGACTTTGACCGAGGAGTTTACCGAGCGATACTATCAGAAGGACCACTACAGTCCAGACCAGCGAGAGAATATGGCAGGTCTCCTTGCACGGCTTCTGGCTGCTGGTTTTTATGATGGTCCTGCTCTGTGTGCACTGTCAATGTTCTGGGAGACCTTGGAGACCCATCGACCGTTGGTCAAGGCAGATATCAAGGAAGCCTCCGATTCACTCTTGCCACTGGAGGATCTGCTAGAAGCTCTTACAGACTTGCTTGAAAACTCGGGATACAGTCTTGCCATCTTGAGCGCCAGTACTACTAGCAAAATCAAGACCAAGCATGCCGATCACCCTCACTTATCTGGCCTCGGTGAGCTAGCACTGCAACATGATACTATCACTGATTTATCCCCCACTGGTTACAGCCCTCAGAGATGGAGCTTCTGGGCAGAGCGGCTGAGGGAACTGAAAAGGTGCGGCGTTGAGAGCATAGAGCGCGGAGCGAACTTTTGTCTGGCTTACATGCATTGCACAGGCGATCAGACCAAGCTCCTCCCAGAGGTGATTTGTCAAAACTCATCCGGCTTTTGGGAGGAATAGAGTGATCAATAAGTTAGCTTTCTAGTAGGGTATAGTGAGAGTAAATGCTATTGTGGTTCATTCTGTCTATGAATTTATTAATTTTCCCCTTCACCCGTGATATTCTTTGTCTTGGTTACGAGAAAAGAGCACAGTAAACAGGCAATGTGGACAACTGGGTGACATAAGAGATGAGATACCAAATTCTTGTGCCTTCTTTGTAGCCATCAAATGCTACAATAAGATACAATAACCCCTAAAAAAGCATATTAATCCTTTTATTAGCTTCTAAATAATATTAAAGTCCTATTTTGGTCTTTTAAAGGTAACTTAGAATCAAATTGTGATAGACACAATACAGAGCCTCTTCAAATATGGACGCTTGAAGTACTGGTTTGGTGTCTCATCTCTTTTGTCACCCACTTGGTGGACAACGTACGCTGGCAACTGTAACCTCTCGTATATTACTTACTAGGTAGTAATCTGTCCCTCTAGATCTCAAATACATATTCGGGAAGGTGGCGTTTATACCAGTATTCCTCGTGTGTCACCCGGAGCTCAACGTCATGCTCAAGATTAGCCTCGCTCATCAACGGATCCATCCGCGTGTTCCATGTCCCCTTCTCCCCCAGGAAGTCTATGCGACGAAGCCGTGGCAGCGCTTGTGGACAATTCTCCGCCAACGCCTTGATCGGCTTGATTACTTCTCGTTCAGGGTGCCAGTCCTCGATTACCAACTGCTCAAGCTCCTCTTGTGAGGCATCTGCCGGATATAATACCCACAAGACTGCCTCTTCATGAATCAGCATGGCGGGCGTGAGGCAGAGCGTCTCGACGCTGGGCGGGATATGGCGCTCCATTGGTTCAGGTACAATGCCCACGCCGGTAAGAGATATCAGGGGGACGTCAAGATGGACGAGACGCTCAAAGTCGCGAAGGCCATCCCATGATCCTGCAGTGGCTATCCCCTCGTCAATATACTCAAGCGAGCTCTCCTCCAAGCGGAAATGGAACCTCTCCAACGTTCTCCTGAGGGGTATTAGGGCCGTTGTGATGTGATCATAGTCCAATAGAGAACCAGATCTCTCAGTGCCATACTCATTATATTGCCAATTCCAGTAGAGCGTTTTCAGATTACATGTGTGCTCAAGAATCTTAGCCAAGCAGCGTGGATAGACCCAATCAACCTCGAGCGAGGTCAGGTGGCTGAGGTCAGGCTCTCCTGCCGGCCATTCAAATGGCATCTGGGGGTTCGGTATATTGACAACCAAGTCACTGGCTGTTGGAAGGTAAAGTAGAGACATCACCTCCGGGAAGATGTCAAGGTCTGAAGCGGAGCGCTCCTTGTAATAAATGAGCCGGTTCAGCTGTTCGAATCTGGGCAGCTGGCCGAAGACTGCAGAGTAATTGGGTATCTGGCCAAGGATCTTGGACTGCAGGACTCGACTGGTGATTTTGAACCCGAAGATGAAGTTGTGCGTGATTGCAAGGAACCTTATCTTGCAAAGATTGGCAATGAACAAACCAATAAGCGCATCCATGCTGCCTGTACCCGATTTCAATTGCTCAATCCAGAGACTGGTATAAGGCACCTTGGTCTTCTCGATCGCAGCTAGAAAAAAGTCCAACGGCATCTTGGCTGGGTCCAGAGGCTTAGGTCGTGTCCCAATGGCAAACTCATTTCCAACCATGGTGACAGAGTCTATATAGGTAAAAAGCTCTGGCCTCTGGAGGAGGGTGCGAAGAAGAGGGACGACCGGAGGCACCTTATGGTAGTCCCAGTCAAAAGCAATGTTCGCATACAGAAATGGCTCGGCTGATCGGCGCAGGGCTTGGCTGACATAGGATAGAGCCACGAGATCAGATCTGGGGATAAACCCCAGGAGTTGATTTACAATCTCAGCAGGGAGGCTGTCAAGCTGCGCCATGACCTCCTGTGCATGTATGTTGATGATAGAGAGATGTTGATGATAGAGAGATGTCGATGATAGAGAGACGTTGAAGAATCTCGAGGTTGTCGCGCGAATGGAGGATGTGAGGCGGCGAGACCTTTTAGAGAGGGGATAATGTCGGCCCAACCAGCACTTGGGTACAAATAATATCCGATTCTCTTGGACGTGGCTGTGTGGGTAAATCAAGCTATGTTTCAATGCGCATGTACATATGCATGTGCATCTGCATGAGCAAATGAAAATCAGCACCTCCTCTTCCTCCCTCCTTGAGTGGTCAAGGTGGTGTAGCCGCGTCCTGCAACTCACATTTGGGTGGTCAGCAGTGAGTCAGCAGCCAAGTAACCAACCACCAAACAATCCAGGCCAACCTTCTCGCCTTTCTTTCCAAGCATGAGTGTTTTATGTCAAATCATTTCTGCTAAGGCTGACGGCACGTGTCAAGTCCTCAGCCCAACATGAGGCTTTGCTTTGAACCCAGAGAAGCCAAGAGTCTAAAGAGAACAAGATTGCAATTTTATGTCTAAGGTCATTACATGAATCAACGGTCTGTGCCAACAAAACAGTCGATTAAGAGCAATATGGGGCCGGTTTGGCCTATGAACGACGTCGAGTGTCCGTCAGTTCCAGACGGTTATGCAAAGCTTACGTTGAACCGGCAATTTACACAGCGAGTAGGTATAAGTCAGTCAAGAATATAATATTGAAAAAAACATTCGCTACCAGAGACTATCTATCTATACATTGATCGTAAGAAGTTATAACAGTTTATTCCCACGTGCACACCATACTATTCAGACCAAACGATGATGTATCCCAAGCCATTCCTTCTCAACGCCTCATCGATGATTCATCATCTAAAACTCCATGTTGAGAAAGCTCACAGTTATGAGAGCCATCTCTCTATTTCAAATAATGGTGCTCATACGCTTAGGCGGGCTGCGAGCCCATCCTCATGGCCGACGCGAGTCGGGACCTGGCACTATCCTTAGAGCGGCTGTGCGACTCTCCTCGAGGCGACGAGGATTCGTAGTACCGCTCAGGCTGCTCGTCAAAGCCTACCTTGGAAGGTCGTGGTGGTGGAGGAGGTGCATGGGATGGAGGCTTCTCGTTGGAAGGCGCGGCGTAACTGGACGAGGACCCTCCATTGGTGTGACTTGGTTGGTCCCAGGATGAATCCTGGGTGTCACGGGCACTTGTCGGTGTTTGAGGGATTTGAGGGACAAACGACTCTCGTTTGGAAGACACTGGCTTCCGAGATGATTGCTGTTCGTTCGCCGGTCGTTGGGCGTACTGAGCGCTGGACTGCCAGCCAACGGACGAAGCTTGTCTTCGTAAGCCATCATCGTCTGATGGCTCGTCCTCCGGTTCGTCCTCGTAAGCTCTAAGCTCGCTCCGCATGGCAAGGGCTGCGCAGATGTTCCTTGCGTCTTCGATGGCCTCCTTCTGCTTCTTCAGTGCCAAACGCTTCTCGCGTGTCTCCTTGTTCTCGGCTGCGATGGCTTCGATGTTGTGATCCGACATGCGCAAAATCTCAATAGGATTGAACAGCCGGAGCATTCCGAGGAGCAGGTGGCGCTCTACAACCTGAGTGATGACGTTGCGTACAAAGATGCGGGCGGTGAGATCGTAGTAGATCAACATCTTCTCAAGAACCTCCTCTGCCTCGGTGTAGGAACCGCCATTCTCGATGATGGCAGCGCGCCACTTGCGAAGTCGATCCTCGTACTCGGGGTCGAAAGGCTGCACCTCGAGCTCCATGTCATCTGTCAGTCGATTGAGTTCCTTGTCAGCACTATCCATGAGCTCCTTCATCTTGAGCTCAAGGAAGTGGAAGCGCAAAGGATCACGCATGCGCATAGGCCAGACATGGTCAATGACATCAGCGAGGAACTCGTTACAAATGACGCCCAGGTTGTCCTTGTACTCTTGGGCAAGAATTGGCCAGTTTCGAGAGTAGTCCTGGAAGAGAATGTAAGGCGCTCGGGGGTTGGAATCAAGCGGAAGTTCGTTACCACGGATCTGTCGCAGAAGAGGCTCAACTTCATTCTGTGCAAAAGCCTTCTTGGCCGGGTCCATAAGCAGGCCAGGCGAGGGCAGCGACGCGTTGTCGGTGGAGGGAGGGACTTGGTTGGTACCGAAGATCACACCGCGTCCGTGCTGGCGGAATCGTCTGGCAAAGCGATCGCTTTCTTCTCGCGCACGAGCTCGGAGTTTCTGCGAGGGTGTAGATTTGGGGTTCGATTGTCGGGAGAAGAATTTCTCGCCAAAAGGGTTCTTGTAGTTACCGTTGACCGCAGGAGTGACGAGATTGTTCGAGGCGGTGAAGAGCTCACCCATCTCAAAGCGCATCTCCTCGATGGTGTCCTTGCCAGCTCCCATGGCCTTGAGCTGAGTCTCGCAGCGCTCGAGAGACTGCTGAATCTGTCGCCTCAACGACTTGACATGCTTGCCAATGTGGCGCTGTAGCTGGGTGCTGAGCTTCTGTCGGAGCGAACCAATTCCCCAATGCTGAGGGGGAGAACCGCCCATTTTCCACGAGTGAAGAATTCGGTTTCTTTGCGGAGGCGCTCCTCGGGAGTGAACCAGTCATCAGCAGGGCCCGGGTTCAGGAGAACATACCAGCCGAGCTTGAAGTGGTTTTCGGGGTCCTTGTTAGTCACAAGCTCGATAAATTTGTCCTCCAGGCCGATGCGCTCTGTCATATCTGGCTTGGTCAAGACACCGATGGTTCGTGAGCCCTTTGGGTCAAATTGGCGGGCCTTCTTCAGAATCGGAGCCTGCACGTAGTCGTTGTTGCCTCCGACCACGGCGAGGATGATGGTGCGGGAGCTCTTCATATACCGATCCGACAGAGCTTCAATCGTTTGAATGTCGGCATCCGACTGATCGCGATTGGCAACGCGGACCAGACCAGGCAGATCGACAAGGGTGAGCAGCGGCATTTCGGGGCCATTCTTCTCGACAACGAGGATATCGCGGGCAGCGAAACGTCCGGGGATATTTCGCGGCGCAATCAGCTCTGTCGCGTCTCTCATCATCGTCTCAAAAGGATAATCACCAGTGACGTTTCCGCCATACTGCATCAAAGCCTGCTGCTCCTTCAGCGGCCGGGTCTTGTCCGGGATGATGGACACTCTGAGCGACGGCTCCTTTGCCCGTCGAAGGCGGATTTCTGTGGCGAAGCGAGTGCAGGCGCCTGCATCTCTGGGAAACGGAGTGCCGCTCAGGGCCTCGAGAACGGAGCTTTTCCCCGCGGACTGGTCGCCCACAACGACGATTTGGGGGAGCCTGACATTGTCAAGTTGGGCAAATTGCAGCTTGTCAACAAGGTCCAGCAAGCCTCGCTGCTCGTCAGCCAGCCCGTTGGTTGCGAGGGAAGAGTCGATGGACGGTTCCATGTTGTGACTAGGCAGAGGGTCAGTAATGAATGCGGGCGCAACTTTGGGGCTTGCAGAAGAAACAGACAGTGAGCCCATCAGCGATGGGGAGCCAGTATCAGGCGGGACAGCAGTTCGGGTCATCTACTGTAGGGCAAGGTACAAGGGTGTGAGATACGGGGAGCACAAAAAAAATCTGTCACGTCAGAGAACCAGGCCTGGGGAACGTGTTTTATATCAGCGACTCCCCAATCACTGCCAACCCGCACTTGCTCCATGTTGGGCGCCATCACCTGCATTGCGCGGCTTTTGGTTGGCGTAGGACAGGACGAGTGGCAATCCGGAGCTTCCCTCCTGCGCCACCCTCTACAGGCATCTGGATTCATGTGCCAAGGCCACTGCTCAGCTGGCTGCGAGTGCCGCGTAGATCCCCTGTGCAAATCGACCGCAGGGCGGCTGCCTGCCTCGGGCCTCATCAGCAGCAGCCACCTCGCAGACACACTCGATTCATGCGCAGTTTCACAAGGCAAATGCCACAGTGCTCCTTCACACGGTAGCACACTGCTCCCTAGATCCAGTCTAGCTCTTGTCCAAGGTGGGTAATGCGATGCAATGCACTACGTAACCGAGTGCGTTGCTTGACGCAGCCAAAGTCATTGCTGTACGGCAACCTGGCCCTCCATGTGAATCAGGCCCAGTCCAGGAACGTGATGATATGTTTTGCCTGCTCTCCGTTTCACTGTGGATCCCTGAGAACCATCTCCATACCAGAGCAGAACCTTAAAAATACAGCATTAGTTTGATTTTGCTACCTTGTCCTTCTATCGACTTCGCCATTTTTTGCCCTCCAGCCATGTGCGCCCAATACCGTAAGCTCCTACATATAGCCCCGTGAGGAAGTTGTCCCCTTGCGTGCGCACACCCCACGTCGTGGCACCCACTTGTTCACCGTTTGATGTGGATGGCGGTGAGGGTGCCGTATATCCACATTCATTGTCCCAGCCAGTTCTCTCCGTTGTTCAAAGTGTATAATCCATGCCACCTCCATCGCTAGCCATCTCAATGACAACAAGTTCCTCCTGAAGCTCGTACCGGCCCAGCTCGACTAGGATGGAAGATGTTTTTGCTTATCCTCGAGATTCGCGACACGACAATATCCACGGGCTGCATTCATGCTGCAAGTTTTGGGTTGCAATGAACATCCGCACCTTCGAAGTCAAATCCGGGGCTGGCGCACCAGTTGAGCTCGGTCCTCATGATTTCCATTATCGAGGCGAAGTTCTCGGATATTCATTCGAATCCCAATCCTTTATAGCATGAACAGGCCATGTGTGGGCGACCGGCGCAGTGTTTCCACGGACAGAGAGAGCGAACTTCGACAAGATAATACGGCAGACGTGTGATCGAATTGGCAAAGGCTTGTATATACAGTACGGTACAGTATGATCATGAGAAGAGCATCGACACCTGTAGATTGTTAGTTCGCCAGTGTGCACGTCGCAAAGCCGGTTTCATTAACCTACCGCCATCAGCACGCAAGCTAAGCTAACGTAGGGACTGAGTCGCTCGCCGATTCGTGCGAATTTCCAGAATATGCCTAATGAACTATGTTCCCTTGTCAGAATCGCAGTTGGCTTCCCGGGCTGTCCTCGTCTACTAACCCATCCTTATTCGCATCGAGGATTCTAGGGAAGATCGCGTGCACGTATGTTGAAGTGCAGATCGCCAGGAGAAGCACAAGTATAATCGAGTGGAGGTTGAAGATTGCCGACTAAACAAATACCACCCTATGTTAGAAGCTTCATTTTTGACAGGTCAATCGCCACATACCATCATTCTGGGCGACTTTGTTGTCCCTTGTGCGAGTTGTTTCTTGCGCGAGCTGGAGTCGTTCTTTGCATATGCTAAGTGATGTCTGGCCTCTACAGCATTCGGAGAGAGCTTGCTCCAGTAAGGGAGGGTACATGTTTTTCCGCCCCGTGTGGACAAATGTGGCGCAGCTATATCAGAAGTGTGGCGTTCTGTGGCTTAGCACAGTGCGTTTGGTGGCGTTGTTTGACGTGGCACTCCGTGATCTCAGCACGCGCAGCCCTTCGTCATCACAGCCTCTTCGGTTCAGCCAGACCAACTTTGACACGTCACAACAGAGGCTGCGTCTTGGGGCGGCAACTTCAATAGTGCACTTTTTCTAGATACCTAAGCTCTTAATTAGAATCTCAATATGTTTATCCCCAACAGGAAAACGAAATCAACTCAAAGCTGCTCATGAGATACACATCCATTTCCTCTAGCTCCCGGGTAGCTCAACATCCTAGTACACTGTCCCAACCCGATTTCCCCTCGGTCTCTCTCTTCAATTTGTTCCGCTTCTCGTCTTCTGTTTAGAAAGTAGCGATGAAGTCGGTGGCTTGGATCAAACATCGTCAGAATTACATACGCTCAACTTCCGCCATCTTGACAATGAATTCCTCCTGAAGTCTTTTAAGATACCCTGGCAATACCGCTTCATTTCCTGAGTCTCTGGCTTGTTTCAAAGCCTCGTGAAGTTGAAGAATCAGCCGACGACGGTGATTGAGCTTGCTCGATTCGGAGCTCCTCTGTTTGGCTTCTCTTCGTTGCCTCAGATCGTTGGACACGTGCTCAGCTGTCTCAATGAAGGATGAGGGTAATCCCATGGCTCGGGCTAAATGAATCCCGTAATTCTGCTCCTCGTCGATCGAATTATTTATGACTTTGTATAGCATGATTATTTGCGGCCTGCCGTCTCGTGTGGTTGAGCTTTTCGCAGAGAGATGAAGATTCAGAACTCCAGGGCGATCAGCCAGCACGCGCGCCACATCGATGAAATGAGTGGCAAACCATACTGATGCTCTGCTTTGGATAAGCGCTTCGGACATCGCAATGGCAATGGCAAGGCCGTCCCTTGTACTTGTTCCACGACCGAGCTCATCTATGATCGCCATACTCTTGTCGTCAATGTTTCTCAGAATAAATGCCATTTCACGCATTTCTATCGAGAATGTCGATAGGTTGGATTCGATGCTGTCATCCATCGAGACCCGAGCGAAGATGTGGTTGATGATAGGGAAGGCCGCGTATTCAGCAGGCACAAATGACCCGACTTGGGCCATGATTTGAAGGAGAGCAACTGTTTTGATATAAGTGCTTTTGCCGCTCATGTTGCATCCAGTAACAATATGGAAACAAAACGAGCTTTCACTAGAGTAATAATCATTAGGGACAAACGATGTTGCTACGTCCTATGGCAAGTTAATATCACTTCCGAAGATGGGGATAGGAGGCTCAGACCTTTTCAAGAATAGGATGACGAGCGGCTTTCAGGGCAAGAGTTTGTTTGATTTCTGGTCGAATATAATCTCGGATGGTGGCTAATTGGGCGAAAGACGCTATCATGTCGACGAGTGCGATAGATTCGCTTATCTTGAAGAGCACAGAGGCCTCCTCACGTAGTTTCTTCACTAAATCGTAAATGATCTCATCGCTACGCATAACGACTTCATTTGATGCATCTGACAACCGAAGATTCAATTTGACGAGTTCAAGGGTTTGGCACTCCACTTGATCTTTTTTCTTGACCACGTTGATGAATATCTGAGGTAACGGACCATCGAGGTCCGCAGCGCGAAGTCGAAACCAATATTTTCGCCCGTTATCGTATTTCAGTTTGATGCATAGACGGTATTGGTCTGGCTCAATTGTTAGCTACCGCTGCATCCAGCTAAGGGAAATGCCTAATACCGCTGATCACGTCAAGATGTTTGTGAATTTCCTCAGTGAGCTCCTTGTATGTTTGTCGCGAAACGTCGAGTATCCCACACACACCAGCTTTTACCGCAAATGTTCGTTGATTGCGGAGATCTAGGGCGGTTTTCGTGTAAGTCACATCTGGTTCAATCATTTCGCGAATGATTCGGAGTATCCGGTTGACGGAATGGGGGTTGAAAAACCCCCTGGCCTTGACAAGGAGATCACTTGTTACAGAGGAGAGGGCCGCAAAGACAACTGGAATGGCTTCGAGAAAACTCTTTACCATCAACACATGATTGATGAGACTTTCAACAAGAAACACGTTGTTTCCTGTTGGGGTGATTATCAACTACAGCCATGTTAGCGGTGTTCGAGTCACACCCGGCCTGCATACCTTTGTCAGAAGCTTTTCAACGTCATGGAACCCCTTCAATGCTGAAAATGACACATTAAAATTGTTCAAAAGTACGAAGGCCCACTCGAGATCTTACATTGACGTATGCCTCTAAACATTTCTTCATTACTTGTTAGCTCTGCTAACGCCTCATATCGGGGAATGATGAAATTTTCCTGGTTCGTGGGTGGCTGAAGAATGTTGCTCCGTAGCATTCGACTGCCCATAGGTGTTAGTGTGGTGTTAAGGAGCCCAAAGAGACAGCTTTTGGATTTTGCATCACGCAAATTCTGCATCACTTCAAGCGACTGAAATGCCGATATGTCAATCATCATGGTGTCTTCTGAAGGAGTGTAGCTGATCCGTAATGAATTGTGAGCAAACGTGATCTCCAAGTTTTGCTCGATGTATTTCATGGCCTTTGCTACGTTAATTTAGACATCATTTAGGGGCCACTCGCTAAGACCTACTGCACTGAATGATGTCGTGGCATAAAATTTGCCTTCAATGGCAACCTTGATTGGCCCAATATCCGTTGAGAAGGCAAGGTTTTCGATGTATTCGACACCATCTGATTCTGACCAGGCGGAACGATCAAATCCGTCCACTTGATAAGCTGGCATCGTCTCCTTGACTCGCTGGAACAGACCTGACTGCCGGTTGGGAGGGCAGACGGTTGACGGAAAGATGATGTTAGACGGTGACATGAGTTGAAGCTTGTGGATTGTCTTGGAATAGTTCTGATTGTCACATATCTGGCTGAGTGTCACTTCACCAAGGGAAACATTCACAAAGGCAATTCCAACAGAGGGCGTTACTCCTCTCGCCTCGCTGATCGCACATACAATGTCCTGGGCATCACCGGTCCCGAGGAAACTCGATACTGTGGTGGCTCGAGATTTACGTCCAGAGGTAGTGGATGGCCGCGTGCTGAAATATGACGTTGGTGTCCGAGAGAAACTGGTTCTCCTCGACATGGCTGAGCGAGAACGACGTTGGCGTCTATTTGAGGCGGACTCGACTGTTTGGGAGACTGAAGCAGAGTCATCATACTCATAACTTGTCAGTGACGGATATCCAGATGATTCGCCGGTCATGGATTGGGAATCATTCTCCTGAGGAGTGAGGGACCGAATCGTTCCTGGAGGAAACATCGTGTACAATTGCTGGGACCTTGGACCGCGAGTAAGCTGAATATTGACTGCCTGCTAATTGACGGTGAAAAGGAAGAAAAACTGCTACAAGGAAACCTGATTCTCCATCCACTTGCTTCCTTCAATTGGGCGTTCTTGCCTTAGCCCTTAGATTGGTCTTGTTTGCGAGGAAGGAAGCTGTGGTCATTTTCACGTGCAGCGCAAATGCTTATCAGCAGGACGATAAGCTTGCCGATCCCGCTACCCTACAGACCCTCCCACCCCACCCCACCACCAATACCTGGTAGGCTGGCGTGTCGCACCCCTAGTCTCCGACCAAAATAAACCTCTCAAGCTGGTAACCTACGCAGACTCGCACCGCCCACACGAAAATCCACACCCGCCAGCTTCTCGCCATCCGTTCTGAGAATACGACCTCGCCCATAGCTCGGCCCGCGCCTGTCTGCTGCAGCCATGTTCGGCATCCTCGAGGCTGTCGCAGCACCTAGCGAGGGCATCTATGCCACCTACGATGACCTGATAAAGGAGCTGAACAATCGCGTCACGAAGGAGGGCTACAAGATCGTCAAGTCGCGTTCCCACAAGGGAAGGCTGATGACCCCCGACGACCCTGATGCTGTTGGAATGGTCCGATGCGACCTCGTTTGCGATCGAGGTGGTCGACCGTATAAGAGTACGGCAACAAAGCATAGATCTACCACCAAAAAGACCAATTGTCCCTGGAACGCAAAGGCTGTTCATCGCAGACAGTTTGGAGGCTGGGTCCTGACAATCAAGTGCGATCAACACAACCACGAACCGGGCACGCCCGAACCTCCCACACCGAGCGCGACTAGCGAAGTGGGGGATAATGATGCCGAAGGCGAGAATGACGGCCCGCAGCCAGACCCAGACACTTCGGAGGCTCTTCAGATCGCGGGCGTCTCTCCCAGTTCTCTTCGATTGACTGGAGACACTTTCCAACTATTCAAGACCGAGTACCGCAAAATGTCGCCGCCCGAACGATTGGGGATTCTCTCCCAGCTTCAACTGAGAGTTGCAGCTATATACGCGATCCAGAACGAGGATGTCCAGCGCCAGAAAAGACAAGAAGCCCAGCATAGGCGCCATATGGAAATCGAAGCTGGCCGGGGCCAACGTCCAGTACAGAAACAAAGGGCCCGTCGCCCACGACAGCAGCAACCGCCACAACCTCAACAGGTTCAGCAAGCCCAACAGACGCAGCAGGTGCAGCAAGGCGCCTTGCAGTCGCAGCAACAAGTCCAGACCCAACAGCCCTTGCAGCATCTTCAACATCAGCAACCTTTGCCACCACAACAGACTCACCAGCTGCCAAGCCAGCAGCAGCACATGGGCCAGTTCCAGATGAGCCCGGATAGCCCGAGCCAACAGCTGATGTCTCTCGGTCTTGCCCAGATTCAACAGTTCGCGGGGACCTCCACTGATAAGCGCATGCGAGGTGCAGCAATGCAACAAGGACAACAGCCAACTGCCTAGAGATTTTGAGGGTTATCATCTTTTGGCATTCCCCTTCCGTTGCTTTCCAAGTACCTGGTCTCTATATTGCATCTGAAAGCTCCCAGGATTCTCATATGGCGGGTACCTACAACAACGCCTGCGGTTGTTGTCCTTCCGACAACGTCACTCAGCCGGCGCAAGGCTCACGCAAATGGGATTCACTTCCTCATCGGGTATACTCGAGTTATGATTAGCTGTATTGGCATCCAATTCTATGGCCTCCCAGGGCCCCTCACTATGCCGACGACTGATTTGGTGGGAGCTCTTTGGCGTTTCTTGGTGCAGTGCATCGGATCAATGTCTCTCCGCCTCTTCGCCCATCCATGATTATACCTCTAGTCATCAGCCAAGGCATAAAGTCGCGGGTATTTATCTTTGCCGGGCTTCTTCGGCACCAAGAGAGTGGGATAGTGCATTAGGCTATCATGAAAGAGGGAACATTTCACGAAAGTTATGAGAAAAGCCCACACACACACTGTTATCTGAATAGGTGCGGCTATAGAAGGGCATGTTGTTCTCAAGGTTTGACCACCCTGACCTATACAAGAGGGGGAAAACATCATTGGATGTTTGAAAGACGGCACTGGGGCCGTCGCATATATGTATATATACATGGATTTTCTTTTCCTGGTGGATATTGGCCTCTTCTAATTGAGAGGGGTGCCTATATACGAACGGCGAAACTTGCTCCTAGACATACATCTTCATGAGATCTAGCGATGCGCTCTACGCAAGGTGCGCAGTAGCAGGCCCAAGCAAATGAAAAACAATTCATCCTGATCCAAGATGAAATTGAATACTTCGCGGATGTCAAGTTAGTCTTGTTCCAATCGAAAACACTTGGTACAAAAACCTGATGGTCCCATGAATGGTTTGGATGTATCCGCCAAGTGGCGAGTTATTTGCTTTTCTGAAGAAACTGGGCCTTTGGTTGCATAGGCACCTCGCCAGCAATGAGTCCCATTGCCACACTTGCTCCCCACGCAGCCTTACAAGGATTCTAGACTCTCCTCGCAAGACGAGCAGGCAGCACTCTCAGTTGTCCCAAGTACAGGGCGGCATTGTATACTTGCCACTACAGAGCGGGGATACACTCCAAACATTACAACTTTCGAATAAGGAATTGTTCGCCGGAGCACCCCAGGGCCGAGAAACTCTGATACACCGGCCCAGCGCCCAAGACGCAAGGCATCAGCAGGGATACACAAAGTCAGCACGGCGGCTCGGCGTAATTGGTGAACACAGATCTTCCCGTTTCATACCGAGCCTACATCACACATCACATGTCCTTGAT
The DNA here is from genome assembly GCA_037952775.1 of Clonostachys chloroleuca. NCBI lineage: Eukaryota > Fungi > Ascomycota > Sordariomycetes > Hypocreales > Bionectriaceae > Clonostachys > Clonostachys chloroleuca. The sequence continues at coordinate 37,166,182 of JBANAY010000003.1, forward strand.
AGACACGGACAATCCCATCACATGGCCCTCACATCCAGCTGGCCTGACTCGGAGGAAGTGAGAATGTAACAAAAAGTACGGGGAGGAGCTTCTCTGACTGGTTTGTTACATGATGCCGGGCTGGCAATTGGTTGGGGTAAACGGGGGGGACGTGCCACAACGAGGTGGCATGTCGATGATAGGATCACCACCTCAGCTTGATTCAAAAGCTGACCAAAACCCATAAAAATCCTAAATGGCGCTAACAACGTGGCATCTGACAATCGGGGAGTCATGATGCGAGAGCTTTGTATTGCGAGATCGAGAAAACCCAAGGGCCGGAGGATAGCTAGTCCCCGGGCTGCACGTATCGGCTATGCTGATGCGTTTCCAGGCTGCGCGCGCGCGCACGCCACCTACTTTGCCTTGCGTTGAGACTTGCTCCTGCGCATACCAGTCACCATTACGTGTGTCTATTGATGTCGAGATAAGTTGCCTCAAGCGGCACGGCAATTAGTGTCGTCAATTATTGACGGGCGCTGGGGCCGAAGCGGCTTGTAGGCCAACTGATTGGTTCAGCACCCAGCGCGATCAAGGCTTTAGTGAATCTGATACCTCCCAGGAACAAGATCAGGTTGAACTGTCAATGCGGCCGCCGCACAGTATCCGGTCCCGGGACGAGCTGAAGTACTAGAGCCAAGGGCTAGCAATGTATCTCGCCATCCTCTTTCCATTCCGGGAGTTCGATCGATGGGAATCAGGTAATTATCCAGTGTTATTGCACACCCCCTTGGGTGGATTGCGTGGAGGAAACAAGACAATGGATCTTGGGGTTGTAGTTGTCCCTGACTTACATTCGCTTATGCGGACGCATTTGGTTTGTTGTGGTCGGCTGGAAAACCGGTCACCACTCGCCCTCTTCAAGGAGGCGGGAGACGTACATTACCTCGGTCATCCCCACCGCGAAAGGGCTGTTCCAACAAGGCAGCAGAGTGAGGCAAGCAGCCATCAATTGGGATACATGGCCCAGGTAGAAGTGACACTCTCGCAATTGTCGTTCGCGGAGGGGCCAGAGGCTGGTCGGGGCATGACCGGGACTAGTTTCGTAGGTGCATACATATACGCATAGCGCATGTCCAGTTTGAGAAGACCGGCATGGTTAGTTTCTGGGATAAGTTGCATCAAAACTTTTACGTTGCCTTGGAAGAGGCCAGGCAGGCAGCATGAAAGCTCCGACTCGATCCATGTAAGATTGAGATTAAATTAGCAAGGCATAAGTCGGTGCGGCCCGCAGACCGTCTAAGCCGAGTTAATTACTCAGATAGTTCTTTGTAACTCTTTACGTACGGTGGGAACAGACATGTCAAGCTAGAATATAGAACGATTCTAGAGCCGTTTCTCGACCTATTGAAAGAATCCAATATCCTTTGAACATTTAAACACGGGTTATGCTAGCGGGCCCATCTTTGGAGAAGTCCCGTCTAGGTGCGACGATCACGAGAGGTGTGAACCCCTCATGTTGCTATTATTAATGAGTTGATGGATGAAGGAGAAACCAACCTCACAAGGACGACGCAAAAGCTACTAGAATGTGGGTATGCCAAGAACGACGGAAAACCAGTGAGCCATATTTGCGTGGAAGCTGGCTTTTCCGTTGGCTCAATCACATGGCAAATGATACATCCATTAGCTATTGCAAGAGGGACCTCGTGAGCCAAAAGGGGGCGAAGTACAAAAATGAACCAGCATTGTGAACTGCATGTGTTAAGCGCGGTTAGAGCAAGCGAGATAGCGACATTGCTCCTTCGGCCGTACGGGGGGATGGTGCCGTCGCGAAATGGGGGGAACAATATTCGGCTTCTAGAGAGCATTTAATGGTACATAGTGCCCCAAACCCCGAGAGCAACGCCACTATTGGCGCCGAAGCCTGGAAACTGAGACCATGCGAAGAATTCGATGGGAGGGAGGTAGTGTCGTGGGGTGACATTGAGGTCCATGCCGGCCAATTATTTTCCTCTGGAGGGACCTGTCCGAAGTTCCTGAGATTATGGAAAAGTTAGTACATGGGGGGAAGAAAGGCCATGAGCGAGGGGGAAATCGATAGGCTCTCATCCTGCATCTTCTGTGGAGGATGATTCCAGAACGCCGGTTCTATCCGATACCCCCTCCCCGCGAAGAAGGTAGACAAGGTAGAGTCCTTTTTGGATCATAGTGTGCCGCCCATCTGCAGGCTGCCAGTCAGTGTGGGTTGCTTCACTGGCATGCACACCTTACGCATAGTCAATCACAAGGCACAGCCTTCCACATGAACAACCGGGCCGGGCTCGCGATGGAGGGACGGGAGGCGCTGAGAAGTCACGACGCGCCGACGAGGCTCTGACCGGTGGCCACGCAGCGTCGGAGAGATGTGACTGATCGTCCTACGCCTCCCATTGAGGGTATGCTCAGACTTGTTTGCTTACCATTAGGTTCGGTCTAGAATCATGACAGCTGTCCCCGGTGAGCCTCATTGAGCTGGTTTGGAAAATGATAGCCCGTAGACGTAGAGGGTGCTCATGTCGCATCTGTCACCCATGCTATGTGCCTCATGTATAGTGCGGCAACACTTCTCCCGTTTGGTCCCCCAGGTTTCCTGACTCACGCTGTTGTTGGTTGGCTGCCAGCCATGATGCATACATTCCGTTGAATGGCTTGTTTGTGCCGCAGCCTACCATCCACGATCACATTTTCAGATACCTACATGATGGGTGTTGTTTTAGACGCGTAACACCACCCAGAGGGATGCCGCTGCCGACGACCAGGGCCGCTGAAAGGATCACCTGCGATCGGCGTAGTGCCAATAGCCGTTGAGCTGTAGCAGCTTCTCTGGAGCTTACATGTACTTCCCCATTCCAGAAACCATGGCCGGGGCGGGGAAGAACTGCCCATTTTTTTGGGCATTCGGCCAAAAACAAGAGACCGATGGATGGGGTAAAGTTATGCCCAAGCCAAGGACTCTAGGGACAAGATACATACGTCACACCATATTGACGGAACCCCTCTCCGGCTAGGGATCTTGCTAGACCTGCTGCAGTTAGCAATTAGTCTCGGATCGGGATGGGAAAGGAAAGACAGCCCGCAGAAGGGAAAGCGACGCTAGAGGGAGAAAAAAAGGAAAAAAGCAAAGATCGCTCCTAACCTCAGGGTGGGAGAGCACCTGGAGGCAAGAAAAAAATGCCTCCATGCGCTGCACTTGGAGCCAAAATCTGGCTAGGTCCCTCATCATGCATGACATGCTGCATTTCGCAATCCCAAAACAATCTGGAACTGGCAAGGAGGAACAGCTACGACCTGGCAGGTCAACAGGGTTGGGTGCATGTGGTGCGTGGAGGCCAAGCTGCGTCCATCCAACGGGAGCTCCCTTGCTCGCCACATGTTACTGCAGGGTTGGAGCTCCGGCGGCAACTAGCACTGTAAGATCTCTTGACGGGCGGCCTCGAATCGGATCTTGGACTGGAACCGGCTGTCTGTAGGTTGATGGAGGTGGACGCAGGTTGGGTAGGGGTGTCTGTCCGTCAAGCTTGCTTACGGGCGCGTCGACGAGTCAAAGCGCCGGGAGACGTGAGAATGATGAATCAATGACTGTTATTGTGTGTTTCGAAGCAAGGCAGGTACCTGCTGTACAGGTACAACCTGCTCAGAGATGCCGATACAATTCCAAGTGAACCACCCTACCCCTGTTTCGTGGCAACCAGGAAACGGCCAGAGCACACACCCACCCTCCTCTTTTCGCAGAAAGCAACAAAGCTATTATTTTGAATCACAGCCGAAGAGGGATGGCGAACGCTCGGGTCAGTCCCCATCGGCCCAGCGGCGGGGAAATATGAAGCGAAGGTGCTGGATCCATTTTCGGATTTCAGCCCAACGGGTGCATCCTCAGTCAGACGGCCTGTAGCCAAGGTACCTTACTGTGCTTCAGGTATCGTGAGGACCCAATGTGATGGAGCTTCCTTTTCGTAGTATATGAGGCTAAGCCACCCGTCGCTCACCTAGTTTACAACACCTGGTCTTCTCCCACCCGTACCATAGGCTCCAACATAAGATGGCCATTCTCAATACACTATCTTCTTACTACCACTGCCACTCCTTTATATGGAATTACCAAAGTTGATCGTCAGATTTATCTCGTTGGCCTTGCCCATCTTCCAAAGCTAAACTCCATCCCCCCGTATCCCGGCCGCCCGTCAGCTGTATCACCTCAGCCCTCTTGGCGGCGCCCACGGCCTTTCTCTCGTCCACGGACCACGGCCTACTGTTAAACCATTCGAGAAAAGAAAGGACCTGCGGATCTAACGTAGCCAAGCAAATCGTTCGTCTCCACGAAGCTGTCCACGTTGGGTTGTGACGAGTAAATTTTTTTTATCTCACCATCTATTGGCAGGTAGGTACATCCATCTCTTTTCTTCTTTCTCTTTCGCCTCTTTTCCCTTGTTTTACATTTCCATGCGATATTTCCATCCTTCCCTGCCTTGTTTTGGTCTGTTCTTTCCACCTTTTTCGGCCAGAGCGGGTTATTGATCTCCCATCCGCGCTATTCATGAAGCACGGCTCTACAGTTAGACTTTCCGTCTTCCTCCCTTTCCACCCCTCTCTCACACAGCCTGCTTCTCCCCCCAACCAGGTACAGGTACGTTTGTTCAGGCCAATCCCGTCTACTCAGCTGGTCAGCGTGGCGCGGAACGAAACCTCCTTTTTCCTTTGCTTCTCCCGATGCCACGATCTGTTTGGCTCCACCTTCTCCTCCAAGTGGCACCTGCCAAGCGCATTGAAGCGACAAGAGGAAAGGAAGGAGCTTTCTGAGGCTCTGGGGAAGTCATTACGTCAGTCTAGTGGATGGGATCGAGCTAAATTGTTGCGTCCCGCCCAAGAATTTCCTTTCCCATTGCTGCTTAAACAGGCACTAGCCCAACCATTACCCCTACATTTTCCCAGGTACCCCATCCATTTCTTCTAGCACTGTCTCGCAGCCTCAGCGCAATCCCGAGCCTCTCACCCTGGTCAGAGGAGTCTGGCCGACAGACAAGAGGGAAAAAGAAAAATTAACGAATGTCTCTATAGCGGGCGTATCAATCGCCACGTCGCCAAACTTTGTCTCCAGCCACCTGGAAGCCCAAGCTCCGGATTGGCGCTGCAAACCCGTCTTTGTAGCTCGGAAGCGCGGCCTTTCGAATCATCGATAAAGTGTCCTGCGCCCCATTCAGCCTTGCTTCCCGTCGGACTCCCTCAATCGCCTCACATTCCATATGAACTTGCCATACGGGAGCTTCGGTACCTCAGTTTCCTGCCCAGTCGCCTACGGGGTTCCTCGTTGAAGTGGACTCGGTCTTCGATCCGATCATATTAGTCCAGAACAGGTGAGCGAACCGAACAAACAAACAAACAAGCCGACGAACCCTTGCCTCGTGCAACGGCAAATTAGCGCCAAAATGACTGTCTTCGTGGTTTCGCTGTAAGTCTAGAATTCATTTATGCCCGCCCACTCATGTATGCACGTCACCTGTATGCTCGCAGGCCACCCTGGCTTAGCAGAGGAGAGCACTTCTGCAAGGCCGGAATGCCAGAGAACATGCGGTGTAGGGTTGTGCAGGAATGCCGGGACTTCGTTGGTGCTAATTGACCTCCTCTGCCAGATTCCTCCCGAAAACTGTCTACTTCAATCTTCCTCCGGGCACCCCGCCGAAAAAGCCAGTCGCCAAACACGGCAGCTTGCAAGCGTCCAAGACGTTTCCAATCCAGTCCCTCAAGCCATTACTCGCCTCCGACACCACTCCCAGCCTCTTCGCCCCTCGACCCGACATCACTCCTCCTCAGACGCCCACCGAGACCCTTCGAGTCGACCCATTCGCCAACGAAGATGGGTTCCGAGTCCAGTTCCCCAATGAACTTGTTTCGCCAATCAACCGAAAGAGCTCCTCGACATGGGGTGGACGACCGAACCAGCCTCTTTCTCGCGCCAACTCTCCTCCGCCTGCCGCTATTTCCGAGCATGGCCGCACGATGCAGAAGGCCAAAGAGCTCAGTCGCCAGGGAGTGAACCAGCCGAAGCCTCTCGTTAGAAGCGAATCGCACGACCGGGTATTCTCCTCAGCACCATGGGTGGTTGTTGATGCTGATCAGGGCAATGGTGGTCTGAGGAATGCTGTTGAAGCTGCTGCTCGCGAGGGCAAGCTTGACGATCTTACATGGGTTGGGACACTTGGGATGCCTACGGACGCCATCGATGGTACCCCTCAGAAGCAGGATATCGAGGACACACTGGCCACCATGCATGACATGTTGACCGTCTTCTGCACCGACAAGGACTTTGATGGCCACTATACGCACTTCTGCAAGCAGATCCTGTGGCCGGTCTTTCACTATCAGATGCCCGATAATCCCAAGAGCAAGGCCTACGAGGATCATTCTTGGAAATACTATGTCAATCTGAACCAAGCGTTCGCTGACAAGATTGTCAAGAATTGGAAGCGAGGTGATGTCATTTGGATTCATGATTACCATCTGCTGCTCGTGCCCGGTATGGTTCGTCAGAAGCTTCCTGAAGCCAAGATTGGCTTCTTCCTGCACGTGGCATTCCCGTCGTCCGAAGTTTTCAGGTGTCTAGCCGTTCGCAAGGAACTTCTCGAAGGCATGCTGGGTGCCAACCTGATTGGCTTTCAGATCCCCGAATATACACGCCACTTCCTTCAGACCTGCAGCCGCATCCTCAACGTGGAAGCAACGCCAGAGGGAATCCAGCTTGAGGATCGGTTCGTCGACGTTGCCAGCCTCGCCATCGGAATTGACCCCGTTAGTCTCAGCAAGCACCGAAACGACAAGGATGTCGCTCAGTGGCTCACCACTCTACAAGAGCGATATAAAGACAAGAAGCTTATCGTAGCTCGCGACAAGCTAGATCATGTCCGTGGTGTTCGACAGAAGCTCTTGTCCTATGAGCTTTTCCTTAATAAGAATCCTCAATGGCGAGGACACACGGTGCTGATTCAAGTTGCGCTCTCAAGCGAGCGTAGCGATCTTGACGCTACTGTCTCTGACATTGTCACCCGGGTCAATTCGTCATGGGCCAACTTGGCTTATCAACCTGTGGTGTACCTGAAGCAAGATATTGATTATGCCCAATACTTGGCACTGCTCACGATTGCCGACGCGCTCATGATCACAAGCCAACGTGAAGGCATGAATCTGACCTCTCACGAATACCTCTACTGTCAAGACGGAGCCATACTGCCCGACTCTAAGCATGGTTCTCTGATTCTCTCAGAATTCACAGGAACTGCATCCATTTTCAACAAGAATGAGTTGTCTGTGAACCCTTGGGACTATCGCCAGTGTGCCGAGGCGATTCAAAAGGCGCTTGAGATGTTGCCGGAGGAGAAGCAGACCCGGTGGGAGAAGCTGTACAAGGCTGTCTCGAACAACACTGGATCCCACTGGGTTGACGAATTTATCACGAGGCTCAACACGGCGCACAATGAGCAGCACTCGCGAGACCAAACAGCCGTTCCTCGCCTGTCGATCCCCTCGGTTTGCCGTAAGTATCAGCAGTCTCAGCGAAGGCTTTTCATCCTCGACTACGAAGGCACTCTTGTGAGCTGGGGGTCGATTTCCCAGATTATCGCAACAAGCCCCCAGAGGACCCTAGACATTCTAAACGACCTACTCCTCGACGAGCGCAACATTGTCTATGTCATGTCTGGCCGCAGACCTGAGGAGCTCGAGCGCGTGTTCCGCCGTGTACCAAACCTTGGCCTCATCGCCGAGAACGGCTGCTTCCTCAAAGAATCGAGCAGCAACGACTGGATAGAAATGGCCGACACCAACCAGATAAACTCATGGAAAGATTCGGTTAGGCCTATCCTGAGCTACTTCTTGGAGAGAACCCCCGGTGCTGAGTTGGAGGAGCGACACTGCAGCCTTGTCTTCCATTATAAGGGTTCGGATGATCCAGAGGCTGCCACCCGACTCGCAGCCGAATGCGCCACCCACGTCAATGATGCCTGTGAATCGCAACGCGTGCACGCCATTCCTCAAGAGGGATACATCATCGTGGAGCCTATCGATTGGTCCAAGAAGACTGCTGCTTGCAAAGTATTTGAGAAGTTGCACCAGCAGCCTGAGTCTACTCCGGTAGATTTCCTCATGGTGGTCGGAGATGGTCGCGAGGATGAAAAGGTCTTCAAATGGGCCAACCGTCTGCACGAAAATTCTGTTAAGGAGGTAGTCACTGTAAGCCTTGGAAGCCGGAGCACCGAGGCTACGGCCACCCTTACTCAGGGGGTCAGCGGTAAGTCATTCGCCATCACTTTTTAAATGCATGCCAGAGCGTAACTAACAGACAATAGGTGTGCTCACGTGTCTTCAGCGGCTCGCTCAGAGTTCTTAACTTTGCCGTGGACAGCAACAATTTCATTCTAAGCTTACGGGCTCATATGCTGGATACTTCACAACAAATATTCACCTTTCACACTCTTTGTTACATCATTTTTATTATCTACTCTGAAGGGAGTTTGGAGTAGGAATCGGAACTAAGAAATTTCATAATGAGGAGTTTAGGAGGAAACAAGTGGTTACATGCAGCAGACGAAATCTCATCTCAGTTTAAGTGTTCATACCCTTTTATTTTTGGCCATGGCGTTCTGAACAACGCCGTGGGATACGCCAAGCCACACGTACAGAAGAATGCTCTCACGAGTGCGCTGCGAAACGAGCAAAAAGAGGGTGCGGATAAGAAAAAAAGAGGACCCGGACGTTCACTTCGCGTTAGTTCATATTAGTCGGAAGCCACCTCAGACAGAATGATAGCAATGATGAAACCATGATGGATACGAACGATCTATCCCTGGCAAACTCTGGCTCCGTGATGATCTAATGGCTGTAGCTGGATGCATTGTGAACAAGCCCCACTATCGGGCGTAGGCCGGCAAAAATGGGGCCGGTCTTCACGGAACCTTTCAATTTTGCGGTCGCGAGGTAAGATTTGCAGCTGTAATGACATTTGGTTTCAGCGAGGTCTTTTGAGATCAGGTGTGGTATAGCTGGCTTCTTTTGCACACCTGTACAGGTCTTTGATTGATGAACTTATTGCACAACTTCGTTCCACTCCAAAGGGGGGAGAAAACTTGACACTAAGGCCGTCGCTTATCTTATCGGAATACACGTGATCCACCAGACCTGGCCATCAGCCTTGTTAGTGCACACACCTTCCCATAATTGCAATGCTATGAGTGAATTGCCGCGACCCCCATCGGGGCTTTCCAAGGCCTCATGGACTTCGTTGGTGGGCTGGTTGACAAGTCTTGCAGCTGGGTTTCAATTCATGAAACAAAAAGGAATGATCAGTCATTCCATGGTCCCAGTCCGAACAAAATGTCAGCCATCGACGGTGTCTATTCCCAAACACCAAAAATGAAGGCTCACGATGGGATCAAACCATCACAATTGGACGAACAGGGAATCGAACCCTGGACCACTCCCAAGTTTTCAGAGGCTGAAAGGTGCTAAGGGAGTATTATACCACTAAACCATTCGCCCAGTTTATTTGATGACCTGATGACCTGAATTGAGAGTCATGAAGATGGTGCGGTGGAGCAGCCACCTAGCGCCGCAAATTAGCGATGGGGAGAGATTAATAGAAGTAGGGGACCTTGTTATACCACTAGGACGCTCTCCCTGGGAACTTATTCAGGATGTTCCTCTCTCGCGCAAGAGGGAAATCCTCACATCACAAGACGAGGGTCCCAGAGATGACTGGGGCAATGCTCCACCATGCCTCTCTCTCATTGGCTATAGGCTCCCAAGAGGGAAATCCTCACCTAAGGTCTAGTATCTGGTCTAAGGCATGCTCCGTGTACTAAGCGCATATTAGTAGAAATCTGAGAAAGAGTATAGCATATTCCAATCGGGATTTCACCTGCGTACGCCTCCTCGTGCAAATGCCGCGGTGGGCAAATCCAGAGGTATCAAAACTGACCCCCACTGTATTCGGCTAGTGGTGGGTATACTACTGATAAGATAAGATAATTCATTGGAGGGGCACTTGGAGGGGCACTTGGGATTTTTTTCTTCTTCAGCGACATCGCAACACTTTCTTGCAAACCGATCAACACCAACCACCTTACGATTCGTACTCGAGCAAGCTTTCAAGATGTCGGGCATTATCGAACAGGGCCAGCCCCACAATGAGTTTGATGTACGTGTGTTTCCTGCAGATACACACCAGCCGAGGAGTTCCTTGACGGTCGCGACTACCTGCCACCCACTCGATCAGCAACCACCACTCTGTCTCCCGAACCACACGTGCAACGTTCGAATAAAACAATACTACGAGAAACCATGAAGAAATCCAAATTAGACAATTGTGCGAGATAGGTGGCGAGTCGATGATTGAGTGGTTCTGGCAGGCAGATTTGTCGCAATCAAACGAACCATGTGAGGATTGATGGCTGACAACATGCAGACAATTCTCGTCCTAGACTTTGGGTCACAGACCTCGTTCGTCGCCATGCTGCCCTAAAAATGAATGCGTAAGCTGACTTCTTTGGCTGGTAAAGGCATCTCATTCTGAGGCGACTGAGAAACCTCGGGGTCTACTGCGAGATGCTCGCATGTACGACAAAACTGAAAGATCTGCCCTTCAAGCCCAAGGGTATCATTCTTTCCGGAGGTATGCAATTGACCAATTGGCGTGGTTTGGCAGTATTTGCACGAACCATATTTTCCATTGTGTTGTCTATCTAGATGAACTAACAAGTTACATAGGCCCGTCGTCCGTCTATGACTCAGTGGCACCTCGTAATACTCCCCTGCTCTCCTAGTACATCGCGTACTGACCATTCAAGACGTCGATCCCGAAATTTTCAATCTTGGTCTGCCAATTCTGGGTATCTGGTATGATTGATCACCTCCATCTACCCACATGTCTCCCTCTTTCTAACCTGTTGTGTCTAGCTATGGCTGCCAGGTAATATTTCCAGCTCAATGTCCTCGTCGGCGGACAAAGTTGACCAAGTATAGGAACTTGCTTGGAGAATCGATCCCACCAACGTTGCCCGTGGAGAGGTCAGAGGTTCGTAAACTCGGATGTTTCAGAAGCAGGGTATTCTCCTGACATCATTTTAGAGTATGGACATACAGAACTCAAAGTCCACAACTCGGGAGACTCCAAGATCGACCGTCTCTTTGAGGGCATTGGCTCGGAAATGGACGGTAAGTTGTCCCAGGCATTTCTCTGGTTGAACAACCGCAAGCTGACACGCTCCAGTCTACATGAGCCACTTTGATAAACTGAAGAAGCTGCCTACTGACTTTTGCATTATTGCTACGTCCGCAAACTCTGAATTTGCCGGCATTGCGCATAAAGAGAAGCCCATCTTTGGTAGGTCACACCTTGGTTCCCGTTGCTTACGAGACGTAAAACTAACCAGACATGTCAAAGGCGTCCAATTCCATCCTGAACTGGAGCATGTAAGTTAATTTGTCGCTTTGATACAACGTTGTTCATGAGCTAATCATCTATAGACTCCCCGTGGATCCGAGATCCTGCACAACTTCGCCATCAACATTTGCGGCGCCAACCCAGCATGGAAGATGGAGAACTTCAGGGCTAAAGAAATTGCTCGCATCAGAGCTCTTGTTGGTCCCAATGACCAAGTATTAGGAGGCGTCTCCGGGGGTGTTGATTCCAGCGTCGGTAAGCGAGTGACCTATCCCAACCATTCGGAATCCATTCTTGGACGTTGATCTGCGTTGTTGGCGCCAGTTACCTCCTCTCATATCTCTCGCTCCCCCAACTTTTCCCCTCTGGCTCCATATTGAATTATGTCTAATTGAAAAAAATACAGCTGCCGCCGTCATGAAGGAAGCGATCGGTGATCGGTTTCACGCCATTCTCATCGACAATGGAGTGATGAGGCTCAACGAATGTGAACAGGTCAAGGAGACACTTGGAGAACACCTCGGAATCAACCTGACTGTTGTTGATGGTGGTGAATTGTTCCTATCCCGTCTCAAGGGCGTGACCGACCCTGAAAAGAAGCGCAAGATTATTGGGAAAACCTGTATGTTCATGCGCAGGCTCAACTCATCTTTCAACTTCTAACATACGAGAATAGTCATCGACCTTTTCCAAGAGGAAGCGATCCGAATTGAAAAGGAAGCCGAGGCAAGGCCTGACGTGGGACCGGTCAAATATCTTTTGCAAGGAACAGTATGTACCACTCCCGCCTGGCCGGGTTGTTTCTATGCTGACGATAAAATGATAGCTTTACCCTGATGTGTATGTTTGATCTGGTGCTCTCTATGGTCTCAAGCTAACCATCTGTCTAGCATTGAGAGTGTGTCTTACAAAGGTAGGTTTTTTTCCCCTGTCACGCTTGAATTTAACTAACATCGAAACCAACAGGCCCTGCCGCGACAATTAAAACCCACCACAACGTCGGAGGCTTGCCTGATACACTCAACGTATGTATTTATCTGACTCGTCAGATATTCTGATATTCCTAGTAGTCTTGTTTCTTAAACTGACAACGTGGCAGCTGAAATTGATCGAGCCGTTACGCGAAATGTAAGTGCCTGTACCTTTAACGTGGCTCCCGACAACACCTAATAAAAACACAGGTTCAAGGACGAGGTCCGAGCATTCGGACGAGAGCTGGGTATTCACCATGATGTTCTGATGCGACATCCATTCCCGGGGTACGTACCGCAAGCTCCCCTCTCATAAACTCGCTCTAACGCGCCAACCAAATAGACCCGGTCTCGCTATCCGTATCCTGGGCGAAGTAACCCCTGAGAGAGTCGAGCTATCAAGACGGGCCGACCATATCTTCATTTCGGAGATCAGGGCCGCTGGAATCTACGACGACATTAGCCAAGCTTATGTTGCTATCAGCCAAGATAGAGCTGTTGGCGTACAGGGAGATGCCCGCGTGGTATGTCTCTATCTTTCTATCACGGATTTGTAACCAAAACTAACACGGTTTATAGTATGGATTCATTGCCATTCTTCGCGCTGTGGTAACCAGTGATTTCATGTCGGCTACAGTAAGTTCACAGCAGCCTTTGAGAATCAGCATGAGCACTAACAGGAAAACAGCCGTACGAATTTGACTGGAAACTCATCAAGAAGATTTCCACCAGAATTCTCAACGAGGTTGACGGCATCACGCGTGTGACCTACGACATGACGTCAAAGCCTCCTGGTAAGTTCCTCCTTGATAGCATTCCAAGTAGGGATATATTTCTAATAAGATGACCACAGGCACCATCGAGATGGAATAGACAAGGAGATGATAGGATTATTTTTGCTTTTACCGTTGACATATGTACGCCAGTGATGGGTTGTTGGGGATTCGAGCGGCAGCATTGAACACAGGCTATCAACGTCACCCGCAGTTCGATTCTGGAATGAAATGTGAATGATTTGTATAAGAAGAAGGGAAGATAAAGGCCATTTCTCATTGGGTTTTAGACTAGAGTGTTTCTTTCCAATAAAATAATTACGAATGTGGTTGTCCAACTGTCGCACGAGGGCTGAGCCTAAAATGTGTATTGAATTTCCTCACCTACTTATATGTAGCCAACTAGAAGGCAGCTCAGTTTGCCTTACTGACGACTTAATCGCTGAGGTTTCGAACAAATTGGCACAGTTTCAAATATATTACGATAAGAGGTGTGTTGCATCTAGCCAAGCCTGACCTTCTTCCACATCCGTAGACACTCCTGTAAGTCCATTGAGACAGTCCCTTCTGCCGCCACCGACGTATCCCGAATCAAAGCAACCAGAAGGGCGGCGTTAGAAAACATTGTCTGGTTCTCCTGGAGAAACAGGTAATCGTCCTTCTTCATGCCTCCAACTTCACCCCAAGCCTTCCACCTATCCAGCATGCGGCATAATTCGGAGGAGAACTCCCCATCGAGGACCATCTTGTGCAACAAGAACCCTGCCACATCCTTTGCCGTCGACTTTTCATCCCAGGAGTTCCTGCTCTTGAGCCAGCGAAAGCAATGCTCGGCGACAAGTTTCCCGTCCCATTTTGGGCTCTGCAGGGCCTCGAGCATGCGCTGGTCTCGTCGTTGTTGTTGCGTTCTCAGCTTATCTCGCACTAATCAGGTCAGCAAGGAAGATTCTACTTTAAAATACCAAGGAATCCTAGCAGCAAGGGGTTCGTCTTACTATCCTGCATGCGCTGCTCGTTCTCCTGACGCATCCTATCTCTCGCCGCAGCCTCCCGCTGGGCCGGAGCCATACGAGCCTCGGCAGCCATGGCAGCCTGCTGCTGCTGGCGCTGCCTCGTGAACTGGTCAAGTGATGCCCCGTAGTCATTGTGTTTCGTCGCCCACTCGGGCGTATCTGACTCGTCAACCATGCCGATGACCTCGAGCACGCCGCAGGGTACCGTCTCCTTTCTCGCGAAGTACAGAATCTCGTCGGGGATCTTGTAATTCCACAGAACCGTCTGGCTGGACGTCCCCAGGGCAGTCGCCGCGCTGGCGAACCATACCCCGTTCGACTTGCCGGGCGTGATGCGGAGATGATCGATGTAGAGGCTGTCAAGATTCACTGTGCTCTGGTTGCTGTAGAATTCCTGCTGTGTAAGAGCACTGACAATGCCGGACAGGGAAATCTGGCAAGTGATCGCCTTGTTGGAACGGACGCGATTCGCATTCTGGATGGAGTCCAACTCGATCGAGTTTCCCCTTGAAGCCTCACCCTTCGTCAGGCCCTTTTCTGAGCCGGGTCGAGATTCGTACTCAGGTGCTGCAGAGCTTTCCGGTTGTGAACCTTCTGCTTGCACTTCTTCCACCGCCGGCTCCTTCACCGGGGGTGGCGGCAGACGCACCCAGTACGGCGGCAGGGTGGCATAATCCCTCGTGATCCAAGAACTAGACCACGCAACAGCCAGGGAGAGGTTCCCATCCGCATCGTCCGACGGGGCGATGGTGAGGGCGTCCTCCTTCCCGTCGGGAGACGTCATCAAGCAGCAACCGACAGGCGTCCACAGCCCCGTCGAACGCAGCAGCTTCCAGCCATGCGGGTTCGCCACGGCGCCGAGGTCGAGCAGGTAGCACACCAGCTCGTCAAAGGAGATGTCGACCTGCGGCTGGCGCACCTGGTCGGCGTACTCGACGCGCTGGTTCTTGATCCCGATGGAGTGCGTCCGCCAGTTGAAGGTGGTCCAGGTGCCGCCGGGTATGGGGCTGGGGTGGTTTGATAAGGTCCAGTACTTGGCGCGGTCCTGGAAGCGGTCGAGGGGCATCACGGCGTAGCGCGGGAGCTCGATCTCGATGATGCGGTTCACGATGTCGCTCCTCGTCAGGGCGGGCAGGCGGCTGCGCCGCAGCATGCGCTTGATGCGCGAGAGCGAGACGAGGGTTGCGAACGTGTTGTACAAGATTGGTAGGACTTTTAGTAGACCGATTAGTTATATGTATGAGTTGCGCAATAATGGGCTGGCAAATTACCTCCTAACACGGCCAGGGGCACACCGATGTAGGTGATGATGTCTGTCGCCGAGTGATTGCCATCGTCAGACATGTTGGCGGACGCTGCAGGAGGCAGCTCTCAAAGTATCTGCTAAGCAAGCAATAGGGAGACTCTTAGCATCATGGGGAATAATTGACGAAGCGAGTCAGGATGAGCGACGTGAATGAATGAGGCGCGATGCAGCTGAGCTGAAAATTTGGCTAGTCCATTTTGAGGCATCGACGGATTCAAGAGTCGAGAATTTGCCTAAATTAAATTGCTCTCTTCAAATCCAACATTGAGAACATGTTTCCCCAGTTACTGTTAATACTTCGATATGTTTTTCCCATCATGTGGAAAACATTGGGTTAAGTTGTCAGGACAAGTCTGTGAGATTGGCCCAACCAAGTCTTGGTGGACACCAACATCCTCATGGAGTTGACACTCGTAAACATGAGCGTCCAGTATGGGGTAGAAAAGGCCTTCAATTAAATGAACTAGTTAATGAATAAATTAATGCATCTCCCTTTCAGTCATCTCGGCTTTCCCAGCTTTTAGACCGTTGTTGAAACCCAGCTCATTCTGCATGCTCTACACGGTAAGAGTTCTCGATGGCTGCCACAACAAATACAACTTGAGCATCTATACAACTAATCGCAGCCAATTATAAAGAAATTCCACACACTACCAGATTAAACATGAGGTATAAGATAATCAAGTGATGAAATCACACATGCCTACCAGAGAAAACACCTACAGCCTCAAAGTAACTGGCTACATACCCAACACGACTAAATTCTACAACAAAGCCGTCTAAAACCCCCAAGGGCGGAAATTCCCTCTCAAACAGAGCTGCCTACATTCGTTGCACCTATGAGTAGCGACGATTGGCACCGGATCTCGAAGGTCCAAGTAAGCCTCTGTGAAAGGGCAGTCCATACGCCCCAACCCCATGGCAGCCGGGTCGCGAATAGGGACACCCCGCCGCCGAAGACGCCGCAGCTCGACGGTACAGGCATGTCCCTGTTCCGCAAAAAAGGGCTCCGCGTGCGGGATGACATGGTAGTCGCGGCCGCCCCATTCAATGACGCCGTAGCATATCTGGGAGCAGTAGACACGACCCTGCGGGCAGGGGCAGACGACTTGGCGCCAGGCGAACTCGCACATCAGCAGGCCTCGAAGACCGTCCTCTTGGTTCCGTTCCCCCTTTTACGGACTTGTGCCTCGCTGTCACTTTTCCGATGGGAAGTGAGGTGCTGTTTGACTTCATAAAGGTTTTGCCTTGGAGTGGTCATGGTTGATGAGTGGGTAGTGCTGCCGTCGGTCATCTTGCAAAGTCATTGTTGTCGTTCTTCTGCTTCTTCTTGCTCTTCTTGAGTTCCTATCCGAGGGGCAATATATAGGCTCAGTACCTAACCCATGATCGAGTGAATGGGTATTGATTGATCTTGCTGTGTTACAGATCAAGCAGGACATCTAATCATCGACTTTGCCTTTGGTGTGACCCGTCTCGGCCACAAGCTGAACACGAAGTGCCAGGCATTCGTGAATGTAATGAGTGTAATATATAAATCCCAAAGAGAAAAACCGGATTCCTGGCATCACTGAGCCCCGATCATTTCCTATTACCAAGAACATTCAGTCAGCAAAAGCATTTCCGAGACTACGATGAGAGTAGTATGCGAATATTGTAACAAGCTAACGTACCAAAGTCTCGCTTTTGTCATGCGGCCAAGTGGGCAAGTATCCTTCCCCCTGATTCGACAAGCAGCCACCCACGTCGTGCTCAAACATCTCCTTTTCACTGTGGATTGGGCCATGCCCGGTCTTGTGAGAAGCACACAGCCAGCTGATCAAGATTACCCCATCAAACCAAGGCGCTTACCACCCCTAATCACCCATCGAATCCCATTACTGACATTCATTCCCCTCTAGGGCATGTTGAAACACGATACACACTTCAAGCATGGCGAGTCTGCCACAATCACCTCGGGGTGCAGGAACCCGGGGACAAAGTTGCGGCAGATGGAGCTCGCTTGTGTGTACGGGTTGAACGTTCGGTACCTCTCCAGATCGCACACCTTGCTTCCCTCCTCGACATATTTGTAGGGAAAGGGGTAGTCGAGGTGGTGAGCACGTCCGTCTATGTAGACGATCTGGGCGTTGGCGTTGGTCTGGGGGCACCTGGGGTGAAGACACGGACAGACACGGTACTTGTAGTCCATGACGCACATTTTCGACTTGTTGATTGAAGTATTCTTAGGCCTTCCACCCTCTTCTCCGTGTTCGATGGAGTTTCTTGTCGTTGTTGTTGCGGTTCTCGGTTTCTTTTCTTTTTCTCCCTTGCCTCGAGCTCCCACCAAGCTCGGTTGGGTCAATAGTGAAGGGCAAGCGCTTCTCGAGGCCGTGCGTTTGTATTGATTGACAAGTAAGTAATGGGAGACTTTATTCCCGAATATCTTGTAGTGACGGTGCCACGTTGTGTAATATATGTTTTGTATCTGTCTACCAGCATCTCCCCAATCATTGACAAATTGTATTCGTTTCCCGCCCCCCTCAGCCCCCTCACCCTCCTCCTGACAAGGCTGCACCTCTTAATCTACCTCGCTCTCTCTTTATTTAACAAGTAAGATAAGTCAGGGAAGTCTTACGAGACTTGAAACATGCAGGCGAGGGAAATGGGGAAGGGGGGGCAAAGTAAGGGGGGAGGGGGACGTCAGCTTTGCAACAAATACGCCACGATCACAGGTGCGCTTCCGGTCAGGAGGACGCGCTGGGGGGATTTGATTACCTTGGCCGTGTACGGGACTTGCATTTGCGATGCATGACTTGGCACATTGGGCTGCCAGACCTCGAGTAAGACGGGCTTCGTCTGGCCCGGAACCAAACAGTCTGGAGCACGAAATCTCCACTCTCAATCCGTCAATGTTGTTTCATGATAGATAAATTTGTGCAGTTATTTCTTTTTTTAATACATGGTTTTCAAAATATCTCCAAACATTTTAAATTTTGCTTTTCCATTCGAATCCTTCGATCTGTCGAACCTATGATCTCAGTCCCTCTACTCCATCTGATCCACGGTCGGCGTCTTCCCATTCCGCTCACGCTCAGGCCCCGCCAGCTCCAGATCGTTGGTGCCGACCTCGACCCTCCAGCCAAATGCGTCCTCTACCTTGCCCAGCTGGATGGCCTTGAGCTGCGTAATCAGCTTCAGGCAGATGGGCCCCGCATCCTCCTGCTCCTGGGGGAGGAACGTCACGACCTCCTCCCCCTTGCCGACGCTCACGCGGGGCGAGTCGGGGGAAAGCCCGCCAGCCGGGACGTTTCGACGGGTGATGGAGCGGATGGGCACGAGGGCCGCGGCGGTGCCCGCGGCCATGACCTCGGAGAAGGCCGGCAGCTCGCCGTACTTGATGGCGCGCTGCTCGACCTTCCAGCCGAAGCTGCGGCCGATCTGGAGGATACTGTCGCTGGTGACGCTGTCGATGATGCACTTTGAGCTGGGGACCACGAGCGTGACGTCGTTTGCGTCGCTCGGGTTCACGACGGCCCCGATGAAGCCGCTCGTGCTGAACTCGTCAATCTCCTCGTGCCGGGCGCTGTCGAGGTGGAGGGTGATGCCGTAGCCGTCGCCGCGCGGGCGGCGTCGCTCCAGCGCAGGACGGGGGCGTAGTTGCCGCCGACCTTGGCGCTGCCGACGCCGTTGGGGGCGGCGCGGTCAAACTCCTCGAGGATCAGGGCCTTGACGGGGTGCGTCCCGTGGTAGACGCCCGTGGGGATGACGAAGACGGCGAAGGTGTACTCGTCCGGGGGGCTCAGGCCGAGCTGGGCGCTGGAGCCGTAGATCTGGGGTCGGATGTAGAGGGCGGCGCCCGTCTCGTGGGGGTACGAACTCGGCGTTGAGGGCCACGGCGGCCCTGACGGCCTTGAGGAAGAGCTCCTCGGGGACCCGGGGCATGGAGACGACGTCGGCCGAGTGCTGCATGCGGCGGGCGTTGCGGTCGGGGCGGAAGATGGTGATGGCGGCGTCGTTGGGGGTTCGGAAAGCCTTGAGGCCCTCGTAGGCCTGCTGGCCATAGTTCAGGGCCGGAGCCATGCCGTGAATTCGCATGTAGGGGTCGGCGACGAAGCGGAGGGGACTCCATTCCCCGGTGGACTTGGACCAGGTGGACTCGATGTGGCCATTGACTGTTGGTATCGGTGCCAGTTAGGACGGGAACACTTCAGGTAGCCGTAGCTGCGCGTAGGAGAGGGGAAGGAGCGGTGATCTTACCCTCGCGAACCTTGAAGCCGACATTAGACCAGTCGATGGTGTTGACTGGTGGTGGGGGAAAGGCCGACATGATTGAAGCCCGTAGATATGATGTGGAAGCGTCTAGTTGTTCTTAGAGGGAGCGAGGACTCAGATCAATGGATTCTCTTGCTTCTGAGGGCGCGGGAAAGCCGGAATTCCCCAACAAATTGCAATCGAGGAGACGACAAGCCATCTAATGGTTTGGTCATTCCATAGCGGGGCCCGATGTCGCTAGAGGCTAGAGCTGTCTAGGGTCGCGGATATTCGAGGAGCTGCCATGAAGTGGGAGCATTTTGGTGGGGGCGTCTCCGATCATCGCGGGGTAGTACGTCTGGTCTCTTACCCTATACCTTAGCCAATCATGGCAGCCTTATTTGCATCAGATCCATTTGAGCAGAATAAAGAAAGCAACCCTGAGACGAGATCGGTGACTCTTGCGGATGTTTACTTTGAATTGAGGGATTAAAAATCTCATTGAGGTGTTGAGCTAAAATACTCCAAGAGTTGTCTTACTCTCATAAATGAGCAGAGTGAATCATTTTTGACCTGGTACGCTAAAATCTCAGGTATATTCGTCAAGAAAAAGAGTAAAGTAGGTAGGTGGGTAGGTAGGTATAGGTAGCTGCCTCTCATAAACATCAAGGACACCCTTGCCGATCATAAAACTCCTTCCGTCTACTCAGACCAACCATCACCAGCACCAAGCATCCAATTCACGCTCACCAGATTCAACCCGTATTTACTCACAAACGCAGCCGGGTCAAACGATCTCCTCTGCACAAACTCCTCTCCCCCAACATCCTCTTTTGTCAGATCAAGTCCCTTGGGCTCCCTAAAGAGCAGGAACAGGTAGCGGTGGGGTTTTGAACTGCGGCGCATCAGGAAGTCAGCAGAAAATCGCCAAAACTCAACGGTCCGAGGGGGAACGTACTCATCCTTGGGTCCCGGGCCAAGATACTCCGTCAGGGCGCGCTTCGTCTGCCCTACGATATCGTCTGCACTCTTCAGTGGCTGGAGACCCGGCAGGACCCAGTGCCGCCAGAAGGCAAACTTGGGGTCATCTGGCGTAGGTGCATCTGGGTCGACTAGTAGCAGGAGGTATGATGCGCCGTCCGGGGCGCCGTCCTTTAAAAGATCATATTTAGAAAATGTATCAAATGAACGCCAAAATCTCAGTTGACACTGGGGCCAGATATCTGTGCGTGGAATTCCACGGGGGACCTCGGCTCTTAAAACTCACTTCGGAGGGAAATGAGACTGATGGCGCAGTCTTGACTTCAGTGACGCGGAACAGGTTTCCGAGATCCAGAGGGCGGTCGCCGTAGGTGATGTTGAGCTTGGTCGTTGGCTTGAATCCCTGAGGGATGAGGCTGGCGGCAGAGCCAGGGACCAGATTTGCCTTTTCAAGGGAGCTCGCCAGAGCTAGTGCATATTCTTCCAAAACCATTCTGTCAGTGATTTAATGATTCTCGTGGTGTACAGTAGAATAAGACCCGGTGGGGGAAAGTATTTGCAATAAAATTATCACGATTTAAAGGGTACAGGATTCGTGTATTTAAGCTATGGAGGAGGTGATCACATCAATCTCGATGAGGTCATTCTAGTGGTGGAATAATCAGCTTGTTTCGCCAAAGCATGACGCATGTAACCTCAGGGTCCAGCTACCTAATTAGTGGCAACGAGCTTGCCGACGGTAAGACTGAGATCAGCAATCGATTCGCTAGCGCCTTGGAACTTTGCTGCGCCCACCAGATCCAACTCAAATGACCAAGTGTGTTGTGGACGGGAGCAACAAGACCTCCGGGTCCGAGCAAATAAGGTATACGGTCTATTTAGGGCGCTCTGTTCAATCCACTACAAGTACTACTATTGCTGCTACAATGAACGGCATGGCAACAACCCATGGAGGTGTCTGTTTTTATGTCTTTCGCTACACTGGCCTTCTTTTCTTCGCAGTTCCTCCTAGATATCCTCAAACTCAAACCTGACAAGAACGCTGCAGTCGCTTTCCTTGCCCTTGAGGTCCATCATGCGGAGAAAGCTCCAGCCCGGTGTAACATACGAAAGACGTACTGCAAGGGCGGCAACAATGGGGTTCACAGCCCATGAATCATCACTCTTGATAAGGAGTCTTAGAAATACGAGCTCATTGTCGTCGTACTCCCACTCAAGTGTCTCATCCCAGATCGGGTCGGTGGGCGGGGGATTCTCACCACGGTGGAGGAAGCCAAGTTTATGCTGTCGATACGCCGAAGTCTTGCGCTTTGGTGGTTCGTTTTCCAGGTCGTCCGGGTGATATAGATTGCAAGTGAGGTATGGCTTGATCGCATCGTCCCCGTCGTTGTCCTCCTGAAGGGGCACATTGGATGCACCTGCGACATGCAGACGCAGCCTCTTCTTTCGCCCAGTGGCGATATTTCCACTGCCTCCGGCGCGGAGAGCTTCGGGTTTCAGGACGAAGCCATCCGTGCCGAAGAACAGCGCATCGTTCAGCTGATTGCTCGTGCCGTACGTCTGCCAGTTCAGAGCGCAGACCTGGGCACCCAGACCCCAGAATGGGACAGGCTTCAGATTCGACGACGTAATGCGTGTACCCTTTGGAAAGACTCTCATCAAGTGGCGCGAGTTATGGACGGAAATTGGCACCTTGTTCGCTGGCAAATGCGTTTTCAATCCAGACTCTGATACGTTGATAAGATGATGGTGTGGTCCATTGAGAAGCTCGCCGGAATCAAACCATGAGTTATTAACGGGTTTGACGGATTGCGCGTAGACTCCTAGCGCCGCAAGCTCTGGGATGATGAGGGTAGAAGGCTGGGTCTTCTTCTTCTGCTTATACTCCTGCCTGGCCTTCCTTTCCTCCTCAGTAATTTCGACGCCGTCCTCTTCTTCTTCTTCGTCATCGTCGTCATCGTGCTCGACTTCATCGGGGAAATGGAACTCGACGATAACCGCGATACTGGCACGAAGCTCTTTCAAGGTTACATGTTCGGGATCGGCTCCCTCGCGAATTGCTTTACTGAGCAGCCGATCACCCCAGACCTCATTCATGATCTGAACCAAGCGCAGCTGTCCCTCAGGGCCGCAGTGGTTCTCAAGGGAGATCAGGATGGGCGAGGGCTCCTGGCCCGGGGTCTTGAAAGTAGCTTCAAGCTCCTCGTCATACACATCTCGGATCGTCTCGCAAACGGCTCGGAACGGAATGTGGGACACCAATGTATACCCGTGGGTTACCTTGGGCTCTTGGACGTTGTCAGGATTGTCCCAGGCATCAATCTCGACACAGCGAGAGCCGGTGGTCAGAGCAGTCCTGTACCCTGAGGCATTCGATTCTCCAAACAGCTGGTGGGCCAGCAGGTAGGTGTTGTGGCTGGAGCTGATGAAATAGTCGGGGAGGGGGTATGATCGGTCGGTTACGATGGGAGGGACGTGGATGTGAGGCTTGCAAAGGAGCGAACGCAGCGCTTCGGTATGATGTTCTGCGCCGAGACCAACATCTCGCTCGGGAAGGATCTCGTGTTTGGCAATAAACGCCTTGAGGGCATGGCTGACTGGCAGGGTGGCCTTGGCCGAGTCGAGAATGTGGAAGTGGTTGCCCACAGCGCCAGGTTCGATGGTGTCGCCGACGTCCTCGTTGCCCTTGCGGCTATGCTTCGAAAAGGGGTTCAAATTGGCGATTTGTGCTGTGATGTCGGCCATGATCGAATCGAGGTCAAGGAGCTTGCCTTGAAGTGGGACGTAAAAACGGGCGTGGGGCTGGTTCCAGCTTGTAGGGCTGTTAAGCTACCCTGCGTCGTCTGTTCTAAGGGATGTGGAAGAACAGAGTTTGGCGGGGCAATACCGAACGCGATTGATGTATGAGGGGGTGAGAGCTCGGGGTGATGCTCTCGATAACTGCCCTGCTAGCTGCGGTAAGGCAATCGTTGGTTCAGTCGATGATACGCTTGTTGGCAGCTTGCGTCATCAGCTCAGTCCAAGGAGGGGGTCTGGAGAGGATATTTGGTTCATCAGCTGCGTTGTAATGGGCCGTTAGCCCCGTGATGCCTGAAACGGGATGCCAAGCTCCTTCGCGGCATCTCAGTGTGGTCCCATGTAAGCTGAGCTATCAATGGATGGGTGAAGCTGGTCATCCCTTCCCACCATCATTGACGCACTCTGCTCCCAGCCCATTCTGTTTCACGTGAAACAGTCCAGGAGCATGCTGATTCAGTGGCGATGGAAAGTGCACCCATTCAGTCCAGGTAGGCAATTGGCTGAGGAGATTCGTTAGTAATCATTAATTTTGGCAAGGGCGATCAACCACCCAGTACAGAAGAGTAGCAATAGCAAGCCAATTGCTAAGAGGGGCATTTTTAGTCTCTTGGAGGGGTACCTGGATGCATTGAGAGCTACAATCAAGTCTCTAGCGATCAATTCCTCCTTCATTGACCATCATGGCATACAGCTTATACGACGGAACAATTCCTGTCCTCAAGGCTGCTCTCAAGGACACAGCACACCTCCTTGAGGCGGCCCAGAAGCAGCCCAATGCCAGCAGCCTCCTTGGCGCCCGTCTCTACGAGGACATGAAGCCGCTCACTTTCCAAGTCTACACGGTCACAAAATTCACTGAGATAATCAATGCTCGGCTGTCGGGAAGGGAGGCCATCGTATATGAGGACAACATGACTTCGTACGACGAGATGCATGCGCGCATCAACGAGGTCCTTGCCCGAGTCGAGAACACGGACAAGGACGTCGTGAACAAGCTTGGCGAGGAGGCGGCGCCCACGGCAATGGGACCGGGTGTCACGATGGATCTGACAGGCAAGGTATACGCACACGGTGTGACGCTCCCGAATATTCTCTTCCATGTGTCCATTACGTACGCGATACTTAGGAAAGAAGGCGTTCCATTGGGAAAGGCCGACTTCATGATGCCGTTTGTTCGGGAGTATGTTCCTGGTGTGTAGGGTGGTACTGGGGCATCTGTGGAAGGCGAGGCTCTAGTGAATCACTTGATTTCTGGTCTATGGAGCTCGGTGTCATGCGACATATAGAAATAGGTCATTGGGATTAGAAATTAAAAGAGTGTGATTGAAGATTTAAACTGATTGGTTTGCTGAATTAATCCATGGGCGAGAGATCACAATGGTATCGACGCTATCATGACCCGGGATGCAGATTGTGTGCCTCATAGCTCAGGCTGCAATAGCGCCAGGATTCAGGCACACATTTAGCCCCACTTTTACAACCACCTAGATTTTCAATCTTGGCCGAAATTTTTTCTAATCGTTTTTCTTCTTTTCTCCATTATTGAACAACGCAAAAAACAACGTTCAGGTTTCTCTTCACATTTGATGCGAGGCCCGCCTCGTGCGAGCGCCCAAGACCATCAATCGCGAGGAACACAGAATGGAGAACAGACTACAGCGAACAATCTTGGGTGCGGTGCTTCCCTCCGCCTCGTGCGTAATGGGGAGGACCGCAATGATTGAACGTACATATTAACTCACATTGCACGTAGACACTTGCAACCTAGCCCTTGTATATTCATATTCCTCTTTAACATCACGTAGTTCCCAAGGCGAGAAGAGAAAAGGGCGAGATCAACCCCAACAGTTGCGAGGCAACATCTGGATCACCTTCAATTGGCGCTGAAATGTTTCATCACAATTGGTCGGGCGATCCTAGGCCTTTCTTCTTTTCTCGCCTTGCAGGCAACGTGAAATATCTACCGTCCGTCAGATAAATGAATGTCCAGACAGATGCACGGACACTCTGCCTGCGTGAAAATTTGAGTATCGTCCATCAAATTGATTGAGGCACGAGCTTCGCTGACGGCAATACAAACAGCCATGGCACTTGACATCTACTAATCCACGGCATCTTTTGAGAAGCTTGGCCAGCGCGACTGCTATGGCTGCTGACGTCTTAGCATAGGAAGCTGCGAGTGTCCTTGTCGCATCACTTCTGCTGCTGCGCTCACGCATGGACAAGGTAAAATTTCACTACTTGAGGAGTGGTAGAAGCCACCCTCTCGATGGTGCTTTACCAAATCTTCGTCACCTGTTCACCATAATTGTTGATCCACGGATAGGTAGTCTTCGACCACCTCATCTGTACCAAAACTCGAGGATTAATGATATCCATTCTGCTGCCTAGTTCTACACTGCCTGAGTCGATCTATACCAAGCCTGAAAGCCAGTTTCTAAGCACTGCCTTCCTTAAGATATAGGGAAATAAAAAATGCTTCCAAGGTAATGTCCAAAAGAGATCATCAATTAAGATAAAAGAGCGAGGTCGAATCGACGTCTCGCCATACAAAGGAAAAAATAGCCAAGACCACCCCAGATGCTCATGATTTAGTAATACTTTATGGGAGTTCCAGGGTGCAAGAAGAAGAAGATTGGACGTATAGATATCTGTCGTTCGTGCACCAGGCAACAGTGCGTTTCGGTTCTTTTGTATTGTTGTTTGCTGTCATGTCTGCAGACTTTCCTCAGTTCGTGGTGAGGAAGATTCATATGTTGTCAAAGTGATGGGCACCTGGAAAAGAATGCAACTGTTAGCCTATGCTCCCCACAACGGATGAAAGAAGGTTGGGACATACTTATACTCTGAGCTCCTCGGCTCTCTTCTTATTCTTCCAGCAAGGCTGGCCGATACGAGTGCACCACGGGTCGGGGTTCGCCTCAGGGATGGGCTCGGGCTCCGGGGCAGCCGTTGGCTCAGGCATAGCAAGCGCTTCGGCATTTCGCTTCTTGTTCTTCCAGCATGGCTGCCCGATGCGAGTGCACCACGGGTCAGGGTCGGCTTCAGCGACGGGCTCAGGCTCAGGCGCGGCGGTTGGTTCGGGCTCGGGCATGGGCTCGGCCTCTCGCTTCTTGTTCTTCCAGCAAGGCTGTCCGATACGGGTGCACCATGGGTCAGGGTTCGCCTCAGGGGCGGGCTCAGGGTTGGGAGCTGCGGTGGGCTCGGGCATGGCGAAGGGTTCAGCATTGCGCTTGTTCTTCCAGCAAGGCTGACCGATGCGGGTGCACCAGGGGTCGGGGTCGGCAACGGCCTCGGCAGCAGGACTGGCGAGGGCGCCGCTGGCGAAGAGGGCCAAGGCAGGGAGGTAGAACTTCATGGTAAAGGTAGGTAGGTTGTTTTGGTGTTGTCTTGTGTAAGTGGTTGTTGTTGTAGTAGTTGTTTTTGGATGTTGATGTTGGATCAGGATGAGTCGACAGACGGAAGAAGCTGCCTATTTATCTACAAATTGCAAGAACAAGTCCTCATTATCTTCTTCTCTTTTGATACTATTCACATGATACAAATTGCGAGCATGTGAGATTGGGATCATAGCTCACTATTGGGCGCTCGCTTTGTTGACTATTGATGTTATTGATGGGTTGGCTCAATAAGCACCCTCCACTGCCACGACCTGCGGCCCCATGACACTAACCTTCCCACCTGGAACCATCAACTTCAACGGAAAGCTTCTAGACAATTATGAAACTTTGTGATCTTATGAAGAGCTAGAGAATATTAGGTATGGCTGGGGCATATTGATTTCAGACCGCATTGGTGAGTTGTTCATCGGGGTTTTCTCATTTTTGTCACTTCATACAAGTTCCAGTTATAGAAATCACCCATCCCATTTATATCAATTAACAAATCAGGGATTTATGAAAGAAAGCGCGTCTGATATTGTTTTGTCAAGAAGCAATCTGTGAAGGTGGTGGGAAGCGTTGTAGGCTTGCTGCGGCGCTTGGAAGACTTGCTCCAAGTTGCCAAGCAGATTGCTGCTAGGACTAGACGGAACTTTTCGCCACAATCCTGAATAAGCTTAATTACTTACTGAGAGAACCGGATTGATTCGTGTAGATAAGTGGTAGTCTGAGAGGGATATTGAATGGCTATGCGAGGAGGTTATTGAGGTTTTATTGACACCCAAAAGAGGAAATCGGCTGGCCCTCCCCCTCCCCACGACGAATCATCAAAGACCGGCAAAACAAGCCTGAAATTGAAACAAATGATGATCTACAAAGGCTATCTGTAATTCTATCGGCCTTGATATCACGAGACGAGCCAAGATGGGGGCGCCTCTCTCATTATAGTGCGCATCGCTTAGCCTCCATATTCACTGACAAGGCACAGGTATGTGATCCATGCCCAATTATCTCAGGTGAAAGAAAAAAAAGTCTCGAACGGTGCTTCCGACAGAATTTTGTTAGGTAGAATGTGAAGGGGAAATGCAATTATCTCTTGCTCACTCGTCTGTGGTTATTGAAGCACCTTGAGAAAAAAATAGGTAACGAACATGTCCAACGTCACTCCCGCATAGCAAATGATGCTGAAGATGTGGTTACCCTAAAGCGAACCCCGAGATCTCAAGCAAACTTGAGAATCATTCTATGGCTTACTTTTTGTGGTTGTAAGTTCGTAGTGGCTGTCAGTATGGGAAGTGAATGCGTGGGAGGAAGGCCTAATCGTGGGCGACACTACCTGGTACAGGGGACGCCTATCCCAAGTTAACGCTCGGGAGGCCAATCCTGTGGCGAGTCTGGGTTGCGCCAGACCGTCGCAACGCGCGGAAAGGGGCTCCTCGGAGCTTAAGGTACGTGCTAATCCCATGGGAAACCATGTCTCTGTGACTAGGCCCGACAGGCCGAAGTATAGGGAGGCAGGCGGTAAAACTCCTGCTGGACCTCACTATCGCGGTTCGCCGCGGCGTGGGAAATGCTGTGATGCCCTTAGATGTTCTGGGCCGCACGCGCGCCACACTGGCGGAGCCAGCGAGTACTCCCTTGGCCGAAAGGCCTGGGTAATCTTGTTAAACTCCGCCGTGCTGGGGATAGAGCATTGCAATTATTGCTCTTCAACGAGGAATCCCTAGTAAGCGTAAGTCATCAGCTTGCGTTGATTAGGTACGTCCCTTCCCCTTGTACACACCGCCCGTCGCTACTACCGACTAAATGGCTCAGCTGGAATCTCTCTTGGAGTGGAGAGCCATTGGACAGAGGAACAGGTGGCTGAAACTCCTCAAAGATATGCAAGGGGTTAATTGATGCTCGTATCGGTCGAATTAAGACCCTTTTAAACGCCCTGGACAAGCTTTTGGAGCATGATTTGGATGAGTTTAGAGCAGCACGGAGCCGTGAGTTTCCCCCTCCCTAAGCCAGCCGATCGCCACATCCTTGGATGTTTAGAGTCGGAGTATTAAGTAGCAGTATATGCAAAGACAAAGATGTGCAATCAAGGCAAGCTGAGTTGCGCTTGCTGGGATTTCTTCTAAAGCAAGAATTATAATGGTCTACCCCCATCAAGTCAGGTCCAAAGAAGATGACCCAGACTTTTGGCCAATTGAACACTATCTGGCTCCGATCCTTATGGAATTTCAGTGATTCCAGCTTTCAGTCAATTGAGAGTCAGCGTACGGCCAAAGTAGTATGAGCCGGTTGAGTAACCGAAGTTGTCGTTTGCTGCCAGGGCTTAGTGAGTCTTACGGTTAGATGAAATGAAACCTTAGCTTCCATTTTTATGGCTATATCAGTATTTGAACTTAAGTAAATAGATAGCATCTTGAGCGTTTACTGTTAAAAGTTCAATTCAACTCCACTTCCCGCCAAGACCTCCGAAGACCGCCGACCTCCAGACCCTCGTATAACCACTTCCGCACGGCTTGGCCGCGAGTAATTCATTTTGCACCCGGTCAAGCTTTTGTCACTCCCTTGTCATCAAACATGGCCAAGGGAGTCTTGGCCGCCCGCTTGGCGTTGATCGGATTTGGCATGTCTCCGACAAATTGAGGCTTCAATCATCGAATCATGAATATCAAGATTCGGCCATCCAAGTCATACCCTCGAAATCTGGGCGATGATGGCTCTACTATGAGTGAGAGTCCTGATTGGTGATGCGACCAACCGGGTCGTAGCTATCAGGCGCAAGCACTACGCCTGGATATGTGTTCCGTGAGAGCTTGGACACCTGGAATCTATAATTATTCATCAACCATGTCTATTAATACTCTAACCTACCCAAGTCAAGCTGGAAATTACTTCTGTTGAACCTCACCATCTCATGACACCCTAGCTACACATATATATACATATGGAACATCAACAATATTAAGCTCCCCGAGACGCCAGATGAATCTCGGATGATGATTTTGGTAGATCGACCCTGTCCTCCCTCGCCACTCGATGCCTTGCCCCGCCCGTTATCGCGGCCTCCTGGAAGCTCTCAACTTCCGAGTCCGATTCTCGCTGCTCGCTCTTGACGACGATCTCCGTTGTTGTCATTATCACCCCGTTGCTGGCAGAGCCCTCAGCAGACCTCCCGCTCGTATCGGCCCCCTCATCACCCTTGTGAGCATACGCCTGGTACGAGACATTGGGATTTCGGGAGACGCCGCCGTTCTTGGTCGTCTCTAACTCGATACCCGCGTTCGTTATGGCGGTTCTCCCCCATACGCCGAGGATTTGTTCTGATCTCCAGAGCTGCTGTGGTCCCTATTTCCGGTGGTCATTTCCACCAACTTGTTGAGGATGTTGAACTCCATCTTCAGCTTGACGCTGTACACAAGGGCCTTATATGATGTCTGGATGTCGTACATGTTGCTGTATTCGAGCCCGAGAATTGTGATGTCGAGAAGGATGATGACCACGTTAACGACGATGAGGTGATACATGAGATTTCGCGATCGCTTCTTATTTCTCATTACGACCTGCAGTCGGCTGAGCCGTACGGTTTCGATGATGTAAAAGGCCGAGAGGATCAGTTCTTGGATGAAGAAGACAGTCACCTGGACCTTCTCGTAGATTCTAATGAACTGTAAGTATCTCTCTTCACTCTAGATGGCGATGAAAGCGCACGATGACTTACCCGTATGGACCCACCCATTTATCAGGATCAGGTCCGTTGGCGCCGTACAGCATCACGAGAATGGGGACATGCAAAATGATGGCGTCCACGATGATTATTCCGAGAACTATCTTGAGTCGGAAGTTGGACCGCACAATCAAGTGCAGCCGAGACCATAGCACCAGTGATTGACCAGTGACCATGGCCACCCACCCGGCACCGATGAATGTGACATAGACATAGACGATTCTCTCTGGCATGAACGACTTCAAGATGAACCCGACCGAGTAAAAGAAAATGCCGTAGGTGGACACTATAAAGGTCCAGAAGTACATTCCGGAGTGCCTCTTGAAGGAACCCCAGATGACGAAGGTGAGCTCGATGACATTATAGATGGCGATGCAGGCAAACACCAATATGACATAGGAGTTCCTGAGAAGAGGGTTGGGGTCAGTTTCGAGTCTTGTGATGTGAAACACACTTGGAGGATGGGGTCATCATCACGTACGGGCCTGTCACCGCATGATCCCTTGCGATGCCGCTGTCCTCCCCAGCCATCGCGGATTAATGAACGAATAAGGCTTGCAAACAAGTAATGAGCGGATGGCACTTGATCGAACGTCGATCTCCAGCCTAGGACGGGAAGCGAAGAGAGTTCAATGACATTTAGAGAGCAACTCGGTATGGGCACCTGGGCCACGACTACTACTTATGCATACCATCCACACCGGCCCCCCAAACCGTTGCCGGTTTCTGAACTCGTCCCATACCTTTCCGGGATGTCATTCGCGCGGCGATCCTTCTAGCTAGACTGCGGGAAAAATCCTTGACACCCAGCGAGATGACCGATGGGCTAGACTAGGTTATTTACCAATCGCTTCAGTTGGAGCTCCCTCCGCGGTGTTGGGAGGGCCAGGGGGAAGAACGCTTGTGCTGCATGGCTCTAATAGTCGGCACGCTGGCCCATCCTCCCAAGGAACTGCACTGTAGATCTCATTGTTCACATGCGTCGATGCCCAGAACCTCAGACATCACTAACGCGGAGTACTGACTCGTTCACCCATCTCCTTGAAAAGCTTCTAGCCCCTGCTCCATACGTTGCGGACATGTGTGCGACTTGTGACGTGTCCGAGGGGATGGGACGAGTAGATTCTGGCATAAACAGCATCCGCCTAGCAGTAAGGGGACTGGACTTTCCTGCCGAGAGGTGGCAGACGAGTGGACACGAAACAAAATCAAGGACCGGTTAATGGAGCCAAGGATGATCGTCCCTAAACGGCCGTTGAAGATGGGGGGATGGATGGAGCCGAACGAGCTCGAGCGAGGTTAGTGGCGTTCAGCTCGTTGCTCCTCGCGGTCTGTCGTGTCTAGAGCTAATTACAACTAGACCAGCCCGAGCACTTGGTTCCAAATCTGGGGAAGCCAGCCTGGCGCTAGAAAAACCAGCCCAGCAGCGCTGACGACGGGATTCTCTTCCGCCCGCGGTGGAGGCCATGATTGTCTTAGGTCGAGGCCGAAGCTAGACTGAGGATGGTAAGATATGTCAAATTTCACATCCCCAGGTCGAGAGTCACCTGCAGACGATTCGTGACCCTCTTTTTTAGCTTCATGATCGGTCCAAGAGCTGTTCGGCCTCGCAGAATACCCGAACACTGCATAGCGAGGGGTTGGTATCTTCGAGTGCTGCATTGTCCATTTTTGTCGAAGGATGTCTTATCAATCCCGAGATATATTATACATATCTCCGTTCTTGGGGTATATTCGATGTCATCTGGCCTTCGTTATTGTATGTGTCGAATCAACATGGGTCTTCGGGTATCGGCTTTCCAGTGGTTTGGTTTGGCTAGCAATTTATTATTGCTCAGCCCAGCCCAATACTTGGCAATCCGGCCAGGGTTCCTGTGGGTTGTACACCGAAGGTACCGAGCTCGGGGAGGAACATCAACATTGCTTGATGACAATGGATATATTTGCTGGCCATCGTCGCTTGATGAGGGTTTATGATCTGCATTCTCCCTCCTCTCCGACGTAACCTCCCTCCTGGTTCTATTTTGAAATCCTGTACATGGAATATCATGAGACCTTCAAGCACCGCATTCCTCTGTGGCTTTTGAGAGATACCGATGATTTAGTACGTAGGATTAAGTCGAACAGCCACCACCAGCTAGCCGCAGGGTGGGTGGAGCGAGGAAAATTGAGCCAAAACGCGGCTACCAATCGGCTTCCTCCAGTGACTAGACCGTTGAGACCAATACACGGTACGGAGTCTTCACTGACGGCGGTGGCTTTGAGAAAGAGACAGCTGGAACATCCCCCCTGTGGCGAAAGCCAATGGTTGCTGAAACGCGCGGCTTGGCTTAAGACGTCGATCGCTCCCAAGTCCACCACCCCAGATTTTCACGTTAAGCACCAATTAGGAATGTTGTTATTAAAGGGGCCAGGATCAGGAAATTTCAGATATTCGGTTTTTATCGGCGTGATACATTCAAAGGTCATCAATCATTGCTCTCGTTCTACCTAGTACTAGACATTGTTCCAACCTTGGGCAAGATATTCCAATGAGTGAGCTCGGAACCTCTCGGGTTACTTTAATTTGTAGCCTTCTAAACTAGATCAGGTGATATTGGTGCAATGCAAGAAATTAGAGTTCAGCCATTCTACTGCGCGTGGTGATTTCTCGGCACCTCCCGGCTGCTACCCAAATCTTCAACAGACAGGGAAGCCATCTGGTTTCCATGCGAGATTTTGCAATTAACCTCAATCAATAGCTTGAAAAATAGGGTGAACATGTCGTGAAGCACTACTGCTGCAAATCATCATCTGTCATTACCACATATTCCCCCTGTATCGTCCGCAGCCTCATCGCCTGCGTGGTACCCCGACAGAATCATATTCGTTGCTGCTTGTGGACTACCTCAGGTACTGACTGGACCCTGGGAGACACAGTTATCCACTGTCACCTTCTAGTACGAAATTTGGAGAAGCTAAAAGAACAAGAATGCGCGATCTCTCGATGGTCAAGACGGGGAACAAGGCAGACGTGCTAAGTATCTGGCCGGTTTTTTCTCTCTTGGGCTTAGAAGAGCCTAGCATGGGGTAGCCATTAGTACCATTGTCGTCGGGTCAAGTTGCCTGTTATTGCTAGTTGACATATTGTGTCTAAAAAAAAAAAAAGGCTATAATGAGACTCGTGAGCCAAGAGATGCTTCTCAAGGCTCACCCACACGAAATGCCGCTAACAAAGATAGTGAGGCCATATATCACCATATTACCATGCATGGGAAAGGTAGAGAGCCCCCATAGCCCTTCTTTTAGGGAGCATATAAAGAAGTGCTGGCGAGGCTGGCGGCGAGGGTTGCAAGAAGTAGCGTACACCATCAGCTCTACTGAGGTGTAGTCAATACTAGGAGAAACTAGATACCATATTACAGGCGATGTCAACACCCGTTAGAGATGGTACTTCCACAAGAGGGAGTGAGTATGCAGTGATAGAGAACCCACCCCATTTGCCTAGAGGCAAAGGCCAGCTTGACAGGCATTAACGTACCCGGAGCCCGCCCTAATATCGACCTGGCAATAGTTTGATCTATATAGACTAGGAAATAGCCGATATCCGGAAGCGCATGCTATCCACAATCTGTAATTATATCCACAAGCTTTGCATGGTCTAACCCAGCTCACACGTAGCCAGCACGCACAGCCAACTCGGCTGTTGACTGGTCTTATCTTGCATAGTAACTTGCGAATTTCGCTCCAGAATTTTGCTTTTTGCGGATGCGGATTTACCTTGGTGATTAAACAAAAAGTATTATACTTAGTCGCCTGATAAATCACAAACACGGTTTTGACTGTCATTCCTTCAGCCCCGTCGTCTCTTTAGCCCAGCTCGTAGGACAACCAGATAGCTTGAACAAGGGCATGGACGTTGCATGCCTTGTAATTTTCCCAAGTTGCTCCACCTTAGCGACGAAATGATGTGGATGATGTTGGGCATCCTGTGTCTAGTTGAGTCGTCTTTTCTGTCGGAGCATCGTCTGTCTCGCCGATGGCTTTAGCGCTGCGGTCTGCCTCGCTGATGGTTTCTGCACCACTGTCTGCCTAGCTGATGGCTTATGTGCTGCTGTTTCCCGAGCTAGTTCCTTCTGGACTGCCGTTTGCCTGGATGATGGCTTCTGTGCCGCTGTTTGCCTTGACGAGGGCATTGGGTCGACGAAGGCTCGAGAGCTGCGAGTGGTTGTATTGTATTGCTGACTTCAACTAGTCGATACAACTTGAAAATTCATGTGTCTGGGACCGATGAAGAATAATTCGACAGAGAAAATGACGCCTATCTATAATCCTCTCGCGGAAGGGCCGGACGCAGCTGCATTCAATCGCATTCCACAGCCTTCTACGTCGGCCCACCGCATGATTTTGAAGTCATATTGATCTAAACTCCTGCATCAGTAACGATGCTTAAAGGCAATACTAATGGCATGTATCCAATTTACGGACCGGGACATCATGAGGTAGCTAGCAGAAACATCTTTAATTTTCTCATATCTAAAACCCTGCTCCGAAATGCATGTGAGCCGTGATTTGCGCCTAGGTTAAGGTTCATGCGGCTCGTAGAGTGATGGTGATTCGACAGTA
Source organism: Clonostachys chloroleuca (assembly GCA_037952775.1). Classification (NCBI taxonomy): domain Eukaryota; kingdom Fungi; phylum Ascomycota; class Sordariomycetes; order Hypocreales; family Bionectriaceae; genus Clonostachys; species Clonostachys chloroleuca. Next base: position 37,201,413 of record JBANAY010000003.1, read on the forward strand.
CGGGAGCCTAAGTCGATAGTATTGTATTCTCCTTGCCCCAGATTTTGTGATCAGGAGATCTGTGAGCTTTGACGTCGACGTTGGTCATCTCAAGCCTGCAAGCCTTTTGGGCACATGATTGTAAGAGGGCGAAACGGGAGACAAGACGAAAGAAGAGGTAAAACAAAGAAAAAGTGTCGCTGATAGCGATAATTGGCATTCGATACACAGGAGTATATATGTAAATTGGAATTCAATTGGTATACAGTCATTGATAGCGCATGGATTTCGTCGCTTTTGTTGGTGATCTTCTGCGTCACGCCAGGTCTTGGAGAATCATTGTCTATGTCCTCATTTAGATTGATATGTCCGTGATTGACCTCGAGTTTTTATCAATTAGTAGATTGCAGTGCATTACAACGACACAACCCTCGACTTTTGTTGTTATAGGGGAAACAAAGAGCAAATGCTTACCCAGTTCATGGCAAGCTTGCATGCTCCCGGGTATGATTGACAATACGGTCTCTGCCGGCAGCGAAACAGGTTTTCCCTTTCAGGATATTTAAGTGTGCCAAAATGTCTGCAATTCGGTGTGACCAGGCCAAAGGCATTACCATAACTCAGCGTGGCACCTGCATGACGGGACCCATCCCGGGGATTGGCCCCTTGGACACGACGGCACAGTTCTTTGCCAGAAAGTAGAGCAGCAGAGAACATCTATTTCGACAGAGTAACAGAGTACCGTTATACGGCTTCCATAACAGACACTGAATAATAGAGGTCCAAGCTTGCGTTCATGCTTACCGACCTCAATCATCTCCACACAGGCTGATCCGGGCACTAATTTACACCGGCGGGGCTGCTCAGGGGAAGGAGAGGTTACAGCATCCTTGTTTTAGCATCGTCAAGGCGTCCGAATGGAGGAAATGCTTGTTTGAAATGTGGGTGAATCAAAGCTGATGCAAATGCCGATCATCCCCTGTTCCCCTCACACCCACATGTTCCCAACAACAACAATTTGTCTGCCATCCAGTATGTCGGATCATCCAGTCCCTCATTTGCATTTTATTTGGCGCTTGTTCTCGCTCGAGACCGATACGGCTTTACTGTTCTAGCCGCCAGGCTGCGTGTGTTGCGGCCAGCCAAGCTCTGGCTTGTTTTAAGCGCCTGCCCACGAGCGTTGTCGCCCATTGATTCCAGCCCGTCTGTTTCATGATGCTCGTCCGGGGACCTGGACAAGATTGACGCTTCGCCAATCAATGCTGCCTCAGGGATGTGCCCGCATGATGGAACCAAGACACTTGCGACCATTCAAGCCTCAGAGCATGATGACGGGTCCACGCTTGGCAGGCGACAGGTCGCGTATCTGACCTAGCAGTGGCCCAGTCTGGTGCTTGTTGTCGTCGGCAGTCTGCTCTCGGTCATCCCAGCAGAAGGTTGCATTGTGTATTAATACTCGGGAGGGCCAGTCGCTGCCTCACCGCGGCGTCGTTTGCGTGAACAAAGCGTTTCGACTTCTCTCTTTCTCCCTGTCCCCTCCCAGGTCCCGTTCTTTGCATTGTCTTGTGGCATTGATGTGCCTTTCTTTTCACTCATTCACTTACTCACCATTCATTCATTTATTCATTATTCTTCTCCAGGAAGCTGGGCTTTCTTATTCCTTGTGAATCCGTTCTCTGCCATCACTGAGGAATCAAACCCCCCCCCCCCCCCCCCCCCCCCCAAAAAAAAAAAAAAAAAGGACCAGGTTCGCTTGATATCCAACGATGCGTTTCTCCAGTACCGTGCTAGTCACGGTGCTGTCGACTTTACTTCCTGTCATACAGGCTGGTCCTGTACTCATAGCACCACGCCCCCCGCTGCTCCCCAACAACGGCGACTTCCACGGCTTCGACAACTCGATATTAGATCGAAAGGCCAAGGTTGCGATCTCTTCCACCTCGAACACCACCGACGACGACGGCAGTGTCTCGACAATACAGTCTAGCTGGATCAACGCCCAGCCTCCCGAGATCCGCCTCCTCCCCCGGTCTAGCTTCTCCTCCGACGCCAGCGCTGTCGTCCAGCCCAACACGCCGGCCAAGGACAAGTTTGTCCTCAAGCGCTTCATCTTCGGCACCGACAACCGGTACCACTGGAACCTCCAGGTGTTCCCCTACCGCGCCGTCGGCCGCATCTCCTGGAGCTCCGGCGTCATCTGCTCCGGCGCCCTCGTCGGCCCCCGCCACGTGCTGACGGCGAGGCACTGCCTCCCCAAGGCGGGGGACAAGCTCACCGGTCGCTTCGCGCCCAGCTTCGACGAGGGCGTCGAGCGCGCGGGCGGGGCCAACGTCAAGGTGGCGCTGGCCAGCCAGCCGGTGAGCAATGACAGGGATGGGTGCGGGACCAAGTTTGATTGGGCGGTTCTGGTGCTGGACGACACATTGGGTGATAATGTAGGGTGGTTTGGGGTGAGGACTCCCCAGAAGGAATACTTTGACATGCCGGTGTTCTACCACATGGGATACCCGGGGGATAAGGACGGCGGGTCACAGCCGAATCTCATGACGCATATCACCGTGTTTGGGGACAGGACATTTGACTGCGATGGGACAGGGCCGTTCTATACGGATACGGATGCGGTTGGTGGGCAGTCAGGGGGACCGCACTGGCTGCCGGATGAAGAGGGAAACAGATGGATTTGGGGTGCATTGTCCATTGGCGTGAGTTACGGGGCGGGCCAGGGATACTCTGGCTTCTCCTCTGGGGCAGAGATGATCGATGCCATCAATCAGATGCGGGAGGAGTTTCCGTGACGGCGTTTCTCGAGATATACCGGCTGGGTTCTCTATCATGGTTATGCATTTGTTATTGGTGACAAAGGAGCGAGCATATACTGAATTATGAACGTTATGATATTCAAGTACGATCAAAATTGTGAAGATTGACAGGCGGGAAGGATCTCAAGAACAATAGCTGCAATATGCAAAGGTGTCACTCCCTGACTGCTTCTGAATTTGGCCTAGTTTGACACTTTAGCCAATATGAACAGGCCATGGCCGCTACTACGAATGGGATTTTAAGAATAAAAAAGAATCACACATCTCGGCATTTGTCAGGAACCAAAGTGTGATATTCATCAACGTGGTTGATTATTAGTGGGCCAGATCAGCATCCGGATCTTTTCCCCCGGAGCATCTACGAACCATCGACGACGGAAAGGTCAGCAAGTATTCCAAATCACGCTAGTATGGTATTTGGATGCATTTAATTTACATGGATGATGTGAAATAAAGAAGGTCGGAATAGACTCAGACCTAGAAGAAGGTGTTTCTGCCGGTCGAAGCGTCATGGATCGCGTCATGATCCGTCCCGATCGGGAACAAGACGGACTTCGCCTATCAGATCAGATTGCGGCCTCCAAATACACTTTGCAAAACCGCGATTTCGATAGTAGAAATGGATGATGGTGTGATTTATGATTTCTGATGCTGGTAGGTGGCATGTGGAAAAAGGACCGAATCTCAATGGGTACTCTCCCTTGATATATACCAACCTCCTCACTGGGTACAGCTTTGAGCTATCCAATATCTCGTCCTCAACTAATTTATTATAAATAATTTTAAGATTCGGTTTGAAGAATTCTTAGAAAATGGGCTCGCAGGACTACTCTTTCAAGGCTCAATTGGCCGAGCAACATTCCTCGCTTGAGAAAGATCGCAGTAGGTCGTCTGCGGACGTTTACTACAGCGCCAGCAATGGATTCGCCGTGCCAAATCCATACGAGTCGCAGCGCGCCGGGGAGAATGGATCTCTTCTGCTTCAAGACTTCCATCTGGTGGATTTGATTTCTCATTTCGACCGCGAGCGAATTCCTGAGCGTGTAGTCCACGCCAAAGGAAGTGGTGCCCACGGTGTGTTTGAGTGCACAGATCCCATCCCCAACCTGACGATGGCCAACCTCTTTTCTGAAAAGGGGAAGAAGTGTCCCGTTACTGTTCGATTCTCTACTGTGGGAGGAGAATCAGGATCCCACGATCTTGCTCGTGACCCGCGTGGATTTTCTGTCAAGTTCAGGACCGAGGACGGTAATTGGGACCTCGTCGCCAACAACACGCCCGTCTTCTTCCTCAGAGACCCAGCCAAGTTCCCCCATTTCATTCATACTCAGAAGCGGGACCCTTCGACTCATCTTACACACGCTGATGATGCCACCTTGTTTTGGGACTACCTCTCACAGAACCCCGAGTCGATCCACCAGGTCATGATCCTGATGGGTGATCGAGGCATTCCGGACGGATACCGCTTCATGCACGGATACTCTGGTCATTCCATGAAGCTCGTCAACAAAGACGGCGAATGGGTGTACTGCCAGATCCATTTGAAATCGTTGCAGGGCACAAAATTCATCACCCAGGAGGATTCTGCCAATTACTCACCCGACTACTCCCAGAAAGACCTATACGAGGCCATTGAAAAAGGCGACTACCCCAAGTGGTCCGTCGAGATCCAAACCATGACCCCCCAAGAGGCTGAAGATCTCTGGGAGACCCAAAAGATCAACGTCCTGGACCTCACCCACATCTGGCCCCAAGGCCAGTTCCCCCGTCGCAAGATCGGCGAGTTCACACTCAACGAGAACGCAGTCAACTACTTCGCCGAGGTCGAGCAGGTGGCATTCAGCCCGTCCCACCTCGTCCCCGGCATCGAGCCATCCGCAGACCCCGTGCTCCAATCCCGCCTCTTCTCCTACCCGGACACGCACCGCCACCGGCTCGGCGCAAACTACCACCAGCTCCCCGTCAACGCGGCCAGGACCATGTGCCCCTTTGGCAACTTCCAGCGCGACGGGCCCATGGCCTTCTACAACCAGGGCGCCCGCCCCAACTACCTCTCCTCCATCGACCCCATCAGTCTCCCCCGCCGCGCGCCGTGAACGCGGACAGGACGCACGGGCACTTCGCCGGCGAGGTGATGACCTTTTTGACCGAGATTCGGCCCGAGGACTTCAATGCCCCGCGGGCGCTGTGGCGGAACGTGTTTGACCAGCCTGCGCGGGACAGGTTCATCAGCAACACGTCCGGGAAGCTGTCGCTCTGCAAGAAGGAGGAGATCATTAAGCGGCAGATCGCCATCTTCCGCGAGGTGGACCCGGAGATTGCGGAGCGGTTGGAGAAGGAGCTTGGGATCAAGGGGTATGATGGCATTGCCGACCTCCAGTTCAACGGTTCGCATAACGGGATGCCACGGGGATCCGGGGTGAAGCAGCTGAATGGGGGCAATGTGAACGGGGGCAGTGTGAACAAGACCTCGTTTGGCTCGAGGACCAACGGTGCGCCGCAGAAGGGGACGCATTCTAGGCTGGCAGCTTATGGGAGTGGACATGGAATCGCTACTGCGGCGGATAGGCAGCAGACCAAGTATGGTGTTTAATGTTCAATAATGTGTAATTCAAATTCTGCGGCAGAATACGAAAAGTAATACTTGTTATTGCTAGAACCTTGACATGGGAGACACCATGAAACATTCTATAGTAGGTCATGTTACTCACTCATATACGATTGGCATGAGCTAGTATTGCCAAAGTCATTAAGATGGCCATATGTAGAATTCTAAAGAGGCTTAGTACTCTGCTCCAAAAATGCAACACCATATACTACTCAACAAACCCATTGTCTTGTGTAGTGAGGTAAACTTGGCTCCCAGGCCGAAAGCTTAAAATTTGATGATCAGTCTGGAGAAGGGAAATGAGATAAGTGGTTATAAACAGACTACTTTTTACGATGAATACAGAGAAATTTAGTGGTACAAAACGAACCGCAATAACAAGATATGCCGTATTATTCCTAAGTATGTATAATTAGTACTTAACAACCTAACAATACTGATCGTAGGACTTGAAAATTTGATGTTTGGGTGTCTCAATCTCAATCTCAACCACTGGCGTACTGTAGTAGAAGTCAGATCGAGGACAGGGATGGCAATCCTTCAAGTGGACCAAACTAGTGGGCATAAAACAGCCTAAACAGCCTTGCCGTTGCCAAAATAGGCGTTTTTACAGAGTAGTGGAGAGGAAACCAGAGCTGGTTGGACGCCTTACGGGCGCCTTGGAGACAGAGCCACCCGAGGAGTTATTCTAACACTGCCACTGTTCATCTATGGAAGATATCTTGACAGGCGAGGATGGGGTAACCTGGAAGGGTTCTCTCGCCATGATTCCAACTCTGTCATAGATGATTGAGTGTCCGGTTATTGTTCTGAGAACTAGCCTCGTTGGTTTGCAAAACTCCAGCCGCCATGCAGCGCTGGCACGATGTAGCCTGCAGACACCCAGATGTCAGAGTGTCAGCCGATCAAACGCCTCGCTGTCATGCATGCGGCAAAGAGCCGGAGATAGCTGAGCTGGAAAGAAGCGGAGGTCCAAGCCACTCCTCCCTGTCTATTCCCCCCGATAAACGTTTAGGAGACTTGGATCTTTGGTGGCCGCGCTCGGTGCCGTACGTGCAATCAAGCCTCAAGCGAGACCTAGATTCGAAAGCTGCTCCTCTAGTTGTCGATCCACAAGATGATGCAGAAAAACAACCAACAGAAGATATAGTGTACAAATCAACTCTCGGATCTGACGAGTTCCGCCTGGTTTGGCTCGACTCCGCCGACACTCTCGACAGTCCTTTACATCTCAATCTTTGCGACTATAAACTGGATGACTGCCCCGAGTATGAACCCGTCTCGTACACCTGGGCGGGAGAAGATGGCGACAGCACGCCTTGCAAGCCTGTTTATTTTGGTCCCTTCTGGGACATCATGCTACAGACCAAGAACTGCTGGGAAATGCTTCGGTTCGTACGGCCATGGTATGGCAACCGCATTGTGTGGGTTGATGCCATTTGTATAAACCAGGCCGATATCCAGGAGCGCAATATCCAGGTGGCAAACATGAGTCGTATTTATTCTTCCGGCAACCGAGTCATCATCTACCTGGGTCCGGACATTGCTATGCCGCTATATGGCAAGCACCCACGACGTCGCAGGCTCCACGAGATCGCGGACGGCACCATTACACCAAATTTCCCGGCGCCCCAGCCAGTTGACAGCTCAGGGCGCCTATCGTATGTCCAGTCTCCTAGGAGTCTAAGGGTACTTCTAGGACGACGGTATTTCTCCCGTATATGGGTCATCCAGGAGCTACTCCTATCACAACGCGCCGTCATACGAGTAGGGGACGTTGACTTCTGGACTGATCCTACCACGTCTAGCTACTTCTCAATCAACTTGTCGGAGTGGAGTTGGGAGCAGACAGATGCAGCGTGGGTGCAATATATCTCACAAGGTGCCGCGAGCATAAACACTCTAAGGGACTTACTACTGCTGACCTCTCACTGCCGTGCCACTGATCCTCGCGATCGTTTGTTTGGGCTCCTGAGTATAATGCCTGAGATTTCAGATCCAAGTGCAGAAGACGATGCATCACATGTAGAGGGTGCTGGGCCTCACGCGGACTACTCGCTCTCATCCCAACACGTCTTTATAGGCCTGTTTGCCTACTGTCTCTTGAATCTGGGGCATGTCAATATTCTCTACCATGCGTCGGGTAACCTGTCAAGGTGGAAAGCATGCTATCCCACCTGGGCTCCAGATTGGACATCGCGAGCAACCTGGCGGGCCCTCTTCGACGGACCTGAACTGACTAGCGAGCAGGTGGAGGCGGAAATTCGCGATATCATCCAAGAGGGCGTCCGTGATGTTCAAGGTGCTGAATCAGATTGGTATATAAAACCAAGGAGCAGCGATCTGGTTTCTATAATCGAATGCTGGGGACCGGCCTCAACTCATGCCGCGACGCTGAGGCCATGGCACAAGGGCGCGCACATAGACGCCTCGACGGGGGCACTGTCTATGAATCTGACACATTATATGACGGTCCCTGGGAAACTGAGGCGAGTTGGCCGCATTGGCGTATATCAGATTTTCGCAGTGAGAAAGCCGCTAGCTACCGTCTTCATCCTCTCAGAACACCGGATCGACAAGATGGTTATGGGAGACGGCAACGACGAGCTATCTATACTGAGCCACCCCGGTTACTACACACTACCGACATATCTTCTCTTGAGGAGAAACCCCGTTTCAGGAGACAAGGAATCGTACAATTTCCTTTCCGCATGCCCGTTTGTCCAGATTCAGACAGATGTTAGCATGGGCGCAAGGGGCTTCATGCATGTAGCGCTGAAAGACCTGCAGTACAGCGTGTACGACATCCTCCAAGACCTGCAAGAGAGGCTGGACTATCCGCTGTATGTTCAAAAAGGCCTTGAACTCACTAGCCTTGAGATGAAGGGGCTGTTCGCCGGGATTGAGACGAATCGTCAGATCCTGCCTTTGATTCAGATGTTGCACTCGGAGAGGTTGAACCCCCCTGGGGACCCTGACGCTTTTGTCAACGCATATCTCGCTTGTCTGTCTCCAGAATACAAAGCATTCGCCAAAGGAAGCTTTCTCCAAATTAAATTTTCAACAAATCAAGGGGGTGTTGCCGAAATGTACTTCAAAGAGCGCGGAAAGCTCAATGGGCCCGAGGCACGTTTTCGATATCGCGCTCGCGACTCTGGAGAAGAATGGAGGTCGACCATTGTGTCCCAGTCCAAGTATAAGCAAATTACCAATTCCTCGCAGCCTCAGCAGTGGATTGATATTTGTTTCAAAATACACGAGGTTCGTCAAGCCTTGACGTTATATTCAAATGTGGATAGAATTCTGGATACCATGGATGTGATTTCAGCTTCGACTGGGCGCACGGGTGAAGACTTGTGGTCAATGGTGACTAGTGACCCTGGAGACGAGTGCAAGTTCATTTGTATCTCGCAGGCCCAAACATATATTGATTTAGACACAAAGTTATGTGACTATTTCGGGATGAATGGGAGTACATTCATGGTAAGCATCGAGTAGAGCCTTGCCCAGATGAATATAGCATACGGAGGGGTTCTTTGATCATGACTACGAAGAGTTTGCTCTTATATATCCTGTTACACGCTTACATACCATTCGAAAAGTGTTTCCGCCTGCTACTGCACTTACTACTACTAGCAGGCTCATGGCGAACGCAAAGAAGCACTGGGGACCTGCCGTCAATCTCATAAGCACCCAAGCGCGTGACATAAAACATGGCACACACAGAATCTCTAGCGTTGAATTCAACACGATATCAAAACAATCAACTTGGTAGTAGACATAATATCAAGCTAAATATTGTATAATAGCTTATAGTTCCCTTGTTATTGTGTTTAGTATACTAGAGCGTGACGCAAGAAGCTATCACCTCGACCCAAGTTTAGGCCGGTTCACTTGTAGCATTGTTTACATTGAGTTCTGATGATGAAAGAAACCAGAATAGTTAAGAAACTCGCGCTTAAACTAGACTTTCCCACCGGAGGTGATCTGCCGAAAGAGGCAACAGTTGAAGGGGGGGAGAATTTGTTCTACATACTAAATAACCCCAACGCCGACGGCCGCCATTTCCTCAAAGAAATCCACTTCGGCTGGGATGGGACGCAAGAATCGCACGATTTAGTGTTGCCTTAATATGCTATACGCGTTCGTCCTCCATAGTCTAGCCAGATAGAAAGAGACCAAAGGATTCAGGTATCGTTAAAGTCATCGCCGAGCCCTACCCCTTGTTATTATGCCGAGGTGGGACCTAGAGTTGCTATTGGCTTTCTGATTTCCAAGTTCTTTGTCTCCCGCTGGTTTGCGCCAGTATCTTTGATCTCTGGCTCGGATACTCGGCTTGGGAAAAACACAACCATATGCCATACCATCTAAACCTTGCATTGCATGCGAGTTGACCTTCCTAAATTATGGTGCAATCGAGATGTTGCTGACTGTACTTCGGCTTCCAGATTGATAATTTGATCAGACTCTGGTTGCGGAGGCCACCTGGGCCGCACTGACGCGTGTAATCTCCAGGTTCAGAGCATCTGTAATCACTTATTAATTCTGAACTTCGGGAATCAAGGATGTGGCGGGAATCTTTCAGTCGGTTTGCGGAGCCCCTCGAGCAGGTCAATCCCTGTCCGATATGGCCTCAAACCTAAGGTGAGGACCGGGGGCAATTAAGAGCCCGCTATGGTTAAAACGCTTATATGTTAAAATCATTCTCGTTCCTTGCAATCCATAAGAGGAAGTTATAAGGGGAAGCAGGGCTTTGATTGGCCGGGTTGCGCCCTCACCCTGCATAGACGATCCTTTCGCTTTTCTCCGACACAAGGCAGGCGTGTCAGATGGGATTTTGACAGCCCTCCGCAGCTTGAGTGCCGGTGGTGGCAATTCCTCATCGGCGCGCGCGGACATGAAACGAAGGCTTAGCTCTGGTTGCCATAGAGTGAGATTCAGGGTCAGGGCTGGGACCAGGATGGCTCCGGTCCACATGAAAGTGCGTATAAAGCAATAGGATCGGCTGAGTTAGAAGATCCTCTCATTCTGTCAATTAGTCGTGTACACATATTCACGTTTGTGTGATACTAGTTGCAAATATGCGTTTCGATCTGGCACTCTCCCTTGTCGGGGCTGCGGCCACCGTCAATGCGTTCGATCGCGAAAAGTTCCGCCTCAAGTCATCGACCCATTACACCAAGTCATCTGAAGCTGCTGCCATCTCCCTCAAGCTTGCCAAGCGAGGAGGCGACTATGTTGACGTTGCTACTGAATTGGTCAAAACCGTAGCACCTGACGCCGAGTTCCGAGTTATCGATGACCACTACGTCGGTACCAACGGCATTGGGCATGTCAACTTCCGTCAGACTGCTCATGGGGTTGATATTGATAATGCCATCTTCAACGTCAATGTAAGTGAATAAGAAAGTTACTCAAGTCAGGAGTAGCAAATAACGAGACATACCGAGACTTACATGGATATATTACTCTGCACCTAGATTGATAAGAACGGAAACGTATTCTCTTACGGCAACTCCTTCTTCACGGGCGATTTACCGGCCGAAGCTCCTGCTTCGGCTAGCTCCTTGCCCATTGATTCCATCAAGGCTTTGAACATCGCCTCTGAGCTTCTTGGTCTATCCATCGGGACAAATGACGCCGCCCTTGAAGAAAGCTCCGATGTCTACGTCATCCAAGGCGTGTCGGGTGCCAGCCAAAACCCCGAGAGCAAGCTGGTCTACTTGATCAAGCCGGACGGAACTCTCTCACTGTCGTGGAAGGTCGACACGGTGACTCAGGAGACCTCCTACTCCTCATATGTCGATGTCAATGCAGCCGAGGTCGTCGGCGTGTCTGACCATGTGTCTGCGGCTACATATGAAGTCTAGTAAGTAGATGCTTCACTTGATGTTCGTGTAGATGTCAAGAAACCTAACTGACCACCTTGGCAGTCCAATCGGACTCAACGACCCCTGGGAGGGCGAGCGCAGCATTGTCGAGAACCCTGAAGAGAGCACCGCCTCTCCCAATGGCTGGCTCGGCCGCAACAACGGCTACGACGCTACCTTTGGCAACAATGTCAGAGCTGGCGCTCTCCCCGTTGCCGAGGTTATCTACACCAAGCCCAACGCCAACGGGACCTATGTATTCGATTACATCCCCGACGGCGGAGATCCTGTGGACTTCCGAGACGCTGCCGTGACGCAGGCATTTTACACCACCAACATGCTGCACGACCTGTACTATCTCTTCGGCTTCACTCCTGCTGCCGGTAACTTCCAGCTGAGCAATGGCGAGGAGGGCGGCAAGGCAAACGACCCCGTCGACGTCTTAATCCAGCACTACGCCGGAAAAAACAACGGCTTGTTCTCACAGACGGTTGACGGAAGATCGCCCACACTCACCATGTATGTCTTTGACAAGACAGACCCTTATAGAGACGGCGCTTTCGATCAGGGATTCCTTATCCACGAGTACACTCACGGACGTATGTTCTCCACCTCCTATTCCTCTGCCTTTTATTCTAAGCGCAATTGATATCATGTGCTAACCTTCTTGAACTGCCAGTCTCTGGACGCTTGACTGGCGGAGCAGCCACCTCGGCATGCCTCGAAGACTGGGAAGCCGACGGCATGGCGGAAGGCTGGAGCGACCTCTTCGCCTCCGCCCTGGCCATCAAACCAGCAGACACGAGCGCCACGGCGCAGTACGGCTTCGCCGCCTGGCCCCTCAACGTGACCAGCCCGCGCACCGCCAGGCTCGTCATGTACTCGACCGACCGGAGCGTCAACAACTGGACCTACTCCAACGCCAACGGCCTCGAGAAGGTGCACCAGGTCGGCACTGTCTGGGCAACCATGCTCTACGACATCCTCTGGAGCCTGATCGACAAGCATGGGAAGAATGACAACCCCCGGCCGGACTTTGTCGACGGGAAGCCCACGGATGGCAAGTTCCTGTGGCTGAAGATTCTCACGGATTCTTTTTCCATGTAAGTTATTTCTTTCTTCGCGAACAAGCGCAGTCCCTTATTTTTCTTTCTTTCTTTCTTTCTTTCTTTCTTCTTCCTTTTTTTTCCGTTGGTGAGATATCATGAAGCCAGAGTCAACTAACCACTGCTTTCTTTACCTTTAGTCAACCTTGCAACCCCACATTCATCCAGGCTCGTGACGCCATCTTGGATGCCGACCTGGCGCTGACCGGAGGCGAGAACAAGTGTGAGATCTGGAAGGGATTTGCGGGTCGCGGATTGGGCGCGAACGCCGTGTATGACAGATCAAACCGGGTGGACAACTTTGACCTGCCTGATGGTGTGTGCTAGACATGGGCAAGGCAGACTGATGTTTACTGTTTCATCTGTTGAGTGAGATATGATCAATCAGGCAAAAGGCTTGTTAGATATGACTGTATGTAGGAAATGTTGAACATGATGAGGCATTGCATAATGAGATGGATCGAAGGGTCACCCTGTACCAGATAATTCGGGGGTTCCGACTTCCCAGGCCCACTTCAATTTTTCATTGCCATGCAGAGTGGGCATAACGGTAAGAGTCAAAGGAGAGGACCGATCCAACAAAACCGACCAATGATGATCAGGGTTGTCTTGGAGAATGAGTCGCCGTTGAGTCATCGTAATTCGACCCTCAGGCAGCAGCCACACCAATATCAGCATGCAACACGGATGTGGCGGGACGGAGCGATGTGATGCAGCATCTCAGTGGGCAGCGCCAAGGGCTTAATTACAGAAACAACGTGGCCGTGCACGTCAGGCGTATTTATGACGGTACAGCCCGAGCGTAAGCGAAGTGCCGAGCCGGTGGATAATGAGTAACTGTGAGTAACTGAGCTGGAAACGGCAAATTGCTGAGTAGTGTCTCTGCCGGTGCGCGGGAGCGTCTGTGAGTGGCCAGAACGTACCAGGATGCGGCTGAGGGCCTGGATTGGCGAATGGCATCACTTCATTATCTCATCAAAGTATGTGCGAGAGCTTACTTTCTTGGGACTTCCACATCATGGACCAACATTCGAGATCCAGACCAATCTCTCTCCATCACGGCAATGCCTCAACAGAAGATGCCCATTATGCGAGCCGGTCTATGTGTGCCAGACCCTACAAATACCTTATCCTGCTCCCTCAGCACCAACCTCGTGCTAGCTCGACGTTCACTCTCACAGCACTCTCGGCATCGACATCCTCAAACAGGCCCTTGAGCCTTGGTTAAACACACCACCATGTCTGCCGCTCGAGTTTGCGCAGTCCTGCAAGCATCGTCTTCAGCTGTCGCAATCTCCTCCATCTTCATCTCCTTCCTCCTCAACTACGAACCAGCTGAGGATCAGGATTCGAAATCGAAAAAGCCAATCGTCCAGCCCATCTCAAATCCCCGCCGCAAGTCAACCATCCGCCTCGTTGCCATACTCGCCACTTCTCTGTGCTATGTTTTCGATCTCGCCCATTACCTTTCCCAGACTCACCATGTCAAGCCAAACTCGGACGAGATAGTCACGCCGGCTCTTCTAGCCTTGGCTTGGTTCCTGGCATGCTTTGGGAAACATCACTTCATCGGAAGGCTACTGACCCTCTCACTTGTATCTTTCCTCCTTGATCTGCCAGTCGTAATCCTCAAGACGATATCCCTCGGAGCAGCCGCACAGCGCATCCCGTTGATTGTTGGTTCCTTGAGATTAACTCTGAAGGCGCTCCTCTTTCTCACCTGTCTGCCTTGCTTTGGCGCTTCTTCTCGGCCAATTAAGCTCGACACAGAAGAGACCCGGCCATTTCTATCGGAGGAAACTGAAGATGAGGACGGCCAGCTATCTGGTCCTACTCCTCTGTCATACGGTTCAACCACTTCTGAACACACCAAGGACGACAACAGCGTTTCTTCACACGCGGACTATGATTCTGACGACGAAGATGACGACGGATACAACTCGCGCTCAACACAGCTCAGGAAGAACGGCACCTGGGGGGAATACATGACCAATTTCAAGATCATCCTGCCCTACCTCATCCCGAGAAACAACTACAAGGTCCAGGCTGCCCTCCTAGTCTGCATCCTGTGCCTCATCGCCTCCCGACTCTTCAACTTCCTCATCCCCCGCTACCTCGCCCTCGTCACCGACAAGCTCTTCGCAGGCGAGCCCCCTACTACGAGATCACCATCGTCTTCATGCTGGAACTCCTCCACGGCTCCTCCGGCGTCGACTTGATCGCCGACCTCGCCAAGATCCCCGTCCAGCAGTTCTCCTACCGGGGCGTCACCAACGCCGCCTTCAACCACGTCATGAGCCAGGCCCTCGACTTCCACTCGGACAGGGACTCGGCCGAGGTCATGAAGGCCATCGAGCAAGGCGAGGCCCTCAACAACATCCTCGAGCGCGCCGCCCTCGACATCTTGCCGACCCTCATCGACATGGCCGTCGCCCTCGTCATCCTCTACGCCAAATTCGGCTCGACCGCCATGCTCTGCATGATCTCCGCCTTCTACTGCTTCATCGGTCTCGAGGTCGTCACCTTCACCTGGAACGTCAAGAACCGCCGGACACTGACCAGATCGAAGCGCGAGGAGGCCCGGATCCAGCACCAGGCCGTCCAGGGGTGGCAGACCGTCTCGGCCTTCAACATGTTCAGCTACGAGAGGTTCCGCTTCGGCGCCGCCGTGGACAGCCACCTGTCGGCCGACATGCGCTGGGGTGTCACCGACGCCTACATCTCCGGCATGGTCCAGGCCCTGGTGCCCGTCACCTTCTTCATCCTGTCCGTCGTCGTCATCCGCGAGATCGCCCACGGGCGCGCCACTCCCGGCGACTTCGTCTTCCTCATGCAGTACTGGGACTACCTCATCTGGCCCATCAAGTGGCTCGCCCACGAGTACCGCTCCATGATGTCGAACCTCGTCGACGCCGAGCGCCTCCTTGACCTGCTCAGCACGGAACCCACCGTCGTCGACAGGCCGGGCGCCACCGAGCTGGGTAAAGTCACGGGGCACGTCACCTTCGACAACGTCGGCTTCAGCTACGACTCCAAGCGACCCGTCCTCCACGACGTCAATATCTACGCCAAGCCCGGCCAGACGATCGCCTTCGTCGGCGCCACGGGCGCAGGCAAGTCCTCCCTCGCCAAACTCCTCCTGCGCTACTACGACGTCACCTCGGGCAGCATTAGGATCGACGGCCGCGACGTCCGCGACGTCACCCAGGGCTCCCTCCGCGACACCATCGGTGTCGTGCCCCAGGACCCCTTGCTCTTCAACGCCTCCATCATGGAGAACATCCGGTACGCCCGCCTCTCCGCCACCGACGAGGAAGTCCACGCCGCCTGCCGCGCCGCCTCCATCCACGACAAGATCCTCACCTTCACCAAGGGTTATCGCACCCCCGTCGGCGAGAACGGCGTCAAGCTGTCGGGCGGCGAGGTCCAGCGCGTCGCCATCGCCCGCGCCTTCCTCAAGGGCCCGCCCATCCTCATCCTCGACGAGGCCACCAGCGCCGTCGACACCGAGACCGAGGCCCTCATCCAGGGCGCGCTGAGGGAGCTGAGCGAGCGCCGCACCATGTTCGTCGTCGCACACCGGCTGTCGACCATCGTCGCCGCCGACCAGATCCTCGTCATGCACGAGGGGACCGTCGTCGAGAGGGGCACGCACCGTGAGCTGCTGGAGAAGCGGGGGAGGTATCACAGCCTGTGGCAGAAGCAGTTTGAAGGGTTGTCGGAAGCTCAGCAGTCAGGGGACACGTAGCATGGAATAGACGGGAACTGTTTGTTTTGATATTTTGATAGCATAGAGCAATTTGATTTTGGTATTATAAGGAGGCAGGTCTTGGATAGCCAGTCCTCCAACGGAAAAGTTTCAATTTTGCCCCCAGGATATCAAAAAATACCACTGGCGTCCAGTGAGCTGAAGAAAGCGTTAGTGTGCTTAAACAACATGGCGTAGCGACGTTACGTGTTGAGCGTAGAGAGGCATCAAGTAATGGATCACTGTCCTGGTCTCAGTGGTCTCGAGTACCGGCAAACTGAGGAAGGGGTATTGGTTTAACTGTTCATGCATCTCACTGCTCAATATCAAACATAAATAGCAGGCCAAATCGCGTACAATACTGTTTCTGCCGAACCATATGCCGTTGTGGAACATATGTTGTGGATAGCGTTGGTCTCAAGGTGCCACGGCACATAGTAGTCCACTCTAGCAGCAGATATCACGCCCTTATCAGCATACAAAGGGTGGTATCGTGATAAAGGCTTGGGGAGCCCATCCCCAGAGCGGTGCCACATGAAGGCCTGGTTCGATTCGGCCCAACATATGCAAGCAGGACAGGAGCCAAGATACGGCAGCATGCGAATTGTTGTAGTACGTATCCCTATAAAGATTAACATTTCGTGTCACTCATGTATCCAGCGACGCCACGTCTTGGCTGGTGAGACCTCCTGAAATGTAGTCAATGCGTATTCTCGTTTCCAAGCCATGGAGAATGCCGTCCCACATGAATGATGGGAATGTCGGTTCTTGACGGTATCAAAGAGAGGGGGATTATGCACATCACTGATGTCACATTTTACCTCCTCTCTTGTTCCGCAATTCGGAATTTTTGGTGTGGCACGAGCTCAGCCGACTTCTTCTCCAGCCAGACAAGGGAGATAGAAAATGACCTGTAACGGCACTAAGAGTCTTGACGAATACCTGCCCAGCGGACGTACGTCAGGATCAAAACACGTTTCCGGGGGAACAGTCACTCTTGAGGGGCAGAGACATCAGTGCAAGTTGGGAAATACCTGTACATAGGCGTGACCCTCCAAGTCACATGCACAGCCATGTGGCCGGTTACTCTCTCACCGAAAGTCATGAAGGATGGCATCTGTGCTATTCTTACCTACGTGGACAAGGGAAGAAACCCGAGAGACGCCAGCGCTTCCTTGAGTGGAAAGGTGAGTTATGCAATCTGGCAAGCCCGCCCGCAAGTTGTGATCGGCGCAACATGGTGGGTAGCAGGAAGTAAAGATCGCTGGCCCTTCGGGGCTTGCAAGGGCCTCACCACCGGTCGTTTCTGGTGTTAGGGAGCAGATCAGAAGCAGCGGATTGGACCAGAGGCACCATGTCGTGAAGATCATGATCAGCCGAATGGTAAGAGAGGCATTTTTTGCTTCGATACTTCGAAATCATCACCGCCATTCGGTGCACGGCTCACTCATGAAGTTGCGGACACTGTCCACGCACTGACGTGAATCGCTGATTCCAACGCCATCGTCAGCCGCACCCTGGAAGGAAGACATCATTGTTAGTTGGGAAGGTGAGAGACAAGAAAACGGGTTTTCTCTGATGGTGGATCTGTATCTGTGCTACCCCATGGACTCCGGAGCCACCAGCCAGAGGGACAGCGAGGAGAGACAAAGGGAAGGGAGCGACGCACACCAGCTCAAGCTCCGCTGATGCCTCGGCGGCGAATTTCCGGAGGTTTCCCATTGCCCGTTGCCCGCCCCTCTAGAAGTCAAAGAAGACGCAAGGAACACCAGTCGAGTGCCATGTGAGTATGTAGGGAGGTGTTGATCTCGTGTTGCTCTCGTTCTTTCACCAGCTTAGCCTGGTAAAGGATTATCGTGGGCGAAGTTGCTCATGACTGCCTTACTTTTCACTATGGGTGTCATAGATGATCAATTCCATCCTCAGAAGGGAGCCTAGTGGGGTTGGTTGTTTTGCGACGAGATCCTCCTATCCCAGATGATTCCACCTCTGGGATCAGCCTCACTGGGCAGTGGCAACCATGACCGTGATGCCAGCCGACCGGAAGTGGAAAACGAAATAAGCCTTTTTACCTCCGCAGTCGAGGATGAGCGGGTGTTTGCGAACGGCCATGCGCCCACCTCTCCCGATCTCCCAACATGCACACCCACAGCGTCTGGCTGGTTGCGAAAGACGTATCGGGACGGGAGAGGCGTGTAAAGCCTGGGAGGCGCCGGGCAAGGGTGGCAAGGTATAAGACGGTGTGTAAGCGCTCAGTGACCTCCTGCACCGTGCAACACGGTGACCGTATGTATTCCTTTCGCTCGTCCAACTGCCGATCACCTGGCTCATGACATCAGCCAGTGCAACAAGCACTCAGCGGTACATGAGGAGGCGGCCGATTTGGCTGCAGGGGTTCTCGACGGGAGCTGGAAAGGCGACCTCACCTGGGGTCCAGCAGGACGTCCGTGTGCCCTTTTCGAGTGGGGAGGCATGTCGTGGAAGCCCAATAGAACAGAGCGACTGGTCTGGGAACAATTTCGCTTCTTTTAGACGGTTGGGGAGTAGCGCAGTCGCCAAGCGGCATCGTCATGACGGCTAATCCCTTGAGTAATTTTCCTACTGCACGTATCCATCTGCTCTCAGAGCCAAGCCGCGTCGGCACAAGCCTCTACCGTCCTCCACAGTCTGGTGTGGCCGGAGATTCTTTTCCAAGGTGGCGGCAGGTCTCACCAAAAACCTTCATTAAAGTCGAACGGACCTATTGGCAAATAGTCATTTGCCGGGAGCATGGGAAATTCCCTCTTTCCCATCTGCCAGCGCAGCCTAACGTGAGAGTGTGTCATGTGCCGCATCGTGAGTACCCGCAAATGCCCAGCGAGAAGATGCGGTATGTATCTAAAAGAGGATCTGCCATGGTAATCTCTGTAATGCAATGCGATTTCTCAGGCCCATGGCAGAAAAAGTAGGGGTTCAGCATCGTGGGCTGTGGGGGGGCACTACGGATGTAAAGGGCGCAAACCCGGGAGCTACACCCACCTGGGTACACATTACAGACTCCTGGTTCCTACCATTCTCGTCGCATGTCCGATGAAGGGCCTGGAGGGTCATGGTTAAGAGCAAGGGGGTGGGAGACACACAATCGCAGAATCAGAGGGGGAAGGGGTAAAAGTCGCAAAAAGCTGTTGTCTGCCGTCATTGCCAAGCTCTGATGGGGCAAAAGGTCGGTTGAAAAGGGCAACGAGCTGCTGGCAGCAACTCCCCACCACGGTTCTGCTGCAGGGCCCTCATAAGGCCGTCGTCGATATCTCTGAACCTGGCTGGGACCAACCAGTCGTGTTGCTGGAGCGTCCAAGGGTCCGATTCCACGGATACGTGCGTGTCTTTAGGCAGGTGGACAGTGCTAGGGGGCCTTCAGCTGGCGGGGGCGGTTCGTAGTCATCGACAGCCAAGTCCCGTGCCTGTCTCAGCAGTCTATCCTATCTTCACCGCAGCATGCCGCCACGAGAATGCCAGATGCCTGGAAAGTGCCAGAGGGACGGGTCTGCCAGTGCTGATGGCGTGCGCTGCCGTTCGTCTGTCGCACTAGGAGAGCGCCAGGCGGCTAAGGTACTTGTCTATCCACACCATACACGCCAAGCGTCAATCACTATTTTGTCCATTCCAACCAATCTGGTGCTTGAGAGCGAGGGTCAGACAGCGAGGCAGTCCGTCGTTTGATCAGCGAGCCAGCGTCGGGCACTATTAGGGAAGGTACGCCGATGCTCAACCACGCGCACGGTCGGGCAGTTTCTGTCATAGAGTCAACTAGAAGAAGTGTTCCCCTCGAAGACGCCGTTGCCTCTGCCCTGTCAATGTGAGTGCAATAGCAGCAGCTCGTGAATTTCCATAGAACCTCGATAGAGGAAGCCTGGGGTCAGCGAACTGCCCGTTTTGATGGCTAGTTGTCCAAGGTCACGATTCGAACAGGCGCTGAACTATTGGCAGCTCAGGGTGGTCTGAAAGGGGGGACCCTGTGGGGTGCGAGTCTGCGCACAGAACACCTGAGGGTATAGAGCAGGTCGAATATGAGGATGATGGCGAGAGCAGAGCATCCCTCGTGGGTTTGGGTGCCGCCTGTGTCTGGCCGAGAATAGAAGAGAAGGCAATGATTAGCAGAGGACCGGTGAAAAGCCGTCTGCAACCACCAGAGAGGTATTGCGATGTGCGTGTGGCAGGTGCCCCCAGCCGCACCGCAGCGCAGTGAGAACAGCGCGTGGTGGGCGGTCGCATCCCTCCTACAGGTACCTACCCGCGAGTACGTACCTTTGCGCTCACTGTACAGGCTCACTGTGCTGCGGAGCCTATGGCGTCACACCCCGCCGATCCACCAATTTACTGACCCTCCGTGGTCGTCGTGGGTCTTGGCAATCCTGTAGCTGATCTTGCCCCCCAATTCGCTGTGCTGACCCAGTGGAGGGTACTTGTGCCAGCCCAGAACGTGGTGGCTCCCGAGGTACCTGCCCTGCCCTGCCTGCTCCCGTCTGCCTTCCCAGCCAGTACCAGATGCCCCCATCGTGTCTTGGACAGCCAAAGCCCTCGCCGCTCCCACGCTACATCTGTATTTTGGCCTGCACCTCCCAATCTCCCCCCAACATTGGCCTATGACTTGACCCTTAATGATTCCGTCCGCGATCCGGTCCCTATTTCTCCGACCTTTCGTCCATTCGAGCATCTTTTTATCCTCTGAATCCTGGCATTCGACCTCCCACGTCGTCGAACAACATCGTCATCACCCTCCACCCCGACTGGCGTCCATACTTTTGGGTGACGACCCAACCATATTCCTCACTCGACAACAATCGATCGAGCTCTATACCCAGTTCCAGTCCGCCGCTAAATCCT
Organism: Clonostachys chloroleuca; assembly: GCA_037952775.1. Lineage (NCBI taxonomy): Eukaryota > Fungi > Ascomycota > Sordariomycetes > Hypocreales > Bionectriaceae > Clonostachys > Clonostachys chloroleuca. Next base: position 37,222,406 of record JBANAY010000003.1, read on the forward strand.
GCGTTCGCCTCTACGCTTCATTATTGGATTTGGGTGTTTCTTTTTGGTCTTGTCGCGGGCTTTTGGTAACGCATCAGTTCGTTGACAGACCTGCCTACACCGACTCACGATCCCGTGTCTTCTTGGCCAAGCACCGTCCTTACCTCGTTCGAACTTCGAACTCTTAATCTTAAACCTTCGGTCAAAGCCAATAGTTGAGTTGACCAAACCAACTACGTACTACCAACTTCCAATATCCTCACCATTTCTACCTTCGCCCTTCGGAAGCTATATCTCCGCAAAACTTGACCTGTCGTCTTCTCACACAACCACCGCAAGCGATAGGTCAAGTTCAGACATAACATAATTGATTAATAGCAGCGATTGACCTCGACTGTTTGCGAACAAGAACCCACCATGGCTGACGACAACGACGCTCGATCTATTTCTTCTTCTGGCAATATCTCCCAAGGAGGCAGATCCGATTCTGTGAATTCGGCAATCTCCGACAACGAAATCATGATCCATCAACCGATTCCAACACGTCCTCGACTCCCCAGCCGCAAGAGCAGCGGACCGTTGGTTGTACCACGCGATAGTTCCGCCGTAGGCCCCATCGAGCCAGATTTCGGTCCAGACGATGTACGAGCAATGAGTCCGCGTCGAACGACAGAGGACATTGACCAAATGGGAAAAGAGGCTCGTGAGGAAATGAGAAGGTCAGTACTTGCTTCCTACTCTACTAAAATACAGAACAATCCCAGATAAAGCTAACCATAAATCAGGCACGCCAAAGCTTTACAGGATTCGTTGATAATGATCTTCAATCGCATCGAAGCTGTCAGGGAAGAGCACGACAAGCTTGACAACAACAACAAGTTCTTACAGAAGTACATCGGAGACCTTATGAGCACCAGCAAAATTACAGCAACAGGTGGTCGCGGGAAGAAGTAAAGGACGGGAGGAGACTTGCTACACCAAAGGCACCTTACGACCACGACAATAAATTTTTCCCGCCTCATCTCGCGAACACCTTACCGGTCTGATACGACATAATCTTTCCGGCCCAACTCTTGACAGAGTTGCCGAACAATGTTTTTTCACTACTTGGCACAGACTAGGCCAACATGATACCCGGCGCCCCCAGCGCTTTTGATATTCGCCTTCTTCATACGATCAGCTCACGCAACAGCACGATGATGGCGCAATAAAATTTTGAACTGTACATTACTATTGTTGCTTTTCGTTCATATACGACCAACACACGGATTCACGGTGCATCATATGGAGTAGCCCGAGGCCGCTTTTTCTTTTCATCTTTTTTTCTCTTCTTCCGTTTCCAGCCTATTATTTGACTCTTCTTTATTTGTTGCGGACACAATTTGTGTCTAGAGAGGCTCAAGCCACGCTGAGGGGTTGTTTGCGAACCATAAAAACGAGGGGGAAGAGAATTCTTCTCGGCATACCACGGGCGTTTTGAATTTTGACGGCAGAAAATGCCGTGCGGCATCCGGACCTTCGGACTTCGAATTAAAAGGCGTCACGGCTTTTGTAGAGGTAATGACATAAGGATATCATAACTTCAGGAGACAGACTTGGGCACAGCACAATTGACTACATTCTACTACAACATGACCACGCGTGAATCAGCCAACTGCTTCGAGGTGAAATGCGAGAATGCGATTCGATTCGTACTAACACTAACACTACTACCTAGGTAGTTGGTAGTTATCAACGAACTCATCCCAGCTGATCAATAGAACAGCTAGCGGCCGGTATCCAAATCGCTAGCGGCAAGGTTGGGCTGCGGTGAGGCCGTGGAAGATGAACCCGCGTGGCAGAAGCCCAGGGCTACTAGCGCATTGGGAGGCTTTCCTATTTCCTATTCCCTATCAAGGCGTCGATCTCCAAAGTGCAGCCTCATTTCCTACATCGGTGAGTATCGCTGGCCATGGACATCACCCAATACTACAGCAACCCGGCAGTTTGAGCATGATCACAACCCTCTAATGATGATGCGATATTGTCAAACCATCATTCTGCATCAGTCCCTGGATAGAGTTGATAGATCACATCATGATGACAATGACACGGGGTTCCGTTGCTTGCCTGCCAGCCACGGATTAGACACGACGGAAACGTCGCTGTGAAACATCACTCGAGACCATGATGCTGGCTCGAAAATAAAAGTTTGCTTGCCACGATTGAGCACATGTCACGTCGATTCCAAGCATCAACCCGCCACCTGCTTTTTCCCGAGTGTCTGGCTGCTCGCTAATGTACCCCCCGATGATGTCTTTCCGTTCATGGGTGGTGAACACCCCTAATCCCTCCCTCAGAAACCCAGCCCAGCGGTCAGGGACCCCCCTGTGACTCGAAGACTTTCGAAAGAAGCAGTTCGCCTGCAAGCGGGTACTATGTTTTTTTTGACAGGAGTGGCACCCAAATGACGGGAGTCGTCTCCGGCCCAACGGACTGTGGCCGTCTTGCTTGTCGGGCATCCTCCATGCAAATTAATTGTCCGGAATTCATTTACTGGAGGATTTGACAGAATTCGAGGTCATGCCCGCTTGGGCTCTAGCACGGGCGGGAAGACGTTTCTTAGCTCGTTGCGCGCTGCGACCCTCCCAGGCGCCCGATGGCTGGGTTGCGAACCTGCCGTGTGCATAGGGCGGGCAGGCTGAAGGGTCCTCACCCTCCCCGGCGGTGCTGTCGCGCGGCTCCAGGCTGGCAGGCTGGCCCTCCATGTGCGCGACACGGCGACTCCTCAAGGGTCTCATCTCATGTCATCTCACGTCGTTTCCTCGCTTGTTAGTAGGGAGGGGACAGCCAGACCGACCCCCACCCACACCACAGCAACGCTAATCTTCTACTCCGTACACACATTTAACTTCCCTGATCAGTTTTCCACCCACCTTCTGTTCATTGGCGGCTCCAGGTTCTTGTTTTTTTTTCTCTCGGGCTCTTTAGCGGGGTGCGCATGTGCGTGTCTCCATCTCTAGTTCCCCCATCCATCTCGTAGCTCGTCTCATCAACTTTAGTGTTGAACTGCCACAACGTGACGAGAAGGAAAAGAACACCAAGGCCATCGTAGTAAACATAGCATATCAAAGCCTCTAATGTGAAAACAATCAACTAACCTTGTAATAAACCCAAGATCAAGCTACCCATATATCGTAGAATATTCTATTCATGTTTTTTATTATTATTATTATCGCGTCTACTATTCTGAACTAGAAAGTGAGGTCTCTTGCGTGCTCTGCTGTCGTTTATCCCAGTCGCTTGCATACACGAACGCGGGAGAAAAAAGCCAGGGACCCGGAAAAGTTAGAATTCTCCCATCCCTGGGCAAAGTGACAAGTTACCACGGATACATGCATGGGTTGGCGGTCCGTTTAGGTTTCCCCTCCCCCCTTCTCCACTGTATGAATGAATATCTTCATCCGTCCCAACACGCATAGTACTCTCTTTCCACCTTGCCTCTCTTTTAGGTGGTTGGTTCTTCTTCTTCATCCTTTTTCGTCGTCCTGCATCTGGCGCTGTCGCATCGGTGTTTCTTACGAGTGTGAGAGGAGACGCTCTCGGGGTCCCTCCAGCGAGACGTGTTTCAGTGTCAGTTGAGAGGGGGGCGGCTTACATGGTGCACTGTGCATGCAATGCATGTATGTCATGTCGATCATTGGCCAAGAGTGACGTCGGGATTAGCAAAAACGTCAAAGAATGGGTACACTAGGTACAGCGTCGCATTCGTCTTTTGTGTGCATTGTTTTTTTTTATAAACAAGCCCGTTTGTTCTCTAGGGAAAGTTAGCCCGAAACGGTATATCAGAAGTGCAATTAAGATCGTCGCCGTCGTTCGTCATATTCAGCAAATGTGGATTTATGGGGGCTGCAACGGTGTTGGTGACAGCTCACCAACGAAAGCTTGAGCTCGTCTGCAGGCGAACCAACACGCAGTTTGACAGGCAGGGTTCAGGGAGGAAACATATAGTACAGAGAGAGAATAGCGTTCCAAGGGGGTGTGTATTGTATGGGGGAGACCTCTATCCTGCCGTATCGTATCGTATCGTCTCCCTTTCCTCACAGGACCCGCATCCGACCACTCTTCGTGATCCTTTCCTGCTCAAGGACCATCGGTCCACCACCAGGTCCACTCGCGTCCAGGCTCACCGTAACTCCCGTCCTGCCATTGACCACCCTGATTGTCTCTCCGAGGTTCCTCCAGTCAATTTCGAAAGTCTGTGCCGCCGGCTCCAAGGGCCTGCCGTCTTCCTGCGATATCTCCTTGATCTCTACTGTTGGATACGGCAGCCAGCCCTCCCGCTGCGGTATGAGCACCAGTGGGATATCCGCCTCCGTCTCCGGCGTCGAGGTGCGCATGTCGGGGTCATAGGGGATGACAAAGTGCCCCTTTCGGCGTCCGCCGATAAGCCATGATTCACCTGGTGCGATTACTTCGTAGCTAAACTCTTGATCCTCCTTGCGTGTGGAATCCGTGTCCCAGATCCGAGTCCACTTGAGCTGCAGCGTGGCAGACAGAACCTGGTTGATCGTGACAACTGGAGCTGCCCCATGATCTCCTTCGGTCAGGCCAGGGGGTGGGGGCTGTAGGCGGATGTTGGCTGTGTGCAGGACGGAAACAGATGGCATTTCCATCGGGATCAGTATCGACGACGTTTCGGTGACGTTGGTTTTGGGGATCGGCACCGCAGGAGTCGCGCGCTGCCATTCCTCGAGTAAGGCAGCAACGGCTGCCGCAGCGGTTTCCTCCGTCCCAGGAAGCTTCCCGAGTCCCCTCAGCTGGCGCTTCCATGGAATCTCCTTGAGGAACTTGGTCGACACCTCGCCGAGCAGAGCTGCATGTTCCAAGTCGAAGACGTCCAGTTCCGACTTGAGCCGTCCAGCAATTACAGCTCCAATGGGCTTTGCGAACTCTGCGAGTGGGGAATCCTGCTGTTCCAAATACTCCGCAAAGGATCTGCTGACAAGCTCTTGCATCTCGGCGAGGAGTTCGGTGTAGTGCAGCTTGAGGTACATGGTCTTCTCCGAACGCTTGCTAGGCGCGCTTTGCGTCTTTCTCCTGACCTTGTATAGCAGGCTAGCAGGTTGCTTGGCAAAGATTGTCACAGTCTCGGTGGGGGCAATTCCGAAAGAAGACCCGAAGAGCTCTGACTCAATCAGTTGGCTCTTGTAGAGGCGAATAGGATTCGAGCTAGCCGTGGTAACGCTGAATCTCGAGAATAAAGTGTCATGCTTGAACACATCCTGAACGTTGACACCCACCGCCAGTGATACAGAGATGGAGATGGCCTTTGCAAGGTAGAATGTTTCTCCAGACTTCGTCGTGTAGGTGACTTCGACCTTTGATCCCACCTGTCCGAAATCTTGTTCGATGGTATATGGGAAGCGGAGGGTCAGAGTTGTATCTTTGTCCACTGGGCCTATGAAGAAAAGCCCAGCTTCAGGGGGCTTTGCAAACTCATCAGACGAGTCAACAAAAGTGGCATCGGTGGTGACAAGTCGAAGGCCTCCAGTTGTAGGCTTGACCCGGATCTCGCAGCTTGCCAAGTCATTCCAGCCCGTGCTGAGTGCGAGATCCAGGGAGTTGGTTCGGTCAAGGGCGGTATGTTTCGTCGCCGTCAAATTGACATCGAGTGAGTTGACACGCTGATAAAGCGTAACTTCTGCCTCAGGGAAAGTCTCGTCTTTAGTAAACACAGGAATGGTGAGGTCGCGGTCGTAATGGAGGGTTAGATGATTCGACGAGAGGTTAAAATGGTCCACCCGATAGGTGCCCGGGACAATAGACTGCAGCCAGTTAGTAAAAGAAGCTCATATTCTAGGTGGTGGGTTCGATAGTACTCACATTGGTGTCGACTGTGACTGTATTCATGCCCCGAGTAAGGCGAACACTCTTGTTGCTCGAGAATTTCACCTCTTTAGCCGGACCACCACTTAGGCTCGTCATCCTCAACTCTGCCGCGTTGATATCCATGCCATCCGGCAATAAACAACGCAGTTTGATGGTCAAACTGCAACTATCTCGGTCATCGTGATATACCGGCGCTCCCACGAGGTCAATCTCTGTCATAAAGCTGGCAAGGGATATCCGAGTGTTTTTTGGCAAATATTCTGTAAGCTCGGACACGTTACCAGCGACTGACGTGATTAAGGAGAGATCAGGATACTCGGCTTTCTTTTGTTCTGAGACCGATGTTAATCTCAATGCCAGCCGCTCTTTTTCACCCGCGCAGGCTTTGGTCAGCAACTTGAAAGCAATTTTTACAAATTCTTGCTTAGACTGAAGCTCTCGAAGAGACTTGGAGTACATGATCAACATGGAAAGTTCCAATGAACTCCATCCGCTCTCGCCGAAAAAGGGCGTGGCCAGGCTGAAGTAATATGTGGCCTGGCGGTATTCTTTGAGGTGAAATTTCAGAACCGCAAGATCGGCCATTTGGGCTTGAGCAGAGTAATCTTGACCAGCAGCGGTATAATGCCGCAGTGCCTTGTCAGTGAGAATCTCAAACATCCGGTAAAAGTCATCGACGTTGCCAGTTGCACTGATCAACAGATTGTTGGCAATACCAGCATTGGTCGGCGGTACAGCTCTTGGATTGGTCTCAGCTTCAGTGCCCTCCGTTGATGAGATATCATCGTCATCCAGACTAATCTCCTCCAGTTCGGCAGAGTCCAGCTCTTTCACCAGGGGAGCCTCAGGCCACCCGTTGGTCCAGCCACGCTTGGCACCAAGATTCTGGAGGATACTGCGTGACAAGAGGTATAAGTCGGCTCGCTTAGCAGCCAGATCTTCCATCCCCGTCTTAGCAGCCTGTGCTTCCTGAAATCGGCCCAGTGCAGAGGTGCCCCCCGCGCCAGGGTTGGGAAACACACCTGGGCTGGGAGGCGGTTGAGGCACAGGGCTGAAAAGTAGCGATGAACTTCTGGCAGGATGTAGCATCGTCTTAGGCTCGGGTATGGATGCCTTGGGCTCCGTGGCGCCAGACGGCGCAAGTGTTGAGCCTGATGGGGTAAGAGTTGATGGTGGAACAGGGAGAGATGATGACGAGGTCTGTGCCAATACTTGTTCCGCTACCGAGAAAGCGAATGTCGAAACAACATTGTCGATCACCTCAAGCTCCTGGGGGCTGATTTTCTCAGAATCATCGCGGTCCGCCATCACAGCAGCATAAATGTCGTCACGCATGACTTGAGACACTGCCGGAATAAACTGAAGCGTCCTTCGACAGACCTCTGCGAGGTGAGTAAAGTTCTCTGTCTCTTCATGCTTGCTAGCAGGCGGAGGGGCGCGTGGTGCCACGCCATGAAGCACCGAATCTTGTTGTTCTTTCAACTTTGCAATCAGCTCTTCTCGCGATGGGAAGGTGTTTCCAAGACGCAGTAATAACGCGATTTGCCGAGCGAAGATGTAGCATTGGAAGTCAAATACAGACACATCGTTAGCTAGGATCATGTCTCGGTATGGCTTCTTCGTGGCGCTGATTGCGATCTCGTCCAGTTGGTCAGCATCGTGAGCCCCTGACTGCATATCAACTGCTTCCTCATCGTCATCACTATCCGAGATTTCCTTTAGAGCCTTATCAATCACGCTCTTCACCTCCTCGCTGTATTTTAAAAGGGCTCCTCCATGCTGCTCGGGGGCTCCTGTCTCAATCTGTGTTTTTATGATTGAATCCAGTCCCACGCTAAGTTCATCGTAACCGACTAAAGCATCCTCAACCAACCCCACAGTCTCAAACCCCCTGGCCAGTCCTTCTTTCAAGATGAAGAAGGTGCAGAAATTCCATCCAGGAAGGTTTCGCTGAGAATCTCTTTCTCTGATGCCCTCCTCGTATTTCGTCACTCGTTTATCAAATGAGCTTAAAATTAGGTCCTTCATCTTGCTGATGAAATCATTCCAGGCATTCTCTGCATCTTTGTCTGTCTCAACATAGCCGGAGGGCACAGCAGGGACTACCCGGGGGAGAAGGTCGTAGGGAACATCGTTGATTCCAATGCGAATTTGTGTCACTCTGTCCACGAATCCTTTCCCTGATATGTTGAAGTCGGATCGGAACTTCTCCATCAACGGCGTTGAGCCTGGTCTCCATCTGGATGAAGTACTCTTTGACTCGGTTGAGGCACTGTCTGATTTGCTTTGGTTGCTTCGAGGTTGTGTCGCAGCAGCCGTATTAGGGATGACGACGTGGACAATCAACCACTCGAAGGCGTCGTGGCCTTCGTTGAGGCTAGCGGTGCCGCTGCTGGACTTCTTGGAGCTGGCGGTTGCCGGCGTGGCATGTGTCTTGATCCAGCTTCTGACCTCCCCCCGGACTGTGTTTTTATAGGAATCGTTGTCGTCGCATCGAACCAGGAGAACTTTCAAGTACGGCGTCCGCCGCAATCCAGGAATCTGGTGACGCCTCTGGCCCCCTTGCGTCGTTGCCGCCGAAACTCCAGCGCTCTCGACAGTTTCAATTGAAGCAGCTCTACCGCCAACGTTCTGTGTCTGGAAGCCATCGTCTCGGGCTGTGCTGTCCGACCGTCGCAGCGCAGGAGAGGCCACGCTTGGCTGTGCTTCCTCGCCAGCACGTACTAAGTCGACATGGAGGGCTGGAATAGATCGCAGTGGACCTGCATGCGATTGCCAATGGAGATTTTGCAGCGGAAGGCGAGGTACTAGACCTGGCGCAAGGAGCTTGAAGACATCGTGGGGGTCGTGGTACTCGACTGCATGCGCATGGCGGTCAGCGGGACTTGGAAATGCGACATAGGGATTGTTTGAGGGATCAGGCACAGCACATACCAGTTACCTTTGAAGTCGAGTAGTTCTGCTGTTCCATGGCCAACAGCTGAGCTTTACGTGATTTGACACTGCAAAAGGTAAAGCTATCAAGCCCCTTAAGTTGCGTTGTGGGAGCTACGAGCTTCCCCAGGATGCGACCCCAAGCAAGTGGCCCGCCCACATTGCTGCCTACCCTATAGGCAGAGTACCAGGGTCTAGGATGTTGATGAATACAACAACCCTTGCCCGTGGAAAAATTCATCAATTATGAATTGATTCAACATGACTTGAGAGAAATTCTTAATTAATTTGCCAAAAGTTTTCTTCTTTCGATCACTTGAGTCTCTCTATGATGAGACTCATGCGTTGGAATTTACCACTTTCACGTTGGTAGAACTCTTATCGATATCAGCTCCCCGAATTTCAATGAGGTGCTTCTAAATAAATATACGAACCACATTCAAACCACTCGCATTAGCAAGAGAACACTCAAAAAGAATGTTCCACAGAAGCATAGAAGTTGATGGGTACGCATTGGTTTTGAATCAGGACGTCGGCCATTGGTCATCAGGCGATAATTAGATGGCCATTCTCATCTATAGTTTTTTAATACCATTTTCTAAAACGAGCCCTTACATCCAAGCTTCAGCATTGCACTTTCTTTCTTTTAGACTCCATTCAACTTCCATAAGCGTACGACGCTATAGCCTAAGATAACGAACCGTCTTCTCGGTGTCGAGCGGTGGGCGAGAATGGCGAGGTAATTGGCTGGAAGCTGTGACGCCATACCGGAAGGATAGTGGGGTTTGTTGACCTAGCGAGGGGCATTTGATAGTTTTGCCCCGCGATGTCAACGTGCAATGCCAAATCCCATCAACAACGCTCCCACATTCATTTCAGTTTCTATTTCCCTTGTTGATTTACGAACCATCTACTGAGTTGGATAATTAACAGTGCCAACATGTCTACTCTCCAGGCAGTGCGCTACACCCGGGGCAAGCTCGAGGTCCTGGACCAGCTTCGCCTCCCCCATGAATTCCACTATGATCTCGTCTCCAACCGAACAGAGGCATTCGACAGCATTGCCACCATGCGCGTTCGTGGCGCACCTGCAATTGCCATCGTAGCAAGTCTTGGCCTTGCCGTCGAGCTGCACAACCAGGGCCTTGCCACCGAATCCGTTGCCGACACCGTCACCCAGATCGACGAGGCCCTCGACTATCTCAAGCAGAGCCGCCCTACCGCCGTCGACCTTACCAATGCCATCAACCAGCTCAAGGCACGGATACGAGCACCCGAGAATGCAGACAAGAACACCGTCATAGCCGCCTTCATCGAGGAGTCTGAGCGCATCTTCGAGAAGGATCTCCAGACCAACCTCGCCATTGGCGCTTCCGGCACCGAGTGGCTGCGCTCCAACACCGGCGCCTCGACCGACAAGCCCATTTCGGTCCTCACACATTGCAACACCGGTTCCCTTGCCACCTCTGGCCACGGTACGGCCCTCGGTATCATCCGAACTCTGCAGTCAAGTGGCCTTCTCCGCCACGCCTACTGCACCGAGACCAGACCGTACAACCAAGGAAGCAGACTGACAGCCTTTGAGCTCGTGTACGAGGGTATCCCCAGCACGCTCATCACCGACTCGATGGCCGCCTCCCTGTTCCGCACCCAAAAGGACAAGACCAACATCACCGCCGTCATCGTCGGCGCCGACCGTGTGGTCCGCAACGGAGACACCGCCAACAAGATCGGCACCTACCAATTGGCCGTCCTGGCCAAGCACCACGGCATCAAGTTCATCGTGGCAGCCCCCACAACCAGCCTCGACCTCGAGACGGAAACCGGAGACGGCATCAAGATCGAGGAGCGCAAGAAGGAGGAACTCACCCAGATTACAGGCGCCGTCGTCCGGCCGGATGGCACCATTGATGAGAGCTCCAAGGTCAGAGTCGCGACGGCCGACCAGCGGGTCGGCGTCTGGAACCCGGCCTTTGACGTGACGCCCGCCGAGCTCATCGACACGGTCGTAACAGAGAAGGGTGCCGTGGAGAAGGGCCCCGACGGCAAGTTTGACTTTAGCAAGATCCTGCCCGAGCGTTGGGCCAAGGTTGTTGGTGCTTGAAAGGGGAAAATAGATAGCGAATTTCAAATGTCACATGGAAGAAACGTCTTATGATGAGATTGCTTGTTACCTATGGTTTTGCAGTATCAAACCTCGCTGATGCTTTCCATGACATTCTTATAATATTTTACTTGTAGATAAAGCGAGAATTTAAAAGAATAGCGATAGACTTAAACGTTTTCCAACGGAACAACAAAAAAAGCACCCTTACAGCTCCAAGTTGACGCTATCCTTGGCCTGGAGGGCGTGGAGAATTAACTTTTGGTACCCCTCGACAGCAGACTCCAAATCGCCAACTGTCAGGTTCTCGTGCGGCCCGTGAGCCACGAAAATCGTTCCAGGGCCATAAAGGTACTTGGTGAAGTCGCCCTTCAGGTGTGGCATATCGGTCCCGTAGTTGACCACAATCTGGTCAAACCCTGCAAGTAATCCCAATAGTCAGTTTACTGAGCCACCTTGACACAACATATCAAACTTATTGAGGGCAAAAAGGGACCAGTCACTCACCTTCAACCTCACAGTTAGCCTCCACAAATCCGTATCCTTGGGAGCATTCGAAATCAAATGCCTCCGGGTCAACCTCGTTCAGAATCGCCCGCATCCTCTCCTGGACGATATCCCCGCCCTCCTCTTGCGGCCCTAGAGCAACTCGGACCTGGAGTCCAGCAAAAGCTTCCTCAGGAATGACATTATCCGCGACACCGCCCTGGAGACGGCCCACGTTGACCGTCGTGTTCCCGTACACCTTGCTGCTGCCCAGATCCGTGTCCAGGATCTTCAGCAGGGCCCTCATCAGTAACTCATTGGCTGATTTTCCCAGCCAGGGATACCCGCTGTGTCCGCCCACTCCGTGAGCCCTGACATCGCATTGCAGCGCGCCCTTGTGGCCGCAAGCCAGCTTGCCCTCGGTGGGCTCACCAAAGATGACGGCATCGAAGGTAACATCGCGGATGTGGAAGTAATCATTCAGCTCGCGCATACCGTCGCCGGAAACCTCCTCTCCCACGACGAATGCCAGCATCACATCGCCGTTAGCAACCTTGCCTGCCTTGAGAAGTTCGTCCAGGGCCGTCACCATGGCGGCAACGCTGGCCTTGGCATCAACGCTTCCACGACCGCTGATCCTTGTCTTCTTGGTCACCTCGCCATCCTCAATGTGGTAGGTATAGAAGGGGGGCACGGTATCAATATGGCTCGTCAGCAGCACCCTGGGGTTGGGCACGCCGTTCACCTTGGGCCAGGCGACAACGTCGGCACGGGGTTCGTTGCTGGGCGTGTTTTCCCTGGGCGGGACGCCGGTGGTCACTGAGGCCCACCCCTTGCGAAGAAAATAGTCGTGCACCGAATTGCTAATGGTGTACTCCAGACCAGAGACTGATGAGGTCTCAACCAGCCACTTGTGCAAGCTTAGGAGCTCCTCCCGAAACGCCGGCGCCTCTTCATTGCTCGATGCTGAGGAGGGGATCTCGCCGCAGATTCCACGGGAGGCGCACGCAAGCGCGGAAGCAATTAGAGACACACGCATTGCTACGATTGGGGAGTGTTTGGTTGATTTAACTTTGGAACGATGTGCGAGCCGAGGTCGGTCATGAGATGAGGTAAGTGGGGACCTATATGGATTGGGATAGTGACAAAAAAACAAGCGCTGGCGAATGGGTGGTAGCATGCAGTTTTTGCTTTGCTTTCACAATGGAAAGGCAAAAAAGCACCCTAGTACCTTGGTACTAGTACTCAATGACTTCAGATAATCCATTCCTGGCTAGACCAATCAGTTTTGAAATGATTTTTTTCCTAATGAATATCCCCCTACTTTGTCGTTACCAAAATTCCCTTATTCTTGGCATGCCGAAGCTGTCGACGCCTTTTTGTCACCTAGCAATGATGCAATTCAAAATGCAAGAGGTTGGCTGCCAGGGGCCAGCCTCTCGAGATCCTCTCACCCCACAAACATTAGGCATCACCAATGAGCTATCCCAAGTAAATTCCTAGACTGGAAATGGGTATAGAGGGGCAGCATGCTTCTGTAGCAAGCCATTGGATATAGAGGCTTCTGATTATCTCATTGAATAACACTTAAAGTAGGAGGGCACCTTCTAAAGATTAATTCTGTTGAGTGTTTCTATAGAACGTTTCATCCCATCACTATAAGGATGTTGCGTTACGATCTGTACCTCTCCACAATATACATAACTCTGAAGAAGTATCAGTTAGCCTATGCTGCCGCTTTTGGGCCCTAGCTCTCAGTGCCCTCCTCGACGAAAGGTGTCAACTTGACATATGAACTTGGACGACGTGACTCATCCTCCTTATCAATAGCTTTGATAGATGCTGGAGTATAAGACCGAACTCGTTTAGTACCCATCTCTGAATTTCCAGAGATATCTCTTAGAGTAAAGGACTCAAGACTTGGGATAATTGCTCGCAGCTCGCTGTCTGGGCAATATTGATCTGCCCCTGATATATTTTGCGGGCAGAGAGTTTGCTCCTATTGACAGAGCCTCGACGAGTTAATCAGGTATGGATTATCACCATTTGCCGGTATATGAATCTGCTGAGAGACTTTGCGAATATCAGCCTGGAATTTGCCGTGAATCGACTTAGAGGAGGTTGGAGAAGGCTGCAGTTGTTTCTGGAGACAAGCTTCTTTCCGTGATTTAACAGTATTGGACGGGGCGCAGCCTGTCTTTGACTGCCCCTGAGAAGGAGGTATTGGCTGGTTCAGCAATGCGTTAGTAAATGAGGCTGCTAATCCTGGAGGAATCGCTTTGTCCTGTGAAGCCATTGATGGCATAGAACCTGGGATGAACGGTGAGACAGTAGAATGTGTTAAAGCGTGAGAATGTTGTAGGTTACCATTTGCACAGTATCCAATAATTCCTCCGGGTGTTGCATCGTTGTTCTGGTTTATGGAAACTGATGCTTCCTGAAATTCTGACTGCGAGTTATGGGTTTGGTCCGAGCTGCGCGAAAATTGACAGTCCGATCCCGTGATAGGAATATAGTCGGTCATGCTTGTGTCTGTTTTTGATTTCCGTAGCGCCCGACTGGAATGATCATTAAGAGGCTGTGAGTCTGGGCTCGCCATGACATTCTCGGCCATGCTGGGCCACTCGAGAGAATATTCATTGTTGATGTATCCCTGAGCCCCGTAGAACATATTCAAGCTCGGATTTCGGTTTTCGAGATTGGGCTCATGTCTAATCGAGGGGCGGTTCTGACATAAGACTCTGAATTAATGCCAAGTTGCAAGTTAATTGTTCGGAGTTGCTAGACGCGTTACGGCGAGGCGAATGGGTATGCAACCCCAAGTTTTCCGATGCATATGCCGGAACAGGCATCGAAGAAGTGAATTGCGATCGAAGCCACATAGAGGAATTTGGCCACGCAATCCCCGAATTTTCAAGTATATCTGGATCCCAGATTTGTGAGTATAGATAATTCTACCTATCATCAGGTTCACTCATCAGGTCTTACCGAGAGGAGCATGTAGGAATGAGAATGCAACGATGTTCTTGACGCGCTCTATCGGCATGGAAGGAGAGTCGCGAGGGAAGCCTTCACTCAGTACAAGCTTGATTCTGCCTATGGTATCTCCAGGGTTCCAGCGATTTTGCTGCAAAAACTCCCGCTGGAATTTCGGGAATGTGAGAGCCTCGAGATCGCCATTTTTGGAGAAATCTAGATGAAAAAGATCAGCCCACTAGGATTGTAAGAAGTGGAATTCTGATCTGACCAAAGATATTGGAAATAGCATGTGGCCAACTAGCTAGGCGCCTAAAGGAAGTTGACCTGAAAATTGTAAGAACAAGCCAAAACGAAAACTTCTATGAGAGTTCTCACGCCACGAGCCGGCCATCAATGAATAATCTTGCTTCGAAGATGAGCTTGTCAATATACTTGCTGTAGGATCGAGTGAACTGGCTGACAGGTGGCCGGTCCCAGCTATGAATGGAGATATTGAACGGGGTCCCAAATTCTAAACTCGGAACGAAGCAGCAGAGAGTAGGGAGACCAAAACGCCCTTGAGCGTGAGAGAATTCTGGCGATCACCCGTAGTTGTTAATGTCGTCCATTGAATTAGCCAGCGTTGATGGACTTACCAGGATCTGGGGCCACATGACAGCATACGTTGAATTCTTTCAGAGGGGCTTTGGAGTCTCTTGGGACAAGAACGATGTCCCAGTCTTCGTACCGCATTGTAAGAGTGTCTGAAGAGTAGGTAGTCGTTGTATTGGGGCCACGACTAGAACTGTGTTGGATGTACAATGCTTGGAGCTGAATAAACAAATGTAAACATTCCAATTCAAGGTACTAAAGAAAAGAAAACAATCCAGAGTGGCGGTGGAGACAGTTTGCCTACGAGTTTATTGCTTTGAGGTTGAGGTTGATCGCCTAGTCCTGCCTGCCTCAACTGATCTGCCACTGATGCGCCTTCAAAATCTGTGAGCCCAACACTTGAAGCTACCACTTTCTACGTAGGAGCTAACCCCATGCCTAAAGTAAAGGAAGGCACATGTCTCAATGGGTCGACTTGCCTTCGGTGTCAGTAAATGATTCTTTCTCAGGTATTAGACCTACGGGTACTGACCATAGCTGCCCCTACACACTCAAAAGCCTTAAATGTAGCCTTCATCTTTGAAGCTTGGCAGTATGTGTCTCGTTGCCAGGGCTCAATGTGTACTTGGACCGAGGGCACCTAGAGAATTCTTTAGCACCTGAGGGCAATGATTAGTTCTGGGTAGGTTTTAGACTGCAGTAAGAAAGCACAGTTTACGGCTCTTCACCTCTAGTAGGTAGTGTGGCATCTAACCTTTCAGTAAGACGATCTAACCGTAAAAACAATAATTGGCTTGGTTCACTTTTTAGCGGGATGTTACTGCCGTTGTGGTCACTTGATGTAGAGTTCGTGGTAGAGTCCGTGGTAAGAAAAACACATTGAATTCTCTGGTCCTCCCGTAGGTTACAGATTATTTACAAAGGGAAAACGCAATTGAAGTTGTCTGCAGTTTGATTTTTCATGGGTCCTCATCGCCAGCCTTTCGTGCCTAGAAGTGTGTTAGTTAGATCACGACCATAAAGACA
This sequence comes from Clonostachys chloroleuca, assembly GCA_037952775.1. Lineage (NCBI taxonomy): Eukaryota > Fungi > Ascomycota > Sordariomycetes > Hypocreales > Bionectriaceae > Clonostachys > Clonostachys chloroleuca. Next base: position 37,238,376 of record JBANAY010000003.1, read on the forward strand.
TACGTCGTTTCTTCCAATACGTACCCTCACGGCGCCGGGCCCACCGAGCTCTCGCTCCAGACCATTCTCGAACTCTCTGGGATATGCGACCCTGTCTGGGTAGTTGAGGTATACCAAGCCGGAAACACCCAGAACGGTGGCAATGAAGGTGCCAATCATGATGAGACCGGGCCCGGTGGTAGTCCAGGTGTAGTCCCAAGGCGAGAAGATACCGAGGATGTCGTTGTCTTCATGAACAGTCTCTCCAAAATTCCTTCGCTCTTGTGGGTCCCACCAGTCGGCATGGGGATCACGATGCTGGCGCTTGATGGCTGGGGGGTTGATATAGCCTCCGTTCTGTCGCGATGTGAGGGTTAGTTTCCACCATGAGCAAATAACTACGACTCCATTCAATTCGACACCCAGAGACAATTAGACTGACCATGTCAGGATCCTGGGTAGCGCTCAACCGAGTGGGATCAGGGTATTTGGCGTCGAGTGTCTTGCGGTCGGTGTACTCGGATGGGAGGAAGGTACGTCGCTGGACAATTGGTAGTCGTCGAGCGGCGGCCATTCCACTGCGAAGGGCTGAGGCCCGGATAACTCGCTGAGAGAGCATCTGGAGAGGGAAGTGTTATGTTAGAATACACTCTGACGATAAAGTGCTTGAGGAAATATCCTGTGACATACCTTGAGCTAATTGACAATGCGTGGGACGTCAATTGCTCTGTGGGCGGTTTTCGAGATGGCTGCCGGTCGCGAACTCGAATGAGGTTAACGGAGATGGTCATCTTTTTTCTGCCTTGAATATGAGGTTTGAACATTACTAAGCCGAGATCTACCAAGCACCTTTGGAGACTGTACTTGCTACACAGAGCAAGCTACACAAATTGGCGTTTAATGGTTGTACACCCATCCTCGCCAGCAAATAAATAATGATGCCTTGATCGAGCATGATTGACGCGGGATTTACAATGCCGGAATTTCGAATGATGGCCACCCAAGCAACTCATACTTCGCCATGCTTTGAGCTCTGAGCTGCTGTCGACCGGATACAGCTCTCATTTGCCTCGCCGGCTAGCCTGGACCACTACAACATGCGGGAATGACAGGCACTCAAATCAAAAGCTCCTTATGTGGACTATCATCTTGCATCATCAAAGCATATACTACGCCAACACTTGTTCATCCTGTCCCTGGGCCGGCTGAAGAAGACCTCTGACCAGAGCTGTTGATAGCGTTCATGCTAGCGGCACAACACCGGATTGGATGGCTTAGTCATTCGCCACCTTGATTCCCCGAAAGTCGAAAGTGGGACCTGCCCATAGGCAGTCGCGTGTATTGGAGCAGGGCTGCCCGTCAGTGCAAGCTGTTGGTTGGGCAGTGCTATCCAATTTTTTCTCGCCGGGTGCTATAACCCATCGCTAGTCACAGGGGGGCGCGTGATTCCGCATCTCGAAACCCTCCAGCTCTAAAAGTTTTGCTGACGACACTATATTTGCACATCAAAACCATCATAGCCCACCCCATGGGCCTCTGGTCATGTGCAAATCTTGTGAGGACATCCGCCCAACCGAGACGCTTCCGTAGACGTTAGTTTTATGTCGCCAAATGACAGCCTCGGGGAGACCAAGCCATCTGCGCCCTTAGGCTCCCAGTTCCTATTATGACCAAGCCCGCGTCCACCGATGGTGTGCAGCCCGATGCACCTCCAAGCGGCACCAACGACTCCAATGACGAGACATTCCTGACGCGAGAAGGTCAAGATGTGATCAATGATCATCCTTTAAGCCATGTCACGGGCAACAAGTTGCCGAATGGACGCGTCGAAGTCAGTGACGTCCCCATGGAACCCTCCACCGACGCCCCAGCAGCCCCAGCAACCAACGGCCACACGACAGACAGCGAGAACGTCGCCATCAACGGCCACGACTCAGTTGACAAAACGCACGATGATGACGAGCGACCAGCAAAGCGAAGACGCACGCGTGATGCGACCCCCCGCCATCTGCTCCCAAATTCAAGCCGATATCTCCTCCGTGGAAGCGATTCGAAGCCGAAGGACCGACATCCTACACGGACAATGGTCGTCGAAGATCAGGCCGAAAGAACGCAATACCCATCGAACATCAACCCCCTGGAAAGAAGCGACTGACAAGGGCTGCCATCAATGGAGCTCAAAGCACACCGTCCGCCAAGATCCCACCTGCTCCTTCTCCACGATCCGGCCGTACCTCCCACGTCGCATCGAAGCCCGCCTCGATTTCAAAGCCGAGCCTAGTGACGAAATCATCGAATACAAGGTCCTCATCAGGGCTAACACCCAAAGCGAACTCCAAGAAGTCGGATGCGGAGCCGAAGCCATCCTTGCGAGCACCACGTCGCCACACCCCCCTCCAGCTACCCAACCTTCTCGACATACTAGGCGTTCGCTTAGGTTGTCTCATCAGGATGACGAGTTTGATGACATTGAGAACACGACACCACTCCGCAGTACTCGGCACTCAACACGTGGTGAGCGCCCTGGCCCGTCACCCCGAATCAAGTTGCGTGTTACTAGGTCGGATTTCATCCCCTTGGTGCACCCTGACCAGGTACGCAAGCGACCGAAGATCGGTACAAGTTTTGAAGACTTCTGGAATCGCGCTGGTGATGTTCCAGTGGAGGAGGGGGGCCTTCAAGTTCTCGAAGATGGCACTCCGTACTCGGATGAAGCCGCCCTCAAGGATGCCCGCCTCATCATGCGAATTGAGGACGAGGCGGAGCCCGGGGGTTGCTCTCTGAAGGCCGCTGCTCTCTTTTCGCCCCAGAAGGTGAGGAAGAACCGCCGCGCCAATGGGCCCGGCAAGACCACATGGTCCGGCACCTGGCTTACTTCCGACGTCTCATGTTTGACGAACAACGACGCCACCGTGCTACCGCGAAGAAACTGGCCGAGGCATGCCGTGATGAATGGCTCCGACGACAGCCGAAATCAGCAGAAGAGATTGAGCGTGAAGCCAAAGACTATTGGATCGGCAGATACAGACTCGTTGCGCGAACACTCTTTGGGACATGGGACAACGTTCGAGTCGAGGTCAATAGAAGGCGTTTGGAACAGTGGGAGGCCGAGGAGCAGCGCCGAGTGAAAGCTGCTTTAAATGAAGCGGTCAATCTATCTGAACAGAAGCTACAAGCCCGACAGGCCGGATTGGACTCGGAGATGATTTCAGATGAGGATGATATGTCTGATATGACGGATGATCTGGGTCTTACGTCTGATGGTGATGGAGTGGTCGAAATCGGCTCTGAGAGCAGCGACGATGAAGCTGACGATGAAAACAGCGACAACATGTCATCCTCAGGGGATGAGGAGGATGACGATGGTGGTGAAGACGTCGCCGACGAGGGGCTGACCCAAGAACAGCTTCAGGCCAAATATGCCAATATTCCGAGTATCAAGCATAATACCGAGCAACCTGCGGATGCAGCTCAGGCCCCCGTCGTGAATGGGTTGGGTGATCACTCAGGCCCAGCTGACGACACAACTGATGAATCCGTGGACATGGACGATGATATGGGTACTACGGATAGTGATGAATCTGGCTCTGCGGAGTATGATTCGGAAGAGAGTGATGACGACGCTTCAGCTGATGAGGCTGGTGGTCTACTTGGCCTTTTCTTCGGCAAGTCTGAGTTGAAAACCTTGAAGAGCGAGGCAGAAAGCGAGCTGCCTACATCAGGCGCTGTATCTGAGGCACAGGGCCGCGAGACCAAAAGCGATACTGTTCCTACAAGCCCCCATAAAGGAGAAATTGGTGAGAAGATGAATGGGGTTGAGGAAGAAACGAGTGGCCGATTATCAAATCCTGCAGTTGTCGAAGAAAAGAACCAAGGAGAGGGACAAGCAGAAGTGAACGGCCTTCAAAAAAATAAGACTCCGCAGACTGGTTCCGACCCCGAAGGGAACGCCACCGAGCTTTTATCAGGCTCGCCAAAGCCTTCAGCAAGCTCACCCATGGAAGTTGAGCATACCCCGATTTCAGAGCCTGCCAGCAAATCTCAAGACACCGGCCCTGCTGTCACAAATGGGACACATGTATCCGAACCTGACGACATAATTATGGAAGATACTGAAAACAGAGCCGGGGTTCAGCAGGTCGACGCCCAGCCAGCCGTTCCCCAAGAGCATGACGGAGCCCATCTTGCAATAGAGAAAGTCAATAGCTCGAATCACCTCGAACAAATCGGTGCTGAAGATACGAATGGAGTGGGGGAATCTGAACAAGTCGATCGAGGCAACGCTGAGTCGCCGGAGACAACAGTCGTGGAAACAGAATCCTCACCTCCGAAGTCAGATCACAAGACTGAAGTTCCTTTCCTCTTGCGTGGGACTTTGCGAGAATATCAACATCACGGGCTCGATTGGCTTGCTGGCCTCTATGCTAACAATACGAATGGTATTCTTGCAGATGAAATGGGCCTCGGTAAGACGATCCAAACAATTGCACTTCTTGCTCATTTAGCTTGCACTCACCATGTGTGGGGCCCACATCTGGTCATTGTTCCGACAAGTGTGATGCTGAACTGGGAGATGGAATTCAAAAAGTGGTGTCCGGGCTTCAAGATTCTTGCATACTACGGCACACAGGACGAACGAAAGCGAAAGCGGCAAGGCTGGAACAATGACGACGTCTGGAATGTCTGCATTACCTCGTATCAACTTGTTCTACAAGATCAACAAGTGTTCAAGAGACGAAGGTGGCATTATATGATCTTGGACGAGGCGCACAACATCAAGAATTTCAAATCTCAACGCTGGCAGACACTGCTCGGGTTTAATACCCACTCTCGACTTCTTCTGACCGGCACACCGTTGCAGAACAATCTTACAGAGCTGTGGTCTCTGCTTTTCTTTTTGATGCCTGCAGAGAATGGTGCCGGTGGATTTGCAGATCTACAAGAGTTCCATGATTGGTTCCATAAGCCTGAGTCTCAAATCCTTGAAAGTGGGCGAGAACAGATGGATGATGAAGCTAAAGCGATTATCTCCAAGCTTCACAAAGTGCTTCGTCCATATCTTCTGCGGCGTCTCAAGGCTGATGTTGAGAAGCAAATGCCTGGTAAATATGAGCATGTTGAGTTTTGCCGACTGTCGAAACGTCAACGTGAGCTCTATGACGGATTCTTGTCAAGGGCGGATACTAAAGACACGTTGGCTTCAGGCAACTATATGTCAATCATCAACTGTTTGATGCAGCTCCGAAAAGTCTGCAATCATCCTGACTTGTTCATTGATCGCCCCATCATGACTTCATTCCGTATGGCCAAGTCAGTCCCGGCGGACTATTCCTTTACCGAGAAGACGGTAAAGCGATGTCTTTTCCCTGAACAGTTGATGAGTACCGTCAGCCTAAACTTTCTGAACATGATCCCCACCCAGTATGAGTCGCTCTCCACAGTTGCTACTGAGCGTATTTGGCAGCTTAGTGGTAGCAACCGGACACTGACGGAACTCCGAGAGACTCAAAAGAGCAGAGCCCAAAAGGCTTACGTCACTCTTGACCCTTCGACTGTGAACTCAAATATTGCGTATCTGGAAAGCGCCGGTCGATGGGGCCGTTTTGATGAGTTGCAGCATGTCGTGTACTTAAATGCGCTTCGCCGGCAACAAAAACCTATCTACGGTAGGAATGTGATCGATCTTCTTACTATTGGCGTTGACCAGCGCCCTTGCAAGCCAAAGCCCAAGGTTCCCAAGAACATCATGGCATGGTTCGAAGAGGATTCATCCTTCATCCGATCCATGGTACCGTCGGTGGATCAGCGAGCGGACGCGTTCAGGACTACAATCGAGAAATTCTCCTGCGTCACACCGGCTGTCGTTACTCGAGACTTGGATTCAATCGTCCTTGGAGAAAAAGGCGTAAACGCATTCACAGATGAAGATTTACGGCTTTCTGCCCCTGTGCATTGGACCCCATGGATGCCGAAGGAGCCTCCCCCTGATCCCTGGCACGAGTCCCGGATGCGCTCAAGCATTCAATTTCCCGACAAGCGACTTCTCCAATATGACTGCGGAAAGCTGCAAGTTTTGGATGGTTTGCTTCGTAAGCTTCAGTCGGGCGGGCATCGTGCTTTGATATTCACTCAGATGACCAAAGTCCTGGATATCCTGGAACGGTTCCTCAACATCCATGGGCATAAGTATCTACGCTTAGACGGTGCGACAAAGGTTGAGCAACGGCAAATCCTAACGGATCGTTTTAACCATGATCCCCGCATCCTGTGTTTCATACTGTCTACGCGATCAGGTGGTCTTGGCATCAACTTGACAGGCGCTGACACCGTCATCTTTTATGACCAGGATTGGAATCCAGCAATGGACAAGCAGTGCCAGGATCGATGCCACCGTATTGGTCAGACAAGAGATGTCCACATTTACAGACTGGTTAGCGAGCACACGATTGAGGCCAACATTCTCCGAAAAGCCTCCCAGAAGCAGATGCTCGATGACGTTGTCATCCAAGAGGGTGAATTCACCACAGACACATTCAACAAGGTGTCGGTTGGCGATGTCCTCAAAGACAAGGTTGATTTCACTAGTGAAGGCGTCTCAGCTGCCGATGCAGCCTTGGATCGTGTTCTAGGCACTGGCCCTGATGACAGCAGCAGTCGTCGAACAGTGGGACGAGCTTTGGAACAGGCAGAAGACAAAGAGGATGTGACAGCCGCCCGAGCGGCCGAGAAGGAAATCCTCGCAGACGATGCAGACTTTACGGAGAAGCCCAGCAACACAGCGTCAGGTGCATCGACAACGCGGCAAGGAACACCAGCTACCAAATCAGTCCTGGACGGCGGAGTGCTGGATGAGCCCGACATAGTACTGGAGGAGTTGGAATACAATGCTTGGGGCGCCCAAATAAAAACGATCGACCATTATATGCTTAATACCATGGCCGAGTATCTGAAGGACACCAAACTTGAGCTGCCTAAGGATAAGAAGAAGAGCAAGAAGAAGGGCAAGGACACCAGGAAACGATGAGTAGGGAGTTGTACAGCGGGGGAACATACCTCAGCGAGGGTAACGAAAGCTCTCTCATGTCGAGCGAGCATATTGTACTACAAAAATTGATGCGACTAATCACCACTGGCGGCAAAAAAAAGGAGACATCGGGAAAAGACTTGTTTTTCTATGAAAAAAAAATAATAGAGCGTCTTGCATTGGGTTACCGCGACAGGAGTTGATTTTGAAGGTGGGCATTTTGGCTAACCCCTGGTCTGGTTGATGGTGTTGATGGAGAAGGGAAAAGGGTTGAACGAGAACTGCTGATTGGGTTGCTTGCGAATTAAGGTGGCAGCTCAGGTGTATTAGAACCATCCATATTGGGGAACAAACTCGCCCAGAATTGTATAACTTTGTTTTCTTTTTTTCGAAACACGATTCCTTGGTCTGATGAGGTCAGCCTCGATCCGATGTGCTTGCCAAGTAGGTATGAGGTTCGATGATCGCCTTCGTATGCAACCCCTCTCCCGAAGGGCTAATTTCGAATGGGTTTCAGAGGCTGAATTTTAGGGGTTTGGGGGCCACTGGTGGGATTGCAACGGGTGAGATTTGCGTCGGGGCTCTCATATTGCGTCACCCCACCTCCATAGCTTGGACTCTACAATGCGCTTTGATATGTTGGGCGGCTGATCAAGAGATGGCTGCTTACGCTTTGGGCCGTATAGGCATAATCCTCTACGTATTTGCTGCGTGGCAAGATGACTAGTCGTTAAGTGGCTGGACGCTTGCAACCAGTCACTGATCAAGATCAACCTGTTCGATTCATACGGGCAAGTACTAACCTTACATCATGCTGTACCGAGGGGTAGACCTCCTATACGCGAACAAGTTGCCACATTTATCAACCTTGTCAAGTGGCTGCACATCAAAGCTCTTTTCACGCAAGGCAGGAACCTTGATTTTATCAAACACAATAATAAGAGAATAGGTAAGATGTTCTTCAATATTTAGCTTGATATCGGATTTAATACTAGGTTATTGTTTTGATATTGTGTTGGAGTTTAACGCTGGAGAGTGTCCAGGTGTGCCGTGTTTTATATTAGTCGCTTGCTTGCCTACAAGCCAGGTTCAGCTCTCTCTACCCACTGCTGGGAATGTGCCCGATGCGCAGCACAAAATCAGACTAGATACACAAAAGTTCGTATCAACATGGCCACGCAGGCAGTGTTAATGGTAGGCAATAACTTAGAATTCGGGTGCTGCATGACAAGTTCGTAATTTGGGACATGCATCAGTAGGTGCATGGCAGAGATGGGTGGTCGAAATTCAGCTGGGGCAGATGTACGTATAACTTGGCGGCGGCCAACGAGACCAACATCAGTCGAGCAAAAGAAAAAAAAAACAATGAGAAGCAAAATTGAATGTGGTTGGTGGCTAGGCTGAGGCATGCATGCCTGCCAACCCAACGGCCCCTAACCTGATAGGACGGATACAAGTGTCAATGGATGTACAAACGCACCGGGCAGGTACCCTGGGTAGCACTCAGGCTGGCAGCATGAAGATCACATTAGGCAGTTACATCACGGTGTGGTGTCGGCGGCGGTGCACACACAGGACACGGGAGGTTCTGTCTGTGGCACCTACCAGAATCATCAAGTTCAATGCCTCCATCGAGGGCCGCTCGGGTCGGTGCGAGCTCGCACAGGCTGCACGTCCGTAGGAGGCATGTACTTCGGCAAGTGCAGCAGTCGCTGGTGGCACGGGCCCGTAACGCCTGCTTGGAAGGGGCTAGGCAACGTCCCAAGAGCCCCTACTGTGCCTGTGGCTGCACTCTTTTGGCGGTCCCGCCGGGCGGCCTGCCTCCACCAACCCACCGACGACTCCTTGTTTCGTGCTAAAAAGGAGTGGGCAGCCAACCAGCCCGTTGTGCAATTACGTAGCAGCAGGTCGGACGATTCAACGGGGGCTCCAAGCAGCAAGCAGTCAAACCATCGTTCATTCTTTATTGTAGCCTGTCTTCGGCAGTCTCGTCCAACCCGTCGCCGTCCGACCACACACCCCAGCTTTCCTATTCTACCTGCAGGCGAAACCAGCTATCTATCTCATCACCACCGCGAAATCACCACACGGGGACCTCCGCTGTTCGCCAGTAATTTTGGCCTTCCTTGACCGGGGCATCCTCTGCAAGGGCTAATCTTAATTCCTTTTCCCTCCCGTTCCGTTTTTCTTCTTGTCTGCCAGCATTGCCAACACGCCATCGCGAACCCGAATCTCCAACTACTAGCTCGTTCTTGCCTTCTGATCATTGGTCGACCACACCACGACCGCCCTATCGCATCGTGGCGAATGTACGCACCTCGAAACCGAGCCACCTCACGATACTGGGGCGAAACCACGAGCAGCCCGTCAGCTCTTCACGCGCACGGAAATCGTCGAGCCCCATACTCTATTACATTCCCTCGTTGCCCTAATTAGTCGCGAAACCTGGGTCGTATAGTGGTCTAGACGGGGACGCGCCTCGTGCTCGTGGAGGGAGATGCAAACGGCAAGGGGAAAGGGTGATCCGCAGGGAAGGAAGGCCAAGGTGCGCTCTATTCATCTAGCTCCAACGATTGCCGGAGCATTGGCTAACGGCTTCTCTCTCTTCAGCTTGCGAACTCGTACCAGGCGCTTCTGGAGTATGTCTCACCGCGACCGAGGGTTCTCCTGGAATACATGGATCCCTCTCTCCGCAGCCTACATGCAGCTTGCTAACATGTCACAGCGAATTCGCTCAGCCGGAACTGAAATCTGTTGGCAACTATGCTCTTGGACGCCTAGTAGGGAAAGGATCTTTTGGCAGGGTCTACTTGGCACACCATAAGCTCACCAATGGCTCCAAGGTACGCAGGGGGACAATTCGGGATGCTATCCGTTGAGTTTCGTTAACACACATGTTCTCAGGTTGTGCTCAAGTCGGCCAATAAAGGCGACTCGAACCTCGCGCGCGAGATTCACCACCACCGACAGTTTGTCCACCCCCATATCGCGCGGCTGTACGAGGTTATTGTGACCGAGAGTATGGTTTGGTTGGTCCTGGAGTATTGCGCCGGTACGTCCCTTCTTCCAAGTCGGCCATCTGGGCCAATACAGGTGTCGTGTCTCTGGCCTAACTCGACTGATGTATGTAGGCGACGAACTATACAACTACCTCTTGGAGCACGGCCCCCTACCTGTTCCCAAGGTCCAGAAGATCTTTGCCCAGCTCGTGGGTGCCGTCACCTACGTCCACAAGCAGTCGTGCGTCCACCGAGACCTAAAACTGGAGAACATCCTCTTCGACACGCATGAAAATGTAAAGCTGGTAGACTTTGGTTTCACCAGGGAGTACGAGGGGAGGACGAACCATCTGCAAACCTTCTGTGGGACGATATGCTACTCGGCACCCGAGATGCTGAAAGGGGAGAAATATGCGGGCGAAAAGGTCGATGTTTGGAGTCTGGGTGTGATCCTATATGCATTGCTCTGCGGCGAGCTACCTTTCGATGACGACGACGATAACGTGACTCGAACCAGAATCCTGACGGAGGAACCCAAGTACCCTGACCACCTCTCTCCTGATGCAGTATCTCTTTTGAAGGCTCTGCTGTCTAAACGGCCGCTTCCACGGCCGTCGCTTCCTGACATCCTTGCGCATCCCTTCATCGCTGAACATGCACCTGCACAGCAAGCGATCCTTGCCGTCAAGTCACCGGCGCCATTCTCGACTGCGCTAGAAAACGAGTGTCTGCACCGAATGCGAGCAGCCGGAGTAGATACCGACGCGGTGATAGAGAGCGTGACGGCGGAAAAGTGCGATGCCCTCGCTGGATGGTGGACACTACTGCTGGAAAAAGAGACGCGGAAAATGCAGAGAAGAGAGAGGAAGCGCAAAGAGCGAGAAGCCGAGACCAAGAGCATGCGCCGAATTTCAGCTGCGTCAAGTCGGCTGGAGCGCTTGGCCCCCATGCTTCAAGATGTGGATGAGGATGGGGGCCTATCACTGACTAGGATAGGAGAGGGTTCTGCATCCCGCAGCCGAGGTAGGAGTAAGCGTAGGAGCGCACAGTACTACAATGAGCTGCATCTTAAGGAGATCCCACCGCTTCCTGATAGCGGTGGGCGGTTCGAACCCCAGAGTCCAGATGAGATTCCTCCAACACCGATCGACAAAGATTCGATCCGGTCAGTTTCGACTTCGCGTCAACGAAGACCGCCTCCGCCACCGAAGGAAGGGGTGATCCGTAGTGCTAGATCCCGTGGATCGACCCTCCACCTTGTGACGACCTCGGATGCCTTGGGTGGTGGGAGCAGTACGACAGGATCAGATGCCAAGCACGGCGAGTCGAAGGGAAGAAGAAAGCCAGCTCAGGTCATCGTCGCCCACTGGAAGAACTGGACACATTGGATTTTCGAAAATACAACCAAGAGATCCAAGAGGCTCAATGAGAAGAACACAAGCCATAGCACCCCGAACTTGGGCAGTGGGAATGCCAAGGAAACAAAGGACGTAACTCCAAGACCTCAGACGAGCAAGTATCCTGGCTCTGATTCCTTGAGAGGAATGACTTCCGCCCCTCTCCCGAAGGGAGTGATTGCTAATGGACACGCCAAAGGGGGGCGAGTGTGGCTATTCACCCATCTGCTCTTAGAAATGGCAAGCCTGGGCATTCGCTCACCTCTTCGAGACTGCAGCAGCACCAGCCGCAGCCCCCAGGACGGATACGCACCCCTTCCAATTCCTACAAGCGACAATCATTGTCGCCATCACCGATGACGCCGCGCTCTGGGATGCGCCGGTCGTCAGCTGGGCTCAGGGGACGAAAGTCGACCTCATCATCTGTATCCTCTGTACGGTCTCTGCATCATCATCGCCACTCGCACTCCAAGGCATCCTCGACAAGCTCCGCTGCATCAATAACGGTAGCCAAAACACCCCATCGTGGCCAATCCCCTCACCATTCAGTCAAGGTGTTGCCGGCAACACCAACATCAACCGCTTTCCCTTCCAATATTCGACTTGTCCGAGCCGCACCCGCCCCCTTGAGCCTGTATAACGAGGGCATGCCATCTCACAATGACTCCCTCGGGTCACCCAATCCATTCGCAGCTGGTGTGATGTTCGCCAAGCGAAAGAAGAACCTGTTCAAAGGCCCATCGCTCAATTTCGGCGGTAGTCCTTCCGGTGGCCATCGCAACCTAGGTTCGGCAGGCCATTCTAGGAGTGGCAGCGGGTCAGCGCTCGGCCGTCGGTCTGGAGAGATCACTATCGAGGAAGAGGATGAAGATCCCTCAGAAAATTCAGAGATCATCGAGGAGGTTGAGTCCTTCTCACCGATCGTCAGTGGACCTGGCGAAATCATCACTGAACAGATCCTCGAGGATGATGAGCCCACGCCGACTAAAGATACCGCGCTTTCGCTGGCGAAAAATGATATCCACGCAACTGATCAGGCCCATGGATCCGAAGACACAAAGATATCCCTTGATTCCCCCATCCGACTGAAGTGATGGGCTCAGCAAATTTTTGAAACGACCTTTTATGACACTTATCAAAGCAAAAGAAGCACAGCCGAAAAGTAGCTCTTTTACTGTTTGCCTCAACGGACCATATTCCCTCATATCCCCATGTCCTCCATTTCATCTCCCCCTCGACTCCCTATTTTTAGCCAGATTCACTCTACAATTCCTCATGCAAAACGCCACTTGTTTTCACCCGTGGTCAAGTTAGACCCTCTTCGCCTTTCCCCTGACATAAATTCGGCTCCCCGCGTCCATCTTCGATTCTTCTTAACCTTTACATCATCAATTTCTTGCATTTACGTTGGTACACATACAGTGTCTATTGATACCAGTGGCGGAATGGCGGACAGGGTTGATTTGCTTCAGTGGAGTTTTATACCGTAGATCGATTTGCCAGGCTAGCATGCCGTCCAACTTCTTCTCTTACCTCTTATTCAGACATGGCCCTTCTATTCGTTAATGTAAAGAACATTAGGCTCGTGAGCCCTGAGATAAATCAATATGTGTAGCCTTCCGCTCGCTATGAGTGACATTACTTGAAATTTATAGTGTCCGTACAGTCTAGTTTCCGCCATAGGATCCGTTGATCTTATGCGAAGTCATAGATGCCCCCGCCAGCCATGCTCGCTTGAGATGCCAAACAAGAAGATATCTCATAAAAAGAAATACATATCTGCTTCGACTAGCCTGATCAGAGAAAATGAGAACGCAAATATACCCATTGGCCATTTAATCGCCAAGTTCCCTCTACGTCAAAGAAATGTACCGGATACAAGATGAACCAACCCGCTAAAATATTCATGTCAAGGAAAAAGTCATCATTCTTCAGCTTCAGATTCATGCTGAGTGTCCCAACCTGCTCTTTCGTGCACCACTATCCCTCTCGCGATCTTAGTCGTCCTTGTCCTCGCCGCTCCTCTTCCGCAGCTTGTGTACGAGAGCCTGCCTCTCCTCGCGCAGGGTGAGCCACACCCAGAACCAGGAGATCATCTCGAGGAAGAGGAAGGTGAAGGCGACCCTGTTCTTGAGGGTGTCGCCGCCCCATGTGCCCGGTGTGTACGAAGGGTTGTGGGCGCTCGGGTGGGCGAAGCGCCCCCGCGGGTTGACGGAGGCGAAGAAGGGGGAGGAGGGGCCCGTGAGGAAGGCGTAGAAGAGGACGACCATGAAGAAGAAGGAGCGGATGGGAGCTAGGATTTGTCAGTGGCTGGTATTTTTGTTTCTGGCGATGTGGCTTGGTTGGTGGGGGGGTTCTTACCTTGAGCGCCCCAGTAGTAGATGAGGGTGATTTCCTCGGGCATGGAGAGGGAGACGAGGTCGCTGATGCCGACGAGGGCGAGTACGACGGAGAGCAGTCCGAGAGGGTGGCTTTGGGATTCGAACCCGCGGCTGTTGGGCTAGAGGTGTGTTAGCGAGGATGGGATGTGAAAAGGTGAGAGGTGGGAGTCACGTACCATGCCCATGCTGTTACCGAGAACCCATACTAGCGCTTGTTCATTGATGGTTCGCGGGTTGGAGAGGAAGAAGAAGGCGAGGGTGAGGTGGAAGAGGGAGACGGAGGTGATGATGGTTGTAGAAGCTATTAGAGCCATGGTTGCGGATATGCGGATATGTAGATTCTGAGAAGACCACAAGGGTAGGAGAAGCTGCGCCGGAGTCGAGTCGAGGAGTCGCGTGCCCGTTTTAGTCTATCATGGAGGGTTTCAGAACCAGGCCGGCGTGGAGCGTCGAGCTGTATGTGTCGAACTATGCGTCGAGCTATGCGAAGGGCCCAGGGAGAAATCGAGAAATCGAAAAGGGAGAGCAAAGGAAGGCTGCGAACGAGTGGAGCAGGCGTGTGCAATGTAGACGAAGCACCAGGTCACGCGGGAGAACGAGGGTCGAAGGAAGCCTAGAGGACTGGCTGGAGCGACAGCATGGTGTTGGCTGTGCGCATCGTGTTCGGTACGGAATTCCTCAAATCCAGGCGAAGACGTGGCGGCGCGCTACAACTGATTAGATTAGATGGCTGCCTTATCGGTTAGTGAGCTCAGGGTGCTGTGTGTTGTGCATCGCTCCACCACGGCAGGCTGCCTTTTGGCTTGTGATGGACCATGCATGTACAAAGACCATGGCATGGCCCCTCTCTTGGTACAAAGAAACTTAGAGGCAGATAGGGCGTATAGTATAAAGCCCTCTATCGTTTCTCTCTTTTCATTTTCATTCTGCGACGGAAATTGTACTGTGGTGTTGTATGTCAAGTACTGACAGCTTGCCGATTCTCATGTGGGGGCGGGATACTCTAAACATCGTATTATTGAAGCTCCAAATCAAATCCCCCACCTTGACAGCTCTCCCCAGTAAGCTTCTAACAAATTATCCCAACAACGCAACAGGGCATCCCAAATTTCGACATAGGTCGTGTGAGTGGCCATTGCCAACGGCATCATATCCACCAACATGGCGGCCCTGAACAAGGAGAAGCACATCAAGTACTGGCAACGATGTTACAACAGCTACCTTCCCACCCAATATACCAGCTCAGATTCGACCCGGTTGATGTGGGCATGCTTCATCACCTCTGCGTATGATCTGCTCTCAATCCCCTTCAGCTCCACTGACCGCACCAAGATCCGTTCCTGGGTTCTCAGCCTGCAGCACCCGGACGGCGGCTTCTGCGGCAGCCCAACCCACAGCCTTCCGGGCCAGGATAGCCACAAGGGCACGGCCAATCTGGCCGCAACTTTCTTCGCCCTCATTACCCTCGCCATTGCTTCGGACGGCGAGGAGGAGGCCAGGGCTGCGTTCGCTGGCGTCAGGCGGGGGAGGCTCCTGAGGTGGCTGAAGAAGTTGCAGAGAGACGATGGGAGCTTTGGGCAGAACCTGTGGGAGGGTAAGCCAGTTGGTGGCAGGGACACGAGACACAGCTATCTGGCCAGCTGCGTCCGATGGATGTTGAGAGGCCATCGTAAGGATGATGATGAGCCCTGGGAGGACGATGTCGATGTGAAAGCCATGATTGCACATCTTCGAAGGGGACAAGTGAGACCAAGCCCAGCGTTATCCCAAGTTCTACGAAATACAGTTGTTCTAACGCCGTTCACAGACATACGATGGTGGTCTCGCTGAGTTCTCAGAATATGAATCGCATGGTACGTCCAAGTTCAATAGTTTCTAATAGTGAACTTGGTTCGGGGTGTGCGAATCCTATTTGGTTCTAACTTTCTCTACAGCTGGTTACGCCTACTGCGCCGTGGGTGCATTGTGGTTCTTAGATCGGCCCAGCTCGGCTTCGTCTCCACGACCGGAGCCCTCATCCCTGACGGCAATGGATCAAGGCATCCCTGACCTGCCTGGCATGCTGAGGTTCCTTGCTGGTCGGCAGTTGAACTACCTCGCCGAGGAAGAGGACGAGGACGAGGAAGAGAACTTTATCCAGGACGCGGTTGGGAGTTTGACTTTGGAGGAGGGCTGCCGTCATGTCGGCTTCAACGGTAGATGGAACAAGAAGGCAGATACATGCTACGTCTGGTGGGCAGCAGCTACATTGGCTGTAAGTGGCCTCCCTTCTCTTTCTCCGCTTCACCTCTCACTGACTTCCTACATATAGATGCTCGGTAGCCCCTATCCAGTAAGTGTTGAGGGCTCCAGGAGATATCTACTTGAAGTCACGCAGCACCCTATAGGCGGCTTTGGCAAGTTTGCTGGCACGCTCCCCGACATCTACCATTCATATCTGGGGCTGGCGGTTCTGGCAGTGTTTGGCGACGCGGATTTGAAGGATTTCGACGCCGGCTTGTGCTGCAGTATGGAGACGACAGGGAAGATTGAAAAGGCAAGAGAAGGCTTACTCAAGGCAACCGAGGGCGAAGATCAAACGGCATGGGCATCTGATGGCTTCTGGGCAACCTAGAATGGCAAGGAAATTTTGCATCCGTCACAAAATTCATTCTTACTCAAGAATAAAATAAAATATCAAGAAAACAGAAGAGAAAGAAGAAAAAAAGGCAAGAAAGCCAACGAAAAAGAATCAGAGTCAAGCATTGCATATCAGGGATTCCTATGCGCAAAGGCACATCGCCGAGATTTACCCGGCCTCGGAAAACGGCCATGACTTCATCTCTAAACAATTATCGTCGGCATCAATTGATAGCGCCGTTTCGTAAAGCTCGAACAATTTCGCATCTCCTCCACCAGCCAGCAGCGGCGCAATGTCCTCCGAGCCTCAAGACCCTTCCCAGGCCGAATCAGCAGTCTGGGACAAGCAGACCCGGCGCAAGTTCGAGAAGTAAGTAGCCCATCCGCGCCGCCTCACCAGCCTCCGTCGCTAACCTCCGTTACCAGCAAATCCACCAGCGAATTCTACGATCCCTGCCAAGCGGCCGCGCAACAAAGCTACAAATGTCTTTTCCGCAATGGCGGCGACAAGTCGATGTGTGGAGAGTACTTCCAGTACGTGCAGATGGGCCGATCGCGATTGAAGGGGAGAACCAGGCTAACCACGATGATTTAGAGCCTACCGTGACTGCAAGCAAGCTTGGGTATGTGGCCGTTCAATTCATGCGACCTTCTTTTTTATGTCTATTTGCTGACAGATGTTCTCATCCAGACTGACAGGCGACGGGGAGTTCCATCGAAACCGAAAGAGCCGACGTCGGAATGACAGCGATAAGCCTGGAATAAGGAGGGAAGAAAAAAAGCATCAATTGTATAACACCATTGGATAGCGGTTTGCAACCGCAGTCGATTCGAATGGTTATGAAGCCATGATATAATTTCTAGATAGATGTGTATATTTACTTGTATATCAACATGTTGGGGCAGGTATATGAATACGGCCTATGGAAGTAGTACCGGAATGACTTGCAATATTTTCCGACTGGAGTCTAAGATTATTCTCTTCTTCAATGTGGTGAGGACTTGTCATCCCATCAAGAAGTCTTCATCCAATATGCCAAAGCTCTTCGGCAGGACCAAATTGCTCTTGACCTCTGTCCGGCATAATGCAAGATGCTCGATCATTTAGGCCTGCGCCACACGTCATGAGCCCACTTTAGCGGGGTAGTATCAGCCACAGCTCTCGAGCTCTCGAGCTCTCGCTTTGTCAAAGTCCCCGCCAAACTTACCTGTGGCTCTCAAACGAAATGCACGGGTGAGAAAAGAGGGAAAAAAGGGAAAAAAGGGAGAAAAGTAATCGGTCTTATTGTTGCATCCTCTTCAAACTCAAAGTCACACTAGGGACCCGCTAGAGTCCCCCGAGCTCAAATGAACCGTTCACGACCTCGGCTCAAGAATGGAGTCGACCTTCAGCTGCAGTCCGCCTTCTCAGACGGCAACTGGCCAGTTGTGATCCGACTCGCTGAGAAGCGCATGAGGATGCTGAACGACCAGTATTACCAGGTCCGGGCTTTGGCCGGTATTCAGAATTATGTGCCAGGTATCAATTGCTAACCCCTTTTTACAGATCCTAAAAGTCGTTGCAGAGTCCCAGCTTGATGACCCAGCTCAGAAACTGGCGGCTGTCACGGCTCTATATCAGTACGTCAAGGATGGTATTGTGATCAAGGACGTCGACGCCATAGATCTGTTGGAATGGGCCACCGGAGATCTAACCCATGAAGATGAGTTCCTGGAGACTCTGGGCCCGTTGCGAGTAAGGGCTGTGAAAGCTGCGCCCAAAGACAAAGTGTCAGCATCGCGTGCTTTGGAGTCATGTCTTTTACATTGGGACCTCGTTAGCTCTCAAAAAGTATGTTCCAGTAACTATAAGACAAGGGAAAGGAGACTACCAACTGACCAAATGTAATAGATTGCCGCGACCATGGACAGATCGTTCCCTCAAGAGAGACAATTCTTGTTTTGGAACATCGTCGTCACCTATCTTCTCTCGGTAACCGACATGTTCTATTCAGTGCTAGGCAAATATTTACTGACAATGAATCTTAGACAAGCTCACAGGCTGATGCTACCAAGAAGAAACTCTATGGTACTTTAGCGCTAAAACAAATAGAGAGAGCTGCTCAGACCACAGAGCAGGTACTATATATTCCTTCAGAATTTCAATTACGAGCATCTCCTTCTAATAAAAAAAAATCACAGGCATTCCAAGCCGACTCAGCTGCTCCGGCACCGGCCCGGGGCATTCAATCAGAAGAGGAGATCCTCCTACTTTATGATATCATGGAAACTCACGGGTCACCAGCAGACCTAGAGAAGGTTACATCCAGTCCAGTCTTCGGCCCTATCTCACAATTTCGTCGGGGCCGGAAGGAACCTTTGTTACGGGTGATTGCCAATAGCCGTAGCAGTGGCAACTGGATTTCTATTTTCCGTCTATGCAATGACTGCTTGTCTGAGGTCGATGAATCTGGTGAGCCAAATCTGATGGCTTCGGACTGGTCGATATGGAAGGAATTCATCGAGGCTGCAAACCACATCAAGTCTTCCGACGAGAGGTATGTGTCTGAGCTAGAGGTCAGAAATATCAGCTCCCTGACAGTCTACAGTGCCCCGAAAACAGTACAGGAACTTCTCCTGAAACTATCCAGATCGACAAAGCTGCGTCCCATATATAAACGGAACCTGCAGCTTGCTCGAGTGTCTGCTACCTTCTATCTTGCCACCAATTCCAAAGAAAATTCCGGGGATAATGCGGCTTCCTCTTTACAGTTACAAGAGCTTACCCAATATATCGAAGTCCATTCTACCAGTCCAGCTTGTTTTGATGATATCAAACCTTTCATTGAACTTTTGGGTCCTTTGGGCATGAAGAATCTGGCATACAAAATCCTCCCTGACCTTCTGAAAAGAGACGAGATTGAAGGCCGGGCTTCAAATGCTATCAAAGTCCTGACTCTCAAAGTCCAGTACTTCGTTTCAACATCACCCCTATCATACACCACTATCCATGGGTCTTCCCCCAACTACAAGTGTTCATTGTGTGAAAGCGAAACAGGCACACCCTCATGCCTATCTTGCTTTTCTACTCTTTCATGGCAAGGAATTCAACTCTACAAGTCCATCACTGAGGCATCCCCAGATGGGTTTTCTGCCGAACCCGATACCCTTTCAGAGCTTGTGCTTCTGATCGCTTTCTGCAGCCTTCAGCATGCTAAGCTCAATTCTAAGCCTCCTTATTCCGCAGAATCGACCCGCCACATACTTCAAGCAATGCTCCTCGTTGAACATCAACTTGCATTTAACCCGAAACACAGCCAGTTCCTACTCTTACTCCTCCAAATGCACCTTCTTGTAGGCTCTGCCCCTAGGTCTCGCCAACTGTTGGAAGATCTTACTATTAAGCGCACAATCATGGATTCGTTGGGTCCCCTATTTTATGATCGCCTTTCAACACTATCTCCAAATGTCCTATCGCCTTCCGACAATACAGGTTGGCAAGTGATGGATATGCTCTCATCGCACTTCAATGTTTCACTGAAGCTCAGGATGCCTCGTCGCCTCGTTGACGCTTTCGAATCAGAGAGCTATAGCTCGGTCTTGAGTATCCCTAAATACATCAATGATCTTCGGAGAAGTTGCACGCGGGCAATAAGTCTTGTGGAAGAGAACAGGTCTGAGAGACTCCTTGGCTGCCCTACTTGGGAATTTTTCAGCGAGGATCGTTATAGTATGTGATGGCATAGCCCTCCTCTATTCGGTGCTAACCTCGTGTAACAGCTGAAACTACTGATGACACGGAACTGAAGAGTGTTATTGATTATGGATCCTTCCCTTCCTGGGAGAGCAGTGCAGTACCCCCGCTCTATTCTCGCTTGCGAGTTGGGCCTATACCAAGCGTAAGCTCTACTTCCTTCGTCCTTGCACGTCCTACGACTAACCCCCAATATGTGGTCAGAATCGCCGACTTCACCTTGCCCTTCTTGCTGAAGGCTTTCAAGAAACCCTGGGGTACAAGCCCCCTACAGCATACAAAGTCGTCAATGCCACACTAGCATCAGACCAGCTATTTGTGCTGGAGTCCCTGAGCCAGATCAGCAATTCCTTGTCCCGCTTCCTCCCCGGCCCCGATGACGAGCTCACAGCACCAGAGATTGTCTACTACGACCTCATCAATCTCTTAAGCTCCCTCATTCCTCTCTGCGCTACTAGCCCACGGTCAGCTGGCTTCGAGGAAGTGTTCGGCGAGCTCGCTAAAGCTGCAGAGGCTGCCTTAGACACTCTTCGTCTCCAGCTTCCTTCCGAAGACGATGACAGTCTTGAGGGAACTATTTCTACGCTTGGGTCTATGCATGGCCTGGCAATGTACCGAGATGCGGCTGTTGCTATTTCAGGCACAGCACAGTGGATACTTGACTTTAACAAACATGAAAAGGAGCGTGACCGATCCGGTCAAAGTAACCTCCCCAAGGACACAGTCGGCCAGGTCACGACCCTGCAATCCGCCGCCGCTGCCGCGCTCAAGGATGGTCAATCGCGGGTTTCCGGGCTCAAAGGCCGAGTACAGGGCTCCTTCCAGTCCCGACTCAAGACATGGGTGTTCGAGGGTGCAGAGGATATCCGAGACATTGTTGAGGACGACATCGTGGCTGATTTAGCCTCGCACATAAGAGAAAATGTACAGGGCTGGCAACATGTGAAATGGGAGTAGAATAGAATTTAGACAACTCGCGTGGGACACTGCCTTCGTGTACAAAAGAATCTTGGAGACTCATACTGCCTTCTATGCAATCTTATTCGCGACTGGCAGTACTGGCTTCAGTAATGTCCGCCATGCCGTCTGACCTTAGAATACACAGTGGCTAGAATACCCAACCTCAGATGCAACATCATATGCGTCTACCCGAATCCATTGGCGCTTTCCTGCATAATACAAGTCACAAATGGCCTCGAGAATTCACAGAGCGTCCCCCAGCCACCCTGACATCCCCCTGGGCAACAGCCTTTGCGCGGGGTTCATCCTGCCACACACCGACAGCTGGTTGCGCAGCATCGGCCTTGCAATCACTTGCTCACCAGGTAACATCCTTTCTTTTCGCCCAGTAGCCTTCCTGAAACCCACGCTAGCGCTGCTGCATCAGAACTTTCTTCTGCGAGTCACAATTTCGGTCGCACAGCATGATATGCACCCAGGACCAGAGCGTTAGGTTTCCATAGACCTACCACCCTCTAAGCAAATGACAGTGCTCCTTGATATTTGGATTGTAACGGGAGTGTATGACGAGTTATCGTTCTCCTCGGTGTTAATTTCCTAACACTAGCAGATCAGCTTGTTGGGTGGCGGTCACAAGGGCTTGGCCTGCAGTTTTTCTTTTCTTTCTTTTTCCAGCCCCCATCAAACACGAGGATTCCGGACTGCAGGTAAGCGAGCTGCATCTTCGTTCTGGGTCCGGGGCAACGTCTTGGAGGAAATTTTATACCCATGAGATAGTGTCCGAGCTAACATTCGCCCGTGGTAGTCTTGTAAAATAAGAGGCGTCCCTCGACTAAAGGAGCTTCCCTCCCTTCAATCTATTGTACACTTTCCAGAGTTGGAGGTCTTGATTTCAGTCGCCTCTCATCTGCTTATCAATTGCTTCCACGTATTCAGAAGTAAGGCCTTCTTCAGTCTTTGATCGTCCCTTTCCGGCTCAAGATGTATCTGCCTCCGGTACCTCCGGTAAGAAGCATCTTCCCACTGCTCCCTGGGTTTAGCTTTGGCGAAAACCCAGTGAGCTACCCGGTTCGTAATGAATTTCACCCCAGTTACATGGTGTTGAGTAGCAGAAGATATGAGAAGCGAAATGATCCATCCGAGTATACCACCATAAACAGTAACTTGATCGTCCTCTTCCGGGTCTTGGCCTTTTACATTGACCTTCAAGCCCTCCCAGGCTTTTGGGAAAACATCTCTCGAGGCTGGAAGGTGACCGACGAGGAAAATACAAGGTCGATTGCCAATTTCTACGCAGATCGGCATCTGGATTGGGTTAAAGGTCTAGGAATGAGTACAAAGAACATGGCCTGGCGGGATACGCTGCTCATACACCTGGTTGGGTACTGGTGTGAACATCGTGGCAAAATAATACGCCGGCCGGGGCCCGACGATTTGCTTCTCTTTCAAGATATGAGCACTGAATGGTCCTTTCTAAGGGACGCCCGCTGAAGAGCCTTATTTTCCGGGACGGGGGATGCATCTTTGAGGGGAATGGCTCGGAACGTCCCAGAGTTGACCATTCCCCATTCCTTATCTTCACAGCATGATAGAACGTCTGCTCAGCGCGTTGGCCAAAGTCAAGAGCCCAACAGGACGCGTCAGAACGGTACGGACCCCCGGACGGAATCCAAGTCGTCTCAGTCACTAAAGAGGGACTACACCTAACAAAGGGACCCTCGCCGCCGCTCTAGAAGCTTCAGTGTACCCAGAGGAGCTCAGCCTTTGAGTACAAGCTTTAGCGAACCCCGGAGATCTCGGCTGCCAAGTGGAGTTGTCAATGAGCCTGTGACATCTCAACAATCCGAAACAAGTCAGATAACGACTGGCGAGCATCAGCAGCAACACGAAGAATACATCGCATCTCAACCTTTCCAAGTCGATCCAAGCCACCTTGGGGTTTCCCAGCCTCTCGATTCAAGCTGCCAACAATCCCAGGAACTCCCTGTCATCGCCAAGAGTGTTACACCGGCCAAGGTCACCAAGGGCACCACTCCCAAACCCCGCACAAAGACAACACAGCCGAAGAAACAAGTACCCCTTTCTCCGAAGCGAATTCAGATGGCACCTACCTCGTCTCCATCTTCCAGCACCGGCAGCGATGGTGACGTCGACTCGGAAGAATCCGAGTCCGAGTCTGAGAGCGAGACTGAAGCCATCAGTGTCTATCAAGATACTGGCTCGGGCGCTGAGCAAGACACCATACAACGTTTCAAACGCGACCATATCCCCCGAAAGATGACCCGAAGCCTTACTGCAAGTCCCTCTGGCAACTCCTCGAGCAGTGGGGACAGCAGTGGTTCCGATATTGCCAGCGACAGCACCGAACAGGTCGACGAAAATAACCACGAACGTGCCAGCGACAACATCGGTGAAAGCAGCAGTGGTAGCGACAGCGACGGCGACGGCTATAGTGGCTACACTAGCAATAGTAGCAAAGGCAGTAGCAAGGACAGTGTCGGCGGCAACAAAGGTAGCTCCAGAAGTAACACCAACGAAGGCAGCAGTGCCTATGACAGCGATGATAGCAGCGATGGTAGCGACGACGACAGCGATGATAGCGAAGATGAGAGTGATCTTGAGCCCGAGCCACCAAAACCCCTTACGCCCAAAAAGCCTGTCAAGAAGCCTACCAAGACACCTGTGACGGCTTCAACGCGTGGTAAAAAGAAGGTCCGACCTTCCAATGGCACGAAAGGGGAGGAAGATCGTATCAAATCTGAACCCGACTCTGACTCTGGCATCCCACCAGTACCCATGGCGTCAACCTCGGCAAAGGAGCAAGAGCCTCCCATCTCGGCTCAGAGAGCTTCCGTTCCACCTTCCAAGCGCAAGGAAAAGCCAAGACCAGAGGTCCGATCTGCCAAGAGGCGCCGCGAGGAAGACGACGTCGAGAAACAGACCGCCACAGGCCCGCGGCGAAGAGAAGGGCAACAGAGCAGCAACAGAGCAGTCCTAGTGAGAAAACCAAGTCAAGCAAGGCTCGACGTCAGGACAAGAAACCGCCGGCCGAGGCTCCACGCGGCGAAGAGTCGGCGAAAGCCAGGCGTTATGCTCAGAAAGAGAGTAGCCCCCACGTGAAGCAAACGATCAAGCATCTTTCCACGGTTGGGTCAGAGCACAAGCACTCTGTTGACATGCTGATTCAACGTATAAATGCTCTGGAAGAGAAGAGCATGAGACAAGACAAGAAGATTATAAAACAGGACGAGAAGATCATGAGGCAGGACAAGAAGATCATGAGGCAGGATGAAAAGATAATAAGACGGGACGAGAAGATTATGAGGCAGGATGAGAAAATGATGAAATAGGACGATTTTTAGTTGCAAGCTCCATGAACATGCAATAAAGTTTTGGGTAGAACTTGGACAGGTGAGCGATCGAGACGGTTGTGGAACTAGATAGAGATAATTGAACGGTACCATTGAAATTTCAAACTCATTCTGGTGTCGTATGACATTCTGGATCCTTTTCCCCCAGTCTTTGCGATTATGGGCACACAACCAAGATTGTGCCATAAAAATGCGCCTTGGGCTGGTATTTCATTGGTTCAAGGGCTCCTGTAGGCATGGCAAGCTCCCAACGACCCAATTCACCGAGCTGGTAAGTGGTGCACCAGCTGTTGGCATGGAACCCGGAGCGGTACCCATCCCTCAGCTATTCCCATTTCAACACACTAATCGTCCGAGTGGTAACTGAGAGATGCTTTTTAGAACATGAATATCTTGCCCTCTAGAGCGCAGTCTACCGCGAACAATATGGCCAGTACTGGTAACTCTCGAGAAAGGATCGCAATGAATAAATAAAATGATTCGGTCCTTTCAAGAGCATCAAACATACACTGGTCTAGGTGGCCATGGACAGAAAAAATACCAAAATTGATATTCGCGATCGAGAGCATGAAAAGATGAAGTTCACGAGGATTTTCGCAACTGTATCTATACGACTTTGTCTAGGTAAGGCGAGTCTAGACTCACGCTGGGCGCTGCGGGGTTGCGGTGATCAGATACATTACCAGTCGCTGCGTATAGAAGGCACTTGAGATGGGGTGGGGGGACTGAGCCATCAACGGTCTCAGTCCAGTCAGAGAGGCCACTAATTGAATCCATACCAACCCGATAAAAATATACTTGTCTTGCTTATGGAGACGAGACGTGCAAAATGGCAACACTGTGAACACTGTGCACTCACCCAATCACCTCGCGTCGGTGCATGGCAGGTTTTGTTTGGGTGGACCTCGTCATTCCTGTGTGGGATTTGACTGATGTTGTGGCTTGCGAGTCTGGAATTGTCAACGGTCGATGCTTGTCTGTCTCGGCGAGCGGCGAGAGCCAACCGTATCTTCCCTGCTGGGTTGAAAAGGAGCCCCAGCATCTGTCGACCAGGGCGCAGGGACAGGCAGAGAAGAGATCTGTTGCTGGGCTGGATTGCACTTGAAATAATATTGGCATTGATTGATTGTTTGATTGTTCTGAGGGAGAATCCGAGGACTGGGCCCCCTGGACTCGTCCTAGGGTCTGCGGTAGGTGTCGGGGCTCCCTGGTCGTCTCCATCGCACAGTATCGTCGTCACAGTAGTACGTACCCCATGAAGAGGAGCGATCGACGTCCCAGGATGACGAAATTGGCACTCAGGTGCGACTGATCGCCAAGACTCTTGGACAGAGGGGAGGCCAACCAGGGGACACGGGCCACCTAGAACTGGACAAAACCAGATGGAGATCTCAGCGAATTGGCTTCCGGTTCGCCCCTTATTCGTACCTGCTAGAGGCACGCACCGCCCAACGTACAGAGTAGTTGCTAATCAGAGCACGAGGCCTAGAGCCAACAAAAACAAAGATTGGAACGGCCTGCGAAGCCCCTGACTGGGACTGGCACGGACGGCAGCCATGGATCGGTGGCCTCGATGGACATGGACGTGGATTGTGCCAGCCAGTGCCACTGCACTGTTTGATTGTTTCATGTCGCGGTTTCGGCTGGCATGGAATAAGCTTTTGCTGTGCCTTGGCTTGACTCTGGCGTTCGACCCACCCGCAGCTGCTTCTGGAACATTGTTCCAGGAGGTGAGGAAGGAGCACTCGCTGCACCTGCACCTACACTACACAACAGAGGGAGAAGGCACGCGCGGCAATCGACGGTTTCGTCCACATCGCACTGGCCTGTCCCATCCCAACACCACAACATGGATGGCCGCATGCGTTCCATCCAAGCTCCCACCTGCCTTATCGTGTCCTCTCTGACATACGCGCACGTAATCCAATCCATCCACGCCATGCTCCCCCTTTGCTGTGAATGTGAGGTGACAGCTCCACGCAGATGCCACTTGCAAGGGCGCCTGGGCCCGTCCATCAGTCTCGGAAAGCCAAGAAAGCCAAGCAATGAGGCCACCCGGCAATGCCACACTACGTAAGAAGGTATGTCTGTATTTCCATGTGGATGCCGTTCGTCCTGGTGCTGGTATGACGGCCAAGCACGCGAGGCTAAGTGAATGCGTACCAATCTGATCTACAAGACCCATCTCAGAAATGTCGTGGGTGGTCCCTTCCCTTCACTTTCCTCTCTCCCACATCACCGTACAGTGTCTGAGCTCGACCATCTCTTTAATACCTCCCCTCCGAAACACCCCTGCCCGCCTAGCTCAGGCAGTGTCTTGCTGATCTCTCATTCCGGCGGGATACACCTCGATCAATACTGGGGCATTCGTCATCCTCTTTTCTTCTCCTCGCTCCCGTCTCCCCATTATCCGGACCAACTTCATTTTTCTCTCCTCTCTCTGCTTCGTCCAGTGAGCTCTCGCCACAGTTCACTTCCTCAATCGAGGATGCCTAGCACCCCACGATAGGAAACACTCTCCTTCCACTTATTCATTCAACCCCTTACTTCGTTGACATCTCAAACTCGTCATTTTCTCACTTCAATCCCCGGAGGACCCTGGAGCATACCATTTTACTTAGACCACTCTTTTAATCCCGCCCCAAGAAAAGCCCTGCGCGGCGCATCACATCTCGTTTCCTCTCTACCATTTCAACTACTCTTTCTCAACGCCTAGAAACTTTACTCACGGCCCTTGCACAGCTCAACCCATTTTTACACATCTACGCACCTACACCATGAGGGCACCTATCTACATGTCGCCAGGTACTTACAGGAGAGCCTTAGTCTTGGCTTCAATCATCTTCTCAATCACAGTCATCTCCCTGGTGACATCCGACCACGCAGCGTATTCTCATCACCGTCGACCCCCGACGACGTCATGGTCATTTCCATCGGGTGAGACCCCTGGTCAAATGAAAGCCAAGGAATGCCCGTTAGAAAGCTCCTACCTACGACGACATGAAAACAGTCTAACCAGGGAGATTGTCTACCACTCACACTGCATTCGACTCTCCGACACTGAGCTCGCCCAAAGGAATGTGGTTGCCGACATCAACGCTCCGCTTCTTGAGCGTGGCCGTATTATCGATCGCCAAGGATCATGTGAGGAATGGAAGCCAACCCGTTGTGATACCATCGACCTGAAGGTTCCAAGGCCCTTCCCGACCCAGAAATATCCACAACTCCTCTTCGGCCTCGCTACGAGCTATGACCGTCTTCTCGACTCGCTTTCCCAACTCACTCACTGGCTCTCTGGCACCGGAGCTCGTCTCGTAGTCATCATTATCGACGCTGACAACCATGCTTCGGAACTCGGTCGCCTGCTCCACCTCTTCAGAAGCCACGACATCGATCTCGTAGTCGCCCCTCCCTGGGCAGATGGATCTCTTGGCGCAAACGAGCAGCACTTCACCATCCTCCGCGATATGTTGAATCACCTCACTCCCGCCACCAAGTGGCTCGGTGTCATTGACGACGATACCTTCTTCCCTTCGCTCTATCCACTCGCCGCTCTCCTCGCCGATCGTGATCATACCAAACCTGCATACCTCGGTGCCCTTTCGGAAAGCCTCGATGCCCTCCAAAGACATGGGATGATGGCATATGGTGGGGCCGGTGCTTTCTTGACCATCTCGTTAGCGGAGCAGATTGAGCCAAAGATAGAGAGCTGCTTGAAATCCAGCCCGTCTCCCCAGGGAGATGCACTTCTCAAGAATTGTATTGCCAATCAAACAACCACCGAGCTGGAACTTCTGCCAGGCCTTAATCAGCTCGACATAATGGGCGATCCCAGTGGCTTCTATGAATCCGGACGGTATCCTGTGAGCCTGCACCACTGGAAGTCTTGGCACCACAACCCGGTTGACCTGATGGCGAAAACCACGGAGCTGTGTGGGTCGTGCATGATGCAGCGATGGCGGTTCGGATCCGATACTGTGCTTTCAAACGGTTACAGCATCGTGCAATACAAAGAAGGGATCGACCTCGAAGAACTCGAACACACAGAGGCAACCTTTGACTGGAGCCATCTTTACGAATGGAGTCTGGGACCGCTACGAAACAAAACAGAGCCACGTCTCAAAAAGAAATATCAGCTTGTTGATTCCGAAATGGTTGGTGGCACCCTCAGGCAGTTGTATTTACACAGAGCCGAAGACTTTGGATCAGTACAATACTCGTCTGGAAAACTCGTTAGCAAATCCGACAAGGTAGCCAGGGATGAGTTGGTGGAATTATGGTGGGATTGGTCGAGTCTCTTGGCGCGATGAGGGATCCGGTGTTGGCTTCCCGCTCTTTCTACTATCAAAGAGAAAAATAAAGGATGGCTGGCCTCCTTTTTCTGGGTGCTGGGTCCTTTTTGATCCAGACATGGTTTCTCCAATTCATTGCCCGTGGCCTTGCATCACAAGATGATGCCATTGCTGGCTAGCGTCGGCCTTGGCAGCTGTGCGAGGCCGGCCGTTCAACGCCAAGTTTTCACTCACCCGACAGCAAAAGCAAGCCCCGAGTTTAGGTGTGCATCTAAGGGTTTTGTGGGGTGGTGGGAAACTGGCGATATCGGCTATTATGTCAAAGGAATCAGGCTAGGAAGAAGAGGGGGCGTCTTAACCTGAAATGGACAGGAAGATAACGCCCAGCGACACTGTATATAAGATCAGATGTAGAATATCCCATTTGAGATTCTTGGTCAGATGACTACAATAATAATTCATGTCAAATCGAATCTCAGCTTCGGACTACTCATACCACTTAAACAGCCATGACTTCCCAATATGTGCGGCATGCAGAGAATATCGTCGGGCGGCTGCTAGTGGGATTTGTTATCGTCGCCGTGATATGGAGATGCTCAGTCTTCATCATCCAAGTTAGTTGATTCGAGGAAAGTGTAACTATACACATGCATATAATAATCCGATTTCCCAGTCAAGATGGCGCAAGAAACAATCACCAGTCAAGTATCAACAATCTGAAACACAAGAACATCAACTAGTAGCGAAGAATTTCGATTGGGCAACAACAGAGCCTAAGAAGCTACGCCCTTTCAAGCCCATCTACCATATCACGATGGGTGAGCTGCCACTCAATACATACTATTCACACGAGCCCCTAGCTAACCCGGGAACAGCGATTCAGAGCAACTCTTTATCGGAGCTGATAATTATGGACAAAAACTATCTATCCAGAATCAATCTAAGGCGGCAGCTCATGGAGCGCCACCAAAGAACAGTCTACGGTTGCCTTCCGACTGGTAGAGAAGCCGTCCATGAGCTATACGCTTTCCTCATGGGAGAGCACTTGCCGAACCACTACCCGTCCATGTTCCGACTGACCGACTCCAGGAAGATGCTCGAAAACACTGTGACTGGGCGAAGCTTTCCTGTCAACCCGTACGAGGATGGGGAAGAGTGTCTCCGGGCCCTTGGACAGACCGTCGAGGAGGACATGTTTCTCCTCCACAAGACTCCCGAGGGACACTTCACCGATGCGTTTGTCTGTTGCTTTCCATCCGGATTCAACCCATCTGAGAAGCTGGGGAAATTATTGAAAGACGTTCATGGGCCCGTCCCGTCGTACGAGAAGATTGGGGCGAGCATGGAGAGGTACTTCAGCAAGCTGGAAGTTGGGAAGAGCGTGAAGAGGAACAACGTGAGTTTGAGCGTTTAGAGTTTACCCGTGCATTGCATTAGTACTGCGACACGAGAGAGTGACAGCTGACCTGAGGCCCTGAAAGTGGTCGATCCAAACACACCCGGGAATGTTTGACTGCGGGCATGATACTACCACGGTCAAGGATGAGCCCGGTCGAGGGGAAAGCTTCCGCATAGAAGAGGTCAGTGTGGTCAGATGCAAGGTCCCACGAGCTTCTGCATGTTCTTACTTTCCCTTTCCCCCCCCCTTCCTTTTCTTGATCTCCCCCCTGGATTCTTTTGGCTGATGTTGAACCCCAACAAAAACAACAGACTTATTTTCGATCAGAGTTGCAGGCGCTTACAAGACTGCCCAAAACGGGCTCCGTCCTGTTTTCCTTCAAAACTTACATGTATCCGATCAGCGATATCAAGGAGGAAGGGCTGGGCCCAGAGCTGGCAGATGCGATGGAGGGGCTCAGAAAGGGGAATGCACCGGGGATGTGGCGCTACAAAGGGGCGGAGAGGTGGGCAGAGAAGCTTTGCAGCTATCTGCATTCACCATAGAGGGAGTTCAGCTATGATAATATCCAGAGGTGAATCTCAATAGGGATAGTCAAGGGGGGTTTTAGATACGCCTTTCGATGAAAGTTGATGAATAGATTCGTTAGTAGTTTCTGTAACGATATATGCGGCATGAAAACCTTGACAAATGCATTATCATTAGACATCAAACGTGATGAGGAGGCACAGGCCGCCGAACTGCAGCCACGGGGCGCAGGTATGAGGGGACTGGGAGGCTCGGTGGCTGATTGGATATCCGGCAGAGACACCCTGGCACCAGCCACAAGGCTGAGCTGTTGGAAGGGAACGACTGGCTGTTGCAGCGGCGCACGCGCTTTATCGGGAAAAAGAGCGTGTCAAGTGGGTGAAATAAAACATGGCACATCGAGATAGTTCAGTACTGAAATTTCATATATTATTACAATAAACAACCTAGTTCTGAATATAATATCAAGCTAAATATTATAGAATGATTTATTATTCTCTTATTATTCTCTTCTTATTGTGCTTAGTTAAAAAACGAGATCCCTGTCTCACACGGACAGAGCTTTGGTGTACCACGGCTTATTTCACCCACTTGCGTGTGTAACACCAGCCACATTTTGCAACTCGCCATCTCCGACTCCCATCCCACTCCTTCCCTCATCCAGCCAAGCCAGACGACGGGCAAACCGCAACCTACAAACCCCACACACAAGTACTTGCAGCTCCTCAGCCCGGGCGCCCGTTCGATGCGATTCCCCTGAGCGAAGAAGCTTCCTGCGCCCGAAACCCTGTTCTGCCAGGAACCTGATACCTTACGCTACGTCAGGCCGTGCTCTGCTTGCATTTACCTTTTTACCTTCTCGCGCCGTTTGCTCTCCCACAGAGCAAAGAGCCACCTGAACCTTCGCAATACCTGCGAGAAGTAAAGTACCCTACCTACCGTACCTACTATAAAGTAAGCGCGCCACGACCAATGCCGACATTGTACCACGATCCACCTTTAACCGCCTTGTCGTCACGAGCAGCTGCCGTCGACCACCACCACCAACAACATTCCTGTTGACCAGCCTAATTCTTCAAACCAACAGCTTTTGATTTCCCGACACCAGTCTATGCATCCTTGTCTCCCCAGTCAACGGACCGCAGCCAGCTCCCACACGCGCACACGCACCTACACGCACGTCCCCGAGCCGATCGCAGCCTTTCTGTGCTAGCGGCGTCTTCCCTTTCCAACGCTCGGCACTCACGCTGCACGCATCTCAGGCTCGACCACTCCGACAGCCCGCACGAGCTTGCACCGGACTAGTGATCGTGTTCCTGGCTGGCTGCGCCGTTGATCCAGCCTAATCTCGCCTTCCTCTGCCCAAACGATACAATACCTTGGACCTCCCTGCTTCTTCAAAGAAGACGGTTACACGGACCTCGTGCTTCGCCAGTGCTGCCTTCACGAAACCCTCATTCCTAGATCGAAAACAGGTCCCCGGTTGGGCAGAAGCCACCATGAGTGCTCCACGTATGTTTTCTATCTCTTGCACATCCAATTCCTCCTTGGTGGTTCAAACAGTAGTCGCGCCTGAGCTAACACCTACCTCTATCTTTCCAACAGTGTCAAACTCCGAAGAGAAAAAATTCGCAGCGATCATCGATGCGATTCTCGAGACCGCGGACCTCGAGACCATCTCCCAGAGGAAGGTTCGGCAGGCTCTCGAGGGTCGACTTGGGGGTAGGGACCTCAGCGATCAAAAGGTGAGATCCTTGCCAGTACCAGCAAGCTTGCTTAGGATATATGTGTTCTCTCCCCCACGAGCTGTATCCATGGACGTTACTTGGGTTGTTTCATGCTAATCACCCGTCAAACGGCAGGATGCCATTAAGGACCTGATCCAGACACGTTTCGAAGCGCGGTTGTCCCAGGACGCGCAGGAGGACGAGAGCAGCGAGACTAAGAAGCGATCCTCGACCAATGGCACCTCCCACTACGACGACGACGACGCGAACTCCGACGCATCTGCGTCCCCCGAGCCGGCGAGGAAGAAGGTCAAGCGGTCTTCCTCTGCTGAAGACGCCGACGCCCGTCTGGCGGCCCAGCTCCAAGCTCAAGAGAACAGCCTGGCTCGGAGCAGGTCTACCCGCGGCGGCGGCACGGACAAGAAGGCGGTGAAGAAGAAGAAGGCACCGCGAAAGAAGAGTGCCAAGAAGGTCAAATCGGAAGACGACAGCGAGGTTGAGGATGGCGAGCCCAAAAAGAAGAGGTCTGGAGGTGGCTTCCAGAAACCATTCAACCTCAGCCCGGCGCTTTCTGAGCTCACCGGCGAGACCCAGGTATGTTTATGTCGCTCCTCACCTATTTTCTGTACATTGATGCCAAATTACCACAAGTACCGTTTGGCTCCCAATTACACAGAGTACCACAAGCTAACCAATTTGTCCGTAGCTATCACGACCCGGGGTTGTCAAGAGCCTCTGGGCACACATCAAGGCCAACGACCTCCAGGATCCAAACGACAGGCGACAAATTCTTTGCGATGAGAAGATGCAAGCCATCTTCAAGCAGACCAAGGTTGACATGTTCCGTATGAACAAGGAGATCAGCAACCATCTTTACCCCGTCGAGGAGGCATAATTTTTTACCCCAGTCTTTCATAACATCATTTCATCACTCTACAGTTTTAGGACTGCGTGCAAACCAGCAGGCAGACAACCAGAACTCTCTTGGTGGTGTAAACTACCGCCATTGCTGTTATTATTAGCAGGCGCAGGTACGAGTCACGGCAATTGCGAGCAACTTGGGGAGGGAGGATTTTGACATTCGCGAACTATCTTGGGTGAGGGGCGCCAGGCGGCGTATTTTTTCGTTATTCGCTTTATTCTTCTCCCTTTATTTTGCTTTTTTTATTTTGTTTAAGGAACTCACGACGTTAAGCATACAAGACATTGTCGTATGAAAAGCGATGGATTAACCGGTAAAGGCTGTGAATGGGTATGCATAGGGACAAGGTTATTTCTTAAGGATGGGGGCGAGAGGAGAGACGGGAAGAGATGGCGAGGCTGTCCGCTTTCTGGCGTTTCCTGGGCTATCAGGAGAGAGATGTTTAAGGATCCTGGAGAATTGGAACAGAACAGCGAGAGAGGTGATACGGGGCTCTTGATAAACAAACGACAACAAACACAAACTACCGATGTATTTTATTATGAATCAGACAGGGGGTTCCTGCGGGTATATAAATACCAGCGACTAGGGAGAAAAGAATAATGTCAGTTTTCACGACTTTGCGTGACTCTCTTTGATGGTGGTACTTTTGCCTTTGGATCTCTGCTCAAAAAACTAAATTCAATACCCGTGGACTGTCGGGGAAGTCGTAAAACATTCACGTAGAGAATCATTCTTTGACCTCATAAAAAGAATGACAAATTCATGTTTGCTTGATCTATAGTGTGGTTTTCTGACCTTCGGACTATCAAACAAGCAACTAACTAGCTCTATGATAGCCATAAGAATGCAAGAGATGACTAAAAATTCTAAAAACCAATGACATCACTAGCATCGCTAGGATATCCGAAGTCTCCTAAGATTAAGTGTTAGACAGAAAAAAACCGTCGTCCGAGATTGCCAGTCTCTTTTAGGAGACGCTATTCTCTAAACCAAAGTTTTGCTCAATAGGGAAACCTGAACCTGAAGCGGCTGTGGGCGTGGTCTTGGTACGAGCGCTCGGTGAGTGAGTCAGCGGATGGCGAAGCTTGCATGTCGATTCAGAATGAGCCATGGATGGGCTCATCCCGGCGGTGAAGGCGCACCGTAAATGGTTAGAAACGTACAGCTAAACCTTCCGAAGACCTGGCATCTCCAAGGATGTCCATTCTTGCTTGGATTATCAAAACGAAATGAAAATCAGTTGATGTGACGGGGTTGATGTCCATCTGAAAGCTCTAGGGTAGGGTGCTGGAATGCAGCTGATGATACAAACATACTTGGATCGTGATTAGTAAGATGTGGCTATTGAGTCATTGACATAGCTTGATAGCATGCTATAGCGGCTCGGTAAGCAGAGGGCAAATTTGTAGTAAAGAATGACTCCTCGAAGAATCAGCGAGGCAAGCCGCATGGCGCAGGTCAAGGCAAGGCTGTCTTGTCTTGGTGGTACACAGCTGCTCTCAGTTTAGAGCACCAACAAGTAAAACACGGCGCCGCGGGGCGCAGTGACAGGGATCGCCCCCCACTACGACTACCCTACGAGGCCGATTCCAAGTGCTGAAGAATGTGCCCCTCCATCATCGAAACGATCTGGAACTGGCCCCCCATCGGTCGGTCCCCCAAAATTCTAATCTGCTGCACCTTATTTATCAGCCTGCCTCCCCGACACCTGAAGCTCTGCCCACCTCCGACTCCTCCTCTCATCCTCCCGAAACGTACATATTCAGTAAATTACCTCCTATCGATTCCGGAGAAGCCATCTGTCCATCGCAGATCCGATTTTTGTACTGCTTAGCCTGCGAATCTTTGCCGATCTAGAGCTAAATCTCGCTCCCATCTGTTACGCATATTTGCCACCAATCCCATTATTTTCTGTTGCCCCGACTTGTCAACCACTTCTCGACACCGGTCCGAGCCCACAGGTAATCGACGCATTGTCTGCCATGGAAGCTTCCGCGGCAGGGGGATCCGGTGGTGCACCCTCAGCTCCATCTTCTGGAGCTCAGCGTGGCCCGAAGAACCAACGAGGACGAGGAAAAGGACGAGGAGGAAACCGCGGCCGCGGCGGAAACCAGAGAGGCGGAAATACCAGCGGCCAGAACGACGCTGATTCCCGCAAGAATCTGTCAAACCCCGCCGCTCAGGACCTCGCGGCTGCCGTCGACAAGGCCCGTATCAGCGCCGGAAAGCCTCCAGTCGACGAGGAGAATGCAGACGACGATGCTGAGGTCTGCTTCATTTGCGCCAATCCCGTTTCTCACCACTCGATTGCTCCCTGCAACCATACCACATGCCACATCTGCGGTCTGCGGATGAGAGCACTGTACAAGGACAAGAATTGTGCTCATTGTCGTGTATGCCTTCTGCTCCCTCTGTCGACACAACTGGCGGGCATCTCTAGCCGAAACAAGCCAGCTGATCGAAGCTCCTGCTAACATGCTACATTTTAGACATCCGCTCCCTACGTCATCTTCGCCCCCAATGCTGATAAGCGCTTTGAAGACTTCACCAATGCTGACATCACGACGACGGACGACAATATCGGCATCAAATATGCCAACGAAGATATCGTGGGCGACACCGTCCTCCTCCTCCGCTACAACTGCCCAGACGCCGACTGCGATTTCGCCGGCCTGGGATGGCCCGACCTGCACCGCCATGTCAAGTCGGCGCACAAAAAGCGCATGTGTGATTTGTGCACTCGTAACAAGAGGGTCTTCACACATGAGCACGAGCTGTTCGCCGACAAGGAGCTGGAGAAGCACATGCGATACGGAGATGATAAGCCGGGAGCCGCAGACCAGACGGGATTCAAGGGACACCCGCTGTGTGGTTTCTGCGGCGAGAGATTCTACGACGACGATAAGCTGTATGAGCATTGCCGCAACAAGCACGAGCGGTGCTTCATCTGCGATCGGAGGGACTCCCGGAAGCCTCATTATTACCGGGACTACAACGCCTTGGAGGAACATTTCAAGAAGGATCACTACCTATGCAATGATCGCGAGTGCTTGGAGAAGAAGTTTGTCGTCTTCGACACCGACATGGACCTGCAAGCGCATCAGCTCAGCGAACATGGTGGTAAGACCACCGGCAGAGATGCGAGACTTGTGGACATCTCCGGCTTCGACATCAGAACGCCCTACCAGGACGATAGGAGAGAGGGTGGGCGCAGAGATCGACGGCGGGAGGGACGTGGCGGTGGTGGTGGCGGTGGAAGGGGAGGCCGTTGGAGTAATGAGAATGCGGAACCTGTACCGGTGTCGTCTGCACAACCACTGCGCCGAGATGAAATTGCTTTCCAACGTCAAATGGCCATCCACTCAGCCCAGTCCGTGTCAAACCGCACCTTTGGAGGACAGTTGAGTGCCCCCGCCGCAACTAATACGCCGCCGTCTGGATCTAGAAACAACAGCTCTCCATCAACGCCTCGCCCAACACAGAACCGCAACGTCAATAATGCCGAAGTTAGAGACATCCCGCAATTGGACGCTCTCACAGTCGACCCCGCAAACATGACTCCTGAAGAGCGCGCACGAGCTGTTCGTCATGGCTCTGTAGTCGAGCGAGCCTCGAATCTACTTCACAACGATGCTCGGAAGCTGGCAACCTTCCGAGAACATATCTCGACATACCGACAGGGCAAGTTTACTGCACCAGAACTGGTAGACGCCTTCTTCACTCTGTTCGGCGATACTTCGTCAAATGCCCTCGGCACACTACTTAGGGAGGTTGCCGACTTATTCGACGACAAAGTTAAGTCCGACGCACTTCGCAAGGCCTGGCAGGATTGGCGGGCGATCAATGAAGATTACCCCAGTCTACCTGGGCTGAGCGGCATGCACGGAGCTACCTCAAGTTCGAGTGGATGGGCCAATGCGGGAGCTGCCAGCCCAGCTCTGCCTACAGGCGCACCGGCGCAGAAACACTCGAACAGAGTGCTCAAGTTGAAGAACAGCACTAGGCTCGGCCCCGCCCCTGTCTCCCGATCACAACCGACATGGGTTGCGTCCGCTTCAACTTCTATCCGACCTCCTGCTTCAGCCGGTTTCCCTTCGCTGCCACCATCCTCAAAGAAGAGCACTGCCTCCTCCTCCTCATCCACACCATCGTGGAACACCGGCTCGGCTGCTCAAACTTCACAATCAAGCGCTAGCTCATCGTCGGCACCGCTGAACAACCGCCCACGCCCCAAGGCCAACGACAAGGACGCTTTCCCGGCTCTGCCGTCAGCCCCTAAGCCGCAGACTACAATCTTCGGCTACGGGAGCGGCCGCGGCGTGAGGCGGGACCTGCCCGGTCTAGGTGGCCGGGGAGAAACCGGCTTCTCATGGGGCGGCGAGGGCGGTCAGTCGTCAGACGCAGCCGGTGCAGATGAGAACGCGGACAAACCTGCAGAGGGACAGGGGAAGAAGGGCGGAAAGAAGGGGAAGAAGCAGGTCCTGGTCCAGTGGGGCTAGACTCGTTACCCGTTTTCTAGAATACTGTCCCCCCTTTTTTTTTTTTTTGATGTGAGAAGACTATTATCCGAGCTTGGCGTTTGTAGCGGGTTTGGGTTGGGACGACCAAGTATGTGTATGTGGACTTGTTCCTGGGCGTGCGAGCGAGATTTGACTTTTACGGCATTTGAAGTGGGCAGCGATGGAAAAAAAGTTTGAATGTGGATGCTAGCTTCTTGAGTCTCCTCCTTGAAGTGTATCCTTCTAGGTGGTTTTACATGCTTCATGTTGGGAAAGGCAAGGGGCGTTCCATAAACTGAACAGGGATATGTATATCATCTTACATCATAATTTGTCGAGCATCGATAGATGAAGGAAACTACTTACTTTTCAAGATGTCAAGAGAACCACATCCCAAAGCGTCTGAGTAAATAGTGAGAAAAAGACCGGATCACAATTGGCATGCACTTGGCAATCAAGGCCAGCTGGAAATGGGGGATAAATCAACAAGTATATAAATTGCGATGAGATGTATATAAACAGATATTGAAAAACATAATGTTTCTACCATATCGGACCTAATGACACTCATTTGACTTACCTTGTTGACTGCTGAGATGATTTTAATCAGCTCAAAAGTACCCGGAATACCAAGCGCAGGAAATCGTTACAGCCCGGCAGGTTCGTAATACTCCCTGAACCGGTCTGTCTCCTCCCACCTCACATTATAGACAACGTTCCAGCAATCTAGGAGCAGCATGGGGAATTTAGTGGTCCAGAAGCTGAGATAGCCATCGGGCAGAGGGCCGACGGTTCGCTTGAGCGAGTCCGGCATGTCCTCGTAGTGGTTTCTCTTGTTACGGAGGGCACGGAGAAGATCGAGGAGTCTGGTACCCGTGTATTTGCGCTGCTTCCCGAGGGAATCCACAAACTCACGAGGGAGTTGGCGGAGGAAATCACCCCTGGTAACCTGCGATGCGTGCCTCTCTAGTTCCTGGAGCGCCTCGGATGGCGGGTCCCGACATTCCTTTTCAAAGTGGTCCGACACATCACAGAGGAAAGCAAGCCGTTTCTTAGCCGACCAAAAGAAGGGATGTGCCATGACCTCTCTCGCGGGAGGTCGCTGCTTGGGATCGGCCGCCAACATCGACCCGATCAGGTCCTTGGCCTCGTACGCAAAGTCTCCAAGTGAGTCGAGGAGGTGAAGGTTGAAGTTGCCTTTGCGAATGTTGACCTCGCGCATATATCTGTCTCCACAATCGAATGGATGGGATCCATTTGTGAGAACGTAATAGAACACAAGGCCGAGCGAGAAGATGTCGATAGCACGTGTCGCACGGCGGCTGGTTTGGTTCATGCCATCCATCACAAGAACAGAGCCGGAACCAACGCTGTGAGTACTCAGATCAACGAGACCAGCATCGCGAGCGTCATCGTCTAAAAGAAGCTCGGGTGCGCGCCAGCCTGAGGTGCCCGCCGCTCTGCCAGTAGTAGCACCGAACGATGATTGTCCACCCTCAAGCTTTTTGCAAAGACCAAAGTCAGAAACCAGCATACGCGGTCTTCCATCTTTACCCATGTTGACAAGAATGTTCTGAGGCTTGAGGTCTCTGTGGACGATACGAAGAGAGTGCAAGTGGTTGATACCATTCGTTATTTGGTATAGGATGGCGGGAAGGTCTTGACGCCCGGCATTGGCAAGATCACGGAATATATGCGGCTTCTCAACAACCTCAGCCAGAGAGGCTGCACACTTTTCGAGGGCAATGTACAGAAAACCATCTTGCACCTGCTGAGAATAATATCGGATAACTGTGAATCGTTGTTAGTGGTGTAAAGTTTGCATCCACCAAGGTTGGTGGCCTACCATTTGGATGATCGTCACTCTCTCTAAGGAGCTTGGTCTCTTGGACCGCAATATCGTAGAAGTGAATCAACATGCGCTTGACAGCGACATCACGCCCATCGAATTTACCAGCGAAGACGAGTGTTCCGTTGCTGCCAGTTCCAAGCTGGTCCTCTGTGTTGACTTCAATGTTCCCCATCCGAATGACGGGATTACCGATGCCTTGCATATCGCTTGGCGCAACAGTCATAACATCAGGCTCCAGTCTCTGGCGCTCCTCCCCAAGTTTCTTTGCGGAGGTGACGGCATCATCGACTGTCTTTGGACCAGGTTCATCATCTCGCGACTGTGACCCTTCTCGCTGTTTCTTGCGATGCTTCACACCTCCTCGGCGACCACGATGGGCCTTCTTCTTCTTCCCACCAGGCGAGGCGGCCTCACCATCCGCATTCGGAACCTCCAGGCCCTGGTCTGGTGCATTTTCGCGCAATCTGGCCTGCTCCAGGGTTGTCGGGTCGCTGTCATTACTGCTTTGGTCTGCGACTGGCTCTCTGATCTTGGGAACGGCTTGGGGTGTGGTGGTTTGCTTCTCTGCTCCGACAATCTGCGGCTCATCGCAGGATATGTTCGCATCTGACAAGATGTCCGATTCCCCATACTTATCCGGGCTCAGATTCTGCTCTGTTTCCTTGCCAAACCAATCAAAGGGTACGGAGAAGCCATTCTCCTTCATTTGGTGGTAGGAACGTCTAAT
This sequence comes from Clonostachys chloroleuca, assembly GCA_037952775.1. Lineage (NCBI taxonomy): Eukaryota > Fungi > Ascomycota > Sordariomycetes > Hypocreales > Bionectriaceae > Clonostachys > Clonostachys chloroleuca. The sequence continues at coordinate 37,278,788 of JBANAY010000003.1, forward strand.
TTTGTTCTCATTGTAGATGAGCAAGGCGATGAAAATGATTATGAGCGTCGGGTTTTTGACAAAATCGATCAGGCTTGTGGCGGCATGTTGCGGGAGGGACTTCACCTTGTTGAGAAGGCTGGCGTCATCGCTATCCGAAACCTCGATCTGGTAAGGGGACTCGTTTTCAGACTCGTTGTGTTCGCCATCGAGATATTCATGTCCGCTCTCCCCAGAAGGTAATGAGGGCCGTCGCCAGCTACCTTTCTGAGAAGCCTCAAGGACATGAGTGCCAACCAGAGCCTTGGAAACGCTCTTATGGTCAAGAGTATCCAAGGGAGGGTAATTGTCAAGCCAGTCAGGGTTGCTGACGGGAGCCATTGGGGCGTCGATGATTAGTGGATAGGATCGACCTGACATGGCATACCAACTGCCCGTAGATGTACGGTTGAGAAAGATACTCTGGCTCCTAATCCGAGCAATATCCTCATCTCGGGATGGCATTGGTGGCTGGGGGAGAACGACTAATTCAGGGTTGCTGTCGGTCGGAGCATCCCAAGGGCGGCAGACGTCAAAGACTCGGGCGACGGGTGTTGCGAACTTTTCATTTATGGAGGGGAGCTCGTTTCGAGTTGGGTCAAAGGCATAGACCTTGCCGTCGTGTCTACTGGTAAAGTATCGACTGTCTAGTGATGAGTGGTACTGGGTCAAGAGGTCATGGTCAAAATTGTTTGGCCCCCATTCCGAATATTTGATCGTGGCAAGGGCCTTGCCATCTCGGCGCTGGATGCCAACAGTGTACTCTGTACGTCCAAGAGTAATTGTCCCTGTAGAACTGCACTCATCCATGTCCATGTTGTAGAGAGTGTTGGGACGTAAGCAGCTCTCCGCCTCGTTGACATGAGAACCGCCAGAGCCAAACCACTTGAGAACCTTGCCGGTGGCAGCGTCGAGAGTGATGAGTGTCGTCTTTTTGTCCCCGGTGTAAACGACGGATGTTCTATCGTCGGCGAAGGGAGCTAGCTCTTCGACGAGGCGTTTCATGGTAAAGCCGGTGCGGATGAGGCCGGCGTCGGAGTCGGGAACCCAGACAAAGAGGCCGCCATCTCGTGTAGGCTCGACAGCCCAGATGTAATGGTCGATGGCGCTGAAGTCTTCATCGAGGATGGAGCAGTTGGATCTGTGATGCTTTGTTTCGACCATAGGTTGGTCCACCTCAAGATGCCAGCGCTCTTTCAACGTCTTTCGATCGCTGGCATAGAGGTCTCCATCGACGGTCGCCAGAAGAACAAAGTCTTCCACTTCCCAATCCTCCAGACTCCGCGCAACATGCGGCGATACCAGCCCAGAGGCAGCAGCGCTGCTGGGCTTTTGATGTCGTGAGGGATGTGGTGCTCGTACGGACTGATCCGGAGCTAAAGTTGCGAGGGCGCTCGCATCGCTAGGAATATGAATATTTGGTTGTTGTTTGCTATTTCGGTCGCTGTGGCCGGAGTGTTGACGTGATTTGTCGAGTCGCTTGCTTCGAGTGTCACGGCGGTGAAGGTGTGCAGCGTGCAGCTGGTCGACCTTGTCGAATGATGGGCGCTCGCTACCGAGGGCTGCTGTCTTGAGAGCTGGATCGACGTCGCTTAGCTTGGTGACAGCTAGGGCTTGGATGACAGAATCATCGTGGAGTGAGCGACGGCTTCCGGAGACATCGTCATGGTGTGGGTGGATTGCTGCTCGGGGCTGTTCGCGGGCTTGGGCATCGGCGAGCTGAAGCCATGGAACTAGAAGAAAGGCTACGGCGAGCAGGAGCTTCTGCGGAGGGCTCCCCTGTCCTCGAGGTCGTCGTCGTCGAATCATCTCTCCGAGTCGTTGATGGAGTCGTCGTACGATGAATTACATTGGCATTGGTGGGACACAACCTAGGACGAGGTAGGCTCCTGGAGATGGGCAATAGCCATGCCAGATACCGTGGCAATATAGATAAAAGCGCGATGCAGATGGCGCAGAAGAGGGGGCAATGGCCCGCGCGTGTTGGCCGGTGAGAGCTTTGGGGATGAGGAATAATGAGTAGCACTATCAATTAGTAGCTTCGGTAGTTCGGTGTGGCGTGCTCGGATTGACTTTGTAGCGGTGGAAACAAACGGCGCTCTTCCGGGGGACCAGCCGAGAGCGAAACAAGATGGAACTCGAAAGGATGGAAAGAAAAATGAAGATGGGGAAGAGGTGATTGATGATGGAATATGGAGGGTCCAAGCGAAGGAGGAATAAGCTGAGGGGGAGCCAACTTTTAGGACGGGAGAGGATGGGCGGAAGGATGGGGGCGGGTTTAGCCTCTCCTCATGAATCAACGTGCCTGGTAGGAGGTACTGTACGCTTGGAAACGGTACCTCTCTGCATCAGGCCTGCAAATACGTACTGTCTACAACCTAGATGGGTAAATTCACTGGCAATACAACGAGAGACAGCCATGCTGACAAAGTACCTCCTAATAAACCTGCTCGCGCAATCTAGCCGCAACTGCCTCCCTCCTCGTACCGTTTTGTCCACAGTACACACGGCACATGGTACGACGAGGGGCATCGCAGCACTGCCATCGCGATTCCCAGCATGATCGGCAAGCTCCCTCTTTTGCATGGGAAAACTCTTCACTACAAGTGTTTCAGTTCACCCTGATCAAGAGGGGACCTGAGGTGGTCTACACCGCAGCGGTCGATGAATTTGTGACACTATTCTTGTGGGAGCCTGGAACACAACCGCGCGGCCATGGAACACCCCGGTCAGACTCGTAGGTTCCTTCAGGTTCTTGCCCTGCACCACCACCACCACCACCACCAACCACCACAGTACGCCGACCATTAGTAACTTTTCTTTAATTTAGCCAACACGAACCACATGGCAGGTAAAGTACATTGCACGAAATTAAATGCGACGCGTACGCGGGAGCCGCGGATGTAAACAAAACATCAAGGACCCAACAAATTACGCGCACAACAAACGCAATAATGACATGTCTCATCAGAAAAGGCCACACGTTGAGGGAGTTAAAAACAAGACATGTGCATTTTGGCAAATATAGGTAGTGTGTACTGTGACCCTCCCGGCACCTGAAGTGGTTGCAGAAATGCACAGTGCGTTATGTAGCGTCACAAATGGGATCGCTCACTCCAAGTGCTGCAACGCTACATCCTTCCCACCCGACTTTTCTGTGCAAGCGGGCGGCATGGTGAGCACTGCCCAAAAAAACACACAAGCACGGGGTAATCAACATTCCAGCCGGTGAGAGGACGTGGTGATTTGTTCATCCACACTATCTGACACTCAGATCGAGATGACCTCGGCTCGGCTGCGGCGGTGCTGCACCACCATGGATGGATGTAAGACGCCTTCCGAAGTCCTGCTTTTGGCTGGCAACATTCACACCCGAATAGTCCATATCGACGACAGTGGAGACTGAAGCAATTTGTTTGAATCATGTCGTTTCATTACCAAACCCTATATGCCCCTTGCGAAACTTCGTGAGCAATACAAGCAGCAAGTCCCTGCAGATGCACGTAAATGTGAGTCTAAACCACCTTTTCAATCTGATCTCCAACCACCCGAGTCTCGTATCTATGTAGTGATGATTTCTTCCGATTCCTCCAACACTTCCTCCACAATTTCCTCGATTACCGTCTCCTTGTCATATCCTTCTATTGACTTGGTCTTGGCTTCCAGGAGAGCGGCATGAGGATCCTCCGGCAGGCCGAGGATAGCACGCTCCTCGGCCAGCTCGGCCTCCATATCCTCGCGCCATGAGTACCACTCATTGAGCATGTTGCGACGGGCCTCGACCACTGCCAAATCGGCAGAGGCGCCACGGTCGGCATCTTCCTGCTCAAACACGCGGCTGTATTCACGCAGGTTCTTGCGGATAGCCTTCTGCTCCTCCTTGGTCAGCAGAGTAGGAGGTCGCGGGCGCCAGGCGAACTGCTTGAACTTGTCCACGGGCTCTTCCCTCAGAGCCTCGCCCTTGAAATCGTAGATGTGATAGCCGTTTTCCATCTATGTGTCAAATTAATATTGCGTCTCGGAGGGTAAATTAGGTTAGAGTATTGGGATCATCAAACTTACCGAGTGTTTCCACACTGATGCCCAGGTAGCGACAAATCTACCTGAAGGGTCCCATTCAACATCCGTTACTCCGTAGTGATCGGCGGTGTTCATGAGCTGCAGATTCGCGGTCATGTCCTTCTCGGCCTCTGGCTTCTCACCCTCGAAGTCGAGGTCAAAGAAGTCGAGGTCGGAGCTCTGCTGGTTGTGGACGGTGGCAATGACCACGAACCGGCCCCTGGGAGACCAGTAGATGGCATTGCTGTTCTTCTTATCAAGCGTGCGGAGGTGCTTGAAGTTGCCGGCATGAGGGCCCTTGGCCTTCTCGGGGCAGAAGAACGCAACCGCCGTCTTGGGGGCAACGGCCGTGGGGCCAGCAGGCTCCGTTGTAGTGATGATCGCAAATCGATCGCCCTTGGGTTCCCACGCAAAGTTGATGACAGTATCCTTGATCGTGTCAACCACCTCAACAGGGACGCCCTTCTCTTTGATTCGGAAAATTTCCAGGGTGGTAGCCTGGGACTTCTTAGACTTGGAGTGACGATCAACCTTGACGCAAAGGTAGGCTGACTCGGATTGCCAGTGGAGCTTAGCATCGCTGACGCTGAAAAGGTTGAGGGTTCGCACGATCTGCTTGGAGGGAACGCTCATCAGACCAACCTTGGCAGGGTTGCTGCCAATTTCGGGTGTCCAGTAGCAGAACAGCTGTTCGTAGGTCTTGACACCCTCTCGGTGAGGACTCGAAGGAGCCCAGTCGAAGTCAACAACTCCCTCGATCTTTATGCTAGTCTTGTCGAGAAGGTTCATGCGGGGAAGCTCATAGACGGAGATGGACTGGCCTGGGTTCAAGCGAGCGACGTACTTGTCATCCGCAGACCACTTAAAGGCAGGCCACTGCATCTTTGGGGGAGGGCGACCGTCCTCAACTTTGGGGGCATCGAGGTTGGCAAAGGATCGGAGAGGTGAACCGGTGGCAATGTCCCAAATGACATAGTTCTTTCCGTCATCGTCGATAGAGAGAGCAGGGTGACCTTCATCGGGGATGGAGATGGGCCGGTTTGACCAAGTGACCATGTACTTCTCATGGGGGGAGAAAGCAACCAGGTTGACATAAGGGTGTGCGAACCTGGCCTGGCGAGACCAGGAGGGGCCACCCCAGAGCTGAACACCCTGGGCATGGATGGAGGTCAAGTAGGTGCCGAGAGGGGACCACTGCACGAAGGTTTCGGTCCAGTGGAGACGATCGACGATATTCTCGGGCTGGTCCTTCTCGTTGTTCCAGTACACGCCCACGGACTCGTTGTTGTACATTACGAACTGATCTCGACCGCGACCGGAGGGGTCCTTGAGAAACCATCGGAGATGCTCCTTCTCTGTGAACTCGTCGATGTGGGGGGGTTGGTACTTCTCGTCCACGCGTCCTTCTCGGCCGTATCGTTCGATGTCGGTCATCTTGTTCACGCGCAGAGTGTGCTTCTTGTCGAGGGGAACCATATCCAACTGTCTTGTCGCTGCGGCCGCCTCGGCGGGGAGGAGTACTCGACGAATGCGAATCTAATGCGCTGGTCAGTCAACATGATTCGACTCTTCCAGAAGGGGAACTATTTGCATGCCTTAAGGAGTCTCCATCATCGCCCATGGGCATGTAGACAGAATCTTCCCTGACCTTCCCAACAGTGTTGAGCTTCTTCAGCAAGAACTTGACCAGCTTAGGCTTCTGGGCCTCGTTAACCTTGGGAAGGCCGTCGATGACAACGAAAGTGTCGTATCCTTGCTCGAGTTGAACCTCAAATCTCTCTCGCAGATCGGAGGTATCAATCTCATCCTCGTTGAACTCGTCATCGTCAAGGTCCGCCTCGCGGAGGTGCTCGAACGTGGGCGCCATGATTGCGGGAATGTGGTGAGGCCAAGGAGGGGTGCAAAAACTGTTGCCCCGCCCTACACTGGCACTTGAAGCTGTCGGATCGTATACGCTGCCTGGGCGCTGTGTCCGACTTCGAGTATAGGCTTGAAATACAGAAGGGTAGAGATTATCACTGGGATCTGCTTTCAAGTCGAATGTCCAGACAGGTCGACGCGGAAATCGTGCAGGGCTACCAGCGTGGGGTGGGAAAAAAATAGCCACTCAATAAAACCACGGCCACTCGCGAATTTGCGTATTCTCCTAGTATTCCCTGAAGTGTGCGACGGAAAAGTAATATTCCAGAGCCGTCGGCTTCTGATACCGCGGGGCAAGTCACGTGCAGCTCTATCTTGGTGGGGTTGATTGCTGGTCCCTGTCTCAACTCCTGATTTCAGCGGGTCGGCGGTGGTGACAGAGCTTCAAGGCCGCGGGGGTTTGAAAAAAAGTGACTGCCTGCTTCATCTGAGCCGAACAGTCCACCATATTCACGAATATAATACTCCTTGACCTTCAAAAGGATAGGGGAAACCTCTCAACTCTCTCAACATGGTATGCAAACCTCCCTCTATTTTACCCAACGCTTGACTTACATTAGGCCGTTAGTCGTTTCAACCAACCCAAATCTTCGAGGAGGGTACCACGGAGGAGAAGGGCGAGAATGCGCGCCTAGCTGCCTTCGTTGGGGCCATCGCCGTTGGCGACTTGGTGAAGAGCACTCTTGGACCTAAAGGCATGGACAAGATTCTTCAATCTGCGTATGTTCTCTTTTCATAGATGGCTTATAAGAGCGGGACTGATGGAACCATCTAGATCCACTGGAGACATCATGGTCACGAACGACGGTGCAACTATCCTCAAGTCCATCGCACTCGACAACGCCGCTGCCAAGGTCCTAGTCAACATTTCGAAAGTTCAAGATGACGAAGTCGGAGACGGAACCACATCTGTCGCCGTGCTCGCTGCCGAACTCCTCCGCGAGGCTGAGAAGCTTGTGGACAAGAAGATTCACCCCCAGACCATCATTGAGGGTTACAGAATAGCCAGCCAAGCATCCCTTAAGGCTTTGGAGGACTCCGCCGTCGATCACAGCAAGAGCCCCGAGGCTTTCCGAAAAGATCTTCTAGCCATCGCCCGCACGACTCTGAGCTCAAAGGTTCTCTCCCAAGACCGCAACCACTTTTCTGAGCTCGCCGTCGACGCCGTCCTTCGTCTCAAGCAATCTTCCGACTTGAGCCACATTCAGATTATCAAGAAAGCGGGTGGAAAGCTCAGCGAGTCCTACCTTGACGAGGGATTCATCTTGGACAAGAAGATCGGTGTGAACCAGCCAAAGCGATTGGAAAAGGCAAAGATCTTGGTGGCAAATACCTCCATGGACACTGACAAGGTGAAAATCTTTGGTGCTCGACTCAAGGTCGACTCAACCGGAAAGCTTGCAGAGCTGGAGAAGGCCGAGAAGGAGAAGATGAAGGCCAAGGTTGAGAAGATCAAGGCACATGGCATCAACTGCTTCATCAACCGTCAACTCATCTATAATTGGCCCGAGCAGCTCTTTACTGATGCCGGCATCATGTCCATCGAGCATGCCGACTTTGACGGAATCGAGCGTCTAGCACTTGTGACCGGCGGTGAGATTGCTTCGACCTTTGACCACCCCGACCAGGTCAGGCTCGGCCACTGCGACACGATCGAGGAGGTTATAATTGGAGAGGATACCCTGATTAAGTTTTCTGGTGTTGCCGCTGGCGAGGCTTGCACTATTGTTCTCCGAGGCGCAACAGACCAGTTGCTTGACGAAGCCGAGCGCAGCTTGCACGATGCGCTTGCCGTTCTCTCACAAACTGTTCGCGAGCCCCGGACGACCCTGGGTGGTGGATGCGCCGAAATGCTCATGGCCAAGGCTGTTGAGGGCGCTGCTACTCGTGTTGAGGGCAAGCGTCAACTTGCCGTGTCCGCCTTCGCCAATGCTCTGCGACAGCTGCCAACCATTCTGGCTGATAATGCCGGTTTGGATTCAGGAGACCTTGTTGCTCGCCTGCGCAAGGCGATCTACGAAGGTCTGACATCCTATGGCCTTGACCTGACAACCCCTGGTGGTGGCATTGCCGATATGCGCGATCTTGGTGTGGTTGAGAGCTACAAGCTGAAGAAGGCGGTCGTGTCTTCAGCAAGTGAAGCAGCTGAGGTAAGATCTACAGTCCTACAATCGCCATGTTCCAATTATTTCTATTCATTTTGCTAACATTAGATACAGCTACTTCTTCGAGTAGACGACATTATTCGGGCAGCTCCTCGCAGACGTGAGCGTATGTAAACAAAAGTTGAATATTTAGGTTTAATGGATGTTATGAACGAAAGCAACCCATATAGTAATATCCTATAGAACAATACACCACACTTGTGAATGGACATACACTCATACATAGATGAATGCTCGTTAATGGCTTTCCCTCGTGATCTTCCACAATACCTATGATCCGTGAAATAATGAGGAGACGTGAGCCCCGAAACATGCGCAGCGTGGCCTACGGCTTTTTGATCTAAAATCAACTTCGATTGCCATTGAATCTCATTGATTCCCTGCAACCATGCAATGAGGAACATTCGTTTGACAGCATAATACATGGGTGAGGCGCCAACCAAACATCTTCTGTGTCGTACAATCAAATCTTGCCAAGAACTATTCTCATTTCCAATAGGTATTTTTGAGTACCACAATGCAAAGTCTGCTCTGGGTTTACTATTCACTTTCCATTCAAATACATGCGTCAATAACCCCACGGCGAGATGAAGATGAGAAGCAGGGAAGCGACGACCGGCACTGACCTCACAACGTTCTCACCTTGAGCACACCCTCAAACCACCACTTTCTTCTCACTACCTACATCTACTCCAGCATTTCATTACTTCTCCACACTCTCTTTGATCACCACCTTTCACTTTCTTTGAACTTTAGATTTCAAACCTGGCAAAAGCTTCTGCATCGCACCAACCCGCATCAGCCCGTGCTTCCCTATCAACGCCATCTGCTCAGACGTGCAGTTTGTTTCCAACATGTCACCATCGCAAACTTACCAGGTGCCAAGCGATGATGGCGAAAGCCTCGGATCTGCGTCGAAAAAGAAGAAGTCATCGCGCAAGGATAAGCACAAGAAGTCCAAGGATGGAAAAAGCAAGGACTCCAAGGATAAGAAAAGCAATGACTCCAAGGATGAGAAAAGCAAGGACTTCAAGGATGGAAAACCCAAGGACAAGAAGAAGAAGAAGAAGGACAAGAGCAAAAAGGACGATGTTGACATCACCCCTTCGAGCTCAGTAGTTCCTACACCCCAAAAGCAAAGCGCGTCCAAAGTTTTGCCTTCATCACAGAGAGAGCTCAGTCCTGAGAGTCCTGTTCAGAATGCTCCAGCACCTCAGATGCGATCAGTGCCTACACCCCAGAAGACGCCCGTCGCCACGCCGCAGAAGCAGCGTGCCTACACTCCCCAGAAGCAGCCGACCAAGACGGTTTCGCCGACTCGGCTGGAGGTCCAGCTCCCCAGCTCTTCCCAGCGTCGGGAAGAGTATGTGGAAATGACCTTGGACTCAAACGACGAGAGTGTCGAGGTGACGCCCACTGCAGATCCCAGGACCAATCCTAGATTTCTGTCTGGGATGCAACTCCCGAGGAAAGAAGTGACCTCGCCATTTATTGTCGAGAACCAAGATGTGTTTGGCCCCGTGATCCCTGCGACACCCAAGAGCCAAGTTGGAAGCAAGCCGTCATCTGGAAAGAAGTCAAAGTCTGAGAGTGTGAAGAAAGAAAAGGTTACCACACCCTCGTCGGCGAAGAAAAAGAAAAAGAAGAACGACCGCTACATCCCCGGCCCTGCCGAGGTAGTTCAGTTGTCATCTGGAGATGATTCCGACTCGGACCTTGAGCTTCAGGCTATATACGACACTCCCAAGACAAAGAGCGCTTCAAGGACCATCACGCCGTCAAAGCAGAGTATCGCAGCCACGATCAAAAATGTGGCATCATCTGGCACCGTAAATGACTCGGATATCGAGTTTCAAGCCATCCGCAAAACACCCCCTTCGAGAAACAGATCGCAAAGCCAGCCACCAAGCGCCAAGGTGTCCATGACTGCTCAGCGCAATGTCTCAACGCCCACAAAGAGCAGCCAGGTGGCTACACCGTCTTCACGCAGTGCCCGAGCATCAGCATCCAAGCCCGACGGAAAGGAAGCATTCCAAGAGAGAGCTAGACGATGCCGCACTATGTCACCTTCATTGGCTATTGACAAGACGAGCGGTTCCATGAAGCAGCAACAAGCAGCTAAACCAACGTCGTTGCAAGCTCATAATCCTACAGTCAAGGGTACTCCGGCACCTATCAAGTATACTGCCTACATCGACCTCACCCAGGCCATGACAAGCGACGATGAGAGCTTCGAGAAGAAGCCCATGACTAGGTCCCATGCCCAAAAGGAGGCTTTGAGAACTACGCAGGTAGTGGCGGTAGATTCACACACTGGAAAGAAGAGGTCCTGGGAAGAAATGCATTCGAGCTCGCCTGTTCCAGAGAATGATAACCCGTCCAAGAAGCGCAAGCTGGAGAATGTCGTTTCTCGCATTGTGCGAAACAGTCTACGGGAGAAGGAGAAGCCAGTCAATGGAGTGGAGACGCTCCAACAACGCCGCCGCAGAGAATCGGCTGAGGCTCTTGCGTACTTCCATCTGACAGGGTGGAAGAAACTGGACAAGAAGAACAAGCGGTCACCGGTTGCGAGCAAGACAAGGGGAATAACATCGCTGTTCTCTTGGACTGAAGTTCGCAAACTCAAGAAGATGCTGCGCGAGAGGGCGGACTAGGGTAGTTCTACGCATGAAGGAGATGTATTACGAGGTTGGTGCTTTGATGATGAGATCAGGTTTTTGGTGGACGCGTTTCTAAATTTGGCCCATAAGACTCGAGATGCCTCTGGTCTCGATGAACAGGCCATGGCACGGCAGCTTTGAATGTATTGCTAGTGGTTTACAAAAAGGCTTGAGGATGTGTCGAAGGGGTTGGACTTGATATTGTGCTGTTGGTTTAGCAGAACAGAAACAGACATGCCCGGATAAATTGAATGAACTTTGCAATCACTGCCTGGTGCAGGAGGGGAACGTGATTCGCTCGAGCGATATGCGCATGGTGCGGCAGCCAGCCTTCTTTGTTGATGACTGGACTTGAACCTCTGTGCAGGTGTGTGCCAGGCCCATGCCCTCCATCTCCGAGGGAGGAGCAGCAGCAACGGGGTAGTGTGGGGAATCTTATGCTTCATTTCCTTTTTCCTTTGGTGGTGTTGGATGGAGCGCCATGATCTGACCGATTACGCGATTGGGGCGGCCATTCCGAAGGGGAGGTACGTGCATGCAAAAGACGTGGATGGACGCTAGACGACGCCGTCCCGTCACCATGCTGTGCCATTGCCGCAGATCGGCTTTTCATCGTGGCCTACGAGCTGGAAGGGCGCTGTTTATTTGTTATTTGCTGAGTTACTGAAAGGTTTATAGATCAGCAAGATTCAAGATACAGGCGTCATCGAGACCAGAGAGAAGAACACTGCCAGTTCTTGACCAACAGAGGTACCTCTGTAAGGCGACTCCTATTTTGTACCAACAGACTTGGGTTTAGATAAGGAACACGCCTATCTGCTTTGGTTCCTCACCATGCTGAGGTTTATTGGCTGCTAGGTAGGTTCCAGCGAGATGAGAACCCGAGACCGAGATAGAGATCAAATTGGCTGCCCACCCGTTGCAACCTTGAGACGACAAACAAGAGATAAGCCCGCCTCGCGTGCTCATCTCGATGGGCAGCAGAGCACATGTCATCGCGGCCGTGGTGTGGTGACAAGATGCACACGTACCTGCATGCCACGGCAGTAGCCTAAGCCTACCTGGTGGCAGGTACCCGGCACCATCTGCACAGACCATGCCATGCTAATCAAATTCCGCTGCAGGAGGGCGGTTCGGGCTGGGGGTCAATTTGGCAGGGCACAAGTCACGGCGACACCAACAGGCGCGTATCGATGTACATACATGGCATCGATTCTTGATCGCAACTCAGGCACGGGCATGGGCATGTTAGCTGGTCATTTTTGTTGATATTGCCAGGAGGGCAGCTAAGTGGCCTTGCTCCGCTCACAGGGAGAATTCGAAGCAGCCGGCCGGACGAGGGAGGAGCTGTTGGTGCCAAAATTAAAAAACCTAATTACAGGCCTGTTCCGGCAGCAGGACGCACCTACAATAGCACGCAGGTACAACAATAGCAGAGAGGAAAATCCTTCTCCGTCAATTCATGGTGCGAGAACCAGAGAGGATGGAGATGATGGGCCGCTAATCTCGCTTCCCATTGGTGCCCCCCCGGCAGCCGGCCCCTGCGCACCGGCCAATGGGAGAGGCTGCAGCCTTCAATCTGCCTGCCTCCCGCTGTGGCTAGCTCCGGCCAGCAGCTTGTTTGCTCTCCTTCCTGTTCATCAATCGAGCGTGCGCTAAAGGCCAGCAGGTTTAGGTGCTGCTGCCTCGCTGGCTCCCTCAGGTCCTCAGGCCCCCTCGAGGTTTCCATCCCTGTCCGGCCAGGTCAGGTACTGTGCATATCGGGTTAGTTGGTGCTGTTGGATGGGTGGATGAGTGGATGGAAGCCTCAATCATGGTCCATGGGTTTTCCTTTTCCTCCACACCCCTTCATCAGCGCAGTGCAGCACAGCGCAATTCTCGGTACAGCACCGCAATTTGAACATAGGTAGACTCCGCTCCCACCACCTCATGGACGATCATCCTTCTTCCCCTTCTCTTCCTCTTCCTGCCTCTCACTCGACTTGAGATCCAACTCAACCAGTCTTCTTCATTCGTTCATCGCTGGCCGTGGCCCCCATTCGCTGCTGTTCCCGTTCTTGGTGCTGTACGCCATACCATTCACTCGACAACTTGTTATCTACCGCCCTTTTCAACCCTTTTTAGCCCTTCTCTATACGTCGTCCCCCCTTGCTTGTTTACTTTGGCACAGCAAGCGCCTTGTTGGTGTGGCGGCATCTTCCTGTTCCTGTGCCTGAGCCTGTCTGTGCCTGGCTTGACGCGCCCCACTCCCACCTGCTCACTGCCTCAAACCACACCCACCGCCTTGTCTCAAAAGTCCTGGCTTGACTTAACTCGACTCGACTTGAAGTCCCTTGTTTAGTTTGTTTCTTCGACCGTTTGTTCGCGGCTCATTCTCAACAGCCCGTCTCCTGAACACCGTCCACGTCAATCGCCGAGAGAGACTGGAGCTCCTTGGCTTCCGATGCAGTCATGATTTACGATATTGACAGTGATACCGACTCGTCCCCGAATTCCCCTCCCGGAATGACCACCTCCAAAAGCTCCAAGACCTCCTCCTTCCACTCCTCTCTCCACGATGATGGCAGTGTCCTCAACGATGTAGGCCATTTCGAGGACATTGGTCTCGAAGACGACAATGACACCCTCAAAAACACGTCCCAATTGGGCATCTATGGTGTCGCGCCACCACCACCAGGAGCTTCTGTCACCTCTGGCCGGATCTTGGCTACCAACAGCCATCTCTCCCCCAAGCCTCGTTCATCCTTCCCGAATCTCCAGACAAACTTCCAGAATCCGAGGAGCACGAGCCTCACCGTTTTGGCCGATCCTGGCCGTCCCGCACCACCCTCTAAGCGATCATCCAGCCGTTCGAATCAATCGTCTTCTCCCCGAAACAGGAGCTTGAGTCCCAGCAATGTGGCTTTGAACCCCCAGGGACCTCGTATCCATCCCAAGCCTCGCCGGGGAAGTTGGCAGCCCGCACTTCGACATCGGAAATCGTTCGCCGAGCTTGAGCATGAATGTGACGAGGATGAAGGCGACGACATCCCTGAAGGCATGTTCCTCGACAACGTTCCCATCTCACCACGACCCCAGCATGAACGCCCTCCCAGCCGACAGCCATCGCCTGCGCCTTCTATGGACCGATCTCACAAAGACCGTATCAGGAGTGTTGGCAATGGTACTCCCCCAGTGGCTCAGGCCCAAGGGTCTCTTCGTTCCCCTGCATGGAAAAACGAGGGAGAGTCCGTGTCACGCGAGAGGTCGCCAGTTGGCATGCCTTTGAAGCGGACATTGTCATGGAATGCAGGCTTCGCTGAATTGAGCGCTGAAGCGAAGAAGCTCACCGAAAAGCTGGAGGCACACGCTGATGAGATAGAGCAACAGCGAACGCGGCAGTCCCTGGGATCCAATCGCCCCAACACCTGGAATCCCGGCCGGTCATCCTCGGAATACTCCTATGAAAAGAAGTCGAGGATCAAGTCGACGCCAGAACTCCCTCCTTTGCGACGAACCAATGTCATGATTGACCCACTGCCCGTTTCTAGAGAGAAAGAGGCCGTTCTCAGCCGAACAAGACCTTCATGGCTGCCTCCCAAGGACCCCGCCGAAGAGAAGCGTCACCTACGAGAGTATCAGAGGATGATGGCGGCAAGCGCCAAAGCCGACGAGCGGCGAGAAGCTGCTCGCAGATCCAAGGAACAGTCCAAGGACGTGGTAGTTGATGGGTCTATGCGAGTGTGGGAGCAAGATATTCTGGCTCGCTGGGACGATGCCATCCGTGAGAGAAAGACGCGAGAGATGTGGTGGCGTGGTGTCCCTCCGAGAAGCCGCGGTGCGGTTTGGTCCCGGGCCATTGGCAATCCCCTTGGGTTGTCCGAATCCTCCTTCGATATGGCGCTGACGAGGGCTCATGAGCTGGAGCAGAGAGTGAAGGATCAAAAGGGGACGGCTGAGGATGCCAAAAGTGTCCAGTGGTTCCACGAGATTCGCCAAGATGTGACAAATAAAACCTGGAAGGACCTGCACGTTTTCAACGTTGGTGGCCCGTTGCACGACAACTTGGTGGATGTCTTGATGGCATACGCTATGTACCGAAATGATATTGGGTATATCTCTGGGTGCAACGTAAGTAGATCTCACAGATTAACCTCCTGGTTGTTTGACTGCCTGTATTCTAACACTCCCTCACAGACCATCGCGGCTCTCCTTCTCCTCAACCTCCCTACCCCTGCGTCCACCTTTGTGGCTTTGGCCAATCTCCTCAACCGTTCTCTCCCGCTCTCGTTCTATACGTCCGATGCAGGAGCCCAAGCGTCAGCATACAATTTTGTTATTCAAACCCTCGCCGCCAAATCAATTCCTCTTTACGACCATCTCAAAGGAATTCCAGATCTCACACCAGAAATGTATCTGTACCCGATTTTCACCAGTCTCTTCACAGGCCAGCTTGTAATCGACGAAGCCTCGCGGCTATTTGATATCTATGTTTTTGAAGGCGATACGACCCTTATTCGAGCCGCTGTCGCGTTTCTGCTCACCAAGGAGACCAAGCTCCACGGATGCAAGACCAAGAGCGATTTCTTTTCGCTTTTGTCTCAACCTCTTGCTGGAGAGGATGGCGCCACTGCAGCTACCCAGGCTCTGGCAACTGAACAATTTATCAAGGCAGTCCGAGAAGTGAAAATGTCTTAATAGCTGGCCTGGCGCCTGCTTCACGGTTCTCAGCATAATATCATTTCACTTCTGGACAAGGGCAGTTTTACCACACATTTATAGAAAGGTCTCACGGATCACGTTGTAGAGTATCATGAACGGCGTTTTTATCATTTCTTTGGGATTGGCGAGACGTGCCATCCTTATTTTTTGTTATACTAGGATTCGGCAAGCGGTTTTTATTTTGGAAATTCTTCTGCTTTGGGATAGAGGCTACTTGCTTTGACACTTGTGTATATTTGCCTGTCACACGGCAATCGTCCCCGACCGGTCTGGGCATTGGAATTTGCCCATCAGAGTCTTTGGCATGCCTGGTTTGAGGCAAAGCTGGGGGTGTATCTTGGCAGTATGGTGTCGTGATGTCGAGCATCGTCCCGAGCTTGGTACTATTTATATAGTACATTATCTTAACAAAGAATCTTGAAAAGAAGATTCTCTTTACTTTTTCCACCAACATATCTATCCTCCTCAGTGACTGCTTCTTCTATTTTGACTTTCCCTATTCAAGTACATCACCACCACTTCTTGTTGAGTTGTTTGAGCAAATACTGATATTGTCCCATGTGGGACATGCTTGGTTCCCAATCCGCTTGAGGTTATGCATAAACAGAGGAGAGTCGCCGCCTGGATACTGGTGATATAGAGGCAGGTCGTCGAGACGCAAGCATCGTTCGCCAGGCGAGATTAGGTATTGATTGGATTTGTCCAATGCCTCAGTAAATATCTATCTATAATCGAGTTGTCTATTTTCTATGCATCATCGATAGCATGAGTAGCATTTGTGGTGTACGTTTAAGCATACAATGGCCTGACATCTCATCCCATCACTGGCGATTTGGATGTAACTTCATTAACTATGGTGCTTGCTAACCAACTCATAAATTTGACCCCCCCCCCCCCCCCCAACTTGTTTGGCTTTCTGGCCTCATAATGGAATTCGTTTTATCCTTTTTCTCTTTCATTTGGACGGCCGCTTCGCATGGCCCCCCCTTTGGCTAAACAGCATTTCATCGCATACTACAGAATTTTATTTTTTCTTACATATTATCTGAACATCTGTTTCGTTCTTATTCGGTAACCATATTTTAATGGCGTCTCTGGCAGTGTTTCGATTAGGTCTGCAAAGTACCGACAATGAACTTATTGGGCTCAACAAGTGGCTTGTCTCCGCGAACAAGCCCGGAACGAACAGATGGGCTCCCGCATAATGTTAGACTTGGTTGAGTGTACTTTGAATAAACAGTGCAAGCTGCACTCTTTCCCCCAAGGTCTAGGAGGATTGATTGTGAGCTAATTAACATCCATTGTCATTCTATGGATAGGACTTACGGAGAACCATTGCACCACTTCGCCCCGATTGTTAAGTACGAGGTCATATGATGTATGGGATGATAGTTCCGTAGAAAGAATCACGCTGATCACCCTCAATATAGGTCTCGCACACGGAATTTCCGTTAGTGTCTTGGGTGGGCGGATTCATCTGGGATGCACATCGTATTTCGTTTGTATTTGCAAGGAGTTCTTGTCTGAAATCCGATATCTGTCAAAGAATCAAGCAGTAGCCCGGTGTGATGCGATGCTGTCGCCATAATAAGAAGTTAAACGACGGGGGTCTTCTCGCCCATAAATCCACAAAGCGGTACCTATAAGACTAGGCTCTGGATGAAGCGTTGGATAACAGCTAAAAGAGATTATATTCTCTAGCGAATTCTCTTGGTACATTAGTATGACGCAGGTAGTTTGGAAGAGACTCACGTTCGGGGTGTGTTGGCATATCATAGCTAATACCGAGAGTAGAGTCTGTTGGCCAGGTCAGCGTCTTTTGTTCAAAGCTTCTGTGTTCCCTTGAGGAGCTCTTACGTATTCCCTGGAAAATGACACCACAGAGCGCGAGAGGCTAATAACGTCAAAGGATTAGAATGGAGAGAGAAAGGTGAGATATGGGAAGCAAGTGAGCAACTCGCCTCTGCTGCAAGAATAAGCCAATCGTCGGGACCCAATCCAATTCCTATAAGGTGTCCCCAAACTCGTAGTGCCAAAATGACCAGAGATATGAAACCGAGGACAGAGTTGCATGCTAAGTAGCCAATGACATCGGTCCGCATCAGCGGGTGAACAAGTGGTAAGTCCGTATCAGCCATGGTGAAGTCTGATACTAGTCCTCTATCGTGTGGAAGAAGGTTGAACGAACATCGAACTCCGGGATGAGGCCATCGAGAGCGGAAAAGGCCATTTCTCCCGGTTCTTGATTGATGGGGGGCCAGGGTCCTCGTAAATACTTTGCCGCACCTGCAACCCAGGGCTGCGCAGAGATCATCGGATGCTACCCCAGCGCCATGCAACCCATCACACAGGAGTTCTCTTGTTGTCACATAACATGTATTTTCATCTGCCGAATAGCGGGCCAATGCAGCGAGTTTTATGCCTTTCCACTAGGGAATCCTCTTTCATGCAGGAGGTTGATGGGCGTGCCACTATCAATGTCACCAGATCGTCTTGAGAGACCACGCCCTGAGTAGATGGCAGGATAGAGTGAGAAAAGCCCTGATGCGGCTTACTCCGAAGCTGTCTTGCCTTTCAACCAACCAGAAGGCGGGAGGTGCATGCTGCATATTGCTTTTGAGAGCTTCTGCCCCATCCTTTGGTCCTTGCAGCGTGATGACCGTTTCTGGAGGGATATGCATAATAAAGCGGGCTTCGCAGGCGTAGGAATTATTTTTGGCAGATTCATCATAGATTAGGTAGACTGTGAGAAAACTTTTTCTTAGAGAATAGTATGACCTGTCCCATAACACGCCATTCGCCGTTCGCTTTTGCCGCCCGGCTCAGCAAACAGCCAGAGATGTTTTGACAGGTGTATCATGTAGGAATCCAAACCTGGTCAATAGCGTCACCCGCTCCCTCGGAGAATCGGCTCCCACAGTATTTTTGCGACAGGGCAATCATTGTCGTGGGGCTTGGAACATCCTAACAAGCATTTCTATATTAATTGGCACTGTCCTGTGCCGGATGGCGTTCATGATCACCGTTGAGTGACTTGAGTGAGATACTAAGAGGACTCGGAACAAATACCGTTCCTCTCACTTCCGTATACGCTGTTGCCGAGTAAATCGACAAGAAGAGTAGGGCCGAAGGATGTGAGGTTAATGCACGGCCCGGGAATTGGCCAAACCTTCCCCGAAGGATCTGCCGTTACAATAGAGTTCTACCCGCCTTTACGCTCGAACCCTCCGGGAGGCCTGAAGCTGGCAAGAGACGCACTCCCCAGACGGGATCTGCTTACAAGTTGATTGCTATCCCACGCCGCCGAAGGAGTGGCGTCCGAGACAAAGAACGGGCGATGATCAATTGTTGACGAGGAGGAGTGCCGCGTGATGCTCGGTTTCTCCCCATGCTTTCGTTCATCGACCTATTACACCCCAGCACTTACTAAGAGTTTTTCTTTCGGTTATATCCGTTCTCAATCGAATAAATTCTCCTCCTCCCATTTCTGGTTTGACGTCTGCTCGGCATGATTACAGAAGACCCTCTTTTCAGAACTACGCGTCTTGTTTCCCCTGAGTAGAGATCTCGATTGCAGGTGTCAAGCAAGGCGTCTTCTCTCTTGGGGATCACTTCCTTCAGTGAGGCTTATCATTAACCCTGATCTCCTAGAGAGCCAGTCGGGTTGCCACCAGAGGGTGAAGGCGTCGTCGACCTGGCTAAACCTTGAAGCAGACTTGGCAGAGCAAAGCGCGACCCCGGTTGATAGCTTATGGAGGTATAATTGGCCTGATTGCCATTGTTTTCTCGTCCGATCATGCCCTTTCGAGCCTGCATTAGCCCTGGGACCATAGACAGATCCAGGTGAGCAGCAAGGATGTGTGGAAGAAAGCGGTTGACTTTGCGAAATCTTCAGGCAGTCCGTATTCTGGGGATTGGTTTCAGTCTGTAGTCAATTCACAGTTTCTTGGCCGGGGCTCTGCACCGATACGGCCAGTCACTGGCTTCTTTTCGTTTGCGATCCAATGGAAGGCAGCCTGCATGACAGGAGCTCTATGAGGCAATGCTACTGCGTTTTCTACCATCCGCACAGCGCACAGACCGCGGATTTATTTTCCGGCCAGTTCACTCACCTTAATCTGTCTCTTGACTGCTGTTACTGGCTGTATCACAGGTCCATGTTCAAGGGCGGATACTTCCTCTTGGGGCACCCGATAGCTATGTTTTTAAGCGACCGACACAAAACATGGCACACCAATGCTCTTTTCACGCAAGTCGGGCACCCTGTTTTTCATATAATACTAAACGTAATAATAAGCCGATCATAAAATTATTCTACAATATTTAGCTCGTTATTGTATTTATTATTGGGTTAATTGCTTTGATATTGTATTGGAATTCAACGCAGGAGGTTCTGGGTGTGCCATATTTTATGTCACTCGCTATGCTCTTCCAATCCCTTGTTTCGGTCTATATGTGCGGCAGGCCGCTGTTACTGCGAGAAATGATTTTTACGCTCCAGCCAAACATTCACCGCGCGATTGAGTCAGGTTGCTCAACTCGGTGAGTAACCATATTTCTAGACACTCGTCTAACGCCGCAACTCGCTGCTTCACACAACTATGCTGGCGGCTTCATGGAAAGAAGAAAAGGCGACGAGTTAAGTATTCAGACAATCAATGTTTCGTTTCAGATGAGTGAATCCAAAATTGTTCAATTATGGTAAGCGTCCCCCAGTGTGGTTGGAGTATCTTCATAAGACTTGTTATGGCACTTCAACCACGAGTGATCGGGATGCGACCAATATGGCATTCATAAGAGCAACCTGAAATGTTTACGGAAGCAGAGCGACATCTTCTGTAAAAATGCGAAATGGGTGAACATGCCATAGTTTGTTTCTCTGCGAGCTACTTTGGCTATTGGCTTCAATAGTAGAGCAAACGGCCGAGGTACATGTAGACAGGATGTTAATCTACTCGCCAGTTTTTCCAGTCAAGAGACTCTGGCCGAGTCAGCCCAGGTTGCTCCCAATTGCGACCGAAGAGTTCGAGCTGGAAATATCCCTCGGGTTTTAGATTTGTCATTACCTTTTTTTTTTTTTTTAAACGTCGAAGATGGTTTGGTTTGGTTTGGTAGTAATCTGCAGTGCCTCGCTTCGCCGCCCAATTCGGTCGATCACCTGCCACCTCCCATGCGTAGCTTTGCCTATATCGGAGGGAGGCAAAAGGGCACCAAGCTGCCACGCCGACCGGCAGGTACCAATGGCATGGGAATTCCGAATAGGTGCTCTTGATGGTTCGTGAATTACCGGGCCGGAAATCTAGTGAAGAATTGCGAATCAAGCCGGGCCGGGAAAACCGGGAGGACCGGGACAAACCAGACCCACGCACGCCGTTGCCTCTCTCGCAAAACGAATTCCGAGGGCGGCCCTGGTGCGACACCATGAAGAGGGGGAAAACAAATGACTGGAAATGCAAAATTAGGGAGCGTTCCTGAGGAAATACTGGCCTGGGCTGGGTGTGTCCGGCAAGGGAAATGGAGGGAGGGGTCAGCCATGTTGCAGCTTGTGTCATGGCTCGGCCGTAGGTTCCAGATCGTGTGGAGATTATCCCGGAGATCTGCATGTAAAATGACCCTCGCAAGCCATCACAAGCCCACCAAAAGAGGGGGCGGGGTCGTTGGAGAGGCTTTGCGTATCAACCTATGGATGATTCTTTCGACAGCCTCCCCACGCCAGATGGTGGCCAGGCGAAAACTGGACAGACGCCGGGACGAGCCGGCTCAGAACTACCGATTTGGGATTTTCTGGACAGCTCTTTGGATGGGTTGAGGTTGGTGAGAAGCTCACTGACTAATAACTACCCCAACGTCTATGCGGTCCAGCCGGTCCCTCGTTGCTCGTGGCACGCTACCTTGTGTGCGTGCTCACGGGTGCTATTTAACATGAGCTCGCCCGGTTTCGCAGAGAGCTTGGAGCTGAAGCTTAATACTGTAGTCTTCCGCAGAGCAAAATAAAAGTTGATTGTTTCGTTTGTTCCTCCATTTCACAGTACACTCACACATCATGTCCACCTCCATTCTCTCATCACAGGTCAAGGACCAGTCCTTGATCGTCTCGTCCGGTCTCGTCAACGGCGAGTGGAGGACAGGCGCCAACGGCAAGACCTTCAACGTCTCCGAGCCCTCTACCAACACCACTCTCCTCGAATGCTCCGACCTCGACAAGCAGGACTTCGTCGATGCCATTGCCAGCGCCAAGATCGGAACCAAGGAATTCCACGAAAACACAACCGCCAAGGAGCGAGGCGCTCTCCTGCGAAAATGGTACGACCTGATCATCGCCAACTCAGCAGACAGTACGTGAAACAGCCCCCAGAAACAATCAGCCAAGCCTCATACTAATCGCTATCCAGTCGCAACCATCCTTTCGCTCGAGAACGGAAAGACCCGCGCCGAGGCCGAGGGTGAGGTCAAGTACGCTGCTGGCTTTATCTCCTGGTTCGCCGAGGAGGCTACCCGATCATACGGCGATGTCATCCCCTCCTCCTACCAAAACTCCATGGTCATCACACTCAAGGAGCCCGTCGGTGTCTGCGGCATCATCACTCCCTGGAACTTCCCCGCCGCCATGATCACTCGCAAGGTCGCCCCCGCCATCGCCGCCGGCTGCTCCGTCGTCATCAAGCCCCCCAGCGAGACCCCCTTCACAGCCCTCACCCTCGCCAAGCTGGCCCTCGAGGCCGGCATCCCCGCCAACTGCTTCCACGTTGTGCCGACCAAGAACCGCCAGGCCTCCATGGAGCTCGCCACCAGCCCCGACGTCAAGAAGCTGAGCTTTACTGGCTCCACGGGTGTTGGCAAGATCCTCACCCAGGCTGCTGCCGGTACCATGAAGCGCGTGAGCATGGAGCTCGGTGGAAACGCCCCCTTCATTGTCTTCGAGGATGCCGACCTCGACAAGGCCGTTGACGGCGCCATGATCTGCAAGTTCCGCGGCTCCGGCCAAACCTGCGTGGTATGTAAACTCCTCCCTTGTTAAGAATCACATAGGCTTACAAGGATGTTATTTCGCAGTGCGCCAACCGTCTCCTGGTCCACGAGAAGGTCAAGGACGCTTTCGTCGAGAAGCTCGTCGCCCGCGTCAACGCCCTTAAGCTCGGCCGCGGCATCGACGAGGGCACCACCCAGGGCCCCCTCATCAACGCCGGCGCCGTCACCAAGGTCACCGAGCACGTCGCCGACGCCCTCGCCAAGGGCGGCGTCCTCCACGCCGGCGGCAAGCCCCCGCCGACAGCAAGGGCTTCTTCTACGAGCCCACCGTCATCAGCGGCGCCACCTCCCAGATGCAGGTCGCCACCGACGAGACCTTTGGCCCCCTCGCCGCCATCTTTTCCTTCGCCTCCGAGAGCGAGGCCGTCGAGCTCGCCAACGCGACCGAGTTCGGCCTCGCGGGGTACTTCTTCAGCAAGGATATTGGTCGCGTCATGCGTGTCGCTCGCAAGCTCGAGTGCGGTATGGTGGGTGTCAACACTGGTCTGATGAGCGCTGCCGAGACTCCGTTTGGCGGAATCAAGGAGAGTGGTCTCGGTCGCGAGGGAAGCAAGTACGGTATGGCTGAGTACCAGAACATCAAGTCCATTACCATCGGAAACTTGGACAGCTAGATGCAAAATTAATGAGTATATAAAAGTGTATGAATGAATGAACAAATAAAAAAGTTTAAAACTTATTTTCACAAACTTTGCTCGCGGTACACTCTTCATTTTGGTTTTGTTGTGATGTAGGGTATACCCTTGGCCGGCGTTCATCAAACTATTTGTCCAGCAAAGTGTCAACTGTCACATGGATCTGCAGTTTCCAAGAGAAGCCCATGGCTCTTGAGGTGCAAAACATGACGTAAAGTGATATTTCTCGGCGTACTCAATCTTAAGGCTTCAGTCGTTTAACCTCGAGGCAGGTACGCATTGTTGCGCACAACGTACGATCAACGAGCAGCATATTGATACTACGAGCTGTCGAGTAATTTAACGTGATCATATCTAATTCATAAATATGGCAAAAATTATACACACCTCCCAATCTCAACTGGACATCGTGATAGTCCATCATGCCGTATTACATTACTTCAATTTTGGGTCTGGTTCCCATCTCGCTTTGGCAAAAAGCTCTTCGGCACCACTGGTCGGTGCTCCTTCGTCGCGTCGTCCGTCCCCTCCATTCGGAGCACCTCCTGGCTCTCATTGTCGCTCATGTCCCTCTCAGATCCCTTCCTCTTCCAGAACGGGACGTTTGGCGGAGATGAATCAGTCGGTAGCGATGTCACGGTTACCTCCGTCTCCTTTGTGATCATTATCTTCGACATATGATCAGCAGCGGCATTACCCTCTCCTGCCCAGGCGTTGGTGGAATGATCAGCAAAATGGGTCATGTCGATGAATTCGTCCGAGTCGTGGTCCTCCTCGTTCCTCGTCAATTGTCTCTTGGTACGGGAACGGGAGCGGTCGAAGGCAGAGGAGCCCGCGGCGGTGCCGTTCAGAGCATGAGATGGTCCGCCAGAGGGCCCCGACGGTCCTCCGCTGCTCGAGAAGCCTAGGCTGGCGCTGATGGTACGGACGAGGGGACGTAGGGTGGCAAGGCTGGCAGCTGTGATGGCGAGGCCCATCTCGACGTTGGACCAGACGGCGATAGGTGCGGTGGCCCCTGTGGTGAGAATCTCTATTAGCAAGCCAGGCTTCACAGTTGGCATAGGGCAAAAAGGACTTACAAAGATAGTCGGCATCTCGGAATGTCTCCACGTATGCAAAACGAACGGCGACCGCAGAGCTTGCGCTATTGATGAGAGTGTCAGCCTTCCTATCCCGTGCAACATGGGGTGTTCTTGAGAGCTTACACGCTTCCTAGGAGGAAGATGGGGACCAGCAGCCATTTCGCACGCTTTTTCATCTTCAAATTCCACACAATGGCGATTGGGAGGAAGGCGAAGATGTAGTCGGTGACGATGCTGAACGTGCTGAACGTATACGTGAGAGTGATAATGACGTTGATACCGATGCATTTCCCGTCGCCTTGCCTGGTCCAAAAGTAGGGAATGGGCAGGCACTGAAACATGCAGACGAACATGAAGGTGGTTGTCGTGAGCGTTGTTACACAGAGGGAGATGTAAATGATCCACGAATGCAAGCGGGTCGACGACGTGATTCTAAGGAGGAAGACGGCAATGGACGCCTTTGAAGTAATCATGGTTAATGCATAACCGATGAAATCAAGATACCAATACTGTGAGATTAATGGATGGTCAGTCGTGTGCCACCTGAGAATCGAAAGCAAAGAGAGTAGATCTCACCATCATGGCATGTTGGATGTCCTCTATCGGGAGGTCAGCATGATGCCGTCCAGTTCCATAGTGAATACCAAGGAACATCCAAATGTTGTGGATTGTGTAGAATATCTGTATCGAAAAGTGTCAGCCATCAGTTCTCCCATCTTAGCCAACAACCAACCACAGGCCCCCCAATTCGGCCACAACACTCGACTTATACGTACCACGGAGGCAACGATGAGCCAATCGTCAAGTCCAAATGCCTTGACGAGATAAACGCGGACATAGGTTCGCAAAAGAACACAGAGCCATGCAACCGTCATAAAACAAGCGCCTACAGCGAGAAGCGCGCCCCCCTGGTTCTCAACGGCCATTGTCGGAAGCGCTCTATTCTACACTAATTGTAGGTTTAGTGATGATATTGAGCCACGCGAGGAGAAGACCCCAGTAGGTGCGACTGCCGATGCAGGGACGTCGATCATAAACGGTCGAAGGGAAGAAAAAAAGGAAGGAGACGCAGTAATAAAGAGTGACAAGAACTGGCCAAGAATTCCAATTTTGAGGGTCCGTGGAGCAAAGGCAAACGAACATATTACAAGTGTGCATGATATGTCACTGTCACCCACGTTCTCAGCACATGGCGCTTGGAAAGACACGCGAGACTTGGACTACGAGACTAATACACCCAAACCCTGGACCCTATCTGCCCTATCAACCTCGAGACGATGCTGGCCCATTACTCACTAGTGGCCTCTTGCACCAAATCGGCTCTTTTCCTGCGTGTGTTCGCCGGGGGCAGCAGGGGGAAAGTGGTCTTCGATATCATCAAGTGGGTAGGCTGAGAACCAGCGATACGATTCACCTAAAAGATTCGCCGGGAGATTCTCCTTCAAAGCTAGATTGGATTGTAGGCGACGCCCATCGAGCATTAGCGTGTTCCGAATAATAAAGGTAGTTTGAGGTCTAAACTTGCCTGGGGATGGCGTGGACGAATCTGCTGAAAACCGGGAACCGATGATATTGGTCTCGGGACACGAGTCCTGTAGCACAAACAACCTGTACCATATTCCCCAGATCTGTACTAGACCGTGCCTAGCACGACTCATTGGCCGCCATGCCTGAGTCGAGCATAAAGTGCCAACAGGTCACGTGATACATTGTGCCAGACACTGACCATTGTTCTTGCTACCAAGCTCTGTTGGTGGAAGAGACAAATAAAGTGGATAGAGATGGCAAAAGACTTCCTTCTACGCCGCAGCGTTTGATAATTGGAAATGTCTGGAGGCAGCCAGCCCCACGGTCAGAGATTCAGGAGGATGCTGGCTTTGTGCTAAGCCAACTAGCCCAGCGCCATCTGCCCCCATCTGCAAAAATTATCTGCAGAAGCTCCCAACCTATGGAAGACGCGAGTGAGGAGACGTTGGATCTGAAAATCATCGTTTTGCTTCCAAGCAGCAGTAGAGAAGGATGATGGCAGGTCGAAGCAGCCCATCCCCCTCTCTTCCTCGACTGGCGATGATCGGCGATCGGCTGAGAGCCGTCCCCTCGATGTTCAACGGGAGAGGTGGACCTCCCAAGCCCTTGACACGTTTTTTTGCCGTTGAATTGTGAGGAGCCATGCTTTCGGTCAGCCCCTTTCTGAACTCTAGGAAGAAGGCGACTACTGTTGTGCGGTAGGTCACTCTGGTGGGGCACGTGCCACCAAACCGGAACCGGAACACAAACCCGACGCGGGGCGAAAAATTGGCCTCCACCAAGGAAGGGAGATCCTCTTGACAAAAACAACCGCACACTTATTGTTTCCCTCCCTCGCTCTGCTCCAGCGTCTCGCCCGTCCAGAAGGTTTCCGCCCGTTCGCGCGCACCAGACAAGCGCCATCATGCCAAGCGGCTACAAGCACGGAGATACGCCCAAACGGGCCATGGTGCGAGGCACCATCTCCTACCTAGAGTCCCAAGGTCTGCCCGTCAACAAGTCGGCCATCTTCCGCCACTTCGAGCTATCGCGCTCCCAGGGATATGCGGCCCTCAACATCCCTGCGTCCAGGCGGAATGATCCAGAGTGGGAGGAGACGCGGGGACGGCCCTCGAAGATCACCGAGGCGGATCAGCAAAAGATGGAGAGTATTCTGTGGGACGAGCAGTACGAGAACGTCAACCTCAACTGGTCCAAGCTGGCCAAGGAGGCTGGCCTCGAGACAGAGTGCAATGCCAGGACTCTTCACCGCACCATGGGCACCATGGGCTACCGCCGCTGCATGGGGTGCAGTCGTTGCTGGGTGCACAAGAAAACGCGGGAGAAGCGTGTCGAGCACGCAGAGCGCATGCTTGAAACTTTTCCGCAGCCTCAAGACTGGCACGCCGTGCGGTTCAGCGGCGAGCTGCACTTTGGCTTTGGGCTGGATGGCAAGGTGAGACTGCTGCCAAAGCTGGGAGAGAAGTACTGCCAGGGCTGCACTGACCAGCCGGCTGCAACTACATGGGCCCGAGACATCAAAAGAGTGCATGCTTGGGCCGCAATTGGGTATGACTTCAAGTCCGAGCTGCTTTTCTACGACGAGTCTACGAGCCCGAACAATAGCGGGGTGATTTCAATGCAAGACTACTGCGAGAAGGTGCTGGACGGTGTCGTCAAGACGTGGATCTCAGCAGAGGGTGCTCAACCGTTTGTTCTGGAAGAGGATATCGAGTCGTTTGCTCATGGTGCGGCTAGCAAGGTGAACCCGGCTCAACAGTGGAAAGAGGAGAATGGCTTGAGGTGCCACTTCAACTGCCTTGACAGTCCAGATCTCAACCCGCTGGACTCTCTATGGCCGCCTCATAAGCAATGGGTCACACAGCCACTGGAGAACTGGGACACCGAAGGGTTGAAACAGGCGGCCCGCGACGCGTGGGTTAACATTGAGCAGCCAAGAGTCAACGCGTGGGTCGACTCCATGCCCCAGAGACTGCGGCAAGTTGTCGAAAATGAGGGGAAGATGTTTCCCTGGTGATCGGCGAGGAAAATTTTTCAATGGGCTGATAGGATTTGGGTTGTGAAACTCGACTTTTGATCATCGTGCTTGGATGGCGGGCGTTTGACCTGAAAGAGCTGGCGTTGTTCATTTTTTTCTTCTGTGGCCTCCAGTCTATTACTGTGATACTACCTTGCCTATCGGGTTCATCAGGGTGATAGTAAAATTAATTTGGGATTTTCTTTTTGCGTATCGAACCTTGTCCCTCCATGAAACCAGATAGTAGGGCGACCTGCATGCCTCGAGGCCAGTGCGTCAAAATGCTTGTTGATGTGACACTTTCCCGACACTCATGGTGCTGATGACTGTCGTGCTATTGGTTGGATGTATGTCCCTGCAGTATTACCTCATGTTGTGTTTGCTTTTGTGAGATAGCGGTTACGAGTGCAGTTGCTCTGTTAACTGGACTAGTTCTGGCGCTTTTCCTTTCTTTTTTCCCTGCCCGAACGGAAAAATTGGCAAGAAAATGACAGTGGTTGGGCCAGCATATCACGAATTGATAGAGCGGTGTTCACACTCTCATCGCCTTTTGATCATTGAATTGATATTTAAAAGTTTCGAAGCCATGACCTGGCAGTTACATCGATAAGTTCGATAATATCAATTCATATGAGTGAGCTATACAATGACCTACTAGAACTTGGCATCTAAACGGTAATTGTATTGGGGAGCACTCAGATCTCACGGAGGTTGGGCTCATTCGTCCTTGAGAGTATCCACATGCAACGGTGGCTGCATCTATCCCAGCACGAGGCCAAGCGACTCGTCGAATGGCGGGAAATTTGTGACAAGGGCTGGAGCCAAAGATATGTAGGTGGCTCGCTTACCTGGGAATAGCGAGTACGTATATTGTTTCCTCTGGGAGGAAGCCGGTTGTTGTGGCAATACCGAACCTTCTCATCTATCCGTGTCCCGCCCCTGGTTCACTTGAAATATCCAGGTTCTCAGTCATTTCAGTTCAGTCAACTCGTCCCGTTTGTGCTTCCTTCCTTGCCCCTCGCCATTCATGAGCTCGAAGCAACGTCTTGCCAGGCAAGCAACGCCGGGTGATCGCATCCGCAGAGAGACTGAGTATCAGAAACCAGAAAACAAGCTCAGAAGCGGCTTCGTTCACCGAGAGACCCCCTTTGGCTGTCAAGATTCTCTACGAAAGGCTGCAAGGGAAGGCCTATCAAGGCCCCACGACATCGCTCACTGGGGCGACAATGAACCCAGGCCTTGTGGCAGCGTATCCAGGTGGTCAGGTCAAGCCTCCTGGAGAACCCAGCTCTGCCCGTCACGGGAATCAAATGTCAGCTTCGCGTGGATCGGGTCAGCGACCTACTCAGAGACCACAGACAGCACGGCCTCGACCTGCACAGGTGCGTATGCATTCCATTTTCAATCCCTCCTTCCTCTCTCTGCCACTCAGTTCGAGCGAATACCCCGATCCCGACCATGAATACCTGACGATGTTTTGCCAAAGGTCTCAAAGCGCCCTGTTCCGAGACATCAGAGCAATACCGTCCAGAATGTGAGTGTTATTCCATGGCTTGAACCCGATCAAGATCAACGAAACCAAAACTCACACTTGAGTAATAATAGCAACCCTCGCGCAGAGGTAGCTCAAATGGTCAGAATATGGCAGCCCGACAAAACAACCCAAGGCAACAGGCGAATGACCCTGAAGCTGATGCCAAGTCAAGAGGTCACATTGAAGAACAAGCCGAGAAGATATTGTTGGATACGGTCATAGCCCACTCTAGGCTCTTCCTACAGCCCACCTGCACCTCCGACCAATTCTTTGAATTCGTGTTCAAGAAAATGCCACCGCGTGTGCAACACACCTTCAAGAATGGCCCGAACCTTCGCAGACGTTTGATGGACATGAGTGCGCGTCGCAGGAACATGTTGAAAACCCAAGGGGTGCAGGTACTATCGCTCCCTGGCAGGAAGACCCTGGACAAGAGTATTGACATGTGGAATCGGCTATTCCATGCGCGTTATATTATCGAGAACGGGCACAGCCTCAAGGCTGGCATGGCTGTTCTTAACGCACACAAGAGTGAGCGCGAAAACGCCCTACCTAAAGTCTTGGGGATACCGCCAAATACCTTGATTAGTCTTTCAGACATTGACATGAATGAGGTTTTGGGTGCGCAATATTTGGCTGAGGCGGCGATCTCTAATGAAGACCTCGATGACTTGAGCCGTTCACTTGCGCGGCACTCAGCGGAAACGGCACTCGAGTCAGCCTCGAACACTGGCAAGTCCGCGGACGCAGAACAAAAAGAAGGGCAAAGACAAGGTTCAGTCCATGCAGGAATCGCGCTTCGCAGCAGAGTCTCAACCCGGCCGCCCCATACGCAACGGTTGTATCGACTGGGAAGTTCCCGAGTCCGATGAAGAGGCGACCGTTGTTGCGGATAGAGAAACACCTTCGGCAAATTTATCTAGCCGTAGGAACAAGCGTAAGCGGGACGGCTCTGCCACAGGAGCCCGCAAGAAAAAGAGAAAGCCACAGCTTCCAACAAAAGACGATACGGTGATCACTATTCCCTCGGATCACGAAATTGACTTACCGGAGACGAGGTATCAATCACGCAATCCCAGCAGAAGCAGCCCGGCGCTGCAGTCGAGGTCGAAGAAGGGGAGGAGTGTTCGTTCTCCTGGGCCCAGCCTGATACAGCAAGAGATGACGCCTCCAGACTCTACACCATGCCACAGGAAACCGAGTCCCCCGACACCGACTCCCCTTAGGTATATTCGTGGGAGAACTGCGGATTACCAGGGGATCCCTTTTCACAAACGTGAAAAGGCTATGGAGATGCATCAAAGAGAGGTGGATCATATCAGAAAGAAACATCAATTGAAACAGGAGCTGCAGAAGAGGATGAAGATTGAAGATGAGGGCGAGGGTAGTGACGATACGAGTGATGGGGATGGGAATACTAGTGATGAGAGTACGAGCGATGAGAGTGAGGATACTAGTGACAAGGAGGAGAATAGAATGGATGGCGATCATCAAGAAAGGGAGAGGAAGTTAGAAAAAGATAGGAAGCGAAAGGAAGAAGAGGAGAGGCAGAGGCAGGAGAGGCAGAGGGATGAGATGCAGAGGCAAGGGAGGGATCCAGAGAGAGGATTAAGGAGACGCCCAAGAAAGAGAGGACCAAGACGCAGGAACAGACATCGGAGTCAAGAGATAACAGCATAGAGATGCGCCTCCGTTATCAACCGACGGCAATTACAAAGCGTTCGCAATGTTTGGAACAGAGTTACGGTACGTGGAGGGAGGTAATTTGCTGAGTGAGGCAGCTTAGATGAGATAGTCGTAGGGGTGGTAGTAGATAGCAATAGCCATTGGATTAAGTAGAGTATACCCAGGATGTAAAATTCCCCACCCGATCAAGAAATCACCTGCAGAGCCAAATTAGTGGTTGTGAGGCTTTGGTGATAATTATTAATATGACAGAGAAATCTGACTTGGTGTAGTTCCTTCCGGATCATGCCATGATACGAGTATCGACAACTACCCGGAACGTTGTGTGGGGGGCCGATGGTTGGGTTCCCCCACTAGAAAATAAGTTTACAGCGTTGGAACTTGAGTAACCTTGAAGAAAAGGTGAAGGGTCCTACTGTGGACCAGCAGTACCTGATGCACGCACGGTGAGGGGCAGCCAGCGCGATACGTGTAATAACGGACGGAAATCGCTGGATGGGGGGAACAGTCAGCAGAGGCCACAGTGGCAGTGGGGAGACAGCCCTGGTCCAGTGCTTGTCTGGCGAGAAAAAGCCAGTCGGGGAATAAAAAGGCATGTGCAAAGTGGGAAGCTCAACAAATTTCCCAACAGAAACATCGCCCTGGAGAGACAGAACACAGTCCGCTCAGTCCGCCCGGGCTGACGGAACCAATCGGCTGCGATGCAATCCTACTGCTTCCCCCGTCCTCTCGGTTTCGCTCTCCGGCCAGAAATTGATTCCCCGTGACGCCACACCGGGACAACACGGCGGCATCTATCATCTTCATCGTTCGAGTATCCGGACCATCTGGTCTCGTTGGTGGCATGGGACCTCTGCTGGGACGTGACGGTCGCAGGGTTCCCCCTCTCCGTCCCCTTTCACATTCGATACGGTGTGGGGCTAACCATGTAGATCATATTGCGGGACTTGAGAACCAATTCCGAGCTCGTTGTTTCTTACATGTGATGACAGCGGTGGCATTAGGCTGTTGGCCGAGCTACAACCTACATGAACCAACTTCAACACGGCCCAATTGTTAACTGGACTGCATTAGCCGACCACGTGTACCAATAGAGACCAATCCATCAGGAGCAAGTATCTGTTTTGTTCAGCTCTGTTCTTGTGCCGCGCTGCATGGCCAGCTGAAAGCTGAAAGCGACAGATCAGGTGGGATGGAATTTTGCTTTGGAGCAGACACGGATAACGTGAGATGCGACGGCCAGAATCAACTCGCATCACACCATCAAGGGACAGAGCATAAGCGCCAGAGGCAAGGGCTTAGGACACATAATTATTGTCGGCAATTCTCCGTCGTCAATGGATCCTTCTTCATGGGGGCGGGGTCGTTGGCGTGGACGAAACGACATAGCCCGAGCCGAACCCATCTTCACCCCAATGGATGTCTCCCGCGTCGGCGGTAATAATGGCACTACCGGCGGCATGTCTCATATCTGCCTTGCCTCCGTGGCGGTCAATGAATTAGCTGCGCGATGATTGGGGTGGATGCAGGACACTGTGTTTTAATCACCGCCTATCCATTTGTCGAGGTGCACCAAGTTTTGGTGGCGGCGGGGAACCTGGAAGCGAGCAAGGAATAGCCAGAGGCAGCCGACTGAATACTTCTTTCTCAGTTGATGCGCCTTGCCGCTTTTCAGACACAAGGGCCACCTACAATCTGACAAGGGTTGCGCAACGTGATCTCACGCGAAGTTGATAGGCTCTGGCATGTATATTCCTGGGCTGTGCCGAACTCTTCGCCATTGTTCTGAACGGGAATTTATCGTCACTTGTTGCACCGGCTGGAGATAGCCCAGGGGCCAAGGCTGGCATCTCCTCCACCGACCTCCACCCGCATACTGTGGTAGGGCAGGCAGGGGGTTTCTTGCTCATCTGGGTTTCCAACGAGGCTGGACTAGGAAACAACTTGCGTCACCGCGTAATGTAGCATTGTGTACTTCTAGAAGAACGAGTTTGCTCACCTGGCGCTTGGTAGATCAGATCTATGACACTGGTCCATACCTGGCATGAGTAATGTGGCAGCCATGAACCGCATCCAGGTAACTTAAAAGGGCGTTCGGCAATGTACACACACTGAATCGTGTGCTAATGGCTACTGATGGTGGGTGGCGTCGGTGGAAGCTCTGTGTGTGTGGTGGGTAGATGAGATGGATGGCTGACGGCCCTTGGCCCATTGGCCATGGTGTGCTTAACCACGTTCCTATCGTAGGCCAATGCCTCGGTGCGTGCTAGGAATCAGACTACCGTGCTAGCCCCGGACAGGCACATAGCTTATCATCAACTCTGCTTGATGGAGGGTTGGAAGGATCCTTCGTCGGTTTGTTTGCTGCAGGTGTTCCCGGCACCATGACCGCGTCGGCCAGCGTTCGGACGCAAAAAACATGTGATTTTGTCGTCGTTGCTTTGGAATAGGAATAATAATAGAGATGCTCTGGCAGGGGGCGCCAGTTCTTGCCTCAAAGGCAGTCGGTTTCTTCCTTGTTGTCTGGCCCTTCCTTCCGGACCCTGTTCTGGATGAGTTTGGTCCCTGGCTCCACGACCGAACCCCAACAAAAAAATACCTACACGAGCCGGCCTGGACTAGCTTCTGGCCCTCCACCCCTCCCATCTTTGGTGCCCGCGGCCACCTGCAAGCCGCCCTTTTTCCCTGCCCTCAAATTTTTTGGACAAAGGAGTAAAAAATTGGCTTATCATTTCTAGGTACGGCAACATGCATCTCTCCTGATTCTGTGACCCCTGCTTCCTGACTCGGGTGGCCAGCTCACCTTTTTCTATCCTCCCTTTCCCACTTCCTTCCCACCTCCCCGCCAGAACATCTTCCTTTTTTCTTCCACCTTGCCTACCCCCGTCTCGCGGCATATTCAGCGGGCGATCAGTTGATTCTCAGTCGTCAATTGGAACTCGCGGGGACCCCAATTGTCTAACAGCAAAGGCACAGAGTTCCCCCAGGGAAAAGAACCGCCCATTCATCATGGCATCTGCTGTTGCTTCTGGTGCCGCCAGGCGTGGCCCAGCTCTCAAGCGAACCGTGACGTCGACCACAGTCACCGACTCCGAGTCCTCTGCCGCAGTTTCTCCAAGCGATTCTCCTCGTCCCTCTGCCTCCTCCACCTCCTTGTCGTCAATGTCATCCATTGAGTTCGACGCCAAGGCCAAGTATGGCCCTCTGATCGATACCAATGGCAACGAGTTCACCCCACCCGACTACACCATCAAGGACATCCGCGATGCCATCCCTAAGCACTGCTTCGAGCGCTCCGCCATCACTGGCTGGGCATACATCCTCCGCGACATGGCCTGCCTGGCCACCACATTCTATGTGTGGTATAACTTCGTTACTCCCGAGTACATCCCCCTCATGCCCGTTCGAGCCGTCCTCTGGGGCGTCTACACCTTCCTTCAGGGCCTCTTCGGCACCGGTCTCTGGGTCATTGCCCACGAGTGCGGTCACCAGGCCTTTTCCGAGTCGCGTCTGATCAACGACACCACCGGCTGGCTCCTCCACTCCGCACTGTTGGTCCCCTACTTCAGCTGGCAATACTCCCACTCCAAGCACCACAAGGCCACTGGCAACATGGAGCGAGACATGGTCTTCGTGCCCAAGACTCGCGAGCAGTACGCCTCTCGCGTTGGCAAGATGATCCATGAGCTGTCGGAACTCACCGCTGAGACTCCCATCTTCAGCCTCGGCATGCTTATTGCTCAGCAGCTCTTCGGCTGGCCCAACTACATCCTGACCAATGTCACCGGCCACAACTTCCACGAGCGTCAACGCGAGGGCCGCGGCAAGGGCAAGCACAACGGTCTTGGTGGTGGTGTCAACCACTTTGACCCACGCAGTCCTATCTTCGATAACAAGGAGGCCAACTTTATTATCGTCAGTGACATCGGTATCGCTCTGACCGTAGGAGCTCTGTACTTCCTCAGCAGCAAATTTGGATTGACCAATATGCTCGTTTGGTACTTCATTCCCTATCTCTGGGTTAACCACTGGCTTGGTAAGTATACTCATTTCCTCGTTCGAGATCCGCATGACCATATGCCAGCCAGCTAACCACTCACTATGCAGTCGCCATTACCTTCCTCCAACACACCGACCCTACCCTTCCTCACTATCACTCCGAGGAGTGGAACTTCGTCCGTGGCGCTGCTGCCACCATTGATCGCGAGTTTGGGTTCATCGGCCGACAGCTTTTCCACGGAATCATCGAGACCCACGTCTTGCACCACTACGTCAGCACCATCCCTTTCTACAAGGCTGATGAGGCTTCGGAGGCCATCAAGCCCGTCATGGGCAAGCACTACCGTGCTGATGTCGAGGGCGGCTCGTGGGGATTCATCCGTGCTATGTACAGGAGTGCCCGTATGTGCCAGTGGGTTGAGCCTACCGAGGGCGCTGAGGGGGCGGCCAAGAACATCCTGTTCTTCCGCAACCGTAATGGTCTGGGGACCAAGCCTACCAAGCTGGCGGCCCCTCAGTAACGGAGACGAAGCTCGCTTTTGTCTCCTGATCGATTGAAACGAACGAAAACGAAACCCCCATCCGTGTCTGCAAATTGGGATATTATTGTAAAGGCGAAATGTGGCAAGGTGAAAATAAAACGAGCATCATGTTGAAATTGACGGCTTTGAAGTTGAATTATGCCTGGCAAGACTGATTTTTTTCTTGTCGTGGTTGACCCCGACAATGTCTCTTCGAGAAGAGCGGGATCCTTGTGTCAGCGATCAGCAGATAGATAAATTTATAATAGATCGTCCAAGAGATGAGTCTTTCCTCCCTCTTTGATTTTTGGAAACGACAAGAAGCTGCAGAGGTGGTCCCTCGCGTGTGCGTTCTGGCGACTGCTCTTATATTGTGCCATGTTCCGGAAGTGTCGGAAGGAGGAGAGTGAGGAGAAAATGATCTTCGATCGAAAGCGGGCAGGCGGGGTCCCGTGGTCTTTTATACGACCCTTCCTCTGGCCACTCATACACAAGGGATTTCACATTCGCCAGACCCGGCCGATACTCTACATGGGTAGGTATTAACATATTTAATGATTGGGTGTCTCCAAGGCAAGCATAAATGGATGATGGGCCAACTACAAGCGTGCACGTCGTATGCGTAGTGCACGTGACTCCCCTCGTTGCCCAGAGCGGACCGGGATTGGATTGCTGGAACTTCAGTGAACACCGTTCTGAACACCGTTCGCGTCTGTCCAGCTTGGACTGACTAGGTTGTGAGCGATGGACCACAAATTCTTCTCGAGACATCGATCTGGCAATCGCCCTCTGTAGGGCCCAGACCAGGACTATGGCCAAATGCATGGCAGCAACGCGGTATTCTGGCTACCCACGCCTCTACGCACCTACGCGTTACAACGCTCGACACACACCTCCATACATGATGCGTTGATTACGCCACTACCTCTAGGACGTACAGACTTAATGAATGCGCATTTGGCGGTAACTTGATGCGGCGGCTGGCGCTCTGAGGTTCTGCAGGCCCGGAGTTTATATCGCCGTACGTCTATGACCGAAGACCGGACAAACGGTAGAGCGAGACCGAAATGTCAGTCGACGCCAGTGGAGAAAAACGGGACCGGCGCTTTCTTCTCATGAATCTAAGAGAAAAGTCAAGGACGGAGATGATAATTACCAAGCTTGGACAACCACGAGCGAACTTCCTATCTCCGGCCGGCAGCTACTGGTCTGCTCTCTATGCGTCCGCGGCGCTGGAGGTCTAGATGTAGGTATTCGCCGCCGATTCGGTCTACTGGTCATATCGATCAATGAAGCCATGATGGTGTGTCATCCGACAACAGTGTGCTGAAGCTAAAGCTGGAGGTGGTATATATATTACAGTGCTTGGACACCACCGCTCAGGATGTCTTCAATTCCAATATCCATCCTTCACACTGTTTAATCGTGGAAAACAATATCACTTTATCCTTCAATTCGCCATGGC
Source organism: Clonostachys chloroleuca (assembly GCA_037952775.1). Taxonomy (NCBI): domain Eukaryota; kingdom Fungi; phylum Ascomycota; class Sordariomycetes; order Hypocreales; family Bionectriaceae; genus Clonostachys; species Clonostachys chloroleuca. The sequence goes on from JBANAY010000003.1 coordinate 37,315,806, forward strand.
TCCTCAGCAGTACGCCAAGGACCAGCCTTCGGGCTTCACAAATAGAATCGAGCGTGTAGCTATCGTTGGTGTTCGTCTCAACACCCCTCAAAGGCAAAATACCCCTTCAAGCAAGCTTCATCAACTAATCATCGTGCTCAAATTAGGCTGGAGGCAACGGAGTTGGAAGTCACATGGCCAAGGCTCTCCTGGCCACGGGCAAGCACAGCGTGACCGCTATCTCCCGCGTCGGGAGCAAGAACACACTGCCCAAGGGCATCAACATCGCCCGTGTCGACTACGACGACGAGAGCTCTCTCGTCTCCGCCCTCAAGGGACATCAGTTCCTCATAATCACCTTGTCCGTCATGGCGCCCCGGGAAACGCAGGGCAAGCTCATCGCCGCTGCGGCCAAGGCCGGTGTCCCCTGGGTCATGCCTAACTGCACAGGCCCCGATTTCATCAACGAGTCCCTGGCCAAAGAGAACCTGATTGGAGCGGGCGTCAGAGCAAGCACTGACGCCATCGAGAAGGCAGGCGTCTCTTCCTGGATCGCCCTCGTTTGCGGTTTCTGGTATGGGCACTCGCTGGCATTGGGAGAGGGCTGGTTCGGCTTTGACTTTCCAAACCGGAAGGTCACTTTGATTGACGATGGCAAGACGCGCATTAACACGTCGACTCTGGAGCAGTGTGGACGCGCCATTGCCAGCCTGCTCAGCTTGAAGGAGCTGCCCGACGACGCGAGCGACACGGCGCCGACCATCTCGCAGTGGCGTAACCAGCCGGTCTACATCTCGAGCTTCCTGACATCCCAGAGAGACATGCTTGACAGTGTGCACAAGGCATTGGGGACGAAGGATGCAGACTGGGAGATCAAGTACGAACCATCGGAGGCTCGGTACAAGAAGGGCCTCGAGCTCTTGAAGAGCGGCTCTCACCTGGGATTCGGGATATGCATGTACACGCGCACATTCTACCCCAACGGAGATGGGAACTTCCAAGACAAGCTTTCCAACGAAGTTCTTGGCTTGCATGAGGAGAACCTCGATGATGCGACTGTGAACGCGATCAAGCTGGTCGACAGCGGTTACAGCTACCGGTGAAGACCGCTGGCACACCGATCTGACTGCGACAGGTCTTGCGCCTGCAAGGAGAAAATGAATAAATTCAATTCGTCTATTTCGCGAATTAGAAGTTTCTTGGCGGGTTGGAATTACGGGCAAGTTAGAATAACCCTGTGCTGGGAAGACTGTGTGTCGCATCCATACTGATGCACCGGAACATGAGCCCAACAGCCTCTGCTTCCGATACTTAAATTTTCGTCCCCACAGTCCCAGTAATAAAACGATTCAATGGATTATATGTTGTATTTAATTCGGAAGCTATGGCCGTGATTATCGCGTAAATGTCGTTTGTCTCTACCATCCGTGATATTGTATCCTAGCGTTAGAGAGCCAATCCCCGACGGTGGATCTCACAGTCAGTTTGATTGAGTGATGCCTAACCTCTACGTCTGAAACAACGATGGGTATATTGTCAGAGATCGAGATCGTGGCGTGATTTCGCCGCCCGTGTACCCTTTATAGGCTTAGAGGTCAGGCGGATACGTGTGCTAAAGCTCAAGAATGCAGGATATACTTAGTGTCACCAATCCACGATACTCTTGGTGATCGCTCGAGCTTATCTTTCACAAATCAGATCGACCCAAGAGTAGAACGCATTCCACCTATAAAATATACCATTGATTCTCTAGAGCTCTGATATGCTGGGCCGTTAGGCAGTACAGTTTGAGATGGGGCGTTTCTCCAATGGGGAAGCACTGTGGCCTCCTATGACCATGATACTGGTGGATAGACAGTCAACTCTATCCTGGCTAAAGTTTGGTCCCAATTTCAAAGCAGAGCTAAAGGCAAGCCTTCTCATGCCATCAATACAAACGCAGATAAGTAGTACTGTCATCATTTTCTGTCACGCGCTATGAACATGGTGGTTTTGAGTGATGTTGAGTTTTTCATCTTGAATCACTATTGACGTTCCATATAAATCAACAACAACGAGAAATTCAGGTATGGCTGATTGGCAAAAAAAGGCATAGAATGCAGGTATGAGTTGCGTGCTCATAGTTCAGATGTGGCGGTAATGGCTTGTAATATTGACCACTATTTTGAGCCCATAGGGTCGGTCGCTGATAAGCCCAGCTCAACCAGCCTTCCGACACTACCAAGCATAGATAGATACACTATGGAAGAATAAGGAGCATTGTGGGGCACCTTTAAACACAGTTGGTTCCTCCAGGGATGAAGGTTCCGTCCGAGTTTTCGCATCCACACGTTCCATCGTCAGGTGACCGAATACAACCTGTGCCAACGCCGGATTCGGCGCCATTGTCGCTATACACAGATTAGAATGCACGTACATATAACTTGTTTGTTCATATGCGCCAAGGGAGAACTTACTTCCAGAAGAAAACCCAGTAATCGGAGTTGGCAGTCAATTCTGCCTGCGTAGGGGCGGTGCAAGTGTACGCCTGACGACTTATTAGCGATGGGTTCTCCATGAAATGTTGGGATTTTCCAATTACTTGACAGGTTCCATAGGGTGCCCCGTTATTCTTGTCGTACTGGTGGTCGACCTTGAAGACTGCAAAGGTCTGCTTGCCGGATACTCTAGTATTATGAGAGCATTCTGCGGCCTGGATGGCCTTGGAGGTCTTGGCAGCTTTTCGGCGTGTTAATGCAACTTTCTTCAACTCTTTCAGTAAATCAATATCGAATGGGGCTTAGACGTACGAGAGCATGCTGGAGAAGCCGGGTAATATCCCTTGCTATTGCTTGAAGCTGGGTCGAGCGTAGCGGTAACTGAAGCCGCCACAGCAAGGAGAGATACGATGGTGGAAAGTCGAAGCATGGTGAATGAAGGTTAACTCGAGGCTAATGGGCTGGATTGTGTTGAAGTTGAAAAATATGATAGCAGAGAGCCATTATATATCCAGCCTGCAAAGTATGGGATAATTACTGTGCCGATCCTGGATTGATACAAAACGCGGATGGGTCCCAACCATCTGCATTCTCGTGTCATCGCTCACAATGAAACACCTATGTGGATCTAAACGGCGGCGTGCGTCAGTGTCATGCCGCAGAAATCGTAGCCTCAAATTTCAATGGTTCGAATCAGGGCTGATCAGCGAGTCAGGACCCTTGCCGTCAATCTTGCGGTGGCATCGCATTTCCGGTGTCATGAAACCGGAATGTCCCTTCCGACCACTAAAACCGGCACTTCCGTTGGGGTTACGAAACCCATCAGCCGACGCTCAATACGCGGCCCGACGATAATCAATAATGTAAAAGATTAAGAACTTACCGCTGATTGCTAGTCGTTGCTTTCAACAAAAACTCTACAGTATTTCCAATTGCCCTATCTGTAGCTTGCTAGCTTGCGATTTCACGGCAGATGTCTATTGACATATAATCACAACATGGAAGGATGTTGAGTGAATCCATGAGTTTCATGAATCGACCTGCGAAACCGGGGAAGCCAATAGAATAACAATAATTCTCAGATCTCGTATTCTCTCAACAAGCCTAAACCTTGTCCGTAACAGTCCACCATAGATCTGAGAAAGGTTCCCACGACTCAGGTAAATGCACGTAGGTCAAAAGAGGTACGCTGAGCGTTTTCCTAATCTAGTCATTGTATGCGAGACATACGATGTTTGTTTAACGAACAGGTTTGGATTGCACCGCCAGTCAGGTAAAGGCTAGTTGCAACCCTCAAGGTGATGAGTCTTTGAATAAGACTAGCCTCCTAATATAAACCAAATCATCGTTTGCTATGTATCATCCAAATTTCATAACTCAAGTTGTCGGTGTACTAAACTAATGCTACCATGAATCTCTCCACTTGTGACGCGCGGCATGCATATGTAACTCATAACACAGTGACTGGCTAGTTTCCTCGCTTCCGGCAGGAACAAGATGCCTCGTCAGACATAACTATGCATTACCATAAAAACGTATCAATAATTGAAACTAGGCGTACGCGGACCTGTGGGAGGGAAGGTAAAGATATAATATATTAGTGACGCCGAGTCTTACTTCGAATGGGACGTCAGCATTCAAAAACTAAAGGCTTCTCTCCTCTCAGCGAGCGCGACTTGTTGTTAGCCTCAAGAATGTCATTACATCCCTTGATGGACCATCCCCACTTCCTCACAAATCCTTCTGATAGCTCCCAACCATTGAAGTCCCAGGGAGGCGACCAAACAATGATGCCACGCCGCTCGCACTTCGCGGCAAATTCTCCCCTGGAACAGACCTCCCAACGTATCGGAACACAGATCGCACTCATTCAATCTACCTTCGGCTTGTATGAAATTGTCCCTCCATCTTGGACGTGGGAAGATATCAATCCAACCGCTATGCGGAATTATTGATTGGGTTTTGGTAGGGTGTAAACTTGCGGGAAGCTTTTGACTGTTAGCTAACGCGGGGAGGACACGCAATATTCCAGGCGTGTAATTATAAGATATCCCATCGGGTTCTAGAGCTGAGAGTAGACGTTTATTGAGGATCACAGCACGCATGACGTTGAATTGAATCAGTTATCATTAGATGGTCAGACGATAGAGGGAAGATGATTCCGACGGAGTTTTGTCTTATAACCGGCGAAGTGTTCTCGTAATTCAGCGCTTTGGCTTGGGATTCTGGTAGATAGAAGACTTTCTGGCGTTGATCGTCCCAACAAGCTACAAGGCATTCTTGTTGGGATATCTTAGCTCCTTCAAGTGCTTTTCGGCGCCCTGAAGAGGGTCAGCATAGAAGTCAAATGGATATTGCCTCCAGGGTTTGTCGGGACGTACGATACGCTCTCATGTTTAGCCTCGTCTGCCTTTTGCGTCGAGCGGCTGGATCCGAAAGGCCTGCCAATTATCATCTGTATCATTCGCCTAAAATAGTGAGCTGCATGGCAATAATTACTTCCACAGTAAGATGGTAAGCATACCTCAACAAGCTGCTGCATTGGAGAGAGTGGAACGAACCCTCTGGTTACAGGGTGTGAGACTTTTTTTTTTCATGTTTTCAAGGGTCTATCCGGGTCAATGAAGCTACTAGATCTTAGGAAATAGCTCGGTTTCACGATATTCACAAGCCATTCAATGTCGGATGGACTTTCGCATACGATACGAGCAGAGGAACCGGAGCTAAGACCGGACTTAGCAGGCTCCGAAGTCCGCCCAGGAACTTGTCAGATGAACTGTCTACCGATCGCGCTCTGGAACCAGGTATAATCCCAGTCATTCTGTAGAAATACAGGCTGTTTGAAGATTAGCGTCATGCAGTCTGCTCACATCGAAATCAGGCTTAATTGCTGTGCTCCCTATCACAGTTCTTTAAACATAGGTGAAGGTATCCGCCTTTTTTGCAAGGGGTAGATTCTGACTAGCGGGAGAGCTAGCATATAAATGGTTTCGTATAAAATGGAAGTGTATTATGATACCTTCCTATACGTCGAGCCTAGGATGACACTATAATTCAGTAGAGAATGTGCAGTGAACTGCGTAAGCGGGTAGTGTTAGAGTCTGTGAAGTCAAGACGTATGAACTAAGCCCACCCACATAGCAGTTATATTGTTATTATCCAAGTAGTTATCTTTTAAGGGGAGACACTAAGGTGCATGGAGAGAAAATCCGGACAATTGAATCATGTTTTTAATTAATTAGTAAATATTATTTTATCCTGATTCTCTGAGTCTATTGTTGAACAATATATCTATAAATAGGAAAAACGGAAAACGACTTTCAATAGATCATGCCGGCATAGCGCATTCAGGGGGTAGATAGGGTTGGTGCTTGAAGTAGCTTGCCCAGCCACAGTGAGGGTGAGTTTCGCGGTCGTGCCCGAAGCCTTTCCAAAAACAACACGGATTGGGTAATATTGACCTGCAACCACCGCCTTGGTGAAACTACCAGCACCGGCCAGATTCCTGCCAGCCGTGGAAGCTGTTGGAAGACCCGTCTTGCAGTCATAGGCGTAGGCATGGCCCCAGTAAACAGAAGCGGTGTCATCGACTGTGCTGATTGCAACCGCAACGTTACCAGTTGTGGTAGCCTTATAGAGGCCACTCCAAACAGCGGTGAAGTTGTTGAGGTTGACATTGAGACCGCCAATGCTGGCGCTCCAGTTCGGGTAGTATCTCTGGCCACTGATTGTAGTGTATGTGCCAGACGCGGTGCTCGCGAAGTTGGTGGTATTTGTGTAAGTTGAGCCCAAAGGAGAGAGTTTTTCGGATATATAGTAGTAGTCAGACTTACCACCAGTACCGGTGTAGCCATAACCGGTGTAGAAGGTGTTGGCGTAGATATCCATGTCCCAGCCAAGCGCCTTGCAGCCAGTCCTGATGGTCGAGCAGGAAGAGCCTGTGGTTGATGCCAGGTATGACTGAGTGCTAGTCGATGACGAGCTAAAGGTCGTGCTGGGAGCAGCAGCAGTCGACGCCGCACTAGACGTCATGACAGCGGCTGTAGTAGAGCTGGCAGATGAACTGGTTGAGGTAGTGCTGAGAATAGCAGTAGTTGAGCTGGACGATGAGCTGGTGCTGACAGCCGTAGAGCTGAGCGTGGTTGTGCTAGCAACAACAGTGGAGCTTGAAGAAGAAGAGCTAGACGACGAGCTAGATGAAGTAATGCTAGCAACAGTAGAGCTTGAAGGAGTGCTAGATGAAGTGGTGCTGGCAGCTGGCTCAGAGGACGAGCTGGGCGAAGTAGTGCTAACAGCAGTAGAGCTTGAAGAAGAGCTGGATGAAGTGGTACCAGCAGCAGTGGAGTCTGAGGACGTGCTAGATGGGGTGGTGCTAGCAGCAGGCCCAGAGGACGAGCTGGGCGAGGTAGTGCTAGCGGCAGTCTCCGAGCTTGAGATTGTGCTGGCGACAGTTTCAGAAACCGAGCTAGAGGTCGTGCCCGCAACCAAGGCAGCGAATGAAGCTGTCTCCGAGCTAGAGATAGTGGCTGCGGCTGTCGATGGAGTTGTGGTATCGGCACAAGCCGATCTGGGTGTGTAGAGGAATACAGTCGAACTCTTCACTGCAGAGGCGGCAGTGCAACCACCCCATGGATAAGTGAATGTGGTGGTTCCATCTGGACCAGGAGCTATCGAAGAGGACGAGGTAGAGCTGGGAGTAGCAGTAGGCTCACAGTAGTCCTCGGTAGTAGACAGAGGAGTGACTGAAGGTGTGGGAATTGCACTATCAGTCGAGGACACGGGTGTCTCGGAAGGGGGAGTGCTGAAGATGTCAGTGCTAGAAGCAGGTGTGGCAAAGGCATCTGTAGAAGCAGGAGTACTAGTGGCATCCATAGTAGAAACCGGGGTATTGGAGGCATCTGTAGAAGCAGGAGTACTAGAGGCAGCTGAAGAAACCGGAGTACTAGAGGCATCTGAAGAGGCAGGAGTACTAAAGATATCTGTAGAAGCCAGAGTGCTAGAGATATCTGAAGAAATCGGGGTGCTAGAGATATCTATAGAGGCGGGAGTACTAAAGATATCTGAAGAAACCGGGGTACTAGGGATATCTGAAGAAACTGGGGTACTAGAGACATCTATTGAAGCAGGAGTGCTCGAAACATCTGTCGAAACAGGAGTGCTTGAGTTGTCTGAAGTAGAGGCAGGAGTACTAGAGGCAGCTGAAGATGCGGGAGTACTAGGGATATCTGAAGTAGAAGCAGGAGCACTAGATGCGGGGGTACTAGAGTCGTCTGTAGAAGCAGGAGTGCTAGAGGCAGCTGAAGATGTCGGGGTACTGGAGACATCTGTCGAAGCAGCAGCACTAGATACAGGGGTACTAGAGACATCTATAGAGACAGGAGTGCTCGAGATATCTGAGGTAGAAGCTGGAGTGCTGCTAGAGATATCTGTAGTGGCAGCAGGAGTGTTGCTGGAGACATCTGTAGTGGAAGCCGGAGTGCTAGAGGCATCGGTGCTTAAAGCAGAAGTGCTTGAGACATCCGTGCTAGAAGCAGGGGTACTAGAAACAGCTGCGCTTGAAGGTGTGCTTGAAATATCCGAGGTAGAGGCCGGGGTGCTAGAAGCAGCTAGGTTCTCAGAAGGAGTAGTGCTCAAGGCGGTACTGGAGATATCAGTACTAGAAGGCGTGCTAGCAATATCCGTGTTCGAAGTAGAAGTGCTTAAGCCATCTGAAGTAGAACTAGGGGTACTAGAAGCAATAGTGCTTGAAACGTCCGATCTAGAAGCTGGGGTGCTAGAAGCAGCCAGATTCTCAGAAGAGATAGTGCTCAAGGCAGTAGTAGAGACATCGGTGCTTGAAGGTGTAGTGAAAACATCGGTGCTTGAAGCAGTACTGGAAACACTACTGGAAGCAGGGGTGCTGGAAACCTCCGTGCTGGAAGCGATGCTAGACACATCGGTACTTGAGGCAAGAGTGCTTGAGACATCGCTGCTTGAAGGTGTACTAGAAGCAGACGTGCTAGATATTTCGGTGCTTGAGGGAGTACTTGAAACAGCGGTACTTGAAGGGGTGCTAGAAACATCTGTGCTTGAGGCCGTGCTGGAAATATCAGTACTAGAAGCAGGAGTGCTGGAGACGTTGCTACTTGAAGCAGTACTAGCAGCTGTGGTAGAGGCAGCGGGTGTGGTAGTAGCTAGGTCCTCAGAAACAGTAGTGCTCGAGGCGGCGGCGCTAGAAGAAGGCGACGTAGATGCAGCAGCAGTGGAAGACGTTGACTGGGCAGCAGTGGATGAAGTGGACTGAGCAGCTGTAGAAGACGCCGACTGGGCAGCAGTAGAAGAAGTTGACTGAGCCGCAGTGGAGGAAGTCGATTGGGCAGCAGTAGATGAAGTCGACTGAGCTGCAGTGGACGAAGTCGATTGAGCAGCTGTAGAGGAGGTTGACTGAACAGCGCTCGACGAAGTAGACTGAGCAGCGGAGGTTGTGCTGGCGTTACTGACAGTGCTCGCTGGTGCGCTGGTGGTGGCCGCCACGCTCGTTGTGGTAGCGGGACAGACCGTCCTAGGCGAGTAGAGGTAGACCGTCTTGGGTCCATTGGGGATGGTGGTGGTAGACGTCGATATCGTGCAAGAGGCATAAGGGACAGTGACGGTCCTAGTCGTGGTCGGGCAGACGGTCCTAGGGGTGTAAATCACCTGCGTAGTAGTGATGGTGTTGGTACTACGGAGGGTGCTACTACTAGTACAGCTAGTCCAGGCGGAGCGAACTGTGGTGGTGGTCGGCGTCGGACACACAGTCCTCGGCGTGTAGACAATCTCGGTTGTGGTCCAAGCATTGGCAGTTCGGGTAGAAGTCGACGAGGTGCAGCTAGTCCAGGCCTGTTTGACAGTTGTGGTGGTGGGAGTGCAGGTGGTCCTGGGGACGTAGACCAACTCGGTTGTCGTCCATGTGTTGATGGGGCGGGTCACTGTGGTAGTGGTGCAGCCAGTCCACTTCTGAGTGACGGTGGACGTGACAGGGACACACTGGGTTCTGGGAGTGTATACAGCGAGGGTAGTTGGCCTTGAGCCGCGGGTCTGGGTAGTGGTCATGCAACCGGTCCAGGCATATGTGATGGTGGTGGTACGACCGGCACGGGCCTCGAGGGTCACGGCCTCAGCGGCAGAAGCAATGGCAAAGCGAGCGAATGCGAAGAAAACAAGTAGCGAGAGGCATGATTGCAACATGGTGAAAAGCCCGCTTGACCTCGAGGGGTCAGGTTACAATTCCAAAGGTGAGGATTGGTCTTGTTCGGGCCGCTGTGAGGCTGTTGATTGTGAGCTTGGGATAGCAAAATCACAAAGGCATATGTCTGAGTCGGGGAGACAGGCATCTTGTAGGCCACGGACAGAGGCTCGCCTGGCGCGCGGCCTTGGATCTGGGCTGTTCCAGCCGCTGTGAGCTGGCAGCCGCTATTGTGAAGCTGGAGAGGAAGCTTGGATCCAGGACGGTTCGGGAGCCACGCGATCGGACATCGTTAGTCCAAGGCACCAGGGGACAGGCTAGAAGTCCAGCTAAACGACGCTAGCGGTTCATCTATTGCTGTGGCGGCCGGTCCAGGGACCCGTCCGATCTCCCAGGAACCGCCCAGGCGGCGTCCTTTCTGCAGTCTGGAGCCCAAGGGTAGAACTCCAGGCCCGATCCATCGACCAGGGTACCGGCACGTTCTCGCGGGGACATCTCTTGGCGAGTGATGTGAGCCCAGGCCATACACATGGAACGGATTCCTCGAGTGACGAATGCCACCAGCAACAGGCTATTGGGACGAGCCTCATGCTTGCCTGTCTACTGCCTGCCGAGGCAAGTGATTGCTCTGTCCTCCATCAAGAGGAGGAGTGCAGTGGGACAGCAACAAAAGCAACGCGAAATGCCTTGAAGCAAGGGGAAACGCCTAGGAAACCATCCACCCCAAAGAATAAACCACATAATTCATCCAAGCCAGAGGTCAAGATGCTTAAATTTAGGGTTCGTTCGCCCTTCATCGTCCGGCAACAACGCTCCACCGGAGCTAGCCGTAGTCAACCCGAACAATCAAACGCTCTTATGACGAGGGACCGCCCGACGATGCCAACAGTTTCACAATTGTCAGCCGATGGGAGTTGTGTTTGTGTATCCCCATCAGCGTCCCCATCTCATCATGCTCACCGGCATGCACGCGCGGCCTCAAGCGACGCACTCGACAGAGCGGGGGAGCGTGAGCGCGAAGGCGGACGTGCAGCCCAGGAGAGAAAGAAAAAAAAATTGAGTGGCTTTTCAGGTGCGCAATAGTCCAGAACACTACTGTTTGGTCGTGCGAGGCGGTGGGAGGCGTCTGGAACGAGCCCCTGGACAGCGTGCAAACACCGCGAGCGTTGGTGCCCTGCGGCAAAGTTGATGCCGGAGTCCTGGTCCCTTTCGGGTCATGGTCTGACCTAGAGCAGCCTTCGCCCGCTCATAGATCTCTTGCCGAACCCCTGGTGGCAGCTCCGGCACTTTTCAGGTGCCTTGTGCCTGAGCCAGAGCTGAGCCTAAGACACTCCGCTAACGAGGTTTTCCTTCGTATTCTGCGCCAATCAGCGCGCGGCAATCAACACACCACCACGCTGTCCTCCGTACACTCTCCCACAATGCTCACCACCTGCTTCACCACCAGTCAACCCCCTCACTGTTATATGTCCTCCCGCATTCCACCAGCCCACGCATCTAGTTCACCTGCATATAAGACGCACAATTCTCTATGCTGTTCAAATTGCCCTTGTCGTACGCTGACAGGGCTCTAATAAACACTCACCTTCAGCAACCCCTTGACCAGTAAGCCGTGGAATATACCGTCCCCCCTCTAGTCAACAAGCAGACTGTTGGCGTAAGAAAATCTTTCTTTTTCTCCTCCAAGGGCCGCCGTGAGCTTGCTTCCCCTGCCTCATAATGGCTTTCAGCTCGGCTGGGCCACAAGCCTCGGTCATGTATTCACTAGCTCAAATGAGGCGATGTCCCTAACTATCAGTACGACCTAAATCTAGAATGTCGTCGACTATTTTCCTATGCATCACGCTCAACGTGTACGTCGGCCATTAATGCTTAGTTAGGCCTAGAGTCATTCTAATATAGGTCCCAGCTAGCCCCGTTTTCTGTTCTGCCTTTTCGTCTGTCTCCCTCCCTTCGCCTGACCGATTACGGGGTCTGCTTTGTACATTTCCACCGGCGTGACAAGCGAACTATAACATATTTATGCCTATTCTTAACCATCTTTCTCCCTTCATTTGGCCAGACTTTGCTCCCACTGCGCCTGGCCATCCGTCAGCCTCCTAACCCCGCTGTCTAGTAGCATGCGCTGCTAGCTCTACACATGTCGATCCGCTGCTCTAGCCCTCCGTCGCCCATTCTGGCACTGTAGGTATTCCAGGCTCCAGATCGAGAATCCAGGCAAAGCCCGTTCGAGTCCAATCCCTCGAAAATCCTCCCAAAGAGGAAAACCGCGTGGCCGAGAGTGCATCGCCTCCAGGTGACAACTGTCGGGGTTGATGAATTCCAAACGACGGCACTCCGAGAGCCCTGGATACCCTAGAGGAGAAGGTTATAAGCGAGCAAGCGATAATGCCATGCATGGGCAGAACCTTCGCCCCCCAATCAATGCCTCAATAGATCCTTTTGAACCTACTCCATCGTCTTTCATGTGGCTAGAGCGTCGGTCCCGTACATTGTCTACGTGCGGTGTGATCTTCTTTTAGATTCGTGTTTCCAGAGGCCGTGAATTTGAGTTGTGCTCTCTGGTCCTCAGCTCCATTAATCTGTGTCCACGGTACAACAAATACAACATAGCCTCACTAAGAACATAGCTTCTTTAACAATACTTTTATGGCAACTTAAGCCATGCGATGTTAAAGTGGTGATCATGTCAATTCTATGAGCCTTGTCATTTTCAATTGCTACGGTATTGATGTTAATCCGGCGCTCTGAGGTGGAGCACCTATTGAGGAAAGTGAGCGCTAAGATTGCATTATCACGTGACCATCTCGTCTCTGTCACAGCTTACTTCAATGGGGACAAAAAAGAGATTGGCCAGGCCGGAACAAGTGGTCATGATGAATTACATAGGCATGTCCTCTATAATATAATGTAATACAGTCCAGGGTTCATACATCTACGAGCACTACCATCACAGCATCATCACCACCCAAACACTGTACTAAACCAATGCTCTGAGACCGAACTTTAGGTTTGATGTGCTGACTCATCTCCCCCGTCGCAGTGATAATTCCATCCCCACTGACGGAGAAAGTTGTCTTTCCCCATATCACCACCGTGAAACGAGCTCATGATATTGCTTGAGTAAAAGCAATCGCAATGATGTTTGCTGCACGAAGAATCATTTTGCAGCCTTTCTGCCGCGTTGCAATGCGACAGCTGCAGGCCACTTCGCGTCGATATGCCTCTACCGGCCCGCCAAACATGGCAGAGATGATGTATCGTGATCCCAAACTTCGAGACACATTTGAGAAGCTCGCTCGGCACCCTGGCGCCATACTGGCGATGCAAAACATAAGCCAAATTATCCAGAACAAAGGTCTTTCCCTCTAAATTCCCGCATCTATCAACCAATAAGTCTTACCGATAATTTAACACATTAAATCAACAGGCTTCCAGCCCGGTAATATGCCCAGTAAGATGGATATGCTCAAGCTCATGATGGACAAGGAGTTCAGGGAGGCAGCACAAAAAGTAGGTTTAGCCTCCGATATACGACTACTGGATTCTCTTTTGGAGAAGTGTCCTAATGAGTAACGTAACGCAGCTGACAGAAGAGATGCAAAATGCTGGTGTTGAAATCAACCCTGATGTACGCCCGCTTCAACCAGCCATCAATCAACGTGATAACTCTTACTAACGTGTCCCATAGGTCTTCATGAAGATGATGGAAGCCGATAAAAACAAGTAGCTTGCCCAGAAACTGTCTTCATCTTACGAGAATGCTATCACTACAGTCGAGCTCCTAACGTCAATACTGAGTGAACATCAGCTGAAGATAGTCAAAAACCTCTAGCTCCTTAGTAACACTAAAAATCATTTAGTGGTTCTCGTATAAGCTATTATACCATTCCAATGGAGAGTCTTACATAAATATACAAATATAACCGAAACTTTACCATCGCTCGAGCACTGCGACAACCTTTCGTGAAAATGCCTCTGTCAAACTCTTTCCTTCATCTGCTCCTATCCCAAGGAGCTCTGTATCAAGACAAAATTGCACCACTTGCTCATACTCTTTACCCATGTAGAAACCTATCGTGGGCACCACCTTCTCTTGCAGGTGCAGCCGAAAAGCATTGGCATGCATGTCTTCTTCCCGGAAGCATCCGATTTGCTTCCAGAGGAAGATCTCAATGAGAACAATACCGACGCTGTAAATGTCATAGGATCTTTCATACTTCGTCTGGCTTCGCAGTGGGAGTTGATAGTTTGGATGCCGATACGTGTTATGCAAAGCAGGTTCGGAAATCTTTTTGGGGTCGTCATAGCCGTCAAATTCGAACCCAGACAGATAGGCTGACTCGAGGCTCCGAGTCTCATCCGCGGAGAAGCAAAGTATATTGGAGGATGTGATGTTATAATGAAGCCAATCGGCAGCGTGAAGCTCAGCAACCGAAGCTGCGAGTATAGCAGCCAGGCGAAAACGAGAGTCTAGTGAAAATGTTACGGGCGACTCTTCTTCCCCTGGCTTCGCTAGCATACTCTCCAGCGTGTCGTACTTGGCATTCCCCTCTTCCTTGAGACTTTTGGGGAAGTCGAAAACCATCCCATAGCCATGAGAATGCTTCGTCGATCGTGTGATGTAGCCCCGGCAATCGAGTATTCGGTAGCTTGAAGGCTTGGGCTTGATCTGGAGTAGTGCCACCAGGGCCTTGATCCGATTCTCTCGTCTTCGGGCAGCTTGTAGATCCGTTTGTCGGAAATCCTTAAACTCGATGACAACTTTCTCATCGCCTGCCATTGCTACGACTCTCGACGTTGAGGGCTCCTCGTCTGACGAAGGGAGAATAATCGAAACTGGATTTATCCGGTGGGCAGGTTTTGTTGTCAGCGGAGTCCGAGAGGTCGGTGGCCGTAATTGCTCTGCAACAGATTTTTTAATGTTCGCAGCAAGAGCATAAGCTGGCGTTGCGTAGCGAGCCGTGATTGTGTCGTCCTTGGCCATCATATCCAGACCATTCATATCCGCAGGTTGGTTGATCAGGAGGTATCGGTCATATGTGTTGCGTGCCCATGACGGGAGGATGTCACGAAGACCGTCGTTGAGGGTGCTCAGCTTCTTGACCAATGTGGCGAACTGACATTTGTCACGTAAGCCCCATCTAATCTTTCTCATCCAACTCAGTTGCTGTTGTACCACCATCAGATTGTTTGGTCTCCTGTCTTTCTCATCCTGCCCTGCGTTTAGATCCCATATAGAGACGCTGTTGGCATGCTGCACCCGCTGGAGATCCGAGAAATCTTCATCAAGGCGACCCTTTGTAAGCGGTTTCAGGCCGTGAACTTTGACAAGAAGCTTGACGTCGGTGAGCAAATCGCAAACATGGGTGAGGATGTCGATGGCTGTAGCAATAACAGTAAGATGGTCACGGTGAGTGTCATCGAACTGGGTTGGGTGATTTGCGTCTAATCCCACAGCCTGAGCCCAGCTCTCATACCTAGATGGTGTTAGCAATGCAGCTTAGATACAGAGAAAAGTATACGCCCATCCAGAATGGGTCAAAATGGCTGATGCTCACCTCTGACGTTGTAAGATAAAGGACACTTGGTGGTCCACGGCATCCTTGGGCACATCGCGGATCTCACCGAGAATCTTGTAGGCCATCTCCCCCACATGGAAGAATTGGAAGGTGAGCCCCGCTACACCAAGACCGAGGGCGGTACCCTCCATTGAGGTTGGGGGAAGCCAGAGCTCGGCGGCCGGTATGTTGAAATGGGTTTCAGTAGCCCGCCGGCCAGAGAAAGAAGCACTATCTGAGAAGCTCGAAACAAACAAACGTGGACATCCCATCGGAATTCCTTACTTGTATTACTAAGTTTTCATGCGCACGGTTGGGGGCAGAATGTATTCCATGTGACTGGACGGGTTCTGGCCCAGCAACAGCGCATGAACTATGCCGTGGGGCGACAGCCACTTCAAGCCAGTTCATCATGCGAATCTGTGGTCATCAAATGCCGCACATAAAAAGCAGATATCTACGTACGGGCAGCACCTTTCAACAAAGATATATCAAACGGCGACTTATATACTTTGCAATTGCATAGGTGTCCAGTTTCCCGGCCACACTGACAACGCCATCGTGGCCACTCGCATCAGGGTTTGCAAATAAAACAGTGCTAATGCCCGAGGGGCAGAAGCAACGTAGGCGAGAGATGCACGGTGATTGTGGACCAGACATGCAGCTCATGCATCAACTTTTCTTTTTCCGGCAAAATTTCTCCCATTTTCGCCGTCAACTATTGGCCTTCGCCGCGGTGTCTTGCATAAACGCCAACGCACAAATATTGGTGGCACGCTCTTGATGGTATTGAGAGCAAGCGTATGCGGGATCAGACGGATCCCATTAGTTGATACCTGGCAATCTGCCTTGGAAACATGATGTGGTGTATTAGCCGGATGTGATTCTGCTTACAAACACTTGCGTTGAAACCCTGGCATCATGGCAAGAAGCTAGATTTATAAAGTCATGTGAGTAGCTGGCGATTTTGTATCCGCTGAAGGGATAGGTGTGGATGTTCCTTGGAAGTATGCATGGTCCGGTTGTTGCCCAATTTAATTTCTCAACACGTACATACATCCGGGCAACTCAAAGAGAAACAGCATAAAACGAACATCCTGTGGGCATGAGGGCTGTGTTGCACACCTGTGTACGTAGTATAGGGCACCAAGGTGTCAAAAGGTGCCCAACTCAAAGATTGGTCACGTAGACAAACAAGAGTTGTTGTTGTCAACATATTATACTGCCTCCGCAGGTATTGAGAGAGGTGCCGACGAACGGGATGTGGAATGGAAACATTCCTGGGCCAGCTCTATTAAGTGGCAGCAAAAACTGAGGTTCAAAGAACAGATTAATTTAGATATTTAGAACCATGATATCTATATCTTGACACGGAAGTGACTTGATTTATCGCTTATAGCTAAATCCATATTGGAAGCCATCAATGTATTGTTGGGAAATATGCTTTGTCATTAGTTCATTATGTCGCTAAATCCCTCTCCTAGGCATCAATAATATAATTCATCTCAGTTAAAAATCTGCCATGTTTGGAGTCAGGGTTCTCCTATCATTACCTTACAATACAGCCATTGAAGCTTGCCGTGATCGAGGCTTCGAGCGAGCAAAGTTTGGGTTTGCGAACATGGCTCTTCGGCCGGCGTGACTGTATTGATACGTAAGAGAGTAGCATGTCCACCAGAACTAAAGATGTTGGGGGGGTGGAGGGTCGCGTCCATCTCAATAGAGCTAAAATTGGTGTCGGGACGATTACAACGACAAAACGGTGGGCAATAAGAGCACATTGAAAGCCGACCGGAGGGTTGCACTTGAAGATCCATGGCTACATAGATGGTCACTAGTAATCAACATGCCTGACATAGTAAGGAAATTTGCGTTAAAACAATTCATGCCATACCATAAACATTGCCCACTGCGAGCCAACTCAATCGCCTCCATTTGGGAAGAAGAAGCTCGAGCTTGAGAAGCGAGAGGAGGAAGGCACCAGCGAAGGAAATGGAAAGGGCCCTGGTACCTCTGGCATTGAAGTTTTGCTTGTTTCAATACGCCGCGAGGCTAGTCAAAGTTAAGACAGGCCCAAAAAGCTGAAAGGATCTATCAATCGAAAAAAAAAAGGGCCATCTTTCATACGCGAAAACTTCAAGGCTTCTAAAAGTCATTTCGAGGAGTCTGCTCACCATCTCATATCTCCATCCTGTTATCCAGAGCCATTAGAGCCATCTCCTATGTCTTCAGCTAAAAGAAAGATGGAGAACCCCGTGAAAGGGCACAAGCAGCAGGTAAAAGGTTGGAACCACGTCTTGCCAGAAAAACTGCGAGTTCTGGGCCGGATTCAGTGCTGGAAGACTCCAAGGAGTCATAATCCAAACGCCCAAGCAAACAACAAGTCCCAGTCGTGATGTTCAGCACTACAGGCCCAACCTATTGAGTTATTGCTTAACCTAATCGCATTCTCATATCTCGAACAGTGACTTGCTCTTTATCTCATTGAAAACCCGTGAATCAGTCTACTTGATTGAACCATCCCGTTCATCCACTAGCTTAATCCTTCACTCCTACCAACCGCACCCTCTTTGTTTAGAATGAGCCCCGTTAAGAGTTTGAGATATCTGACACCGCCGTTCTATGGATTTGCCATATCAACTGAGTCCAATGGCTTCTCTACCTTTTTTCAAGATGAACAAAAGACCTCAACCAACGTACTCCTTGGTATGATATTGAGCGACTTTGGATTATGAATAAATATCTTTATATGATCTATTTCTTCACCTCAATGAGTAGTACGAGCTGAAATGTTTACGTTAGTATAAACCAGATAAGAAGCTGGCAATATTTCCTTGAGAAGCGGCAGGCTCTCCAGCTAGCCACTTTATATCTAAGCACCCACCATAAGCTCCTATTTTCTTAAAAGAAAAAAAATGGTAGATTTCTACGAGATAAATATGGAACCAAACTTGGAGTTGCAGAGGAATTTTCGGAAGTTAGGAGGTTGCCCATCGCGGAGTGCGGATTAACGAGGAAAATTATTAATAGATAGAGCGGGAAGAGTATATGACAATTTACTCTCATGGCTCATATTTACTTTTCATGGTAGTCAAGCAGCCATTTAGTATTCTATTATCTTCTAATATTCTAAAAATATATATCTATATACGTAGTTTCGTAAATGTTTTTCTCTTATTCTCGCGAAAACTTTCAAGTCACTGACTACCCTATAGCTGATATTGAATGGAATACAACAAACACACAGATCCTTATTACAATATATTTAAGAAAGTAGAAACGGTTTGAAATGGCTCAAGAACTTAAAGATAGAGCTTAGGTAAATGAGGATGAAGAATTATTAGTATTATATCTTTCTATGTAATTTCCTCTACGGGAATATGTGTCTGGAAATCCCCTCCACCTTGTGAATCCATCTCTGAAACTCTGAGGCGGAGAAAATGGACGAGAGTTAGCGTAGATGATGCCATGCTAAAATTATCCGAGTGGGCACGATGACGAAATGCCTGCACGTGGCTACTGCTTACAATTTGGCTCACACCATTCCTCCTCGGCATCGAACGAATCATCAGCTTCAGATGGTGGGCGGGGTCCTTTGTGTCTGCACAAGTCAGCCGTGATGTAAGATTCTAATTATCCCTTCTGCAAGTCGGGCTTGGCCGACACAGCTTGGCCGGCTCGCCAAATCCTGCAATGTGACACTGCAGGAGGCTCTGCAGCAGTCGTCGGTCGAAGAGAAACGGAAACGGAAAAAGAACTTCGTGAGAAGACACGAAGAACCACATTCTCTCCATTTGCCTCGCACGTACGATGCAGAGACGAAATCCGAGGGCGTGAGACTGGGATCATGGAACAGGGGCCATGACTAGCCACCCACCGCCACTTCTCCTGACTCCTGAGCGCCGGTAGTAGTTCCGTCTGAGCCAAGCCAGCCAGATTAATCATACTTGGCTGCCCCAGCAGTAATGCGGCCAATAATACTCTACAGCCGATCATGACACTAATTAGCTCATTCTTTCGTGAGGCTGTGGCGAGGTGCTCTCATCTTACGCTGCGCCCGCCCAAGTCAAGTTTGTATCTGCAAGTGAATATGTATTAATTTTTTTTGTTGGTGTGGCGCAGTCCATCTGCCGAACTGTTGGTGAACCAACAGACAGTCGGCAATGCAGGTCATACGTTTGTTGGTTCGATGACATTCATGTGCCGAACCAACAAGATAAAATCGGACGGGTATGCAGGCAATCTGCTGTTGGTTCTACCAAAGTTCGGCGCATTAATTACATTGCACCAACCAAATACGGCCTGCATCCACAAAGAACATTGGGGGCCTTTTTCCACGACATCAATATTTCACGTCCACTGCTTCGGGTCTGCTGTCCATCAAATACCATATTTCAGTCGAGTCTTCTGGAACCCCTAATGGAGCCGGAGATATCTGAGGTGATCTAAAAATATACTCCGAAACGTGTGTGTGTCCCTGTCCTCTCCAGAGCCCCCACACCTCGCGCCCGAACAACTCAACACGTCTCCTTTTAGTAGCTGTTACGGAGCTCGCATCAGGTGTGGCACTCCGCCTCATGTGTAAGACTGTACCAATCAACCGCTAGCTTCACCTGGGGAGACCAAGGAGAAAGGATCGCGGGCCTGGTTTTCAGCTGTGAGAAGGCGTACACATCGGCTTAGGTAAATCTAACAGATCCGGTATTGATTGGCACTCTCCCGAACAGTCAGACGTCGTGGCGACAGAAGCTCCCCACTTCTGGGCATCGACACCTTCCCCTCCGTCACCTATTTACGTGATACGAGGGGGTTCCCAGTACCGAAATGTCCAAATTCGCGTGGCAGGGTGTGATGCAGTACGACTTTTACGTACAGTCGCTGCTGCGGCGCGGTTTGAACTCTGGTCTCAGCCGATCTACGGGACAGATCCTACCATAGGGGCGGCACAGCACGGCAAATCTATTGCGCCGTTGGGTTGCGTTGGCGATGCTTCCAGAAAAGTATGACCGCTGGGAACGATATCTAGGAATCTTTAGTTGATAACACAACCACACAGGGCTGAATGATGGACAATGGGAGAATTAATTTACCTAGTCTGAGATCACACTAGTAACGCTACTCGGTCAGATCTGTTGGAATATCATGAGCTGGGATTGCAATCGACAAGTACACATGGGGTGACTTTGTTCAAAAATCGAAACAAGGAGTTAAGTTACCCCAGCCCAGCCTCAAGTTTCCGAAAAGAACAGCGGTGACACGGTCATATGGGTCGCCCTGTGCCACATGTGCCACATGTAGAAAAAGCCAAGGACTGGGATGTTGAACTGGAAAAGGACACTACCTAGTCATCAAGAAATCGCAGGAGGCAGGTGGTAATGAGTTAAATGCTCTGCTAAGTCTCAAGACGCGCACTCAGAAATGTGCCCCGTACCAGTTAGGCCAGGAAGGGACCCCTGCAAAAGGGACCAAAGCCCCTAGATCGTTCGAATCACCAGCCTAGTTAAGGCTCAAGCCACGGATTTCGGAATAGGCATAGTTGCAACTCTCGTAATCCTGCATATGTTTCATCTACGTATTCCCCGGGTGCCAATTGTTCTCAGTCCCGCACTTACAATAGGACTGTGGATTCACCCTTACCCATATGCGTTTACCTGCCTGACTAGGTGCCATCTTTGCCATTGTGATTCCTCCTTTTCACGGAGCAGAGGCGCATAGCTGTCAGCTCTTGGAGTCTCATGAAGTACCAGTTGCCTCTAGACTAGATTCACACCGGTTGACATGGTGGTGCTTCATTAGATTCGAATTCTAGTAAAGATCTTGTATGAATTACCTACTCCTTGATTGTTGATGGATCAATCTACGTGGTAGTGTGAAATAACTCTGGCTAGTTGTCAACCCATGTGAGATTCATCATGGGATGCTTGACAACGGACAGGCATGAACGGGCCAAGAAACCTGGATGTTTGTATCCCACTTTTACCACAAGGCTCCGCACGCCGCTTCGTTTGTAACCGGAACACATCATGCATGGGTAACTTAGATAGGATGAAGGTGATCATCCGAAATCTGCCAAGGCTTACCATAAAGGACGTAGTGTGTTGGAGCTAAACATAGCCTTACAACATCTTTGATAGATCCAATGAGTATGCCACGAAGTATATTAAGTTGATCATTCCCCCTTCAAACGAAGCCTTTCTCTTCATCACTCGATCAAACACCAACAAAACAACAACATTCTTACAGAGCTGGTCTCTTTTCACTTCTTTGCTACATTATTCTCATATACTATTGCTGGTCAATAAAGTCTTTTTTTTTCCTTTTATCTTATACCCCCTTTTTTCTACTCCATATATTCTCTATATATTCAAAATGGTTTGCATCAAGCAAGTTTCTATCCCCGCCGTTGTCCTTCTCAGCCTTGCTGAGCAAGCTGTTGCTGCACCTGTCGCTCTCCGGGGCGATATTGCTGTCCGCGATGCCGCCCAGACTGCCGATGCCATTGAATTGGCCATCCGCGAACTTGAGCTCGATGAACGGGGCCTGGGCAAGTTTGTCAAGGGCGTTGCCGGAAAAGTTATCAGCACCGTGAAGAAGAACCCCGGCAAGACCCTAGATCGCGGCCTCTCAACTGCCAATACTGCCATGACTGTTGCGAATACCCACAAAGCAGTGTCAGGAAAGCGTGACGTTGAGGAGCTTGACGAGCGAGACCTTGAGGAACTCGACGAGCGAGATATTGAGGAGGAGGTCTTGCTTGCTCTCCGCGACCTTGACCTTCATGAACGAGGCTTGCTGAAGAAGGTCCTTACCCCTTTTGTCCAGGCTACGAAGGTTGTCCAGAAAAATCCAGGCAAGACATTTGACCGTCTTCTCTCTACTGGCAACACTGCTATGGCTGTTGCCAATACTCATAAGACTCAAACGGGAAAGCGTGACGTTGAGGAGCTGGACGAGCGAGACCTTGAGGAACTCGACGAGCGAGATATTGAGGAGGAGGTCTTGCTTGCTCTCCGCGACCTTGACCTTCATGAACGAGGCTTGCTGAAGAAGGTCCTTACCCCTTTTGTCCAGGCTACGAAGGTTGTCCAGAAAAATCCAGGCAAGACATTTGACCGTCTTCTCTCTACTGGCAACACTGCTATGGCTGTTGCCAATACTCATAAGACTCAAACGGGAAAGCGTGACATTGAGGAACTCGACCAGCGAGACATTGAGGAGGAGATCATCCTTGCTCTCCGAGATCTAGATCTAGAACTGGATGAACGATCAATCCTCAATATTGCCAAGAAGGTTGGTGGGGGAATTGTCAAGGGTGTTAAGGCTGTTGGCACTATGATCAAGAAGAACCCCGGCAAGGCTTTTGATCGCGGTCTCTCAACTGCCAATACTGCCATGACTGTGGCCAACACCAATAAGGCGCTCAAAGGAAAGCGTGATCTCGACGAGATTGAGGAACGTGACTGGGAAGACATTGAGGAGCGTGATGTTGAGGAGCTTGAGGAGCGTGACTGGGAGGACATCGAAGAGCGAGGCGTCGGCACCGTTCTGAAGAAAGTCGCTAAGGGAGCCTTTGGCGCCATGGACATCATCTCAAAGAACCAGGGCAAGAGCTATAACCGTGCTAACGCGGCCGCTAACTCTGCGATGAAAGTCGCCCAGACGAAGAAGAAGCAAGAGAAGCGCGACTTCGCGGAACGCGACTTTGAATACCTCAATAGCCTAAGCCAGCGCGACTTGGAAGACCTCGAGCTTGTCGTCCGAGCCTTGTATGGCGACTACCTTGAGGACTACTAATTTGGAGGGCAGGGAGAACTAGAACGAGCAGGAACCATCATTTGAATGTCCAGATATCTTATTAGGCCGTTATAGAACTACAACAGGCTAGACTAATGAATAGAGACGATATTAGTATTACCGATTGAGACCTAAAACCGTAACTTTACCTCCAGCTTGGGTTCTATCGAAGTTAGAGAACTACATGGCAAGGCATTGCTAAGTCGCACCATTCTCCTTCTCAACTGCGTGAGACTTTGGTCGGTCGGGTCTGCGAGTTTTCTTGAATATTCATTTAACTCATGATGGGTACGAGACATCTAACAGTTGAGGCCATTTACCCCGGTGCTCCATCTAACACGTGATATAATAATCTTGTCAACTCAAATGCAAAGGACTGGGGGATGAGCAACCCCACTTTAATATTTTCCCGCAAATTTTCTTACAAACCCCTTGAAATCAATGTTTCTTTGAGAAGTGCTGGCCTTAATCATGGAGCCAACACGTCCCAAAAACCGGCTCGGCTTTGAGATTGCTATTATTTGCGCTCTCACGATCGAAGCAGATGCTGTCGAGGCCCTGTTCGATCAGTACTGGGACGATGATGGTCCGGACTACGAGAAAGCGCCGGGAGACCCAAATGCATACTCAACGGGATCTATCGGTAAACATAATGTTGTCCTCGCTCGAATGCCCGACATGGGGAAGGTCAGCTCCGCAACGGTGGCTGTACATTGCCGTGTTAGTTTCCCCAATATCAGACTCGCTCTTGTCGTCGGTATATGTGGTGCGGTACCCTTCATACCTAAAAGCAATATTGATATCTACCTTGGAGATGTAATCGTGAGCAGAGGAATTGTTCAATATGACCTCGGCCATCGGCTTCCGGGACAGTTCATTCGCAAAGATACAGTCTCGGAAGATCTCGGTAGACCTAGCGGAGAAATTCGCTCCTTTCTAGCGAAACGCGAGGGCATCCGGGGTCGAAAAGGATTGAGAACCAAAACTGTAAATTATCTTAATAGCCTTCGGAACGAACCTGAGCTGGAAGCACAGTACCCCGGTGTTCAATACGATAAGCTATTTAAGGCTATGTACCGTCATGTCAGCGATGGTAATAGGTGCGAGGAATGCGGATGTAGTGGAGAGCTGGTTGTCCGTGCTCGCCATTCTCAAGATATACCACAGCCGGCAATACATTTCGGCTTAATTGCCTCTGGCGATGCCGTGATGAAGTGCGGTGTTGAGCGCGACGATATATCTAAACAAGAGGGTGTCATTGGTTTTGAGATGGAAGGTGCCGGAGTTTGGGACACGTTCCCTTGCATTGTGATCAAGGGTGCCTGTGACTATGCTGACAGTCATAAGACAAAAGTCTGGCAAAGGTATGCTGCTGCAACAGCTGCAGCGTGCACAAAGGCTTTATTAGAATTCTGGTCACCTTCTACCATCGGACCACGAAACGAAAGCATCAATCTAGCAAGCCCGACTACAAAATGTAAGTAAAAGAAAAGGCACACATGGGAACCACGAAGCTTACATACTCCTTAGACATTATACCCTACACAAAGAATCCTGATTTCGTAGGGCGTTCTGAAATTCTAAATTGGTTGGCAGGCCAGTTGAAGTTTACACGAGAAACATCTGGCCTTGTGCAAACAAGAGTAGCGCTCTATGGATTAGGAGGGACTGGGTAGGCTACCCACCTAATCAAACTTATATCACAATGACTGACATAGAATAGGAAAACACAGATTGCGCTGGAATTCGTCCTCCGGCTACAACAAACACGCTCAAATGTCTCCATTTTCTGGGTTCATGCAAGTAGCACCCAACGCTTTCGGCAAGCCTTTGCATCTATTGCACAGGCATTTGAGATTCCAGGCTTTGAAGATCCAAAGCACGATTTGTTGCTCCTAGTGAAAAATTGGCTCATCGAGAAGACTCATGGAGAGTGGGTCATGATCCTTGATAATGCCGATGATGCAGAGCTATTCTTTGCCCAACCATCTGAAACCGTGACGGATACAACCGAGCCAAAGAATCTTGCACAATATCTACCGGAATGCCCTCATGGCTCTTTGCTTATCACGACAAGAAACAAGCAAGCAGCTGTGAGGCTGACGAAGGGGCGAGGCTTCATCGAGGTACCTCGTATGAATGACATTGAGGCGGTGAAGCTGCTTCGTTCAAGTCTCGACAATGCAGAGACGGCCAGTGTTGACCTCTTATCACTATCCTCTTACCTGGAACATCTCCCATTGGCATTAGCCCAAGCAGCAGCATATATCAAAGAAACTACAATCACGGTTAAGAAGTACCTCAAGCTACTAGGTGATAACGACTCCGACAAGAAGATGACACACCTCCTTAGCAAGGAGTTTGAGACAGCTGGACGAGACTCCCAGACACCAAAGGCAGTGATACGAACATGGATGCTTTCATTTCAGCAGATTGAGAGACAGCACCCATTGGCTAGTGAGCTTCTCTCTTTCATGAGCCTGCTGGATCGGCAAGATATCCCAGAAGAGTTCATCTCATATTATAGTGAGAAGGAGAGCGAATGCGGCACAGCGAATGAGATGGAACTTCTGGACGCGATGGGCCTTCTCAAAGCTTTCTCTTTTGTGACTGAGAACACTGACGGGGGCTTTAATATGCACCGTCTTATACAGTTAGCGACGCGAAAATGGCTTGCTAGCAGGGATACTATTGGTCAATTCAGCAGCAAGGCACTCAAAATAGTGGCCAATATATACCCATCCGACCACTACGACGAAAACCGAAACATATGCATTAGGTACCTTTCACACGCAAACACGGTATTGGAAGGGAGCCAGCCAATTCTGTATGATGAAGTCGAAAGAAGGGTGCAGGTACTCACTTCCATTACAGAATTCTACGAATTTGAGCTCCTGTGGGATGATGCAGAGAAAGCTTCTACCCGTGCGGTAAACTTATGCCAGGAGTTACATGGAGCTGATCACCCAGCGACCCTGAAGAGTATGTCAATGCTCACATCGATCTACAATGAGCAGAACCGGTGGGAAGAAGCAGAGAACCTTGGAATGCAGGTAGTAGAGGGCCGAAAAAGAAAACTAGGAGTCGACCATCTTGAAACGCTTGCCAGCATGAGGACTCTTGCAGAAGCAATATCAGGCAATAACAGACTAGAGGAGGCAGAAAACCTCATAGTACAGGTGATAGACGCTCAGAAGATAAAACTGGGAGCTGATCACCCAGATACACTAACTAGCATATCATCTCTGGCGGGGCTATACGCTAATCACGGACAGTTGGATAAGGCAGAGAAGATGGTAGTGCAGGTACTAGAAACCCAAAAAAAGATATTTGGAACTGATCATATCAGTACATTAGGAAGCATGGTCCAGCTTGCAGGAATAATCGGATCCTGTGGAATAAACGAGGAGGCTGTTCAGCTTGCAGGAGTGATTGGAAACGATGGACGAAACGGGGAGGTTGAATATCTCATGAGAGAAGCAATTGAGGGTTTGACGCTGAAACTGGGAGCTGACCATCTGGCTGTACTCGACCTTATGAACTATTTTGCACTGATATGTGTCAACATGGGTCGAGTAGAGGAAGCAGAAAAGCTTGCAACTGAGGTGATGGAGGCTAAAAAGAAGAAACTAGGAGGAAGTCATCCGGATACATTAAGCAGTATGACCATACTAGCTCACATCTTTGACGACAATAACCAATGGGGTAAGGCAGAAAAGATATTTCTACAAATAATAGAGGCTCAGGAGATGGGACTAGGAGCTAATCACCCAGACACCTTTGACGATAAAGGAGTTCTTGCTCTGAGATTTTTAGAGCAGGGACGGTTGGATGAAGCAGAGAATCTGGAGTCGCAGGTAATGGAAGGACGATTAGAACGCCTCGGAGACGATCATCTGAGCACATTGACTAGCATGGCCAATCTTGCATCAATATATGGGGGCCAGGAACGGTGGCAAGAGGCGGAGAAGCTAGACACACATGTATTGGCGATGCGAAAGTTGAAATTGGGGGTTGACCATCCAGACACCCTCATGAGTATGGGTAACCTGGCTCATGACTGGAGAGGGCAAGGGCGAAACGAGGAAGCTTTGGAATTGATGTTAGAGCGCGCCGAAGCGCAACATCGGACTATGGGACCTGAAGATCCTACCACCAAAGCAATTATGACTGTTATAGATATGTGGAAGGCGGAAAAATAACCTGCCAAGTTTAGTATCAACCACTCTTTGAAGCGCGGCACAGATCATATGAAAAGGAAGTTTGGTATGATGGACAGCATTTGGAACTCGGAGCTCATTACTAGTCTTAATCTCAATGAATTATTGGCATAGAGAAACTACCTCAAGCTTTATAGAATGCGGTACGATGTAAATAGCAAACGTAATAATTGCATGGCTGCACCTGCTCTGCCATCGTTTGGATAATTATACAAACCGAAGATAAGTTAGAGCTTAAGAGAGGGTGCGCACCGCCGAAACTCAGCAATACCCCAGTCCTCCTTGATCATGTCAGCAGCTTTCTCGCCGATTCCAAATGCTGGCATCTGAGTATGCCCTCCATGAAGAGTGGGCATGATGCTGCAATCAGCAACTCGAAGATTTTTTACGCCCTTAACACGAAGTCGTTCATCCACGACAGCCTTGGGATCAGACGCTTTGCCCATAGCACAAGTACCCGCAGCATGATAACCTAGTGTATTTTTTCAGTGAATATGTTTCTCTCAGAGATAGTAGAGTACGTACATGTTGTGGCATTTTCTTTGACAAATGGAACCCAGTCCTCTCGAGTGGAGAGCTTATGGTGGGAGGCTTCAGGTGGCCATGATCCCTTGACAATATCCTTGGTTCCTTCGCCACTCATAACAATCTCATTGCCAAAACGGCACGCTTCCGCGAGCACTTCCACATCCAGAGGATCGGTGAGATAACCACAGTCGACAACAGGGACTCCCTTGGCATCTGCGCTCTGCAGAGAGACGCTACCACGCGATCTAGGGGCAAACAGCTCCGCGATGATACTGAAGGCGTGCTTGTTATCGATGGGCAACTGATCATATTGCTTTGGCCCACCATAACACTCGGTAGTAAAGAACTCAACGTTAGGCTGCGATGGCAGAAGTCCCATGGGGTCACGTCCTTCCATGCGCAGTGCGGAGTTCCAAAGCTGAGAGTCAGCGAGACGAGAATCAAGGCGGGCAAAAGCAAATGCTCCGAAAGGGAAGCTCGATAAGAATCCTTTCTTCTCCTCTTTCCAGAGCTGATAAGTATGATTGAAAGCATCGCCATGATACACAAGGTGATCGTTAGTGAGCCCTGGCTTTTCCGTTTCATAAAAGATAAAGACAATCTTGGAGATCTCTTTGTCAGTTTCAATTTCATTTACGCGAGTATCAATATGTGCTGAATTTCTCATACCAGATGATCGAGAAGGTTCTTTCCGACTGCAGGCAGGTCGACGAGGGTCTTGATCCCATGTTGCTCAAGTTCAGTACGAGCGCCAATGCCGGACCGGTTAAGGATGTTAGGGCTGCAATATGCACCGCCACTGATAATCACCTCTTTATTGGCATGTGCTTCAAGAACAGAGCCGTCCCTCAGGACAGCCCTGGCACCAACAGCTCGAATATCACCATCAATTCCAGACTCAATGATCACCTTGTCAACATGAGCATCGGGGATGATTGTGATGTTGGACTTCTGGTTCTTCTTTGTGATGAAGTCAGCACTAGTTGTACGAATGCCATTAGTAACAGTCCTTGGAACATGGCCACATCCATGAGGGTTCTCGCCGTGAGAAAACATGTCGTGATCTAGCGCAAGACCCTTGGATTCCATAGACTTCAACAGTAGCTCTGAGATTGGAGCAAGGTCATGCGGTTCTGTTCCGAGATGTCCGCTGTACCCATGCGATTCTTTAGATGCATTGAACCATGGTTTTCCTTTGAAAGATTCAGCCTAGCTTATGTGAGCATAACCATGCCACTACTGACCACCACGGTTAGGTAAAATAATTAGTTACCTTTCTCATGTAATGGAAAAATTCCTCCCCTGACCAGCCAGGTAGGTCCCAGTCGTCGTAGTCTTGCTTCGATCCACGTATACAGAGTGTTCCATTGCAGCCCGAAGAGCCGCCAAGGAACTTTCCACGGCTCAAGTTAACTTGTCGATTGTTGATACCGCTACCTGGAATAGTGACGATGTTCCAATCTGTCTCCTTGTCAAAGTTCCCAGACCACCTTTCAGAGCAATTAGCTGTCTCGATCAATGATAGATAATAGGTCGAGCTGCGCCTTACCCTCCGACCATGGACACATTTTCTAAATCCTCGCTCAGTGGACCGGCCTCGAGGACCAGCACATTCACATTAGGATCTTCGGCCAACCGACCGGCAATCACACTGCCCGTGGTGCCGCCGCTGAATCTAGAGTTAGCTCTAATCAATCACCTGAGCCAATGCTTTACTAGGATATACTTGCCCACACACAATGAAATCCCAACTTTCTCTTTTCGGGTTCCCGAAATATAGAGCCATGATTGTTGACCTGAAATTTGATGAACCTTTGCGTTATTGGGGCGTGCGTGTGGAGATTCAGCTCAGGAGAGAAAGATCAGGGGAGTTAGGGTTCAGATGGCTTGGGGATAGCCTATTTATTTTATGTTCTGAATCGGTAGTAAGCTGTTCCCTTATTCCGGCCCTGTTGGCCCTCGGTGGAATTGTGCACTTGATGGCAACCTTCAATGTAATATGCAGGTATAGGAAAGGAGAAAGTGGGGTAACCACCTGTCCACACCCTCCACCAACGCAAACCGAAGTTCGTTTGCCCTTGGAGCTTGGGCATGAAACTTCTTACTCATGTCCATGAAAACATGTTTACCTAGGTAGAATATCCAAATATGATGAAGTTGGGGCTTGCAGGAAGTATATTTGCACGAGGCGGCATACTGAAAGATAAGGCTAGATAGCCAGTTGCGCAGATGCTTTAACTGACAGTGATACCCCACCCATACATCAACGTGTTTACTTGGTTGCACAAATCAGGACCAATTCAAGGATTTGGGTAGCCGAATAATCTCATTTCCGCAGAACAATAGGTACGCATAAATCCCAGACCTCGCGATCCTAGCTTGATGCGCGATCCTGGATCGACGAGCGACTAGTGATGCATGTGTTGGTGCCAACAAGACTGGCGCGTCTCGATCGACATAAGCGTATACGCATCCGTAAGGCCAAGACTGGACCAGTACCACAATCAAGTCAGGAATAATTCCGATTCCGATATTGGGAGCAACTAGTATAGGTGGCTTCTTGCCACCTGGGCGTATCGCTATTGCCTTGGGAACATGAAGATCAGGCTCGACTAGGCCAACACTCTGACGTTGGCCGGTTACAAGTTCAAGACCGTCGTGCTGGCGACCATCGGGGAAGCGGCATATCGCCCCCAAGCGTCGTACTAGTGAGGTACGTCAATCTAAGAAAGGTTAGCAAGCATAAATGCCCAAGGCTGAACACTGAGCTCACTGCCGGCCTTGCCCCCTCGTTTGTAGTTGTTGGACCTCCAAGTCCATGCTTCCCATTTCCTTGCTGAGTTGCTGATCCTGGCGGCGCAGACAAACCACCCATGCGCGCAGTGCGACCTGGACTCAAGTTTGCTATCACCCAGCTTGACCTTAACTGCATGTGTGGGCTGGACCATACTGCCCTTCATTATTAAACACAATGATGCGTAATTTGTATAGGAGAGGGCTTCATTGCGAAGCACTATGATTAATGGAAATAAAATACTCGGTTTAGGTTAAAATGGAAACGGAAATCTAGAATACCCGCAAACCGATTCCGAATGCATATGAGATTTCGCATCATGGCCCGTTATAGTGCCGAGCATCCCAGTATGGACAACATGTGACTTTTGTTTAGCGCGCCCATTACTAAAATATCAAAGAAGTGAGAATTCTGACCTCTGAAGAGTAGGGCGATAACCATCGGGGAGTTGGTGTGTCAACGATCGAAGTGCTCGACATCTTCTTTCATAGGACAAATCGAAGATTCAATTATTCTTGCTAGTAGGCAGAGTGATGGTAACTAAAAATATATTATGTTTCTCTTAAAAGCAGAGTCTCCTTACATGAGAATCTATGCGCTTAGCCTCGAGTCTCTTCCATGAGACGCTGGTAAAAGCCCTAACGAATAATCTAATTGGGCTCATCAGAATTTAAGATTCTCTCCCAAGGATGATTCCACGCTCTGCTGTAAATCCAGCAACCCGTGCGTGGGTCGCCCGAAATAACTTCGAAGCTATATTCTGTAAGGACTTAAAATCTTTGCTCCTGGCATACGGTATACTTACTTAGGAATCATGCGACAAAATCTTATGGATCAATGGCTTGGACTCTTCAAAGACGGAAAATGATCGGGTTCATCAAATGACAAAATGGCACATGATCCTGTACATGCTCATGTCATCTGTGTGTGGGTGAACTCGATGATAGAAAGAACTGCTGAAGTACTTGCATGAAACTAACCTGATCCCTCCGATAAAGAGTTGGCGGGCTTGATCGACTTGCGGACTGCTTCATCTACAATTCCTAGCCACCCCTCATCTCCCAAATGTCGAGACCACAGTGATCCTCATGTTGTGCTCATCATATATCTCGATAAGGCTTACCAACCACTCGAAGAATAAGGAGACGGCCATAACTTGCTGGGAGACATTGCCCGCCAGGAAGGGACACGCATTGATGTGATCCAAACATGAAACCTTCTTCTTGTAATACGGTGGAAACCACAGGATGCAGCGAAACGAATTCGAGACGGCGTTATTCAGTTTCACTAGCTAATACATAAATGGATTACGTGATCTGAAGTCGGCTACTTGGGACTAATTGCTGGCATCTTTGGTGGCGATGAAGAAGAATGTAGGGCCCGCTCAAGCTTTGGCTCAAACTCTGTACCTTCACCATCTCGGCCAACTGCACAATGCTGCCATCCTCTAGCCGCGGCGAGAAAGTACGCCCCTCGTCTCCGATATTGCCTCAGAAGAAGACAGTCGCTTAAGGTCAATCATATAGACGTGGAGAAAATGGATCAAAGCTTATTCGTTTAGTTGTCGACCCTGCAACACACGAAAGATTCGCTGTTCCGGAGCTAATCCATGCGACAACTGCACTTGGGCATCGGACTGCATCTACCCATCGCGAGATCGGCAGGTCAGGATACATCAAAGGTAGGCAAAAAGAATTGTAGACTTGTTGTCTTTGTGCGCGGCCGTCAAACCTATGCCATCCAGTGTTGACACGGGATTCAGTGGCCTCGACCGCATCCTGAAGGAGAACGCAGATCTACGTTCACTACAGAATGGCACCGAGCAGTCACAGAATAGGACTAGAGATAGTTCATGGAGCCCTCTAACAAAGTCACAAGATGTAAATGATTCTGCCGAGGACCAACCAATCCTGGAAAAGAACGACTGGTTTGCTGATATCAGGACATCCGACACCCCAATCTGGATAGGTGAGATATCGGATGCTGCTGTTGCGACACCCTTCCGCCAGTTTGCTTCCTTCTCTCAGGCGCCGAGCCATATTCCTCGTACTAAATTTGCTTCTGATGATATCCTATGTGGTTTCGCAACGACCTGTTGTGGCTGGCCGCCGCTCTCGCGCGCGAGGCTCCTTGCCGAAACGGCACTCCGAGTCTTACAGCACAGTTATCACATTGTGCGCCACAGTGAAGTCTTTCAGGTCTTACGGACAGCAGGTCTTGACCAACCCAATTCGAGCGCCCAACAAGCCAAAATGTGGGCTTTGTTTGCGATCAGGGAACTACGGTCAAGTAAGTGTCTTACCGCAGCTGGCCATTATCCTGGATTGGCTTATTTTGCTCTTGCGAGTGACGCCGTTCGCATGATCAATTAAAGGCCTCATTGAAACGGTTCTCCTTCTAGTGAGTTGACCCTTTTGATGCTTAATTCAAGTTGATCTTTCTGCTTAAATCAACGTGGTTTTCGCTAACACAAAGGGTACAGGCTCTATATTCGCTTGAAACCAACCGTCGGTACACTGCAGGCACTTTTGTTGACATTGCTGTCCGCTTCGCTACCACCATGGGGCTAAATAGTAGCATTGGGTCTATCTTTGTTCCAAATCCTGATTTAAGAAAGCATCGTATTAGGTTCTGGTGGTCGGTCTACATCATTGATAGATTTCTATCTTCCAAAATTGGCCTCCCTCTTTTAATATGTGATGCTGATATCTCGGTTAGTCTACCATCTGATAATATCGATCTCAACTCTGAGGATCTTAGCCACCACCATCAGTTCATGGCAACTATACGACTCACCAAGATTATAGGGCATATCTCTAGGTCACTGTTTGTCAGGACGCCTCAGCGTGGTATATTCCTTCGGCGAGTGGATATGGTTGGAGAGCAATTTCGTCAATGGCAAGAGAAGCTACCCAACCATCTGAAGTCTGATCTCAATGTCTCACAAGGCGGCGAGAGACAGCCGCAGTCGGCCATTTTATTACATCTTTCTCTAATCAGGTGAGCTGTCCATTTATCCTAAGTTTTAGCCTTCTCGTGGCCCAACACAGATGCTGATTTGTTTCAGCTTTTCATAATAGCAACTCGATAAGTTCTTTTATTTGTGTTCGTCGATGAAAAGACTGAGTTCAGATCCTACTCTCCTAGCCCACACCATGAATGTTGCCAACGCTTGTATTCACGCTGCGAGACAGTCCTATGGGGTGCTAATTCAACGCTGGCTAAATGGCGACTTCCATGTCTTTGACTACTTCTACGTCCAGTATCCTTTCTCTGCTGCCGTCATTCTCGCCATAGCGGGCAATTTGGGTCGGGAATCATCTCGGGAGGAGAATGATGAATTCAACCTTGCGGCAGAGTTCCTTCAGCAGCTTGCGCAAGGCGGAAATTTCCCTGCCATGGATTTCTATTCTCATGTTCAGGAGATCCAATCTACTCTCAATATGTTGCCATCGGATACTTCACTGCAACTGTACAGATCTGAGGACATAAGTACTGAGAGCTAGAACAGCCGCCCTTGGCCATGCGAAAATGATTTGGCTGTTCCCTTGGCTAGCAACGCTGGACGTGATGCAACCGCTGTGGATGATGTACTATTGGATCCGTCTTTTATTGACGACTGGACGTATGAAGACCCAGTTGAAAAGTTATCTTGGTAGGAGTAAATAGTGATGAGTTCATATCAATGTTTAGGAGCTACAAGCCAACGCCTCTATGCCCTGCGCTGCAAAGTGTGATAGCCAAGCTTCTCCCTCGCCTCGGCGATCGTAGAGCCTTTATGTATGAGTGCCAAGATACTTTGTTCGCTCTTCTCAATACTCTTTGTGAGTGCAGCCACCTCGCGGGCTCGGTCACGTGGCACAATTACAACGCCATTGGCATCGGCCACCACAATATCGCGAGGACTCACTCGCACGTTTCCGACACCGACCGACTCATTGATCCTTCCCACTTGCACTCGGTCTTTGCCTGTCCTCATCCAATTCCCCGCCGTAAAGATAGGATAGTCATCCCTGATGATTGAATCAACGTCACGACATACCCCATCGATAACGGTACCGGCAAGGCCTCGTATACCGGCGTACCGAGTCATAATGTCCCCCCAGACGGTACAGTCTTTACGGCCACTGTTGTCAATCACGACGATATCACCGACAGCCACATCGTCAATGAAATCACCAACACTACCGGGTGGGTTGCTGGCCGGCACATAGCGGACCGTGAACGCTGGACCAACTACCGTTCTTTTATAGTTCGTCAGTGGCAGGATGTTCAAAGCCTGTCCAGAAATGCCAAGCTTATCAAGGGCATCCGAGACTGCGGGCGTATCAGTGTCGGCAAACAGTTCCACTAGCTCTAGATCTTCTGGGGCGGCCTTTCGGGGGTTGCCTCTGGCCTCAGCTTCGGAAGAGTTGGACGAGGATGCAATGGCCTCGAATTGTTTGTCGTGCATGATCTCTGCTACTGAGAAGCCCGCCCGAACCTGCTTGACCATGGCATTCTGGCGGCCGTCGATGCGCTCGCCAAGATCCAGAACTTCGTCGATACGACCAGCAGGCACGAAAACTGTACCACACTCATCGGCGATGACAAAATCGTCCTGGTCTACTGCGACGCCACGCATTTCTACACGCGTTCCGGACTCCAACTGGATCATCCTGTTGCGTGCACTGATCATGGTGATGCCACGACCAAAAACAGGATAGCCAATATCCCGACTTCCGTTGATATCTCGGCTCCAACCGTCGATGACGGTGCCGCGGATATTCTTCATTTGGGCAGCATTGGCAATAATGTCACCCCAAGATGAGATACCCTCCATACCCCCGGCGATGACAAGCACGCGATCATCTGTGGTCGTCGCCTCGATTACAGGAGTGATCAGGTGAGTGGTGGGTGTGGTCCCCTCCACCTTGGGACCCAATTTCACTGTGCTGGCACGCCCAACAATCTTGGGGCAATTCCAGAGAGGCAGGATGCCGTATGTGGCTCCAGGGAGATTGAGAAAATCAAGGGCGTCTGAGACCGTATTTGAGTCTAGGGCTGAAAGCCGGCCTAGGACATTGTCTGCCATGATGAAGGATCTTTGGTGAACCTGAGAAATGGGGATTTATGTTTGGACGAAAAGGTATTATGCATTCGTTTTGTACTTATGTATCCGTCTAGTTGGACGACATCTCCATGTGCTTTGGTGAATGAGGGATTGGGCTCGGCCCACGGCGAAAATACTTTTACCGATTTGGGTGGCTTGGTTCGGTTTTCATGCCGACTAAAACCTCTTAATAGGCGCGGCAAGAATCCACCTACCTTCAAGTTGCGTGTTAGCTGCTACTTCTTGATGTAGATACTGGAAGATGGGGTCCTATGTAACGTTTATTAGAAGAATAGATAGCCGTATACCTTGGCTCACATGGTATACTTTTCTGCCATGACACGCAATGATCCGAAAATACCATTTGAGGATATCACTGCGAATGACAAGGGCAAGTTTTGCTTTTCTCAGAAAAAAATGAAAGGAAAGTCGAGTAGTTTATTTTGTCGACTGGCCAGTATGATAATAAGTTTCAGATTTGTGTGTACAATTTCACTTGATCAAATAGTTCATGCTTTCGGCTTGTCAGTTGGCTTTTTGTAGCGGCCGAAAAGTCACGGGAAGACGCATCTGGTAAGAAGGAGATTTTAACAGAAAGTACACAAAGGTAGAAAGGTGCTTTTCCACAGATTATGAAACCAACTAATCGATTGACACTGCCCAGTTTGACAAGTAGGCCCCGACCTCCTCGTATACCTTCAGTATAAAAAGCTGTCATCTGCAACCTTCTTAGCTAGCCTAATAGGTGCCTAGAATATCTTCAAGAGCAGTTACGACGTGGTCTATGTTACGAGTTGTCACTAGATGAATGTATTAGCACCATCGGATTGAGCTGGACTTAAAGCCACACCTTACATCCAGTGACAGAGATTCTTCCTGAAGGAAGTAGATAAATGTGGTGTTTCTCTTTCATCGCCGTGACTTGCGTAGTGGAGAGTCCTGTCATGGAAAACATACCAGTCTATGACCCTATTAGCAAGTAGCCCAGCATCTCTTCTTTGTCTTCCGCATATAGGGGGTTTTCTTACATCTGTCAGAATATGATCCCACGATCCCCGCACCTTTCTAACCAAAAGGCCATGGTACAAACTCTCCCGCATAGTCTTCATGCGATTATGCATGGTTGCCAGGTCTTCGAGCCATTGATCGTAAAGCTTTAAGTCACCGAGAATCTGGGAAATAATCCTTGCGCCATACGAAGGACAAGAAGTTATCTCCGCTCGTGAGAGCTGAGTAAGAGCTGGTGTTATCTTGGCAGCTGCCGTAACGTCGAGGGCCGCAATGTGCAGTATTCCTATGCGTTCTCCATATAAACCAAAATTTTTAGAATACGATTGTGCGACGACAAATTCGAGATTCCCCCTGTCGAAAAAGTCACTTATGGCAGAGGC
This sequence comes from Clonostachys chloroleuca, assembly GCA_037952775.1. Lineage (NCBI taxonomy): Eukaryota > Fungi > Ascomycota > Sordariomycetes > Hypocreales > Bionectriaceae > Clonostachys > Clonostachys chloroleuca. Next base: position 37,352,846 of record JBANAY010000003.1, read on the forward strand.
ATCCTGGCGAACATCCCCTGATGCAAGTCCTTGGCTTGTAAAGAGTAAGCTTTTGTGCCATTTCGTGCTAGATGAAGGGCAGACCTACTAGGCCAGGTCAAAAACAGGAAACAATCCCGTGTTCTTGCAAATGGTGGCGAGGGTGTCCCACTGCTCTTTTGAAAGATCGACCCCCGTTGGGTTATGCGCGCAAGCATGAAGCACTATTACATCGCCCTTCTGGGCCTCTCGCAGAACCTCTACCATAGCATCAAAGTCGATAATCTGGTTTTCGCCGTTGAAATACGGATAAAATCTTTGTTGGACATGGGATCCGGCTAGTTTCCAAATTGCTGTATGGTTGATCCATCCTAGATTAGGAAACCAGACAGTCTTTGGGTTAAGTTTAGTCGAGAGGAACAGCGCGGCAAGGTGGTTGGCTCCTGTGCCTGAAACGGTCTGGATCGAGGCCACGCGTTTGAGGTCTCGATCTTCTTTCCCAAAAACTAGCTCTTTCGATTGACGAAGCAATTCAGTGTGACCAGCCAGAGGGAGGTGCTCATGGTTGACCTTGGGATCTGCATGGATTCTCTCTTTGGCCTGGATCCGGGGAATTAGGTGTTAGTTCATTGGTGAGGAGAAAACTAAATATTATATACCTGTATAACTGATGACAAGATCCATGGTCTCCCATTCTCGTCGCGATAAAATCCAGGACAGAGGTCAACCTTGTTCGAACTTGTGTCGGTCTTATAAGCAGCCAGCAGTGTAAAGGCCGCGTCGGGCTTAACAGTCGGCAACTCGGAAAAGGACGACATATCCTCATGCGCGTCTTTCTTGCCGGACAGTGTTTTTCTTGCTAAATCACCTGGAACTCCTCTTTCTTTCTCTTTCATCAAGAAGAAAAAGGTCAAGTCCGTTACGCAATGTCCTCGGACGGTGGAATGGGGAAGTTTTGGCCCTTTCTATAGACAAAATGCCCCGGTTCGGAATCCTCGGCGAACTTGAAAGCTACCGACCACAACCCATTTATTTTTGCACTTCCGGTAACATTCAGAAACCCCATTTGCAAAAACAGACCATGCAACACAGGAAATGATCACACCCCTAAAATTCGGCCTTCGACATTTGGCCGAGTCGCCTTCTGCGCAATGGCGAACATGGTACACTCATAGCTTGACTTGGCAAAAGTATGCTAACGGGGTAATACAAATCAGGAAGCAAGACCAATTATTCAAATTCCACTACTTCCTTTTCCCCCATTGCATTTTGGAACTCACTCATTACCAAGTAGTCATTATCGTTGCAGAATCCATCAATATGGCACACTCATTAGCACTCACAACATCTGTTCAAAATCCTAAATTGCGGCTCCTCAACGCGCTGCGCACCAACTCAAGACCCGTAATGACCTTTCTAGGTCTCCCATCTGCACGCACAGCCCAGCTGGTGGCCTCTACTGGCCTCGATGGTATTATCATTGACTGCGAGCACGGACATATTAGCGACGACGCCATGCACAACTCAATCATGGCAATCTCCTCAGAGGGTGTCTCACCTCTCGTCCGTATTAGGATGACACACGCCGACCTCATCAAACGTGCCCTGGACGCTGGTGCTCATGGTATTGTCGTTCCCATGATAAATACCGTCGAGGACGCGCGAGCAGTAGTTGAGAATGCCAAGTTCCCACCTCAAGGCTTAAGGGGGCAGGGTTCCCAATTTCCAGCTTTTGGGCTTGGGGTTGATATCCCGACATATATCAAGACTGCCAACGAGACGCTTTTAACTTGTGTGCAAATAGAGACCAAATTAGGTGTAGAAAATGTTGACGCAATTTGTGCTGTTCCTGGTGTTGGTGAGTTACTTGTACCGCAAACGACTGCGTCGCATATCTAATAACGATATAGATATGTTATTTATTGGGCCAAATGATCTCGCTCTTTCCGTTTTGGGCTACGTACCAGCGAAAGGTGACGAGCCCGAGTTCGTCCAAGCGATTGATAGAATCACGTCCGCAGCAAGGAAGCATGGCAAATGGGTTGGCCGTTTATCAAATAACGGCATTGCAGCAAGGAACCACCTAGATGTATTCGATACTGTAGCTATGAGTTATGACGTCCGCGCGATTGTAAATTGGTACAAAGATGAGCTCAAGGTGGCACGCTCATCACAACAATAAGAACTTAACTCTTATAGGCGAAAGGATGGTGATCAGATTCCTGTTGTGCGTGAGCCTTGAACCTTTTTTTTTTAAAATATCCAAGCATTAGTCTTGATTATACAGCAAGGTATGAAGTCATTTGATTTTCACGAAGGGTGAGCAAGCTTTGGCCAATTCTTTGGCACGATTATGGTGGGCCGTCTCCCCCTTGTCACAGAGAGATACTATGAGACTGACGGCCTCGATCTTGAGCTCGGACAATTGATATTCGCTTAGGCTGCCATCCCCACACCCGTCTGTTCACACAATATATATATCGTCTAAGCGAGAACATATCTATACCTATATTCTTCAGATGTATTTCAGCTCCTCAATCGACCTCCCAACTTGCCAACGTTGTCAATGCTGGACACGGACTCCGTGATGTAGTTGCGCTCCCTCCAAAGACCGATGATTTGTTCGCGCTGACGTATTTCCTACATCCGTGTCGCCAGTTTGATTGATGCCCGCCGATAAGCCAATGATACCAGTTACATCTGCCACCAAATTTGTAGTTACCCCTATCTCAGACACGGCCGACGCTGCTGTCCCAATTATACAAGTGTTGAGGAATCCCAAAACACAATTTCACTCAATCAGTACACGCGCTATGTGATGGCAACTACTATAACGCTCTGTACACCAATTGTAATGAATTACTACTTTAGTAGCAGGGAGAACGGCCCGGTGAGAATCATACAATTCAACCCATCTGAGGAACCCAGTCAAATTGGGAAAAGCTACCAGCAGGCACGGTCGCTGTCAACAGATTCCTGCCTCATTTGATGGTCTTATAGTGCTCTGTATATGTATGGCTAGGAGCAATAAGTCTAATAGCTTTCTCGCATTTCTGTCAATCTTGCTCAACACTAGCCCTCACCCACGGCACCATATTTAGAGCCGCGCAGGGAGAGCATTAGATTCCGGCAGCGCTCCTTCCATACTTTCTAACTTGTGCTTTAACCAGGGAATCTCCTCTAGTGAGTACCTATAAGCCCGGAATAGCGCGTTTGACTCTCCTGGGAATATCTTTGCGGTCGTCTCGTCAGGGTAAGCAGCAAAATGCGGATTGATGTACTCCCAGCAAATGTAGCCGTCTTTGGTAACCTCAAAGAGCCGTCCAAATGCACTCTCGCAAAGTAGAGTATTCTCGTTGGATAGTCTCTGTGCGCTACCCATGAAGGGTGTGAAAAAGTAGACCATTTGAGATCGATCGCGATACTCCCAGACAATCTTCTTTGTCTCTCGATTCACCTCCATGGCCCGCGTATACATGATGGACTCGCCGCTGCGGAATGCACCATTGTCGAAGATGAGGATGTTCCCATTGTCGAGCTCTGTGGCATTGTGCTGCTGTGCCAGTACATCTGACCCGAGTTTCCACACAATGTCCCCCGTTTGTCTCTCGATGATGACTACCGCCGACACCGATCGCATGGATGCAAGGACGTGTTTGCCATCGCGCATGGGGACAACCGAATTTATCAGAGGGTAGTGTTCACGGGTGTAGTGACTTTGAAGGGGGAAATCTTCTCGTGGTAGTCGCTCTGACACTTTCCATTGCCATACCAGCTTGCCATTCTCATCAACCTCATTAATCGTGTCTGCGTAGGTGATGCCGTCTATCTCACTGCCCGGAACACCGCCAATCACCTTGGCTGATTCTTCAGGAGACAATGCTTCGAGGCTGGTGTATAGAAAGCGGCCATCACCATAATGGTACTGGTCATGATGACCGAAAAGGTCTGTGAACTGGCGAACGACTTTGCCGTTTGGGTCCAACTCGCTCATCACTCCCCCGCCGTATTTGTTGAAGAAGGGGAAAGGGTACGGGCCTCCATCCTTGGTGGTAAGCTCAGATGTCCGAAGTGTGTTGACGGCAAGGTTGCCATTAGGCAGGATCCTGGCATGACGGCCAATCCTCCCCGGAAGTTTCCATTTGTGAACCTCCTTCCCATCGATATCAATCAAATAGGCTGTGTCGCTGGTTAGGGGGCAAAAGAGTGTGTAACCTCCAAATGAATGCTGCTTGTCCACCCCCAAGAGTCCGACTCCTCGCCTCTTCAAGGTATTTTGCTCCATCTTGAGCAGTACAAGATCTATGGGTATTATACAATGAAGGAAGCAGTGGGATTACCGGCAAAACGAGATGCGTAAGAAAGTGCTTCGGTCAAAGCCAAACAAACACCTGCCTTTTCATTTGTTTGGGTACTTGTATCGAAGAGTTCGTTATACCAACTTATTGATGCTCCTCAAACCCCTTAGCAATGATACCATCGGCTTGCCGTAGGCTTTCCACGGCATACCGACGGTATACCGACGGCATACCGCCGGGCGATAAGGTCGAGAACCTGGCGTATCGCAAATTAGTGGAGTCATATCTCAGAATTGCGCCGTCCAATAGGCTATCAAGAACCGGCACGTCATTATAGTTGCAATGATATCTTTAACACTATTCAGACATGGTCTTATCGCCTCAGCAAGGACATCATCGTTTCACTCAAGGCCAAATAGATATAAACCCGGTACAGACAATGCCAGAAATTTACAGTGATATTATAGACAGGGAGAGGCCATCGCCATTTTGCCCATATACTCGTCCCGATTGGATTTTTTTGAGCACTTCTTACTACCAAAATGGGTCCTTTACCTGAGAAGACCGACCCTAGGCAACTTCATACATCGGAGAATGGCGATGACATTATTCCGGATGAAGCTATCCACGTCCCCGGTTATGAGTCAAAGCTTGAAATCGCACACGGCGAGACAAGGAAGGCACTGTTGAAAGTCGACGTGTGTATTCTGCCGGTCATTGTGCTTTGCTTCTGCTTTCTCCAATTTGACCGTACCAATATTGGCAATGCCTTGACCGACACTCTGCGAACTGATATTAAGATAGACAATTCAGACATCAACTTGGCACAGACCCTGTTCACGGTAGGTTTCATCGTGACGGAGTTGCCATTCAACATGATTAGCAAGTGGATGGGGCCAGAGAGATTTCTCCCAATCACCATGTTTCTCTGGGGAATTGCGACTTGGTCCCAAGTCTTCATTACGAATGCAGCCGGGCTTTGCGCCGCTCGCTTCTTTATTGGTGCCCTTGAAGGCGGTTATATTCCAGGCTTCGCACTCTACATATCGCGATATTACACGAATCAGGAGTTGGCCTTGCGATATGCTATTTTTTGGGCTTCCAACAGCTTCGCGGGAGCTCTGGGCGGACCTTTATCTATTGGTCTCCTGTCACTTCGAGGCCGAGGTGGTCTTGCAGGGTGGCAATGGCTTTTTCTGGTCGGTAAGGATCCCTAGATTCTCTGTCTGTTAAAAATTTCTAATAGAATTTAGAGGGTGTCTTGACTTGCGTTCTCGGAGTCGCCGCATACCTGTACCTCCCTCACAATGCTGCTTTACCAAAGTCATTCTTTGGCAAATCATTCAACATCTTCTCCGCGCGCGAAGCATCCATCATCGTTACCCGTGTCATCCGAAATGACCCCACCAAGGCCCTCCGATATGGACAACCAGTTCTGCTCTCCCACATTGTAGAGACGCTTTCTGACTGGAGGCTATACGGGCATCTCGTGGCTGGCCTCCTCTCCATGGTTATGATTTCGCCGATGAACACCTACGCCCCTTCCATCATCAAATCATTGGGTTTCACCGCGCTTCAAGCCAATGGCCTCAATTCCGTTGGTAGTGTGTGCGCATTGATCTGGTCGGTGATGCTGGCCTTTAGCAGCGATCACTTCCGCGAACGAGGATTCCATATTGCATTGGGCTATTCTTGGGGAGCGGCTGGCTTGCTCTGGCTCGCATTGGCGCCCGACCATGTCAGCAAATGGACGCTCTACGGTGGCGTTGTCTGGACACAGATGGGCATGGGATGTGTCCAAGCCATAAGTGCTGCCTGGCTCACAGCCAAGATGCAAGACTATAAGCGACCTGTAGCACTGGCTGCCTATGTGATGAGCATACAGCTTGCCAACTTTCCTGGTAACCAACTGTTCCGAGATCAAGGTAAACCTCCAACCCAACTCTGATCTTCAATGTTGAGAAGCTAAACTATTCATAGACGCACCTCGATATACTCGCGGGCTGAGCATCGCTGCTGGCTGTGCTCTTGCCGCTGCGGCTGTGATTCTGTTGTGGAAGCTGCTGTATCGTCTGTTCGACAACGGCGATGCTGGCGTTGAGGCCCAATTTCATGTTGCTTCGGGAGAAGGCAGGGGCTTAACCGGGATAGAGAGCGCCATAGGGGGAAAATCTATCTAGGGCTGTAACATTGGTTACACCGTGTCGAGTAGTGGCATGCTAGATCCTGGTATTTGGTTTGTAGAGCTTGTTGCGATGGGACGTCGTCAACCTTATGTTGTCGTTGTGGTAGACAGACCAAAATCAGGCACCATTGCGACCACGAGCAGGAAGAGATACTATGAAAGCGCCATTCTTTCGATCCATCACTGCCTTTGTACGGATTTTTTTTTTTTTTTTTTTTTTTTTTTTTTGGATCATGGTGTGTTCTGTCTTGACCGCCTAGACGCGTTAGCGACGGGAATTAGACTAGGTATTGATAAACACACACCTTATCTCAGTTACTTTTTTGGACTGTCAGAGCAAAGATAAGGGAAGTCTTATTTTGATGAGCAGACTAGACTGCTTTCACGTGACTTTTCAGCACGCCTTATCAACTGATAAGTCGTGATCAGCTCTATTATGTGTGCCATATTGAACAGAACACAAGCTGATCATTGCGAGTGTGTAAGATATGCCCCCTTTGCGGTCTGGAAGAGCCTCAAAGGCATGCGATCTATGCCGCAAACAAAAGACTCGTTGCTATGAGTCTACGAGTTCCAAGGGATCTTGCCTGCGTTGTGAGACATTATCCCAACGATGCTCATTAGAGTTATCACAGAGCCTTACACGTCCCGTTTTGGCCCCTACACGTCGCCAAAGCCGCAGTTCTGCTATAAACTCTCCAAGCATAGATCAACCGGGATCCGTGAATGATAGGTAGGGCTCATCACAGATGGGTTCATAGCCGTGCTCTTCTGAGTATGCAATAGTTGACAGCTCACGCAGACTTGAGCGCCTCGAGCGAACCATAGAAGATCTAGTTAATCGACTCGACTCGAAGCTCGATGATCCTAGACATGCTTTAAGTCATAGGCGAGATTCAAATAGTGGCGACTCTGAATCTCTTATTCAACTAGATCCAGCACCTGTGTCGCTGCTCCGAAACGCCGCTACACGTACAGATGCGTACTCGTCGCAAGAGACTGATAGTCAGCTGGCCTTCCAAACTGACGTAATATCAGCGGGTCTGATATCAGCGTCTACCGCCCATACACTTCTGGCGTTGTAAGAGAGTTTCGTGATAAGTTAAAAGTTTTTACTTACAAGTTTCAGATTCCATCTTCATTATGGCCGCTGGATTAGGTTCCCAGAGAATATTCCAACGGAAAGCCTCCTCCTTTTGGTTAGGAAGTCGCCGCTTCTTATCTGCAGCATCTTCCTGATTGCTGTCAGACACACGACGCAGGAGTTGGTGGACAGACTTGCTCCAAAACTATTACAGGAATCCAAGCGACTCATCACTGCTTCATTACTAAAGGTACCACAACCGATTGAGTTCTTTCAAGCTGCCCTTATCTTAAGCCTGTGGTCTACAACAATTGGTCAAGTGCCCTTGAGTATCGACAGCTGGCTGTTGACGGGCTATGCCATACAACAAGCGCTTGCCAGTCCGCACTTTGCAGAAGTTTTACAATCTGCTCCGCATCAGTCTACTACTGGCGCACATCTCGACTCATGGTGCTTGTGGAATCATATATGCGCTGCGCATCTTCAGTAAGATGATACCTCGTATGCTCCTAAAGGTTCTGTGCTGATATTCGTCAGATATTGCGTTGGCACTCGTAGGCAAGCGTTATTGAATCAAGGCCAAATTGATCGTTGCCTCAACTTCATTAAATCAAATAGTGTCACAAACTATGAGCAGCGAATGGTGGCCGAAGTCCAGCTTTATTGGATAATCTACAACAAGTGTAGCCTTGCTAAGAACGACCTCGTTGATACGAAACTTGCCCTTGAAGCCTGGCAGAGAGAATGGATGAGACTCTTTAGTAAGCCTTCGTGTTTTAGTGCCTAAATTACTGTAATTAACTAGGATTTGTTTAGACGAGCCCCGATCTCAGTTCCTCCAGATGGGTTTCCATTTTGCTCATCTGTTAGCGTACTGCCAATCCCTCAAATCTCCCAAGTCAGTCATGCATAGCTCTATCTTAAAAGAGATCGTTCGACACTCGAGAGGGATCATTAATCTCGCTATTGATACAACGGATGAACGTACCCGGCATCTGACCGACCATATCTATCATATTCTCAGCTTCTCAGCACTTACCCTGTGCCGAATCGTGCAAACCTATGAGCCAAACTTACGGGTGGCCAGCTATGAGATAGCTGAACTTGACAATCTCGTGTTTGAGCTTATTAACTGGCTCAAATCAATCGGTCCACCATGTCATGCCGCTCATATTCTCGGCGAGATTGTCTTTACGCAGTTTCGGAAAATTCGACCAAAATTCTTTCTCACGCCATCTATGGTGCCCAACTCGTTGACTGATGATACTGAGGGCATTTTTATAGATGGAGAGCTATCCTTGCCCGCTGATCCTTCTCTTATGTACTCTAATTTTGTTGGCTGGGAAATGTTTGACATGGATGCTGAAGAAAGTTTATGGCCTGAATGGGCTCGGAGTGATTCGGATACAGATAGGCCAGTGTGAAGATGAAAACCTCGAAAGAAAGCTAGATGGGGAAAATCTGCGTTATACTAACTTCTATTACCATTAATACTCTATATATTAAAAAAATTCTCTTTAGATTACTGCCCGGATCTAACAGCTATACCTTAGAGCTCTAGATAGAGTTAATTTATATAAGATAGTAGTATTATTCGCATTTAGTTATAATTTGCTTATATTACCTACTAATCATCTCTTCTTTATTACCCTATAATTGAAATAGCAGTTATTATATATAGGTAATACTCAGCTAATCAGAGGGCTATATTCGATGCTATATCTATATATAGGATAAAGAAAATAGGTACTAGTAGTAATAGTACTGGACTATATTAAGAAGGATAAAAAAGACCTAAAAACATACCTTACGTAGTTCACATATCCTATTCTATGCCACCTCTTTTCTTTTTTCAAGTAGTATCTTGACTACCGCAATACCAGACGCTTTGTCCTAGAAAGGGCTGAAAAGACCTCATCTAGCAATTCCTATTTATAGACTGGTATTGTCCTCATGAAAGTGCTCATTTCAGGGACTGTTCATTGGCTGAAGAGTGTTGAAGTAGCTCGATTCCTAGGTTTGGATTTTCAATTTTCAGCATCAGCATCCCATTCCCTGATAGAGGCTACTGACGAGCATGTTTGAGGATGCTCTGGACCAAGGATCTGTTGCCGACCACGAACACAGCTCTCCATCAATTCCAAAGCGTCCGCATGTCGGCCTAGACGTTTCCAGTCATAAGCTAGACTAGCCATGCTAGTCAGCGTATCAGGATGATCAATACCAAGCTTCGCCTTGTACGCCTCTAGGACCTGTGTATGCAGCTGCTCAGCTTCCTTGAATCGGCCCTGGTATCTGTATGTTGTTGCCAAGTTTGCCATATTGATCAGTGTGTTGGGATGATCGAACCCGAGCTTTGCCTTATGCGTCTCTATTATGTCCAGAAATAATTCTTCGCATCGTCGCACTGTCCCTGATTCGCGTAGATCGACGCTAGATTGTTTATACTGGCGAGAGTATCGGGGTGATCGGCTCCAAGTGTTATCTTGCGACCATCCACCACTTGTACCTCTAGCTTTTCGGCATCCTTCCAACGGTTCTGGCCCATATATGTCAACGCCAGGTTGTTTAATTCAGTCAGGTGGCCAGGATGACCTATCCCAAGTTTCATACTGCCAGCCTCTACCACCTGTAGCTGCAGCTTCGCAGCATCATCCCATCGGCCCTGACTCACGTATGTCAACGCTAGGTTGTTCATAATGGTTAGTGTATCGGAATAGTCAGCCCCGAAATTTTTCATTCGACCCTGAGCCTCCATCACCTGCACCTGTAACTTTTCGGCATCTTCCCACCGGCCCCGAATTCTATATGTCAATGCCAAATGACTCATGGCAGCTAGCGTATCGGGATGATCAATTTCGAGCGTATTCTTACGTGTCTCCAACATCTGCACGAAGAGCTCTTCAGCATTTGTCCACTGTCCCTTGTCTAGAAGCACCGATGCAAATAGGAACATTGCTGACAAGGTAATTTTATGCTCTTCTCCTAGCAGTCTTTCATAGGATCTCCTGGTTTTATGAGCCATTCGCTCTGCCACGACGAGCCTGCCTTGCGAGAGTGCAAACCAAGCTCCACTTGTTAGGAGGGCTGCCCATGTCTCTTCTAACTTCTCTCCCGTGGGCTTGTACTCAATGGCTTTCTCGACATGTGGGAAGAGCTTTCGACACGCCTTCCAGTTCTCGAGATGATATCCATCTGGAAATGACGCTTCTAGCCGTGTGAGATACTTTTCCTTGAACTGCTCTTGAAGGCCCTGGTTTTCTAGCCACTTTCTTGTCGATAGCTGCACGAGTCCGTGCATCTAGAACTCGATTCCATTTTCATTCGCCTTGATGAGATGGAAGTCCTTCAACATGGCCACATCATCCTCGAACTCATCATCTAGCAGCCCTTGACTATTCTCTGAATCTGATTCCTCGTCGCCGTCTATAATAGTCGTCGAAGCCGCAGGCTTCAGGAGCAATTCCGGTATATTATGTCGATCAAAAAATCTCATTAGGGACATCAGCTCTGCAGCAGAACGCCGTCGGGAGTATATGTGCTCGAAAGAAATCTGCCACGTCGTGAGGACGCCATTCGACGTGCTGCCATCTCGCCGAAGATCTCCCCCATCATACCCTAACAGTATGAATGAATCGCTTGCGCTCGCTTTCCCGGAAGTCGGCCAAATATTTCTGAACCGAGCTTCGTGGCGCCCTCGCCTGTATATATCCGGCCGCTTGATTGATGGCCAGCGGAACATACTCAAGAGCCGATACAAGTTCTGTAGTCGCACCCAAATCCGTGATAACATCTATCTTCTTCTCTAGCAAAGACAGCGCTTCAGTTTCTGACATTGTTCCAACCTCAATAATATCAGTATTCCCAGTCAGTCTGCGCGCCAGATCTCTGTTGCGTGTTGTCACAAGTACAGAACCGTTTCGGCTTTGTGGTACATACGATGCTAGCGGTTTGCTTTCTGGGCTAGCCATCGTTCCGAAGAAGACATCGGCGTCATCAGCGCTGTCGAGGATTATGAACCATCTGCCATTTCGTTCCAGTGATAGCCAGATGTATTCACTTTCTTAGGTTTTAAGCCGTGCTCCAACTAATATGCTAATCCATTACAGAGCACATCAACTTATTCACCTAAGATAGTATATTCATAGTCCCTCCCCGCATCAAACCAGGAGCGAGATTAACCGGGCCCGCATCTACCGGGGAAAAGGGCGACTCTGCACGCACGACGTGAAGCTTCTTCATACAGAAGAAGACGATGAGTCAAGAGAAAGCCCAGAGGAAGGTTAAGTAGAAGATCCAACGGGCCCACTAGATGATGCACCAGTTATTAAGCAACCCAGCCGAGAGGATGTGGACACCGCGGTCGGCGACGGGAAACACAATCGACAGCTTGCCCTTGTAGTTTATGTCGGTGACTGTGCGGTTGAGGCAGAACCTAATAGACAGCGGTTATTTTGAATAAGACACTCGGCTTCAGCTCTATCATGAGATTTCCTTTATTAGACATTAAAGTTGCTTGTCAATACAAGAGAGCAATTGCAATATTGAACTCAATTTTCTCATGTCTAGATTTGATTATAACCTTATATGAAGAACGAATAATCTAATATTTAGATAATATACTTAAGTGTACTATAAAAACTAATAATGTTCAGCAGGATATTGTACATGGCAAACGAAGGTATTCCCCTAGTCCTTCTATATATAGTATTCGGGGTTATAATATCTTGCTTCCATACTTGATTTAAAATTCAAAACAGCGATTGAGATAATACACAAACCAGCTCCCATTAGATCAATCAGTAGAAAGAGAAGAATATATGTGGTTACCGGAACTTGGTCTCCTACTCTATCTTTGCCTTGTGGTTCTCCTTCCATTCTTCAACCAGACCTGCGAAATCCACGGGAAGATGCGGAGAGGTGAGTTCGCGGTAGAAGCTCGACTTACGGCGCACCTCCAGACCGAGATCTTTCATCAACATGTTGACATAAGGCAGGCCGTCAAACACAAAGTCTGGAAGGTCAGCACCATAACCACACGGGTAGCGCCACTTCCCCCATTGCGTATGCAGCATGATTTCGTTGGTAATCTCTTTTTGGGTTCCCGGATTACGATCTAGCTTCCCCGAGAGGAAGGCTGCTATCCAATGCCCCTGGATCGCCGCGCAAGTTGCAGTGCTGACAGTGGAGATCATGCCAGCGTAGGCCAGGTCGCGCGACTCAATCATTTGCGAGGGAACCATAAATCGATAGTATCGTAAGGTCTTTGAGTCCTTTGGCTTAAATCGAAGCTGGGGCTGCTCTTTGAGGCCTGGATATAAAGCGAGAATGGTGGCGTCGGCATTCTTATTCAATGAGTCCTTTTCGGCTTCTGAAATAGCGAGGTCCAGCTGCTCCCCGCCTTTGCCAGCGAATTTAATGGATGATTCTTTTTTCCAGCCTGTCGAGCAGATAATGGCATCTGCTTCAAGCTCTTTTCCAGAAGTGAGTACTGCTGAGTGAGTGGCTAACCGCTCTATGTCGTCAATATGTACACGGATCTTGCCTTGTCTAACAAGATCAAAAAGGGACGTGTCATAATTGAGGATGCTCAGGCCACTGCCAATCCAGAACGCCGAATGCCACGGTTTGAGCTTTTGCAGCTCTGGATGGGAGTCGTATTTATTGGCAGTGACAACGTCATTGCTCAATACCTTCCAAAACGTATTGACGACGAATCTACCAATAGCGGTTCCATGGAGAAATCGGCGAATGCGAGGATATCCGTCCTCTTCACCCCAAGGGCAGGGGCTGAACCACGTCATCCATCGCACGTTCAACAATTGATCCATCCTCTTCTTAAATGGAGTCACGAAGGGAGGGGAAATCCACACCGGACCGTTTCCATTCGGGCGGATGATCAAATCGACCTCTGCGCCATCTTGAACGAGCGCGTACGCGACATCATAGGCAGACTTGGCTCCACCCACGACTATCGCATTCTTGATGTTTTGGAGGCGGGGCGCCTCTTTGCAAAAATCCTTTGCGTGGAAAAAGGGACCTTCAAAGTCATTTGCGCCCTTGTATTTTGGGAAGTTTGGTGTTGACGTGAGGCCCGTTGCAAGTATCAACTTCTTGGTTTCGTAAGTTTGGTTTCCATCTGGAGATGAGACGGATAGTCTCCAGCCCCCATTTCCGTTGCGATCGACCAAATTGACGGCTGTGTTAAACTGAATCTGCTCGAAAAAGCCGTAGTGTTTCGCAAAATCAGTGAGATAGCGGTGAAGAGTGGCACCAGGGATATGATTATTAGGCTTGACACAATATTTATCCTCCATCATGGCAAAGTCCGGGAATTCATAGGTCCCTATCATGTTGTTTGATTTCAGGCCAGGGTACAGACGATTCTTCGACCACGTCCCGCCGCATGACTCAGCTGCCTCGAGGTCAGCCATTTTTGCCTCTGGATTTATCTGCCTGTAGGCCTTGGCAGCGGCGAGGCCGAACCAGCCTAGAGAGATGTGTTAATAACAATGCCTGTGTTAAGTCTTTCTGAGGAGGATGCAGCTTCTCACCGGCGCCTACAACTACAACGTCATATGATTTCCTTTGAACAGTCATGATGGATGCAAATTTCAAAGGTTTTTTGCACAGAGATTTGCCTGGCTAAACAGTTGAGCTTGCACGTACTGCCTACTATAAGAATTCGAGGTAGGATTCTACATTGAGCATTTATGCCGTTCCGCTATCTTAGCTTTCAATCTGGAAGATACATTATACAACCTTCTTGTTATCTGCAGCACTATCGCCACACTAACACACTTTTCCGTGTTATTACTGACATGGAAGTTCCTTTATGTTGGCAGCGGCCCCTTATCGGAACTTCCGTTCCGACCGGAAGTTCCGTAGTTCGCATGATAGCTGCATGGCTAGTCCCAGATAACAACAGCTTAAAGCTGGTAGGTTCGGTTAAGCCACAGTCGACACTAAGCCAATTGAGTATAAGCCAAAGGTTGCCCTTCATCCAGGATCCGTTGTACATACAACTTTCAAGCCCAAGCGTTCACCGACTGTTGCCAATATCTGCGTTGCATTCCCTGACAAAACTAGTAGCTTGATGCCTAGAATTGTATGAACTAAGTATGCTGGTATCACTAACACTGCATGCCTGCCAACAACCTAGCCTGGAGTCGTTGGCGAGGGCGTAACTATACCGCCACCCTCGGAGGCGCTTCGGAGTTGCGATAAGATAGGTAGAGCCGAACCGTAAAGTTGGACTTATCAGTACATTCATTCGGCCGATCTGCTAGATTGGCGTGAGATGTGCCAGCTAACAATCTCAATGTTGTAGCATATGACTCAGGTTTGTGGAACTTGGTCGCGCTAGCTCTCAAACCAATTGGGATTGTCGGGGGCGTTATGTATGCCGATGCAGCCGATGGGCCTAGGCTTAAAAGCCCTGACACTCCTGTACTCGGACATTTAGTGGGCTGTCGGACTTGTGAGGGGAAGAAGCACGACGGTGTGCCCGAATATTTCTATGTCGAGGCCGAATCGTCTCAGGTTGCAATACCCTTTGAGAAAGATTATGACTATTAGGCGGAGTCTCTGTCTCCCACGAGGAGCTTGTCACTCAATGAACACAATGGTTCAGCAACCATTTGTAAACTATGTTCCTACAGTGAGCCCACTTCACCACCCAGATGAGCTCATTTGAACGTCACTGATCCCAATGAGTAGCTGACCGGTGGGAGTGGGAGTGACCGGCTGTCGGGCTTTTATCGTGATAATTTTAATTTTCAAATCTCAGCAGACGTGGAGCTCGAACTGGTTACTCTATTGATTGGTATTGGTCATGTTGTTGATGAGCTCACTGACAGTTTTACACATGGCAGAGCGGTGGACTGACTGTCAGCAACGCAATGCACTTCGATACGTCCTCGTCAGGGATTATCACGGCTGAAAATGCTCGACCGTAACACTCTAACATCTAATGAGATGATTTCAAGTAATACGCAGATAAGGGAGCTGGAGAAATGAAACTATTTAGCTTCAAACATCAACTCTCCGTTACCCCTTAAATTCATCCCAGCAGAGAGGCCCACCAGAACCCTAAGTTGTGGTACGTAGATGGAACTATGGCTGCGTGGCAATCTGGAGGACGAATGCCGTTTCTCCACCCCCTTTCACCTCGGACCCTGCACCTCAACACACTCATCTCAGAACGACGCTTGGTAAACCTAGTAAGTGCAGCCTACCCCACTCCTCCTTATCCTCCTTCTAGTAGACTCTGGGGAAGTTGGATAGATTAGCCCTCCTAGCGCAAACCAGTGCTGCGCCGTATCGTTGACCCCGCACTGCGGCTACCAGACACTTTCCGCAAGCGGGACTATTATCCGACAGCCAAAGCGAGAAAGATAACCCACGGGGATGCCCAGACACCTTCTTCTTACATTCTGCCATTAGCTCTGTTTCCAACTCTTCATGGTTCGTCAGTTCTACCCCAAGCTACAATGGTTCAGCCGACCGTCATAAGGAGAGCCAACAATGAGGCAGCGAAGCGTCGTGCGCCGTACGCCCTGCGAGCGTGCGAAGCCTGCAGACGGCGCAAGGGCAAGTGTGATGGGCGCCAACCGTGCCGGTACTGTACCAACAGAGGCCAGAGCTGTAAATATAATACCAGTTCAACCTCTTCAGATGACTGGCAAGCTCCTGCAGGGGCCGATGCAGACCAGGTTGATGCTACACAAGACTCGAGAGGGGGAAGCACATCATCTGCGCGATGGTACGTAACAAGCATCAGCCTCTTGAAGTGCATGCATCTCACTTATTATAAATCCCTACAGGAACCCAGAAACCATTGCGTCAATGCTGTGTTCTCTTCAAGAACAGCTCGACAGCCTAACTTCCCGCATTCAGACCCCCGGCCTGAATCCCTTACCTCCTCAGTCACCAAACGAAGCCGCTTCAGAGGACAATAACGACGAAAATTTCATGGCTACATTTACCAACGACATCGACTCTAGTTCGCAAGGTGGCGCAGACGTTGCCTCAAAGCCTCTGGGTAAAGCTGCGTCTCCTCACTTTGTTGGGCCAACCAGCCCAGACTACAGTCTGAATGTGGCCCAAATAAAGCTATCAGGCCCATCGCTACAGCATCAGCAACCCCGGCTTGCTTTTATCCACCAAGATACAGTCGATCAACAAGATCCCCCATCCGAAGAAGATGCTCTTCATCCTACCGACGATGTCGATGTCTTTGACACATCATCAGCACATAGCGATAAAGACCATGCAAAGTTGCTACAATTCCGATCCGTGATCGGTTTACAAGAAACTCTCCGGCTCTTGCATGTGTACCAGGAGGTTATCGGAGAGCTCCATCCAATCGTCGACATTGACGAACTTGCTTCGCAAGCTCCGTCTTGTTATGAAGAGTCAGACTCTGGAATATATGATCTCTTCAATCGGGGACCATGTGAGGTTTCCGAAGAGCAGCTGTTGATCCTCAATTTAATTTTAGCAATTGCTCTCCGTGCCGACTCAAACACCGCAAGCCACCACACAGGAATACTCCTTCGGCAAAGTTTCCAGGATATAGTGAACGCTAAACTTGCCACACCAGCTTACAGTTTGAAACATGTAATAATCATCCTCCTCAAGGTTCGTATTGTCATTTCTACGGATTCTCAATGACCTCCCTGCTGACAAAAATGGGGCGATAGGGCTGGTATGACTACTTCAATGATAGCCCGCAATCTGCTTGGCGATTGTGCGGGATTGCAGGACGAATGGTAATGGAGCTTGGTTTCCATAACGGCGAGGTATTCAAGCATCTCCTGGACTCAGAGTCTCAACGGTCGGAGGCATATACATTGATAAGCACAATTGTGGTTCTTGATCGTCAGTGGAGTGCCTCAACAGGTCTTCCCACGCATTTCCACGAATCAAGGTTTAACCCGGTTCCCGCAAGATATGTAAGTACAGTACATTTGTCGTTTTACCTGATTGTGAAGCTGACAATCTATAGACCATAAATCCATACCTAAAAGCGATGCTCTCCTTTATTCTAATTAGCGACAAGTTTAGCGAGCCTATTTCAAAGGTAGCCAAGGGGGAAAGATACAACGACCACGACGCGTTCGAGTTAATGAACTTTCAGATCGAACAATGGAGGAAGAACGCGGTTGGTGAAAACTCTTTAACCCAGGTTGAGACTTGGTCAACGGATCCTTCAAGTAGGCCACCTACGTGGACAATCCTTTTAAATCTCCGAGCGGAATCTGTGCGGAGCCTGCTGATGAGACCATTCTTCTTCTCGGATGCCGACCCTGAGGCAACTAGACAGCATATCCGACCTGCAACAGACTTGGTATACACCGTTGTTCATGTTCTCTATACTATTGACAACACGACCAATATATACCGCCAACAACACCCGTGCTGTCAGCATCTTCTGGCGTCTGTTTCCGCACTCGCATTTCTTCTAATAGCGTACATTGAGCAGAACCAATCAACATTGATGCCAACTCTAGCTCCAGACCTAGTCAGCTCTCTTAGCCACAGCTTTGAAATGGCGGTGGCCTTGACGACAAGCTATGTAGGTATCTCAAAGGCAGCACGGAGATTGGACAAGCGGTTGTCTGTAATGCGGAAGATCCTCACCACACTCGGAATTCTTGACGGTATGCGCACTGTAGAAAAAACTATACCAGGAAGAGCCAAAGAGAAAGCCGCCCATTTGACCAATCCCGTTGCAAGGACTACTCCTAGGAAAACAAGACTAGCCCAGGCAGCGACGCAAGGAACCCAGTTGAATCTTGAATTCAACACAGCGCCATTTTTCCAAAATCGGATAGCCGACACCGGAGGATATGTTAATGATATATTGCCGATAATGAGTGATGCTGAGTTCTCATCAGGGTGGATAGACGCACTTCGACTTCAATGTCAAAACGGGGATCTAAGCCATATGTTTTCCGAGGGAAATGCATTTTAAGAAGCTGGGAACGTACGAGAAACAAGGATGAGATTGGTGTATATATATATGATTTCAGTTGTGAACTGGTCGAGCCTAGATGAATCCTCTTTCAATGGACTTGTAATTAGGACGAGATAATTTCTGTCCTTATCAAATCGGTCTACAAAATAGTTTCTCAAAAAGTTGCACGAGCTCTATCAAAAATATATAATTGTTCTACTACTACAAAGAAGGTTCACAGCTCCCGAGAATCCCATTTCAACGTATTCAACCTTTATGCACGCCAAACTTACTAAGGATATTTGCTCCATACTAATTGCCCAGTCTTGACTACTGAGCCTGGTGGGTAGATGAAATCATCAGTGTCCCTTAGCCTTGTGTAAAATGCCGAAACTAGAGGAAAGATGACAGCACCTGCGCGCCACAGAAACAACATGTCCTCGAGGTCAATATCATTCAGAAGAATCTCTGAAACAGTGAGAAGGAGCCTGTGACTTCCCTTGAGGGTGACATCTAAAGCGTTGGATATGGGATCATTTTAGGATCCGGCTCTTATCGCAGCCAGAGCCTTTATACTGCATAGAACGATGGCCATTCCATCATGCTTCAAGGATCCTGACGCAATGCTGGCAGAGAGATCCTTGGCAGTGTAGCATACGCTAGCTACGTCTCGAATCTCGCCCTCGCTAAGCGGAGTTTCGTGTTTGAGCATGGATAGAGCCCATTTGCTGATAATGAGATGAGACTCAATACCGAATCGTTGTAGGATTTATTGAATGCGGATAGCGACCACACCTCGCGTTGCGGCAGTGATTCCCACCACCAGCCCCCGGCGCCGAGGGATTGATAGGCCTAGTTTGGTGGCGCCATGTTGTGTATCCTATACGACCTGTGTTATATATAATTCGAGAGGTGTGGATCTTTGCGTACGAGTTGATAAATCGCAAACAAGGCGCGCTCTTCCAAGACAGGCGCGATACGTTATGTGCGGATTCGTGAAGACTCTACCCACCCTACCAGCAGGGCATAGCCGCCCCAGGTATGCTAACATTTAACCGCCAAACTTATCCGACGTGCGTGTTTCTAGCGCCAAACAGCCGCATTGCAAGGATCATTGCCGGATATCACTCTGCTTTTGGTTCCGGTTATTGTTCCGATCGTGCCGGCAGTTCCGAAAGATCCACATATTGTCGATAAGATGTAATGGTTCAACGCATTCACCGAGAAGAGAAACCCCAATCAAGGCCAGCTTCATTAAAAGCCAACTATCCACCGTATGAACACTTTTCATGTGTTGCGCATCATTTCACACCCATTCTTGGTCAGGCAGACATAACTTCAATATCAGAAATGCCATCCTCCGACCCGCTCGACGATGTTCGGCCGATGTTCGAGCTTCGAGGCCGGAATTATGTCATAACAGGCGGTGCCCAAGGTATCGGCTTCGCGTGTACCCGTGCAATCTGTGAGATGGGGGGCAATGTTGCCGTTTTGGATATCCAAGACAAGCCCGTTGACGAGTTCGAAACATTGAGCACTCGGTTCTCCACAAAAACAATCTATATCCGAACTGACGTTACCTCCGAGGAGAGTATCAAGGTTGCGATTGGCAGAGTGGTACAAGAGCTAGGCTCGATTGACGGATGTGTTCCTGCTGCGGGGATTGCCATTGACAAGCCCTTCCTGGACCAGACTTGGGAAGAGTTTAATCGTATCCAAGAAATCAACGTGAGCACCGCTGACCAGGTCACTGGCTATTCCCACGACTGAACGAATTCTCACACATTCTAGGTCCGTGGTACCTTCTTTGTTACCCAACTCGCTGCTCGACAGATGATCAAGCAGGGCACCGGGGGAAGTATGGTATTGCTAGCTTCACAATCCGCCCATATCGGTCTACCGGGATACCGAATGGCTGCATATAATGCCTCCAAAGGGGCGGTCTTCATGCTTTCAAAGGCGCTAGCTGTAGAACTTGCACCTCAGAAGATTCGTGTTAATACGATTTCTCCAGGCTTCGTGGATTCAGAGATGACGAGATCCGTTCGCGACCTGAAGAGCAAGCGTGAAGGCGAGCAAATGTGGCTCGCGCCTCCCAACCAACGGTTGAGCACGCAGAATGACCTGACTGGTGCTGTTATCTACTTACTTAGCGATGCCGCTCGCCATACTACGGCAGCGGACATACCGATTACTGGCGGTCTCCACGCCGGAACCATTGATGGCTTGATTAGCTATGAGTCTAAGTAGTCTAGTAATCGGTATGCGATAGAAATGTGATATTCAATGGTATACAACTATCAATTTTGAAATTAAGTATACCCAATGTCCGCGGCGTTGTAAAGATATAGCTCTGGTGATATCTTTCGCTCCCTAACCTTCGCATAAAATCTAGTTCAAGCGTTGCCAAAGCAAATTTTAATGGAGATGGAACTGATATTCCTGCATATGTTATCTTGGCTGAACCTATTTTAGGAAAAAGTACCAAGATCACATTCTAGATCGCTGCACACAATAGATTGCCAATGAACTGGAATCACTTTCGCATTGAAACGTGGCTGTGGTGCCTTTGTTGAAATGTCTCCCGCATGAACAGTCACTTTGGTGCCAACCTCATCGCTGATTGTGCATTCTCCTTCAATAAAACACTTCACCTCGTCAAACTCGTACACGATAAACTGCTTCTTGTCCTTCTCAAGTCGGAAATATCCTACGGTAAGTGGCACCTTAGATCTAGAGGACAACGAGTCTTGAGAATGTTAGCTCGGGTATCTTCAATGATGCAAAAGACAGTTTTTCAAAGTCTTATATTTACCTTTCATGAATGCCCTGACATTGGGTGCCACCTGAGGGAGCTCTGCTGACTGATTGGCGAATCCGCCTTGCTTGTACTCGATGGGCATGTTTCTCAGCTGACTGATAAAAAAACTACGACGAGGCTGACCTCTCTGTCTCCTCTCTATGGACCATTTTGAAGTATGTTATAGTTGACTATTTACGAGCTAAGGCTTCACAGACGCGTTTAATGAACAGCTCAATGGTATTCCTCCCAGCACGGAAATTCCGTCCCGATTCCTAGACCCAGACAAGCGGGTTTCAACTGCATTTCCGCACCACAACACAGATCTTAAGATCATGAGCGCTACTTGCCAGTTTTTCCTTCGGCACTTCACCAGGCTTAGGGGTGAATAAAACCTCAAGGAGTATTGCACTAGCACTATGAATGAAACATGATGTTAAGTATCGCCCAACCGAGAGGCCAAGCTACAAGGATTCAAACCCCATGGCAGACCAGTTGGCTCTCACCTTATCCTTTATTTCCTTGGGGTAGCTTTTCTCAAAGTCGACGCCGCTGAAAACCCGCTTTCCTTTGTATTCCATTGGGAACAAACAGTCAGAGATAGCCTTGCCCCCTCTCCTTGCGTCCCCGCTGCCATGCGACATGTACGGAGTAAGTGGGAAGCCAGGCACATCTTCAAATACATATTCATCCTGGCCTGGGCGGCAGCGCGTAACCAAAGCCCAAATAATATCATCAAACTTACGGATGTCCACATCATGTCCAAATAACAAAATTCGATTGATAAGCATGCAGCTTTTGTTGTTGAAAGCAATCTGCCCAAGTTTGCTACAGAAGTCTTGAGAATTCGTTTTCTCTTTGGCAAGCCTATCGGTGTCTATCTTAAGAGCGCACCAGGTAGCATGCGTTTCGAGAGGTGCAAAAGCATCTATCACTGGAAGATTTTGTTCCTTGCAGAGTTCCAGAAATTCTTCCGATGCAAGCGATGCTGTCGTGTGCTGTTTTAATATAAAATGATTAGCTGTGAATAATGGAAGAAGCCTTCGGTAAATATCTCTTACAGACTCGTCAGAGATTCTTCCAGGAACAGAAACAGGCAATATCGCGTCATCTCGATAGGTAATTGCATTGACAGTGAAAAGGGGCTGTAGATGTTTGTCGTCGTCAAAGTGAAGTCCTAAATAATCTTCAAATGGGCCTTCGTAGGCTTTGTCCTCGAGAGAAAATGTTCCTTCGAACACGATTTCGCTGTTTGCAGGCACTAAGAGGTCACTCAACTCACACTTGACCAACTCAAGAGGCTCGCCCACGAGCGCGCCAACGTATTCACCTTCGGATACGCCCTCTGGAATAGGGCATGCGGCCGCTAGACTAACTGCTGGCGGAACACCCATTGCCAAGGCCCACGGAATCTCCGTTGCTCCCTCCTTGAGCCACTTGTCCCTGATGATGGAGTTATGCTGGCCATTTGCAACCAAGCATACTAGACGTCTGCTGTCATGGATCATTCCGCGGAAGATGGACCAATTTGTCCATGATGCGTCAGGAGCTTGAAGAATATGGACTCCATATGTCTGTAGATATTTCCCTCCGTCTGCCTGGTGCAGCATTGGTGCTGGAAGCTTGTTTAAATCGATCTCATCACCAAAGATCTTGGTTTGTTTGCATGGCCCTGTCGATAGAATGTGAGGCTCTACCTTGGGCTTGACCTTGCCAACCTGGCTTCTCTCAAGAATATCCTTCCAACTTGAATCGGCAGGCAAACCAAGGGATCGAGCTATCCTCCCGTACTTCTCTGGTCCGTGACTCCTCAGACTCGCGGCATTTCCAAACATCCTCCACAGACCGTTTTTGGCTCCCTTGACATTATGGAAGAGAGGTGCTTTTCCATTGACTTCGCTCACACGTCGAACGATTGCGCCGACTTCAAGGTGCGGATCCACTTCTTGTTTAATATCCGCAAGGTCTCCGTCTTCGCGTAGCACATCAATGAAGGTGCGAAAGTCGAGCTGCGCGGCGACATGGCGTGGATGGGATGCAACAGAACTTTTGGATCGAAACGAGCTTGATCTAAGGGCCAGCCGGTGTGGAAGTCTCTTAGTAGCTGGTCTTAGTATCGGACGATATTTGAACATAGACATCCTCATTATTTGTGCTTGGTTCGTTTGCCACCTTGCATACTACCCAGGCTAAAGCGGTATGGCATCAGGTGAGTGCATTGTTATAATCGGATAGTACGATCGCTAGCAACGACATCCTCTATTATTAGCGTCAGTTCCCGGTTTACCACAGAGTGGATCTCCACGGATGTTCCGATGAGATAGGAAGTATTCCGTGGCACTGCTTCACTAGACTCGCTATTCTCCGGCTGAGGCATTGATTATTTTTCTATAGCCCAAGATTAAACTCTCAAGTCAAGCTGGGCCAGTGCATGAGCAAATGTGTAGTTGAGTAACCTCAGCAAGATGGCGTCTCACGAGCGTGCTTGTTGTTGCACCACTGGTAAGCTCCATGAGTAACTA
The DNA here is from genome assembly GCA_037952775.1 of Clonostachys chloroleuca. Lineage (NCBI taxonomy): Eukaryota > Fungi > Ascomycota > Sordariomycetes > Hypocreales > Bionectriaceae > Clonostachys > Clonostachys chloroleuca. The sequence goes on from JBANAY010000003.1 coordinate 37,376,674, forward strand.
ACAGCTCTCCTCCTTGGCTTGGTATTTTTCACTTCTGAACCTTTCAAATAATAAGGAAACTCCTCATGGAGCGTACATCTTGGTTGAAGAGAAAGTCAAAGCATATTGGCTCACCCTCTACCTCCAGCACTTAGACTCGTGATTTTATTTGTCCCATGCATTCTGAATCTGGCAGAACAGTAAGCTCTTGGTAGATTCCTTTGTTTCGAGTGGATTTATTTGCCTGATACTCTATTTTTTTCAACGGTGATCAGCTGCCAGTAAACGTGCCAGGCGATTTCCACATCATAAAAAGGCTCGGCGAGGGATCAAATGGACGTGACCCGCATAGCCCCAAGGCTATAGACCCTTTCGGCCATACTGGCATAAAAAATTTGCAGAATAAACTTTCCAACTATATTACAGCGCCCGGATCTTGTTTGGAAGCAAGATGTATATTTCTTTCTCAAATAAGTTGATCTGGGAGCTAAGCTGATAACTCTGCGCAAGTATATCATTAGCTACTTCAAAAATGGTGTCCATTTCTCGTCCACAGCTATAGCCCCTTGTTTTTATCGATATAGAAGCCCCAATCCACTGAAGAAACCCTCGTAGAGCTCCTAAATGTAGGAATTACATAGCGTTTGTCTTCATCGCAATTATTTTGGTCATCTCCGAGGGTTTGTTATACTTCACACCTTCCGACCGGAACAATCACGGAACGCCGAACCAAGCCTCATCCCAAGATAGTTAAGATCAGTAGAGAGAAGCCAGGATAATAAGACTTTGACAAACCGCTTATACAGCAAGGTCTAGAGTATTTGAGGAATAAGATAAGTAGATAGGCGTCACCCAATCGGTTTGCAAAAAGTACGCTATCGGGACACATCAGCATCATGAGCTTAACAAATCAAAATACCACTGACGGGGCGTCCGTTACCCATAAACCAACAAACCCAGACGCAGAAAGATTAGAACAGCTCGGAATCCAGGATGGACTTAGAAGAAATTATTCGCTGCCATCTTTGGTTGGGCTTTGTCTATGCCTGATGGGAACATGGGAAGCCAGCCCAGCTGTTCTCACACAAGCACTATTGAGCGGCGGAGCCCCTTTCCTCTTCTACAATTTGTAATTTGACTCTCCATACATACCCTGGAACATTTTTATTGACCATATGGTAATAGCATTCTCACCTTCCTTTGCACGCTTGCTATGGGGGCCTCATTAGCTGAGATTGCATCTATATATCCAACAGCCGGCGGTATATTATTATATCACGAACAAATATCGCACCGAGCCTAACTCGGACCCAGGCCAGTATTATTGGGTCACGGCCCTAGCCCCTAGATCGGTAAATAAGTTCGCGGGCTGGATAACTGGCTGGATATCATTAGGCGGCCAGATTGTGCTTATAGTATCGCCCGTATTTATATTAGGTCTAATGGTACAGGGCCTTGTTAATCTTAACTATGATACCTATGTAGGTACCAGATGGCAGGGCATACTATTTTATTAGGCCTTTATTATCTACGCTGCAGTTATGAGTGAATAGGGCTATCGGTTCTTGCCCATGGCAAACTTGATATCAGGAATACTGTCACCAGATCCTATCATTCGCTCTATTCGGTATCTGATACAGATATAGGTGTTTTACGCGTTGGTTGCTTCGTCATTATATTTATCGTTCTCGCTGCTATATCCAGGAAAAACTCGGCTGATTTCGTCTTCACGAAAGTTTCAAACCAAATTGGCTGGCCTAATGACGGAATCGCCTGGATGGTAGGTTTAATCAGCACCATCTATCCATTCCTTGGATACGACGCGGCATGTCACCTGGCTGAAGAAATCCCACATGCGGCACGAAATGTTCCTGTCGCCGTTGTGGGGAGCATCACCATCAATGGCTTGATGGGACTAACTTTTGCCACGATGCTCTTGTTTTCCATTGGGTCACTGGAAGACATTCTTGCTACATCAACTGGCTTTCCATTTATCCAATTACTTCTCGATGTTACCAAGTCCCCACGCCGGCGCAACCATTCTATCACTTTTCCCCATCATTATCGCCATGGCTGCGGCCGTTGCGGGCGTGACGCCTACCTCGCGAATACTCTGGGCCTTTGCTCGCGATCGTGCTGCACCATTCTCAGGGTTCCTGAGTGATGTTAACCAGAAGAAGCAGGTTCCGGTTAGGGCTATATGGATCATCGTAATCCTTCAGATTGTTCTCGGCCTCATCTATCTGGCTAGTTCAACGGCATTCAATGCTATTCTTTCAATGGCCATTGTCAGTATGTACATCTCCTATATTATTCCGATCGCAGCAATGCTTTTCGGAGGCCGTGGACGGGTGCGATCAGCCGACTACGGGCCCTTTAAGCTAGGGCGATCGCTTGGGGTTATCTTGAATATCGTCAGTGTCGGCTGGATCCTTGTTTCGATGGTATTCAGCACCTTTCCCGGTGTTATGCCTACCACTGCAGATAACATGAACTACTCTATTTTCGTCATTATAGGATGGCTTGTATTTGGAATTCTCTTCTACTTGGTCTCGGGTCGTCGAAAGTTTGAGATGCCAATAGTTAGCGCAGGACTGATCATGGGGATCCCGTTGACCGTAGACCCAGCGGCTTAAGCGCCAGTTAACAGTCTTGCAATACTTCCGTACGATATTATTTCTCGGCCTATCCATTGTGTTGAGTTGTCGGGTTCTGGCATCTTCCATTGCTGTTTAACTTTCTACTCAAACTCTCTTACGTACATATTTCTCGGCCTGAAGTTATGCCAAAAAAAAAAAAAAAAAAAAAAAAAAAAAAAAACGAAATCTAACAGAACTCTTGATATTACGATATCTCTCAGGTAGCTGATATAAATCCAACCGTGAGGGGAACTATCCTGCCGGCAATACAGAGGCTCCAACGTTTCCATTTAATCAGAGCTACCGTGCTATCCACCCACCCGCAATAGTACAACCACTTAACTACTGGTAAGATAGTCTCTTATAATAGGCCCAATCTATAAATGCCTCACTGTAACTAAGTCAAAGGGCAGCCTGCTCCCTGATGGTCCTACTGGTCCCGATAATGGTATCATGGGGAGAGAGAGGTAAACCCCGTTGCCTTCTCTGAAACACAGATTGGTGCTAAAGTTCCTTCCGACCCCAGAGGCGTAAATATACCTGGTTTGGGCTTTGTTCTTGTCACACAATGTTCCCCACTTCGGAAATTCCTTGTCTATATATGAGAGGGTTATTGATATTAGTTCCTCAACGGAATGATCCGCGCGCATGTTCCTAAGGCGTTCAGGGCCTGCCCAGGTCGATATCTCATCTCAGATTGGTATTAGTCTGACCTCCACATAAAGCCGCATGGTACTACCATGCCGTAGATGAAGAAAGAAGTGCATCGAGAAACCAAATCAGGGTCGCATTTAGTAAGCATCATGAACAGAAGCATACTACAGCGGGTAAGAATCGCCCAACAACCAGAGCGCTGGTTCAACATCAGGCACCGACGTCTCTCCACTAAAACGACGGTTCCCCTCGTTATCAACGGCAAAGATGTTGAGACCTCCAATGTCCATTCTGTTATAAGCCCTTTGACGAGTAAGCCAATATGGTCTCTGGCATGTGCATCAAGCCAGCATCTCGAAGATGCGATCCAAAGTGCCCATTCCGCTTTCCCAAGGTGGTCCAAGACTAAGGCATCTGCACGACGCGACATCTTTCTTGCTGCGGCTGATATTATGAATAAGCGACGATCAGAACTTGGTGAATACATGCACCATGAGATAGGAGCCAACCAAATATATCAAGATTTTATTCTAGGGCTTGCTATTGATGGCCTGAAAGACACGGCTGGGCGAATTTCTGGGGCCGTCCAGGGGTCTACACCAGAGTCGACCTATGAAGGAATGAAGGCCATCGTTCATAAGCGCCCCTATGGAGTGAATCTTGGGATTGCACCATGGTATGCTATCATTAAGACATCAACTCTTGCATACCGATCATCCTACTAATGTTGCCTACGCATTAGGAATGCGCCATACCATCTTGGACTACGATCTATCTCCTTTGCCCTCGCTACTGGAAATACAGCTATTCTGAAAGGAGCAGAACTTTCACCACGGTGCTACTGGGGAATTGTTGACGTCTTCCGCGAAGCTGGTTTACCAGACGGAGCTCTGAATCTCATCTTTCACTCTCCCCAAGATGCAGGCACCACCATCAGCGCCCTTGTGTCCCATCCGACAGTAAAGAAGATCAACTTTACCGGAAGCACCAGGGTTGGCAGTATCATCTCTGAAATTGCTGGTAAACATCTGAAACCAGTTCTTATGGAGCTTGGAGGAAAAGCGAGTGCGATTGTGCTCGAAGATGCCGACCTAGAGCAAGCTGCCCTCCATTGCGCACGAGGAGCTTTTATGAATGTGAGTATTTGAGGAATAATCCTATCTTCCGCTGAATCGAGTCACTCATAATAAGAAATCAGGCTGGGCAGATATGTATGTCAACCGAACGCATCTTAGTACAAGATTCGATCGCCCCCGAATTCCAGAATATCCTGCAACGCACTATCCAAGACCTATTTGGGTCCGCAGATAATACTCCAGTCCTTGTGACTGCGGCTTCAGCCCAACGAAACAGGGCCTTAATATCAGATGCAGTCGGCAAGGGTGCAGAATCAGTGCAAATCTTCAGCGACACTCACAAAGATCAGGTAGAGACCAGAATACGCCCAGTCGTCCTTAAAGATATCGACAAGAAAATGGATCTTTATGCCAACGAATCTTTTGGTCCCAGCGTGTCACTCTTCACTTTTGAAACTTTGAATAATGCTATCACATTAGCCAATGACACAGACTACGGCCTGTCAGCTTCCATCTTCACAGATGACTTAGGCAAGGCATTTCGTGTTGCTGACGAATTGGAATCTGGGGCTGTTCATATCAACTCGATGACCGTTCACGATGAGTATCCCCTTCCCCATGGCGGAGTAAAGAGTAGTGGGTTTGGACGTTTCAATGGTTACCAAGGGTTGGATGAATTTCTATACTATAAAACAGTCACCTGGATGGAGTAGTTTAGATTTCAATACCCTTGTTTCAGACACCAAGGAAACTTTCAACGCAAGCGCGCAGTGGGCTTGCACACTTCAATTTGGCGTACGCTAGATATTTATTTCAAACGCAGGATAGGGAGTTTTGCTAATCGAACTATTCGCTTGTTTTGACGGCATAGATTAAAGCTCTTAATTCCACTACTCTAGCTCTTGAGTTCAAGAGCTATGTAGAAACGAGTTGGAAAGCCGGAGTTAGAGTCGGAAGTCCGGAACCACTTACTCTGAATGACATGCCCAACTCCTTCCTAGCCCTCGTAGGCCATAGCTAAGAGAACACGAATTAGAAAGCTCCTACCTATGCCGACTGCTTACGCTCTGAGAGAAATAGCTTTAATCATATCGGCCCCGCTTCGAAACCCTCCATCAATTAAGATTTCAACAGAGGAGAGGATCTCAGGGTAGTGATTCTACACATCCGGTCAAACCAGGATATCTGGAGGTGGGTGCGCGGTCAGTGGCTCTACCACAGTGATTGCCAAGCACAATGCGTCCCATGGAGTGTGCAACTCTCGCATCTCGGCCAGTCTAGACCCCTTTGACCATGATCGGTAGAGATTCTGACCTTCGAAGCCATGGAATAATGCTCCAATCCGCGGTGAAGTCAATCAATCCAGGTGTGTGCCTCATAAGGCTACTACCTCTTTATCACCACTGCTCACAGTTGTCTTCACCCAGGCCATAACAATTACTCCATTAGATTCGACGCATTTCTTCCTCTCACTATAAGACCATAGGAAAATCAAGGGCAGTTGATCCTTGTTCGCGTGGTTGGAAAAAGTATGTTATTGGGTTGGTTCCAAAAATTTGTTGCAAGGTTAGCCTGACGGTGCTGTGAAACAGTGAATAATTCCTCCTACATCTGGTCCTCGAGCCAAGCGGGTTTGTAGACCAGAGCCGGAACACGTAGCCGGAATACGGATTTGGGGACGGAAATCCCGATCTACATCAGAGCCAAGTATCATGGCAGCATTTTTATTATAGCCCAGGTAGTAACCACAGGCTACTATTGCGGGGATACCGGAATCCAGGTATTCCGCCGGTTAGGCGTTCCTAACCTAACTGCGAGTCAATCAGGTCCCAAACCGCCTGTGGCAGTCGATCCAGATTATGAATCGATTTTATATACCTTTGCTAAGGTAGAATAGGAAATGCAAATTCCAGAGACCCTCGGAAAACCATCGAGACAAGAGCCATATTACGAGAAAGATTAACCGCAAAGTCAATATGTCAGACAAAACACCCCGATATCTCACGCAACCCCAGTACAACTCAAAGGTTCTCGTTCGCGGTAATCCGGACTACGAGCGATGCCGTCGCAACAATCCAACCGCCGACACTCCATCCCGCTTCCCACGAGAGATACACATAGTTGAAACGCCCCAAGATGTTTCAAAGGCTCTTCAGCGTGCCACTGAGCTTGGGGTGCCTGTTGGCATCCGCTCATCTGGCCATATTATGAACATGCCCAACCTCATTGAAGGCGGTATTCTCATCGATACGATCAACCTAAACCGGCAGATCGACTATGACTCGGTTACACAAGAGATTACATTCGGCCCATCTTGTCGTGTAGAGGAGCTTGCGGCAAGATTGAAAGAGATCAACCGGTTCTTCCCTCACGGGCATGCTCCTACCGTAGGCTCAGGCGGGTTCCTCTTGGCTGGTGGTCAAGGCTGGTTTGTCCGTGGTTGGGGCGCCACCAATCAAACATGGCTCACCAAGATCGAAATTGTTGTTCCGGACGGGCGAACTGTTATTGCCAGCCGTACAGAGAACCGAGATTTATTCTGGGCAGCACGTGGCAGCGGCCTGGGTTTCTTTGGTGTTGTCACTCGATTTTGGGGACGAACTATCAAAACCTCGCTGATGTGGGAGCGAATCCTTAAGTTTGAGATCAATAATGACAACTATATGACCCTCATGTCATGGGCGATTGAGAGGGGGCGCGACACCCCTAAGTATGGTACAGACCTAAACCTCACTATTGACTATCCAGAGAAATTCGATCCGTCTTATACCACAGATGCCATTCCTCCCGGTGGAAAACTTCATCTGACGCTCAACTTGCTCTGCTACTCGGACAATATCAGAGAGGCGCGAACCTTGCTTAGCGCCTACGACAAAATCACTCCCGAGGTCCAAGAGAGCCTCCTTAAGATAGAGCCTGTACAAAGAAGAACTGTCGAAGAGGTCTTCGCTCGAAAGCGCGGATTTCTCGGCAATGCTGGGAATGATCGGTGGCAAATCAACAGTATCATGAATGACCCGGATGTCCCTCTAGAGAGAGTGAGTTTGTCACCCCCTTTTTTTTTCCACATCACGATTTCGTTTGTTTGAAAGATTTCCCAGGCTCACGAATAACCCTTTAGCTCCTGGAAGCAATTAAGCCAGCCATGCTTGAGCTTCCCACGCGCACTTCTTCCGTGTTCTTGTGCCACTGTGATATTACACCAGACGAGGAAGATGCATGCCTCAGTCTGCCTCAGGATCTCTATATCTCTACCATCACAGGATGGACGGACTCCCGGCTCGAGCCAGCTATTTATCAGCCCATGCGCGACCACTACAGGCGTGCTTTTCCTGTGGCTGTGGGACAATATATTACTGAGATTGATGTCAATAACGACGATGCAAATGTAGGTTTAATAATTGTCATCATTCTTTGCAGTAATCTTACTGACATTCTAAAGAATAAGGTACTGAGCGACACTGCTTTGGCTAAATTCCTTAAGATCAGAGAGAAGTGGGATCCGAACGAACTATTTCCTAACTATAAGACCTTCATCCGCGCGCATGATAAAATCAACCGCATGAAAAATAAAGCCCAGCTGTAACCCTTACATACCGATTGAAAACGATATTAACTAGGTTATATATAGCACTATATATAGTAAGCTATAATTGAACACTACGCGCTTAACTTTGCAGTTTCCGAGCTTGTAAATCCAAAATATCTAGCAGTGTAGCTTATAAACGCTAGTGTTTAGGTTCCTATCCAAGCACTTTCCTCGCCCGAATACCTCGTATTCTTTGATTTGTTCCATAGCCATAGAGTGCCGATGGATTGAGTCTCAAAGCTTCCTCGTTGCTCAGTTGATCTAGATCTGCAGTCTCTATATAGCCTCTGTCCTTAGCAATCTTCGCTAAATAGTGAAGCATGTCGCCCCATTGCCACATCCCATTTCTCGGCAAAGTAGTACCCATGGCTTCCCCAAGTGACAGTGGTATCATTAGATATAGTCGCATCACCCTTAAGTAATTCAAGGCTAACTAGGTCATAGAAGTGAATATCAGAAATTCATGTCTTTCCGGTACCGATCAAAAATCCTTTTTTCCGTTCCAAGATAATGCTGCTAATCCAATACACTTGCATACTCGTCGTATTACAAGGCCTCCGTCGAGGTCCATGTATGAGTGGTGGGCATATCATAGCAGTCTTGACCGAGTCAGCGTGCTCCCTGCCCAGAAAACTCGGCATCCACGTTGCGATGCTTTACCACGTCTGGGAGATTCACGACTTTCTCTATGCCTTCCCAGTCATCGAATGTCTTCGTACGTTCAATACCCCATGTTTCGTTTCGAAAATCTTCATACATTGTGACACCTGCGCTAGAAGTATGGATAAAGAAGGCTGGTCGTTCGGGGGTATAACCTTGGGCACCGCGCGCAATTGCTTGGGCTCCTGCTAAATGGGAACAGCTCGCAAAATCTAAAGAGTCTGGTCAACAACAACTCGCGAGTGTGGGCGGCTCTCGTGATTTCAACTTGCGGTAGATAATGTCCGCTCTTTCGACTTCTCTCTCGATAACGCAACTCGAGACGAGATCTCCTTCGACAACTCGGACGTTTGTATACGCTTTCTAAACAAAACTAGCCTTTTTAGCATCTCGAATAGGGGCTGACGTATTCCAGTGCGACCTCTCACGAGTAATAACGCTGAGGAAATCCCCGCCGACATAACCTGCAATACCAGCGCTAAACGGCAACCCGTTAATACGCATAAAATAGACTGATACTCCGTATAGCAACCTATATAAAGACACGCGGATTCTCCAATGTGCCTCGTTCGACTAAGCTGACTGTACTGATTGCAAGGAGACCAACACGAAGACTTTACGCAGTATGTGAGTACCAACAGTCAACTTGAATATAAGTATATGATCAGGAATTCGCGATTTCACTGTTGGGCTTAAGCCTATCCTGACCACGCCATACTGCAGACTTGGCGGAATATATACTCCGCCATTATTCGCTTATGAGAATGCGCTTAATAATGAATCAAGGCTGCCCAGTCATCTTCAAGTAATGAAATCGCAGTATTATACACCTCCAACTCTTCCATTCCACGAACTATTAACAGTGGTACAAACAACTTGCTCCAGTTGATGGCGAAAAAGAAAAAGAAATAAGAGTATTTCCAAACAACCTAAAATCCTTTTGGATAAAAGCGTATCAAATGAAAGTGCCTGTAACCTGTGAGGCCTACAACACTGTGTTAATGCATGATGTACCGAACCCATCTCTGTGTGAAGAAGGTGGATAGAGGCAGGAACAATTCCTCGCCAGACCTAGTTATATATATACCTGAACGGGTAAGATACTATCTCCAATTTTCATTATAATGCTAAGCTAGAGCATTTTTGACCCGATGAGTTAAAACAAAAGAAGAAGTCAGACCCAACAACTCAACACAATGAATACGAAAGGTTAAAATAAAAAGCTTCGCTAGCGACCCGATGAGTTAAATTCGCTTGACTAGCCATTACGTGCACATTTTGCTGCTTGTTTCGTGACTTCAGCCGTAGGTTCTCCTGGCAGAGTATATTCCTGCTGGTTGGCTACCACTCACCCCGGCATTGTGCCACACAAAATGTATAGTGTACGTAAAGGGTGTATTTAAAGACCCAGAAATTGACGCCATCGGCCCTCCACCACGAAGACCTAGTCGTCATCACGAATAGACGAGAGCATACCGGTATTCGCATGGCATGAGACATATTCGAAAAGTTGCTGGCTAGACTCCAATACCGACACCTCGTGGTAGAGGTGTAAGCTGAGTTCATTGTTCATCTCTTTGGCGTACTTCATAAAGACAGCGAAGATATTGACGTGCGTGGGATGAGACTTGCTCCAAGCCTCCAAGGAAGCCAGATCATCGAAATAGCCAAGACCGAAGCTACGATCTTTCCCAATCTCACCCTTGGGGCCAACAATGTCCATGAATCGGTTGCTGTAACAGCCAACCTCGTCCCCGTGATCGTGAAGGAAGTCCATCCCGGCTTGCAGAGCGGGTCGCATCATCTTGAGGTACAGGTCACGCTCTTTAGGAAGCGACTCTTTCCAGTCTTGTCCGGAGCGGATCACGGCAAGGTTTCTCTTGCCAGGCACGCGTACCCTGGACGTAAGAGTGGATGGACGTTTCGGCCCTCCGGCTTGCAAGAACGCCTTCTCACCCACAAGCTCGTCGACTTGTGCCAGAGGCAGGCGGTCGCGCATGCTTCCCCAGTAACCATGCTCCAGAACCGGACCACTGACATTGTCCCGCATGTAAGATGCACCTTCGCGCATGGTCGTGTCAGTCAGGATGGTCTCAAAGCGATCCATAGTAGGGAAGAAGACCTCCAAGAACCATCCATTCTGCTGGTTTGTCGGATCCAAGCCAGACCACCACTCTTGAAACCCAGTCTGTTCCAACCATTCGTTCCATGTCCTTCTATCTGGCCAGTATGCCAGAATAGCGATGTTGTAGTGGCTTCGGTTGTCTGTCACAGCAGCGACCTCTTCCAACGTGGGTCGAAGATGACTGGGGACAGCTGTTGAACTGGTGAAGGAGATGATCTTCTCCATGGCGACACCATCATTGAGGTCAGATGAAGAATATTGCACTCCAATAATCGCAAAGACCAGCTCTTTCATCGACGGTGGGTACCGCGAAGCGTAAATTTCAAAGGGAGGCTTGAAATTGTCTGGCGTTTTACCTGGGACAACTCTCTCTGTCCGTAAGTGGGGGGCAATAGCCGACTCGATTTCAGCCATCTTGAGATTTGGCAAAGATTTATGAACGTTGGAATCGACTTTCGAGATGCCTTCAACACAGTCGTGGTGGTTATTGTGGCCAAGATTGTCCGGAAGCGGCATGCACACACAGGCGGTTTATATTCCCTGCTTGCAGAGGCTAAGACGCCGCGGATATCTTGAAAGCCGACACTAGTCAGATATGACTTGCAATTGCAACTCCTTCAATGCCATAGACATACAATTCAAATCCAGACCATACGATTGGACATTTGAGACAATCGCCCCAACAGCCCAAGACAACAGAAGCTATGGGAAACGATAGGATATTGCTTTCCCGGAGTGGGTCCATTCGATATAGATCGCCCCCATGATGTTGATCACTGACTTATGTTGATATCAAAAGATAGGATAATGCTCTGCCGGAGATCGGCTAAATCATAGATTACCCCGCGTGCAGATAGAACAACCATTAATCTGGGGTAAGTGAACATTAATCGATAGGCAATTGCTGTCCCGGACTAGTCACGTCGCGAAGATGAACCAGTGGCTTACCGGGGCATCGGAATATGAGGACTTCAGCGCAGCTTGAAGATCTATAAAGGAGCAATACTCATTCGAAGTATCATGAGTTGATCGAGAACATCAAGCCTTTTCACACGACATCACATATTTCAAGACTCATCTGCACTTGTTCTTTCATCACAAACCAATACCCCCGGTCGATCGATTTAACACAATGTCGGCTTCCGGTCAGAAACTCAAGGTTGCTGCCATCCAGGCTGAGCCTGCATGGAACGATCTCGAAGGGGGTGTCACCAAGTCCATCGCCCTCATTGAGCAGGCTGCGGCGCAGGGAGCTCAGGTCGTCGGCTTTCCCGAGGTCTTCATTCCCGGATACCCATGGTGAGTTATTTAGCCTCTCATGGTTGGCCAAAATACGGACGACTAACACTGGCTGGGTAAGGAGCATCTGGGCACAGAACCCCATCGACAATGGAAAATTCATGGATGAATACTTCCGCAACTCCCTAGCAAAGGATTCGCCCGAGATGAAGCGCATCTGCGCCGCCGTCAGGGAGGCTGGCGTCTTTGTCGTCCTAGGCTACAGCGAGCGATACCGGGGTACCCTCTACATTGCCCAATCATTCATCGACGAGAACGGAGTCATTGTCCACCATCGCCGCAAGATCAAGCCCACCCACGTCGAGCGGGCCTACTGGGGCGATGGCCAGGGCGAGTCTCTCCAGAGCGTGGTGCCCAGCTCCAAGCTCCCTGATGTCCGAGTCGGAGGTCTCAACTGCTGGGAGCATACCCAGACTCTCCTCCGATACTACGAGTACGAGCAAGACGTCGATGTGCACATTGCCAGCTGGCCACCTCTCTGGCCGACGCCTAAGAAGGACGGAAAGCCCGACCCCGCCTGGCCAAGCCACATCACTGACGAGATGTGCCTCCGCTTCTCTCAAATCGTCTCCCTCGAGGGTGCCTGCTTTGTCGCAGTCGCCACGCAGGTCCTCACCAAGGAGAGCCTCAAGCGATGCAGAGTCGACCAATTTGAGTACGCAACAAACCACCTCACCCATGGCGGTGGTTTCAGCATGATCTACAATCCATGGGGAGAGGAGCTTGTGGAGCGTCTAGACCCAAGTGAAGAGGGCATTCTCATCGCCGAGGTTGATCTATCCCTGAAGCGGCTTGCTAAGCAGAACCTGGATGTCGTCGGTCATTACTGCCGCCCAGACCAGCTGAGCCTGCGCGTGAACAAGTATCCCGCCCGCGCCGTGCACTACGCCAGCGAACCCTAGATGGCCTAGGCTCCATCCCCTCAAGTGTGCTAAGGCAATGGCTGCTGTGTGGTTATAAATGCATGCTCTGAGACACAGAGCAGCCGGCTCAAGCTGCTTCTCTTGATCAACCCTGTTACCTGTCGCTGTCACTTCCGCTATTTGTACCAGTTTGGCTTGACAAGTGCTGCCACATGCAGTTACTGATCCTTTCTGTCTTATCACACTGTAGGCGATGCAGGCGAGCATAGCTACTTGATATAAGGGTAGTGTCAATTTTGTCGATTAGTACAGCAATAGATTCGTTTTGAACATCCCGTGATGAGCTTATCATCGCAGTGTATATGATAAGTATCTAATAGCTCCAACCAATGGAAAGGCAGAATTCCATGTGTAGACTAACCATTTTGGGCGTGACATTATTGAAAATCTGAAATCATTTGACAATTTACCCGAATATTCACCGGCTAATCACAGCCGAATAGCTAGCCAATCATAGCTCGCGACGGCCATTTGCTGCTAGCCCGGCCTGGCTGTCTTTTATTACGACGAGTGATCAACGCGTAGCAGATCTGATTGTCCGAGGAATAGCCGAAGCGATCTCAGCCCCAATCATCCCCCAGATATTGACAATTGGTTTGTCAGTTTTTGGCTAAATATACTATAAGAATAAGTTGGCTGCCACCTACACACGCAATTAGTACGGGCCATTGGATTATTGACATGTCCACTATGACCATTATTATTATGTGAGTTTATTAACGTACGTATCACCTGCTTATGGAACAACCTTGGAGATCCAGCCACTTGAACGATATTAGCACAAATGTAGCTACAGGGTATGGGCAATCTTCGAGTGGTCGACCTGAGTCATAGATGTTTACCTAGTACAAGATACAGCATTCGCACTTTATGCACACACAAAATACCTATATACGTGAGCACCTGTGCATGTACTTAACAGAATACGACCTCACCATATCAGAAGTGGCTGGAGTCCTCATCAGAGACCTATCATTCGTCGTCCATACCTCGCAGTCACCAGCCGAGATGTCAATGAACACCAAGAGCATCACCAAAAGCGGAAAGGGGAGGAATTCTATTCCGGTCATCATGTGCACGCGCTACAATAGTTCCCATTCCCCAACCTCGACTGCGATAAGGGACTCGGGCCCATCAACTGACCCACCTTCGTCCATTTCCCCCCCATAACATACCCATCACATTCTCACGGAAACTACGTATTACTTCCCCAGGACTTTCTTCGGCCGCTCACAATGAAGCCAGCTGGAAGACAGCGTGTGTCGCTTGCTTGCTTGGCGTGCCGCGCAAAGCGGATGCGTGTCAGTTTGACGACCCCCCGTGCGGCGCTCTCCCTCCTCGGGCCACCCCACTCGCGATACTGACATTGATGCAGTGTGACGGCAAGGAGCCAGTATGCGCTTCTTGCGTGAAAAGAGACATCGAGTGTATCTATCAGCATACGGAGAATAAGCGTAGGTTCGTAGTCCTCGTCTATAGACCTCCAACCTACCCCGCAAAAAGCCCTTCCCGACTCGTGTGGTGTTGAACAGCGTAATTGATGAAACATTGCGCTAGGCCGCCCAGTAAGAAATATGTCGAGTCTCTGCAGGCCCGGATCCGACACTTGGAGTCTCAGTTGACATCATTGGGTGCTCCGTTACCTGGTGCCCAGTTCGTCGAATTGGGCCGTGACGGGAGCGAGGCGGAAAGCGAGACAGAGAGCGACCAGCATAATCACGATCCCTTGTCCGAGCTGACCGGCCTCGTCGGGCGGCTTGCCGTTGTCGATGATGGGCAACTGCACTATTTCGGCTCTCAGAGCTCCTTCAATTTGCCGAGGCAGCCCGCCAACCCAGCTCCCACGGCGCAGAATCTTTGGACCAGAATGCAGACGCAAGGCCTCGCTGCGGCAGCTCAGCTTGGGATGCTCACCACCATATCCTCGGAACTTGAGGATCACCTTCTAGATCTGTACTGGAGGTGGCAGAATTCATGGAACTACATTGTTCACAAAGGCGCCTTTTTGAGAAGCCGGACGGGCCTCGACGATGGGCGATACTGCTCTCCGCTGCTTCTCTCCGCTATATTCGCAATCTCCGCGCGTTACTCGGATCGGGTCGAGCTACGAACTATCGCTGACGACCCTAGCACATCCGGAAATGCCTTTTGTGAGCAAGCCAAGATATTGCTCCTCTACGAAAGCGAGGCACCGTCTGTTACTACCGTGCAAGCAGCAGCCATCTTGGGTTTGCGTATTATGTCGGATGGGAAAGAAGCACTTGGCTGGCTATATTGTGGTCCGTAACCCCCCCGATGCCTCAACTTGGTGACGGTCCGAGGATGTACAGGCACTCGCGCTAATGAGACTGGCAGGAAATGCAACAAGAATGGCTCATAACCTGGGACTGCACATGGACTGTTCTACCTGGGTAGCAACGGGTCTTATCTCCGAAGACGAGGCTGAGGTTAGGAAAGTGACGTGGTGGGGATGCTTTGTTGTTGATAAGTAAGTTGTTCGACAAGTTGTCTCGTATTCTCGTCGGGGAGGGAGTGTATGCAGGCTAATTGTGATCCGAGCAAGACTATTCGCCTGTGGCCTCGGCCGACCTAGCAGCATTCAGAGGTCCGGTGTGACTTGCCCAAAGCCAACGATAGATCGAGAAGAATACAGCCCCTGGATGCCAAAAACGGACGGTCTGGAAGTGACGACTTCACTCGGAGCTCATTCACACATCGCTTCAACAGCTCATTTCGTGTCAGAGTGCATGGCCATTGCCTGCGAGGCCCTCGAATTGATGTAAGAGTCAAAGCATATCCTTGAGCAGCTCTTTCTCTTGTGCCGTTATGGTGTGCTAATATGTACTCAATCCTAGATATGCTCCAAATAGTAGGCTCGCCGCCAAGGACATCGAGGGCATTGTCAGTAAAGCGGATGTTGACTTGCGTGCGTACTACACCGCATTGCCTACATATCTACGCCTCCCTTCGTCGCCAAAGGTCTCTGCGCTTCCTCATATCTACTTGGCCCAGTATATACCGCCTCGTCTCTACTGCTCCTTACATGTGCTGACACACTTGGCCAAGCATCCAATATCATACACATCTCGTTCTTCTTCACAGACCCCTGATCCAGAAGAAACGGGGCAGAAGGCGAACAAATGATGGCTCGGCCACTGATAGTGCGGCCAGTCCCGGCGAGAGCCTATACCTCAATCAGCACATGGAAATATGCCGTCACTCCGCAGCTCAGATATCTAGGCTGATGCATGTCTATAAACAGCACTACACTCTGGTGAGTTGATTTGCGACTACCCTGTCCTGAGCTCATCAAGTTCGAGGGATTGTCGTTGCCAAGTGCGTAATCTGATAAGGGCAGCGTCAAATACCCATTGCTGCCGTACACCTTTCGTTCGCGGCAGCAGTTATTCACCTCATCGACGCTCGTCCCACGAACCCGAACTGGGACCAAGCTGTGCGGCACCTCAAGACCTGCGTTGATGCGCTCAAGGACTTGCGGACTCCTTGGTGCGCTTGGGCAGACCGGTCGTTGCGGGGTGTGCATTTGTTGGCTCTGGACTGGTATCAATGTGACGATGTGTCGCAACTTAAGAAGGACCGCCACAGTGGCGAGGATGATGCTTCTCATACACTATTAACGGCTACCTGTGTACACATGCCCGAGGCAACGAGTCCGAATCAGGCTGACGATGGCGGTTATTCAACTTCATGGGGTCACAGTAAGTCGAGACTCCACACTGTCGACGAAACCGAAGGTTACGCAGCACCATCAAATATTTCTGGGCGACCAGAGCCTGAAAACTTCTGGGCTTCCTTATTTGAACATACGGATGCGGATCTGGATATGAATGGCGTGGTCAGAGAATGGTTGTCTGACAGATGGTATGACTGGTCTTTAACAGAATTCGAGGCAGGTGGAAGCGGTGGCAACCCAAATGAGCTCTAAGTTGTGTAAGTGAGGCAGTTGTAGCAATGTGGATTATTTGTATGAAGCATCTGTCTTGGACAGCAGATGTGACTAGCTTTGGGAGTAATCATTCAACCTGCCGCTTTTAAATACAGCTTCTATCAACCACTTCGATCAATGAGATCATCGACTTCGTTCAATTACTTCAAGAACAGCTTCGGACTGGTAAATTACTGGTTGTGAAAGCGGGCGTGACGGCAAGCCCCGCGAAAACGTCCCAATGTCGATGTCTTATCAACTTCATGTCCTTCGCTGTATAACCCTTGCCAAACCACAGTCTTCGCGGCCGCACTAACTATATAATACCACTTTCATCCAGCAGATCTCCGAACGGTTGCGCCAGACGTTCCAATGCCCATCCGAGAGGCCTTGATCCCCACCAAAAGCCTAGAGTATAATTTCCTAGCAAGGTGTGGGGCGGCGGGTCTTGATACAGCATGAAAATCATCGACGAAAATGGAAGGACTACTCATCCAATCAACATCAGCATTCTGCATGGAGCAAATTTGGTGAAGTACTAGTTCACTGAATTTCGGCCAAATTCTTGACGTGCCAAGTTGACATGTTTTTTTTACTATTAGACTTTTTAAGCATTCAATTTTATATTATCATCCGAAAGCCTCTTTTCAACCACCCTATTTAACCTCACTGTCCATCCAATGATGATAATAATACATCTGGTGTAATATTATCCGCCATAGAGTCATAGCCCATCCCCCCTGACGTAGAATTCGCAGTAGACATAACTCCACTCCCCTCTTTGCCTCTTGGCTCATTGCACTCAGCACATAGGTAATATTCAGAACGTATTGGGTTTTCTCGGGTTCAAGAATCTCGCATAGGTTGCTGTATAATCCGTTGACCGACCCTGCCCATGATTCTCGTCTTTCACCAAGAAACAGCTCGAGAGGCGTCAACGCCTGCTCATGAGGCATTGACCCCTGCAGTATAACGCAGACTCCAACGAGGCAAGTTAGTCGTGTGAACTCCAGCTCGCTGCTCTGGTCGTTCAACTGCTCCCGACTGTTCTTTATGACAAGCAGTGCTTCTTGTATGCAAGCAAGGCTAGCTAATCCTCTGGTGTTGGCCACGAATGTGCCAATATCTTGAACAAAGGAGAGCAGCCATAGACTTCGGAGTCGATGGAGGCCTCCCATGGATGCAATACCGGGGTTGAGCGCAGAAGCTTCGGGCGGCGCGGATATGTCCCAAATCTGGTTCGAACTGTCAAACCAGGTCGGTTTTGCCATCAAACATACACTGGGATAGATGAGTGAGATTATTTGATCGGTATAAGCAATGGGGGTCTGGGCCTTACAGATAGACTGGTAGGCCCAGTCTCCAGTTCTCCTTCAAAGACTGCATGCCTCCTCTTGCTTCAACCAAACGTAGCAGCCCATCGTGGTGTATCTGCCACTCGTCCTCTGAACCCCAATATCTCTATTCTCGTCAGTGGCTTGCTTTTGCCTCTCCTCTCTTCCTCGGTCGTGTGGCGTGGAGTATTACCTCAAATGTCAATAGTCGCAGGACCGCCGCAATCAAGGCATCACTTCGTGACAGTGCAGCGTCACTCATCCATTGTGAGACTATATGCACAGCCTCGGCTTTGAATTTAAAGGCTTCCTCGTATGTAGAGAAACCCTGCATTCGGGCAAGATGTGCTGCCGAGTGTGCCATGATAGCGTTGAAGGACGCAGCGTTGGACATGTCCAAGGGTAGCCAGACGTCGCGCATCGGATTGAAGTTGGAGGCGGTACTCTGGGTGAACATCATGGTAGCGTACGTACTTAACCCTGCATCGTTCGTATTACGAGATGCTTAAGGGAGGGGGGAGAGGGGGTCATTCGGCGGCTCACAGTGATGCAGCAGTTTATGATGCTGTACCGTCAGCTTGACTGGGAACATGTCGAAGGGATCCAAGCAGCCGCAAGCCAAGGCACGATTCATTCCAGCCAAGGCTTGAGCAGGTATCCCATCCAGTTGAATCGAGGGTGGCCCGCTCGTGCTGGAAGAGCTTGTCGTCCCGTCTTCCCGCGCCGGATACGCGTCTTTGGGTAGGATTTGCCGCGCCTGTTGACGTGCACTCTCCGCCCTACGCTTTTTGTCGTGTTTGGCTTGTCGTCGTTGCTTCCAGTGTTCGCGCATGGCATGGCTACGAGCCTCGCCGGCATCGTTTGGGTTGCCAACAAAGGCAAAGGAGCTACCAGGTGGCGAGTTAGATGCCATGGCGTGCCTTATGACCTGCAAGAGCTAACGCGGACCAGTGCGTATTAAAAGGGACGCCCGATGTTTAAAACTACTGTAACTTCACAAACTGTCCTACCTCGAGCAATTCTCCACTCTCAGCTCAGACGGTGAAGAAGGCGGGGAAGGGAGAGTCGCCCCACTCACTCTACCCAATGTACAAGTGACGTCATAAGAGTGAAAAGGCCCACGCAGATTTGTTGATAGCCTTACTTGTTATCTTGATAAAACCTCCATATAGTGTTATGCTATCGTATAGTACCTGTGCTAGCCAATCTAAGCACCAATGACACAGAATTTCCAAAGGCCATTTTGGAGTCACTGGCAGTCAGACCTCATGTCTCGCTAGAAATTGAACCCGGGGAGTGGCTTTATTAGACTCGACATGTAGTCTCATAGGTGCCAAGTCATCACTGCCGGACCGCTTCTGTGGCGTCGTGGATACGACTCCCTAGATCCTTGTCGACCTGTGCGAACAAGTCTGTGCAGTGTTATTACCTGGTTGGTCACAAAATTCATAGAGCTGAATGGAATGTCTTACGGTACACCGCGGATCTGAGGCGGCTGTCTGTCACACCGGCTATGTGGGCAGCCACATTTGAAATGAATCTCTCTTGATGGCCAGGTTCTCGCCCTATGACCTCCCACATACTAGTCGCCTGCTCAAAGTCCAGGGCCGTCACATTGCTGGTGTAGCTCAGGACCTGGCCAGTCCACCTCTCGTGTTCGGTCAAGGTCGAAAGCGAACCACCATCACTGCCTCCTACCTTGAAGGCCATGGGTTTAAGCTGAGAGCCCACGTAGTTTGGTTCATCGTTGTAATTGTTGGTGAAGTTCATAAACCCGTCCCGTTGATACGGGCAGTGAACAGGCACCTTGGCATGGTTTGTAGGAAGCATCTGATAATTCGTCCCCAACCGATAGCGTGCAGCGTCCGGATATGCAAACATGCGAGCTTGTAGCACTGGATCCAGATTAGTGTTGAGAGTACATCAAAGGGCAGGGTATCTTACTAGGATCAGCAGAAGGCGCCCATCCGGGGACCATTGTCGAGGGCGAGAAAGCCGCCTGCTCAATATCTGTGAAATAATTGTTTGGCTATTGGGTGAGCAATGTTTCCAGACCTTTCAGACGTCCCGGTACTCACGTTCTCGTTAAGAGTCAAGACGCCAATTTGCCTCAGGGGAACATCCTTGTGAGGCCAGACCTTGGTCATATCAAATATATTCCACTTGTACCCCTCGGCCTGTTTGGGTGTCAACACTTGAACATAGACGTTCCATTTCGGGTAGTCCCCCTTGGTGATTGCGTTATAAAGGTCATCGACCAGGTGGTCAGGGTTCTCGCCTGCAACTTTGGTGGCGGTTTCACGATCAAAGTTCTTGATACCTAGCTGTGGTTTGATATGCACCTTTACGTAGCTGAATGTACCATCCTGTGCGGGGCCTGTTAGTCGGCGAAAAATTTTCAGGGGTTTAAGATTACTCCCACCTCTTTAGTGAATTTGTAAGTATGGCCACTGAATGCGGGCATCATTCTCAGCGATGCCGGCGTTCCCCGGTCACTGAACAAGTGCATAAGTTCATGGATCCCTTCTGGGTTCCCGACATGAAAGCTAGCCCATATTAGGCTCTAATTGGTTCCTGACGTGAATAGCTGTCAAGACTTACTCCCAAAACTGGCTGAGTTAGCACGGTGGAGCCTGTAAGATGTGACGCAAAGCCGCTTACCATATCAGCGTCGGCGGTGTTTGTCCTTGGATTTCTCTTATGTGACCGATTGAGTGAAGGAAACTTGATGGGGTCCCGGACGAAGAACACGGGCTAAGAATCATAGTCAACTTTCTCGAGCGAAACTAAAAAGAGCTTCATAGCTTACTGTGTTATTAAAAACCCAATCCAGGTTGCCTTCATCTGTGTAAAGTTTCATAGCCCACCCATGAACATCACGAACCGTGTCCGCCGAGCCTCGCTCGGGACCTACCGTCGAAATGCGTACTAGGCATTTTGTTTTTTTCCCAACCGTGTTAAGGAAGCTAGCAGAGGTTATGTCGCCGCAATCATGGGTCACCTCAAACTCTCCATATGCGCTAGAAGTAATTGAGCAAGCGAGCTCACCGAGGGGGCTTTGTTCAACATACCCAGCAGCCTTCGCGTGAACAACTCTGTAGTATGTCAGTGACATGCCATGTCTTGCATTTTAAGATAGATTGGGGCTTAACCTTTCAGGGATGCGCTCTCTTGAGAAGTGGGCCAATGTCTCGAGGAGCTGCGTGTCTTGTAACAACACAAGGCCGCCGCCACCACCTCCGTTACGAAGCTGGACGCTGGTATCGTCTCTTGGCTGGGGGCAGCCTGCGTGTGTTTAGCCGGTATTGTTTTATGAATGTTCCACGGAAAGCTGTACCTTCAGCGAGTGTATAGTAGGAAGGCATCTTGAGTAGAAGCTGTAATTGCATGTGGCACTGCAAGTTCTATTCAAAGGCCATGACCTCCCTGACTGAGCGGTCTGAGCTGCTTATTATATAGAAGACTCTTCATATATAGGCCTTCCAGTCAACGCTCATCGTCTACATAGTCAGACTACCTTATGAGACAGATTCCACAGAAAACTTCCCCGTGAATGCCTAATCCTGAATGTAATGGGTGTGATTGGCTGGATCATGTACCAAGAGTTGCGGGTAAGCTGAACACCACCCAGCGTGGAGAACACGCACTATGATTCGGTGGATAGTATTTCTAAGAATGGCTGTGATGGCTTAGCTCCTCCACCGATCTACCACATCGGTTATCTCATGCCGGGGAGACGCCGAATTACCCCCGGCAAACTGAGCTCAGACAGACTAGCTGAAATTGCTTCAGGTCTCTGTAGCTATTCTGGCTACCCCTCAGACATTGTTGTCGTTTTCAGCATGACTACTCAGCGAATGAGACTCAAATGTTATCATGGGCATGGGTTCCGGGACATCCGGTAGGACGATACTTCAGCTTATGCAGAGCTTATTTGCCAGAGGGAGACGATGGTTGGTGTGTATGACACTACTTTGGGATGTAAGCCTAATATGGAAGGGCTAGTAAACGAATAGGAATTAAGCTAGGGGTTTGTCCAGCATTCCTCATAGCGCTTTAATGTTTCCCTTTGAGTGAACAGATACACCTGGCGTACCTGATAGACTATACCTCAGCCAAGGTAAAGCTTATTGCTTGAGGAGAGACGAGAATGTATTATAGGCCCAATTTAGAAGGGCTAATAAACGAATAGGAATTGATTGGGGGGGTTGTCCAGCATTTCCCCTCTTCGTAAGAGGCATGCATCCAGATTACTCGGGAGGAGAATAGGTAACTGCTCAAATTGTGGATGTATAAATATGGCTGATGATGCCGCGAGAGCATACGTCAAATATCTCACAAGGGCTCCTTCAGTCAGAGCAGCATCTTCTTTCTTTACACCTGAATACATTTCATTCAATAGACCCTTCAATCACACACCATGTCAGTCCAAGACGGCGCTCGGTTCGACTTTATTGTCGTGGGTGGTGGCACAGCTGGCAATATTGTCGCCGCACGCCTAGCTGAGAACCCCAACGCCAGGATTCTGGTCGTTGAAGCTGGCATTGGCAACTCTATTGATAATGAAGAGATCCGCACGCCCGCGCTTGCAATGGACATCCGGGGCAGTCAGTATGACTGGGCTTACAAGACCACCATGGTCAAGCGCGATGACTATGAGCGTATTGAGAAGCCCAATACCCGCGGAAAGGCCCTTGGGGGCAGCTCTTCGCTTAATTATTTTTCATGGGTGCCTGGATCTAAGGGCACCTTTGACATGTGGGAGGAGTACGGTGGAAAGGAGTGGACCTGGGATCCCCTCCTTCCTTATCTTAGGAAGAGTGTGACCTACCACGACGATGAGGGCTTGTATCCGGAGGAACTCAAGAAGATTGGTTCCGGCGGCCCCATTCCAATTGCTCATGCCAACCTTATGCCAGAAATGAGCCACTTCCGTGAGCTTCTCACCAAAGCTTGGAAGTCCACTGGCGAGCCTGTTTCTGAGAACATATTCGACGGCGAGATGCGTGGCCTTGTGCATAGTGTCAACACAATCTACAAAGGCCGACGATCAGGTAGCTTCCTCGCGGTAGCTAACACTAAAAACGTTACTATCCTTCCTGAAGTCATATCGAAGCGGCTGATTATCGACAACGCTGAGCGTGCTGCCAAGGGAGTCACGGTGATCACTGTCTCCGGACAGGAGCTTAGCTTCTACGCTACCCGTGAAGTCATCGTGTCTCAGGGTGTCTTTGAAACCCCCAAGCTCCTAATGCTCAGCGGTATCGGTCCTGCTGCTGAGCTGGCTAAACATAGTATCCCACTGGTTGTTGATTCGCCTCATGTTGGTCAGCATCTGCTGGATCATCCAGGCGTACCTTTTGTCCTTCGAGTCAAGGATAACTACTCTATGGATAGTCATGTCCTCCGAAAAGGTCCTGTGCGTGATAAGGTCCTAGCAGCTTACTCCAAGAGCCATACTGGTGCCATGGGGTCACCCTTCCTCGAGATGATTGGGTTCCCCCGTATTGACAAGTACCTGGAGAAATCTCCCGAGTACCGCGCGGCAAAGGCTTCGAATGGTGGCCTTGACCCATTTTGTCCGTATGGACAGCCCCATTTCGAGCTTGATTTTATCCCATTGTTCGGAAGTGCCTTCCAATGGCACTTTCCCCATCCCAACAAGGGCAGCTACATGACTGTCATGGTCGACCTTGTCAGGCCGGTTTCTGAAGGTGGTGAAGTCACTCTGAACAGTGCCGATCCCTTGGAGCAAGCCTCGATTAATCTAAATTATTTCAACAATGATCTTGACATTATTGCCATTCGCGAAGGCATCAGGTTCGCCTACGACGTTCTTAAGAATGGCGATGGGTTCAAGGATATTGTTGAGGATGAATATCCGTGGGAAATGCCGTTACATGATGATGAGGCAATGAAGAGGACCGTTCTGGACCGTTCCCAGACTTCGTTTCACCCCTGTGGCACTGCTCGCCTGTCCAAGAATGTCCAACAGGGTGTCGTGGACTCTAGTCTGAAGGTACATGGGATTAAGAACCTCCGTGTCATCGACGCGTCCGTCATCCCAGTCATTCCGGACTGTCGCATTCAAAACTCCGTCTACATGGTGGCCGAAAAGGGTTCAGATGCCATCAAGCGCGACCACGCAGATCTCTACCGTTAGCTAAATGGTCAGCTCGGGCGCTTATTGGAAAGTATATATAGACATAGGTCTGGATGGTTTCTGTTTTCTTAGGTGCGCTTTAGGCGCATATGCCGAGTACTGCACAATAGTGAAGTAATAGGTGTTGGGACGAAGCATCTTGTAATTCAGACCTGCTGACTAAAGAAGCCGAGGCACATTTTGCTGAAACGCACTTCGTGACGGAGGACCATTTCAAAAGTCTTTGCTCACGCTAGTAGCACAACCTAAACTCTTAGAGAAGGATCCTGGCAATTTACTATAGGCTAACTATATAATATTTCTATACCCTTCCTTATACTTATTTTTTGAAAGGTCAAGGTCTCTAGTATAGGGTAGACCAGCTGTAGGGTAAGCTAGGTCTAGGGTAGATAAAGCCTATAGGGTAGGCTCCGAAATACTAGAGAAGGATCGTTCGAAAGGGCGTAGTAGAAGGTGCGGGCTCTATAAGAGAAAATAAAGCTCTATCAGCTAAGAAAGATAGACTGTAGGGTAGGTAAAAGAGTGTATTGGTGACTATGGAATCTCTATCTAGCAGGGAGGAAGCCCTGTACTTATAGGTGTTTCCAGGCCGTAAGGGCCCTGAAGATAACACGTTGCCTTCTGTAATACGGGCTCGTAACCGCTATAAGGTTCTCGTGCAGAGGGATACGAGACCGCTAATGCAGATGCTACAGCGGACACGAAGCCCGCTAATGCAGCTGCTTCAGCGCAATACGGGATCGCTAGCAAGGACGCCACAGCGGCCGTTACAGCGGTTGTGACCGCTAACGCAATTGCCCCAACGGGCAGCCACAGTGGGTTGGGCCAGTAGCTTCAGAGGGCTTCCAGCTTTGGAGAGCCCTAAGTTAGTTATTTTATTCCTCCTTACCCTATACCAATCGGAGATCATTTGATCAACTGATATAGGGTAATCTGGATCTACCCTATAGTCTATAGGGTAAATCTCAACAATTAGACCCTAGCAGAGGTACTTCTATAGGCTCCTTTCCTTTATCTAATATTAATCTTAGTAATATTTCTTCTAACTTATCTTTCTTCCTTAGTAGTATCTTATTAAACTGAACTATTTCTTAATTAGGTAATCTTTAAAAGGGATTATCTTACCCAGTAAGTTCCTATCTATATAATCTTAAAGGTATATAATTAATTAATAGTATTGTTGAATTGAGAGACTATAGCCACTATAAGTTAGTGGCCGTATCGCTATAAGCTAGCGGTTGCAACCACTAACCTCTAGCGGTCGCAACCACTAACTGTTAGCGATCGTAGCCACTAACTGTTAGCGATCGCAGCCACTAACTATTAGCGATCGCTATCCCCTGTAACAGCTAGCTAATAGCGATTGAGACCGCTATTGTCAGTGCTGGGTGGTGTTACAAGGAGAGTGTCAAGGTGAAGCCCGATGGATAGCTGTAGACACGACTAAGGGTCACCTGAGAGGAGCACTTAGGTTGCTGTTAATAGATTTATTAATTCCTAACCTTCGAAAAGGAAGCTTGTAATCTGGACCAGTATTAAATAACAAGCCCTCCTGCGGGCACACGTGACCTGTCAGGTGACCACTGACAGCTATCCGATAGCGACTACGATCACTAGCCAATAGCGGTTGCAGCTACTGTGGGTCAGTGGCTACAGGCCGCTATGACCGCTACGGCTTAGCGGGCTCCAGTTCCCCTTTAGGCCTAGGAGCGTCAGCAGCGTTATTTATAGGTTATTAGGCTATATTAGCCTAAATAAGGGTCTAGAAAATTCAGGAAAAATCTGAGTAACTTCTAGTAGCCTAACCTATACCTAAGCTACCCTATAACTAACCTACCCTAGACTAGATCTTAGATCTTAGATATCTCCTTCAGCTTTAAAGATAAGATATCTAACATCTATACTTAACTGATCAGCTTAACTAGCTCTTTCAGATAAAAGTGGGTCTTAAAAAGGTTATATATATCCGTCTTATGGTTTGGTGGTTATGAGTTGATTTTTTAGATTTCCTATAGTAATAAATTTTGCGGAAAATCAAAAGTGGCCCGGGAAGCTGCTATAGCGGGTTTTAGAGTAGTTTTTAGTCGGTAGGCCTATGAGAGAAATTGGTATATTTTTCCGGTTCCTCTCACCAAAATAAGATTCTTTTGCGCTATAAAATGCACTATAAATCAACTTTCTAGTGTGAAATTTGACTAAGTTATAGAGGAGTGTTCACTATAAGTTAGAAGCTAAATTTTCCGCTGCTGCTAGTTATAGCGGTCTCAAGGCCTAATGCACCTTGTAGATCTGACGTCACGGGCCTCTCCGTGTGGGTGGCGGGGGATGCTTCTTTATCGAGATCCTATTTTATTCGCCTCATATGAGACCTTGGTGGTCGAGGAGGTCAAGACACTATCTACGTATTCTAGGACCCACTCCCGGTACGCGGCCTAGTCTTCCACTCCGAGATTGCTCAAGCTCAAACCCAGGTGCATATTTTCTTGAAGCCAAAATAGGCCGGGGAGATGGCGGCGCCGCGCTCGTTGGTTTCCACTACCCCAAAGTATTGATTGGTATAAGTCGCGGTATCATCCCTTTCCGGTTTAGTCCCCGCGGAAAAGGGCAACGAGCCCCCTGTGTGCCGCCTTTTTGCTACCCCTCCTTTTGTCAGCTGGCCCCTCCCGCGAAGTGAGGGGAAACTTGCGAAGCGAAATACTACCCAAACACTCGCTTCATGTTCATGGATCCTGAGCATCGACGTCTCGGAGCATCTCAATGACTACTAGGGCGAGATCTTGAAGAATACTGCTCACTCAGACCCTACGTAACTTAATCGGCAGCGATGCTCACCGAGGACCAGCTCCGGCATTCGGAGCAGGCGCTTGTTAAATTCCGTCAAGACGATGCCCTCTCTGAGATGCTCGATGATTATGCGGAGCTCATCAGGGACTATAGCAAGCTGAAAGCTGAATATGAAGAGGCTCGCGAGTCCCGTGAGAGGTACAAGAAGCTCTCGAAAGGTCAGGATCTTGGCCAGTACGTCCTCGTCCTCGTTGATGGCGATGGTGATGGCTACCATTTCCAAGATGACTTCGTCCGCAAAGGCGCCAACGACGGTGGTGGTAATGCCGCCCGCGCCTTAAACGAGGCAGTCAAGCAAAGCTTGAAGCCAAGAATCTGGGGCACTGCCAGATACTTATCCGCATTTACGCCAATGTTGCGGGTCTGTCTCGGACGCTATCCAGGGCTGGTCTGTGTGGGCCGGAGAAGCGCTCTCTCACCCCGTTTATTGCCGACTTCAATCGCTCTTTTGGCCACTGCGATTTCGTCGATGCTGGTGAACTCAAGGAGAGTGCCGACTTCAAACTCCGCGATTATCTGCGGCACCATATCAGCAACGTTCAGTGCAAGCACATTTTCTTCGCGGCTTGCCATGACGAAGCCTACATAGCTGAGCTAACGCCACACGAGAGTAATCATGAAAGGTTACTCTAGTATCTTCCCATGGGCACGGAGTTCATCAGAAGTTCCACAAACTCGACATGAACATCGAGAGTTTGCCAGGCGTCTTTCGTACTATACCACTAGATATGGCTGTACCAATCCGTGCCCCCTTTAGGCCGGCGGCGAATACAAAAGCACAGCACCTCCCAATGGCGGCTCTTCCAGCCGCATCTGCTCCTCCGCCAATAGTGGACTCAGCCCGGTTAGGTTCAAGCAATGTTACAAGGCAGAAGGATCTTTGTCCCTATTTCCAGGTCGGAAAATGTTGGTATGGCTCAGATTGCAAGATGGCACATATCACCAGTCAGACAAGTACAGAAACGCCGCTACGTGACGCAGGTATGACTGAAGAAAAAGCACTTCTGAGTGGCAATGGTAAACTGCAGTACCACGCTATCAAAGTCCAAGAAAATGGTCATACCCACAACCAATACGAAGTCGCTGGTAACATTTCTAAGTTACCTAGGAAGAAAAATATACCTGCGCACCATATTGCCGTCAATGGGAACGGCTTCCGTCTAGACGCCTACATACCAAAAGTCAGTGCTGCGGCAATGAATCTGCTACATGAGCGCTCTAAGAAACGCCGTATATGCAATGATTGGCAATTGGCAGGAATTTGTGAGCGTGGCAACGATTGTCAGTACGATCACACGCCTCTTGATGAAACGGTCAAAACAGCTGCGGAGTTGCGCGCACGCTCGCTAAGGTGTAAGAAAGGCGGTGCCTGCCGCAATGTCATATGCACCAAGGGCCACATTTGTCAGGTTCTGGACTGCAGGTATTACGGCGGCAGTACATATTGTCAGCTGCATGATATCAGCCACAGGCAGGATTTCTCCCCTGTCGGTATGATATTTGATCCGTCACATACCAGATAGTAACAACTCCGACGATCCTCTAACCTCTAATGACAGCGATACTACGGATATTGTGCCCATCGATGGGCCTTGGTGAGCGATAAGGGTTGTGGTAATTTTTACTGAGTGACGAAGTTATTTGAGCGTCTCGGGGTGAATTTTTTTGTTTGGCCCTGTTTTTTGTAGTGTTGGGCTATACCTGTCGGAAACGACCCATTTGCAGTTAAGACGAATCTTGATGCGGTTTGGAAAAGCCAAGATTGAGTGTTGAGGCTGAATTAAGAGGAGCTAGTTAGCATGGCGTTCTTACGAGTTCGCATGCGCGAAAATGGTGATCAGATCAAAGCCATGGTAAGGAGTATCGTGTTAGGTATACCGAGCACAGCGTCCTTGTTGCCTTGAAGAACAATACTACAGCTTAGAACAGAAAGAACGGAGCTAGGGTACATGCTTCTAGTCTATGAAGGCTGAATATATTTCCTTTCTAACGAGCTATTGAGATGAAACCGTGTGCGTATCCCAATCACCGGCTGAAGTCGGCCATTATAGGTACTTGACTCTCCTTGTCAATTACCAATCGAAATAGCACGCCATAACTTTGATTCAACATCAAGTGCGAGAGTATGGAAAGAATTTATTGAGCAGATGCCATCTCCGAATGAGTCGGACGGAGATTACGCTGTTGAGGGTAAACAGCAGCCGCTCTTTTCTGACTTCTGTATCCGACCTATCATGATGATTTATTACGCCCGGGTGAATACTGGAATTAAGTGAATGCTTTTGGATTATGAAGGATATAAGAAAGGGTTCGAGAAGATCGGAGAGTCTTTTGCAGGACCGCATGATCGGAAAGATGCTTTGGATGTCAAGCATCCTGAGGATAGTTACTAGAACCTCATTGGGCAAGTCAACGAGGCTCTGTTGCGACATTTTCGGGAAAGCCTTGCAAGGATAGACGTGAGTGGCAGACTGCTTTTACAATTGAGGGCTGAGTAGAAATTAGCTTAGGTCTGGGAGGAAGAGTAAGTCCTTTATAGCTGACGGATGGGTAGGCATAACCAGACATTAGCCGAGTTGACCCAGCCCATCACAGCTCTACATGCATAGTCCATCCAATCTCTGTCTTCTGCCCTGATCTCCTGCTCTTGTAGATTCAGGAAGGAGAGCTTTCCTTTCTTCCCGTATGTCTGCAACATAAATTACTCACCTGTGCCGGCCGTCACAGATTCTAAAGCAGTGGTAGACGACCCGCCCGCTAATAATAGCAACTATATTGTATAATTGGCTATCTCTTGTTCAACTTAATGGAAAGGGGGAAACTTCCGACATCATGATGGATCTCGATCGAATATTTCACTTTGCTAGCACGGCTTTACAAACCAAGACGGCCCATCTAATAGTCCTCTGCTTCTGGAAGACTGGCAACAGAGTCCACTTTATATAGCCGACCTCGTAGAGTTGAATTTGAAGGAAAGTTCGCCTTTCCTAGCTTATCTTTCGGCTTGTGGAACTAGCCAAGTTCATAATAAAAGCCTTGCCGATGAGAGCATCCATCTTGAGAGTGCCTGCCAGATTTCAGGGTTCCGGCATGTCAATGGCACTCTCACAAGCGTCGAGGACTAGATTTGTGTAGAAATGGCGAGGATTACTTACAAAGAAGTTCTTGATAGTGGTATGCTTGATGGATTTGTTTGCCGAGGACTGTACAAAGCCAGTCGAGGGCTCCGGGATAAAGAGCTTTCTGGCAGCAATCCCGAGGGGTGTGCAAGCTTGGTTCGAGATAATTCCGTATCGTTTGTTATTGGCTCTGATAATCATAACCGTGCTCAGCCTCCTAGAGATATCTTTGAGATTGATAGCAGTGAGGATGATTACGAAGGTTTTGGCCAGGCGAGCTGGGCTCCGTATGTATATTTTGGTATTCAGGATTAGGGGTTTCATATAAAAGTCTTAATTTAGGCTCGGGGTGATTGTCCTAATTTGGTTATTAAAAATTTCATTAATTTAGTTGAGTTGCCTTTTTCGGCATTGCTCCTAAGCATATCGGCCCTTTTGGCTGCTAAGAGGACGTTGCATAAGAATCCTACGCCGGCCAATCCCAACGAGGCTCGCCGTGGATCGGTTAAACAGATGTCCTCCCGGTCATGAGACTATTGTGTGAATATGGCTCAATATCGCAAGTATATATTATATGGCTAAATAACTCGAGAATTGCAGAGGGAAACTTTATCTCTATCTCTAGTCACTAGCTATTTGGAGCATTGTGTAATTATCCAATATTTATCATCCTTGAAATACGACCCCCTGAGTTTCATAAGTATGGCTTCTTCCGACACCTTAACTGAAATCCTTCATACCGTAACTGGTATCAAAATACCCGAGCTTAAGAAGCAAAAGCAAGTATATGAACGCGCCAAACAGTCGCTGTTAGAAAAAGCCCAGAACGAGGCAGATAACAGGAAGCGAGTCCAGTTGCTGATCGACGGATCTGAAGAGCTTCCTGACATAAAAGATAAAAGGAGTCACCCTCTCTACAACATCTCCCATTTATGGTTTTTTGTCGAGCAGGCAAGATTCGATCCCTCCGTTTCAGAGCAGGCCTTGGCCAATTACGAGAACACCATCCGGAACCAGCTCGATGCCGAGACAGCAAAGTACGACTTTACTGAGCTTTACGGGGAGTTGGTGAAAGAGTGGACATCCTCCAACTATAAAAATAGATCAGACTCTGAGAGTGGATTCGTTGCTCTCGGCTATGAGGATATGCATCAGCAGCGCGCCACCTTGGAGAAGTATGTATTCCAGGCCAAGGAAACAGACACCACCGCAATAAATGCATATCTTGATGAGCTCTTTGCCAATAATCCTTCCAAGGAGGTGGTGAGTGCGTTTGAGAGACTTCGAAGCCAGATCAAGGATTTCCAAACAAAGTGGGATAGGTCATCGCACTTCGAACCGGAGGGAGTCACCGGATGCATCCAAAATATCCTGGATAACGGCGTCATCTCGGACTCAAAACGATCAGCGCTACGTGGATTTCTAAAGAATAACATTATCATCAGTGAGATAGCGGACGCCATGAACATGCGAATGGCCGCACGCAATTCATTCGCGCTGGCCAGCCCGACGGTCATTGAGCAGCGGCGGCACCTCAATGGCCGGTGCCGTTTCTATCCTGACGAGGACCTCCTGCAGATGATTTTCCTCCAGTACATCGGGGCGAAATGGGCGATTGAACTCAAGCGAGCTCTTACCGAGTTCACATTCGCCGATGGTGTTTTGAAGTCTGCATCAGGGAAACTGAGCAAACAGGCTCTTCGACGCCGCCAATTTTTCTTGGGAAACGGCCCTGCGCTTCCATCTCTCAGCGTCGAGTGCCAAAACGACGAGACTTGGAGAGATGATATCTTTCTCGATCAACTGCCCAATGGGGCTCAATACCACTGGATTGACGATGAAGATAAGCCCGAATATGGCTACGAGGAGGCGCGGTTCCTTCACAATACTCGCGATGCTCAGAAACTTCTCCATCGCATCCAGGCCCATCTAATCGTACGGAGGAAATTGAAGATGGGCACAGCGGTGATTCGATCTGATTTCAAGTGGTTTGGTCCCTCGCTTCCTCATAGCTCGATCTTTACCGTCTTAAGATATTTCGGTGTTCAAGAGGAGTGGGTTGTCCTGTTCAGGAAGGTTCTGGAGGCTTCAATCACTTTAGAAGATGACGCTCGCAGTTCAGCGCCCCGCGTGCGGAAGCGTGGCACTCCCATTGGCACCCGTCTGGCGACGTTCTTTGGTGAAGCCGTTCTCTTTTGTGCAGATTTCGCTGTGAACCAGAAAACTGATGGTGCTAAGCTCTGGCGTATGCAGGATGATTTCTGGCTCTGGGGTGATACTGAAGTTTGCTCCAAGGGCTGGGACACCCTGACAAAATTCTCTCATGTCATGGGCTTAGAGTTTGATGAGGAGAAAACGGGATTTTGCCAGATCCTAGCGGACGGGTCCGATGAGCAAGCTACCGCCAATGCCAATTTTCCCAGTGGCGACCTGGTTTGGGGTTTGATTAAGTTGGATGCTGCTTCTGGAGAGTTTGTGGTTAA